>JARGCU010000017.1:7517500-10017500 GCA_029227775.1 Morpho helenor
ATGTTATTCATATGTGGGGTTTATTGTGGTGCGTAAGAGATGTGATGGCATTATACATTTATAATATATGAATTTATACATATATAAAACTAGTAGTCATGGCCACTCGTTGCTGTAGCGTAATTCGTTAAAAATTTCTTCTTTCTTAATATTCTGGTGCGCGTTTAAATTTTGCAATATCTTCTAAGATATCAATTTAAATATATAGAAATTCTGTAAATAGTACATTTGTCTTAAAATAAAATAAAACTTGAAAAAAAAACAAATATAAAGAATTTTTAAGATTTTGTCACTGTCAAGTGTTGTACGAGTTGTTGACTTAAGTCCATTAAGTTAACAAATTAATCATATGAACAGACATTTTTCTATTTAATGTATCTACGTTTTTCTATCTAATGTATCTATTATAAGGCTCTTCATACTTATTTATTGCTATATTCTTAAATTTTACATCGTATAAGTATATCGCTGACACAGATTAAATAGCAAAGGAAAGTTCGAGTCATTTATTTTAAATATAACCTTATTAAAATATACTAAAGCAATAACGAATAATTTTAATAAAGATAATTGAATTTTATCCCAACTCTGTTTAATATCTGGAAACGAGGTTACACAATTCTAGGCGGACTTCAGTTTTCTTTTGGTTCTGAAAGTTATCATGAAGATTATTAAGTTACAAATTTCATTGAATGAATTGAAGATATATTTCCTTGAACTCCGATATAACATATTCCTTTTTGAAAGTTAGCTAAAAGATTTTTTTGTTCGATATCAGTTATATTTATTTTAATATTTGAAATCGCTATACGTATAAGTTTTATTACATCATAAAAAGAGACAGTTTGTACGAGCTTAATAGAAGAGCTCGAACACCCTTCAAAACATCTTGTCTTCTCTGCTGCCATTAATATTGCTGACCTAGTACCCAAAGATATTATTTGCAAGACTTGATTTTATAAATTAATTGAACCTTGTTCTATTCTATTCCGAAACATGTAACGTTCAGTGGAGAATATAATATTCCGAAATGTTATTTTAATTACAAACAGAACAACAGAGCTGTTTGAAACGAGTTTTAATTAGGTAATTTTATTTTATAAAATTCTGGAAAGCACGCGCAAATACGTTTCGTTTCATATAATACTGACTTTTCTTTGAAAACTTACCTTCTTTTAAAGATATATTTTATAAACGACTAGGATCTGCCTGCAACTTCATTAGCGCAGACTTCAGTGACGAGATAAAAAATAGCCTGTCTCTCATATGTCCTTCAACTTCATACTAAAAATCACATTCCCTTGCTGTACGTATTCTAAATGAACGTAGGGAGACGCTTGATATAATTAGCTTTATAAAATTCTAAATAACGGGTTGATTGCTCCCAGCTATTTAGCTTATTTAAATTCTTTTATTCATTATTTGTTTATTTTTAAATTCTTTATTCATTTATATATTTAAATACTTCAATAAGGGTTCCTCCAAAATGTTCCAGTAACGCCAATTTAGCCTCCTCTATGCAGAACAGTGTTAGGTGCCAATTCTCCTATCCAAAGAATTTGCAAGGCACCTGGATTATCTAAATCAAATTACACATGACGCTGATTTACACGTAGACGCGCTATAAAAGCAGTATTAATTTTTATTAATGAACTTTATTACTCATTATGTGTTCATTTATAAATAAGTACCTCGGTGACTGGGCGATTGTTACCTAATTTTATAATTTATGGGTAATTAAATTTAAAAAAATGAAAAAATAAAAAAGCAGAAAAAGTTGGTAATAACAGGGGCTTGATTCCGAGTATTTTCACTTCTTTAGTCCGCTCGTTTACCATTGAGCTATGACAACTTTACATATGACAGCTAAAATTTCATTTATTTTCTATTCAATATTTTAGCATTTTTTCAGTGCCCGAAAACGGGGATAAAACGTCATTATAATAATAATAATTGAACCTAATTAACGTAGCAAGTTATCCTTATCAAAAACATTCATTGTCATCGGAGTTAGATCAGTATCTAATATTTTACCTCAATAGGACACCGGGAAGTGGGTCAAATTTAACTTGCAAGATTCCTTTACATACATACATTGCAAGTTGAATAAAACCTTTTAATAAGGATAAAGAAGAAAACGCACATACGAATTTACAACGCTAGCTAGTATAGATTACCTGAATTTACGGCGAAGGCAAAATCGTTAGCTAGTTTCAACAGTATTTCAGAGTAACTAAGCAACCCTCACTAAAGCAGCATGAAAGCTTTCTATCCGTCACGCGAGTGAAAGTTTTTCTCAGCGCCGTTATATTAAAAGGCACTAAGTTTTTAGGAAAGACAAATTTAAAAAGCCCAACGTTTTAGCATTCATGTACAATGTTAAGTTGCGTGTTCAGTGACTCGCGATCAGATTAGATTATGTAGATAATACCTGCAACTTAAAACAATAAAAGTTTACTGTGCCTATTGAGTATACGCCGTGTGGTATCCGGCAGAACAGAATAGTACCACCCTCATTTCTTACCGAGGTGTCGTAAAAGGCGACTTAGGTAAGTTGACCTACCGTGTGGTGTCCGGCTGAGTAGAATAGACACACCTCATTTCTTACCGAGGTGTCGTAAAAGGCGACTAAGGTAAGTTTACCCACCGTGTGGTATCCGGTTGAGTAAAATAGACCACCCACTTTCTTACCGCGGTGTCGTAAAATACTACTAAGGTAAGTTGACGTCAGGCAGGCGGCCGGTCGTAAAATACGTAGCCAAATCATACTGTACATAGTGGGGTTAGCACAACATGTTTGGACATGTTGTGCCAACCCCACTTAGAGTGGGATAAGGGCAGAAGAAGAAGTCATGATGTGCCTATGTTACAGCACTAGAAGTTTTTAAATACTACATCATCATCATAATCCTTCTGCCCTAATCCTTCTCTAAGTGGGGTCGGACAAATAACAAGTAAGATTTTATTAGTCCACCTTATTGATAAATGATACCATCTTATTGATAAAAATCCGAAATTCAGCTTATATATATAGTCGATTATTTGTTCAAACCATCAATATGCATATAAAGAATTTCTATATATATTATCTTAATAAAGATTTTGAATAAGTCTTTTTGGGTAAAAAGATAATTAAGGATATTAAATAACTTTAAAAAGCTTCTTCCATATAAGCTGATGCTTTGACATTTAACACCTGACACTCCATACTCCATTAACAAGGCTATTTGGCACAAGAAAAGGGATCACTTTAAAATTTTAGGTTACTGTGTCTGAGTGAATCGATCCAATTTTTTTCAGTCAATTTTTTTCAAGGTTAGGACTTTTGAATCATGTCTTACAAGGTGTTAAAAAAAGGATTTGAGTAAACTTTATTAACCATACGACTTAACTACGTCAGATTTATCGATAAGCATAACACCGTTGTCAAGAAATATAACCGATTCGGGCGGTAACTGGCATTTTACTTGAACCAATTTTAACAGTTAACTATATACAGCCGCAATCAAAAGCATTGTTTGCGCGTTCATTACTACCTACCTTAATTTTATTTAACTTCTACAGAACAAATAACACCTAAACAGTCCACATCAATCTGCGTGTTGACGGGCCATAATTTAGACACGGTCTAACTAAATAACACCATTAACTCTATAATATTAACAATTTCCTTTTACCCTCGAATTCAAACTAATTTGAATAGTGGTAAATTTTAGTTAGGTCTTCCAGTCTAAGTTGTGGTAGCCCAGCGGTAACACCGTGCGACTCTTTCGAGGAGGTCAAACCCGGGAAGACACCAATGAGTTTTTTTGTTACAACTTATGTGTCTAATTGATAATTACAATTTATCACACGCTTTTCGGTGAAGGAAAACATCGTGAGGAAACCTGCATATCTTTAGAGAATTCTGGAAATATGTGTAACTTACCAATCCGCATTGGAGCAGCGTGGTAGGTCTTAACATCAATCCTCTCCAAAAACGGAGAGAAGAGGTCTAATCTCAGCAGTGGGATAGTATCAGGCCGCTACTTACTTACTTACTTCTAGTCTACCACTGAAAATATTATTTTTTTTTTTTTAATTGCGTTTTTAAAATCCAACTTCCGGAATAAATTTATTATTACTTTGACATAAATATTTTACCGCAATATCTGCGTGACAATCCTTAAAGGATTTATCCACAAAATATTTATTCTAAAGAAAGAAGCCAAAATAATAGCACACGAAAATGTTTAAAACTATCATCCAGTTTACAACACTTTCATTTATTAGTACCTATTGTACAATACAAAATGTTTTCCAAGCTATTATACATTAGTATACCCTAATTTATAAAAAAACTCATAATACAAAAATAACGAGAATGTACCCACTTAAAAGACGATTTCGCTTGTATTTTCACCCCATAGTAACATAATCCAAGTCTTGGTTGCTACTAGCAACGACCTCAATCTACTAAAATCTCTTACCCGATATCTGTACCCATTAAAATTCAAAATATGTTTTCAGTCTTCTCTCAAAATATGTGAAATATAAGGTATATGTTGCGGAGAAATTAAAAAACCCACACGGATATTTCTAGCTCAATTTTAGGTGTAGCCAAATGTAATATTTCAACCTGACAGGCCACTACAAGTAGGTATTTTTACGGCTCAAATGAAAGGCCACGTATCGCGTTAGAATTCACTAATGCTACAATATATAAGTCAGAATTTTTTTTTATGTTATAAGTGTAATATTTCGATAACTCTATCATATATCTGGATTAATATTATCATTTTAAAATTTAATAATGACATCTCTCTTACTTGTGAATAGTAATCGTAAATAAATATTATACTGTAGTAATATTATCAACAGTCCCGTGAGTAGAATAGATCATCCTTATTCCTTACCGAGGTGTAGTAAAACGCGACTAAGATAACTCGACCCGCCGTGTAGTATCCGGTTGAGTAGAATTGACTAACCTCATTTCTTACCTGTTTGTCGTAAAAGGCGACTAAGGTAAGTTGACCCACTGTGTGGTATCCGGTTTAGTAAAATAGACCACCCTCTTTCTTACCGAGGTGTCGTAAAATACTACTAAGGTAAGTTAACGTCAGGCAGGCGGCCGGTCGTAAAACGCAGCCAAATCATGTGACAGCATGTTTATAGCACGTTGTGCCGACCCCACTTAGAGTAGGATAAGGGCAGAATGATGATCATATTATCTACAGTATTTTAAGGCCAAAAAATCTCTAAATTATTTAGCTACAAATTTATACCAAAATAACAAGGTTCTTTTTTAAACCTTTTTTACAATTGCTTTTGAACATGGGATTGTAATTTACACATTTTATAACTCTATATATTCTTCCTTTCTAAGCAATAAAGAAAGCCCACATTTATATTAGAATCAGTTGTAAAATTAACGAAAACATTCGTAACTAAAAAATATGAAAACGCCGCCTTTCTAAGTCCAACCTAAAAATCTACAAAAATCGAAATTACAGCACCAAAATTTTTTGTCTGTGAATACGCGTTATTAATTAATCTATGTAAGTGTTTTTGGTGTAATTCATGTATTGTTTTTTTATCAATATTTATATATCTATTTTATTTCTATTACTATATATTTTGTAGTATGTAACATTAATGAATTCTAAGCAAATAAAAATTTGCTCATAAATAATTGCACCAGCGAAACAAAAGATACACGATTGTTCTTAACTCTACTAACTTTAAAACCTTCATGTGATGGTTCAATTGAATTCATGATAGATTGCGGTATAGTTAATGAAAAAAAAACAGAAGCGTGGTAAAGAGGCCTAAACGTTCGGGGTTGATTAATTAAATAAAGGGTGGAATGGCGTGTTCGCATGATTAATTCAGGTGACCTCTGTGTCAAGGTTATTCGAATGGAAACTTATGGACATGCAGTCATCTGTTCATAAGTAATTAAAGAGTATGATTAATAATCACATACATTATTATCGAAATCAACATCATCCTCCTCCCCTTATCCCGCTCTAAGTGGGGTCGGCACGTTATAACATGTTGTCACATGATTTTGGCTACGTTTTACAACCGGCCGCTTGCCTGACATCAACAGCTTACCTTAATCGTATTTTACGACACCTCGGTAAGAAAGAGGTGGTCTATTCTACTGAACCGGATATCACATGGTGGGTCAATTTACGTTAGTCGCCTTTTACGACACCTCGGTAAAAAATGAGGTTTGTCTATTCTACGCAGCCGGATACCACACGGCGGATCGGCTTACCTTAGTCGCCTTTTACGACACCTCGGTAAGAAATGAGGGTGGTACTATTTTATTCAGCCGGATACCACACGGCGTCATAAATTCAAATGTAATTATTATCGAAATCAACATCATCCTCCTGCCCTTATAAGTGGGGTCGGCACAACATGTTATAAACATGTTGTCCACATGATTTGGCTACGTTTTTTACGACCAGTCGCCTGCCTGATGTCAGCTTACCTTAGTCGTCTTTTAAGACACCTCGGTAAGAAGTGAGGGTGGTCTAAACTTATCATAATAACACTAATTATTACCATTTTTACAAAAATCCTACACTTCTTAATTTTTTTTATGCGTACAACGGTTTTTATATCAGAAACAAATTTCGAAACTTTGAACACAACAAGTATTATGCAATTATTGTAGTGGTCCCTATAATGTTGACGATTCATTAGTGATAAATTAGTGGTTTTAAGCTCGCTACATCTCCGTTTAAAGCAGAGCGCCATGCGAACGAACTGAAATCCAATTGCAATAGAAAATCATTTTGTGTATACCATGATATACAATCCAAAGGATTTTTCTTATCCAAATTTATCCTTTATTTTATATAATGTATTGCGGACATATAATCTTGAATTTTTATGATCAGTATTTGCATAAATAATTAGATTCTTGCTAACAGAACATGCGACATTATATGTTATTATTCACACATCATCTATCTGGTGGTATCAAAATAAATAAATTATTTTTTGAATATTTTTTAGTGAACATATTTTTGTTTTAGAATGGAATAGCTTTATTAGAATTCCAAATATAGGCTCACAAAAATGTATGAAATTATTAGAATTTATTTAAAACTGGAATTATTTTTAACTTTAAAGTTACCCTTCGAGTTTCGTGTTATAACCAAACAGTTATTACATTCATTCTTAATACAATAACACATTAATTTAAATTCACATTTAAATTTTAAACGGAAAATAAAAATATCGAGGTTTTGTTTCCATTGAAATTCCCTCACAAATACAAAGTTAATTTGCGATAATGTTAACGGTATTTTAGAGGAAGCATTACTTATGTAAACAATAATAAAACTTCTAAATTGCATCATAATAAAAAAATTTATAAAAATTTCCTCTTGCGTAGATGGGATACGCGCGAACTTGACACTAATTGCTACAAGTGCCGACACGTACTACGGTACTACGAAACTGTACTTTCAGAGATACGAGTATATATAATCATAGCACAACATTACACTTAAGTAATAATAAAAGTATAATTCCACCCTTATAAAATATAAAATATTATGTCCATTCAACATAGCAAATCTCAAACACGCCAATTCTAACCTTGACGCTCACTATGTTTCTATTGACCCAACATTAACCCATTTAGTAAACAGAACCTAAAACAGCGATACAATCTCTTATCAAGGCTTTCTAGCTTTCTTACGAAGTGTTTACTACATGCTATGAATTTACATCCTGTGCGCCACCGCTTTCAAGGTCTCCGTGCGGCCTTTAAATTTTATACACTAATTATATTTGCTTATTTAATATAAAGCATCTTACCGTGTAGACAGCCGCCGTAACTACTGTCTGGATTAACACATTCACATGGCACAACAACGTATTTTATTTTGTTTTTCCACGCACGTTGTTTTTTTCTGTTTCCACTAAATGCTTGTCATGTTTATGCGTTAAGCGTGACGTAATAAGGAATTTAAGTATACAGGGTGTATATTTTTATTCGCGTTTTGTTGTGTTGAACCAGGAAGGTTGTCGAGGCAGCTGTCAGAGGTGCGGAGGCCGCGCGACCCTGTCGGAGTAACGGCTAAGACTGAAGCGGCGCGCGCCGGGCGGTCGATATACGCGGCAGAGGCAGAATAAACACGCCGTACTCTGTACTAGAATAAGAGTAACTCTCTGTATTGCCCGCACTATAAGAGGTGTTGCCATTACGTATAACGCGTTTTGAATCCCAAGGCTCGCTTTGGAGGGAATCCTAAGCGTCAACATACAAATAAGTTGAGTTACGAAACATTACAGCCACAAATTTTCCTTATCTTTTCTTACGACGCTGAAGCATATTACTTTTTCAATAAAATAATTTTCGAGCAATCTTTATAAAAGTTTTGTAACATTACATACTAGTGGTTACCGCGAATTCGTTTGCGCCAACTTTATTTAGTATTAAATATCCTCAATTATGTATTATATCGTTTCTTTCCTGTTTTATTCTTAATACACTGAATCATAGACATTTGTAGCAAATTTGTAGCTCAATTGTAGCAAATGAGTAGTTTATTTCTTGAAGGACATCGACTTTATAGATATTTAAAACAAGTTCTTTTACTATATTTTTTTATGTTCGGCATATTTATTTATTCCTTACTTCTTTACAACGGAATCTGTAACTTTTGACTCGCATTGAGGATTTTCTCTCTTCTCCTTCCTAGCCTTTATTCCAAAGTTCTACTTACTTATATAAGTATTTGGGATATCCCAAAGTTCGCTCTCTTGCTAAGTTGATTTCACTTTACGCTGTCTTAGCATTTTGTTTCTTCGAACGCATGCTTGATCGCGCAATATCAAGCCAAAGTTTTTTCGACATGGCCAGAAACAGGCATGTTGAGACGCCTGTGACCCTAAATAGTTCTGGGGGCATCGTAGCATATGAGTAAACCAGCGAAGACGAGGTTCTACGATTTGAGGATATTCTCTGTATATTTATAAATTGATACAGTAAAAAATATATAAAAATACTTTAGTCAGGATCTATTTTTTTAAAAGCTTTTTTTCAACTTGCTTGTATGTATGTGAAGGTGGAATCTTAAAAGTGGGTCAACACTTCCCGGTGTCCGTTTGAGCTGAAATCTTATTTTCGATGACAATGCATGTTTATGATAAACATGACCTGATGCCGCTGTCAGGATTAGCTCCAGCTGAGGGAACTCCTCATCGGTTAACAGTAGGAACATGTTATTTTTTAAAAACCTTGTTTGAATATTCGACTGAGCCACAGTATGACATGCATTTACAAAACTTAATTTTATAATCCAGAAGCACGGTATTTAACGAGCTATTTATTTATAGAACGGGATGTGGAATCACTGAGTCTAAACGCCATAAACGAGCTGAATGCGGTGCAGCTTTGTCGGTTGAAATATAAGAAGTTGTGACCAAAATAGACAATCAACATAAAAAACATGTGCAGCTATTACATTAAACGAGACATACGACCAAATACCAAATGCCTTCCTGCTTTGGTACAGAAAGTTATAATATAATGTACCGGCGAGGATTATTTTAATATCAAAAATCCTTTTAATTACGGCTCCAACGATTTTCCTGAAATTCAGCATGTTGGTGGTTTTGGGGCATAAAAATCGATCTAGCTATTTTAAAAAAAAATGGTTAAATCCCACTTTTTGCCGTAAATTGTCAAGTCATCGAGCCCCACCTACCCAATCATTTTTTTCTTTTGTAAAAAATCACCGAGCAAGTCTAGGTACTATATATAATAAGAGCAACTGCCGAGTTTCTTGCTATCTGCTCTCTGTAGGAGTAATTAGTCGAACCAGCGCTAGTGTTGCAAATAAATAACAACGTTTTGATGTCCAGCTTACTATACGTGTTTGGATGCAAAATCAATGGTGGGGTTGAACTTTTGTGTATACTACTTGCTTGGGTGACGCATCTCTTTGCGGTTTTGTCGTTGAGCCTTGCCGTGTCTTGACGATGCTTCGTTGACGATCTTTCAGCGAATCGATCGTTGAGATTTGAATGTGAATGTTTTGATTTGACAGTGAATGTGTGTAGTGTGTTGTTGGTGTGTCTTGAAATAAAACGGTAACTAATCCTGCATGTATAAGGTATGAGAATGGTTTTGCATCCTAACCTTAGCATTATATAGATTTTGTTAACAAACGCGGATTATAGCAAAATAATTCCATCATAAATTTTGTACTATGAAATTCAGCAAATTAACGCCTACTTCTATCAAATCTGGTAAATTAATTATTCCTACCAATTTTTCTCTTCTGATAATAACTAATTTTGTTCATTCGTCTAAGTATCTTCGGTAATCTAAAACGTACAGAATTGTCTATAGTTTTAATTTATTTAATTGAAATAAAGTCACATCGTGCGTCCCTCCACATGCACATTTAAAGATAGTTAATAAATTGCTTTTAGCCAAGTTCAAAATAAACAAATAAACTTTGTCAAGTTCAAAATATAAGCAGCAACCTTGTATGATTAATAAGTAAAAAAGATTAAGCGAAAAAATCTGTCAAAAATATTATCAGAATAGTATAACAAAAAATGTCATCTATGTACGTGATAGAAGTGGCAAAGTTTTTGATCATTCCTAATAATAGTTCAAATCTAGATCAACGTCAAAGCTTTTTATGGTTCACGTGCAAATATAATTTATTAGTAACCACAATTTATCTGTACGTCTGATAAGGTGGATTACCATAATAAATCCATTTACAGTCAGCCGGTTGAAATCATTTGCAGTAGTGCCTTTCAACTATGACACGTCTTTATAAATATCGTTCTCTAGAATATAGAATTTTATCGCTATCGCTGACTATGGGCTCCATAAGAAAGCTCAGATTCACTCAGTGGGCAATGGAGCGATGTGCTCGAAACAAATCAGAAATGAGGAGATCCATAGTAATCCGTAGGAAAATCAAAGTCACCGACATAGCTCAGCGCGTCGCGAAACCGAAGTGGAAATGGGGAGGGCACATAGTGCGGAGAACCGATGGGCATTGGGGTCTTAAGGTGTTGGAATGGTTAAACTACACCGGAAAATGCAGCTCGATAGATCCCCTACGAGTTGGACTCTTCTCTTCTTCTTCTGTCGCGTTCTTCATTCCTAAAGGTGTCCTTGATGAAAGTCCTTCATGGTTCGTATAATAAGCTTCCATTTTCTCGGTGTTTGGCTTTTTTAGGGCGGCAGTTACAGAGAAACCAATAAGTGCAGTCACTTGGTCACACCAACAGCTAGGGGATCGGCCGCGGGGTCATTTTTCTTCGAGCTTGCCCACTACTATCAACTTATCGTTGTTGTCTGGTTGATGGCGACCAATGTGACCAAAGTATTCTAGGATTCTTTGACTACATATTGTTGAGAACCGAACCTTGATTCTTAATTGACCCGGTATATACTTTTTTGTCCTCACGAGTTAGGCAAACGACCATAAAAAAGTTCGCCAAGGGAGCCGCTAGATCCAAGCGGCTCAAGATCTTGTGATGTGAAAATCCCGTGAAGAGAGATACGTCCAGCAGTGGACCTCCATCAGTTCACGAAGAAGAAGACTTTCTTTCTCTAGTTCACTCCTTATCTCTTATCTGTACGAGCCACAAACCCCAACTATCACCGCCACACTATACAAGCACTACATATATTCACTATAACAATTTCAAGGATCCTTTTTCTTCGTAAACTAAGCATCATCAAGAGATAGGCTCGACAACAAAATCTTAATGCTTTGCGCAGTATGCAGTGTGATGTTAGAGGTAGGAGGTGTGTGGTACGCACGATTAAACATACAAAATTTTTATGCCAGATATAGTCGACTAAAGTTTCAGAATTATATAATTTTTCTCTTAAAAATTAAATTCTTAGAAGCACTACGGACCAGTTGAAATTAATTTAATTAAAATAATGCAAATATGCGAGCGGCCCAGACGTTCCGCTGGTGCAAGTTTTCTCATTATTTCAATCACAATTATCCTGGATAAAGTTCGAGCTCTTATCGCAAGTGCTCCCGGGACAGTATGACAGCTTGCAGCGCAACCACTTGGACAATGAAATATTTCAGATGATAGTTGTGACTAAGTTGTTAATATCTTTGTCGAGTTAAAGATAAAATGTAATCATTTATGAAATTATTTTTAATAATGTAAGCTTTAGAATATAATAATAAAAGCTGTGATAGTCTAGAGTCACGGGTCACGGGGTCACGGGTGCAATCCCGAGCAGGCACCACTGAGTTTTTTCTCTTATAACTTTTGTGTCTAATTGATATTTCCAATTTATCACACGCTTTTCGGTGAAGAAAAACATCTTGAGGAAACTTGCATTCTGGGGATATGTGTAACTCACCAATCCGCATTGGACCAGTGTTGTGGATCTAAGCTCCAAACCTTCTCCCCAAAAAATTGGAGAAAAGTGGCATATGCGCAGCAGTGGGAAAGCAAGAGGCCCTTACTTTACTTTATTTTTTTAATATAAGTATCATATAAAGATCTGTAATCCTTGAGACAAGCGTTATTAAATGAGATCACAGATTGCTAATGCTAATGGCTTTAGCATGTGGTCTAAATGCCAATGCGTCTTCAAGAGCTCATTTATAAGACAATTATAAAACTCTTTCGAGGGGGTAGGGAGTTGAAACCCCGGGCTGGCTCCAATATTTTTTTTTTTGTTAAAACTTATGAGTTTAGTTAATATCAGCAATTTATAACACATTTTTCAGTGGGGAAAGGGAGAGGCGCGATTAGATTATGGACCACGTATAGACATGACAGTGGCGTCGTGATGACACAAATGCTACGTCTATTGTCACAAGATATATCTCACGCGTCCCCACGAGATATTACTCACGTACCTTAACAAGATATTTCTCACGTACCGTCACGGGATCTATCTTACATACCCTCACGGGATCTTTCTAACGTACCCACACGCTAAATATCTAGAGAGATATTTGGATGCTATTTTATTAAGTATAATTTTTTATGAAACTTTTACTATGATACTGTATTCAACGTCCACATTAGTCAATGTGGTCAATACTGTTTAATATCAAAATGTACCTTTATATAAAATTGGTTAGATTCTCATTTATTAATTAAGGTTTTTACAGACATCATGCCATCTGGCAATGCCTGGGCTCGGTGGGTAATTCACGTAATATGTTCTTTATTACGTGTTTAGGGTGTAAATGGACCGAAATATTGTCTCCAACAGATAAAGTCCCTTTCCCATTAGGAAATTGTTGCCAGTGGCAGGGTCAACCATACTGTGGTGTTATTGTATCTTTGTAGAAGCTTTGTTCATGATTTGGTTGAAGAGCTGATTTTGGTATGGAATCTCAAATAAATTCATAATATTTACGAGTTGTAAAGAAGGAAGAAAATATCTATGAAGCGCTAAAAGTTTCTAAACGGGCGTTTATTTTACTTTGTATATAAACTCGTTTTGTGCCTATGCAAATAGTCCAGTAAACGTGTGGTATTCGTCTGAATAGAATAGACCACCCTCATTTCATACCAAGCTGTCGTAAAAGACGACTAAGGTAAGTGGACCCACCGTGTGTAAAAATTGTAAATATCAATAAGTACAATTAATAATTTGTATTATTATTTATTTATGATTTTTCTTGAAAAGACAAATACCTCACTTCGTAGGTTAGCTGGCAGAGGTCTCTATCTTAGGGATAAGGTACCTTTGTACACTTTTTTTATTAATAATGATTTTCCAACATTTTTTATGGTACATAAATAAATAAATAAGCGCTAAGTAGTTAAGTGCCAGATCCAAATGCGTTCCGCTATCTGGTAAAGCCTGGCCTCGACCGTTAATGTATATATGCCACGTTTGTCGCATACGTGTACGAAATTTCAATAAGACGAAACCTTATTACTATATTACGAGTATAACCTACATTTCCTGAATACAATGTGTTATGTAAATGATACCTTTAAAACAGGCATCTATGTATATCATTGAAAAATATTAATCAATTTTCAATAAAAATCAAGGATGGATCAATAGCTTGGTGAAAATATGTAGGTATTAACAAAAGTGTAGTATTATATTAAGTGTTGTTTCATTTACCGAGAGCCTTTAAATAAATTATAGGACACATATATGTCTACTCCTAAAGTAATATAAATGTCGTAACCTATCGAATTGAAATAAATTATTTCATACATTTTATTTCTCGATATTTCCAACAGGCCGCTTATCTAACTTTTAACGAAATAACTCAGACAGAGGTGAAATATTATTCAATAAACTTTTTTGCAGATCTCAAATATTCCTCAACAACTTTTCTAAGCTTATGGAATGTAAAAAAGCAGCATATATTAATACTAGCTCTGCCTGTAGCTTCGCCCGCATGGATTTCACTATGTTAAAAAAATTCCGAATTGAAATTTTGAACATAAAAGTAGTTACTTATATTGAATAGAGATTTTTTTATAACTATTACCGTTTACTTAACAAGGAGAGCCCTAAATTTTGCCGTTTTCGCAGTATTTTTTATTGCTGCTCTTAGCCTATTCATCTTAGCGTGATATTATAGTCTATAGCCTTCGTCTATAGACTAGCTTTAAAAAAAGTACAAAACTATGATAGCCCAGGGGTGTTACCGTGTTACTCTTTCGAGAGGGTCACGAGTTCAAACCCCGGCAGGCACCAATGAGTTTTTCTATTGAAACTTTGTGTTTATTTGATAATTGCAATTTATCACACGCTTTTCGGTGAAGGAAAACATCGTGAGGAAACCTGCATATCTATAGAGAAATCTGGGGATACGTGTAACCTACCAATCCGCATTGGAGCTGCGTGGTAGGTCTTAGCTCCCACCCTTCTCTCCAGGAACGGAGAGAGAAGGACTATCTTATACTAAAATATTTTTTCTAATTCGTCCAGTAGTTCCTGAGATTAGTGCGTTCAAACAATCATACAAACTCTTCAACTTTATATATTAGTATAGATTTATGGTTAAATAATTCTAGACCTAATATAGATATTCAAGGTGCGTGCCCGCTTGACATCCCATTGGAGGCACAGATAACGTGACCCGGTATAGCGAACTGACAAGGTTAAAAGAACTGCCAAAAATCCATTCTATCGGTTTCAAAGACACGCAAAAATTATCGTTTATATGTTTTTGAAATAGATCTTTAATAAACTTTTTGTTTCAGTATTTACAGATATTATAACCATGCATGCAAGCAAAGCGTTATAGTCCGCCTTTTGGTAAATCAAATCAAAATTATCTTTGTTTAAGTTTAGGCCTTTTTACAAGCACTTATGAATTGTCGAGGTGCAATTAGATTTAATGAAGTTAGAACTGGTTCAGAATGTTTCCCTTTTCGAAAAGAACCGGCAAGAAACTCGGCGGTCAATCTTTTAAACATTATAAATTTACATAATTTAGTCTTGTTTGGAGCTGAAATGAGTTTCAAATGTAAACATTTTTATGATTCAAATCATCTTCAATTGTAGCTCAATAGCAGAATAGACCACCCTCATTTCTTACCGTTGTGTCGTAAAAGGCGAATAAGGCAAGTTGGCGCGTCGTGTGTTTCCGGGTGAGTAGAATAGACCATCCTCATTTCTTACCGAACTGTCGTAATGCATGCTAAAACTTTAAATTTTAGTGGTAACAAATAGCAAAAAACTTAATAAGCATTAACGACGATCACATAAGAAATGCAATATAAGCGAAAGGCATTCATTGATTTCTTCTATTTTTGCATTCACCCTTGAGTCACAGACGCTCTTTCTGAATGCCGCATTATTATTGTCTTGATAAAATAATGTTTAAAATAGTCAATATAAATGAAGAAATAAACTGTACTATAATATTACGTCAAATAAAGATTTTATCGCACAACCATTCAAACTATTTTGAAATTTGTTTATTTATATAGTGACTGAATAATGTATTTTACGGACTATACGATCAACAGGACTTTTCATATTTTACTATGGAATTCCGTAACAAGACATTTTCGTACGCTTCTACTAAATACAGGAAAAGTGCATCGGCTAAGTCAGTGAAGGCTAAGACTCTCTTATGGTGAGCTGATACATTTGTTTTTTTCTTTCCTTTTGTTTCCTTACAGGATGACATAGACTAGAAAGGTGAAGGTCTGAAAACTAGATTATCGGTAGATTATAATGTGGATATCCTAGAATTTTTTTGTATAAATATTGGTTTGTTTTGTTTTATTGGTACTGGTTTATTAGTTTTATGATTCTCAGTATTTAAGTTTTGTATTTTTTTTAAATAGTATATTATATTTAATATCCTAGATTAAAAATCAAATTTTAATTAAAATCCAATTTTATGTAAATTAACTTATACAAACAAGAGATTAAATAATTTAACTATTATTGGTGTAAATTTTGGTTAAGGATATTCAAAGATTACATTTTGAAACAGATAGATAAATCTTTAGTATAACTTGATACCTAATACCTAATAGTGTAATGAGACAACGATATTTATTTTCAAGAAATGTTTATTATGTATAGATTTGTGATATTTTCGTTTTTCAAATTATATCAAATAAATTCAAACTTTCAGAGCTATTATAAAATATACCTACTAGCTTGAAGTTCTATCCAATTTGCTCTTCGATAAAGATCCATCAAGGCTAACCATTCCAACTACTTTCTTTCAAGTTCCGGAACTTAGACCGGATATTTAAAACGATTACGTACTGCTTTCCAGCTATTAGCTACTCGATTAAAATCTTGAAATAATTGAAATAAATAATTAGAAACGCTATCCTGAAATTTACTGTTCATCATTCTTCTGCCTTGTCCCACTCTAAGTGGGGTCGGAACAACATGTCATAAACATGTTGTCACATGATTCGGCTACGTATTTTACGACCGGCCGCCTGCCTCGGTAAGAAAGAGGATAGTCTATTCTACTCGACCGGATACCACACGGTGAGTCAACTCACCTTAGTCGTCTTTTACCACACCTAGTTACGTCATCACCTCATATCCACACGGTCGACGTAAACGCAGCATCAGCATATTGATGGGTGGTCTGATGTTGCGACACCGAAAGGAATGTGGTATGATGTTCCACAGGTGGGACGATGAATTAAAGTAAGACGACATTCGGCAAGAGCATCTACTTCTGCTCAGTCGCGGTCATTAGTTATAAATTTAGATTAAATTAGTACTTAAATAATAACTTTGTAGTAAAACAATAAAAATCTTGTTTTTTAAAAAAGCTTTTTACGTTCCCGAATATTAAACTACCTCGGTAAGAAAGGGGTGGTCTATTCTATTTAGCCAAATACTGCACGGCGGGTCGACTTACCTTACTCGCCTTCTACGACACCTCAGTAGGAAATGAGGGTGATCTATTCTACTCCGCCGGATTCCACACAGCTATTGAAATTCACTTTTAAACATGGTATTTAAAAAAAAATTGAGACAGCTTTGCAGTCGTCAAAGACAAGTTTTCTGTAATTTAGGAACGTATGTCTTAAACCGCCTAACTATATAACTATATCTGTTTGAATAGTCTTGATTCTTTTGGTAAGTATTAAAACTTGCCAAAGCAAATAGCACTCCGTAAAGGAAATACAAAACCATGACGAGGTCACGCGAAGGTTACTCTGAGTACTGCGCGTTTGCATTTGGTAATAATTTGTTACAACATGTTTTTAATACAACCTCCTTCATAGAGTTGGCGATTAATATGAAAAGCATTGTGGCTGTCATATTTTTATGTGTCATTCTTTGAGTTGTAGCGAAAGAGTAAATGGGTTGACTCTGGGAAAACTGTTTTTTATTTATTGAATAAGAATTAAGGAGAAATATCGTCTTTTGTTATATTCAGAAGGGAATGTAACCTAAACTCACAAATAGAGTGGACATACGGAATATCTGGAAATTTAAAGAGTTCAAAGAAAAGACAAATGACGATCAATATCTTGAGACACACGGAGAGTGCGAATTTCATATAATTTGAGAGATAGTTGGGATATGCGATGCTATGGAATAAAAAATGGAGTTTTTATTGGAGAGATTATTGATGGTAATTGGTATTCGGTTAATTAATTCTGTAGGATCAACGTGACGATGTGCTATGTGAGGCCTTAGACGCGCCCGTGACTTTTGTTCGATGGAGCTGTCAGCTAGAATGACGATTGTTCTCTGGATCTTTCCAGTTGTAGCGATTGTTTTCTAGACTGTGGACATCTGCAACGACTGTCAGCTAGGCTCTGCCTAGAAGTGGTGATTGTTCTTTGAGCGTTATCATTTGCGAGTCTGTTTACGTGTGTATCTGCTGAGTTGGTTGCCACTAATTGAGCTGTGTTATGCCATGACAGTGATTGAGGGTGAGCTTGAGGTGCGAAATGCTTATGGTGCGAAAAGCTTAAGGAGTTGAGGAGTTGAGCTTAAAGAGTTGAGCATAAAGCGTGAGCTTAGAGTTGAGCATAAAGCGTGAGCGTAGTCCTGTCATGTCATGGCATGTGCGGTTTTCTTTTACAGATTAAAAGAGCATGTATTGAGTTTCTTGCCGATTCTTCTCAGTACAATCAGCATTCCGAATCGGTGGTAGATTCATTCCCAGAAGTCAGCTTATGAGATTTGCGGGGTCGCAAATGTTGTCAGGATGGTCGACTGTTACAACATGTTTTTAATACAACCTCCTTCATAGAGTTGGCGATTAATATGAAAAGCATTGTGGCTGTCATATTTTTATGTGTCATTCTTTGAGTTGTAGCGAAAGAGTAAATGGGTTGACTCTGGGAAAACTGTTTTTTATTTATTGAATAAGAATTAAGGAGAAATATCGTCTTTTGTTATAAATTTTTTAACAAAAATAATTTTTTATCCAAAAATTATATGATTTTTGTATTTTTCGCTATCCACTTCATTTAAGCAAAACTGGAATCAGCCGAATAGTATCCTGCTGAGTATATAATAGACGACCCTCTTTCTTACAGAGATAACGTAAAAGGCGACTAAGGTAAGTTGACTCGCAGTGTGGTATATGGCTGAGTAGAATAGACCACCCTCTTTCTTACTTACGTGTCTTGAAAGTCGACTAAGATAAATTGACGTAAAGCAGGCGACCAGTAAAAAACCTAGACTAATCATGTGACAACATTTTTATAACATGTTGTGCCGACCCCACTTAGAGCAGGATAAGTTGATGATATCATTAATTTAGAATATATATCTTTAATATTAAAATGATCTTTTATACGTTTATCTTGTATGTATATATATAAATATATTGTTACAACATGTTTTTAATACAACCTCCTTCATAGAGTTGGCGATTAATATGAAAAAGCATTGTGGCTGTCATATTTTTATGTGTCATTCATTGAATTGTTGCGAAGGAGTAAATGAGTTGAGTTCGGGAAAATTGCTTTTTATTTATTGAACAAGTATAAAGGAGAAATATAGTCGCTTTATTATATTCAGAAGTGGGATGTAACCTAAACTCACAAATAAAGTGGACATAAGGAATATCTGGAAATTTAAAGAGTTTAAAGAAAAGACAAATGACGATCAATATTGAGACAACACTGAGAGTGCGAATTTCGTATAATTTGAGAGATAGTTGCGATATGCGATGCTATGGAATAAAAAATGGAGTTTTTATTGGAGAGATGATAATGATATGATGGTAATTGGTATTCGGTTAATTAATTCTGTGAGATCAACGTGACGATGTGCTATGTGAGGCCTTAGACGCGCCCGTGACTTTTGTTCGATGGAACTGTCAGCTAGAATGACGATTGTTCTCTGGATCTTTCCAGTTGTAACGATTGTTTTCTAGACTGTAGACATCTGCAACGACTGTCTGCTAGGCTCTGCCTAGAAGTGGTGATTGTTCTTTGAGCGTTATCATTTGCGAGTCTGTTTACGTGTATATCTGCTGAGTTGGTTGCCACTAATTGAGCTGTGTTATGCCATGACAGTGATTGAGGGTGAGCTTGAGGTGCGAAATGCTTATTGTGCGAAAAGCTTAAGGAGTTGAGGAGTTGAGCTTAAAGAGTTGAGCATAAAGCGTGAGCTTAGAGTTGAGCATAAAGCGTGAGCGTAGTCCTGTCATGTCATGGCATGTGCGGTTTTCTTTTACAGATTAAAAGAGCAAGTACTGAGTTTCTTGCCGATTCTTCTCAGTACAATCAGCATTCCGAATCGGTGGTAGATTCATTCCCAGAAGTCAGCTTATGAGATTTGCGGGGTCGCAAATGTTGTCAGGATGGTCGACTGTTACAACATGTTTTTAATACAACCTCCTTCATAGAGTTGGCGATTAATATGAAAAAGCATTGTGGCTGTCATATTTTTATGTGTCATTCATTGAATTGTTGCGAAGGAGTAAATGAGTTGAGTTCGGGAAAATTGCTTTTTATTTATTGAACAAGTATAAAGGAGAAATATAGTCGCTTTATTATAATATTTTCCAATTATATTCTTGAAATTTAATCAAGCTAGGTTTTATTTTAAAAAATATCGTTTTATCCCTGTATTTGGCCATTAAAAATTTACATTGAATATAAAACACTATTTTTTCCGTAGATTAGCGAACGGGAGATCTAGAGAAATGAAAACATCGGGCCCCACCTAACCAATTATGTTTTCTTTTTTTTTAAGTTTACCGAGCTAAGTTAAGTTAAGCTAAGTTACCGAGCAAGTTCACCCAAGTACTATAATATAACAACTAAATTTGTACTTTAAATATGTACTGTAACTGCAAGTTACCTTCAAAATAATTACCGTTACGCTGAAATAATAACTTATTCATTGTAATTCGAGGTAAACCATACATCAATCAATTGGAAGCGTATTTTCCAGTAAGTCTAAAATCAATACTCATGATTACATATATTAGCTAATTTTAGAACTACACAATATAATTTGTTATAGTGTTATCTATATCTATGTATACTAATATATAAAGCTGAAAGTTTGTTTGTTTGTTTGAACGCGCTAATCTCAGGAACTATTGGACTGATTTAAAAAAATATTTTAATTTAAGATAGTCCATTTATCGAAGAAGGCTATAGGATATATAACATCATGTCACGATGAATAGGAGAGGAGCAGCAATAAAATTTTGCGAAATGGCAAAATTTAAAGCTTTCCTTGCGTGCGCTAAGTAAACGGTGACAGTCATTAAAAAAAATCTTATATATAAATTTCAATTCATCGCCATTCCGGAGAATGCATTTACCTAAATCTTCCTCAAGAGTTTCATCTTTAAGTAAAAACTGTACATAAATTATTTCAGATTTTGGGAAAATCGATAACATACAAACAAACAGCTTTTAGAGAATTTGTTTTATAATATGAATATATTGCGTTAAAATATGTTCCAAGAAAATTATTTAAGAGGATCATTAATAGAATATTGATTTACATTATTCTTTCAATATTATTTCGGTCAGTGATCTAATAGCAAATAGCCTACAACTCGAGAGACTCGATTGCTTATGGCAGCAAGCGTATTGAAGAGCTTCCTCTCTCTGAAAGCCTACTCCGAAAATTATACTGAAAGTTGGTGCCCTTAATGACCTCTTTTTTGTATTCTTAACTATTCTTTGTATTCTATTTGTATCAAAAGTATGATAAATGTCATTTTATATTATAGCACTACCGAAATATATTTATACTTAAAAGTTACCACAAAGTAGTTTATCAGTGTATAAAGAATGATATTTAAGTTGATTCGAAAATTTCTCAAAACGTTATTTGTCACACGAAGATCTTTCTTAAGATGACTAGGCTCATTTTTTAAATTAAATAAATCTAATTTAAATGAAATTTAGTATGAATGTTCGAACAGTTTATGACACTATAATAAAAATAAATAAATGACACCAACGATAAGGAAATTATTCTGTTAGCTTTAAATTTAACCAAACTACTAGTTCAAACAACATCTTATACCAAAACAGAATCCACTTAAGGCGAAATGTTATTTCCTGTAGAGCCCTTGGGAACAAACTCAGATCTATTGTACATCAATTGAACATGAATAAATGTTTTTATTTTACTCACTTTATAAAGTAAATTTCATTCAAACAGAATAAACACTCGTTAAAATTATACATGATACATGGTTTTCAGATAGTCATACCTAATCAACCGTAAATATCGAAAGAATTTATAAAAATTAGAGTTAGAAAATTAAATATTTTAACCACCACATTTGCAACATTGCGAATAAATACTCCCAAAGACAAATTAATTCAATAGAAATAAACGATTATTTACGGTATCCTATAGTACTCGTACATGATGAAAATGTCATTTTCTCAAAATCTGAAAATATTTGTAAATCTTATTGTAAAGCACACTATCCGTTGTTTTTATATTCAATGTTATATTAATAATAAATATGGAACTATGATTTTAATCAGGTGAAAGCGTTTGCGGTCAAATAGCTTAAAGATTCACTACATTTTAAGAGGAAAATTTTCCTTTATCGATTATTAGGCAATATAAAAATTACTTTTAATAACGTAAATAATAAAGACTGTGGTTAAAATTTAAATTTATTTTCACAGTTAACAACTTTGAGCGACGCATATCGGTTTTCAAATGATTATTGTACGGCACTACATTCTCTCAAACAAAATAAATTACAATTAATGACTTTCTGCTTTTGGTAAACGTATGCAAAACACTAACGGGAGCGGCGCTATAAGTACAAAAAGCTTGAATGAATCGGTACAAGCTTCAGCCTTATTCTCTCTTCAAGTTATTTAAAGAAAACCATATTATTTGCCGCCGTATATAAACGTTATGTCAATAAGCGTTTTTAAATTTGACGTGTAATAACGTTGCTCCACCCAAAGTGTTAAATAATATTCTGTAACAAATGAGAGAGAACTTCTATACACAATATACTAACATAGAGGCTATATTAAATAAATCATCCCCACATTTAAATATACAGCATCACGTACCCCAGTAATGTATCTCGAGTCGCGTCATGTTTTATGAATGGCGTGAAGATTTGTACAGAACCGGTCGCTTGGTGTTTCCATTGTATATAGATACTTCTATGTAATCCTATATTATTTTTATATATTTGCTTGCTTTGTCTGTAATTTATTAAATCAATTAAAACCAAATCCAAGGTTGACTGGAAGAGATCCCTTTTAGGGATAAGTCCGCCTTTATACATATGCTTTTTTAATTTTTCTTTCTCTTTTCTAAATATATGTATAAAAATAAATAAATAATCATTTTTATATGAAGGCGAATTCATTAACGGAGTTTCAAGTACACTGCGAGTACATTCGCGTCAACTTAAATATTAAAATGCCGTTAATTATTTTCTAAATACTTTTTTCTTATACCTGAAAGAAAATCATCATCTTCCTGCCCTTATCCCACTCTAAGTGGGGTCGGCACAACATTTACAACACCTCGGTAAGAAGGAGGGTGGTCTATTCTACTTAGCCGGATACCACACGGTGGGTCAACTTACCTTAGTCGCCTTTTACGACACCTCGGTAAGAAATGAGGCCGGTACTACTTAGCCGGATACCACATGGCTATTACACCTGAAAGAAAAACGGGAACTTTTTCTGGAACCACAATTGTATCAAATTGCACATCAAAAAAGTTCAACAGAATAGCTGTAAAAGCGTAATAGGCATCCAAAGTTATAATATTAATATGGATACAAACAAGTACAAATTATATCCTTAGTTTAACAATAGGTAACAATTAACACCTGTAAGAAAGAACTTAATTAATTCGTACCAATTCGGGCATGCCGCTCGTTTGGGTCATTTACGCACAACTTTTCGACATTAAACTTTCCGACAATTACGTACAGGGTGTGATATAAATGTTCAATATAGTTACACAAATAAATGAAGAGAGTTAGAAACTGAAACATTTTCTACCTATGTTAGTAATTATCACTACATATTATAAAACAAAGTCCATATTTCCGTATGTACGCATAAAACTTTAAAACTACGCAACCGATTTTGATGCGGTTTTTTTTAATAGATAGAGTGATTCCAGAAGAAGGTTTGTACGTATAATAACATTCAATACGGAGTAGAGAAATACTGTAATTTTTGAGGTTTCTGTAAATAATTACATTTTTGTCCGCTTACATTGCAAACGCAGGCTAAACCCTACGAGATTTATTAAAATGATGTACTAAGTATTTGTACGCCTTGAAAAGGTCTACAGAAAAGTCCGCGATGGTATATGTCTATCTCTTATGGATAACCCACAAAAGCATTTTTTGTCATATACTTTTTACGAAAAATAATGCCTTATGTTCAAAGCAATTTTTATACTATACAACATTAATCCTTATGCAATTAAGTACCTTAAATAAATTGTTGATTTAATATAGGTCAATATGGCCGTTTACAGTATGTAATTTAAGTGAACATTTTCGGAGATATTACAGATTTAAAATGCCGTGAGGACGCCGCGCTTCACCCTATAGCACTTCGAATCTTTTAAGAGTTTGTTTAAAGACATTCTGTAATTAATTGTAAAAATAAAATACATAGGTAAAATGTAAAAGTAAATAAGTAAAAATGTACTATATGAGTTTAGATATTCCAAAGATAGCAGGAAATCTTCTTGGTATAGGGAGAGGAAATTGTTTTTCTCCAAATTTAACGCTTGCGGGCCACGGGCAGTAATGAATAAATCAAAAGTACTGGATCGATTTTAATCATTTTTTTACACTGAGTGACATGGGATATATATTTTATACCCGTGCGAAGCATGGGCAGGCCGCTAGTAATATCATAAAGAATACTTAATTATAATCATACGTAATGAGACACATATGTATATAATAATATAATATATACTTCATAAACACAACTCATAAACACACAGAGAGGTTCTCCTTACAGACATGCTAATTATTATTATTTTCATTGTATTATTTTTCTTATAGCAAATAGTAACTAAGTCACATGTCTTCGGTGTTTGTTGCTGTATGCCGAGATACAGTTTTAACTAGTTCGGCTGCAGATGGTCATATATTAAGTTAAGCCCTATTTGTCAAATGTAAGAAAATAAATAAATAAATAAAAAATAAAATAAATTCGAATAATAAAATATGAAATATATTCAGACAAAGATAAACTCCGTCGTGTGATATACGGCTGAGTAGAATAGACCACACTTATTTCTATAAAGCACCCTCATTTCTTACCAATATGTCGTAAAAGGTGACTAAAGTAAGTCGACCCGCCATGTGGTATCCGGCTGAGTTGAATAGACCACCCTATTTCTTGCCTAGGTGTCGTAAAAGGCGACTAAGGTAATATGTCGTCAGGTAAGTAAAATACCTAGCCAAATTACGTGAGAACATGTTTATGGATAAGGGAAGGTAAGGAGAATGAGAATTATGAGATGGAGAAAAGTTCTTAGCAATTCTACGGATATTCCCAAATACATGAAAAAACAATGATATAGAACAATAAAATTATTTATTGTTCTCTAAAAATCAGCACTCAAAAATTCGACGACACTAAACACTAACAATTTAATGACTAAGGCACTTATAACAATATCACAACAACGAAAAGCTATTATGCGCGTGTGAATTTAATGCATCTTTTGCTTGAGTAAATGTGTATATCCCTTAAGAATTCCAACAATGAATAATTTAGGATTTTACGATAAGAACTCACTCCAAACACGAGGAGTCTAATCACAAGATATTTAACTTACAGAAACACGACACAACTGTACTATCTCGACCATTACTTTTACTGTTGTTGCTAAGTGAATTTGAGTCTTCATTAAACTAGCTACGAGTAGAAGCTTAAATTACCGTAGCTTAGACGGGACATGACATGACATCACATTTAACATGTTACCGTGAAAGCTGTAAATGTAGTTTCGTAGCAACGTCGTAGCTCGTAACTCGAAGGACGTCTCTCGTAGAGGAAATACAATTTTAGTACACACTCTTAGAAAACATTTTCCCAATATTAATATTTCCTTCAGTGAGAAACTGCACTTGAGTTACTTGTTACTACTGCTATTAGTTGACTTATATTATTTTTCTCTACACACCGTATGTGCCGTATATTCTTGACATGTGAAAAATAAGGATGGAACTTTTCAGAGTGGGGCGTAACTATTTTATTATTACGGGTTGTTATTTTGCTCGCTTCGTTTATATATTTTTTTGATTATGTGAAAATACATCTGTTGATAGAGAAAGATTTAGCTTACCAATGTCTCAAAAATCGTCAACCTCCTGCCCTCATTCCACTCTAAGTGGGGTCGACACAACATGTTATAAACATGTTGCAACATTATTTGGCAACATGAGTTGACGTCAGCGTAAACTTACTTTAGTTGCCTTTTACGACACCTTGGCAAGAAATATGGTGGTATATTCTACTCAGCTGGATACTACACGACAGATCATCTTACTTTAGTCGCTTTTTACGACACATTGGTAAGAAATGAGGATAGCCTATGTTATTCAGCCGGATACAATACGGCGCATTTATTTCATAGAACATAAATAGATAAATAACATTTCAACATTTGTCAATTTTGGGCGTTTCCTTTAATTTTAGAAAACTATGCTAAAATATAAAAGTATTTTGGCATAAACGAATCCCCATGTTAATTAGTGCGTACACATGTTAAACTTTGGGTGTGCCGCCACTTTGGGGCATTTAAGCATTAAACTTCACACCAATTAAGCAGAGCTATTTATAGACCCAGTAGCGTTTTACAAACCCTTACTATAAGTATAACAACTCTATGAATTTCCATATTCCAATAGTTACTTCAGGGTTTAAACAATGTACACAACAATAAATTACGCTACAAATACAAGATGACATACATTCACATATAACAACATGCTCTTTAGTAAATCAATAAGTAAAACAACAGAGGGAAGCATAAAACAAATTGGCGAGGGAACGAAGGGGTCTATTTGCGGGGATGGTTTTATTATGAAAATCAGTCCGCAGGGATTCTAAGTGACGCCCTTGATTTCGCGCGTATTAAAAATTTAAAAAATTTATCAAGTACTTTTCCTCCGTTGAAAGTTCCTTTTCTCGAAAATATAATATATCAATAAGTATTATATTTTTCGCGATTAAAATCTTTTATGCTGAAAATTATTTATAACAACGTCTTTGTTTTTTTATTTTATGATTATATTTTTTGTTTTTGTGAGTATGGATGTGTGTCTGTATCAAGGCCAATCCGCTGAACTAATATCGATGAAATTAGGTACAATTATTCCTTATACATGGTACGGATTAACATATAGGCTATAGGGCATTGAAAATCCCCATTTATTATCACGCGAAAACAGTCCACGCAAACGAAGTTGCGGGTAAAAGCTAGTATTTTATATTTCTCGGTTATTACCAGATCACAAGAGTAGGTAAAAGTAAAAAATTGCGTTTTTTATTCTAATATATGCTATGTAGATTAGAATTTATGCATTGTAAATAACTAATAATAATTACTTTAGTTTTAGTTAATGATACAACTGATTATATCCTTTAACTGCCTGTGCTTGCGGCTTAGCAGGCGTGGAAGTTAGCGTAGTACAAAGTTTTTTGCCACAACCTCTATCTTGAAGTAAAAGTGTCATTAAAATCGCTTTAGCCGTTCTCGAGAATGTACTATAAACTTAAAGCTTCCTCAAGAATTGCATCTTCTTTTAAAAAAATAGTGTAAAAATCCGTTCAGTGATTATCAATAAATCTATCACATACAGACTTTTTTGGGACTTTGTTCTATAATATGTATAGATATTAAAAGATTTGTGGTAAGATATATTCATATTATTATTTTATTTCGCGTATTTTGATAATGAGAACATTTAAATAAATAGTTTTGACTGGGAAATGTGTGAACTTGATAATTTTTGACATTTTTTAGACTTTGCAATCAGAACTGTTTTTAACATATATAGTGTATTATCTATGGTTTTTAATTTGAATGCAATTAAGATAACTAGCGAGCTATGTAATTTACCTCTGGAATTGTTAACCTTTGGTAAATATTCAAACACTGATCCATTCATGTGTATATTTAATTTTTCAGCTGAAACAAATATTTATTTTACTTGTCCTAGATATATATCACACCACAGTATTTTATACTTAACAGTAATTATATAACAATGAAACTGTTATTCACTGTTTAGAAGTTTTGCTAACAAAATACAACGACAAACTTAAATCTAGCGAACTTCCACAATGTGAGAAGTTTACAAACGCAATAAATTTATAGGTAAGTAAGAAAACTTTTTAATTTATACCTAGTAGTTTCATGTTATTATACTACACTGTATTGCATAGTTTTAGAATTACTTTTTTTTATTCGACGAGAACTTAAATCTTTAGGTTTTACATTTAACATTATTCTATAGATTAATTTGTCTATGAGTTAGGATAGCCTCAATTAAAGCTAAAGCTGCGATATTCGCAAAGTGAGAATACATAAGCCTTACTTATAAAGGCTTTCTCAGAGTTTAAACGCCTTATAGATGTATGATACTAACATACTGAAATGTGCGATTGTGTTTATGCTGTAAGCTGGATTCATAGTTATCGCTAACGTCATTAAAAAAACTATATCAATTTTCTTTTGTTTCCCTCAGTCTAGTTTAGGGTTACTGACAAATTAATGCTCTTAATTGTTATTAATGTAATATACATTAATAACAATAACGTAACTGTTTGTGTGATCAAGTGTCGGATGCAGAAGGCAGTATTGCTTGAAATAGCGTGTATTGTGAGGAAGTACCTCACTCAGGACCCTTAACCACCGGCAACGCGGGATATTTACTCGTTCCCGGCGAATGACAATTTTTTATATTTTTAAATTTTTTTTTTTAGTGGAATGTGTGCGAAACGTACCTTTTAAGACAGATAGAACACTAGGGTCGTGTAACATTAGCTTGACGACTCCGACTTCTGACGTGGCAAAATATATGTATAGAGTAACTAGACATAATATAGGTAAGCGAAATTAATATAAGTAGTCTAAGTTTAAGTATATACCTACCAGAGCAACATAGTCACATAAGTGACTAAGCTCTTTAAATGAGAATAAAAAAAAAAAATAATAATAATATAAAAAAAATATTTATATTTTTTTTTAATTAGAAATATTTAAAAATGTAAAAAGTTAGGTTTAAGAATAATAAATGAATAACGTAACTGTTTTAGAAATTTTGTTTTGGAATATAATATAGAAAAATAAATGTTTATTTGTATGTCTATTATAGACTGTAAATCGGCTGGACCGATTTTAATGATATTTTCAGACAATGTTTATAATGAGCCAGCGGATTATCCTGTAAAGTTTGGTGGCAATCGGGACAATTTTTTTTAATTATTAATGACAGTTTTTTACTGATATCTTTAAATTTAGCCCAGCGAAACGGACTGGAACTACTTTACTAGTTTTATTATAAATTAGATAACAAACTACGAATATTTTTAGTTTAGTCCAATACAATCGTTGCTTTGTATCTGAAAATATTTTAATTATAAATATACAAGTGCATTCATCACAATAAACAATGTTCAGAATTTAACAGAAGTTGTTCCGCTGCAGACAAATTCGTATAATAATTCATTCCTGCAAAGGGAAACTCGTACAGCGCAGGAAAGTATACCATTTATCTTCCCAACTGAAGGAAACACTTGAAAAAATGCTTCTAACCCGTCGTTGGCTTAGTATTATTGCGTTCGCGTTACGTGAATTTAATTTATACGCTTATAACATACCTTACATCTGTTTACTCGCGTTTGCATTATATATAAGAAGTCTATTTATTTTGGACTAGAATAATGATATTTAAAAATATAGAAGGAAAAGCGTTTCTTGAATAGTTCAAATTTAAAAGAGAATTACCTGTTTTATTTCACCGTGGTGATGTCTTAGTCGATTCTTGCGCCACCATTGCTCTAGAGTTGTCATGTCATGCCATGCCATGCCATGCCATTCTATCTTCCACTCCTATCCTCATGCCATTCTAGTAAAAATGACACAAGAATGTATCAGTCTTTGATGAGATCAGTTGAGGTCTTTTCAACTAAACTTTAATTGCACCACCAAATGCAAATGTTTATCTACCACTGCTTTTTATTATGATTATGTAAGGGTAACACGATAAATTACCTAATATAATAGAATAATAATTTCTTAATTAATTCTAATTGAGTTATAAGTAAAAACAGTTGTAATATTCGAACCTTAATGTTGTTTTTTGTGTTTATTTAGTGTGTATTAGTCTTTTGTTTTTATTTTTTGGTTTAAAATTAAAATTAATTAATTGTAATTACTGATAACTGTAACTAAGAATTATGTGATCTTCTATAATATGTAATGATGTTGGAGATCCGAATAAATAATTTATGTATAGAAACCGGCTATACTTATGTCTTATTCTATAGGGTTAGTCCAACTAGTTTCGAGTACATCCTGGAAGTTATAGCGGCGGAAACTATTTAGCGCGGTGTAAAGAGCTCATGAATAAGTGCCCCAGGTGGGCTCAAAACTATTCGCCTCAACCGATAGAATAAGACATCAGTATAGCCGGTTTTTATACTCACAATACTTATAAATAAGTAATTACTCGACGGTTCTTGCGATTCATATTAAAGATATGCCTGATTATGTATTACGTCAACCCACAATGAAAAAGTATGTAAATTTGACATAACGTTATATGATTCTCTGCAAAAGGAAAACTTTTTGTAGTAATGCATTATGCAATAATAAATTTGCTTTGACGTACGAATTAATACGTAATTTTAACCATAATTATCCAGAATTCACAAACATTTCTCCTACATTATGTGTTTTATTAAAACATTCGATTATATTAGTAGAACGTGATTCCTGTAGCAAGATAAATTATGTCGTATTGGAAATGGAAATGGGACGACGCGGCATAAATTGCTCTCCCAGTGAATAGCGACGTACACTCGGGAATTAATAATGGAAAAACAACGAGAGTTACGCCAACAATATTAATTTTTACGTTTTATACAACGGACTTAGTGTATCACTCATATCCCACGATAAGACAGGTATGATGAGTATCCTATATAGTGTATTATTTATGGATGAGATGTCAAGAAGACTCAATAAGTTAAAACTAAAAGTCATTGTTTGTTGTCTATGGAAATTTTAATTTTATTAGAATTCTTTAAATATATTTGTTTTTAGTCTATCGATTTTAATGCTGCGGACACTCGTCAATACCAATACAAGCTGTGATGGCCTAGCGGTGCGACCGTGTGAATCTCTAGAGACGATCATGGGTTCAAACCCGGGCAGACACCAATGAGTTTTTCTATTAAAACTTATGTGTCTAATTGATAATTGCAATTTATCACATGCTTTTCGGTGAAGGAAAACATCGTGAGGAAACCTGCATATCTCTAGAGAATTCTGGAGATATGTGTAACCTACCAATCTGCATTGTAGCAGCGTGGTAGGTCTTAGCTCCAATCCTTCTCTCCAATAACGGAGAGAAGAGGCCTATGCCCAGCAGTGGTATAGTAACAGGCCGCTACTTACTTAATTTTACTTACTATCGATTTATTTATCAGTGGTTTGAAATATTACGTCTTCGCTACAAACAAAAATATATAAAAGCTTTTAGAAAATCTTTTACAAAATGCATGCCCCATGTTAACCATAACCATGATATGTTAACTCTGCATGTTGACCGTTGAGCAGAGCCATGTCGGGTCCCAATCCTGGCAGGAGTATTAGAACATGCTTATCATAAACATTTGTTGTCACAGGGACTGTACAAGTATGTAAAATTCAGCTCAATCAGACGCTGAAAAGTAGGTCAAACTTAAGCACTACACACATATTGTGGTAGTGAGTGTGTGTAGTGCTTGTGTGGAGTATTGTTGTTGGCGGCGTTTTGTGATACGTGTGGTGACATGTCCTGCATGTATAAGGTATGTGAATGTTGCCTGCTTCATACACTTAGTATTACATAGATTCTTTTAACAAACGCGGATTACAGCAAAATAATTCTATTGTAACTTCTGTAATATCATCACTCTCCTGCCCTTATCCCACTCTAAGTATTACAAAATGTTATAAACATGTTATAACATCTTTTGGCTACGTATTTTATGACCAGCCGTATGCCCAACGTCAACCCTTATCCGCCTTGTACGACACCTCGGTAAGAAATGAAGGTGGTTTATTGTACTCAACCGAATACCATACGGCGGGTCGACTTACCTTAGTCGTCTTTTACGACACCTCGGTAAGAAATGAGGGTGGTCTATTCTACTCAGTCGGCATAATATAGAACGTTATATAAAAATTTGAATACTTGAAATATATTCATATCTTGTCGTCTATAAAACTTGATGTATATCTACACTATAAGTTTAAATTGCTTTACGTGTGGCTATCTTCTCACGGAACTCTACGGTCAAAGACATCCTGAGTAGCATTTTTATTAATTTAATTTAACTTTATAAACAACAACGCTGTGAGAGATTGTGAATTTTTATTTAATTCGTTGTATAAAATGTAAAGTTGAAATTTACATTCGCAGATTGCACTTTCATTTTGATCTTAAATAAAATAATAATATATTCCTATCAAATTTCGAGTTTACATATATAGAGGATTATAAAGTTTCATTGTCATCGACACCAAAGATATAGAGCTGTGTGTAGAGCCTGAATAGTCCAATCACTAGAGTAGTGTTAATAAACAAATGTTATATTAATATAGCACAGGCTCAAACACGCACTAACAAGTAACAACATGTCACTTGACGACCACTCTCACCAAGGACTCTCGTGTTACTGTCGTGGTGCATCATGAGACCGTGTATATACTAGTGTGAGTTAGTGTGACTATGTTCATGTATGTATTACATACATGTGTCTTGTATATGAATGTACAAAGTACGTTACACACGTCTCAGCCCGCATACACTACAACCAGGATAGGATCCAATTAATGGGATGCATAGGTATAGGGATGTGCTTACATTGTGCCTTATTTATATTTAAGGTAAGCAGTTGCAACGGCATCCTTCTGCGAGAACATAGTCTAAACAATCGGGGTATCCTAATCAATTACATCGCAAGTGAGTGGGAGGTAGGTTCTTTTAGAATTATAACAACAACAACTATATTCATCCTTTACACTTATTCAATAAATAAAAAGCAATTTACCCAAAGTCAACTCATTTACTCTTTCTTAACAACTCAAAGACACATAGTGACAGCCACAATGTTTTTCATATTATTGGCCAACTATATGAAGGAGGTTGTATTTGAAATGTTGTAACAGAATATAGTGTTAGCGCACACTATATACAATAACACGATATAATAGGAATACCATATTTCCGTTCCGAGATGCACTTATCTTGAATCACGAAAAAAGACTGACTGTCACTGATACGTTTATCAATAGGAAGACTCAACCGGAAACAACAACAGTGTTGCCAATGTTTTAATAAGAAAGGGCGCGATACTCTTGTTTCATGACTGTGTTGCTATAAAATACAAAGCGGAAGTCAATGGCGACAACAATAGCTTGACAATGTATTAGCATCACATCGGTTCTCTATCTACCTAGGCTCTTTTTACTGGCGCCAGAAAAGTTACTCTAGGATCCAACTACGTAACCAAAGGGTTCATATATAGTCCTTTTTTTTCTAATCGCAGTCAATACAGGTATATCGTATATGTCGTACTTTTTAAATGTAAATATAGGACCCACATAGGTTTTTATAGAGCATACAAACTGCCCATCGGCAACCTTTTTATAGCGAATTACGCAATAAAGCGCTTTTTAGTGCTATTGCAATATTCAACTCCGGCAACCTTTGTGTAGTATAATAGTAGGTTTGAATAAACTTTAAAATATTCTTCATAGATGTGCTGTATTACTTACTTACCACTTACAGTCATGATAGCCATACAGATATCCCTTGAAAAGGTTGGATGTTCAAACCAAATGAGTTTTTTAACTTTTGTTATTAATAGATTTCCAATTCATCATTGTAGTCTCAAGTAAAACAGTACACCAAGATAAAACCGCCATAACTAAAAAGAATTTTTGGGATGTGTGTCACCCACTAAGCTACATTAGAGTAGCGTGGCGTGCTAAGCTCCAATCCTTTTCTCTCAAGAAAAAAGGAGGTCTGCGACAATTGGGATAGTGACAAACCGCAACTTATAATGATTATAACATTGATATTTATTCAATAAATAAGAAAAGAGTTACTCAAAAGTCAATCAATTATTTTTTTTAAACAACCTGTCAACTCCGCGTACAAACCACTACTAAGTCAAATGGCGCCATAACTTTACTCTCTGCGCCACACCGCACCTCTCCGCCGTCGCCACACCTCGCCACAGCTATTTTCACGTCTCTATGCTACAACATCGCCCCTTCTCCTTTTCCTTCCGTCACGCAATATATAACCATATTTATATTGAAGTTTATTTACATCTTCATCATGCAAAATAAATTTGTAAAAAGATTACGTTACAGAATTTCATACTTCTAATGTATATAAACATGCAACCTTTTAGCAGCCTACGATGAGCAGATGTTGAATTTCACGACGTGTCGGTATCATCATAAAATTCATGAGCATCAAGATACATAGCCATTCCGCGTGTACGAGAAAATCGTAAAATGTTAATGTTAATGACCACTCTGGGTTACATCGAGCTCTATAACTTATGTCTCTTCACACTGCTACGGAACGGTTAAGCTAAAAGTGTCCATTTGTTGTACACGATGACGAAAAATATAAGGCAATTCGATACGAGCATAATCAAGAATCATTTACATCTTCCTGCCCTTATCCCACTCTAAGTAAGGTCGGCACAACACGTTACAAACGTTTTGTCACATGATTTGGCTACGTATTTTACGACCGGCCGCCTGCCTGACGTCAACTTACCTTAGTCGTATTTTACAACACCTGGGTAGTTAGATATTTTATGATATTTAGAGTATACCCATAATATGTTTATTTTCGTTAAGAGTTTTTTATCAGAGTATCTCAATGTATAGTAGCAATTGGTGGTAGAATCGTTTTGCTAATTTAATTCTTAATTAATAGTCATCTTACTTACACTTGGTCCATTGACAAGTCAATACAAATGTATATTCAATATATCAATTTTTCACAAATATTTTTATAAGTATAGTTGCGTAAGAATATGGAATAACAATTCCATCATTCATATCTCAGTTTGTTAAACCTCTTATTTATTTTTTAAGCACAAAATAAAGCGCAATATCGCATGCCGCATGCATCAGTGTGGTGTGAAAGACTTTATGCGATCACGTGACTTCCACTTGATCACACTCGCATAACATACTCGTAAGAGAATAATTATAGTATCTTCATGACCATAGTAGTTGCAACTCTGCCGAATCGTAGAACGTTATAAAGGTATTGCTCTTCATTCACAAAACGCATATTTATTTATAAAAGTATAATCGCGAGCATTTAAAACGTTTAACGTTAAACGTGTTTAAATAGTTACTTTTTTAGGAAAAGATTATAATTTTGCTGCAAAAAGTTCTTTAGTAGACGAAAAGATCAGGAACAGATTTAATTGCTAAAAAAGGTCTAATATAAAAAAAGGTTATATGAGTCCTTGGATTGACGGTTACGTTAGTAGACGAATTTAAACGAATCAATTCTTAACCCTCAAAACCCTATGTTAAACAATGTGGAATTGAATATATAATCTATGCTAATATGTAAAGCTGAAAAGTTTGTTTGATTGTTTGAACGCGCTAATCTCAGGAACTATTACACTAATTTTAAAAATTAAAAAAATTAAGTTATCGAGGAGGGTTATAGACTATATCACGCTAAGCTGAACAAGAAAAGAGCAGCATTAAAAAATATTATGAAAACGGCGAAATTAAAATTTCTTTGCGTGCGCTAAGTAAACGGTGAAAATTATTAAAAAATCTCTTATAATTAAATCACGATAACTACTTTTATGTTTAAAATTTCACTGATTTCCATCTGGGCGAAGTTGCTAGCACAGCTAGTATTCATATAAAAATATTGTGAATTTACAAATATCTGTAATAACATTAAAAAAAGCCTATGATAAAGTTCAATATCACTGATCGCATTAGTAACAAATGTACCTTATTACATTCTTTGCGTTTCCTTCGCTTATATTCTCTAAGGAAAAATCGCCATTGAGTTGCGAATACCGATAGAATGCAATTAGGTTTAGTCCATCTATAGCTTTTCTCTTTATGTCCCTACTCGCATAATAGCTAGTTGTTTTCATTCTTCCTCTGAACTTATATAAGCTAAATTAAGCTGTGAAAGAATTTCTTACAGAAATGGTTACATTTTTCTTATCTTCAATTGGATTTAATTATCTTTGTTTTATTTTTTAGACCATGGTTAGGTTATAAATAATACAATATGTATGTACTTAAAAGGCTCGCCATGTATGGATGATAAGCTGAGCACGAGTCAAATTACATTAGTCGTATTTTAAGACACCTAAATAAATAAAGTGGCCGCTTTTTTCTACTTAAACAGATACCACACGGCGGGTTAATTATTTACCTGAGTTGCCACACCACACCACGGTAAGAAATGCGGGTGGGTTATTCTACTCATACGGAGGACCACGACTAAAAACTATTTACATAAAAATATTAACCTAACATGCTATAACATAATAAAAAAGTAACTAAGTAACGGCCTGTTACTTTCCCACAGCTGGGCATAGGCCTCTTCTCTCCTTTTTTTTTTAAGAGAAGTATTGGAGCTAAGACCTACCACGTTGCTCCAATGCGGATTGGTAGGTTAGACATATCCCGATATGCAGGTTTCCTCACGATGTTTTCCTTCACCGAAAATCGTGTGATAAATTGCAATTATCAATTAGACACATAAGTTTTACTAGAAAACTCATTGGTGCCTGCCCGGGGTTTGAACCCTAGACCTCCTCGAAAGAGGCGCACGATGTTACCACACCGCTGGGCTACCACAGCTTATAACTATAACATAATGCTTAACTTAATATAACGCCGTGTGGTATCCGGCTGAATAGTACCACTCTCATTTCTTACCGAAGTGCCGTAAAAGGCGACTAAGGTAAGTCAACCCGCCGTGTGGTATCCGGCTGAGTAAAATAGACCAACCTCATTTCTTACCGAGGTGTCGTAAAAGGCGACTAAGGTAAGTTGACCCACCGTGTGGTATCCGATTTAGTAGAATAGACCACTCTCTTTCTTACCGAAGTTTCGTAAAATACGACTGAGGTAAGTTGACGTCAGGCAGGCGGCCGGTCGTAAAAATGCAGCCAAATCATGTGACAACATGTTTATAACATGTTGTACCGACCCCACTTAGAGTGGGATAAGGGCAGGAAGATGATGATGAATGCTTAACTTAATATACTCATATTTTAGTAGAAAAGTTTTAACAATATCGCAGTGTAACGTAATAGGTATTCGATTTTATAAATTCGATAGCTTTAAAACTTGTTCCATTTCCTAGCAACTCAATCTCAGGGGAGTTTGAAAGGTATCGAGACTCTGCTTATGCAGGTCAACGAGAGCTCCCAACTTGCAAAGTGCTATCGATTATTAGTTCGGACTGATTTATACGTTGCGAATAAAAAAGTACCGTGAATGCCGTGTAAATGAAAAGTTTCATTATGTATAGGCACAGTGTGGCGAGCGAAGCTGCTGAATGTCTGTAATTTACGAGCTTTGAATATTCATTTTGGTTATTTGCTTACTTTGACCTAATTCACAATATAACATATTTTTTCACAAACAAAGCTTATAAAACACTCTTAGTAGTAATATTAAGAGCAGGGAAAATGTAGCAATTGTAACAGGCATTACAACTGGGCACTGCCTATTAAACAGACACCTGTCAATAATGAGAATAACAGAAGATACTGCGTGCCCAGAGTGTGGAGAGGAAGAAACGAGTCTTCACCTTATGGCTGACTGCCCTATGTACTCGCTGGTAAGATGGAAGATACTAGGTAAGGATGAAATTGAAGTTGAGGATCTGACAAATATCTCCTTCAGGGATATTATCAGGTTCGTAAAAGCTACGGGTAAATTAGAGCAGGTGACACTGTCGGGACAGCAGTGAAACCCTTGTCCCAACATGGGGAAATGGGTGGAATAGTCCGGAATAGGAGCTGATCACCCGCCCTGCACCGACAGGCGTCCCCGAAATTAGATACATAGAATTAGAATATTAAGAGTTCTATAGCCTAGATATGAAAAGTTTATAATTTTTTTATATGTCTGTGTTAAGGAATATTACTTTATGTATGATCTGAGTATATATGTATATGATGTTGCAATATTAAAAAACCACCAACATTAAAATCAGAATATAACAATGAAAGAGATTCCTTTTTGTGTTAACTAAGTTAACAAAAATCTTTATACTATTAATATACGGTCCCAGACAAGTATATTAGGGATGTGGCGCTGCCAAAAACATGGCCCCAACATTAATTAAACTTTTATTCTATGTTTCTTTATTTAACTTTAAAGTAGCTACCATATGCACATTTCGGAAAATCAATAACATTTTTATTAATATTAAAACCATGTTTTAAATAGAAACAGTTTTTAGATTTTTTTTGTATATGGCCTATCAACTATAAAAAGCGTCTTAGTACAAAATTTTTAAAGCTAAGATGTCTCGTAGTTTTATAATATTAAACAATTAATAAGTGTGGAAGCTATATAAATGTTTGATACGAAAATAGCTGTCCACAATCATACTTTTTGTTTTGGAGTCGTATTAAACGTTAAAAAAATTAATGCTTATTTAGATACCAATCAATAAATTGACTATATTCAATTTATGAGGGCAGAGTCACAAATTTCTTTTTGCTTTTAGTCGATGGCTTTCGTCTAACCAACAAAGCATCGTTTACTTAGCGAATGTCACGAAAATGTGAGATGACAGGATGGAAGGAACATTATCCTATTTGTGTCTTACACCACAAAAGAGGCATTGCTTTGATATGATTTTCACTATATTGCCTACAAAAAACTTTTATAGATGATATATAAATATAGTATCTGGGTGACCGAGCCTTGCTTGGTAATTGTTTTTAAATATATAAAAAAATGCAATAAAAAATATATTTTATTTGAAATTGATCCTGGTGTACAAAATTAGAGACCGCCCGTTACCCAAATAACATTATCATGACTTTACAATTGAAACCGTAAATATCGTTTTCTCTCTCCTCTCCTGAAATTGTACCAGTTTGTTTCAGTGCCTGAAAACAGGGATAAATTTTTTTTTTAATAAAGCCTAGCCAGGGGCCCCTACATGGTAAATTTCATGAAAATCGTTGGAGCCGTTTCCAAAATTGAGAAAAATATATATATAGACAAGATTAACTCATGTAAATGTTAAAGATGTAGGTAAAATCGCGGCTTCTCATGGCTGGAGAACAGGGTGTCACAAATAGGGTGTAGTATTTTTAATTGAAATTTTGAATATAAAAGTCGTTATTGTAAGTTAACATAGAAAAAAGAGACCTGCCGTCGTGGACTTATTTGTAGTATTTTTGTAGATCTACAATTCTCTAGTGCATTACTTTAGTGTATCCCAATTATGGGGCCCAAGCAACACACAGCAAGCGAGTTTTTTACAACTGCGCGACCTCTTTTAGACAATTAGAATAGAATAGAATAGCTTTATTCATTCAATTAATATAGAACCGTAAAAGCTTTCGATGGAATTGCATTTCCTATTAGTCATCACCATTCAATAATACGTTCAGTAGATTTGGAATATCACAGACCGCTTTTGAAGACTTTGTTTTATAATAAGTATAGATACAATTTTAAGTTGTGATATCAGGTTAAATAAAATAGACCACCCTCATTTCTTACCGGGGTGTCGTAAAAGGCGACTAAGGTAAGTCGACGTCGGTATACGGTTTAGTAGAATAGACAACCCTCTTTCTTATCGAAGTGTCGTAGATTAAGTCTAAGGTAAGCTGACGTCAGGCAGGCGGCCGGTCGTAAAATACGTTGCCAATACTGAGATTTATTGACAATATGTTTATAACATGTTGTGCCGACCCCACTTAGAATGAGATAAGGGCAGGAGGATGTGGATGACAATTTTAAGTATTTTTTAAGTATAACGAATAAATTAACGAAAGTACATATCGTTATTTTATACATTATTCAATGCGGTCACTAAGTAAAATGAAACATTACGTAATACCAATCAACAAAATAACAAGCTGAACATATCATTACTATGTAATATAAAAAAAAGATTTGAACAATGGAATTGTTTAATTCCAAAATAAACGAATCATGACAAAGGGCCTGAAAGCACAGGACTGGAAACCATTCAAGAAGTCAGAGCTACAATGACAGATAAAACGGTCGGCATAAATTACGGCGGCCAGTCCCTACCCGGACCCCTGAGGGTGCTTGTCATAATAAAATCATTTCACTAAATGAAACGACAGCAATTTGTTTTACGCTTCCCTTTTTTTTCTTCCATTGATTTTAGTTAACAAATTATTAAGATTACAGCATTCAGTTTTTTTTTCGAATTGACTATGCTGTTAGCCCTAAAGGCTTTTACAGCGTCACCGGGCGGGACAGGCGAGCACAGAAGCATCGTCGAAGTTGCGAAATGCGGAGAGTAGAGCACAGAATCTCTACTAATATCGGGGAACGTCGTCCTAAGGGTGCCTCCTGTGCAAAATTATGTGACAACATGTTTATAACACGTTGTGTCGACCCCACTTAGTGTGGGATGGAGGATGATGACTTATGTGTAATTAATTCTTAGCAGGTCTTGGACAACCTTACTTAGTCTTTGGTTTAAGTAGAGTAAGTACATTTTCCTTATTTTCTTTTTATGAATTTCTTTCTTATAATAGAAAGGATATCCTACCCTTGACATTAAGCAGATGAAGGGAACACTCGATGTATTCAGGTCAATGTGAAGTGCTTTTGAATTTGATAAAAGACCGCCGCGCTGCCGGCACAAAGTGAATAAAAAATTGATTAAAACTTGAAACTGAAACTAGCACAATAGCAATTGCTTACTATTTCATCCAACAGGTTGGTAACAATGGATTATATAGTACTATCGCCTTTCTGCCTCGAAGGTCAGAATTTAACCTTTATTAAATTTTTATACAGAATTTATAAATTTATTAACTGGCCCGTTATTAATTATTGATCCGTTATTATTCACTGGTCCGTTAGCGCAGTGGGTAGTGACCCTGCCTTCAGCTCCGTGGGATGCGGGTTCGATTCCCGACATTTTCTATAAATGAATTTGGTGGTTTTCGAGTCTGAGTGTATTTTAGTATGTCATTAAAAAATATATAAGTATATATTCACCAGTTGTCTGTCTACCATACCACAAGTATTAAGTTACTTTCTTTGGAGACGGATGACCGTGTGTGTTTATTATTGATATTTATTTATTTTTTAAGAGCTGTGATAGCCCAGTAGTTACACCATGGGATTGTCTCGAGGATCACGTGTTCAAACTCCAAGCAGGCAACAATGAGTTTTTCTGTTGTAACTAATGTGTCTAATTAATATTTGGAAAATATATCACACGCTTTTCGGTGAACGAAAACGTCGTGAAGAAACATACATATATCTAGAAATTCTTGAGATAGTATCAATACATTACTTTTATAAAATTGGGTGTTATTTTGCGTATACCCATGATAAAAAAATAATTTATTTATTTATTTATTTTTACAAAATCCACAGCTCTTAATCTAGTAACTTACAAAGTATTAAATTAACAGTACATACAGCCAATAACGGATTTTAAATTTGTTAACATAATACTTATTATAAATTAGGACGCCAGAGAAGCATGTGATGTGTATGTATGTGTCTGTGTGTGTTGCGTGTGTATGTGTATGTTATGCGTGAATGATGAATCATATATATGATATACAAGTTGTACCCGCAACAATGCACCTCAAATTAAAAGTAAAAGTACCTTCATCTATATACTATGTGTTTTTAACCTCTTCCCGAAGTCAAAAACGGGATTTTTATCCTATATTATGGTCCCGGTACAGACGCTTTTATTTTGATCGCCAAATTAGTTGTGAAAGCGCAACAGATATATAGACTTTCACGTTTATGAGATGAGATGAGAAACGTTTTCGATTCTGTCATTTATTTTCAACACTTGCACTTAGGACTGCAATGTCACCATAAGATAAATAAATAAATATATGGGACACTTACACACACAGTCGTCCGTCCCCAAAGTAAGTAACTTAATACTTGTGTTATGGTAGACAGACAACTAGTAAATATATACTTATATAATTTTTAAATACATTCTTAAATACAAATATACACCCAGAGTCGAAGACCAACAAATTCATTTATAGAAAATGTTGGACCTCGGCGGAATCCACCCCGCGACCCGCGGAGCTGAAGGCAGGGTCACTACCCACTGCGCCAACGGACCAGTCAACTAATAAAACGATCAATTAATTACTCTCTAACTATCTCAAAGTTTTACTAAATTCATAACTAAGGCTTTTTAGTTGTAGCTTTACACAAACTTGAAAGTTATAGTTATGCCAAATTATCTAAGTTACGCAAAACTTATTTACAAGATTTGGGACTTTACCAAGTCCTCAACTTAGAAACTCAATGAAATATCCAATTTCTCAGTGTCCAAACACAGTTTCCGTTTCAATGATGAGAAAAATTCCGTCGCAATTTATTAAAAAAAAATCTTCCTGCCATTATCCCACTCTAAGTGAGGTCGGCACAACATATTATAAACATACTGTCACATGATTTGGCTGCGTTTTTACGACCGGCCGCCTGCCTGACGTCAACTTACCTCAGTCCTATTTTACGACACCTCGGTAAGAACTGAGGTTGGTCTACTCTACTCAGCCGGGTACCACACGGCGGGTCGACTTACCTTAGTCGCCTTTTACGACACCTCGGTAAGAAATGAGGTTGGTCTACTCTACTCAGCCGGGTACCACACGGCGAGTCGACTTACCTTAGTCGCCTTTTACGACACCTCGGTAAGAAATGAGGGTAATACTATTCTATTCAGCCGGATACCACACGGCGATCCGTCGCAATTTATAATTCTTTATATTTTGTTCTAGTTGTCGTACAACATTTGTCCTTGGTCGCATCTGCAACACCTACTTCCATTTCACAGCATTAAACGTGACTGGCGCTGCACTACTTTATATGCGCAGCTGCACTGCTTGTACCGATAGCCAACATTTTCCTACAGGCAAAAATACTAAAGCATTATGACTACGTTCACATATTTAAAATTTTCATACATAACTTCACCGAGGATTTAACTAAGGAAACAAAAAAGTGTGCCTTTTGTGTGTTAGGTCTTTACAATGTACAATTTATTATCATATACTACGGGTCACGTCTCCAAAATTACCGATCTCACGATGCAAGAGACCTGGCATGAATTATGCGGTTCAAGTGAGGGTAGATAAAGAATGACGTTATTAGTCGGGACCGAGGAGGACGCGGCTCTCCACTCAGTTCGTGAGCTAATTTTTTTCTTAATATGACCCTTTTGTTTATAAATTAATAAGTGTACAATTCTTTTGCAAATATTATTTGGCACTTTTACTAAAACTATAAAATTTAAGATACACTTAAGTGTAAAAATTATCATACCTTTCACGTCGTCATAATATGACGTTATATTTGATCATACTTTGGAATGTAACATCAAAATTTTAAAATAAAGCGTATATTGCTATTTGGGGACAAATAAAATGTTTTTATTCTTTCTATGTCAGCGATAACAAATAAAATAAACAATCGAAGCATTATTAATTTCAGCATTTCATAAAATCCGACAACATTTTTGCATGCCATTCAATTTTGAGTTATTGCTTTACAGAAAACAGATTTACGACCGGAAACGAAACTTTTATAAATTGTTTTTGAACGGATATTCCCCATTCTGCCTCCATAAATTTGATTTGATAATCATAAAAATATTAATCGGAAATAAGAAATCTATGAAGTTTTATGTCAAAAATAAAGACATTTTAAGACTTGATACCTCATTTTTCACACATGTTTTATTGAATAAAAGCGCTTAAATTAGAAAGAAACTAGGGAAATAACAAAAAGAATTGCTTGCATTAAATTTACCGGAATGGTTTTATTATACGTATGAGTAGAGCCCCTGAGAATTCTTCCGGTTAAACGTAGCTCTATTTAGAGGCTTTGATTTACCTATTCTTATTGTAGAGTCCTTAATTAGGTAAAATAAAAAACATATTTCAGTAAAAGTTCACTTTGAACATATATCTTAAATTAATATAAAGGTATATCGATAAAGTATTAATATATTATGGTATTTTATAATATAGGTAGATGGACATAAACAATATAAATTTGTGTTTATGATTACCTCTACAGCAGTTTACCAAAACCCTACAAAAGCTTTTATTTACTTTAAAAAATAAGCGAAGGCCAATAAATACTATTACAATTTTTGAATTTCATAAAACTCTTCAATTCATTGTCATCATAGTAGCACTACAGTTCTGGCCGGCCTCAACAACAACAAACAAATCTCGTGTGCTTAAATGAATGATCATCCCCCAAACCTAAGGTATATTTTAGCCAATAATCCATTGAATGTACCATACGTTCACTCTCGTCTAACCCACCACCCAGAACATATAACTTCCGATCCATGATATTTTAGAAAGTTACATATTTTTTTACAAAGTACATTAAGATCCTAAAGTTTGAAATTAAACTGAAGACGCTAGCATCTTCTTCTTCTTCTTCTTCAACCGATGGACGTCCACTGCTGGACGTCCATCGGTTCTGGTCGTCTCTTCATGGGGTCTCCAGAACACACGATTTTGTGCCGCTTGTATCCAGCGGCTCCCCGCGACCCTTTTGAGGTCGTCTGTCCATCTAGTAGGGTAGTAGTAGTAGTTCCGACACTGCACTTTCCGGTGCGGGTCGCCATTCCAACACTTTGAGACCCCAACGTCCATCGGTTCTCCGCACTATGTGTCCCGCCCATCGCCACTTCAGCTTCGCGACCTGCTGAGCTATGTCAGTGACTCTGGTTCTACTACGGATCTCCTCATTTCTGATTTGATCACGTAGAGATACTCCGAGCATAGGTCGCTCCATCGGTCGTTGAGCAACTCTGAGCCTTCTTATGAGGCCCATTGGTCAGACCAGATCCGCACCACACTGAATACGACAGTCTCCGAGGCTATTCACGTGGCTGAAAGCAGGAAAAGTTGAAAAACCATCGTTAATACGAAGACTTAAATGGTGGGGTCACGACCCCCATTATTGGGGAAACGATGCAAGGAGGAGGAGGAGGATGAGGCCCATAGTCAGCGACCAAGTTTCGGATCCGTATGTCACCACTGTCATGTCATCACTGGCAACACGCACTGTTCGAAGACTTTTGTCTTGTTTACTGGCAATACCTTCATGGTATTACAAATAAAACGCTAGCATCAACCACCGCAAATTTGGTATATTATATTTACATATTATTCACATAACATATACAGCCCTCGAGCAAATTCAGCGTTCAGGCTGCAGGGGTATTGCTATAGTTTACTAAATAATATTGATTTTATAACCAAAAATTTCCCGATATAAAGCTAAAAGGCACAGCAATTCGGTTTGCTAGGCGTTTCAAGTACCTTCGCCATGTTACTCTTAATCTTATCTTGAGCGGGCAAGGTGGGGTTTAGAGTCTACTACTGCATTACTACTAGTGTTTATACACACGTCACACATAGTATAAGAAAGTGGCGTTAAACACCACAAGGGTGCAGTGTAAAATGCATAAGGTATCCTCATAAAACCACAACAAAAAATATTATATGAAAGTTCTGTTGAACTGAAAGTGAAGTTTCGAAAATGACCGCATTACGTATTGATTTAATTAAAGGTCACAAATATCATTTAATAAATACCAAAAATAGCAAAGCAATAAGGATGTTACTAATGCACTTAGTTACTTCATAGTCGACTGCAATTTGATGGTAAACAAACGGTGTTAAGGTTCGGATCTAATTAATGTAAACGACACTGATAGTTAACTGGTTTGTTGATGAAACAATGTATAAGGTAGTGTGTATTGATTAATCAAACGGCGGACAACTGGGGCTTGTAATTCATTGGTCTAATAGAGAGCATGATGGTAATACTAATTGTTAATTGATCAAACCACGCTAAATGAGATATCGTGGCAACACGGATTAATTGCGAACATCGAACAGACTGTGGATTGTAAAACACATCTCGTAGATTGACATTAATTGTGGACCGATTGAACAGAATTTTATGAAATACTAACTTTTACCCGCAACTTGCGTGGACTGTTGTCCCGTGATAGGTTGATAATAGATGGCGCTTTTCAATGTAATCCTATTCCTGTAGAATTAACTGGATTTCTATAGCCTATGAGTATATGTTATCCCGGTGTATGAGGAATAATTGTGCCAAATTTCATGCGGCTTTGCCGTAAAAGAGTAACAAACATACATACATACTCACAAACTTTTGCATTTATAATATTAGTAGGAGTAGGATTTGCATAATAGTTGACCTATTATTATCTAGGATCATTCAATGTCAATTTTTAGGCCAATCAAATAAACAGCTACGCTGAAATAATTGCCCATATTTATTTTAATAACGTTACATTTAAACTATGTTATTCAATGTTACTATCAGTTAGTTTCATATTCCAATCATTTTCACTCGATTAACTTCTGTCTTTGAGGTTACCATTTGTATGCTTACATTAACTAACTAATTACTCCCAAAAAAATCTTATAAACTCCTTTCTTCCAAGTTGGAATATAAGCAAAAGTGACTATCTAGGAGATGGGTGCAAATGCCACGAAATTTGCTGGAGTATTTTTAACCGCGCTGATGACTTATATACATCTAAAAACATAATTTGTATTTCTCTATTAATAATCAGGTAGCTTAAAATACATATAAAATAAAAATATATATTAAACTAGCGGCCTGCCCCTGCTTCGCACGGGTATAAAATATGTATCCCATGTCAGTCAGTGTAAAAAAAATGATTAAAATTGATCCAGTAGTTTTGATATGGCGGTGTATTTAAATAATGATTTTCCTTATTTTCCCGCTTTTCTATTGAAATTTTTCCTAGATTTTCGTTGCTATAAACCTCACGGAGCCCGAGACCTTTCCAACGAATGCAAAACCGTGGAAATCGGTTCGTGCGTTCTGGAGTTATATCGTCAGGAAGGAAAACCCGACTTATTTTTATATAGTAGATAAAATAAAAAATATATATACTGGTCTATCAAAATATATAAATACTGGTCATGAGAATGAGATAACTCAGTAATTAAACTGATAATTGCTAATACCAGATGGACAGTGGATAGATAGTGGATGAATATTAATACATAATTGACGATCTCGTCTACATTAGAACAATTAATTATTCTGCCTGTACCATTTAGAGGTATAAATTAAATATATTCAGGAATGATAGTGACGATTGATTAATCTAAACTAATTACGCTTTGCTTATAATAAATAATTCATATTTTTCAGGTAGCAGTAAAGTACTTTTTCTTCCTTAAATAATCAAGATTTTTTTTAGACTCGCATGCTTATGTATAAAGGCATATGATAACTTTACAACCAGGACTGATGAATCCTGAACTATTAGCGAGGGTTATCATTGTAAGGAGTAGAGGAAATTAGTTTTAATTGCATAAGCATACGTGTGAGATTCGTGGCTAAACCATGACTTAGTGACATAATAGACGGCATGGCATTTCCGATATAACTGCAATTAGTCATTAGGTCATAATGTTAATAGGGGTGTATTGTGGGTAGGTCACGAACAAACGAAGTCAAACAACTCCAGAACTCCCACTTTTCCTAAAAAAAAAGCCGTTGTGTGTGTTTGTATTGACAATCGTTATTTTATCGTCTAAGGATTTTATCGTTTAAGGATAAGTGAATATTATACCTATTATATTATTCGCAGGTTGATTTAGTTGAATAGTAAATAGAAGTCACTGTTACGAGGAGGTTAGACTGGAACCGACTTCATTAACTTATAACTTCGAGTGGTTTTGATAAAAAGAGCGCTTAAAATGGTACCGTTGGTTACTTAATATTGTAATAGTAAAAAGAAATTGATAATTTTGTCCTTGTAAACAATGATTTATCGCTGATAGCTCATTGATTCAGATTAAATTATTCATAAAAACTAGAAATTGTAATGAAAACAGAAAATAACGATTGATCCGTTAATAACACATCCTATAATGTTCCACTCATTCACTCCAGCCATAATTTTTCCTCGAAATATACATTGTAACGATCGTTATTTAAAAAAAAATTAAAAAATAGTGCCGTCTTAATTAATTATTAAGAATTTGGTAAATAAATTAATGACAATTATTATTAATAAAATATAATATATACATTTATAGTTAATAATTGACTATTAAATGATGTAGAATTATGTACCAGTTAGATGCCATCTGGCTACCAAAACAGCTACGGACTATATTCCAAATTATTAAACTGAAATTATCATAATAAATTTCAAACAGAAATTTACAATAATTTCAGATGACTCTTTTTTTGTAAGTAGTCTATGGATGACATTCCGGAAAGTAAGGTTGTGACTAAAATCGATTAAAAAATAGTCGATTATTTGGTATAAAAATAATCGATTAATAATAATCGAATTTTTTTTGATCGATTTGAAAAATTGCCTTTTTTAATATTAATAATTAAATAGTATATAGGCTAATTTAAGTGGACAACTACCATAACATTTATTATGATAACAATAACAGATGCGTTGTTTGTGAAATTCTATTAAAATGTGTAGTCTGGCTACATTGGTTTCATCCAACAATTCATAATATGAATTATTGTGATGTTAAAAAACAAGATCAAAAGGAGAAAGAGGATGGTTAAAATAATCGATTTATAAGAAATCGATTTTTAATGAAAAAATAATCGATTATTGAAAATCTATTATTTGAAAAAAATTATCGATTATTTTTTTACAACTCTACCGGAAAGCCAAGAATCAAGAATTGAATTAAAATTTAAACATAAATTTTCATGAATTAAATAAAAATATCTGGTTATATTATATAAGTAGAAAAAATCAGCAAATTTTGTTGTGCACCGGTTTTGTGGATTTAATTTATAGCAGCTTTTAAACATGAAAACAATACTTCATAAAGTATAAGCAAGTTTACCGTATTATAGAGGGTTTAGGAAACAACTAAGGATTTCCAGAAGTAGAAGAAAAATTGGGAATACACAAGTGTAAAAGAAAAAACAATGGTACGCAGACAGCGTGAACAAAGCTCCTCAGAGGATGAAATTGTGATTGGTAACAATATTGATATTGCATTATTATATTTAGTAAATATAAATAAATTAATTGATTTCAAATTTATCAGACACCTCGCCACAAAAGAAGCACAAGCGACATAAGCACAAGAAGTACAAAAAACGTAAAGCCGATAATGATTACGACAGTGATACTTCCATTGATGTTTCTTATGAAGATATTCTAGACAAACCTTGTAAAATGAAGTCAAAGAAGGACTCACCAAGCACCTCTGCAGCGGATCTTTTGAAAGCTCAAGCTAAGTCATCATCAGATCCACGCAAATCAATACCAGGATCAACTTCTAGTACACCACCAAAAGTACCTTCTAAGAAGAAAAAAGTTAAAGGTCGTGACAGTGGAACTTCAAGTGAAGAAGAGCGATGGCTAGATGCTATAAAATCCGGGAAACTAGAAGAGGTATTTCAATCAATAATTACTTTTAGCATTTAAGATCTTACAGCATTACTGGAAACATTGCGAGAGAACAACATCATGGAAATAATGGACAGTATATTCGAGACTTACAGCATTCTGCGAACACTGCCTTAACGAAGGATGCCTTAGTGTTGTGGTGTGGTTTGGTTATTCTGCAAATACCTTGGCTCTGTGAAACATCTATAATACATAGAGTTTCACTTCTAAGAGTACATAATGTCAGTAAAAGTATAAAAGGGATAGCAGAAACCTCAAAAAAACAGTATGCTATAAATTCTTACTACTAGAATTTCACAAAAGGAACAGATTTCAATTTCATTATCAACCTTTTTGATGTCAAATATCTGATGGCCTTATATGGGTTATGCTATTAATATCCAAATTATATTGAGAAACATTTTACTGTAATGCTATTGACATGAACAATGATACAACATTGGTTCAAAAATTCACATAATAATCTCCCTAGAGTAAATATATGTTACACTATTACTGTTACAAGTCTTTAAATAACTCTACATATTTGAATTAAATTACTTGTTCCCCATAAAGTTTCAAAGAATTTTAGACAATACTTTTATATATACAGATACTTTTATATAGACAGATACAAGAATTTTTCCATGTCAGGGTTTAAATAATACACTGTGTGATATCCGGCTGTGTAGAATAGTACCACCCTCATTCCTTACCGAGGAGTCGTAAAAGGCGACTAAGGTCAGTCAACCAGCCGTGTGGTATCCGGTTAAGCATAATAGACCACCCTCTTTCTTACCGAGGTGTTGTAAAATACGAATAAGGTAACTTGATGTCAGGCAGGCGGCTGGCCGTATAATACGTAGCCAAATCATGTGACAACATGTTTATAACATTTTGTGCCGACCCCACTTAGAGCGGGATAAGGGCAGGAAGATGATGATGTGTGATCTCATAAATGTAAGTTTAATAAAAAAAAATATTATTTTAGGTGGATGAAGAGTTGAAAAAAATTAAACCAAAAGATCCTAAAATGATGACTGCTAGACAAAGAGCAATGTATGAAAGGGGCACAGATAAAGAGACCAGTCTTGGTGGAGAAGTACTACTTGCATTACCATCTGGTTATAAGGAAAAAGTAATGACTGCTGAAGCAATACAAAAAGCTGCAATAAAGTCTCAAAAACGTAAACAACTCGCTGATGAAAAGAGAGAGAAGGATAAGAAAAAAACTATGGACCGTCTGCTTAAAAAACAAGAATCAAAAAATCTTAAAAATGCACAGAAAGGAAAACCAGTCAGAAAACAAGAACCAATGATTGTTTATAGGAACAGCTGTAATGAAATATCATTGTCACTTCCATTGGGAGTTCCTTTCCCATTAGAAAGTAAGCCTCCGTTAGAAGCTCCAAAGCCAACAAAATGTGGTGTCAATGGATGTACCAACATCAAAAAGTATAATTGCTCCACAACTGGAATACCTTTATGTAGTTTAGAATGTTACAAAAAAAATTTACACATAATAAGTGTATAACAATATTGTGTCTATATATTAGAATGGCTTTGTAGCTATCATTTTCATAATAAGCTTTTCTATGTGTTATTATAATAAAAAATATTTTGAATGAATTATTATAGTGGCAAGATTTATAACAATAAACATTACAGTATTGATATATTTAGTCCCTACTCAGTTTTGTAAAAGAAACATTTAGGCGAACTGAATTGTTTTTTATTTAAATTTTTCAAGTAAAATTTTCTTATTTGTTAAATAAAATTTTAAGATATTTGGTTTTTTATTTTTAGCTTTTAAACGTTGTACTAAATAGTGGAAACTTAATTGGTTACTGTTTTATATATTTTCTAAGAGTATTTTAGCTTAATTTTAACTGTTTGTTTCTTTTATAATACCAAATTTAATCAATATTGCTCCAGTGGATTTCTCGTGAAAGTGTAGCAGCTGAACAGACAGACTTTCGTATTTATAATATAAGTAAGGATTATATTTTATCTTGCAAGTTAGACCAAAATATTTAAAATTTGGATTGAAATTTGTGAGCGATTTCGCATTTGCTTCAAAGAACATCGCGACACGGGAACTTCTTATTTGCCTATTTTTTACATATTGGATTTGCTGATGTTGTGATACCGAACGGTGAGACTGTTTATCTTTTCCCAGGGGTTTCAAGGGATCAAACCCTTTAATTTTTCTGTTAAAACTTATATAACAACGATATTTTTCCAATTTCCCACAACAAAGAAAACTGAGGAAACCTGCATATCCATAGAGAATTCATGGGATATGTGAAACCTACAAATACGTATTGGGGTTACTAAGCTCGAATCCTTCTCTCAAATAAATCAGAGAGGAGACCTTATGCCCAGCTGTGGGATAGTAACAGGCCGTAGCTTATATTGGGCTCGCATTCGAGTACTAAAATTCGTAGTGTTGCAAAGATAGACACTGAAAATAAACACTGGTTACTCTCGATGTCAGTAGCACCAAGTAACATTTACAAAGCTGATTGTAAATAATTTATAGAATTTATATTGGCGTTACTTTGTGGAGGTCCATGATACAAAACTAATGAGAATATTAATTTGCTATAATCCGCGATAAAAGAAAATTTATGTAATTCTAAATGTAGAGTGTACTACCTGACACCAATAACACAACAATACACAAGCACTGCACACATTCACCAACACAATCTTAACAATTGTTTCGCCCCGTAACCGAAGCATCTTCAGGAGATAGACTCCATGACAAAATCGCAAAGCTTTGCGATTTTGTCGTGTAGTGCAGGAGTTCTTACAAATTCTGCATGTATCAGGTATGAGAACGATTAGTACACTCTACATTTAACATTACACATATTTTATTTATCTTTTATCGCGGATTATAGCAAAATAATATTCTCATTAGTTTTGTAAAGCTGATTGTACAAAGAAAGATTTGGCAATCAATAATCAGACAACTAACCAGTGAGCATATATTTTGTAATAGAACTTTTTTTAGTTATTAAGGTATACAATTAGATAGATTAATAAGACATTCTACACAATATTTTGTCTTTTGAAATACAGAATCATAAATGACTCCACACAAGTTTTATGAGGTAATCAATTAATATTTAGAAATAATCACAAATTACATGAATGAAAATAAGTAGTAGCCTCAAGGATTTTCCCCTTTGGTGTTGCATGGGATGTGAGTAAGTAATTGTTTATCATTTTATATAATAATACTTTTAAGGATGTATGTGTAGGCTTATTTCATACTAGTTATTAGATGAATGTATGGTACAAATTTTTTTCTACTATACTCTATCCACTAATATTATTCTTTATTTATTCTATTCATAAGTTACACCATGAAACAATGACTAATTGCACACTACATTATACAATAACTTGACAAATATTTTGCATATACAGCTATTTTTGTTTTATAGAAAACACTGCCAAATATTACTATTTTGTTATAGCCATAACAATAAGAACTGAAACAATAAATATCAGACTAGACTCATTGTCATAAACTAATGCTGAATTATATAATAAGCATCACAATCACAATATTTGATTTTGCATACAATATAAAAATTCATTATCATCAAACTTATAGATAACTATATGATTGAAAAACATGATAGCATAACATCATACATCATCCTATTCTATAGTCTATTGTAAACTTCTTTTACCCACATAAATACTTATTCATTGAATTTTCTCAGTGAAAACTACCACAAATCTCTTATATTTAAATCCATAATTATTTCATTGTAACTACAAATTTATTTCAATTGGTTACAATTCATTCATAATTTATTACAGTGAGCTTTATACTATTTCTGGAATTCAATATTAATTTGGCAATTATTTGAGCTTTTAATATGTAGACAATTTATTAATAGTACTATATTCTAACAGTGTACCACACAGCTAATTGCTATAATCTAAATTCTAAGCTTTTGTCATTTATTTATATTTCATTTAAATATTAATTAATTGTGAAAGGGAAATATGAAATCTTATGTTATTTATTTAAAGATATCTTTATGGAATATAGACATTGAAGAAAGAAATACTGAGATTTAAATTGCTCTTAGTTTCTATAGTATGTGAATTTTCAAACTACATTTACAATACTGCTTATATATTATAATTATAATTATTATATAATTATAAAATAACAATAATTATAATGTGGAATTTAAATCAGATAGTAATATAATATTATCTCTGAAGATGTGTGTATCACATTACATGTATTAACAATTATGTGTACCTTTCTTATTTTTCAACATTGTGAATTTATTATGTAGCCCTCTTTTTATAATTTACATTTACATAAATATTTGACTTTTTTTAATAGTTTCAGTAGTGAGTGCACTTTTATAAATTGCTTAACATCAAATTTGATGTTAGATTTATATACACTAAATTGTTATATAGACTCAAATATTTTGGTTATCAGTTGTTTTCGACTGAAACATATTTTGTCAAATATTACACACTTTATCCTCACCAGTCCAGGAGCTTAGTTCACAGAAAAGTTAAAAAGTTCAGTAAAGTTTAAATACCAAGGCATGGTAGCCAGCATATTAATGGCAAGATATAACTGGCTTGGTATCAAACATTAGTACGTTTGGAGCTCCGTAGACGGGCCAAACCTGACTGTAACCGCTAAGATTGGTTGTTCTGTTTATTTGATCTTAATCGGGCCAAGCCAGAGCGCTCTTCCTCTTCATCACTTGTACAAGAAAGACCACCAACAGCACCTCTTGATGATGTTGCTTGTATTAAATCCTGATCTGGGCCATTACGACTTTCATAGAGTAAAATCCCTAATGTTTCTTCATATATTCTTGCTTCTGGAAATTCCACTTTCGTGTGTTTCTTATCAGTGGCATATACAATTGAAGTACAACATACTTCTGCACATTTTTTGCCATGGCCAAAAAAGGACCAACAACAAATTTCATTGGAGCCAATAACATCTTTTATGAAGAGCACACGCCCACTGAATCTCAATGACAATTTATCAAACAATTCAATATTTTTAAGCAAATTGTCATCTGAGGTACTTGTGTATGAATACTTGTTATTGTGTCGATTAATAAGCAATTTCACCACAGGCTGAAAAAAAAACTATTAGTTAATTTTTTTTTATGTCTTCATTGAGTGTGACATAAACTAATAAATAAAGCTTTTAAGAAAATTCTAGGAGAAAATAAGCATTCGATTGTAGATTGATAAAATCACTGAGAGGGGCATAAAAGTTCCACCTTAATAAGGTAGTATAAGTAATAGGATATTAATATCTTATTGCTTGGCAAAGACCTCCACTCTTCTTTCTTGGAAAGGTGAAGTGAGAAGAATGAATAGAGTATTACACTAATCATGCTGTTCCAATGCAGGTTGGCAGGTTACACTTATCACAGAAATTGTTCAGATAGTAACATACAGCAGATAGTAACATTCGGGACTTACAGCTTTTTTGGGAAATAAAACTATATACCTTAGATGTGGAAATAATCAGATGTTGTTCCTCCTTCTGTGAAGTGATAAGTGGAACTCTACAAATTGGTTCTGCCTCTCTGTCCTTTTTAGTCAATGCTTGCTGGCAGGACTCTGTTAATTCTTCAATCAAAAAATATTTAGCCTCTGCCAAAAGTTCATTGATTTCACGATAACTATCTGGTAATGCAACTGTGCCATCTCGAAGATAGTTAAGTATTGTTCCAAAATGTTTTCCACAGCGATCTATCAAAATCCAACCTAAAATCATAGTAATGTGATGTATTTAAGGATTCAAACCACTAGTAGATACATCCTCCTGCTCTTATCCCACTCTAAGTGGGGTCAGCACAACATGTTATAAACATGATTTGGCTGCGTTTTTACGACCGGCCGCTTGCCTGACGTCAATTTACCTTAGTGGCCTTTTACGACACCTCGGTAAGAAATGAGAGTGGTCTATTCTACTCAGCCGGATACCACAAGGCGTGTCGACTTACCTTAGTCGCCTTTTACGACACCTCGGTAAAAAATGAGGATGGTACTATTCTACACAGTCGGATACCACACGGCTAAGATTCAAACCACTGAACATTTCTGTAATAAATGACAACTATGTACCTTCAGAATCTGTGAGGACTTCCATTCTCCCACTGAACATAGTTCGTAACATGTTATCACTTTTAGTTAATGTGCCAATAGTGGTGTAAAATAATGTTCCACCCACATTTAATTTTACGTATTGCGATGGACTGCCCTTTATCAAAGTTTTGTGATCGCCCGACATTTTTATAAAGCTTTGTAAGTTTAAAAATTTTAAGGGAGTTTTATTACAGAACTGTCGCACTTATAATGTAGATGCGATCTCCACTATTTTAATACTACCATACTGTATCTATTATTTTTCTAATAGCGAAATTATCAAGTATTCAGAGTCGGAATACTATCATTTTTTTTTATATAGATTAACAATTGCAGACAAATAACTCCCAAGAAACTAAGAAAACAGGCACAGACAAACAATACAGGAAAGTCAACATAATTGTTGAAGATTTGATTATTGTTGAACGTCGTTGTTGTTTTGGTAGCCATATAGACATAAACTGAATTATTTTATTTGCTCATTGAGATTTCAGTATTGTACCTGTAAATTAAAGCTATTTATTTATTATAATAAAGTAACGGCCTGTTACTATCCCACTGCTAGGCATAGGTCTCGTCTCTCCGCTTTTGGAGAGAAGGGTTGGAACTAAGACCAATCACGCTGCTCTAATGCGGATTGGTAGGTTACACATATCCCTAGAATTCTATAGGGATATGCAGGTTTCCTCACGATGTTTTCCTTCACCGAAAAGCATATGATTAATTGCAATTATGAATTAAACACAAGTTTTTATAGAAAAACTCAATAGTGTGTGCCCGGGGTTTGAACCCGTGATCGTGTCTAGAGAGTGGCACGGTCTTACCGCTGGGCTATCACAGCTTTTATTTATATTTATTATAATTACTTAAATGAAACTATCCATATATTATAACAGACTTGGTTTTGAAATTTCGATGATAATATTAATATAAAATGTATATATTTATATATTTTTAGTTTATTTATTTTTGATATTTAGTACAAAAGATTTCTTCTCAAGAGAAAGTACAGGAAAACGGTAATTATTGTATGTCACTTCAAGGGATATTAAAGTGTACAGTACACAAGTACACTGTATGTTACTTACTACAAAAAAATAAATAAAATTGTATATTAAATTATATTATTTAATTGGTTAATTTTTACCTTATAGATACATTATTTGAATCATTTAAATTTAGTTAAGATGCATTTCAATTGAAATTATAAACCAATAAAATCTGTATAGTAAAAGTTGAATTTATATTATAATTAGCTTTAATTGTGATCTCATGTGTGTCGCTTGGCAAGTAGGGATACATCATGTTGCAGTGTAATATGTACGCACCTTAACAGTACTTATTTCTCGGACTTAGATTAACGGTGTATTCAAAGTCTAAAGAAATTATTATCTGTTTGATATCAGCTACAGCTAGGCTTGCCGCCTGCTCATTTTTGGGGGAAGTTCGCGCGTCAGTTACTTGATAATCATATTTAATGCACTAAATCAACAAAATGGGTGCATATTTATCAGAACCAGTTACTGAAAAAATGTCAAATGATGAAGTGAATGAAAAACTGGAATGCGGTGCTAGCTCCATGCAGGGTTGGCGTGTCAATCAAGAGGTACGGTTGTGTTTCGATGCTAATTATACAATTTGTTACTGTTTTTCCCCGCTAAATAGTCATCGTTTAATATTTATGATCATATACTCCAGACTAATTTAAATATTGTTCTTGGTAATAGTTTGTGATTCTTTAGTTACGCGTTTTATGTTACAGTTTACACACAGGATGCAAGTCTTTATGTGTGTATTTAATAATATATATGAATAAAACAAATGTTTGTTATTGTACAACATTTACAGTTCTTTATTTAAATACTACATAACTACATATCTAATTTTAGGATGCACATAACACTATCTTGGACTTTGATGAGAATACGTCACTGTTTGCGGTGTATGATGGTCACGGCGGTGCCGAAGTTGCTACCTATTGCTCTCAAAATTTGCCCAACTTCATCAAAAACACAGATGCATACAAAGCTGGTGATATGGTACAGGCTTTGAAAGATGCTTTTCTTGGTTTTGATGCCACCATTGCCACTAAAGAAATTATGGACATATTGAAAGAGTTAGCAGGTGCAGTAAAGTAGTTTATATAACTTTTAATTCTTTTATGTGACTACAAGCTGTGGTAGCCCAGTGGCAACACTCTTTCAAGGAGCCACCAATGAGTTTTTCTGTTAAAACTTATGTGACTAATTGATTGATAATTGTAATTTATCACACACTTTTCAGTGAAGGAAAACATTGTGAGGAAACCTGCATATCTCTAGAGAATTCTGGAGATATGTGTAACCTACCAAACCACATTGGAGCAGCGGGGTAGGTTTTAGCTCCAATCCTACTCTCCAAAAATGGAGAGAAGAGTCCTATTGTCAGCAGTGGGATGGTAACAGGCAGCTACTTACTACTTACTATGTGACTACAATTACTATAGTTTGATTAGCAAGCATTAGTACATTTTCATAGATTGCCTAGATCCGTATTCATTATTTGTACCCAACATAACACATCACTTATATACCTGCACTAACAATTTAAATTATTTTTAATAAAATTAAATACAATTGTGTATTATATCAAGTATAATGGTTTCTCAGCCAATGCAGTAAGGGTCAGATGTACATGTTTTCAGTAAGCTTAATAACTTGAGTGGTTTAATGAACTAAGAATGCTAACTAAAGTATTGCCTAAGCGATTCTTTGAGTCAAGAAAAGCTTTAACTGATTTATTTACTTCTCCCTCATATATTATGTGAGCTTCAAGACTTGTGTTTAATTAAATCAGAACAATAAATTGTTATTATTATTAATAACATAAAATTAATAACCATTCACATCATTTTACAAACTCAGATACGGGGTATCTATCTAATTTCGGGGACGCCTGTCGGTGCAGGGCGGGTGGTCAGCTCCTATTCCGGACTATTCCACCCATTTCCCCATGTTGGGACAAGGGTATCACTGCTGTCCCGACAGCGTCACCTGCTCTAATCTACCCGTGGCTTTTACGAACCTGATAATATCCCTGAAGGAGATATTTGTCAGGTCCTCAACTTCAATTTCATCCTTACCTAGTATCTCCCATCTTACCAGCGAGTACATAGGGCACTCAGCCATAAGGTGAAGACTCGTTTCTTCCTCTCCACACTCTGGGCATGCAGCATCTTCTGTTATTCTCATTATTGACGGGGTATGCTAAGGGGATTTACAAGTATTTTTATTATAATACAAAATTTTTAATGAAAAGTAATGTATTATAAAGAACACTGAATTAATAATTTCAAGATTTTCCGAAAAATAAATCAGTTTTTTAAATATTAGAGTAAACATAAATATCAATTATCTTTTGCTGTTCAGGTGAAATAAACCCTCCTGGACCAAGTGATAATGAAGAATCAGAGGATGAAAATATAACCAACCTCTATAAAGATGCAAGACTGCCATTACAGGTAAAATTTGTAATTTAAAATGTTATTGTATATGATCTGTTTGGTTGACACCAATTCCCAATAAAAACTGCCTTAAACAATTTTAAATTTAAAAGAATGTTAATGTAAATTACTAAAATAAAAAATATTATTAATAATAAATCACTAAAAATTTAGATGTTGCTGAATTAACCAGTCAATATGAAATACTCCATATTATTCCATTATGACAGTGTTAGGATAGAGTAGCACCACTTGTAAGCATGGTGATTACAGGTAACAATCATCATGTAAAATAAATAGTGGAACTATTTTGTTCTGATTGTAGTTTTTAATTGTGATGATAATAAGGACTAAAACTGTAAATCTTTCAAAGGAATTGTTATTTAAATTAAGGGAACCATATGGATGGACAGTTCTTTGCATGACAAGTAATATATAAAGTCAAAATGGTAATTTTACTTAGAAGTATATATATAAGTAAAGTAACATACAAACTAAAAGTTGAAATATTTTTATGTTTTTAGGAAGTTTTGGCTAAATATGAGAATAAATTAAGTACTCTTCACCGAACGAGGCTCGGTGATACTGCAACACCCATGTCTCCATGTTTGCGTGCAAAGAAAAATGGAGAAGATGTAGATGATTCTGGTAAGATTTTTATTGTTTAATTGGTGATACTGCAACACCCATATCTCCATGTTTGCGTGTAAAGAAAAATGGAGAAGACGTAGATGAATCTGGTAAGATTTTTATTGTTTAATTGGTGATACTGCAACACCCATGTCTCCATGTTTGCGTGCGAAGAAAAATGGAGAAGGTGTAGATGATTCTGGTAAGATTTTTATTGTTTAATTGGTGATACTGCAACACCCATGTCTCCATGTTTGTGTGCAAAGAAAAATGGAGAAGATGTAGATGAATCTGGTAAGATTTTTATTGTTTAATTGGTGATACTGCAACACCCATGTCTCCATGTCTGCGTGCAAAGAAAAATGGAGAAGATGTAGATGAATCTGGTAAGATTTTTATTGTTTAATGATTTGTTCAATTCGAATTGGAGATTATATTTTAAGTTATTTGTTATAATAGATTTTGCCATTGTCAAAAGAAAAAAATTAAATATCAGTACTTGTTATCTATACTAATATTATAAAGAGGATTTTTTTTTGTATGTATGTATTGTTTTTACACAAAAACTACTGGGCGAATTTCAAAAATTCTTTCACCATTCGAAAGCTGCATCTTTACCGAGTAACATAGGCTATATTACATTTTCAAAAAAATAGAGATCCGTTATAAAAATGTAATAAGAGTAAAAAAATAAAAATTACGCGGGTGGGATACTAATGTAATGTAAAATGTAATATCAAACATAAAATATTTAGAACATTAAAATAAAAAATAAAAACTTGTATGAAAGCTATATTTCAACTTCATAATAATTTTTACTTTTATGTCCTGCTTTGTTAAAAATATTAATGCTATTTTCTACTAAAATATAGACATTAAATCAAACATTGTTTTTGTACACCATTTATCAAATTATAAAATTTATTCATTTAAGATCTAAAATACCTTAAAAGTAAAGTAAGTAAGTAGCGGCCTGTTACTATCCCACTGCTGAGAATAGGCCTCTTCTGTCCGTTTTTGGAGAGAAAGATTGGAGCTAAGACCTACCACGCTGCTCCAATGTGGATTGGTAGGTTACACTTATCTCCAGAATTCTCTAGAGATATGCTGATTTCCTGACGATGATTTCCTTTACCAATTATCAATTAGATACATAAGTTATAACAGAAAAACTCATTGGTGTCTCCCCGGGTTTGAACCTGTTACCTCTTCGAAAGAGTCGCACGGTGTTACCGCTGGGCTAACACAGCCCTTAAATACCTTATCTCTTACATATTGGCACAGTTCTTTTGCTTATTGAGATTTTTTTTAAGGTGCTGGCGCATCTAGTTCTACTGCAGGAATAAATGTAGCTGGTTCCAGCTCTGAACAAGTTGAAGATGAGGCGTCATCCAGCAAAAATGGATTGTCATCAACAGACGACAATGTCATAGCAGCTGAAGAGGATGCTGGAGGTGTATCCTCAACAAATGAAGAAGACAAGGAAGTCAATGGCGAGGTATTTATAATGATCTTATACTAGTACACTATAATACTACAGTACTTTTGCGTATTATTATACAGGTTGACATCTTTTAGTGTGTCCTAAAAAAATGGGATATAATATTTAAATGGGATAAAAGCCCATGGAGTACATTATTTATTTTCACATTTTTTTAACATAGTATGTTTTTAACTCAATCAATGGTAACAGACCTTATTTTTTTTTTTAAAGAAGAAAGTCACATTTCCTATGCATACATGAACATAGTAACTTAATTCCTTAGGTAGCCTGGTTTTTAAGAATTACCATTTTTTAAACTGAGCTGAACATTTTTTCAAATTAATATTTTATTACCTTTTACTTTGGGGGAAGTGCTTTGCATGATTTGTTTGCTTTGTGGGCATTATTTATAGAAGCGACGGCTTCCTTTTAGCGCATCTTGGTATAGGATTAAATGCTCTATTGTTAGGTTCTTACAGGTCATAATAAAAAAGAGGTTTCATTTTAAATAAATTGTTATTGTTTTCAACTAGGTATCTACAACTAACCAAAACGAATCTACAGACAAAATACTTGATATGGAAGTAGACAAGACAAACACCCCAGATAGTTCTGGTGAAAATTGCAATCAACCTGAACAGAGTGCAGACTCTAAGACCTCTGAAAATGGATCCATCACTTCTGAAGTATGTAACGGCGAGGTGACCAATTCAAAGGTTGATGGAGAAAATAATATTAGTTCATCAAATGGTTCTACAGCATCTAATGATTTAGGTTCACCAAATGGTATGAAATGTTTTCATCTAGTTACAAAATTTAACTATAACTTTTACTTCTTATAAGCAAGTTTCTTAGACACAAGGGTTAAATAATAATTTTCTAATTTTAAATTTATTTTATCAAAGAAAATGGCTTAATGTTAATTATTTAGAATGGCTTATTGTGAGCAATTTTGTATTTATTACAGATAAAACATCACCAGTATCAAGTTCATACAAAATAGTACCTGAAAGGCCAAAGAAATCATCTATGAGACGTGCCGCTGCAGCAGTATATGAAACTCTAAGGTCAAATTCTGTTGATGATGACGATGAGGAAAGCGACTCTAATGATGAAACATTCGAGGGTGGAGAAGTTGATTCATCAGAGGAAGAAAATGTCAATGGAGTTGAGGATTCCTCTGAGGAAGGTGAAATACCTGCATTTTGCTTTATTATTCACTAGAGATCTGTCTTACTTCCAATGGCTAAGTGGGCCAAAGTTGAAGGGATATTTTCACATCCAGCGACCAGGTGTGAGGTTCGCCTGCCTTTATCCCAGTCTAAGTGGGGTCGGCACCACATGTTATCTGTAATGTAAGCTGTCATATGATTTGGCTGCGTTTTAACGAGTGGCCGCGTGCCTGACGTCATCTTACCTTAGTCATATTTTATGACACCTCGGTAAGAAAGATAGTGGTCTATTCTACTAAACCGGATACCACGCGCTGGGTCCACTTACCTTAGTCGCCTTTTACGACACCTAGGTAAAAAATAAGGTTGGTCTATTCTACTCAGCCGGATACTACACGGCGGTTCAACTAACCTTAGTCACCTTTTATGACACCTGGGTCAGAAATGAGGGTGGTCTATTCTACTCAGCCGGATACCACACGGCTAACTATTAAGACTAACATAAAGCTCCTAAAAAAATTCAGTGTTTATCTTTAATTCTCTTTATTATCGTTTCAATTAACAATTTGAACACAATTTTTGCATTTGTGAACTTGAAATTATAATATAATAATAAGCCATTTATGAACTATGTACATGAACTGTTTTTTTTTTGATTATATGAAATCTCTTAGCTCGGTGTGCCTTTTGGCATAGACCTCCTCCAACACTTTCCATTGACCCCTATCTTGTGCCACTCTCGTCCAGAAGGGCCAAGCAGTTAATATGAGGTTGTCCTCCCATCTTCTCACTGGCCTGCCTCTAGCTCTTTTTCCATCCCTGGAGTACCAGAGAGTAACCATCCAATTACTAATTTTATTTCCTACTTAGGTGAAGCAGGGGAGGAAGATGAAGAAGAAGAATATGAAGCAGAATCAAGTGACGAAGATGCAGAAGAGGACATCAACATGACAGAAGAACCGGGAAATGACAGTGGCTGCACAGCTGTGGTAGCTTTGCTTAAAGGTATTGGTGATTTTTATCCATACTAATACTTAAATATAATAGTCTGTCCAATATTGATGAAATTTGGCACAATTATCGCTTATACAGCCAAATAACAATTAGGATTAAAAAGCATTGAAATATACCAGATAGTTCTATACTTTAACCTTCATTTAATAAATTCCAAATAATTAAAAAAAAACTGTACTGTACCATATAATAGCACATAATTAAATATTGACCAATTTAACTGTAATAAATATGAATATTTATAAAATAATGACGCCGTGTGGTATCCGGCTGAATAGAATAGTACCACCCTCTTTTCTTACCGAGGTGTCGTAAAAGGCGACTAAGGTAAGACGACCCGCCGTGTGGTATCCGGCTGAGTAGAATAGACCAACCTCATTTCTTACCGAGGTGTCGTAAAAGGCGACTAAGGTAAGTTGATGTCAGGCAGGCGGCCGGTCGTAGAAACGCAGCCAAATCATATGACAACATGTTTATAACATGTTGTGCCGACCCCACTTAGAGTGGGATAAGGGCAGGAGGATGATGATTTATAAAATAATGCTAAATAATATTTATTTAGCAATATTATATAAATATTTATTATACCAAAATAATATACTGTATTTATTGTATATGTAGCCCAATTAGGTCTGCAATTCATAATAGTTGTGAGGAGATGTTTACTCCGTGCTTTGGACATCCTATACAACTCAATAAATTTTTATTTTTATCTGGCATCTGATGTTTTCAACAATTTCTTTATTACTTTGCAGGCAATGAACTGTTTGTTGCAAATGCTGGTGATTCACGTTGCATAATATGTAGAGAGGATAAGGCAGTCGATATGTCAATAGACCACAAACCAGAAGATGCAATAGAACTAGAAAGAATAACAAAGGCTGGAGGCAAGGTTTCAAATGATGGAAGAATTAATGGAGGCCTAAACTTATCACGTGCCATTGGTGATCATTCGTACAAACAAAACAAAGAACTTGATGCTAAAGAGCAGATGATAACAGCTCTTCCAGATGTAACAAAACTCACAATAGAACCTAAGAAGGATCAGTTCATGGTATTGGCTTGTGATGGTATATGGAATTTCATGTCTAGTCAAGATGTTTGTGACTTTATTCTACCAAGATTGGCTGAAGGTCGAGAGAGGTTATCACAAATTTGTGAGGAGGTTAGTCTGGGATTTTTCATTTTCTTTTTGGGCATTATTTTTGTAAAGCTGTTAGCTCTGCTAACAACCCCAGTATCTGTATTATTATAGTAGATTATGATACTGTTGCATATTAAGAGTGGGTTTTTAGAAAAACGAGCCACAGCCAAGTTTTTTATAGTATCACACGAGTGTTATAAGACCAAGTTATGTATAGTGTCTTACACTTCTTTATCTACTCTCATACTATAATACGTAAAACAATATTAATAAAAAACTTTTTTGTCATTTAAAATTCTTTTTAAATGACAAATGTTAGCGCCAAGGCGCAAACATCGATTACGCATTGTAACAGTCTGTAATAGTCTCATCCCTACATTCGAGGTTTTAAAAATGAATAATTATTAAAATTTCAATATTTTAGAAAAATCTATAAATATAAAAATAAATGTTTGTATGTCACACAGTAACGTTTTTTCGCATCTATTCATTTTTATGCACAATTCATAAAATATCAAATACAGAAAAGTCATATTTTTGTCAAATTGACCGCATGTCACGTCATCCGCCGTACTACAATATTGAGAGAGCGGGCGGAGCGCAGAGCGCAGAAGTGATCTGTTAGGTCGCTTATGAAATGTTGTTATAATAATATTGTAGATGTGTACTGGGGCGATACAAGATATTAATTGAGTTTTAACTCGACTATTTTTAATAATAATTAATAATAAATACACATCTAGGCCCGCTCTCGTATAATGGTTCAAGATGCAAGATCGTGCCGATCTTTGGAAAGGCTGTGAATGTGACTTCACCATTAAGAGTGTAGCGATGGTTACATCGCTTAGCTCACCTCGAACGATTAAAGTGTCTGAATGTTACTTGGTAAAGGCAACTTTGCTGAGTAGTGGTTGGCACTCTACCGAACATGCTCTGGCGGGTACTGGTGGGAGACTTGAGGTTTAGGCCGGCAGTGATTTCGGTCATTGCTGTGTGCCTGGCCCAAAAGGCTACACTAGGCTGCATCTTATTAGGGCTGGGTCTAGGCCCGTAGTTAACTTCGGTTGCTGCGGTGTGCCTTTATTCGGCTTTGGTTTGACGCAACCAGAGTTACTTTGGGCGTGTGCCTTTGTGATACGGGTTTGGTTAGGCCGGTGATGATTTCGGTCGTTGCCGTGTGCCTTGCTCGACCTTTGGACGCATCTTGAAGTAGTGCCGGTACAGTGGTGGCTGAAATGTTATTGTTTGACGAACGGACATCTAAACGTTGTTCGTAGTCTCTCAATAGTGACGGTACCACAGCTGAATGTTGCTGGGCGTTGCGGAAGTTAACTTTATGTTGCTGAAGTGATACGCCGCAGCAGTGATGGATCGCTATGGACTCTGTTCATAGTAACGGATGGGTGTGGTGTTCCGTCCTTTTCAGGACGTCCCCTTAGCTTAGTTAATGATACCACGAATGACCATTATAGCATGGCATTATTGCATAAGAGCCGCTGGTCGGGTCTTTGTTAATAAGACTGCGGACTAGCTTTAGACAGTGTGGCCTGCATTTCCCTTATCTTCACATATACATATACATCTTACGTGGCTTGCCGCGTTAAACATAAATTACCTTTTGTTGTATGAGGTGGCGTGTTGAGCTTGGCGCATACCGTAAGCGAGTGCACTATGTGTGACTCCAATATATGGTATTGGGTGAATAGGGGGTGATTGGCATTCATGTAATGCTCTGCGATACACATATTCCACTTCGGTGGACACACACTATCCACTTCGGTGGACACACACCTATATGGTGTATATATTATAACTAATCAAGTTGCTTTGCAACATGTTTGCCATCTCGATGGGTTTCCACTTTGTGGACTTTATACGTATTATACTGTATGTGGTTTTTACCATAGAACGCACCGTTACGACGTGTGCAGGCGACATGCGCCTTACTGAATATAAGAATTGGTAATTTATTATCAAAGTTTACCAGGCCTTGTGCCTTTGGCTAATGCCATATTTTATAGCTCCGGCTATTTATTATTTGGGCTTCGGTCCTCTATTATACACCAAGGCACTCATGCCTAATATGTCAACTGTGGTTTTGTTGACTCCCGACAATAATGGGTTTATCCCATAATCATACGCCGCAGGCGCACTATAAACAGGTACCCCTTGGGGGGGGGGGGGCTCATATCCTATGGACGGAGCTCACCGTTGGTAGCGGGTGCGGAGCTACTGACTATCACTCTCTTTTTATATTTTTCCAAATCGGAAGAATATAATAGATAGGAGAGAGATACCACATTACTAAACTTCTCTACGGAGTTGTTTAAGGGCTAGGTGTTAAGATCGAGTGAGTGATCTTTCTGTTGGCTATAACATATCCTATGAAGTAATAACTTAAGACATTCGCGAGACATTCAACTATCTGAATGTCTCGCATTTTTTTATCAAATTTTATAGTAACCCGTTCATGTATTGGACATTTAAGAATCTGTTCGTGTAACGAATCTGTTGGACATATAAAGTCTGTTCATGTAGAGTACAAGTAAAATCTGTTCTTGTATTAGATAAATATAAAACCTGTTCGAGTATCGTACACTGATGACAAACAACTGTTTTATATTATAACAAATGATATTTGATAATAAACCTCTCTGTTGAGCAAAGTGATATAAACTACGAATGTAGGGCCTGACGGCTCGTTCTATATTAAAGAATATGATATATTGAAATATTATTATAAAACTATAATGTGATTATTAACACATTATTTTGTTCTATTTAAGGTTTTATTTGACTCCTTTAGATTGACGGACACATAGCCTCTGACGCTCTAAAAGAATTTGAGTTATTACAAAACACAACGTAGTACGGGTCCTAGCCACTTAGACGAATCACGAGCCAATATATACTAAGAGTGCTAGCGCCTTCGGCGCGTTTTTATGCATTTCGCTGCTAGGGTGCGAGCGCTCTAGCAGTGTTTGAATGTTTTAAATTAATATTTATACTTGATGGAGGAGGAGTTAGTTACAGCATGCGTGTTGCGTCGCCGCGGACTCGTTCATACCTTTTTTTAAGGTAGAGATTCAACCTCCTTGGTCCAGCTGGAGGTTGTATAGGTGTATCGTTATGATTAAAAAGCTATATTATGATACAGGTGTCCATACAATACCTGTATCGTAATAAAACTTTTTAATTTTTTTTTTGGCCTGTACATAATGTTTGTCATAAGAATTTTGGTTTCAGTTTTATAATCTTTTTATTATAGTATCAGAGTAGATAAAAAGTTTTTATATAACTTGCTGTGTATGTATGTGAAGGTGGAATCTTGAGAGTTAAAGTAGACCCACTTCCTGGGGTCCGATAGAACTGAAATATTACATACTGGTCCAGTCCCAATGACGATGCATGTTTATAATAAGTTGATGCCTGGATTGACTCCAGATGAAAGAACTCCTTGACGGTTAACAGTAGGAACATGAAATTTCGTCAAAGCGTCGTATTTTTTATCAATGTGCTGAAATAAGCTCGTTAATTTGAACTTAGTTCTTCTTAATTCAGTATATACTTTATTAAGCAATATGCGCGTCGACTTATGACTAAAATCTGACACAATCACGTGTGCATGAGTTCTGCCAATATCTTCTGGAACAAACTGATAATGTTCTTGAATATTATTAGATCGTTTGTTGAATTATAATGGTAAACGAGAATATTACGGTTTATTTTAACCAATTATTTTCCACTATTCAACAAAAATTTATATCAAAATAATTTTTCCAAACCAGTTCATAAGCACAGTTTATTAAAACGTGATTATAGCCGATTCGCGAACAACTAATAATATTTTTATTTTTTTTTACTTTTAGCACTAAATTTTAATATGCCAAAAAAAATAGGTCACTTTCCATAGTATTTTACGCTTGCAAAGATTTCTTTTTAATTTTTATTTCGACTTTTAAAGTAACCATTTTCGTGTTTTTTCTTCAGATGTTTGACCATTGCCTGGCACCGAGTACAATGGGCGACGGTACTGGTTGTGACAATATGACTGCTATCATTGTACGTTTCAAAGATGGAGTCATTTCTGATGTTGGACAATATACAAATAACGCTGAGGGTTCGAAAAAACGAGCTGCAGAGGAGGAGCCCAGTGACGAACAGGAATCAAAGAGGCAAAAAGTAGACGACCTCTTATCAAGTTCAGATGTAACATCAAGTGTTTAGACATTGATATATTAAGGCAGACAGTGTTAAATGGTTGACTAACTATAGATGAGTAATTCAGAATGCAAGAGACATTCTTATGCAGTCGTATATGCAACTGCGGACTGTAAATCTGCAGTCATTGGTGAATTTTTTGTTTCTATTTTTTTACATACTATTTGATTGGTATATTTGATGACTTTCTTCTCACTAATACCTACTCGTGCTATCTAATGTAAGTTGAAATGTTACTGGACAATGATACTAATTTACTTTTTCAAATATAAAACATGGCTGATAAAAAGGAGTATATTTGAATACATAAAGTTATGGAGGAAGCAATCCCTACTGTCTGATAAAATTCATATTTTAGACCAATTAAATTTAATTTTCATTGTATTGATAATTTAGGTGAACTATTGTATTTTTTGCTAAATGAAAATAGTTCAATAAAAATCACCCAGTCCATAACACATCAAAATTACTTTTGTGCCAAAATATATTATCCTAATATATAATATATCTATATTTTGCTGAACTTGAATTTTTACTTTCTTATCATGATGATATTCCTTCTATTCTTTTATCATTTTCATTAATAAAGTCATCCACAAAGTAATGTCTGTTTCGAAAGATCTTTGCTTTGTCTAACTCTATGATGTCATATTCTATATGTTGATAAAGTAAATCTCTTGGTATCTTACTTTATTGTTGCTTTTATTATGTCATTAATGTGTTAATACCACACTTTCAATGAACATAATATTCATGCGAGAATTGAAAATGACGTACAAATTTATTTAATTAGATTGATATTGCAGGCAAAAACACGGTATTATGTATTAAAAGCTACAATATTGTAAACATTTTCTCTAGGTAACCCACATTTGGTATTTATTGCGTTCTCCTTTATTTGAGTATACTCCATAGAATGCTGCACCTGTAGAATGTACCACAAAGTACTAGAAATTTTTGACAGTTTTTAAATTTTAAAAGTGTAAGTCTAAGGTCAATAAAGTAATGTAGTTGTCTTTTGTTTTAAAAAATTTAAAGAATTTCTTCACTTCGAATTTCACTTCTGGGTAAAGGTCCCATCTTGCCATATAAGAATAGGTTATATAAAATATATCAGTAACGGAAGTTACAATAAGAATTATTTTGCTGTAATCCGCTAAGTTTGTTAAGAGGTTCTATGTAATGATAAGTGTATGTAGCATGGAACATTCACATACCTTATACATGCAGGACAAGTCACCACATGTATTACAAAATGCTGCCAACACCAACACCAACGCTGCTTGTGTGGTGTACACTCAGCATTAAATAGATTCTCTTAACAAACGCGGATTACAGAAAAATAATTCTATTGTAACTTCTGTGCTATGGAATTCCGCAAAGTAACGCCTGCTTCTATAATCCATATCAGTAACGCTTAAGGTTAATGGAAGTTTTATCACGTTAACCTTGTGCATGATAAATTTGTAAATATAACATAATAGGATTTGTAATGGCCTAATGGTAAGATCACGCGATCCAAACCAGTGAGTGCGTTAGTTTCGTTCAATTCGTGTAAATATTTCATTCTTTGCACGTGTAAAATTTAATGGAAAAACTTGCTAGCGCATATCGAAAATCTCCTTTCTATTATTTTATGTGACATTTTACTGATGTAGCAAAATGTTACAAAATTTGTAAACTTTAAATTTTCTATCTATATTTTATACTATTGTAATAAGAAGATGAAAATATGTAATACATATTATGTATTTTCATTATTAAATATTTCAATTATAACAGTAATATTTCAAGGGTTATATTCAATGTAATCAAAGACTTTTCGATTTGATGCATAAAGACAAAAAAATCACTAATAGACGATTAGCTAAGATTAGCTGCATTAATAATTTATTATAGAACTGACTTGATAGTAGGTAAGGAGTAAAATATAAGCTATGGTATTAGGATTAAGGTTCTTTTGTATGGTTAAGAAAGGACTACGAATATCATTTATTTTTTTTGGTTTTATTGCACTAGGTAGTGCTTTAAATATTTTTTTTTATTTTCATGCTAGAAATTACTATGAACACGATTGATAAAGTATAAGCAATTATTTTGAGATCATCTCTCCGCCTAGTGGGGTATATGCCAAAGGTCGCTAATCCACAATATTGGAAAACATACCTCATATGATTGATTGACCTACATATTCATTATTTTAAATTGAAGTGTTGCTATATGCACTATTTTTTTAGCATATAAATTTCTTTTGGGTTACTTACCTAAATCATAGTTTTTTCTTTAACTAAAACATGAATATAAAAACATTCATGATAACTGCAAAATTTGTTTTAAATATATCCTTTTTGGTTTTTGGTAAAACGTGTGTGACATCGTTATTGGTATGTTCCTAAAAAAAAAATTGTTCTAAAAAAATTCGAATCAATGGAATGATTATTTAATTAATTTACTAGTTATAATCAAGTATGTTATACCTTAGTCACGTAAGTAGTCATATTTTTGTAATCAAAATAAAATTTGGCAAAAATAATAATTTGAAAAAAATGTTTTCACAAGTTTTTAAAAAAAAATCCGATAAATGTAACAAAACAGACGAATACTTACAAATAGATATATTTATTCCATTAAACAGTTTCATGTGTGAATCGAATAAAAAATAAATTTTCACAGACTCCACGAATGTGTTGCTTATTAATTCTTACTTAAAATATTATAAAGTTAAAATAGTTCTTTATTGTGTATTTGAGAAGACTTGACACACAAAAAAACTTAGATATTTTCTCACTATTTACTCTATCTATTAGCGACCTTCAGGCGAAATCCTGAAGTGGTATACATTACTTGCTTTAAAGAGTTAGCACGTTAGACCCACCTTCTTCTCTTTTGTCCTTAGAAGCCTTGAATAATAAAAAGTAGTCAAGAACCTCTAAGAAGAAGTACAAAATACAAAAGTATTTAATACAAAATATAAAAAAAAAACAATATTTAAGTACATATGTTCATCCTTATTTTAATATTTCGAACCAAAGTCCACAAGCACGACTGAAAACTACCGAACGGAATTTCAATCGATTTACACTGAGTGATTTCCAACAAATTATTTTTAATTTAATTGTTATTTCTGGAGCTGGCAAAGGATATTAGGAATGCGGTGTCATAGGTCGATGTAACGTCGATTGCATTGCATTAAGGCATGATTAAATTAGCCTCTATGACTGTACTTGGTGCCCATAATGCACCTTACAAAAATTTGAAATTATCAACTTACTAGTAATCAACTGCAGTTTTTTTTAATTTCAGTTATTGAATGAAATCAAACAAACAAAACGTAATTAGGTCATTTAATAGATTCAAATATAAGTACTTAAATATTCTCGTATCGTCTATCTAAGTTGTGTCAAGTATTCAATACTTTCAATTTGTGTGGCTTCTAATATTTGTAGAGCGTCGTATTCGCTATCTAACTGTTCCAAGACAATCGATTTATCAGTTATTTCTGCCTGAAAAGCAATAACAGAACAGAATCCTTAAATTCATAAAAGACGAATTTACATGTGATCCCAAGGAATTTTGAAGTTAAAAATTTTTCTATAGCTACCGATTTAGCTTATAGACTATTTCCGGGCATAGACTCAAAACTGTTTAATTTTTTTAATTATTTTTACTGTAATTTAGAATCACAGAATTAATAAATTATCATATATCAATTATAATTTTTTAAATAAGATCTTTTTCATATAAATCGCTTTCAAATATTTTAATTATTAATAATTAAATTTATTCATTAAATTACTTATGGGTTAAAAAAAAAACATGCGAACAGTTAAAATTAGTGCAATCAACTTATCAAAACTACTTACTTGAAGTTTTGTTTGTTCACTTTCTCGGTTCTTTGCCACTGATTTTAAAAGATTTGTTGCACCTATAGCAGCCATCTTTTGCTTCTCTACATTGTCGCTTAATTCCTTAAGCATTTCTAACAAAGTTGTAATTATTTTCCCAAAGTCTTGTACTTCTGAAAAATTGATAATTTTAAATTGATAATTTGCTTTATTCTGGGAACGGACAGGAGTTAAAGTAAGGAGGATAAAGTAAGGACAAAGTAAAATCTTACTTGACTCATATTCTCTGCAGGTTTCTTTCAGGTCCTCGGTTTCTTTTAGAACTGTATTTTCTATAACTCTTATTTTATTGATTTCATCGTGATACAAATGAGCTTTTTGCAACTCGTCAGCCATACTTAAAATACATAATATTAAATTTACAGATAATAGTTTATCGTTTATTAGGACTTGATCAAATGTACCGGCCAACAAATTGTACTAATTATAAAATAACTACATTTTTATTAGTTAAATATCAGTGTATTAAAAAGAAATTGCTTAGCAACGGCCGTGGCATATCCATAGGGCATAACAGGGCATAACGCAAGCTTATTATTATTATTATCTTGTTTATGGCCTGTACAGCGCAAAAACGCAAGCTTATACTAAAGAAAATACAAAGGAAGGATCTATTGCATTCACTTCCTGTACAGTCATTTTTTGAGCACAGGGTGATCACTAGTCATGGTATGTTATCTTAGAACTAAAGGTCCTGATTCGGTTTTCAGCGACATCAAGAGTTCAGTTTTTGAAACTATGCAACAGTGTTTACATATTTGGAATTAAAGAGTGTAGTGTTAACATATTAAAAAAATAAAAATTTATAAATTTTATATTTGTAATTATTTTTTTAATGTTATGTTGTTTTAATTAAATAATTTAACAAGAATAAGTAATATTTTACATAATTTAAATAGAATAATTTTTCTACATAAAAAACTATAGCTAAACTTGTCTTTGACCATAGATAATACACTATAATGAGTGCATAGATAATACACTATATAGGATATAGATGTGCAACTCTGTCATTTTATTGGAGTAATGAAAGGAACTGTATTCGCTGATCTGGCAGAGATGTCGCTGTAACGTTATCATAATAATCCACTAGATGGCGCTGTACTGCATTCATATAGTGACCCTTATATAAAAATAGCATTTACAAAAAAATAGTTTGGCGCTATACCAATTCAATTTGAACGGACTTGGCATCTCCAAATTCCAGTTTAAATCAAAGAGTAGCACCAAACTATTATTCTAAATAAGGGTAATGAATAAAAGATTAAAGCTATGTAATATTTAATAATTTTTATTTTTTACATATTTTTAACTAGTATGTCAATTCAGGAAACACTTGAAAAATACTTTTAAATCATTAAAAAAAATATCAAGCGTATACAAATAACAAATGTTTATCAGTTTACACGTTTATTTGTTGAAAACAACTAACTTTGCATACGTACACTCTGTAATTAGTTTTCATAATCATAATCTTCATTTGCTGTAAACCTGAAATCACACATTTAAATTTTTGTAGCTATAGTCTAAATCAGACCAAATATTTCAAATGTATACCAAAATAATGTAACCGAAAGTGTTAAAATATAATATTTATTACGAATAACCACATATTTTTTTCTAAAAAACAAAGTTAAAGGTATTGTGGCACTTATAATAATTTTATTTAGTACATTTCAGCGAAATGGCTGCTATAACCCTTTTGTGCCGAAAGCCGATAAGTTGCTTCTCACTGCGCTCTCATAAAAATTGCATACAGTCAGAAATAAAAAAAATACAAACAAATATAAACAGGTTTTCAAAAATCCACACGGCGCTTACTGTGTAATACCTTTCCTGTGTGTTACCTTCGAGTAATCTCTTTTTTTGTTATGTAGGTATTAGGTAATAGGTATTATTTATCTTGTTGCAAACTCATTTTTTAATATTGTTTGTATTATTTGTCGTGAATTTTTACTCCGATATGCTGTATGTCTTATTATTCACCGTGTGGTATAGAATAGACCAACCTTATGTCTTAACAAGGTGTCGTTAAGGGCGACTAAGGTAAGTTGACGTCAGGCAGGCGGGTGCTCGTAAAATAACTAACATGCAACAAATTGTTTAAAACCCTACTTAGAATGGGTTAAGGAGGAGCAAACTTGTTCCTATTTTATTCTTAGTATATTACTTTTTGAATCGTCTAAATATTATTTCTCGTTTGGTTTTAATTGCATAAGAATGTATATAAATAAAATTAAAAAAATTCGGCTGGTTATTCTCGTGTAAGCATTTCCTTTTCGCTCGGCACTAAAAGGGTTAAAAATTAAATTTCTGCAGTAAAAATTTCTATTGTTAGGAAAAGGTACTAAATGGTTTCAAAAACATTATAGTAGTTACTTACCAACGTTTTCACATCCAAAATAACACATAAAATAATTTATGGACGGCATAATTTCCAATATAGACCTTTAAATAAGCAGTGATGCGTTTTTGGCAGAAAAATTTGAAAATTTATGACAGATATATATATTACAGTGTATCATTTGCGACATCTAGTGAATAATGATATAAAACTAATTTTTGTTGTCCAATGCTTGCAATGAGATGACGCTCTCGGCGACCTAAAGAGTGCTTCTAGAGAGTTTCACCCCCCTGAATGAGTGCTTGACAGATATCTGTTAAATTTAAAAAATTACGATGAATATATGTAATATATGGACTTTGATTTGAATATTATTAGTTTTTGTATGTTACGTAGAAAAAAATGTCGCAAAATGTTTTTTGTCCAACAGTCTTTGGTAAAGGTGAGTGCTTATTATTAAATTAATCAAAACTCCTGCCGCGTCTATGGCAATGACGTTTATACTTAGATTATCGAATAGTATTAATTTATATCTGCTTAAAATAATTGTTGCAGATCCTCTAAGAATATGGATTTATTCCAAACTTGGGTACGGAGGATTGGAGGTCCGCTAAATATAATAATTTGGAAGCAGATTACGTGTTCAGAAACCGACGTGTTTTGGCGCAAACATGTTTACATATATCCGTTTTTATTTCCTTAAAAATTTTCCATTTCATTTTAATTTGTTCGATTTGTTAATGTTGTTTTGGTGAGTTATTTAATACACAAGGCAAGTAGTAAAGCCAAGACTTTTCTATATGCATCATTGCTTCTAGGTGTAATAAACGATATAATATCAGATAATTTACGTATGACGTTCTTTTGTTAATGTTTAAAGTACATACTTTATTATTAACTGGACTGGCCCGTTGTCTCCGTGGGTCGCAGGTTCGATTTCCGCCGAGGGCAAACATTTTCTATTAATGAAGTTGTTGGTATTTGAGCCTGGGTGTATATTTGTATTTAAAATTATATAAGCATATATTCATCAGTTGTCTGTCACCCATAACACAAGTATTAAAATTAAGTTTACTTACATTGGGGACGGACGACCGTGTGTGTAAGTGTCCCATATATTTATTTATATTTATAATGGCTTGATTTGTATTTATAACTTAAATTTATAATTTGTAGATATTACTTGTTTATTTTGTACATAAATAATATAATGAGCTTTATATTATAAAGTTAGCTTTTCGCATATATATTTATAAGCCTGCAATACTAAAGTAATTGTAATTTTATGTATATTCAAATCAAAAGTAATTTATTGTTAAAACGACTGTATTATTTATACAAAATAGATAACTATTCAATAATTTTGTTTTTTCATTTCTTTTGTATTTATACCCCGCTCTACTGAAAATATTATATATATATATATATAGTATATATAGATATATATGACCCTTTTGACCTTTTTAGTACAGAAACTGATCTCTAGATGACGCTATTACGGATCACAAAAAACGACTGCGAGTTACCCATCTATTTCATTATGTACACTGTAATCTTTGTTTAATTTTTAGTTAGTGATTCTTAGTTTGTAAACTAGTTTAATTTAAATGAGAAAACCAGACAACCATTTAACCAGCATATATATATATATATATATATACATAGACGGGCGGTTTAGAGAGGTTAAGATACCTAGGTTCGAACTCCACCCCCTAAACTATTTCTAATTTTTTATTTTTATTTTTATGTATAATATGTACTTTTTACATGAATATATTCAAAATAATATTAGGAACGACTTAAGGCAAACACAATATGAAAAAAAAGAAAAATCAATTTAGGAGAAAGAAAATTATTTAATATGACTACAACAAAGAAGCAAAGAATGTTAGAAGAAAATAATTCATTTAACAAAAGTATGATATGTACAATTTACAAGTATCGTTTGTCAAGAACCTTAGCATTCTAGTTTACATTACATATAGGCGAATGAAAAATAAAATGTCTATGGTGGATAGCATTGTCCATAGACAACTTAAATTTGACATTTCCTTATATAGACGTGCCGCCGCCCCTCACCCCAGGCCGGCCCGTCCGGCTATGCCGCAGCTGCTGTCGCTCCGCCGTCACCTCGAGCGCTCGAACAGCGCAAGGCCGAACAGTAGCGTCAACCACCAGGACCTCTGTAATTTGAGAAAATGCATTTGAGGTAACTAATACTCAAGTGAAGTCTGAATTTATGAAGCTAAGTTAGATTCCCGTAATTTCAGCCACAGATGTAAGCGTGCACTCAAACATCAGTAGCCAAAAGCGACTGGGAAAAGAATTAAGGTTTTACATGTATTGCAGGTGCCAAATACCGGCTCTTTGCCAACCGCAACACATAACCATTACAAAAAAAAATGTAAAAATTAATGGATTGAATGAAATTAATGGATTAATTTTACAGGAGGGCAGTCCGACAGCTGGCCTCGTGACTCCACGAGCTACGCTGGTCTGGCCTCGCTGCTGCCAATGGAGACGTGCCGCCGCCCCTCACCCCAGGCCGGCCCGTCCGGCTATGCCGCAGCTGCTGTCGCTCCGCCGTCGCCTCGAGCGTTCGAACAGCGCCAGGCCGAACAGTGGCGTCAACCACCAGGACCTCTGTAATTTGAGAAAATGCATTTGAGGTAACTAATACTCAAGTGAAGTCTGAATTTATGAAGCTAAGTTAGATTCCCGTAATTTCAGCCACAGATGTAAGCGTGCACTCAAACATCAGTAGCCAAAAGCGACTGGGAAAAGAATTAAGGTTTTACATGTATTGCAGGTGCCAAATACCGGCTCTTTGCCAACCGCAACACATTACCATTACAAAAAAAAAATGTAAAAATTAATGGATTGAATGAAATTAATGGATTAATTTTACAGGAGGGCAGTCCGACAGCTGGCCTCGCTGCTGCCAATGGAGACGTGCCGCCGCCCCTCACCCCAGGCCGGCCCGTCCGGCTATGCCGCAGCTGCTGTCGCTCCGCCGTCACCTCGAGCGCTCGAACAGCGCCAGGCCGAACAGTAGCGTCAACCACCAGGACCTCTGTAATTTGAGAAAATGCATTTGAGGTAACTAATACTCAAGTGAAGTCTGAATTTATGAAGCTAAGTTAGATTCCCGTAATTTCAGCCACAGATGTAAGCGTGCACTCAAACATCAGTAGCCAAAAGCGACTGGGAAAAGAATTAAGGTTTTACATGTATTGCAGGTGCCAAATACCGGCTCTTTGCCAACCGCAACACATTACCATTACAAAAAAATAATGTAAAAATTAATGGATTGAATGAAATTAATGGATTAATTTTACAGGAGGGCAGTCCGACAGCTGGCCTCGTGACTCCACGAGCTACGCTGGTCTGGCCTCGCTGCCGCCAATGGAGACGTGCCGCCGCCCCTCACCCCAGGCCGGCCCGTCCGGCTATGCCGCAGCTGCTGTCGCTCCGGCGTCGCCTCAAGCGCTCGAACAGCGCCAGGCCGAACAGTAGCATCAACCACCAGGACCTCTGTAATTTGAGAAAATGCATTTGAGGTAACTAATACTCAAGTGAAGTCTGAATTTATGAAGCTAAGTTAGATTCCCGTAATTTCAGCCACAGATGTAAGCGTGCACTCAAACATCAGTAGCCAAAAGCGACTGGGAAAAGAATTAAGGTTTTACATGTATTGCAGGTGCCAAATACCGGCTCTTTGCCAACCGCAACACATAACCATTACAAAAAAAAATGTAAAAATTAATGGATTGAATGAAATTAATGGATTAATTTTACAGGAGGGCAGTCCGACAGCTGGCTTCGTGACTCCACGAGCTACGCTGGTCTGGCCTCGCTGCTGCCAATGGAGACGTGCCGCCGCCCCTCACCCCAGGCCGGCCCGTCCGGCTATGCCGCAGCTGCTGTCGCTCCGCCGTCGCCTCGAGCGCTCGAACAGCGCCAGGCCGAGCAGTAGCGTCAACCACCAGGACCTCTGTAATTTGAGAAAATGCATTTGAGGTAACTAATACTCAAGTGAAGTCTGAATTTATGAAGCTAAGTTAGATTCCCGTAATTTCAGCCACAGATGTAAGCGTGCACTCAAACATCAGTAGCCAAAAGCGACTGGGAAAAGAATTAAGGTTTTACATGTATTGCAGGTGCCAAATACCGGCTCTTTGCCAACCGCAACACATTACCATTACAAAAAAAAAATGTAAAAATTAATGGATTGAATGAAATTAATGGATTAATTTTACAGGAGGGCAGTCCGACAGCTGGCCTCGTGACTCCACGAGCTACGCTGGTCTGGCCTCGCTGCTGCCAATGGAGACGTGCCGCCGCCCCTCACCCCAGGCCGGCCCGTCCGGCTATGCCGCAGCTGCTGTCGCTCCGCCGTCGCCTCGAGCGCTCGAACAGCGCCAGGCCGAACAGTAGCGTCAACCACCAGGACCTCTGTAATTTGAGAAAATGCATTTGAGGTAACTAATACTCAAGTGAAGTCTGAATTTATGAAGCTAAGTTAGATTCCCGTAATTTCAGCCACAGATGTAAGCGTGCACTCAAACATCAGTAGCCAAAAGCGACTGGGAAAAGAATTAAGGTTTTACATGTATTGCAGGTGCCAAATACCGGCTCTTTGCCAACCGCAACACATTACCATTACAAAAAAATAATGTAAAAATTAATGGATTGAATGAAATTAATGGATTAATTTTACAGGAGGGCAGTCCGACAGCTGGCCTCGTGACTCCACGAGCTACGCTGGTCTGGCCTCGCTGCCTCCAATGGAGACGTGCCGCCGCCCCTCACCCCAGGCCGGCCCGTCCGGCTATGCCGCAGCTGCTGTCGCTCCGGCGTCGCCTCAAGCGCTCGAACAGCGCCAGGCCGAACAGTAGCGTCAACCACCAGGACCTCTGTAATTTGAGAAAATGCATTTGAGGTAACTAATACTCAAGTGAAGTCTGAATTTATGAAGCTAAGTTAGATTCCCGTAATTTCAGCCACAGATGTAAGCGTGCACTCAAACATCAGTAGCCAAAAGCGACTGGGAAAAGAATTAAGGTTTTACATGTATTGCAGGTGCCAAATACCGGCTCTTTGCCAACCGCAACACATTACCATTACAAAAAAATTATGTAAAAATTAATGGATTGAATGAAATTAATGGATTAATTTTACAGGAGGGCAGTCCGACAGCTGGCCTCGTGACTCCACGAGCTACGCTGGTCTGGCCTCGCTGCTGCCAATGGAGACGTGCCGCCGCCTCTCACCCCAGGCCGGCCCGTCCGGCTATGCCGCAGCTGCTGTCGCTCCGCCGTCGCCTCGAGCGCTCGAACAGCGCCAGGCCGAACAGTGGCGTCAACCACCAGGACCTCTGTAATTTGAGAAAATGCATTTGAGGTAACTAATACTCAAGTGAAGTCTGAATTTATGAAGCTAAGTTAGATTCCCGTAATTTCAGCCACAGATGTAAGCGTGCACTCAAACATCAGTAGCCAAAAGCGACTGGGAAAAGAATTAAGGTTTTACATGTATTGCAGGTGCCAAATACCGGCTCTTTGCCAACCGCAACACATTACCATTACAAAAAAAAATGTAAAAATTAATGGATTGAATGAAATTAATGGATTAATTTTACAGGAGGGCAGTCCGACAGCTGGCCTCGTGACTCCACGAGCTACGCTGGTCTGGCCTCGCTGCTGCCAATGGAGACGTGCCGCCGCCCCTCACCCCAGGCCGGCCCGTCCGGCTATGCCGCAGCTGCTGTCGCTCCGCCGTCACCTCGAGCGCTCGAACAGCGCCAGGCCGAACAGTAGCGTCAACCACCAGGACCTCTGTAATTTGAGAAAATGCATTTGAGGTAACTAATACTCAAGTGAAGTCTGAATTTATGAAGCTAAGTTAGATTCCCGTAATTTCAGCCACAGATGTAAGCGTGCACTCAAACATCAGTAGCCAAAAGCGACTGGGAAAAGAATTAAGGTTTTACATGTATTGCAGGTGCCAAATACCGGCTCTTTGCCAACCGCAACACATTACCATTACAAAAAAATAATGTAAAAATTAATGGATTGAATGAAATTAATGGATTAATTTTACAGGAGGGCAGTCCGACAGCTGGCCTCGTGACTCCACGAGCTACGCTGGTCTGGCCTCGCTGCCGCCAATGGAGACGTGCCGCCGCCCCTCACCCCAGGCCGGCCCGTCCGGCTATGCCGCAGCTGCTGTCGCTCCGGCGTCGCCTCAAGCGCTCGAACAGCGCCAGACCGAACAGTAGCGTCAACCACCAGGACCTCTGTAATTTGAGAAAATGCATTTGAGGTAACTAATACTCAAGTGAAGTCTGAATTTATGAAGCTAAGTTAAATTCCCGTAATTTCAGCCACAGATGTAAGCGTGCACTCAAACATCAGTAGCCAAAAGCGACTGGGAAAAGAATTAAGGTTTTACATGTATTGCAGGTGCCAAATACCGGCTCTTTGCCAACCGCAACACATAACCATTACAAAAAAAAATGTAAAAATTAATGGATTGAATGAAATTAATGGATTAATTTTACAGGAGGGCAGTCCGACAGCTGGCCTCGTGACTCCACGAGCTACGCTGGTCTGGCCTCGCTGCTGCCAATGGAGACGTGCCGCCGCCCCTCACCCCAGGCCGGCCCGTCCGGCTATGCCGCAGCTGCTGTCGCTCCGCCGTCGCCTCGAGCGCTCGAACAGCGCCAGGCCGAGCAGTAGCGTCAACCACCAGGACCTCTGTAATTTGAGAAAATGCATTTGAGGTAACTAATACTCAAGTGAAGTCTGAATTTATGAAGCTAAGTTAGATTCCCGTAATTTCAGCCACAGATGTAAGCGTGCACTCAAACATCAGTAGCCAAAAGCGACTGGGAAAAGAATTAAGGTTTTACATGTATTGCAGGTGCCAAATACCGGCTCTTTGCCAACCGCAACACATTACCATTACAAAAAAAAAATGTAAAAATTTATGGATTGAATGAAATTAATGGATTAATTTTACAGGAGGGCAGTCCGACAGCTGGCCTCGTGACTCCACGAGCTACGCTGGTCTGGCCTCGCTGCTGCCAATGGAGACGTGCCGCCGCCCCTCACCCCAGGCCGGCCCGTCCGGCTATGCCGCAGCTGCTGTCGCTCCGCCGTCGCCTCGAGCGCTCGAACAGCGCCAGGCCGAACAGTAGCGTCAACCACCAGGACCTCTGTAATTTGAGAAAATGCATTTGAGGTAACTAATACTCAAGTGAAGTCTGAATTTATGAAGCTAAGTTAGATTCCCGTAATTTCAGCCACAGATGTAAGCGTGCACTCAAACATCAGTAGCCAAAAGCGACTGGGAAAAGAATTAAGGTTTTACATGTATTGCAGGTGCCAAATACCGGCTCTTTGCCAACCGCAACACATTACCATTACAAAAAAAAAATGTAAAAATTAATGGATTGAATGAAATTAATGGATTAATTTTACAGGAGGGCAGTCCGACAGCTGGCCTCGTGACTCCACGAGCTACGCTGGTCTGGCCTCGCTGCCGCCAATGGAGACGTGCCGCCGCCCCTCACCCCAGGCCGGCCCGTCCGGCTATGCCGCAGCTGCTGTCGCTCCGCCGTCACCTCGAGCGCTCGAACAGCGCCAGGCCGAACAGTAGCGTCAACCACCAGGACCTCTGTAATTTGAGAAAATGCATTTGAGGTAACTAATACTCAAGTGAAGTCTGAATTTATGAAGCTAAGTTAGATTCCCGTAATTTCAGCCACAGATGTAAGCGTGCACTCAAACATCAGTAGCCAAAAGCGACTGGGAAAAGAATTAAGGTTTTACATGTATTGCAGGTGCCAAATACCGGCTCTTTGCCAACCGCAACACATTACCATTACAAAAAAATAATGTAAAAATTAATGGATTGAATGAAATTAATGGATTAATTTTACAGGAGGGCAGTCCGACAGCTGGCCTCGTGACTCCACGAGCTACGCTGGTCTGGCCTCGCTGCTGCCAATGGAGACGTGCCGCCGCCCCTCACCCCAGGCCGGCCCGTCCGGCTATGCCGCAGCTGCTGTCGCTCCGGCGTCGCCTCAAGCGCTCGAACAGCGCCAGGCCGAACAGTAGCGTCAACCACCAGGACCTCTGTAATTTGAGAAAATGCATTTGAGGTAACTAATACTCAAGTGAAGTCTGAATTTATGAAGCTAAGTTAGATTCCCGTAATTTCAGCCACAGATGTAAGCGTGCACTCAAACATCAGTAGCCAAAAGCGACTGGGAAAAGAATTAAGGTTTTACATGTATTGCAGGTGCCAAATACCGGCTCTTTGCCAACCGCAACACATTACCATTACAAAAAAAAATGTAAAAATTAATGGATTGAATGAAATTAATGGATTAATTTTACAGGAGGGCAGTCCGACAGCTGGCCTCGTGACTCCACGAGCTACGCTGGTCTGGCCTCGCTGCTGCCAATGGAGACGTGCCGCCGCCCCTCACCCCAGGCCGGCCCGTCCGGCTATGCCGCAGCTGCTGTCGCTCCGCCGTCGCCTCGAGCGCTCGAACAGCGCCAGGCCGAACAGTAGCGTCAACCACCAGGACCTCTGTAATTTGAGAAAATGCATTTGAGGTAACTAATACTCAAGTGAAGTCTGAATTTATGAAGCTAAGTTAGATTCCCGTAATTTCAGCCACAGATGTAAGCGTGCACTCAAACATCAGTAGCCAAAAGCGACTGGGAAAAGAATTAAGGTTTTACATGTATTGCAGGTGCCAAATACCGGCTCTTTGCCAACCGCAACACATTACCATTACAAAAAAATAATGTAAAAATTAATGGATTGAATGAAATTAATGGATTAATTTTACAGGAGGGCAGTCCGACAGCTGGCCTCGTGACTCCACGAGCTACGCTGGTCTGGCCTCGCTGCCGCCAATGGAGATGTGCCGCCGCCCCTCACCCCAGGCCGGCCCGTCCGGCTATGCCGCAGCTGCTGTCGCTCCGCCGTCGCCTCGAGCGCTCGAACAGCGCCAGGCCGAACAATAGCGTCAACCACCAGGACCTCTGTAATTTGAGAAAATGCATTTGAGGTAACTAATACTCAAGTGAAATCTGAATTTATGAAGCTAAGTTAGATTCCCGTAATTTCAGCCACAGATGTAAGCGTGCACTCAAACATCAGTAGCCAAAAGCGACTGGGAAAAGAATTAAGGTTTTACATGTATTGCAGGTGCCAAATACCGGCTCTTTGCCAACCGCAACACATAACCATTCCAAAAAAAATTGTAAAAATTAATGACGTACGAATTACCAAAACTGCGCAATTTCAGAAATCAGTACGACACCTTTATAATGGCTAGCCCGTTAATAAAACGTCTTACAAAGTAGCGCGCTTTTGAAGCTAATGTTCGACGATACAGAAAACGAACATTACCAACAAAACGCCTACACAGTATGGGAAGAAAGAACACTGCAGTGTCCATCTCAACCATACTGTTAAATGAGAAGAAAAAGCCCTGCAGCTTTTACAGGAGGGCAGTCAGACGCTGCTAGTCATTAAATATTAAAGATTACAATGTCTATATTTACCTAAGCTATGATTAAAACAGAGTAATTATGCAAAAGTAATAATAAAATTATTTTGCTATAATCGGCGATGAAGTAAAATAGAAAATGTATATAATGCTAAATGTAGAGTGGACAATTGGTTATCATACCTGATACATGCAGGATTCGTAAAAAACACATGCACAAACCTCCACCACCGCCACCACCATACACAAGCACTATATACATTCACTATCACAAACTCAACAACTCAAATGTTTGAATTTCAACAAACATTCTGGGATAAAATGTGAGTAGTTATCCAAAACTTAATAACAAATAAACTATACTTTTGCACTATTTAATACGAAGAAAATTGAAACGTACTGACTCACCTGAAACGTTCGTTATACGTAATATATAACTGTAATCACTTTTTACTTACGCAAAAATATATACACCAACAAATGATTTTTAATTAAAATTAGACAATTCCATAAACTTCTTGTTAACGCACACTATATACAATAACACGATATAATAGGAATACCACAATTCCCGTTCCGAGATGCACTTCTCTTGAATGACGAACAAGGACTGAATGTCACTGAAACGTTTTATCAAATGGAAGACTCCCCACTCCAGTCCCCACCGAAAACAATAACGGCACAGTGTTGCCCCTATTTAATCAAAAAGGGCGCGATTAGGGTTGCCACCTTTTTTTTTAAGAAAAATACTATTTTTCTTTTTAAATCAAAAAAATATAGTACTTTTAGGAAATTCAGGAAAAAAAATAGGACACATCTATTTTCAATCATTATTTATTTTTCCATGATTATTTTTTATTACTTTTCGCTGGATAATGACACGGAGTTAGAGCTACTAACTAACTAAGCCCCGTAAATACATGAATGAGTTTCGTTCCTACATTCCCTATGCAGGGCTGCGGGTGCGTTCCATTCACAGTTAATTAAAAAAAGCACGACAATTGCAATTAGCGATAAAAATATAGTATTTTTCGTGCTATATTCTTTTTCTATAATATATAGTACAATTTAAGCTAGTGTTTTTCAATTTATATATACATTTATTAAAGCAGGGACCTCGAAGCATATAGCATTATAGTATATCCTTAGTGTTTTTATTGAACTGTAATAATATTGGGAAGTTTTATTTTTTAATTTTAAAATATAAGTAAAAATAAAACTAAAATAATAAAAATAAAACTTTTCCTTCTATAGTAATATTTATTGTGTATGCTTTATTGAAGTGTTGTATATCATATGTCATACCCAATATCAGTTATATTCTATGTTTTAGGTGGTTATTTCTGAATAGTTTTTATTCTTTCTGCGACAGACAATATGGATTACAGACATACTTTAATTATTTAACAGAAAGTTATTTGTTCAAGATACTTTAACATACTATCCCATTTAGTTATGCACATTTCAACTATATTTTTTTGTCTGAGTAACTGTATCTGGTCAAGGCACTGCTACTGTTGTTGCAATGAATTCATTAATATCTGATACAATGGCTGATATTCTTCAAGTGAGTTAAAATGTTTCAAATATAAATCATTTTTGTTTGTAAACACAAAAATTGGCATGTGTATGTTTAAAGTAACGGCCTGTTATCCACCCCAGCAGTGGGAACCATAAGCTTCCTCTATCCGTTTTTTGGAGAGAAGTATTGTAGCAAAGACCTACCATCGCGTTGCGCCAATGCGGATTGGTAGGTTACGCATATCCCTAGAATTCGCTAGAAGTATGCGGATTTCCTTACCATATTTTCCTTCACCGAAAAGCGTGTCATAAATTGCAATTGTCAATTAGACATGTGCCTGCGCGGGGTATAAACCCATGATCGTCTTTACAGAGTCGAACGGCCTCACCGCTGAGCTATCCATAGCTTGTTCCATATTTATTAAAATGTATTTGCAATAATTTTCAGATGAACCTGGTCATAGCCAAAGAGAGTACTCATTGGGATGACGTCTAAGGGCTATATGCTGTTGATGCTTTATGGGATGAAGCACATGATTAGGTCAATTGATTTGACTAGATGAAGGCAAGTAAATATTTGATGTAAAGTATGTCAGTCTGTCCATTTCACTTTCTATTAAAACTGAAGCTTATATGTCTAATGGGCTAACTGCCTAATCCGTTTGAGATATAACAAAAAATGTTTGGTACAATTTTTCCTCTATTATAGTGATGCAAAAAAGTGTGTGATATAAGAATAGCTTAAAAGACATATTAGTGATGATCATTGGAACTTTGTCACATACAATACAGTATTTGGAAAGCATAATATTTTTAGCCTGGTACTGCTAACAGTACAAAATCAAAGATATTTAACATAACACAAAGATTGTCACAGATACCCCTTATATTTTATTGTTAAAAAAACAAAATTTATAATTATAGTCTCTATTCTATACTTAAAATATAACTGTAGACAAAGTTATAGACACGAAAAAAATATTTTCCAGACACTATTTAAGACCAGTAGAAGCTAAAAATATATTTTTAAAATTTAAAATCTCTGTTATTTGTCAATGCATCATTCTCCTACCCTTATCCCACTCTAAATGGGGTAGGCACAACATGTTTTAAACATGTTATCACATGATTTGGTATCTTACGACCGGTCGCCTGCCCGACGTCAACTTACCTTAATCGGTTTTCGCGACACCTCGGTAAGAAATGAGGGTGGTCTATTCTACTCAGGGGATATCAATGCCAAGATTGTCTGTAAGACTACCTTTGCAAACTAATGTTCTATCTATACATTATTAAAGAATAACTTATTTATTACAGGTTAAATATGCTGCGAACTCTTCCGCCGGGAAGTGTCCACGAGCCCGATGATGCAGATGAACATATATGAAGAGCTTCAGTCGAATCATAATTATTTAGCCTCATTTATTGACATTAGTAATAACATTTTCACAGCGCGAATGCTTTTATTCACTAACAATTTATTTTGCCGCCTGAACCATTCGGAATTTTGGAATAAGGCTGTAAAAGTCCGCTTCAATGCTAGAGGACTCAAGAGAAGGTTGTGTCTTCAAAATAGTATTCATATTAGTATAATTGACAAACATTATGAAGTTTGAAACTTCTTAACTAGGACCCAATGGATTTTTTCTCAAATCCGTGGATAAGGGGGCTCTAGCACACTAGAACGGATCATAATTTGGTTTCATTGTTTAAAACTTGATTGGTTAATATTATTGTTTGATAGTTATAGTACCTTGTATTTCATCAGAAATATTTTCCAGACCCAAGCCATATCATATTACCGGTTCAGTATATTGATATATCGGTCATGTGCAGCAATAGCGGTACAACTCAAAAACTTATATTTTGAGATGAATGGTTTTAAAATTTTCATTACTCAGGAAAATGAATAACAATTGCTTAGTTGCTAGTTTAATTGTTAGTTTGCTTAAACGACGGGCTTATAATGAAATATGAGTTCTGCCTGTATTGCTGCTAAAAATTGTGTATTTTAACATTAACACCATTTATTCCTATTCAAAACACGTGTTTTTACTTGTGTAGCAAAACTAAAAACCTGAGCAATCCTGGGAGTAATATATTTTCAAAACAGGATTATTTAAATTGTGAAATTTTTATAATTACGCTGTTGTCTAATAAAACTGAAAGATTTGATCTAGTTAAAATTATATTATCCATCACAAAAACTTATATCTTTGGAATGGCATTATATGGCATGTAAAGTGTTAATTAGTCAAAAATGTATATAACTTAAAAAACTATAATTCCTGGTTAACTTGCATTAATCATAAATATGATTTGTTAAAAGTTTTTTTGCATAATCGTAATCATAATGCGAGTTAGACAACGGTGTATCAATTAAGGAGAATTCACAGTACTGCAGATACTTGGAAAACGATAATGGAAATGGAAAATTTTATCGCAAGTAAAGTTATAGAACTATGATACATGAGGCAAAAGTAACTAACTAATATTACTATTATTAACATTTAAAAATTGATTCAAAATTTTTATTATTTTACTATATATACTCCATAAGTATAGAAACATAACAAGATGTAAACAAACAAAACCATGTGATTCAGGAGTGACAAATATGTCATAACAATAATATTATTAACAAATGAAAAAATTGGGATTCAACTGCAGTTGTCAAAAGAATATCTCTAATATTTATAAATGTAATTTTCATAAATTGATTGGTATTTTCTAAAATTAAATATTTATACCTTTAGTATAGCAAAACAGCAATATATAATTTAATAAAATTCAGCAGATACAAATTAGCCAAGTAAACTACCTAAAATGGTAATTAGATTAACCAACGCAACATAATATCAATATTCTACGAGCTTCACTCTGTGATACTTAAATGTGTAGTAATTTAGTATTTTTTTTTATTATTGTATTTAATATTATCCATCGTTTTCTTTAAAAATTTTATAATTCTTATTTATTGTTTCAAAGTTTGTAAAAATTATTGATAGCAATCACGCCATAATAAAGTGGTGCGAATACTATCAATAATTTTAAATTCTTTAAAAGAATTAAAAATTATATTAAATGTTAGTATGTGTTGTAATAAAAAAGGTACTTTATAGTAGGCAGATAATGCCTACTATAAACTACCTGTTTTGACATGTTTACATTTAGTTAAATACTTAACCCATGGAGTATAGTTCCTCATGATGTTTTCTTTCATCGAAAAGCTTGGTACCAATTGGCACATTAATTATGGCAAAATTTCACAATTTAATTCTTACTTTATATGTATAAATCCGAAGTGTTAACTGGTTTGATGGAAAATATTATACTTAGAGATAAAAACCACTAATATTCTATAAAACTACTACCAATATATCTAAAAAAGACTAATATTTATAATTTACCATCAAGTATACTCCTTTTAAGTATAATGTTTTTTCCTAAATACTAAAACGGTAAAAACGAAAGCATCTATTGTTTCAAATACTAATCTTGTAAATTTGTTTTCGAGTGAATACTTATAATTAATTATATTTAATAATAATATATAATAATTTAAATTACAATTCCTATATTTTCAAGATACATGATCGCCGATTCTGTTTCCTATTTAAAAATAGTAATCATTTTTGAAGTTGCACTTTTAGCGTGTTTAGGAAAAAACTTTTTTTTTTAAGAAGCATGCACATAGAAATGTAAAACGGCTGTTGAATATAAATTTTTTTATTACAGTAAAAGTCTATTAAAGAATTTCCTTAAATATTTTGTTTTATTAAAATCTAAAAATCATTATTAATATGTTACAGGAAAACCGGTTATCCAAATAATCGGTAAGAGTAAAATGCGAATCGATAAAACTTTGACATCACTAGTTACGGTTTTAGCGCACCAAGTACATCACTAATTTTACTACGATTTTACGTCATACGTTATATATATTACTACTCCATATGTGAGAAAGAGTCAGAGCTGAGACTAAATCCGTTTTTATGAATGAAACGGGCGAGAGGCAGATAGTTTTTTATGAATGAGAATGTAAGTAGCTATAGTGCTACTCTGCACCCCCCCATACCACCGAAAATAGGCTCGCGCCAATGTATGAATCTCAACCATCTATTTTATAGTTAATAATCTATGTTGTCAAGGTTGTTTTTTATGTTGTAAATAAAATACATATGTAATCAAAACGTTTTAAAAATATTTTTTAACGTGGGTTTGAACTATATTATAGGAAGTAATGATTTTTGATTATAAAGATGAACAATTGGTTTTCAATTGATTTTATTATTATAATGTATTTGTAAATAGAAGTGGACAGCTAAGTAGAAAGATAAATAAATTAGGTATACAATAACATTATACTAATCTAATTGATGATTAATTTATTTATCTAGTCTGGTAAGAGCCGAGAGGGCACACATATTGTGTACATTTGATACAAATTACTTACTTTCCTAACTTACTTTTTTTACTTTTACTTACTTACTTTCCAATGGAATTTTGTGTTTTTCCAGTGTAAAATATGGAAGGACTGAACCAGAATGAAAAGATTATATGGAATTGTTGGGATGAAAAATCTCAGAGGGACGTCGTCCGAGAAGCCGCCGCGAAAGGAACTCATATTAATCTAGCTATTAAATACCTCATGAGTAAAAATTCTTGGAATGAGTCAACAGCGCAAGATTGGTTCACAGCAGAGGTAAATTCAGAACATAACATATAAGGTTATCTTTGAAAAGATAAAAAAGCCAGCTTAGATACTACGCAACAAAATGAAAGAACAAATAAAGAGATGCGAACATAGATTTGACATTGATGAAATTTTCGTCAAAAGGTTATTTTGTTGCAACATAAAACAGGGCGTATTCCAGACTTTGTTCTCATTAGATGTTGAAAGTATAACATTCAGATAGACCGTCAAACAAGATAGACTTATGCATTCATAATTTTACTATGGGTTACTTAAATTGTTTTACTAAATAATGAATTTAAGTGAGAGAGATAAATAAATTGCTTTATTCTGTCTGTTACTTTACATGAATTATAAAACTGAATACTATTGCTAGTTGAATAATTTGTTTTTCACAAGTGCAAAAAGAAAATTTGTATAATGCTAAATGTAGAATGTATAACCTACATTTATACCATAATTCTGTAGGATTTTTTAACTCACAAGTTACAAAACACCCTGCACAAAGATAATTATAATAATTGTTTTACCCATTACCATAATACTTATTTGCAGGTTAAAGCATGGACAGTGCAGTTACTCATGCGTAAACAAATATTTAAAGTTCTTCACATTCTAAATAAATGTAATATAAATACTGAATTACACTTGATGGCCCTTGCACAAACATCACCTGAAATTCAATATAGAGATTTCATTATGGAACAATTGCAAAAATTGGCCAAAGATATGAAGAGTGAAAATTTAAATAAGTGGAAAGATTTTCAGAGACATTGGAACTTGCTTCGCTACCTTGAAAAGTCATTTGAAGTAGACGGTACTTTCAAACAAAATAAAGTGTTTGGTATTGGCAGTAACAGAGTGTTTGTAAATGAGAGTGAAATAAAAGCTCTAACAATTGAGAACATAGAAAAGTATCCTTCTGATTGGAAATGCAAAATTGCAACTTCTTTATTTTTTGACACATTTGGTAAGTTTATACATTTTATCTTATACTATTTATATAATCCAAACTCTTAAGTTGTAGTGGATTGTAATTACAGAAGTTGGGACTGTATGAGAAAAAGATGTTTTTTGCAATTAGTGATTGCCATATTGAATTTGGCAATATGAACACAAATTTAAACCATTTTTAACTGCCCACCATCTAAGTTGTATTCAGTGTTGATATTGATCCTACTAATATTATAAATGCAAAAATTTCTGAGTCTGGATGTATGTTTGTTACTTTTTCACGGCGAATGTGCTTAACCAATATCCACTAAATTTGCCACAGTTATTCCTTACACACTGGAATAACATATAAGCTATAGAAATCCTGTTAATTCTACAGGAATAGGATGACATTGAAAAGCGCCATGTATTATCAACCTATCACACGACAACATCCACGCTAACAAAGTCACTTGTAAAATCTGTCTTGTATATACAGCAGACTCTTAATTGATGAATACTTACCTATTGGGCATGTCGTCAGTCACATATTAGATATCTGTCTCATTATAATATTGCCCTATCCGAAAAATAAAGTTACATGGTCTACATATATAACATAGGACTTGTAACTTTATTCTTCAGACGGGGCGATATTTTAGTTGAGTAAGAATGCCTCTTAACCACATTAAGTGATTATATTATGTTAAGCTTTAACAATAGCGCCTATTACCTCTATTTGTGCGAATTTGTTTGCATCAATCTATAAACAATGTTCATTATGTATATAGTTCAATTCGCATAGTACATGTTGTACAGAAATAAAAAGATAAATACAATACATTGTATTTATATCTTGCAAATGTAAACAGCAGACTTGAAGCTTATAATATCAAATGTCATAGCTATGCAACACATAGTCTTGTTTGTACAGTTTTGTTTTATTTGTACAGTTGATAGCTGCAAGAATAGTATTGATATGGTTACTCATATAATAAGTGTATATGATATCTTCTTACTTTAATTATGATTTTTATAGACATATTTTTATTTATTTAGCATGGAAATAAATATAATTATGACTAAATTTAAAAAACAAAATCAATTAATAAAAAAATTTGCTAAAGAAAAGATTGAAGACTGTTATCAAGGTTTTTGTTAAATCTGGGTATTGTGAGCTTTGTGTATTTTAGTAAATGAAATAATATAATAATTTATGTCTTCTCAAATTATTATTTCTTTATTTCCCCTTGATTAAACTTTCTACTATATACTATGAGTTTCATACTTTCACAAAGATATAGTGTTTTTTACATTGTTTTTATATGTTACAGAATTTTCCCTTTTGGATTTCTCAACTCCACTTAATATGTGGAATCACTTAGTAGATCATAATAAATCTATGGTTCTCGTCCGTTGGATAAATGTACAAATGTCTGAAGTTGTGCGTGACATGAACGCACGATACAACTTTTTTAATAATGATAATTTCGTACAGAGACTTTTAAATGTTGATACTAAAGGTTTCACTAACGAAGTACTCGAAACTTTAGATGAGACTTTTCGCAAATGGCCTATTTCAGCAGAAATGATTGAAATAATTTCCAATAGCAATTGTTTTGAATACACGAAAATGTGTATTTATGATACTTTAGCTTCTTATGGTATAATTGTAGAAAACGAAAAGAAAGATTTATACCAGATAATTGCAAGATTGGCTCGAACACAAAATTTGAAACTAATAGATGATATTTTTTCCGAATCTTGTGCTACTATAAGTAATCAAGACTTTTACTTAGAGCTAGCGAAATATTTTGTTAAAAACAAACTCTACAAAGTTTTGACCATCTGTATTGAGGGTCACATATTGGATACAGATTTATCAGATGTAGAGGAGGAAGCTAAGGATTGTATAGAGTTGTGGTTGTTATTTAAAAGTATTGAACAGACATCTGATCGGCAGAGTCATGTAGTTCCAGTATACAAAACTTGCCAACAAATAGCAAAGGATGACATTGATAATTATATTTCATCTAATCCCCACTTGATACTAGGTATGATTTTATTGGAAGATAATCTTAATTTATTTGATATATTTACAAAGAAACAATTTTTAGAATTTAAAGACTTTAAATTACCAAATAAGGGATATAAACACAAACATCCACATTTGTATAATGTTTATAAGAAACATTCCTCTGAAAATCAGATGTATGAGTGTAAAGATGTAAACGTTTATCAATTGCTTTCTGGATATCGAGGTCTAGATGTGTCAAAAATATTTGAATTTCAAATAATAAATATGAATATTAATAATCAACTTCCCGATAAGAGTGATCGTAGAAGTTTAGGAAGCCTTTTGTCAAACGAAGTAGATGTAAGTGGATTGAAAGTTCTGACCCAAAAATCAGTAGATATGCCCGATTTTGCTAATGAAAAACTGATGAAAAGATATGGGTATGATGCAAAATTAAACCACACATACTATTTAAAGCAATATCGCCCTTGCAATGCTAGTCAAGCTTTTGTGTCTCAACAGTATCAAATATATAATCGTCTACAGGAAAAGAGTATAAAAAGTGCTTGTTGTGAAGCACATGCCTTAGCTCTTCAAAACTGCTTTGATACCGCAATGACAGCTTGCGCCATTTCATTTGTCGCAATGATTGGGTGTAATCCGACAAGGTGCAGGGTCCATATTTCAGCTACGAAAATGATAAAACATCATCTAATACATCGAAAAGGATTTCCAGAGAATGAGGCTGTTAAGATAATAAACGAATTCATGGTAAAATTAATCCAAAGTAATGATGAAACAGCCAAAACTATTTTGAAATATCTAGAAGAAATAACATCGTGTAGATTATGGGAAATAAAAGAAGCAAATGGAAACCTTGATATGTCTTTAGTATTATATGAATCTCAGACAATGGTTAAATTTGCAATGTTGCATAATTTACAGCTACCTGAAACGCAACTGAGAGAATTTGTTAAAAATAATTCGTGGTTCAACTTCTTGCTTTTCGGCGATGTTTTTAGATATCCTGTTTCCCAAATGCTACAATTGTCACACGAGTTTGAAAAGACGTCATACGCTGAACATCTAAAATATATAATGGTACATAGAAGTGCAGAAGATGATAAAGATCAAAAATCTAACTCTAGTAATGGTCAGAGAAGACTAACCAGAATGAATTCTGTTGATATTGTAAGTGATTAATACCTAATACTTCAATTTATAATATAAGTCGTGGACGAGTACTTTCTTTTATTAAAGAAAAAAGTTTTTTTTTTGCTAAATGCCGCGATTAAGTAAAGAAAAACTATATATAACGCTAAATGTAGAGTGGACTATCTTTTTGCATCCCCGATAAATGCAGGATTCGTAAAAACTACAAACCAACACCACAATACATAAGCACGTTACAAACTCGACAACGGCGTAATCTAACAGAAGCATTAGGAGAATCATTTGTAGTTGAGTCTATCTTCTGATGATGTGGAGGATTGTAGTGCAACCGTTTTTACGAATATATCATCCTATATAATAAAGTTACATGTCCCATGTATAAGCATAGGAAATGTGACTTTATTCTTCGGATGGGGCGATATTTTCTTTACCTATACATATTCACTATTAGTATTTATTACTTTTGTATTATGGATCTACTACCTATGTTATTTCAGAGTCCAACCCAGAGTGTGGTATTTGATTTTCCACCAAGCACTTATATGGGTCGTGAGCTGTGGGAAGTGGCCGCGGCTTGTCACGGGCCTGAAGATCCCCCCGCTGCGTTGCTAAGAGCTGCTGACATGTACCGTGAACCTTTGCTCGTTCTCATTGCTAGTTGCTATGAGGTAGGAATTCATTATTATTTGAGGATTTTGAGTATTTTCAAAAACTTGATTAAATATTGTAAAATACTTGTTTTATATAATTATTAAGTTGATGCTTCTGATTATGAAATTCTGCCTTGTTATTTTAAATCTTAAAGGTTTTCAAAGTAACAAATATTTAAATAATAGAATCTTTTCAGCCTAATGCTGTTGATGTCCTATGGGCTCACTGGATCCTTTCTTCTTTGGAACCAAACGCCCGCAGCCGCGAGGTATTGCAAACGGAAATTGGCCAAAATGTATCAGCTTCTTTATTTCAAAGAGTAGCTGAAATCTGTCTAATCGAAGGCTATATTTCCACTCTCCACGATTCTATGCTCATTTTTATGCCGGTAAGGCACATTTGATATTAACTGCGTGAATAAATATTAACATGTTTTAATTTAAGTTGTTTTTCGCGTACTTATAATTTTCACTATAGTGATAATTGAGTTATTTCGAGTCACACCAATAAACATTCTCATAAGATTAAATGATATACGAACTTTATAAAAAGAAAAACATTAAAGAGGTGGAATAATTAATTGGAATTCATATTTGTCTTCCTCAGAACTTTATTTGGGATTTCATTTCTGTTGTAGATTCATTTAAGGATGAGCCGATTAGATGATATTGTTTTTATTATTATTTACAACCATCATCCTCCTGCCATTATCCCACGCTAAGTGGGGTCGGCACAACATGTTATAAACATGCTGTCACATGATTTGGCTGCGTTTTTACGACCGGCCGCCTGCCTGACGTCAACTTACCTTAGTCGTATTTTATGACACCTCAGTAAGAAAGAGGGTGGTCTATTTTACTAAACCGGATATCACACGGTGGGTCAACTTACCTTAGTCGCCTTTTACGACACCTCGGTAAGAAATGAGGTTGGTCTATTCTGCTCAGCCGGATATCACACGGCGATTTATTATTATTTCCAACCATTATTCTTATTCAGACAGCGTCATCGAATTTACAATTATTGTAATTTTTATAAACAGGAAAGTCCCCTTGCAATATTGACGTCGTTTCTTCATCGCTGTATTCGTCGCCTTACATTTGATTCCGAAACAAACAAGTACCTCTGCAGCTTTCTTAAACATTGCCAACGTCGATATAGTGTCGATGCAAACGGCTTGCCATGCCATTTTTCTAAGGAATCTCTACAAAGCATAGCGGTGGCTCTTGTCAAAATTGCTCTTTCACAAAATTTCGATATGCCTTTTCATCAAAAAGAATTTCTGAAATGTTTAGCTGATGCTTCTTTTGGGAAAGATTTTAGTGGTAAGTGTATCTTCACATTTATAAACTAAAATAGCGATGTTTTTATGTGAAATATTATTATTGCAAATAATGCTTAGTTTTATAAGAAGATTAGGGCACAGAAAATCTACTAGCGGTCAAGTAGATTTTCTATTATTATTATTATTAGTTTTGTGCCTTTTCGGTAAAAGGCACAATACGGATGCCTTCTATCCACAATTTAACACCACCACGATTTAACGTAACGTGAGTGAAATGGTTTTCGCTGGCGAAGCCGCTCTATTTGTATTATTGCAATCCTAATTTAATCGTCAGCATGATATATGATACTTTTAGGATGCATATAGTATGTCGGAGGGGCGATCAAATTAGAATTTAGGAAGAATATTAATATAAGTGGATTCGGATTTGTCGAGGGTTACCCGAAAAACAACTTCAACAAACACTTAAATAGATAAGCTATAGTGCGCGCGGCCAAGGATCTCCTCGATAGATCTAAGTTTTAATTGAGATACTCAATTGGAGCGACATCTTATCATAATCGTCTGATAATTTACAGTGCAATCGCCAGACTTTTCAACTTTATATGAAATTTTCAAAATATCAATGGACACTTCTTCCGTTATGAGCATATCGAAGATGCTAGAAGATAATTCACAAGACTATATCTTAGGCTGTGTCGAAATGTATACCCGTAATGAAAATTACGAGGTGGCATTGAAAATAGCAAAGCTGGCAAGATTATCCGTCGATAAAATTTTGATAGAAGAATGGCACAAGAAATGCGACCGGCTGACTTTTATAACTGAAGACGATCTGTTTGTTGGTGACGACGATCTAGCATTGATTATAGCGCAGTGTAGTGAAGCCTTTAAGCAAGCTGGTGTTACATTGATTGCGGCAACTGAATTCCTCTCACGAGTAGCCAGTTGCATTTCAGAACACGATCAAAAGTTTTATTCCTACAGAGTTATCATGAGTTGGTTTGAAGAGAACCATGTCTATGGAGAGCACCGCGAGGAAATTGAACATAAAATGTGGGAAGAATATATATTGTACGATCCGACGCGTTTTAAAACAAACAATGTAATAAAAGATTATCAAGACACCGTAAAATTCGTTCTAAATGGCCAAAAAGAAGTCGCATGTTCCCAAAGCAATGAATTGATGTATGACAGAAAGCTACTCTCGCTAACTTTACAAGAGATCGAGGTCGAGTCAGATGTGGCGAATATTGAAAAAGTTGAAACATTGGAACACCCAGAAGCTATAGACTGTTGGAAAAGAGCCGTGAATGATTTATTAGAGGCGAAACTTCTTGCTGAAGCATTTCGCTTGTCTTATTTGTTTAGGGCAGCTGAGGAATATAAATACCTATATCCTGCGTGTCCCGTGCAGATTATTAGAACTTGTTTTAGATTAGCCGAAGGGACCTGTTCGCCATACGAACTGCCCCAAGAGTTACGATTGGTGATATCTTCGCCCACACTTCAGAACAAGTTGACTGGTTAGTAAAAATTTGAATTTATAATTTTTTCATTAACAATTTCTAATTAACAATACCACAAATATTAAATTAATTGGGGACGGACGACCGTGTGTGTGATTTTCCCATTAATATTTATTAATTACTAGCTTCTACCCGCGATTTCGTTCGCGTGGATTGTTGTCGTGTTATAGATTGATAATAGATGGGGCTTTTGAATGTCATCCTATTTCTGTATATTTGAACAGGATTTCTATAGCCTATCTGTCATTCCGGTGTGTAAGGAATAATTGTACCAAATTTCATCGATAAATAGATAAACATCTTTATTGCACAAAATTACACTATAAAATAAAAACATAAAACAAATATAATAGAACCTATTATCCGCAGAACCTATTATACATACATATTATATATAATATAATAGGTTCTGCGGATTCGCCGTGAAAGAGCATCAAACATACATCCAAACTTACAAACTTTTGCAAGAGTTGATTCTTTTTTCATTTAATTCATCCATTATCATTGTGCCGTTTTTTTCGTTTATGTATAGGACACCCCAAAACTTCGCTATTATTATATGTTTCTCTTACTTATTACTCTTACTCTATTATTGTATGTTTTGTCATAAATCGAGGTTAAATATATACTGTGACTAGTTTGAAATAGTTTCAGAGGCATCAGAAACAAGTTTCGAAGAATTGGTGGTAATACAGGAACGACAAGATGAAGAAAGTGTGCCTCATTTGGCTGTACGGGAGGAAGCAGATCGCTTATCAGCGCTTGAAGCGCTTGCGGTGCGCACCGGTCTAATGGTTACGAAACAGGTAGGTTAAACATTCCGTCTACTAATAAATTAAATTTGGCATTTTAAATTATCGTATACTAGCTATTACCCGCAACTTCGTTCGCGTAGACTGTTGTCACGTGATACGTTGATAGCGTTTTTTAATGTCATCCTATTACTGTAGAACTAACAGAATTTATATTTGTAGTCTAATTTTATTTGTAGCCACTGTAGTAGTATATATTACCCTGCTGTATAATTGTGCCAAATTTCATCGATATTGTTAAATTTCATTGAGTAACAACAATACATCCATACTCACAAACTTTCGCATTTATAATATTAGTAGGATAGGATTATCTGTGTGTCCTATTTAATCTCTGGTAATTTAAAAGATTCATATCTATCACTGTTAATGTCATTAATCTTGGCAGGCATAGTGTTTGAAAGCAGAAGAAAGAATTTAGTAATCGCTAATCCGGGGGTTTCACACCTGGTGTCCCCTGCAGCTAAATTTCTACCATATTTCAAAAATTCGGCAACAAATAACAAAACGAATTATGAAACAATATTTTCTTTTATCACGCCAACGCAGACCTCCCTAGAGTCTCTCGTGGACACATGGAGGTCCATCTGACCACTTTAGAAACTAAGGGCAAGTCGTTAGACTGCGCGATCCTAACTATACTTAGTCGACGGAACGGGATTTCAATGTCTATGAAATGATATATATGGCATATAAAATTCACGCTTCATGTGTGTTATAGGTCGTTAATTACTTTCGTATCGCTCTACAAATTGGCTGGGATTATACATCGGTGCTGAAGTACCAAAGCCGGCCCTTGGACTTTATAAATTTGGTGAGCGGAAGAGCTCGGATGTCGTTGGCAAATCTAGTCTTCCGTACCTTTGATGTGCCATCAAAACAAGTATGTTTTGTTTTACATTTGTTTTAAAAAATAACATGTAGTTCATATATTATAAACTAAGAAAGATACATGGTACATTTAATTTTTGACAGTTATTCGATATTTTTTGTATTTTCATACGTAGAGAAAGAAATGAGCGTGGTCTAAATGGAGCGAGGAAATGCATGATTTTTTCACTACAAGCTTTATCGTAAAGAAATATCTGTTTAACAATAAACCATTATCAACGATACAAATCAGTTTTGATGTTAGGTGTAGCTTATTATGTATTATATTTAGTTCCCGGTGACCACACCACCACAGTAAAAACTAAATTAATATAAAACAGTTTGGCATCTAGTACGGAACTACAAGGTCATAAATTTCGTCCTAACGAGGGGCTTAAATTATAAGTGTGGTTAATCGATTTCCAAGTAAAACTGAGATCAACCAGTATTGATTTGCTGTTCGACTTATTGATTCTCAACAACTTGTTGCCATACTTGCTTAAAAATAAATTGTTTTTGAACATTTTTTAATTTTATTCATATATAAAACTTATTATATTTAAAGATTGCAGAATATTTGTGCTGTGAGATGGTTGCAGCTATAATATCACCGCACTTAGTCAAAACATCTACATTCAGACAAAAAGAACACTTTCAGTACACTCTTTGGGGCTATGTTCTCGATTCAGACATCGAAATGTTCCTTAATATGCGCCCTGACGCTTGCAGTCAAATCGGACGGCTTATTCTCGATCATCTATTGGCTTTCCAAAAGATTTATAAGGCAACAAGTGCGCTAAAGATTCCTGAAAATAGTTTAGACGATAGCTACCTTGATGTTCAAACTTTGATAGACGAAGAGTATCAAAATGTCGAAGGCGACGAATTAGAATCTCTTCTGACTGAAGAAGGCACAATAACATCGGCCGAAACAGAATCAGTGTATTCGGTTTCTACTGTTTACAACGCTAGTCAGAAAATGTCGCGTGACTCTAGAAGAAATTTATTTGATGTAATAACGAGAAGCAATATCCATATTAGACAAGAAGTCAAGTCAAACATCAGAAAGATAACCAAAGGTGCCAAATTGTCTACAAAACAGGTAATTTATTTATAAAAACTTAATGCTGACCCTCGAAATAAATGTATAGAATTTTAGTAACGTGAATCAATTCTGAAGATTTTTTTTCCTATTATAAAGTACATCACAATGGAAGTACTTTATTTTAGTCACAATCTAGCCTTAAGGCTAATAAGCAACTTAATTTTAACCTAAACTTATAAATTAACTTATATCTAAGAACAGGTCCAATGACTTATCTTAGTCTTTCTTACTATATGAGACACTTCGTTCTTGTGTTTTTTTTAAGCAGCACTAACACTACACTACACTATCACTATATTAAAATTCTGAAAATGAAGAAAGAAGAAGATTACGTATTGATTTTTTTCCCCTATTATTTTAGTTCAAAAACCGAAAAGTAGGGACTGAATTCAGAAATTTTGAGTGAAAAGGCACGTTTGGGCTGTATGGTATTGATCGTTTTTAAAGGTTAATGTTATTGTCGTTTTAGGTTAATATAATTTCGATCGAATTGTTAGTTCTCGCGCACGAATGTTTCTCTTGCGCGTGTGACACAGAGGGCGTCGCTGTTGTATTGCGTTCAGCACAAGCACTCACTGGCCGCCTATTGGCTGCGCGCTCGTGGAGGCTGATGGTCCGTTTGCTCACAGGCCTTGCGCGGTACACAGAATGCGCGTATATTTTACAGGTATATTTAACCATTATTTTATCGATACTTAGTTAAAAATTAAGATATAACTTGCTACTTTAGCCTTACATCGTATTGAGGTTATATCTATACCTAAATGAGCTGAAGGCTAAAGTTCCTATATTCCCCATATTGCGCAATGAAGTGGGTTAGAGTTTCAAGGTGATGGAATTGCAACCTGACTCCTTAAAACAGTTAATTTGGATTCACCAGGATAAAGCCAAATTATTTAAATATCCTATGTTTAGATATTTAGTACAAGTCGAGTTTCATCTAGAACTGAAATTTGTAGTGCTTTCAATTTCATTAATCTTTAAATTGAAGTGAAAGTTCATAATTAACATTTTTCTGTATATCCGTTGTTATAGTTAAGTCCATAATGTATTCTTCTGAGTTAGGGAAGGTTGTCTTATCTATATGAATTATGTAATTTGTACATTTGCTTTCAACCTAAATTTGTGAAGAAGATTACACTATATCCAAAATGAAGGTGTTTTTTAACTTTTTGTGGATATTTTTATATTCCATTTCTAGTTCAGTACGAAAATTGTCCTGACTGAAATAAAATCGCCCACAGAATACGTTGCGTTGAATTTTGTTTTTGTTCTTCTTTTAGGCTTTACGCGACAATCACCAGTTTGAGTTCCTTCTAGGTCAGTTTGACTATATGCTGGGCCAACAGCAAGATAAAATTGCGGAATTCAAACATGGATTACTTGACTTTCTAAAGACGCATTGTCCGGGCGATACGGACGCTTACATAATGGTTGCGTTACATTTCAATATGTATGCGGAAGCCGCGAACGTTAAGAAGAAACAGGCATTGGATCTTATCGACGATTTGGAAAAAATTTCAACCGATGCGTCTAAAACGTCCAAGAGATCATCGCAGCCCGTATGGCCTTTGATACATGATAATGTCCCTACAAGATCGCTACTTGAAACAGCTCTAAATCACTGCACTGATGCCTGTGAGTTGTATTTGCAAGGTGGCTGCACGGGGTTCGCTGGTGAGATGGCAATACTAGCGCAAAATATAGCGCTACAGATATCGCTCTTGAATGCTTCACCTACGCGTCTTATTTTAAAAAGGGACACAGAACAGATGTACAGTCTCGTTAGTGATTATTTAAGGTATGATTTTACTTTGAGATACTGATTTTTTAATAGTATTTAGATGTGCCAGCCGTTACCCCTTATGGAAATAAGTGTGTCATATTTTTTTCTCGAGTTTGAACATAAAAGAAGATATTGTGAGTAAACCGTAACAGATATACATACTATTGCGTTTTTTTTTGTAGATCTAACTCTCTAACGCATTTCTTTAGTGCATCTCTGCTGGTTTACGCGGCGCTCGCGAGTAAAGCTCCCAGCCAGCGAGTTTTTTTTATAAATTTTCGACTTTAACACAATTTACATACAGCCGTTTTGTACTGTTAACCTAAACCTTCCGGAAGAATTGCACTATTTTTAAGTAAAAATCGCACAAAAATTCCGCAAGATAGATTTTGTAATAAGTATAGATTATTATTGAACGTAAGTTATACTATGCTTATATACTATGATTAAATTTTCGACCCTTATAAACAATGTCATATCATTAACGTAAATCCTACCTATAATGGCTAGTCCAATAAATTTATCCTCCAAACATTGTATGGACTGTTTGTCTTTTTGATATAATTATTTTACGAATATTGCTTTAGGAGAATATTATTTTGCTATAATCCGCGATAAACGAAAATATATGTAATGCTAAATGTAGAGTGTACTGTTCGTTCTCATACCTGATACATGCAGAATTTGTAAGAACTCATGCACTACCCGACACCGATGGCACAACAATACACAAGCACTGCACACATTCACCACCACAATCTCAACAATTGTTTCGCCCCGTAACCGAAGCATCGTCAGGAGATAGACTCCACGACAAAATCGCAAAGCCTTTGCGATTTTGTCGTGGTGGTGAATGTGTGTATCAGGTATGAGAACGAACAGTACACTCTACATTTAGCATTACATATATTTTCTTTTATCGCGGATTATCGCAAAATAATATTCTCATTACTTTTGTATTACGGACCTCCGCAAAGTAACGCCTAATTCTATAAATAGAATATTACTTTTTTAACATATGTCCATTTACTACTAATTTCAGTTAAGTATTAGAGCAGCCAGATACTGTTGAGTTCTTATATTGCGATTAATTTCATTTTTGACTCATGCATACGTGAAATATGATGAGAAATTTTAAGTTTTAGAGAGCAAATAGCTCTTAATGTAGTTTAAATCTTAATTTAAAAAAATATTTTCAGTTTCATGGAAGGACTGGTGCTCCTGTCAAGTAGCGGAAGTACAGTATGGCGCGAGTTGGCGTATCGACGAGCACTATCAAACGACCAAGCTTACCTGCGTGACATGGTCACTTACCGACCTGATGTGGCACATGATTTCTTGAACAGGTAAATTAAATAATTTATTTTAATCATCCATTACACCTTTTTTCTGAAATCTATGTTGTATAAATATACAATCCGTTCATACAGACAACGCAATCCAAAAATCAATTATTATAAAAACATGTCTCCAAAAAAAAAAAACGATTTTCTGAATTCTAGATCCGGCTTGAAGGACCATACTTATATGAGAAAATGTTATGTAATAAATACAAAAAAATATGTTCACAGTTAGGTTAATTAGATCATAAAAATCTTTACATTAAACGCTAGTCCCGTTTTTGGAATTTACTTTGTAACATTTATGTTTATTTCGTATATAATATATATTTGACTGGCTCGTTGGAGCAGTGGGTAGTGACCCTGCCTTCAGCTCCACGGGTCGCGGGTTCGATTCCCGCCGAGGACCAACATTTTCTTTAAATGTATTTGTTGGTCCTTGAGCCTGGGTGTATATTTGTATTTAAGTATGTATTTAAAAATATATAAGTATATATTCACCAGTTGTCTGTCACCCATAACACAAGTATTAAGTTACTTACTTTGGGGACGGACGACCGTGTGTGTAAGTGTCCCATATATTTATTATATATTTATTATTATTATTTATAATAATACTCATATAAGAAAAAAACGGGTGTGATAATCAAGTAAACAACCAAATTATATAGAAAATACTGGTATCCAATGAAACATCAGATTCTAACTTCACAGGTATAAAACTGAAAAAAAGAGAACTCCTACATCCCAGGCTGCTATGGCAGAATTACGTACACTGATAAGATGATATAGGGCTAAAAGGGCAACTAATGCAAACTGTAAATCCTATAAGATCTCACATTGAAATCAAATAAGTAGTTCTAATAATGATAATTTCTATAAAATCTTATATATTAAATTATATATTGAACGTGAATTTTAACTATTTGTGATTTACCTCTATAGTACATGTTTAATGGAATATAAACGATGAAATTTAATATATAATCTGCATGTGGTATATTTTAATTGATAATTATAACTGTGATATTCTAAATTGACTGAGAGAAATTATTTTTATAGCTTCCTAGATTATGAATAAAGCTTTATTATCCTATTGTATTGTTTTATTTAAACAATTGGCATGAATGAATCGAAGCATTTTTAATAATGCCTTTTTAACTTATACTATTATTTGTCTGTGTCGCAAAAATCCTAAACAATTGAATGTTACATTAAAGTGTATTATCTATGGGCTGTGATATAACAGCCGTTGTCATAGTGGTCATTGTGTCGTATTTGATTTTTTTTATACTTTGTTAACTCTCCTTTTCTCTTATTATGTTATCATATTCAAAATGCACTATCAAACAAAGGAATTATGTCTAGCCTACTTCTGTACCAATCAGTAAAGGTTATTAATTTATTAATAAAACAATAAATATGGTCACCATATATTCATGTAACATCATAAATAAAACGAATCATGTAATTTTTATTTTATTATAAATTAACATAAACCCAACACAACATATTGGCTATAACTAGTACATAAAGTGACAGAATATAAAGCCCTAATTTAGGGTACAAGTGAAAAGAACCTCAGTCCTTCTAATACTCAACGTACACAGTTTAAGTAACACAATAGACAAAATATAGAACGATGCTCCTGTCAAAATAGTTTTTTAAGTAAGTAAATATAGCCATAATATTTTTAAGAAATATATAAATACTTATAGAAAAAAAACTTAACTGTCACTGGTATATAAATGTGCATTCCCCATCTTAAATTATTTCTTTCTATTTTAAAGCTAATTTATTTAATTTTTATTCATCCTTCTCCCAAATCCTTTGATTTCACGTTATGCTAATGCTTTTTTTTTGAGATTTTGAATATCCATATTTGAAATTTTTTTAAATAAACAAGACGCTTCAGTGTAATAATCAAAAAATCCTAGAAAAGTATTTTGACAGGTACTGCTGAAAACTTTTAACAGATCTATAAGATTTTATTTTAAAATACTGAATATATTAAAAGAAAGCAATAAATTAAATTAAACATAAATTGTATAGGATATTAAATATGAGATTCAAGTAAATATCAGTTACGTAGAAACAAATATTATAATAGATATGTCACTTTGTTTGTTATTCTTAAGTTCATTAGGCTCTTTTTAATATAACGATGTAAAATATTCCATGATTACAAAATAAATATAAAGAAATTTTAATTTTATTTACATTTAACAATCACAAGTTATTCAGGCAAGATTTCACATTGTCTGAGATAAATCTACGAGAATTGATTATTTATTTTAATTAATAAACTTAATACTTAAGAATAAAGGATGCGAAAGAGCAAAATACGTAGGCTTAGAAATATGTTACAATCTCGTAAAGAAGCTGCAACCGTTCTAAACTAAATAAAAATTAAATGTCCTATTAGAGCAAACATAAATGAAACGCAAAGTAAAAAAGAAGTCTAATTAACGAATTTAAATAACGTCAAAAAATTGGTTTAAATACATCGGACTGAGTGTTACATTTATATATTGGAATGTATAAGAACTATGCTAACTATATGTATGTAGAAGAGGTAAATGCTCCAACGTACCTAGACGTTTCTGCCTAAAGAGAAAATACTTTTGTTTAAATATTCATATCAAGTTCGCTTAATTTGATCCCAAGTATCAGTATCTTAATAGATAAGTAAATATTTAGAAGATTAATTTTCTATCGTATATAAGGTTAGTAGAATCCGTGTGAGTTGTGTCTATATGGAAATAACTTTAATGATTAGGTTGGTTCTTTATATTAATATTTCAATAATAGTTAAATCACGGGCTCCCAAACTAAAGTAAACACATCCCATAAAGATGATAGTTAAACGCTATCATAAAATAAAAGTTATAAGTTTATGCAAGTATTAGTAAATTAGTAATTCCAAATGTATTTTTGGCTTTTGATATTACTTATACGTTATACTAAATTTCAACTTACAATTTGTGTCTTCAATTTCAATGTTACAACGAAAGTCCTAAAATTTGCTTTCTAGTAGCTCTTTATATTATTATAATTAGTTGACGTTACAATCTCGAGTTTTAGACCAAACTAAGGCTAACCTTAGTTTGGTCCTAAGTCCTAAGACTATAGAGTTTTAAATTTATAAATATATCCACTTGATTGCTACTTAAGCATAAAAACCGAAGACAGTATTCGCCTTCCTAGTAATAAAGCAAAAAAAAATAAAAATATTTTGGCATATTGTCCTTATTCTTCGATGAAAACAACGACATACGTCACATAGGATCTTATGCAACTCTGTAACATCGTAACTAATCTAGATAGCAACCTAATTCTTAGATTGATAGAAAGAGGTCGACGAGCTTATGGCTATGTAAAAAAGTCATTTTGGTTTGAAGTTGACATTCGACCTTATGCGCCTCGCGTCGATATAAGAAAGATGGATAGTAAATAGTTCATCATTAAATAACTTTTATATGCTTTTTATCGTTTTTTTATTTATTTAAACCAAAGAAACACAACGCAAAAAATAATAACCAGAGGTTTGTCTTGTATGTTAGACTTAGTGCGACTGCGGCTTACTAGTAAAATTATCGCGTACTTGTAGGTGAATAGCACTTCAAACCCATGTGCAATGTGTGTAAAAATGTATTCACACTTTTACACACTACAAAAAAATAATATAGTATAATTTATAATAATTTTGTAGTATACCATACGTCATTACTGAAGAAAGGTTTACACTTTCAATAATCAACGGGAGGTTCGTCTTTAGTTTGGGAAACCAAACTACATAGCTACATCAACACGCGTAATTATTTAAGTATACTAAAAATTGAATCTAATTAACTAATAAAGTTATATAATAAACACTATACGGATAATTTTAATAAAATTACGAAGCATCAATTTCTGCAGTAAATAATTTTATGTACATATTTTATTAAAGTAAAACTATATTTGTAATTTCTACGTAATTGACACCGGTAACGCAGTATCCTACTCTAACCTCTAGTTATTGTACTTCGTGGTAGCTTCGCAAGTCTTAACTTTACGTGCACTGCGATTTATACGCGGTTTGCGAAACAAATTGCTTTTTAATTGAGCAAATAAACTATGAGTTTTTAACTCCACCTAAACCAAGTGTATAGGGAATATGCATATCATTTAAATTGAATCTCTAAACAAACCTCTAGAAGAAATATTGAAAATAGATCGTAAATTTGATAAAGTGGATTACCACTTATTCAGTCATTTCAAGATCTTGATTTATACTTTTTTTACATTAATTTATTTTTATTTCTGAGCTTTGGACTAAAAGGGGACGTTTAAAGTTTTCCACTCGTATCAACTTTAATTTTATCGATTACATTATATTAAATTATGCATAAAATGGAAATATAAATTAAAATAACTAACTAAAATAAAAACATACTATATGTATGTAGTTTATATTTCGCAAGTATAATTTGAGTATATAGTGAATATTTAAAAAATTGCATATTCCCTTATATCAAAGGAATATAACACCGATGAATTAAGAGATCAGAACGTTTTTAACGCCTCTGAATTGTAGCCTTATGTATATATAATATAAAAAGCATAACTATATACAACACATACAAGACCATGACCAATTAAATGATAATTCCTACATCTTAGACTATTTATCCATTAGGACGTCATGTCGCGATAAATGTTTTTTCGTTAATAGTTATACAAAAAATTCAAATAATAAAACGGCTTGTCGATGTTTTTGGTAACTACTCCAAATCAGGTATCCCTAAATAAGCATGTAGCCAAAGAAATGCACATAAATATATGCTATATACATTTGTTCAGTTCCAAACCATCACACTATTCCAATGGTAAATCTAATATACCATTTCAAAAATTAACTTATAAAACTTTTACACGCAAGTATTATACATATATATGAAAATTTAACACTTTCGTTATACGGTTTGATAGACATAATTATGGTAACACTAAACATGTTATTTTTTAGTTATGGTAATTAAAAAAATCAATAATTGCAATCTATAACTTTAAATGGTTTCTAATTAAAATATTTCTTTACATATGTACAATTTTTTTAATAGTAATATCTTCTTAAATCTAATATAAAATATATAATTTCTAATGTTTAGGTAAATTGTACTTGTTCATATACGTATCAGTGATTCGTTCGAAACTTATCTCTTACGTTATTTTCGGATAATTCTATGATTTTCGGTCATATTTTTTTAAATAATATGATTTGATGGTTTTTAGTAATATGTTAAGAGATATGTATGTTAATAACATAATTTTAAAGGATAATCATAATATTAAATTTAAAGAGTTCCTTTTGTTTGCTTGAAAAGACTATTGTATTGGTTCTGAAAATTTTCGTTGCAAATTTATGATTATTATTAAATAATATGTTTTACTATGATAAACCAAATTTCCTCTTACGCTTCACAGCATAGACTCGCCTCTAAGTGGGCATTTATAACGTAGGCTACTGTCTCAACTAAATATTAATAAAAAAATATTGTTATCATTTCACCAAATTTTTGGGTTTTACATTATTTGATGTTATTAATATATTTTTTATATATTTGTTGTCTAGGTAGCGTCTAGACCCATATCTTTTCTCATATAATAATACCTAAAGTCATGAATCAATCAATGAATATGAGGATGCGCGAATAATTCTTCCTTCATACTTAATATTGAGATCAACATTTCGTATACCAGCAGTTTGTATAAAATTAAATTTTATAACCGTTATTTGCATCAGCGCGCAAAAAGTTAGGATATTCTATATTCTTACTAAAGATCTAGTGGGTATCTTTGTCTCACAAAATCTTGAGCAATATTTGCAGATCAGCATCTTCCTAACCACGATATTGAGAAGAAACATCACCTATTGAGAATTACATAAATTATACGAACTCGTGGGTTCAGTTACTCTTTAACCTTGCACAAGATCGTTATCTCGAAATATAACTAGTTATAGGAATTATAGTTTAAAATGAGCAACCGCCGAGTATCTTGCTGGGTCTTCTCGGCAAAGGGAATTTTCCGAAACCGCGGTAGTTCAAAAGGATTTGTATATAATTTTACTTCAATAAAGAATAATTTGAATTTGAATTCGACATTGAAGGTAACGACGATACTGCGATGAAATTAAAACTAAATGTTATCTTACTAAATATAAACGCAACAAAAAGGTTAAATGACCAAAACGGCAAGGGTGAGGCGTTTACAGGGCATAAATGTCACAGTAACACTAAAATCGATTAATCATATTTTTTTTTTTGCTACGTCATATGAATGATAAATTGTACAATAGCTTAACCTACTTTTTGAGATTACTTATCCTTGCTATAATGTATTTTTAACGTAAGTAAATCAATTTATAAACAGCCAATTTTATAAATCTAAATATCTAAGCTTGTTTGTTTGTTACTATATATCTTCATATATGTACTATAATTTTTGTGGGTAGTTGTTAAAAATTCATCTAAATTACATGAGTAACACGATATGAATGTTTTTCTTCGATAACCGTTTGAATAGTACGATGCACATTCTCCGGTAAGTGGTCTAGAAGCATTCTAGGCATTACTTGTAATTCCATGAAGTCCTCAGGGCACGCCCATCGCATTTCATACGTAGGTTCCTGCGTACGCACTTTTCTGGAAAAAAAAACCAAATGAACAGATGTGTATTCTACAAATAATATCAAATTGAAAATTTAATTTAAAACTTTTTAAACTTTTTAAATTTCATTAATATATCAAAATCGACGAAACTTATCAGTATTAGTATATATCAATGAAAAATATCAATTTTTATTAATATATATTTGACAGAATCAAAATTATTTATTAATTAATTTGGTTAGTATATTAACTGAAATATTCAAATAATAAGATTGGATGAAACTACAGATGTAATTTTTTTTATTACCTTCCCTCGTCCGCTTCATTGCTTTGATCAGACATAAACATTGATAATCAAAAATAGAATTAGAAAAAAAAAATATCCAAGATTATAAACGTATTTAACTAAATTTATTTTAATAATAGTAAATAGGTAACAAAAAATTATCATCAAAAATATAATCATATCATTAAAGCTATGCACTATATATCTAGCTACACTTAAATCAATAGGACCTGGTTGATCCATCCTTGCTCGGTAATTTATTGCAAAATAAAAAAAGAAACTTCAAAAAATAAGAAATACACATGACAATATGTTTATAACATGTTGTGCCCACTTAGAGTGGGATAAGGGCAGTGGGATGACGATTTTTAAATTAAATAATTTCATCGTCCCCATTGCATGCCGTGGTAACCTATAATTAAGACTACATTTAGGCTCAAAAAAGCTGTGATGGCCTAGCGGTGCGACCGTGTGAATCTCTAGAGACGATCATGGGTTCAAACCCGGGCAGACACCAATGAGTTTTTCTATTAAAACTTATGTGTCTAATTGATAATTGCAATTTATCACACGCTTTTCGGTGAAGGAAAACATCGTGAGGAAACCTGCATATCTCTAGAGAATTCTGGAGATATGTGTAACCTACCAATCCGCATTGGAGCAGCGTGATAGGTCTTAGCTCCAATCCTTCTCTCTTATAACGGAGAGAAGAGGCCTATTCCCAGCAGTGGGATAATAACAGGCCGCTACTTTACTTTTTCTAGGTTCAAAGGTTGTAAAGTTTTACTTTAATGTAAGTCTTATGAGCTCAATAATAAAAAAATCAGCTCGCTGAATGAAATAAGCAAATTGTACTAAAACGGATACTTACTTTTCTATTCCCATGCGTTTGCGTCTCACAATATGCAGGATCCTGCCAGCAGTGAACAACCGTGCTGGAGAAAACCGTCGAGCAAATACGTTTCGAGACACTAGTGCCGCCTCCTGGAAAACATTATGATAATCTATTCACTATTGACCTAAATACTTGTGAATAAAAAAATAATGGAAGCTCCAAATAAAGTCAAACAACTATTTTTGGAGATTTCCTATGTCATTGGAATGCGTATATAATGCGCACAGTACTTAAGCCATAATGAGAGCACTTTTTTTAATATAGTTGACAAGTGACAAGACAGACAAATGTAAATTAAATTAGCATTCAAAATATAAGCTTTCCAAAAATTGTTTAATATGTAGGCCACAGTGGTATCATTATGTAAAATTAATTATTAAAAAGTAAATGTTGAAACTAAATTTTGGAGCGTTTTGAATATTTAAACTCTAATTGTGGTGATTTATGGAGGAATTTAAAGTAGCCAAGATAAATTACAATAGATGGGACATCATCCTTCTGCTCTTATACCACTCTAAGTGAGGTCGGCACAATATATTATTAACATGTTGTCATACGATTTGCCTGCCTGACGTCTCCTTATCGCATTCATTGCTCTGTAGAACAAAAAAAATATACACCACACCTAATATATAGCTTTGCATTGCTGCGTATCCTTGTATATTTGTTCATTTTTGGCAACTATACTTAATTATAATTATTCTATTATATGCAATAGTAAAGTTGCCCCATGACTGTCGCTGAATTGACGTACCTCAAAAAGCAGCGTGATGGGTCTTAGCGTAATCTCCTTGCCCAAGAACGGGTAGCCATTTACCTATGCGAATATAACGAAACAAGTGTTTCATTTCCCAGTTCCAAAAAAACCTAGTCACCACAAAAAATAAGCGTGGCAAATATAAGTCGTATATCATACCTAATTTTAAATTTAGAATAGTTATTAGTTAATAGTCACGAGAGTCTCTTATACTATGGAGTAATAATAAGCAAATGTGTAGTAACGTCTGCTAAAAATGGAAATAACCTTTATTGAATTTAATAATGCAGCTATAGCTTCATGTCGTTGTGACGCTGAAAATCTTTATAGACACTTTAAATACAGTTTCTCTTCCCAGTTTTCCTTTTAATTAAATATTACGAACATATCATGAATGGAGTTATAAAATACATCAAGAAAAATGAACTTCAAGCGACACGGACCACGTGAAATGTTCGTAGATTATTTAAACTATTCAACAGTTATTTTATTATAAAAATATAATGGAAGTTAAATATAGTGTTGTTAAATGCAGAATATAAATTTGCCAAATCACCAAAGCCACAAAAAATGGGAGCAATGGTTTACTCACCTTATGAACATATGTATTTACCTAAGTTAAGTGTTTTAGTTTTAATTATAAATCCATTTGCTTTAAAACGTTATGTGATTATAACGTTTCAAAAGATGTTATTAAACATTAAAAACTTTAAAGATTAGTTGTTACTGTGTGTTATGTTAAATATTTAATTATACATTTTTCGTTTTAGATTTCTTTTTAACTTTATTTTGCAATGTCAATATTACGATATGGCAAATGGCTGATGATTTGAATAGGTGTAATATTAATTAATAAAATAACATTAAAAGACTTTTTAAATATTAAAGTAATCAGTAAAACTTTAAAATTATCGCTGTATGCTAGGGCTAAGTTGTGAAAAACACCTTATACACCACCTAGCATGTTGAAATTTCAATGTTACGAGCCGTAACGTATCATGATACCATCTTACGAGTATGTTACCTTTTCATACAAAGTCTAGGCGCGTTCTCCAGAAAAGGCAGATTTAATAATAATTTTAGGTGTAAACCTTATAGAAAAATAACAACTTGGAAAACGCAATATATTGAGTAAATTTCTATTATCAGGAAGAGAATTATTGTGGACAAACTGACATACTTTTGTGGAGCTCCTGCGATATGTGCAACCTGTCAATATGCATTAGAGCCGATGATAAGTTTAAGCCTCAATACATCTCTCTGAAAAGAGAGAGGAGGCTTTTGCCCAATATTGGGATAGTAACAGTCCGACACTTTAATTATAGCACATTATGCAGTTTTTTTTCATATTTAAGTGCCATTTCCAGTTAGTTTTGTATGTGTAGGCAACAGCATTGTGTAAAAATTGTGTATTTGTGAGTTACTTTACCTGGGCTTCTCCGTTGCTAGCTTTAAAAGGCCGTGCGGCTGTGCAGACGAGTGTCAGATAGTAAATAAAACAATCTTGTACACTTAATACATACGTATATAATAAATGTGAAAGTCTGTCTGTCGGCCTATTACTTTTTCACAGATACTCTGATGGAGCAACATTTATGAAATCTGGTATAAATAAATATATACCAAGCTAAAATTAGAAATACGTCCCGGTTTTCTTTCGGGATAAGGGAAAAAACACATAGTACATATGTAGGTATTTTTAACATTTAGGTTGAGTAGAAATCGCGGCAACGAAAAGAAACATAAGTGCATATGGATATATTGAATTCCATTTAAGTGTCAAACTAAATCTAGCGTATTTATAATTAATTATATAATTCCATATGATCGCATATTAAAAATTCTATCCTACTAATATTATGAATGCAAAAGAATGCAAAAGTAAAACTAACTCTATAAGATCGTAAAGTTTTCAGATCTTAGCTCGTAGCTCTGAGCTTAGGTCTTAAACAGGTTAAACAATTACGTTTTTAAGACGTACTATATCTGGTTAGTATGGATACCGAAAACGATGAACACACAATGAACTGAAGATGCAGTGATTTCCAAGCAGGACGGCACGCCACACGACACGCATAACCTGGTAAAAAGGCTCAACTGACAGAACTCACGGTGGACACGCTCTGCACGAGCAGCGCGTCTGAGTCATCAGAGTTATTTGCCTCTAGGTCCTCGGGCCGCCGCCATGTTGACTCCAGGTCTCTAGCGGGAACGCCGAATAGCGCGTACCCGAAACCGTTCAGCATTATTCGGTACTGGAAGAAATACCAAATATAATATTCTTATCAATACACACAAAAAGTGAATCTATTCATCATGCTCCTCTTATACGCCCTTTTCCCAGTCTAAGTGGGGTCGGCACAAGATGATGACATGATTTGGTTACGCATTTTTGGACCAGCTACCTGCCTTACATCAACTTACCTTAGTCGTATTTTACAACACCTCGGTAAGAAAGAAGATGGCCTATTCTACTCAATCGGATACCACACGGTGGGTCAACTTACCTTAGTCGCCTGTTACGAGTGTGGTACACGGCAAGCAAAAAGGGTGTCTATTATAATTATAAATACATATATGGGACAATTAAACATAAGGTCGCTGTTCTCAAACTAAATAACTAAATACCAGTGTTTACGAGTGACAGACTTAAAAAGGGCGTGACTGGTCATTGCGTTAAAATTTATGTGCCTTATTGATATTGCAATTTATCACACATTTTTCGGTGAAGGAAAATATCATGAGGAAACCTGCATATCTCTGGGGATTTATGTAACCTAACAAATCCACATTGGATCTTAGCTCGAACCCTTCTCTCCAAAACAGGGTAGTAACAGGCCGTTACAATATGTAGTTTTTAATCTAAGGAGTAAAGGATTCATACGTAGAAACTAACCTTAGGCAATTTGGTGGCATGTATTGTCTGTATTACTTTAGTACGCAGATTTTCTATACTATGCACGCTGAGTCGCATCACCAAGTCATCCCCCACTCCGATCGTCAGAACGAAACTTTCTGTAAACCTCGCAGCTTCTCGGCTTATAAGACCGGCTGAAAAAGTAGGACTGTTTTTGTTGTATTTAAGCAAACAATTTAAATTTCAAATTCAAAAAATTCTTTATTCAAATAAACTTGTTAACAACTTATCTTAGTCGTATTTTACAACACCTCGGTAAGAAAGAGGGTGGTTTATTCTACTCAACCGGATACCACAAGGCGGATCGACTTACCTTAGTCACCACTCAGGAAGACTAAATTAATATGAGTATAATATGATATATTCCTAGCGTGTAAGTAATTAACGATAGATATAACTTGTACATTTTAAATTTAAAAAAAAAAATAATTAATTGTTGTACCTGGTGTTGAAAATGCGAATACTTTGAGATGAGGATACTTTGGTCTTAACTTCAGTGCTACTAAGACTGCCACTCCAGCACCCAAACTGTGACCTGAATACAAAATATATTGTCAAAGCTATAGTATCACAAGTAAGATAACTTATGGGATGAAAAAATTTCCGTTTTTCTATCGGGAACAGGAAAATAACTTTTTGCATTTTTGAGGGTACTTAAACGTTGCAGAGAAATAGAACAAAATCACGGGCACTAATATAATAATTAAAGGGCAAGCATCTAGCAGGTACATATTCAGCATGTAACTTTCTTTCACTTAATTTAGTTAAAAGTACCTGGTTGACCGAGCTTTGTTCGGTAAAAAATTAGGTAGATGGGGATCGATCTTAGTTATTTACATTTCTCGAGACTGCCCGTTCCCCGAATAAGCTACGCTGACTTGACAGTTTATGGCAAAAAAATTTAGTATTTTTTAATGCCCAAAAACAGGGATAAAACGATTTTTTTTACATAAAACCTAGCTAAATCGATCTTTATCCCCTAAAACCCCCTACATGCTAAATTTCAGGAAAATCGTTCAGTCGACTCGTTTCCGAGATTCCGAAAATATATCCGAGTATATCTACATACAAGATTAACTCATTTAAATAGATATGGACTTAAGTAATTATTACCTGTCAAAATTAAGTCATAATGTGGGTACTGCTGAAATGTTCTGTCAAGCACTGGCATGAGGCGCCTCAACATTTTGGCGGCGCCCATTGACATTCCCTTATGGGCGGCCGTGTCTTCTGGTAAACCTGTGAAAAAATATGACAAAGAAACCACTGTGTTCATACATTTCCCATGAGAACTTTCTAGTAAAGTTTCTATAACAATGAATATCGAATCGATTATCAAATTTTCTGTAACCTGGTATGCAAAATCATCATCCTTCTGCCCTTATCCCACTCTAAGTGGGGTCGACACACGTTATAAACACGTTGTCACAAAATTTGGCTACCTATTTTACGATTGACCGCCTGCCTGACGTCAAATTACCTTAGTCGTATTTTGCTCCTCGGTAAGAAAGAGGGTGGTCTACTCTACTCAGCCGGGTACCACACGGCAGGTCGATTTACTTTAGTCGTCTTTTATGACACCCCGGTAAGAAATGAGAGTGGTCTATTCTATTTAGCCAGATACCACACGGCATATCTGGTATTCATAATATGTTATATAATATGATAATTAATTTGAATACTTAGGTAAAACAATAATCGCAAACATATCTATCACATCCAGTCCTAATAAGTTATTGCAATAATTATGAAGGTGTTCTTTCGTTATTGTAATGGAGTAAAAATATATAAATGCTTGAAGCATTTGAATTTTTTTATGTTCAACTTACCATCCGCTTCAAATCTTTCTGAGCCGGCAGTGAAATCTGTAAATATGTCTCTCAATGATATGGACCCTCTAATTGCCACCACTATACTCTCTCTGTCGTGATCAGCTATGACGCAGAACGGCAGCTAAAACATCATTATAATATTACCTCACACTTAATACGATGAAATATATTTATTATTTATTTTAACTAGTAAACCGATTATCGTAAGTACGTCGTATTTTTTATGAAGAGACGGTATACGACCGATAATAGAATCAAATAACAGACATGATATATATATATATATATATATATATATATATATATATATATATATATATATATATATATATATATCCCATTTGGTAGACGCACAGCTGACTAACAATTAAACTAGCTACCATAAGCATGTACTTTATGCACTATTTATATATCATGGATTAAAATATTTAAAACGTTCAAAATAATTGCATCGCTCGCGATATATATACATATCTCCAGTAGTCCAGTTTACTTCTACAAAACTTCGATGTAAGTCTTATGAACATACAAAAAGAACGCAACACGTTACGGTAAGAAATTTTTAATTGCTATATCATATGTAAATTTTATGAAAGTGTAATTATAATTATTTACAATGTATACAAATATAGGCATAGCGAATAAATAATGAGTGAGTAATCCTGTTTTCCAAGCTTACGTCATTTGAAACCTAATTTATTACTTTGTATCTAGGCTACCATACATAGTAACACCGCTTTTAAATGCATTACTATAACATTTGCAAGGAGATAGTTGTATTTGTATTAGATTATTCCAATTTCGTCAAAATGAACTTTTAATACATCGATTCTTTTATTTCCTTAGTAAATATTCGAAGGCTATTTTATTCGCATATTAAAATAGAATAGAATAGCTTTATTTATTCACTCAAAACAAAATACAATACAGTTTACAAGATGAGAGATGCAACAAGAAATTATATAAAAAGTAAATTTAGAATGTGTCCGGCCAATGAAAAGGTTCTGGCTCAGCTTAGTGTTGAAGGTAACAAATAATTCCGTCAACGCTGATAATTCTTATTCAAATCCAAAATATTCTTTATTCAAATAAACTTGTAAACAGGTGCTTTAAATCGTCAAATATACTGCTGGTTCGGAGAGCTGTTCCTACCGAGAAGAGCCAGCAAGAACCTCGGCGGTTGTTCAAAATATAATTCTCATTACTATTTACATTTAGTCATTACTGTCTTGTACAGGATCGAAGAGAAGCTATATCACCGCATTTCATCTAAGTAAACTTCAGCAGTATACTGTACAGCAGGTTTTCTTTAATAGCCTATTTTTAACAAACACTCAAAAGTCTGATCGAAACGCTATATAATAATAGCTCAATAACTAAGGTTGCTTGGAAGAAATCGCTGCTTAGTGATAAGGCTGCCTTTTTTACCATATTTTGTTTTAAGTTACTTAGTATCCTATCTTTCTATTAGTAACCATAAACAAATCAATATACAGTTCAGCAACAAATGTTATCACTAAAGAACTAAAAAGAGCATTCATGAAAGCGCATCAACTCACTTCAAAGACGCGATTGTTGAACGATGCAAATATGATATCATCGGCAGATAGCTTCGACATATATTTGACTCCAGCAAAATGGCACAGACAACAATTGTCGTCCGTCACGATTGAGTTTTTTGGTCTGAAAGATAAATACAGAAACTTAAAAAAAAACAAAAAGAAAAGGCCATAGATACCACTGATTGAAATCGTCATTAATTAAACAATCGGCTTGTCATGAAAAACAAAATTCACGGAAACGAAGTGCAGGCCCACGAAGGATACGATAAGGATTAGCTATAAAATCTACGGCCAGCGATTCATCACAAGTACTTGTTTCCTATTCAGAGCAGCGGTATCCAAAGAACAAATTGCATCAATTATAATTAAAGTCTTTGGCTTAATGCAAGTAAAGTAACGGTCTATTACTATCTCCCACTAGGCCTTTTTTGGAGAGAAAGGTAGGAGATTAGAACCACCACTCTGCTCTGATGCGGATTGGTAGGTTACACATATCCCAAGAATTTCCCAATATTTATCCTTCAGCGAAAATCGTGTGATTAATTCCAAATATTAATATTAGGCATACACATTTTAACAAAAAATACTCAATGCTACACCCTCTGGAAAGAGTCATGTCACAATGACCACAATACGGAATCATATTGTATGGCATACCGCCAACTCCGTGTTTTTGTGCACAAAATTTGGATATCTAAAAATACTCCCAGTAAAGATTATTCAATATTTTCTTTCCTACCACCGCGAATGAAACCAAAATTGGTGAAATATAAAGAATTTAGAATTTATACTTCACTCATCCACTTACCGACAGCAACAACATGTTAAATGCCTCGCTAATTTGCAGAAACCAGTAAAACAGTGCCGGTATAAAACATATGGCCATCCGTATGCAGCTATTGAAAGCCTGAGGTAATGCAATGCATCATCCAGATTCATCCAAGGTGGAGTTTCTGAGAATACTTTGTTGACGTCAGTTGTGTAAATCGGTTCCTCGTCATTAAGCATCTGGATACGACGCATCTCCCTTGTTTCACGTTTTTGACGTACTCGCAGAAGGACGCAGCCGGCCACCACGTCTGATGGTACCAAATCGGTTGACCGGAATAGAGCGCTGAGCAGGGCTGTAACAAAATACCATAATACTGTATTGATAGACGGACCTTTTTTATTCTTTTCTTTCAAATATATAAAGTAAACTACAAGAGACGGTATTAAATTTAGCGAAAAAATTTACAGAATAAATTTAACCCACCAGCGACCTGTTGAAAAGCTTCCTTTCCATGTTCATCTCTTTTTAACCAACAAAATGCCCATCTAAACCTCCTTGACCACAACCCTGTAACTTTTCTATGGTGGCGGACCTGATTTGGTGTATCTTGCATATCGCCATAGTTTACAGAACCGAGGGGGTCGAAAACCATGAACAATCCGAACACAGTCAAAGCCAGTTGGACCCAATTAAACAATACAATACCTGAAATATATAAGAAGATACTTTTAACTCCAATATCAAATAGGTTTCTACAACTGAGACAAAGTTACTTAATTATAACATAAATAAATTAGAAACGAATAGAAAATTTACAAGAAATGGACAGCAAACGGTTTATAGCATAAAATAACGTTTCTCTTAAAAACTTTTTTAATTTCCAACCTTTTTTTGTTATATGCATATATAACAAATTATTTGTTCTATAGTTTATTCCTCTTATTATATAATTTTTAATTAAATTTAAGATTATGTTAATTTCAAATTATCTGAGATGACAATTTTGTAACATAAATATTTTGTGCTTGTTTATTTTTGCAGAAAAATTAACAAATTCCGAGTATATATTTTAACATTGTTACTTACTTTGTATGACAATACTAGAAAACTTATCCTTTACTGAACATTCTATGACTTCACAAAACATCCACATGGTCCCCATAACATTCAATCCTATTTCAGGTAACACTAAGAATACTCTGAAATAAAGAGATACTTCAGATTAAATTATTTGTTATGTAAAGTTGTAGAAGTTTATTCAAACGTGATATTCGATTGTTTAAGAGAATGTCGTGTTTTATGCGCTAATTAAAAACGTTAAGGGTTTTAATTTGTAAAATTATTTAATTTGCCCTAATCACATGGAAATCAAAGACAATGTTCTTTCTCATTCTGCTCAGTAAGTGCATTATTCCGAACCAGTTGCAGCTTCATTAATCATATTGGTCCTTGATGATTCAAAAGTACTTGAAAGACCTTATTTGAATAAAGGTTATTTTGATTTGATTTGATATGTACGTTCAAAACAAATAATAATAATAACAATCTACAATCTGTGGTTCTATATTTATAATGATTTAGAAGCTCAAACATTGCCCTAAAAATGTTCTAAATATGTGTATAAATTAAGCCCAAAAATTCTATACATTTTCAAATTTTTTTGACAAAGACGCGTTATTAGCCTATCTTTCTTCAAAATGTTCACATATATTTTTAAAGACTCGGGTATTTCTCAGAACTACAATATTTCACTTACGGTCCAATTACTGAATGATACATGGTATTTATTTACATTAAAATTTATAATAATTAATTAGTCAATCCGACTATTGTAACATCATAATGATCAACACAAACAGAGTGTAACAACTTTTTGAATGTATCGTCTGATTTTAAGTTTGACTTTTAAATAATCAACGTTACCTGTGATTAAAATTTGTAATTTATACTACACCTTTTGTTACAGATTCACAAATATTGTTTTAGTCCAAGTTTTGCGTCTGTTATTTCTAATCTTTGATATTTAATAAAAGTATTAAATGTATGAAATAGTTGAAAATTGTATTTTCATGCAACTTGTGGTATGATACTGTCAAGGAGTCTATACATAATTTAAAAACTGTATGTAATGACTTTGATAAGACTCATATTGATAGTGAACCAATCAACCGAGTAATAAAGCATTGTTGATAAAAATCTTAAACCTCAATATTAATAAAAGTAAAGTATTAATATTGTCTGCCATTAAATAAGGAAAGAGCTGATTGCTATTAATTGATATTAATTAACGATAGTATTCCCTGCTGCTGTTTTTGATTGTACTCGTCATTGCTAACCACTAGTATTAAAATTTTAAATTTAAATAAAGATAATTGTATATTTAAGGAACAAGTTTCAGATTATTAATCAATATACGTCAGAGTTGGATATTAAAACTGGGTGTTTGCGGGTCATATCTAGTAGCATTAATAACGTTAGATAAGTCTCTTGTAGATATTATAAAATTTGAATCTTAATATCTCCAGAAACAAGAATAGTAGAAATACAGAATGCTATGGTTTGGTTTGGAGAGTGTCTTTACATGTTTCCGTAGGTTAGGCACGGTGATCTAATTTGGGAATATGCCTGACGATATTTGGAGTTTACTTTAAAATTTAAAACTAAGATAGTATGATTATAATACCATATCACTTACTGAGCCAAAAAGGGTCAACCACTTACTTTTACGGGATCGGGACTCTACTCTGGACACTTTATATATGGTTTTGGACACAAAATACAGGGTTTTCGAAAATTGCTGGTTTTGCGCGTAGGTACGTTGTGTTTCGCGAGTTGCAAGCGGTGTGAAGGGGCAGAGGGGGGAGGGTAAACAGGTAAATATTGGGGTGACTGCCATTAACTCATTAAATCTGATCTTTGATATCCAATATCGGATACTTTGACTTAACACTACACGTGAGATTCCTGTTTAGCAGAATATAACTCATTACAATTATGTAACTTTGTAAAGTATTCTAGCAGCTTCGCTCGCGTGAAAATTAGTTTCACAAAATTTTTTCCATAAAATTTTGATTATAAAAGTAGTTATTATGAGTTAAGCATAATAGATAGAGACATGCTGTTGCCGATTTTTTTGTAGTACTTTTGTAAATCTAAAATTCTGTAGTACATTTATTTAGTGTATTTGTGCTGGATTATGTGGTATATACCAGGAAAGCTCCCAGCAGGCGCGTTTTTTTTACCGCGCGACCTTTGTATTACAATTAACATAAAACGGTAATGTACTATTAGCCCGAACCTTTCGGAAAAGTTGCGCTACATTTTAGTAGAAACCGTACAAAAATTGGTTCCGTAGACTTTGAGAAAATCGATCGCGGACAGCTTTTGGTGACTTTCTTTTATAATAAGTATAGATGTTGTCACACGATGTTTTCCTGCACCGAAGAGCGGGTGATAAATTGCAATTACCAATTAGACACATAAGTTTTAACAGAAAAACTCATTGGTGTCTGCCCGGGTTTGAACCCGTGACTTCCTCGAAAGAGTCGCGCGGTGTTACCGCTATTCTTGTTATTTAAGCTGTGGTAGTCCCACAGCTTAAATAACAAGAATATACTAGGTTAAAAAGACTCACTTAAGTAATAGTAAGGGAGAGACGAGTTTTCTGACATCTGTTTCTGTGATCGTTCCTCTTGCAGACTGCTGTGCCAATGCTGCTAGAAGGAGCATAAGACATGCTTGCAGCGCCAACGCCCCGCATAGATAAAGCCGCACAAACGACCCGCCATGCCAGCCTTCTGTTTGGCACTGCCATGTTATGGGGTACAGAACTTCAACTACCAGAGCGATGAGGACTAGCCTAGAAAAAAAAAACAATTCTATCATTAAAAAAATGGTCTAGCCCATTGGTTTTTATATCGAAGTGCAGTGATTTGTTTTATCTGATGTAACATCTTAGTGTGAAAGACAGGGTTATACCAGTTCAAAGAGTACCTCTGAAACCATATTTCTTTTTAGGCTTTTAGTGGAGGACTGAGATAGTACTATATATAACCATCAAACCATCGGGAGTAAAAACTATAATAGGTATTCTTACATTTGCTTCACAGCAATTTAATTTTTGTATATAAAAATATAAAGAATTATAAAACAATAGACAAAGTAGGAACCGACATAAACTTACGGCTCCTGCTTTGCGCCTTGCAAAAGTACATAAGTCGTTTATGGGTTTGGGTATAAGGTTCTTTCTATAACCCAGCAATAAATTTTCACCTTTCCATTACAGGAGTTTAAAAAAACTGTTAGAAGGAGGCTGATACTAAAAGCCTACTACTATACTGTTGAGGATTATTTAGATGATAAGAATGCGTGGATATACTTACTGTTACACCCTGTACAAGATAGCTATGACTAAATGTAACTAGTTATAAGAATTATTTTGAAAAAAAGCAACCGGCGAGTTTCTTGCTGGCTTTTCTTGGTAGGAACAGCTTTCCGAACCAGCGGTAGAGTTGACGATTCAAAAACACTTATTTACAAGTTTACTTGAATAAAGAACATTTTGAATTTGAAACAACTATAAACAATCAACGGCATCAGAATTGAGATGGGATCTTGTCTTCGCCGGCGAAGAAGCTGTGTGGAATAAAGAGAAACGTCTATTTTCTGTTCTTAAAGTAAGAATAATAAAGAATGTAAGAATAACTTTCACATAGAACGCAAATAATGTTTGCAATTTTCTTCAATTTTAATAACAAAACCACTTAATATATGAAAATCGTTAAGTATATTTTGTGAGCGTAGAAGCAATTAATTCGCTATCGTAATTAAAACTTCGCTGTTAATTATATTCCGATGTATTTGTATATAACTTTGTTTCGAAGAACGGAAATGAACGAACATTAAAATGGTGTTGAAATTTAATCGCCATAAGGCTATTTAAATTAAAGAAGTAGAGTTAGCAAAATTTCGAATCTTAACTGGATGAAGTAAATCTAGCTAAGATTTCATTTAAAAAAAAATGATTTATCCCTGTTTTCAGGCACTGAAAAACTGCTATAATATTATCTGAACATAGGCTAATTAAACTTTCATTTATAAAGTTGTAATAGCTCAGTAGGATACGTGCGGTCTGACTAATTGGCGTACCCCAGTTCAAGTCCAGGTATCTCATATCCCTTTTTTTTCTTTTTTCATATTGTTTCCTGGCCCGTTGGCGCAGTGGATAGTGGTCCTGCCCTCAGCTCCGCGGGTCGCAAGTTCGATTCCCGCCGAGGGCCAACATTTTATAAATTAATATGTTGATCTTCGAGTCTGGGTGTATATTTGTATTTAAGTATGTATTTAAAAATATATAAGTATATATTCACCGGTTGTCTGTCACCCATAACACAAGTATTAGGTTACTTACTTTGGGTACGGACAACCGTGTGTGTAAGTGTTCCATATATTTATTTATTTATATTTATTGTATGTTTTAAAAAATACCTATTTACCTAAACTCTATTTAAAGTAAAAAAAAATTCTAACAGATATAACATTGAAAATAGTCTTTACGAAGTATCCGATGTATAAATGCAAAAAATATCCTTATTCCTTTAGTTCCTTTTTTCTTCATGGATTGTTTTACATAAGTCTCCTCAAGGCATCGATTTTAAAGGCTGACGAAAAATTGCCGTCATTTTTTTACATTTTAACTTCAATGTAACTTCTGTTAACATAAGTAACAATCAAGTTCTATTACGTCAAATATAGTGAATTGAATAATAAGCACGAGATGTCCAAAACTAATGAAATGTCCGGTCGGGGTTAAGTGGCTGAACATCAGCGAGTAATGGCAATCAAAACGATTCGACGACAATTTAAAAGCCATTATAAAGCTATCAGACACGGCCGAAGGTCACTCCAGATTGGACTGAGTCTATAGAATATCGAAAAGAGAGTTTTCATCTAACATATTGATCGAGTGAGCTATATCAGCCTTCAGTCCATATCTCGTTAAGTCATGCACGACTAGTCTTAGCTAGACCTCTTCTGGGAACTTCCTCGCTTCACGATCGTATGCCGCCTCCGACCTTTTAAGGTTCATGACTTTTACGTCTCTGCTCTTGCGTTAACTGGCATTTGTATGGTGTGACGTTACAGCGTGGCCGCTGTAAAATACCGATATCTTACTTGCAAACTGATGAGACAAAGATCCCATTAGAGAGAAGGTCTAGGACTAAGGCCTACAACGCTTCAGAAGTTACAAATTAAGTTCAAGTTTACAATAAAACCTTTTGCGATTACAGAAAAATAATTTTATTGTAACTTCTGTACTATGGAGTTCCGCAAAGTAACGCCTGCTTCTATAAATCCCCGACCACGCTGATTCGATGCGGATCGCTGGGTTACACATGTCCCAAAGATATACAAGTCTTGTTACGATATTTTCGCTTTGCAATATTGAATAAATTTGCTATAATTGAAACTTATATGGAACTTATACTTAACTGGGCTAAGAAATAAAATATGCAGAAGTTACAATAGAACTATTTTGCTGTAATCCGCGATTGTAAAGAGGTTCTATGTAATGCTATGTAGTGTATGAATCAGGCAACATTCACATACATACATACATGCAAGGCAAGTCTCCATACGTATTACAAAACACCGCCAACACCAAAACTTCACACGAGCTGCACACACACTCACTGCCGCAATATCCACCATACCTTCCGAAACCGAAGCTCAGGAGGATGGGCTCCACGACAAAATCGTAATAATAATGATGCTATGATATACATATATATACTTATTTTCATTATGGTAATTACTGGGAACAAAACATAGAGAAGAAAATTAAAAATGTGTGTAGTACAAAAAAAAGTGTTTAGTAAAGTATATCTTTCGTCAATAACTTCAGTATAACGTTTATTTTGAAATTCGTTTCTTTTAAAACATTAAAAGTGTTCTTTTCGTTCCACCTTTCTCTTATTTTACGTTAATTACGCGTTATTTTAAATAATGCTTTAGATACAATTAGAGATTTCGAAATTTAATTTATTCAACATTTTTTTAATCACTAGCACAAATCAGTTTTAACGTACTAAAATATTGCCTTATAAACATCGTATATGGTGCAAATCCGTATTGAAATACAAAAGATGTTGTGTTAATTCAAATAATTTCTTTTGCAACCACTGTGCAAGAATATTTTAATTATTGTTAATTAAACTCATTATCCAAAATTAACCTAATTATATTTAAGTGTGGTAATTTTATACGATTAAATGTGTTTTTGGACAATGATTTTATGTATTTTTTTTTAGCTATGGTGGTGTTTTTTGTCACTACTTTTTATAGTAAGCTGTAATTTGGTCTCACGGGGTGATATTCCCCGACGCTATTGTAACTCCTGTGCTGTTTTCTTCATTTTTCATAAATTCATAAATTAAATTCAAAATATTCTTTATTCAAATAAACTTGTAAACAAGTGCTTTTGAATCGTCAACTCTACTGCTGGTTCGGAAAGCTGTTCCTACCGAGAAGAGCCAGCAAGAAACTCGGCGGTTGCTCTTTTAAAAATATAATTCTTAATACTATTACATTATGTCGTTACTGTCTTGTACAGGCTCAAAGAGAGCTATATCCACACATTCTTATCTTCTAAATAATCCTCAAGAGTATAGTAGGCTTTCTGTATCAGCCTCTTTTTAACAGTGTTTTTAAACTGCTGTAATGGTAAAGCTGAAATTGATTGCGGAATTTTATTATAGAATCTTATACCAAAACCCACAAACGAATTACGTACTTTTGCAAGGCGCAAAGCAGGAGCCGCAAGCTTATGTCGGTTCCTGCTTTGTCTATTGTATACATCACCTATCGTTTTATAATTATTTATATTTTTATGTACATAAATTAAATTGCTTAAAATATACTGTGAAGCAAATGTAAGAATACCTGTTTCCTTAAACTTCTCTCGCAGGGAATCATACCCATATCAAACCGTTGTTGTGTTTGAACATAAAAGAAATGAAAACAAAACGCTTTCTCATTTAATAAGCGGTACGTGCTTGGCCGAGCCTTGATCGGGAATTTTTTCAAAATAAAAAAAAAGAAAAAATAATTTCCCGTTTCCCGAATAAGCTACGCTGACTTGATAATTAACGGCAAAAATAGTGTTTTATATATTCAATGTAAATTGTAATATTTTATTAATGCCCAAAAACAGGGATAAAACGATTTTTTTTACATATAACATGCTAAATTTCAGGAAAATCGTTGTAGCCGTTTCCGAGATTTCGAAAAAAAATATATATATATACATACAAGATTAACTTATTTCAATATTAAAGATTTATATGTTTTTTCAATGTCATGGTTAATAAATAACTATGAATGTTATTTCCACTTCCATTGAAATATATACGTCAGCTATGCAACCCCACAAAGAGCTTTTATAATGCCGTCTCGAGAACCTTACGTTGAACGTGACAGTTGGAGGTCTAAAGCCTTGAGTTGGACATTAAACTAGGCTACTTCGCAGTTACTTCATTAATGAAACAAGGTTAAAATCACAACCAAGTTATTTCCTAACTATATTAAATACTTGCTTCATAGTTCTGAGTCAGACTTATAGGAATGTTTATATGAGTTTCAAATTTATTGTATTAAAATTCATAAACTTATTTATTCACGTAAAATTGTAAAAAAGTGCTTTTGAACCATCACCTTTACTGCTGGTTCGAAAAGCAGTTTTTACCGAGAAGAGCCAGCAAGAATCTAGGTTACCCTTTCAAAATATAATTCTTATAACTAGTTACATTTAGTCATTACTTTCTTGCGCAGGGTCGAAAGGTACTATCCTATAGTAAAAGTAATATCCACACATTCTTATGGTGGACGGAGGACTTATGGTGGATGGAGGTGTACATAGATGATGTACACCTCAACAGTATAGTAGGCCTTCTGTATCAACCTCTTTTTGTTTATAAACTGCTGTAATGGCAAAGCTATTTATTGATATTTACACTCGATAGACTCATATTATATCGGTTATTTCGTAAATTTATAGAGCTCGTCATCCATTCTCCAATTTTTTCCCACTCTAAGTGGGGCCGGCACAACATGGACATGTTGTGCCGGCTCCTTTCATTCGTCGACCTTTCTCCTGCCATTCATCGACTCTGGCTTTACTGCTTTTATATGACCTACTAATCCTGCTAGTCCTACTAATCCTATCCTACTTATATTATAAATGCGAAAGTTTGTGTGTATGGATGTATGTTTATTACTCTTTTACGGCGAATCCGCTAAACCAATATCGATGAAATTTGGCACAATTATTTTTTATACACCGGGGTAACATATAGCCTATAGAAATCCTGTTAATTCTACAGGAATAGGATGATATTGAAAAGCACCATCTATTATTGACCTATCACACGACAAAAGTCCACGCGACCGAAGTTATGGGTAAAAGCTAGTATATAATACTTCACACAATCCAACCATTTATTTTTCAGCCTCCTTCTAGTCCCGTATCCTATCCATATTAATATTATTCATCTATCATATAGTTAACATACGCCGTGAATAGAATAGTACCACCCTCATTTCATACCGAGGTGTCGTAAAAGGCGACTAAGGTAAGTCGACCCGCCGTGTGGTATCCGCCTGAGTAGAATAGACCATCCTCATTTTTAACCGAGGTGTCGTAAAAGGCGACTAAGGTAAGTTGACGCACCGTGTGGTATCCGGTTGAGTAAAATAGACCACCCTCTTTCTTACCGAGGAGTCGTAAATTCGACTAAGGTAAGTTGACGTCAGGCAGGCCGGTCGTAAAAAAGCCAAATCATATGACAACATGTTTGTAACATGTTGTGCCGACCCCACTTAGAGTGCGATAAGGGCAGGAGGATGATGCTATCATATAGTTAACAGTCATTCATCCGTCTTTTTCATTACCCAACATTTTAATCCATCCATTTAATAAGAAAGGTCTTACGACCGTTTTATAAATTTTCCCTTTAACTTTAAGAGGCATTAAGCGATTCCGTCATCAACGTGAGACCCGCGATTTAATTGTTTTAGTACATACGAGTAGATTTGCTCTAATATGGGACAGGCTATGGGACACTTACACACACGGTCTTCCATCGCCAAAGTAAGTAACTTAATACGTGTGTTGTGGGTGACAGACAACTGGTAAATATATACATATATAATTTTAAATAAATACTTAAATACAAATATACACCCAGGCTCGAAGAACCAACTAATTGTTTATAGAAAATGTTGGGCCTCGGCGAGAATCTAATTTGCGACCCGCAGAGTTACAGGCAGTGTCACTACCCACTGCACCAATGGGCCAGTCAATTGTCACAAAATAATTTAATATTTTTTTGTATTATCGAACTCCGCAAAGTAACGTTTAATTCTATGAACTGAAATATTTGATATTTTGATATATGATATATTTAACCTGCAAGTCAGTACTGGATCAGTGTGTTAGTTGTTTAATTGTCTCCCAGTAGTACGGAGCCTTCCAATACTTATCTCTATTAATATAGTTATGATGTCTCATGTCTGTCGTTAACTTATAATAGAAATTTTGCGTCGTAGTATTTCTGTTATGACTACAACTTCCCTTATTTGATTTACCTTTTATCATTCCTGTAATAAAAGCTGACAATAAAAGTATTGGCCGTTTGTCAATTTTTACACGTCGTTTTTTTAATCATCGCAAACACTGTTTAAATAATAAGTCAATATAAAATTAACAAGCGATTAAACCAAATTATACTTCTTAGTAGTAATAGTTTCTATAGTTATGAACTATAAGTAATATGCATTAACGATGAGTACTGAATTTGAGGAATCATTCATCAAAAGCATCATCATATTAATTTCACCTATTTATGTAACAGACTCATCAACCTCCTGCCCTTATCCCACTCTAAGTGGGATCAGCACGACATGTTACAAATATGTTACATGATTTGGCTGCGTTTTTACGACCGGCCACCTACCTGACGTCAACTTATTTTAGTTGTATTTTACAACACCTCGATAAGAAATGAGGTTGGTCTATTCTACTAAGCCGGATACCACAAGGCGGCATACATAAAAAGCATATAAGAATATATATAAAAATCATGAAACTAATTACCTGCTGGTCACATTTGGTATTATTATAGAAATTAATAAACAATAAATCATGAGTTGACAAGGAAAAGCGTATTTATAATTCAAAACAAAATGCATTTATTACATTGTTAGACATTTATAGTTACAACCTACAACATTATAAACAGAACCACTTACCAAACGAATCGGAAAAGAAGTTCGAATATACTCGGAAATACGAGATCGTCCGAGGCAGCTAGCCATTTACGCCCCAGGAGCCGGAGCGCCGGCATTCTGTAAACAAAGAATATACTTTATAGTAACATTAATACAGCACAAATTTGTATGGCAACTACGAAAAAAAATATATACAAACGTATAATATCACTTGTTTTACAACGAAAATTCCAGTTTTGTTGTGTAACTCAGCAAACTGTTCATTTTGCGTAAGACCGCTTAGTAATTCGCGAAAATGCTGACTTAATTGTGAACAAATTGACTGCTTATTTTCTTGACATTTGATGTATCGTTGCTTAGACAAGTTGAATAATTCGTTGAATTTGTTACAAATACTTTGTACATAAGCGTAGTTATTTATTTATTTATAACAATATTAACAGATTAATTTAATTTAATACTCCGCAAAAGGGACTAAATGAATTGCCTTTAAGTCCTACATGCATTATACTCTAGAAGAACTTAGAAATCCATATAGGAATATTAACGTTCGTACTAAACATAAGTTCTAACATCTTAAGAATTATTACCTATGTGTTTTAAATTTAATAAATGTATTGCTGAAGACATCGACGGATTCTCAAACTGCATTATATCTTCTTGAAAGTAAGTTAAGTAAAGTAAAGTAAGTAGGTAAGTCTTAATCCTCTCTACTGTAAAGGCTCTGGCTTAAAATTTCAGGTTATAAAAGACTAGCCTTCTCACAACTCAAATAATGTTATATAATACTTTTTTTTCTATCATTAAACACTCAATAAACGCTCACATAATGTAAGCCGTTTATGTCTTTTATTAATATCAATTTATATTTCCAACACCGGATTTGTAAAATACGTTTTATTAACTATGTTTCCAAATAAATCGTACAAACCGACAAAGTTTCAGGTGCTTATTCAGAATTGTTTTTCATATAAGGCAAGGATATGAAAATTTTATTAGGAGTGAAATTAATTCAAGCTTCACTCAAAATCGTGATTTTATTTCTATCACACGTATAAAGAGATATACAATACAACGATTGAAAAGCTTTATGTTTATTTCGTCACACACATAAAGAAAAGAGAGATAAAAAGTGGTAACTCAAAATCGATATGTTTTATTTCTGGCACACCTATAATGAGATATAGAACACAACGATTGAAAAGCGTTATGTATATTTCGTCACACACATAAAGAAAAGAGAGATAAAAAGTGGTAACTAAAATCGATATGTTTTATTTCTGGCACACGTATAATGAGATATAGAACACAATGGTTGAAAAGCGTTATGTTTATTTCGTCACACACATAAAGAAAAGAGAGATAAAAAGTGGTAACTAAAATGGTTGTCTTATTTCTGGCACACGTATAGAGATATAGAAAGCGACGACTGAAAAGTGCTATGTTTATTTCGTCATACATATAAAGAAAAGAGAGCTAGAAAGTAGTAACTCAAAATCGTTATGTTTTATTTCTGGCACACGTATAGAGATATAGATAGCGACGACTAAAAAGTGCTATGTTTATTTCGTCATACATATAAAGAAAAGAGAGCTAGAAAGTAGTAACTTAAAATCGTTGTTTTATTTCTGATACACGTATAGAGATATAAAAGCGACGACTGAAAAGTGCTATGTTTATTTCGTCATACATATAAAGAAAAGAGAGATAGTAGTAACTCAAAAGTGTTATGTTTCATCTCTGTCTTATATTTAAAACAAAAAGAGATAGATACCTTTGTAAATTTGAATGACACCTTTTTCATTTAGTAATAATCAAACTTCTGAAGCTACGTCACTCAAATCAGCTTTCGCGTCCTACATTCTGCATCTCGTACACTGAACCCGGACGAACTAAATATTTTGGGAATTGGAATCTTATTCAGTCTTGTTTACTTACTACTCGTGTACTCAATATACCACTGCACGGTCAGTGGGACTACGTGAAATAAACAAAACTCTCTTAATTTTTATCATATCCTGAGATATCTCGCGCAGATATCAGTGTGTAACAATAATTTTCCCAAATAAATCCTGATTCCAGGGGAATTTAACCATTATCTAATCCTTCCTCAAGAATATTTTAGTAAAAACCGCACAAAGATCCGTTCACCTTGCTAATAATACTATTATTGATAATCAATTACATCTAAATCTATTACGTAATTAATTTTTCCCGCAATATCAAAATCGTGAATTATACTGGTAGTAATAGCAGAGTTACTTCATTTTAATCCTCTTCGATTATACCAAACTTAATTATGCCCTGTTCGAACTTGAAAGCAAGAGACAAACACGTATTTTCATGGATAATACAAAAATTTTAATGTAGAACAGTCGTTTTTAATGCATTTATGAATGTTTCTTTGATATTATTTTACACGACATAATTATACATCATATCACGTTTACGATTTCTGTATATAACGATCACATCGCTGATTCAAAGATAAAGGTTATGCTAACATTCGGGAATATTGGCCAAATACAATATGCAGTTTGCGAAAATACATTAAACGAAATTCCGTTATAGTCAGTATACAAATCAACTGGTGATTTATAGCAAAAGTATTCATCAAAGTAATTCTAAATCAAAGAAGTAACTTACTATTTTGAAACTCTACCTTAGATATTCCAAAATTAAATTTGTTATAATTACTCATTTATAATTCAGATAACATTTTAAGTAAAAACAAAATCAAGTTGAGCAAATGACGTCAATCGACTCACTTTTTATGTCGACGATTCCGCGTAAGGGCTACCAATTATTTTAAAGTGTACGTTTTGAGAGGGTCTTAGAATATCACAAAATAAACGTAGTAGAAATTTTATTTAAGAGATTTTTTGTTTTTGATAATCGTTAATAAAATCTATCCATCTATCCATTAATAATTCCGAATGTCTTTGTATGTTCTACATTATATCGGTTTGGAAATGTAATGTGGAAATTTTGGTTTGTATTATATGTATATCAAAACAATTTATCTTTTGTTGGGCGACTAAGGTAAGTCGACCCGCCGTTTGGTATCCGGCTGAGTAGAATTGACCAACCTCATTTCTTACCGAGGTGTCGTAAAAAGCGACTAAGGTAAGTCGACCCATCGTGTGGTATCCGGTTAAGTCGAATAGATCACCCTCTTTCTTGCCGAGGTGTCGTAAAATAAGACTAAGGTAAGTTGACGTCAGGCAGGCCGTTCGTAAAAATGCAGCCAAATCATGTGACAGCATGTTTGTGACAGGCGTGTTTATTCACCGCTAAACGGAGTGCTTTTTATCTTACTCCTACTTTCCGAAATATATCCCTGCAATTAACAGACCGTCTAGAGCTTCTGGGCATGCAGCTTACTCCCACACTGAATTTTGGTCGATCCATTGAGAAAAAAGATTTTCATCTCATAAATATTCATCCAAAATTTTCATCTCATAAATATTTATGCCTATTACTACTTTCTTCTTCTGTTTGTTTGCTTGCTGCACCTATTTTAATTTTCCGTTTGACCCTAAGGTTGACTGGTAGAGAACGCTTTGTTTAGTGTTAAGTCCGCCTTTTGTACTTTTATGTTAATAGTGCAATAAAGACTAAAAAAAAAAAAAAGCTAAAACTGCCGCAAAAAAGCTCGGTATCCTAAACAAAGTGAAACAGTACTTCACACCTGAACAAATCTTAACCTTATATAAGGCTCAGGTCCGTTCTTGTATGGAGTACTGTAGTCATCTTTGGGATGGGTCCGCTAAGTACCAACTCCAGGCACTTGACTCTGTGGATCGACGCGCCAGAAGAATTATAGGCGATAGTAAGCTAGCACAAAGAAAACTTACTACTCTAGAACATAGACGAACAGTCGCATCGCTTTCTGTTTTTTACAGGATATATTTCGGAGAGTGTGCTACAGATCTTTGTGATCTGGTCCCTTCCTCGCCATTCTATGACCGAACAACCAGGCGCCGCGAAGGGCTCCACCGGTATACTATAAATACCGCGAAAACTCGCACCCAACGGTTCGGCTCTTCTTTCCTCATGCATACTCCAAAGGCGTGGAATTCCCTTCCTTCATCTATCTTTCCGGACTCGTACGATTTAAAAAACTTTAAAAAAAGAGTGAATAGGCACTTCACTGGCAAGCGCAGTCCACCTTAGGCTACATCTTTCGCTTTCCATCAGGCGAGATCGTAGCCAGGCGGTAGTATTATCACATAAAAAAGAAAAAAATGTTGTGCGGACCCCACTTAGAGTGGGATAAGGGCAGGAGGATGACGATGTATTTCCTATTAGTCATAATCAGCAATCAGTCATTCCAAAGAAATAAAATTAAAAACTACTCTTCTACTTTTTCACTGTAGTTTAATATAAGAAACTCGCAAGTCCAACAAAATTGAAGACTATCCCGTTAATCTTCGCAAGATTAAAGCGTAGTCTTAAATTTACTTTAACAGTACATTTTGTGTGGATTTAAAAGGGTATCCACATCTAAGTTCGAAATAAAGAGGGTCAGCAAATCGGGTGCGGGCTATAAATTTCCATTTACCCTATAAAACCTGAATTTAAGGCCACATTATGTAGCCCTCAACGATAGGCCTGGCCTAACAAAATGTTATATGAACTTCTAATAGAGGTTCAGTACTTTTATAAACAATACCTATAATAACTTACCGTAGTCTTGTTTTACGACACCTCGGTAAGAAAGTGGGTGGTCTATTCTACCTACCTACGGTGCAGCAACTTACTTTAGTTGCCTTTTACTACTGCGTTCTAAATTTTTATTTCCGGTCCATAACACGGTAATTTGTTTTATTTTGCAATGTTTCGACGGGTTGTTTTCACTTACAGAAAAGGAAAGACGGAAGATAGAAGGTACTCTTAGAAAGATTTTTCCTACGATCTCATCTATTTCGGCTTTAAGTAACTGTAGTGCCCATCAGGAGCCCATTAGTTGTTACTTTGCGGATTCCATAATACAAATGATAACGATAATCGCTTTATGTCTCATGCTTTGTATTTGTATGCGTTGTTCTTCGATCACGTATATTAACTTCATTCAAGTTGCAAGCACAGACTAAAAAACTTATTCTTATACAACACAATGGCGACGTATCACATATGTCAGCATAATATGTAAATCCTAAGTGTATAATGGCAAAATGCTCATTGAAGATAAAATCTGATATCATCACTTCTCATAAATGGTAAAATTACGTAATTTAATTTTATGTACACGCCGCTGCCTGTTCCAAGCTCTCAAAAGTTTTGTAGCTGTAATCAATTTTCCGCTTTCCGTGGCAGTTGTGGGCTGTATAGAGAAAATTGAGCGCATAGTTCCGAGCTGAGAGTAACATCCTGCGTAATTCACTAATGAAATTTAGAACAAGCTTGAAAACACGACGCTTGGTACAAAATTAAATCAATCTGCTTACTTTGTACATACTAATCATAACGTACACGACATCGATCGATTTTTAAAATTGAGTACATGGTTGACCGAGACTTGCTCGGTAATTTTTTACGAAATAAAACAAAACTTAAAAAAAAAAATTGGGTATTTGGGTTTCGATTATAGGTATTTTCATTTCTAGAGACCATCCATTTCCCGAATAACCTACCCTGACTTGACAGTTTTCGGCAAAAATAGTGTTTTATATATTTTCGGAATCTCGGAAACGGCTCCAACGATATTCCTGAAATTCAGCATGTGGATTTGGGGTTCTTTTTTTAATCTAAAAAAAAAAAATTTTGTTAAAAAAATATCGTTTTATCCCTGTTTTTGGGCATTAAAAAATACTAAAGTTTATATGGTTTATAGAATTAGGCGTTACTTTGCGGAGATCCATTTTACAAAAGTAATAATAAAATTATTTTGCTATAATCCGCGAAGAAGTAAAATAGAAAATATATATAATGCTAAATGTAGAGTTGACAATCGGTTATCATACCTGATACATGCAGGATTCGTAAAAATACATGCACAAACCTCTACCACCGCCACCACAATACACAAGCACTATATACGTTCACTATCCCAAACTCAACAATCGTTTCGCCCCGCAACCGAAGCATCATCAGGAGATAGACTCCACGATAAAAATCGCAAAGCATTTTTGCAGCAGCTTTGAATTTATGTCATAAACTGTCAAGTCAGCGTAGCTTATTCGGGGAACGGGCAGGCTCGAGAAATTTAAATACCGGATCGATCCCCAATTACATAATTTACTTTTTTTTCAGTATCTTTTTTTTATTTTGTAAAAAAATTACCGAGCAAGGTTAGGTCAACCAGGTACTTACTACTTACTATATTTTGGGATGATATAGCCTAATTGCGAATATCATATGATTATTCCTTGTTAGCAAGAAGTGTCCCTGGATTAGTAGCCGATTGGGTAACCAATAAAAGATACGTTCTAATTAATTTAAATAAATAAATAAATTCTGTAAAATATTTTCTGAAATAGACCGGTACAATAGAGTGCGAATATGTAAACAACCGCCTCACTTTATATTTCTTAAGTTGTTTTATCTTCAACTGCATCAAGAGTGGCGAATGATAGAGTTCAAGATCAAACTTACATATAAAAATAAAACCATAAAGACTCAGACATACTTTTTTAAAAGGGGGTTAAAGGAAGCAATAGAAAGTCAAATGGCGTGATGCCTAGTGAATGGCATAACGTGATTGCCTAACAGACTTAGCTAATACTTAATACTTATCACTGACGATCTCATTTTGTTAGAATTACTGGATTTGTGTTGGAAATGTTCTTACAAAATACGCTTTAGAATTCACAAAGCGATAACCGTATAATTTAACAACGGTTTTGAGCTTAATAATATTAGTTCAACGTTACAATAACTCGCTCTGCAAACTGATCTAGACTGATATCTATTCGATGATGAAATTGGATTTATAGTTTACTGCTTTATTATCAATTATTGGTGTCTATAACTTAACCTGCGCCAGCTAACCTGGATGTGATAAATTGGAAATGAAATGGCAATTTTCAATTAAAATATTGCTTCTCCTACAACTATGTAATAAGCTTTAGGGAAATTAATGTTTGAACACAAATGGATTACACAATATTTTAAGACCATGCTGGAAGAAAATGAGCTTTATTGGGAACAATTACCGAAAGATTATAAAGTTTTCATAATACGATTTTATAATATAATTTCTTAATGAATGAGATTTTTTTAAAGAAATAAAAACGCCCTAATGGCCGAACGATGAGAGTATGTAATGCGGGTTCTATTTGGGGGTCTATGATGAATATTCAAAAAAATCTTATGTGCTTCAATAATATTCATAAATCACTAGTGGCTTGCGTCAACTTAAGTGTTAAAATACCCTAAACGGTGTTTTTTCAGTCTCTAAAGTAAAAACTTGAATTTTCCTCTCCTGCAGTGATTTAGCCGTAAAAGTTTAACAGACAAGCAGACAAAAAGGCAGTCTTCGTTAACATAATATTAGTATATGAATAGTGTCTTTATAGGGAAAGAAACGTTATAATTATAGCAGATATTAAATTCCATTCTTTTCCAAGAAGACATCAAATCTTTTTCCATTAATGGTTTAATAAAATTACTTAAAATATAAATCATGAATTACAAATCGTAAATATTAATTTTAGTTTATGACTCAAACTATAAGCAACTATGTATTTTGTATTAAATTATGTAACATATACTCTAAGGATCGTAATATAACCTCATGTTTCAATTAAGCTAAAATTGCACAAAGCTACCGTACAAGGCAAACTTTGCTATTACAATGTATGAAATGCCTGTTTCTCCTTTGTGTTGCTTCTGACGTCATATCTCTTACGTAAGGCTTATTATAGACATACCAAATTAGTCAAATAATTTGAATTTAATCAGTCAGAAACGAGTATCTTATTTCTTTTCAATAGAACCAGAAGAAACAGGAAAATAAATTTGGAAGTCATTTTAAAACTTAAAAAAGAGTAACGTAAGCTACACTTAAGGAAAGGAGGTAAAAGGAAAATCATGTTTTACTTCCATTTTAGTTATGATGACATAATAGATAATAATTTAAACGTGAATTTTGCATGATGATATTATCGCCCACTCACATGTACGCGGTTAAAAAAGTTTGAAATAACAAGTTAAGATAAGCGACAAGTATGATAGAATGGTAATCACTTTTTTTTAATAATCTAAAATCTATCGTATGAAGTAGCAAAAATGTTTTCACGAAATCCACGATTCAACAACACGGAAACGAAACAAAGTAAATGAGATGCCAACAATGAAGTAACTAGCTTAAATCTAATGGCCTTCCTGTAATTTAGTTAGATAAAATATCAAATTTTGTCTAACTAAATTATTGTAATGCAAACAAACTGCGTATTTTATAATGTTTTGAAAATGGATATTTAATTTTTCTATAAAAATTTAAAATTGAAATTCATTATGCTTAATGGAATGTACAACTCCGTAGAATCAAATATGCCACCTATTTTTTAGTGCTGTAAAAGTTTGTAGATCGGTATTTATACTAAAGTAGCCCTTACTATGTTTCCTTAAACCTATGATAATAAGGCATATCTTATATTTAAAATTAATATTCTGACGCAGATATGCTTTGACGGGCTATTCTTCTTCGTCAACCGGTGGATGTCCACTGCTGGATATAGGATCTCTTCATGGGATCTCCGCAACACAACGGGCCATTGTTTCAACTATATTCCTTTTTCTGCTTGTTCAAAAGAGGGATGATCACTGCTGGACATAAGTTTTTTAATGAAATTTCCATGTTACCCGGTACTATGCCACTTGAATCCAGCAGCCACTTGGATGGAAGACTTCAAAAGAGTTGTAGAACTTTTTTGAAGTCTTCCATCCACCTAATAGTTAGTCTACCAACGCTATATTTTCTGGTGTGTGGCCGCTATTCCAAAATTTTAGGACTCTAATCCCATCGTTTCTTCGTTCAACGTCCCCCGTTAATTTCCACTTAAATTCCCGACACGATAAACTATGTCAGAAGTTTTGATTCTTCTAGAAATCTATATATTTAGAAGGTATCTCCCAATACCTCTTTCCATCGCACAGCGGTTCTGAGCTTTCATATGATGTCCATAGTTAGCGACCAAGTTTCGAATCCATAAGTCATCACTGACAAAAAGTACTGTTCGAAGACCTTTGTCTTTATTAGTTGTCCATAATTTTGAAAATAATCTGTTTACCTAGTAAATCCGTCTGGACATTTTTATACGTAACTATCCCAGTAATATTCTACAAGTTAAAACATATAAATATCATTATATAAATGGCTAACAATGATGTTGAATAAATAAAAAGTTACATTTTGGGTCATTTGGGGGACATTTGTACTGGCGTCGTGAGACGAATACTCGAATTACAGAGAGCAGTTATTTTTAAGTATGGCCCTTAATTAAGCAACCCAAACGACCACATGGTACCCTCAAAAAATACGACTTGATAGTAAAAGTATATTTTTACGGTTGAATCATGTAGCAAAAACTCGTTAAGCCTATAGAGGCAAAAATTTTTACGAGTGTAATAAGACTGAGTAAATTTTCTTCTACTTTCAAACACACACACAAGACAGGATAAGATCTCTAACTTCTCACTCTATTTAATTTTGTTTTTCCAAAATTTTGATAAGTCCCAAGCCAAAATCAATGAATATTTTATAGTATCTCACTTAAAGGTTTATAACATCATTGCCGACTTATAGTGGGATAAGGGTAAGAAAATGATGACTGGAATTAGAATATAAAAAATAGATAGCATTACACGGACGAAACGTTATTACCTTTAATATTTAAAAAGCAATTGGTTGATGTTAAAACATCTGAATACGCGATGCAATCGATACTTTTTTCCACAGTTTTTTTTACAGTTTTCCACATTCATTTTTCATTGAAAGCTGGAACACGACGAGAAAATACGCTATTTGATTTATTATCCTTTTATATTTTATCACCGTAAAGGGAGTTGGGCCGTACTTCGGCGACGTAATAAACGAATATTAACATTTATTTCCGTTAATATTGGCTTTAATTTATGACACCTATAAAGAGGAAAACGTCGGTGATATTTTTAGTATAACAGCTTTTGAAATAACTACGTAGATCTATTGATATACTCGTAGGTATATCTGAGTTTTGCAATCGTAAAAGGAGAGTGCTCTTAGGGCGTAATAAACGAAAGTATATTTATATTAATTTCAATAAATATTCGTTTTATTACCTTCAGTTACAGATAAGTAAAGGTAAGTTGATTTGCCATGTATTCGGCTGATTAGAATACACCACTCTCTTTTTTACCGAGGTGTCGCAAAAGGCGACTAAGGTAAGTTAGAGTCAGGCAGGTGGCCGGTGGTAAAATACCTAGCCAAATCATGTGACAACATGTTTGTTACATGTTGTGTCGACCCCACTTAGAGTGGGATAAGGGCAGAAGAATGATGATTGATTTTATTTTATAATAATTCAGCAGTAAACGTAAACGCCGATGATAATATAATTGGTTCTGTTGGTAAGTGAACTGTTATTTTAAATTATAACACAAAGGCTTCAAAATTTGAAATTTCGCAAATAAACTAAGAGTATAAACATCAAACACTGTTTTGAGATGTTTTTTATTTCACCTTTAGCTATTATCTAACCTAATGAAATGGAATGATGTAAACACATAAATCTTCAACAAGTTGTTCTCTACGGCTAAATCGCTTTGTAGACTGATAAAACCATGACTGTAGGTTTTTTAATTAATTTCACACTCATTGACGCAGGGTAATAAAATACCAAATATTTCACCTGATAATTATCGTTAGAGAGTTGTATTTTATTTCCAAATAAGTAATTTAAATATATTTATGTATATGCGTGGGTTGTTCGATATACATACAAATATACAAATAAGATGGCACAAAGCGCCCCACGCCGTTTTCACATTAATACTAATATTATCCAATTTTTTTACATCTGTAGTTCAAAAAAGTGTTATTTTTTATTTAGTTTGTTATTTACTTTTTAGTGAAATTGATTATTAAAAAATTTAAAAGTTTTAGTGAGTAGGTAAAAGGCGACTAAGGCAAGTCGACTCGCCGTGTGGTATCCGGTTGAGTAGAATAGACCAACCTAGATAATTCTAGATATTTCTTATCGAGATATCGTTAAAGGCGATAATCTTTGTTGAAATGTATGTTGTTGAATAAAGTTCATTTTATTTATTTATTTATTTATTTAAAGGTAAGTTGACCTGCTGTGTGGTATCCGGTTAGGTAGAATAGGCCACCCTCTTTTTTACCGAGGTGCCGTAAAATATGACTAAGGTAAGTTACGTCAAGCAGGCGGGCGGTCGTAAAATACGTAGCCAAATCATGTGACAACATGTTTATAACATGTGGCGACTCCACTTAGAGTGGAATAAGGGCAGGAGGATAATGAGTCTGTTACATAAGTAGGTGAAATTAATATAAAGCACGTAAAAACAGATATTCATAATTTTTATTTATAGACATAAATAAAATGAAATAATATGTTAAGCCAGAATTTTAAATACAAAATACAAGCATAATATGATGATGATGATGTTAAGCATAATATGTTGATGATGGTGTTAATATGAAAAACAGATATTCATTATTTTTATTTAATTAACATTATATAAAATTAAATAATATGTTCAGCCAGAATTTTAAATACAAAATGTTAAGCATAATATGAAAATTGGATTAAATGTTCTTCGGTCAATGTCAATGTCAGTGCTACGGATTTCTCGTACAAGGTTAAATTATGAGCCGATTAAATGTGTTTTGTCTCTTTCAACCGAAGTTATTTCGTTTTCTATAAGATTTCATGCTTAACCTACAACTAAAAATATACTGAAAACTTATGTATTTACAAGGCTTTGTTGTTTGTTCTTTTATATAATAGGGTCTTAAGATGAAACTGGAGATTGTACTAGATAATAGCAAGGACATTTCAATTATTTAACTTTAAAAATAGATGTAAACCTTTATATCTTCAACTAGAAATATCCCAAGGTTTTATCCACGAAATTTTTATTTTATTTTCACCTTATTACACTTACATAAGGAATTCCTATTTTTTTTTGAAAATGTAATATAGCCTATGTCGCTCAGTACAAACGCAGCTTTCCAATAGTGAAAGTTCTTCGAAATCGATCCAGTAGTTTTTGTGTGAAAATATTACAAACATACATACAAATTTTTCCTCCTACATACTCCTTATAATATATTATTCTTAAAACGTAGTATAAGGGTTCAAATGGTTAGTGAATCAAAGCGTCAAATACCTATATTCAAATAATATGTTTTTGTATTTCAGTTTTAATTAAATAAAATGCGTGGTAACCGTGTTTGTATTGTGTTTGTATACAAGGCCACAGATAATGTAAGCATCCTAATTGAAATACAATATATTGACATTGAAAGTCCATTTAGATACTTCATAGCACTGAATCTGTTTTCTTTTATTATAAATATAGACTTATAACAGAGGCATCGTTTGGGTGTACTTCAATAACGAGTGAGAAAGTATCATAGGGCTGCTAAATACATAATAGTGTTTAGAGAGACTAAATATCCACTGAACGAAAACTTTAAATATTTTAGACATTGAAGAATTTTCCAAACATCCAAAATTATAAAAAAAATGTAATAACATAGCTTTAATTTGTATTAAAGTATGTATTTAAAAATTATATAAGTATATATTCACCAGTTGTCTCTCACCCATAACACAAGTATTAAGTTATGTATTTACTTTGGGGACGGCCGGCCGTGTGTGTAAGTGTCCACTATATTTATTTAATTACCTATTTATAATTGTATTTTTTTAATTAAAATTTCTAAGTTCAAAAGCACTTGGGTGAAGTTAAAACAACTGAATAGCCGTTGAAATCGATACGGTTATGCATTGAAAGCTGAGACTCGTAAAGCTCGTAACGTTCCTTCAATGACTTGTTATCGATTTATTAAAAAAAACCTGAAGTCATTAAAGTTGAAATAAAAGCCTTACCTATTTCACACATTTACGAGAACACGCATAAGCCCGCCGTGTGATATCCGGCTGAGTAGAATAGACCAACCTCATTTCTTACCGAGGTGTCTAAAAAGGCGACTAAGGTAAGTTGAACACTTGAAGTAAATAAGGCACTAAGTACCTAAAAATTAAAATTCGAACTAAGTATGCAATTTGGTTCTAAAAGCCTTCTTTTAGAACCAAATTGCATACTTCGTTCGAATTTTAATTTTTAGGTACTTAGTGCCTTATTTACTTCAATTGTTCAGTTGACCCACCGTGTGGTATCCGGTTTAGTAGAACAGACCACCCTTTCCAAGGTGTCGTAAAATACGACTAAGGTAAGTTGACGTCAGGCTGGCGGCCGGTCGTGAAAACGTAACCAAATCATGTGACAGCATGTTTATAAGATGTTGTGCCGACCCCGTTTGGATAAGGGCAGGGGGAAGATGACGAGCAAAAGATTCCTTCGGACGGACTTTATTATTACACTTTCGCCTTTAGTATATAAGTAAAGATTTTATTAGATTTTTATTAGAAAGTGAATTCTTAATGAGGAAAATTTTCAAACTTACAAGAAAACCCTGAACAAAAGAAAAAAAGAGACATTTATAAAATTACAGAAAACATTTATAAAATTTAGTGACATAAAATTCTATTAAGTTTTATAATTATAAATGTATTACATATTACATCGCGAATTACACGGTTTTAGAACGTAAAAGCTTTTAATATTTAAATCTAAAGTATTGAAGATCTTTTATATTTAACTATTTGTACTTTATGAGCATATATATGCATATTTTACAGGATTTATTCAATATCGAATGTCTATTCACATATGTTGTTTGTACGTGTATAAGCGCACATAAGCGCTCTTGGCACGTAACAAGCTAATGTTAAAGAGCCTTGGACGGGTGTAACAAGCCAGACCGACCTGTCTGTGTACATTGCATATATTTTTTGAAATGTTCGTATATTGTTAGAGCATTAAGTACTCGCGACTACGTTCTTTTTATACGTTAATTTTACGTTGTTTCTGTTCCCGAAGGAAAAGCGTTACTTTTTTTATTATATACGTTATCGCGGTATTATACTAAAAGTAGCCAAATCAATTACACTAAAATTTACTTTTAGTATGGATTAAAATAACAATATTTTTTTTTCACAACTTTTACTATAGTCAAATATCGAAAATAAGTTCAATATAAGCATAATGTATATTTTGAACAACTGCATGATCATAAAAATAAGAAATCATAAAATTATATATTACAATTTTACTACAGTATTAAATTATAAATATTTTTTAAACCATAAAATTTATTACTTTAAAGTTTTTGTTAATTTGATTAATTTTTTGCTAAACAAATATAAATTACTACGTTTATTTAGGAGGAGGAGAAATCTTTAAAGTAAATAAATAGATGAATAAGACTCATGAATTTTACTTTATATTTAAAAAAGTGATGATGAGGGATTACCTACTACAACTGCTTGTCATTCCAAGCAGACAACTCTTTAGGAATTGTCACATACCATTAGGTATCATTGAGTCTATAGTTTTTTGACTGTCGTCCTTTTCTACAACGCAGGACAACGTGAGCGCTATTGTCCTGCGTATTTTGCAGTGTATTTCTGCAATTCATTGCCTCGTTTTGAATCAGGAAAATGAAACATTCATTTGTTTCTGTGTGTTTTGTGCGCGCGATTCATCGTAGAACAAAACTCAAACAGTACTCGACGTCTGAACAGTTCATAGATGAATCTTATACACTACAAATTCAAATTATGGACAAGAGTATAGAACCGTTGTACGTAGAATCAACAATAATACAGTCAATCGTGTATTCTGAGATTATTAGTTTTTTTCGATATGGGAAAATTTCCGGACGCAAACAATTTAATTTAAATCAACATGAAACTAAGCTAAACACAAGAAATAAGTATTTCGAATATTCTTGAGATTTAGATTTGTCTGGAACCATGTGTGAAATTATATCGAGGAAATCGTATTGGAATTAAATTATGAAAAAGCCACGTCTCGAGAATCGACCAACCTATATAACTGATATATTCGTGCTGGAAAAAAAAATTAAATACTTAACTGGTTAAAGGTAAATTTACACTGTACAAGTACGGTCTAATTGCTGCAAGCAATTTCTCTTCATATCCTTATCCCTTCAAATCAAATCTGATCTCTAATCTGATATCTGTATTTCATTCTAATGTCTTGCCATACTCTATACTCTACTTTAAATATCGTTGAATAATGGAAATGTGTACCAAAAGTAGCAGCCCGTTCCCACACCTAAGCAAAAGTCTTATTTCTTATTGGAGAATCATATTGGTCGATATACTTAGCACACTGCTTAAATAGGGATTGTGTGATGTATGAGGCGTAATGAAACGCTGTTTATTATTCCTGGAATATATGGAATCGATAGAGATTTTAATTAAGAATTGTAGGTCAAAGAAGCATATGTCTTTTTAGAAATTTCATCTCCGGTACAATCTGGTGTTTGAAACTGTGAACCTCAGGTAAGAGTCGAACTGTCTTGCTGTTCAGCTGTCACGCCTCTCCTTAAGTGTAATGCACTTAAATTAATCCGGACCGAGGCCACAACTATGTAGGCAGTTGCAGCAAGTAATTGAATCATCGCTACACTGGTGTATTACGAAACAATATTTATTGCGCTATTGTGGATATTATTACAATCTTCTGCAGAGTGAAAGCTGCCCCTTGCATATATGCCCCATATAAAGAAATGCAGTAGTACAATATCCAATATGCATTTACTCGTATAATACAACAGCTAATTTTTAACTAATTGTTCAAATGGCATGATATTTTACATCGTTCCCAATGAAAAACCCCTTATGCAGTTTTGTGGCTTGATGGCAATTAAAAGTTTAAAAACTTAAAAAACGTTTCAGGTTTTGTAAACAATGTTCGTTATAGAAAGCAGATTGAGGATCTATATCATTTATACATAGGAATTATAAAAATGACAACTTAAATTTTTTTTTAGCCTTGTCAGAAAAAAATTTAAGAACGAAAAATGAAAGATGTGTTGAAATAAAAAAAAATATTCTTAAACGAATAGTTCTTTATGTAACTAAGAGAGATAAGGTGTGAAATTTATTAGTGGTTCTGCTGGTTATATTATGTCATTATTACTTCCAAACATTCTTGCAAACTTTATAACATGGAGGAAATTCCACGATAATTTGAGAGGGTTGTCTGCTTACCGATGCCACATTAAAATCTGTCCATCTGTCTCAATTTTTTCTGCTAAGCTTATAGTTAAATATCTGGTAAACTTGTTTCGTAATATAAAATTATTATATTAATAATATATTACATATGTTGGTGTTCAAAATTCGCAATGTTATATAAATTTTATAGCTATCACAATTTAAGATCACCCGTAAAACACATTAACCCATTTTCATGGCTGGTTTTATTTAGCAAACGTTATTTAAAATATGCAGACGTCGTTTGTGACCAGATGTCCTAGGAATATGTAATGGTAAATTTTATTCCCAAATTCGGCATTTCTACTTCTTTATGATCCACTATAACGTGATCAATCAATCCCATTTTATACTTATTTCATAGCATTTGTGCTGTTGCTTAATTTAATGTATTGTGTTAAAAATGCTAAGTATGGTTTGGAAATACTTTTCTAATCTTCTCATTAGTGTTTTTTTATAATTATGTATTCTTATATATAACATTCTCGTCTCATAATGTTAGTTATCAAATGGCTTTACCGATTTTTAAGAAATTTTATATGCATATTCAGTAGGTCTGAGAATCGGCTACTATTTATTTTTCATAGTTCTAAGTGGTCATGGGCAATTTTTTTTATGAAGTACAATAGATCCTTAGAAATAATTTATATGACAAAACAACGTTTGCCCGTTAGGTTGAATTTAATAAGGGTCTCGACTTTACGTACGTTTTCATGCAATAAGGTTTTTACGTAACGTGATTTGAATACTTTTAACGTAAAACAGCATTACATATTTGTTATTATGATGTAATGTGGATAGGTCGTATTTAAACAGTATTATCCGCCTGTATTTAATACATCCTTGAAGTAGAGGCGGTACATTGAGCGCATACGTTATCTGTATTTAAAATTTTCGTAACGGTTAATGATGTTTGGGTTCATCTCATAGTATATTTTCAAACCACTTAGAGCCCGTTTTATCCCTGTTGGGCATAAAAAATATGGTATAATGTAGAATTGAAAGCAAAGGATTTTTTTACATGACAAACGTAATGTTGCGATAGCCGATCGGTAACTGGCGGACCAAAAATGTTCAAAACCCGGGTTCGAATCCCACATATCATCGGCACCTTATTTCTTTTTTTAAATATTTTTTACAACTAGCTGTGGTCATGGCTTCACCCACATAGAAATCAGTGTGTCACAAAGTTTTTTCCCTTTAAATACCAACCCCACGGGAATTAAAGGATAAAAAGTAGCATGTCTGTTGCTCCACAAACTCTAATATGAAGTGAAAGACCCGTCACAATCGATTTATTTCACGCCGTTCTAGAGTATAAACTATTAACATAAACATTCCTCAAGAATTGAGCTATATTTACTAAAAATCGTACGAACATCCGTTCAGTAGATTTTGAGAAAATTGATTACATACAGACAGGTTTTGAGTCTTTGTTTAATAATAAGTATATATAGATACAACGATATAGTTACTAAATCAGTTAATAAACTATAAACAACTACATAAAAGCATACAGAATGCTTAACGAGGCGCGAAGCTAAAGTGGCGTTTAGTGAGGCACATAGATTGATAAAATTTATGGAAGTAGGGACTATAAAGTGTTGCCAACTTCAAAATGGCATTGGAATTGGCAGCACAAGGTGCAATAGTACTACTGAATATCCTTTGACTTATGATATTCACGATTGAAAACGTTAAAATAATAAATAATAGTCGAAAGATGTGTAACGATGATCCATATAAGTAACGGCCTGTTACTATCCCACTGCTGGGCATAGGCCTCCTCTCTCCATTTTTGGAGAGTAGGATTGGAGCTAAGACCTACCACGCTGCTCCAATGCGGATTGGTAGGTTACACATATCCTTAGGATTCTCTAGAGATATGCAGGTTTCCTCACGATGTTTTCCTTCACCGAAAAGCGTGTGATAAATTGCAATTATCAATTAGACACATAAGTTTTAATAGAAAAACTCATTGGTGTCTGCCAGGGTTTGAACCCATGATCGTCTCTAGAGATTCAAATGGTCGCACCGCTAGGCCATCACAGCTAACATGATCTATGGATCATGTTAGCTGTGATGATGCTATATGTAGCATAAGCTTTAAATTTTGCCGTTTTTTATTGCTGCTCCTCTCCTAATCATCTTAGCGTGATGTTATATAGCCTATATATAACCTTCCTCGATAAATGGACTAAATTCTCTGATAAGATATCTGTGATAAGATCTTATCTTATCACAGATATCTTATCAGAGAATTGTTGGAAAGTAGTTCCTGAGATTAGCGCTTGCAAACAACACACAAACAAACAATCAAACAAACAAAATCTTCAGCTTTATATATTACCTAGTATAGATGAAGCTTGTTTACTATGCATGAAAATACTGATCGTGTTTTTTTCGTCCGGTTATGAAGATGCCAACGTCTCTAAGCAATTTGCGTCATGACATGGGGAATCCCGATCTTAATAAAAACTTTAAGTGCCTCGTGAAACTCGCTTATTTAATAAATTGCCTGATTACTTGTTTTTTTTTATAAAAATTACAAATTTAAACATTATTATGTTTGAGCTTGAGGATAAAAATAAGTTAAATGTAATGGAATTTGTGCAATGTTCGCATAAGGTTGTAGATTTATATTTATGTATTTTATAAATTTTGTAAAAAACCTATACAACAGGGCAGAGATTAGCGGTTCTATATTTGCAACCTTATTATTCTATATATTTCTTATTATTTTATAAAACGTCTACTTTTAACTTTTTCTACAGAACTAAGAAGTATAGTTAATATCGAGAAATATCCCTATATAATATCTAATTACATTTTTGTGTTTATTTGTAAATTCGTAGATAATACACGTAGAAAATATAGTCATAAGTCCGTTACTAACATTATGAGCCCTTGTTGATTGAAATAAATACATTTGTTTTGATTTGATGTAAGCTTGTTTGAAGCTGTTATAGCCAAACGGTAATACTATGTGACTCTTTCGAGGGGGTCACGAGTGCAAACTCCGGCAGGCACCATTGAGTTTTTCTCTTTAATACTCATGTCTCTTATTGATAATTGCAATTTATTACACGCTATTCGGTAAAGGAAAACATCGTGAAAAAACCTGCATATTTCTAGAGAAATCTGAGGATATGTGTAACCTACCAATCCGCATTGGAGCAGCGTGGTAGATGTTGGCTCCAACCCTTTTCTCCAAAAAAGGAGAAAGGAGGCCTATGCCCAGCAGTGGGATTGTAACAGGCCGTTACTTTACTTTAGCTTAGTTAATCTTGAAACTGACATTGTACCATGTATAAAGTAAGAAAAATGATAATAAATTTTGTAATAATATGTTAGTATGTCAAATAGTAATTAATATTTGAAATGCGTTTTAAAGCAAAATAATTATATTATATATAGATATTATTTATATATCTTAATATGTAAAATTCTATTATTATATTCATTTACCACATTTGTACCTATACCACATTCAAATATGTTTTCCCAACACTCTTAGGGCTGCTGGAAGAGATCGCTTATAGCGATAAGCTTTCCTTTGTACACATTTTTTTTTCTTTAAATAATGTATCTGTTAACTTGTGGTACATAAATAAATAAATAAATAATTAATTATATAAATATTAATACTAAATTGATTAATTGAGACTCATCATCCTCCTGCCCTTATCCCACTCTAAGTGGGGTTGGCACAACATGTTATAAACATGCTGTCACATGATTGGGCTGCGTTTTTAAGACCGGCCACCTGTCTGACATCAACTTACCTAAGACGTATTTTGCGACACAGGTAAGAAGAGAGGGTGGTCTATTCTACTAAACCGGAAACCACATGGTGGGTCAACTTACCTTAGTCGCCTTTTACGACACCTCGGTAAGAAATCAGGGTGGTCTATTCTTCTCAGCACTAATAATAAAATAAAATAAATTAATTAAGACTAAAATACAAAATTATATAAATGTTTTTTTATAATAATATGCTAATCGGGCTAAACATGCGTTTGGTTAATTCTGAGTGAAGGTCACTCCGATCGTCTTAGATAACATTAATGCTGCATATATAACTTCCCCAACGCAACAACAGTCCTACATAATAAATTAAGATTTTATTACAAACTACACTTAGATTATAAGCAAAGTTGACTCGCTCAGTACTCTAATTCTATGTTAAAATCTGCGCGTGCACACATTTCTAAGTGACCGGTTTCGTTAAATTGCATATTATGTGATTGGTCTGCGGAATCCGTGACCTAAATGTTATGCTAGTATTTACGGATTTATAAGCCTGCGTTATAAGAAGCCCCCGTTAATATCTCCCATATTATACGCATTCATTGAATCATAAATATAATATACTAGCGGCACGCATGTATATACTACATATATTTACAGACAGACAGAGAAGGGACAGACAGAGAAAGCGACTTTGTTTTATACTATGTCGTCACGTTTAGCTATTATGTTGATAATTGTCAATTTTTTACCATACTTAACTGAAGACAAAATGACGTTTAACTGTCATTTATATTTTGTCATTCCACTGTCATTTACGTTTTGTTATTCCATGTCATAGCCGTTTTTGTTATACCACGTTTTATAGTGACTTGACGGAAATGCGGTCGAACGGGATAAAAAGTATTCCATGTCCGTCTCCTGATTCTAAGCAACCTCTCCGCCAATTTTCAGTCAAATTGGTTCATCCGTTCTTGAGTTATAAATAGTGTAACTAACACCACTTTCTTTTATATATATAGATATAATCGATTTCGCGTATTATAAGATTATATTAAGGGGTACCCATAAGTAATCAATTATTTTCACAAGATACAATTTCTCATTAGTCCTGCGACAACCAGACAAGTGTAAGCATTATTTTTTTTTGTGTTATTCTTCAACCAGTATGTTAGTAATTTATTCCCAACAATATAATTTTTTTTGGTAGCCCTGTAACAAAATGGCGGACTTTTTACCTTCTTAGAGCCATATTCATAATTGTGTACTTTTCCATTTTATTGCGAGATTAAGTGTCACGGAAACAATAAGCAAAATTTGCGAATTATATAGAGATGTGTTGAAGGTCAACGAGTGTCAACGTCGGTTTAGAAGATTTCCTGCAAGTGATTAAGACCTATCAGATAAGCATCAAACTGGACGCCCAGGTCAATTTGATAACGGCGCCCTAAAATCTCTAGTGGAGTCCGATCCAAGGTTAATTATACAGGAACTATGAAGAACCTTTGGGTCTACCTGGTCCACCATACAAAGATATTTAAAAGAAATTGGCAAGGTACATAGACAAGGTAAATGGATTGCACACCTGTTATCTGAAGCCGATAACGATCTTTGGCGAACAATTTGTAATTCCATGCTCATCAGACTAAGCAGAGATCCATTTTTGTCTTGAATCGTAACTGGAGATGAAAAATGGTTCCTTTATGATAACATAAAGCGATGGAAACAATGGCTGTCCGCAAACTAGATACCTCTTCCAACCCCTAAACCAACCCTATCCCTGATTAAGGTGTTATTGTGTATTTGTTGGGATTGTTTAGGTATTGTGTATTAAAAAGTATTGAAACCTAGGGAGACAGTTACTGCTGACCTGTATTGTCAACAATAACAACGGTTACAGGCCGCACTCATAGAAAAACCAGCTTTAGTCAACAGAAAAGGTGTGATACTCTAACAAGATAATGCCCGTCCTCATGCAGCGAAGATTACTCAATAAAAAACTAAGTAGTTAGCATGGGAACTTCTACCGCACTCTCCACACTCTCCAGACCTAGCACTGTCGGACTACCACCAGGTAAAGGTCACTGGAGCATTCGTTTCGAAAAGAAAATTGAATTTCGTACCCGATGTCCAAGCGCACCTTGTGTTATATTTTGAGTCACGTCCTCCCCACTTGTTTAAAAGGGGGGTTGAACTTTTGCAGGATCGATGGCAACAAGTCATCACAAATTATGGTGATTACATAAACGATTACAAAATAAAAATGTCATTTCACAAAAACATTTTATCTATGAACGCAAAATAATTGATTACTTATGGGTCCCCCTAATATAATAACAAAATTGTCTCAGTAATTAATTAATAGACAAAAATCAATTTAAATTTTTTAAATTGCAAACAATTTATATCAAAGTTATTACATATGTCCTTGTATAGAAAAAAAAATGATTGGCATCGATTTCGAGGCTGAAATATTAGAAGCATAATATGTATTTTCCTTATTGAGGTATAAAGATATTATTACATATTTGAATAGAAAATTTCTTCCATATGTTTTAATATATTTTACATTGATATTTTACCGTGTAATTTATTTATAGCTTACAACAGCGAAGCTCTGATAGCCCAGGGGTGAGAACGTGCGGTTCTTTCGAGGGGGTCACGAGTTCAAATCGCGGACAGGCATCAATGAGTTTTGTTAAAAACTTATATGTCTTCTTGATAAATATAATTTATCACACGCTTTTCGGTGCAGGAAAACATCATGAGGAAACCTGCATATCTTAAGAGAATTATGGGAATATATGTAACTTACCAACCAGGTTGGAGCAGCGTGGAAGGTCATAGCACCAACCCTTCTCTTAAAAAAGTAAGAGAAGAGGCATATGCAGCAATGGGATAATAATAAGCTGCAAGATACTTTACTTGTTTTTACATCAGCTGGTAAGTAGTTCTGATATTACAGAAATTATACTTCGAATACAACAGTTAAGTAAACAATAATTTACAGTATTTAAATAATTTATAGAATTAGGCGTTACTTTGCGGAGATCCATAATACAAAAGTAATAATAAAATTATTTTGCTATAATCCGCGATGAAGTAAAATAGAAAATATATATAATGCTAAATGTAGAGTGGACAATCGGTTATCATACCTGATACATGCAGGATTCGTAAAAAACACATGCACAAACCTCCACCACCGCCACCGTGATACACAAGCACTATATACGTTCACTATCACAAACTCAACAATCGTTTCGCCCCGCAACCGAAGCATCGTCAGGAGATAGACTCCACGACCAAAATCTCAAAGCGAAGCAATACCCAAATAAGTTTAGTTATACATTGTTGGTTGAACCAAATATTTTGGACTGCAACGCGATGTAATTTAGTCAATTTAGTATTACTTTTGTATTATGGATCTCCGCAAAGTAACGCCTAATTCTATAAATTATTTAAAGACGGTGAGCTTGACCGTACAGGCTAAACTCTACATTAAATTGACTAAATTACAATTGATTATATGTCAGATATACTTATAACAATTTTAAAAGACCTCATTACCAAACTAGTCGCTTAAAACGGTTATTAGAATAAAACTGTGTACAAGTATGGAGCATTTTATGTTTATCCATGTATAAATAAGAAAGCTTGAGAGAATGGGTAACATTGCAACGGACTCGGCTATAAAAAATGTATGAACAGAGAGGTTATAATTAAGCAATTAGCTAAGATAATTAGACTTATTAACATGTGTAAATTTAAATATAACGCTCATTATCTGGTATAACAGAAATGGTAAAAATAATACAGGAAATCATAAGCATCGAGCGTAAAGATTGTTTTCAAATAGCAATTTTCCACGTACGTATCGGAATGTTTATTATTTCTCTCTTATACCCTTATACTCTACACCCGTATAAGTAAGTATTTTGAATTATATAAGTACTATATAATTTACCAATAGTTATGGGCGATAGACATAACTTTGGGGACGGACGACCGTGTGTATCCAATATATTTTATTTATTTGCATATAGTGTAAACGGATTACAAAAGGTTACTACTATCGTGCTAGGTACTATCAGTGTAATTGATGGATAGCGAACTCACCGCGGATCCTTGTCATCGAGCGTCCTACGAACACACCCGAGTGCCGGCTTAATGCGCAATAACAAATGGAGGTTGCGATGGCAAAGGAATAATAACCCATCTTATGTGATGTGAAGTTTTCTTTGGGAGATGGTATCAATTGCGAGTGCGGTAATACAAGTTTAATTTTAGTTCAAGGTTTAATTAATACTCACTTCTGGACCTTTTTTAACGAAAGTTAAATAGTCTTAAATAATTCAAGACAAGTTATGATTCTCATAAGAAAGCTCAAAGTCACTCAGCGGGCGATGGAGCGAGCTATATTTTGAGTATCTCTACGTGATCAAATGAGGAATGAGGAGGTTCATAGAAGAACTAAATTCACCACCATTTGCTGAATGCCGCGAAACTGAAGTGGCGATAGGCAGGGCGCATAGTTCGGAGAAACGAAGGCCGTTGGGGTATAAAGGTGTTTGAATGGCGAACCGCCGTCGGAAAACGCAACGTCGGTAAATCCCCTACGAGGTGGACAGACGACTTCAAAATGGTTGCGGGGCGCCACTGGATCCAAGCGGCACAAGATTAAATACACTACTATTACTACTACTCTAGCTCCAATGTGTTATAGGATTATATCTATACTCATTACCATATCAAATTGTTAGATCGTCAACTCGGAATTAATGTTCATAAAACTAGTCTAAACATTGGGGAATGAAAACTGTAGAACATTTTAACAAATCATTGAAATAAATCTTAGGAATGCAATAATAACAACTATGTATGTGTCTGGCTCAGAGATCAGCAACTTGTGGCTCGCGTGTCACACGCGGCTTATTTCGATGTACAGTTTCGGCTCACCAGTTCAGTAATTAAAAATATTAATGATTAAAATTTTTACACCAATAGTCCCATTGATGTAAGAATGTTGGAATGGTAATTATCATAAGAATAAATATTGTTTCTTAAATTCAAGCCCTGCGGTTTCCGGCTGAGTAGAATAGACCAACCCCATTTCTTACCGAGGTGTCGTAAAAGGCGACTTAGGTAAGTTGACCTGCCGTGTGGTATCCGGCTGAGTAGAATAGACCACCCCTATTTCTTACCGAGGTGTCGTAAAAGGCTACTAAGGTAAGTTGACCCACCGTGTGGTATCCGGTTGAATAAAATAGAGCACCCTTTTTCTTACCGAGATGTCGTAAAATACGGCTAAGGTAAGTTGACGTCAGACAGGCGGCCGGTCGTAAAATACGTAGACAAATCATGCCACAACATGTTTATAACATGTTGAACCGACCACATTTTATATCTGGTTAAAATCTATTTACAGCAAAAATGTACATGTTATATCTATCTTAAATAACTTACACGCTAGGACTACACAAATCATGCTATTAAAATCTAGATATTTTTAATTGTCATTTGTAGCTCTCTAGTCTTAGAAGATTGTCGATCCCTGTTCTTAGTTGATCAAAGAATATTCTGCGTTGAAAACAAATCGTTCCTTTGCGGCCATCATTAATCAAAATAAACAACTTGTGATGTTTTCGATATGTCATCTTTAATTGTTAACGTGCAGACCATAAGTACGTGTAATGTGTATTTAATTTGTTACTGACACACGAACAAACGGATGTTCGTGCTCTGCATTAACTCGTTTACTAAATTGATTACCAGTGGTTATTGTTATAATTATATTATCAAACCGTAAAATTAAAAAAGGGAAAAATGTTATAAGAATACTGAGATTATTTCAATGTAGTAAAGTCATATTTTTAGTTTTATTCAGATAAATGTTTTACGTTCTATTTTATTTTGATACCATTATTTATTATTTCTTTTTATAATAATTTATTTTCTTATAATAAAATGTAATGATATATAATATTATTATTAATGTTAATAATAACATAATATTCTTATTTTGATAATGATTGATATAATGTTGTTTCTTTTTATAATTGTTAATGATTCTTTTGATGAATGATATCTTTATATAATGTTATTTTTAATTAGCTTATGTTTTTATTAGTGAATACTTATTGTACAGTTATTTTATAAATACAGATATCTATTTCATTACGTTCTTAACAAAAGAGAACTTCTCAATTATGATAGATAAATTTATTTTATTTATTTGATTATGATTTGCTCGCAGCAAATCATAAAGAAATATTATCATGTAGTGAATTTAATAATAACAACTAATAATGATTAATAAGGAACATAATTATACATCCTTTTAATATTCGAGATATAAATGTATTAATATTTGCTTTGATTTGTTTATTTAAGAGTCATTTTAAACTAAGTGGGAAAGAAGAAAATCCGTGATCTAAAATCCTAAAGCAGTTATTTATAATATGAAATTTCGTTGTAAATTAATTATAGCTTCAAAAATATAACCATTCTTGAAATAGAAATATAATAAAGTTTTGATTAAGACAAATAACGTAGCAACTGAGCTACACAATATATTTTGTCTTATTTATGGCTTTTGAAGGAGATTTATAAAGAACGAATTTCAATTTGACGAGTTAACGTTTCTTTGAAATTTTCTTTGCTTTTTTATTCGTTTTTATTTATATTTAGGTTTTATAACGAGTTTTATATTCATATATCTATGTATACAGTCTTTGGAATATATAACAATAATCTTTTTTATTTAATTACTTTTTTTTCTGTTAGGAATATTGTATCACAACTTTTGTTAACTCGACTAGACTCCACAAATATTATGAATAGATGAAACCATGAGAAGTGTCAGCATTTGCCATGGGTATGTGTAATTCTTGCCACATCACTGAATATATTAGCATACCCATAGAAAGTGTTACCCCATAGGTTCTATATTGCCAACATACAAGTGTTTGTTTTTTCATATAATTATTTCAATCAAACTAATTTTGCCCCCTTCAGTACTATGAACACTCATCACCCCTCTGCTCTTATCACACTATAAGTGGAGACGGCACAACATGTTAGAAACATGTTTTCACACGATTTGCCTACGTTTTTTACGACCGGCTGCCTGTCTGACTTCAACTTACCTTAGTCGTATTTTACGACACCTCTGTAAATAACAGAGTGGTCAATTCTACTCAACCGGATACCACACGGTGGGTTGACCTACCTTAGTCGCCTTTTACGATACCTCGGTAAGAAATGAGGGTGGTATATTCTACTCAACTGGATACCACACGGTGGGCAACTTACCTAAGTCGCCTTTTACGACACCTCGGTAAGAAATGAGGCTGGTACTCTTCTACTCAGCCGGATACCACACAGCGGGTCGACCTACCTTAGTCGCCTTTACGACACCTCAATAAGTAATGAGGGTGGCCTATTCTACTCAGCCGGATACCACACAGCGGGTCGACTTACCTTCGTCCTCTTTACGACACATCGTTAAAGGGTGGTATATTCTACTCAGCCGGATACCACAGGGCGGGTCAACTTACTTTAGTAGCCTTTACGACACCTCGGTAAGAAATGAGAGTGGTCTATTCTACTCAGATGAACACGGCAAAATACTATGAGCATTCCTTATACACAATTCAAGAGGTATATTTTTTTTCCACCCGATGTTGTGCCCTTTAAGTCTCTGTGAGCTTTTGAGGTCGAAAGGTCGTCTACCGGAGAATTGATTGACTCGCATCCAAGCTTTAATTAAGCACATAAGTATTGATAGAGAATGCAAATGTATCTGACAGCCCAGGACTTTAACCCGCTAATTTATACTCTATACTAATATATTAAGCTGATGAGTTTGTTTTATTGTTTGAACGTGCTAATCTTAGAACTTCTAGACCGATTTGAAAAATTCTTCGAGTGTAAGATTGTCCATTTATCGAGGAAGACTATAGGTTATATAATATCACGCTAAGATGAATAGGAGAGGAGCAGCAATAAATAACATTACGAAACAAAATTTAAACCTTTCGTTGCGTGCGGTAAACGGTGAAAGTTATTAAAAAATCATGTACTACAAAATTGTTCCCCTCTAAAAGTTCTAAATAAATGTCCACGACAGCATATGTATAGCTTTTTAAGGTTAACCCACTTTAACCATTTTTATGGTTATCAAGAGACTATATTATGGTTTTAATCTACCCACGTGGGCGGAGTCGCTGGCGACTGCTATTACTTTATAAAGACCTTGGGGCTTTAACCGATCGGCAATTATAAAGCAAAATGGCAGTTGACTATATTATACCCAATCTTCATTCTAAGCAGTCACATTCAATCGAACGAGCAACAACCTACAAGAAGTTTCTTATGTATATTTATGTATAGAAATCGGCCATACAAACGTCTTATTCTATTGAGTTAGCCCGAGTAGTTTCGAGCTCATCCATAGCTCTTTATACGGCGTTATCATGGCGGGAAAGTTCCCGCTAGTAGGGCTAACCCGATAAAATAAGACATGAGTATAACTAGTTTCTATACATAAACTATAAATACTCACAATAGTTTAAATGGCGATCCCTTTATTATTACCAGTGTTTTTTCTAAAACATCTCAAAATATTGCCAGCGATAAGTGACAATAAACGTAAGCCTTTGTCACTTTGTGTTTAGATCAAAATGCATGTGAAAATTTATCAATTGTTATTATGAAAAACAATATTCATACTCATGAACTGAAGACCTGAAGACTATAACTTTACTGAGGCCTTAAGTTGGACCTAGCTTTAAATTTAGGATCTGAATTTGTGCCTGCCTCTGCGTTGCCTGGGACTTAATTCTGGAGGTCAAGTTATTTTTGCCGTCTTGCTTCAGCTTATCAAAAATACATGACAAGGCATTGGATAAAAATAGCAAAGGCCTAGTCATATTAGTAACAACCTAAGGTTATCCTTAGAATATCAATATCACGTTGTGGGGTTGTTGAGTTAAATATAGACGGATAATATGTCGGGTGTCGTTCCACCCACACGATCGTGCCTAATGGCTGTTTCAATTCAATGAAATAAAATCAAATTTATTTGTATAAAGCTTAACAACATCTTTAAAAGGTCAAGAGACTGCTTTGTTATTTTGATGAAGTTATTACAAACAAATCGTTATATATTTACATTAATTCTGCCTTAAAATAATAATGTACTCTTAGGGACGAACTTTATCTCGAAAACGTAGAAAACAATACAATATACTTTTTTATATCTTTTACAATATATAAATAATTAGCAATATAAATAGAGTAGTATTTTGATAACCATAAAAATGGTTAATGTAATCTTAAAAGCTGGACATGCTAGCGCGGACTTTTATTTAGAACTTTTAGAGGGGATCAATTTTGTAATAAATGATTTTTGAATATCTTTCACCGTTTACTTAGCGCACGCACGGAAAGTATTAAATTGTGCCATTTATATTATAAATACCGTAAAATAATTGTGCCATTTATATTATAAGTGCCGTAATATTTTTTGTTGCTGCTCCTTCCTCGAGAAATAGACTATCTTACACTCAAAGAATTTTTTCAAAGCAGTCAAGTAGTTCTTAAGATTAGCGCGTTCAAACAATCAAACAAACAAACTCTTCAGCTTTAAATATTAGTATACAGTATAAACTGTATATATTATATATTAGTATACAGTATAAACTGTATACTAATATATAATTATAATTATATTATATTGTCTGTATTTTATACAATTTAAATCAAACCATGAACATTTCCTTTCCTTGGTAATGACAAAGTAGATGGAAAAATTGTAAGAATATATAAACAAAAATCCTAATATTATGATAAATATCTCGTTAAGTACAAGCTTTGATTATATCTTTTGTAATATAGAAAATATTAGCTATTACATTGATATGACTAAAGGCCCAAATTACCGACGATTTTAAATGGAAGTGTCTAAAGCGAAACAAATACGGTTGTATTAATGAGTATCACAATCTTTCTCATATTTTTTTTGGGTATGCCTTTTTGCACTATAATAATTCGTTTTACGAAGCAGTGCGAAGTTTCACACAGTAACCGGACCTAAATTTGTTATCAAAAAACATCGTATAGGGAACTTATTAATTAAGATAAACCTAAAGCATATGGAGCATGCTAATATAAATACCGGTCAAATATAATTTACAATAAATAAACAAACAAACATTGTAAAAGCTAGTAATATATATTATGTAGAAGTTATGTATGTATGAAAGGGGAATTTTATTGAACACCCTTATTAGTTTGGTAGCAAAAGTCTGGTTAATTAATAACTCTATGGTTGTAACGATAATAATTCTTCTTATATACATATTTTTAGCTTATTATTAATATCGTAACAAAAAATATAGGTACTTAAAATACATGCCCTCTCTACCATTGGTGTATTTTATTTTTAGGTAAAAGCTGTTTCAAGTATAAATGTGAGAGTTAACTTTCGTCGCGCTTGACCTACAACTTGTAACTATGCTTGTTTTTTAAACATGCCTCTTAAAAAGCGTAAAGGAATACAACTGTCATAACTTGAAACTAAATTCTTCAATTGGTGTTTATGTGATGACATTCCTTAATTGGATATTTATAAACGTATCGTTTAGACGAAGCTCGCAAAACCAATTTTGTGTGCAAATGAATCTATTTTATAAAACACTAGTAATATCCCGCGGTTACACTCGCGTAATTTTTAACCTTTTAAACTTTATTACATTTTTATTACGGATCCCTATATTTTTTTTGAAAATGTAATATAGCCTATGTTGCTCAGTAAAGATGCAGCTTTCCAATAGTGAAAGAATTTTTAAAATCGGTCTAGTAGTTTTTGTGTGAAAACATTACAAACATACATACAAATTTTTCCTCTTTATAATATTATTATAGACTAGCGGCCCGGTTGATGCTCAGTCTGGTTACTAAAAAAATAGAGTCTAAAAAAATCCGATCGCCAACAAACTTTTCTGGATTATCCGCTGGGTCTTAATGACCCGTTGACCAATTTTAATAATTGGTCCAGTCGTTTCGGATTTTGTAAAGAACGTTTATACATGTTAGTAGTTTTTAAAAGGTAAAAATAAAGAATATAATTATAATCTCGTATAATAAGTTACGATCTCAAATATTTCCTTGTCAATTATTATTCTATAATCGCCCAATAGCTTGATATCTCAATCTCATTCATTAACGTCATCCGGCAGAAGTACAAATGTTTATACTTGTTTTTGCAATAAAATATACGAATTAAACTCAGATCTTAGAGGAATAAAGATTGGCGAATTACAAAAAAGTAACACTAAAACACTGAGGTCATCATGACGATGTTATATTTGATGTTATTGGTTATTAAAAAATGTATAGCCACACTAAGCTAAATTATATTATGCCCTGTGATATCCGGCTAAGTAGAATAGACCAACCTCATTTCATATCGAGGTGTCGTAAAAGGCGACTAAGGTAACTTGACCCACCATGTGGTATCTGGTTGAGTGAATAGACCACTCTCTTTCTTACCGACGCGTCGTAAAAGGCGACTACGGTAAGTCGAACCACCGTGTTGTATCCGGTTGAGTAGAATAGACAACCCTCTTTCTTACCAAGGTGTCGTAAAATACGACTAAAGTAAGTTAACGTGAGGCAGGCGGTCGATCGTAATATACGTAGCCAAATCATGTGACAATAAGTTTATAACATGTTGTACCGACCCCACTTAGAGTGGGATTAGGGCAGGAGGACGATTACTAAGCTAAATTATATTAGGCAAACATATCGTTTAAATACTTTCAAAAACAGTTGCAAAATACTTTTAATTGCCTTCCATTGAATCCAATTAATGTAATAAAAGCTGTTATTTAAATTAGACAATTTTAAAAGACAATAGCATTCTAGCTGTAGCTCGATTAAATACCGGCACCAAGCAGCATGTCATCATTGTTTCCATAACGTAAACATTCGGGTCGGGGACGCGGAACTTGCATACGAAATTTATGAAATGTTATTAAAGTGGTTGCGACATGAAATGATAAACTTTACAATATAATCAGTAGACTCAAGTTTGTATTAATTATGCTATTTCAAAGACATGACGTGAATGTTTATTCACATTTATTAATGTGACCTTGCTTAACAGGGTACTGCCCTGTTAGGCAAGGAAAATATATAAAATCATCTTTTATGATTATTAGTGAGTTTTTTTTATTTACAACAAAAATGTACAAGTTATATCTATCTTAAATTATTTACACGCTACGACTATACAAATCATGCCTACGTGGAATGGTCCCAAGAATGCTGGCAGCGTTTCCGCGTTATTATTATTAATTAGTAATTCGAAAGATTTATATTTAATAACTAGCGGCCTGCCCCTGCTTCGCACGGGTATAAAATATATGTCACTCAGCGAAAAAATGATTAAAATCGATCCCGTAATTTTGATTGATTCATTACTGCCCAGAAAAACAATTTCCCTCTCCCTATACCAAGATTTCCTGCTATCTTTGGAATATCTAAATTCATATAGTACATATTTGCTTATTTATTTTTACATTTTTCCCTATGTATTTTATTTTCACAATTAATTACAGATGTCTTTATATATATAACATTCACAGCTTTCTTGACATTAAACAATACAAACATGTTTTCTTTAGTGGGTACTCTTGAAAGAGCGACATATAGCTGCTAGATTTGAAGTGCTATAGGGTGAAACGCGGCGTCCTCACGGCATTTTAAATCTGTAATATCTCCGAAAATGTTCACTTAAATTACATGCTGTAAACGGCCATATTGATCTATATTAAATCAACAATTTATTTAAGTTACTTAATTGGATAAGGATTAATGCTGTATTGTATAAAAATTGCTTCTAAAATAAGGCATTATTTTTCGTAAAAAGTAAATGATAAAAAATGCTATTGTGGGTTATCCATAAGAGATAGACATACACCATCGCGGACTTTTCTGTAGACCTTTTCAAGGTGTACAAATACTTAGTACATCATTTTGATAAATCTCGTAGGTTTTAGCCAGCGTTTGCAATATAAGCGGAAAAAAATGTAATTATTTACAGAAACCTCAAAAATTACAGTATTTCTCTACTTCGTATTGAATGTTATTATACGTACAAACCTTCCTTTTGAATCACTCTATCTATTAAAAAAAATCGCATCAAAATCGGTTGCGTAGTTTTAAAGTTTTATGCGTACATACAAAATATATGACTTTGTTTTATAATATGCAGTGACTAGACAACGTGACACCTAGCTTAACCCGCGTGGAAATCAGTGTATCGCAATAATAAACATTAGTAGTTATTGTGAGGTTAACCACAACAGATAGAGACATACTGTCACGGATTTTTTGTAGATTTTTTATATATCTACAATACCTTAAACATACAATACATTAAAGTTACATGATTTGACTTTATACATAGAACTTTATTCTTTGAATGGGGCGATTTCTTACTAAATGCTTAGAACACCAAAAGTAATAAAGGTATTTTAAATAATTTATAGAATTAGGCGTTACTTTGCGGAGATCCATAATACAAAAGTAATAATAGAATTATTTTGCTATAATCCGCGAAGAAGTAAAATAGGAAATATATATAATGCTAAATGTAAGTGGACAATCGGTTATCATACCTGATACATGCAGGATTCGTAAAAACACATGCACACACCTCCACCACCGCCACCACAATACACAAGCACTATATACGTTCACTATCACAAACTCAACAATCGTTTCGCCCCGCAACCGAAGCATCGTCAGGAGATAGACTCCACGACCGAAATCGCAAAGCTTTGCGATTTCGGTCGGCGGTGGTGGAGGTGTGTGCATGTGTTTTTACGAATCCTGCATGTATCAGGTATGATAACCGATTGTCCACTTACATTTAGCATTATATATATTTCCTATTTTACTTCTTCGCGGATTATAGCAAAATAATTCTATTAAAGGTATTTTATACATTTGATTAAAATATAAAATTTCCAATTTGTAATTTTATAATTTAAATAATCTGCATTTAATTTTGCGTAGCACGTACTTTTACAGGTATTTCCGGATCTCATTCATTTATTTTTCATTCAATTAATTCAAGATAAAAACTACTTGATTTGTTCATAAATATTTAAATTCTAAATATTATTATTAAATTTAGCTCTTATTATTTTACGACAGTTAAATATTCAGACATCAATTGTTTTTCTTCTTTAAATAAAATAACATCATTATAGTAACAATGCAAATTAATGATTTTTAAAATAAAAAATGAAATTATTTAGTCCAAGATGGAAATGAAATCCAGGACGACATATTTTAATTTAAATGTCTTTATTATTTTTTAATAAATCGATGTTATGTTCCTTTGGAGAGAGAGAATGGAACTTGAACAATAGGGTACAATGCGGATTGGTAGGTTATGCATATGCAATAAAATCGCTATATATAAACCAATTTCCTTGCACTATTATGCTTGTATAGGTAAATCTACGTTCCTCATGATAAAAAATCATTCAATAATAATAATTATGGCTTATTATCCCAAGTATGGCACTAGAAAGTCCTTACTTTATCGGTATTTAATTATATAGCTTTATTTAATAAGTTATTTAAACAGTGGCATCAGAAAATGTCAAGTGGAACATTGTTTATGGCAGATTATTATTTAAGGTAGGTTATCTTGGCCTACTTTACTAAATATAGACAGGTTTCGCGAGTTTTTAGGGTGCCGTGTAAAAATTATAATCTGTTAAAAATAAATGTTGACAGCAAAGTTTCATATAGAAATACTATATTTAAAACCCCAAAAAAAATATTCGTATAAAGTAAAACTTAAAGTATGTAAAAGTAATGTTATAATTTAAAAAATCTATCTTTTGAAAGTTCGAACGTTATAATCGAATATTTAAACTAATTTTAAGTTTGTCATTTTAACTATTAATGCTGAGTACGAGCATCTCCCAATGCCCAAAACTTTATTTATTTAGTCTTTAAAGAGATTTTGTTATATTAATTATCTGAAGAATAATAAGTTACTTTGCGGAAATTAATAGAACAAAAGGTTAATGATAATATTATTTTGCTCATTCCGCGTTGAAGGTCATATTTGACCGTTAGGCTATCAAGGCTCTTATTTAATATTCAAAAGAGATAATCTTTTATATATATGTATATATATTTATGAATTTTGGTAACGGCTCCAACGAATTTCATGAAATTCAGCATGTAGGGAGTTAAAAAAAGATATTGTTTTATCCCTGTTTTAGGGCACTGAATAAACTGCTACAATTTTATGAGAAAGCAAAAGCCAGTTGCACTGTCAAAGAAGAATTACATTTACATAGCATATAAATACACAGTAGCGTGCAAAGGCGGTCTTATCGCTTGGAGCGATCTCTCCCAGAAAACTTTTGATGTAAGGATCATGGCGTTTTTATTGCATTTTTTTATTTATTAAAAAAAATTACCGAGCAAGGATCGGTCACCCAGGTCCTAATTATTTATGCATATTGTTAATAATCAATAACTAACTAGATATTTTAAAAAATATGTTCTGCAAAAAGAACTAAGAGATTGTATTTTAATTTATACCATGATGGAATTGACTTCATATATCATCACGATAAGAACAGATTCGGTTACAGAAATCGATGTATCGATGATATGTAAATAGGATAAAGTTGTGTTCATTTAAATAATATAATTTTTAATTTTTAATTTTAAGAGGCCACAGATAACATTACCTAATAAATAACTTTAAGATTTGTTCTTTGTGCACCTCTTAAATTACTTTTATCGTACATATTTGCATTTTAAAATGTAAGAATTTTGTTTTGGTGCATGAGTAAATCGAATAAATATATACTTTATACCATTGTTCATAAAGGTTCCTTTTTGTAGATACCGAAATGGACGTTGCAGTATTTAAATATTCGAATGGGCTACCCCACCACACGCTCTACTCTCCGCAATTCGCAATTTCAACGATGCTTCTGGGCTCGCCCGTCCCGCCCGGTGACGCTGTAAAAGTCGTTAGGTCTAACAGAATACAGTCAATTCGAAAAAAAGGAAAAAAAATAACAACAGAATATATGTACATTCTCTTTAGACAAGAGATCACAAAACCGTATGTCGTGGAAATCAGTTAAGAGTGAACATAGCGAACTTTTATCGGTTGAGAAAGGATGAACCCGGGTTTTTTGATTTCACTAGTCCGCCCGTTCCCCACTGAGCTATTACTACTTTACTAATGACAGCAAATTAAACTTTGCATTCTGTTCTATGTTTTAGCATTTATTCAATGAACGCAAACAGGGATAAAATACATTTTTTATGAAACCTAGCTAAATCGAACATTTACATATAAAATATCATTAAAATCATGAGCCGTTTCTGAAATTCAAATTATATACATATAATATATAAATAAACATATTCAATTTTTTAAAAACTGCTACTAATTTTATGTATTCTTAAGAAGTGAAACTGAATGCTAATCAGTCTTTTTAATTAATATCACATTTTATATTAAACTTTATGGAAATTAGTATTCAAAAGGTAGTTGGAGTTAGGTATATTTCGCTCAAATGATTTATTAAGTATTTTTTAAGCTATATAAAGATCCAAAAAAATTTTGTCGAATACTAATAATAATTTTTCAAGGAAAATATGGTCGTATTATTGTTAAAAACTTTAACACAAGAAATATCAACAGAGTCGGATAATAATATTAGGTAATGCTTTTCAACACTATACGGTGATACGACTAATATTATTTATACTTTACTAGCTTTGGCCCGTGGCTTTGGTTGCGGGGAATTTAGTCTTCCACATTAGGTCACGACAGATTATTTTAAATAAATATATTTTTAATATACTAAAATGTGCACATTAAAATAGTATCTAATTTAATTAAATATATGGTTCACAATTTTGGTCATAGTGGCTTCCACATAAAAGACAGATATATGCTGTCCCGGACTTTTATTTAGAACTATTCAAGACAAATAATCCTACGGTACATCATCTTTATGTAACTCCAATGGTTTAAGCAGCGTACACCAAGATAGCTCTGAGGCCAGTTTTTTTCCGACTTCATTGACATGTATCATGATATTACATAAAATCATTACAAATTGTAGCCTATATGTTATTCCGATGTATAACTTATATTACTGTAAATTTTCACCTAAATCCGTCCATCCGTTTTTTCATGAAAGAGTAACAAACATACATGCATACTCATAAACTTTCGCATTTATAATACTAGCTTTTACCCGCGACTTCGTTCGCGTGAACTGTTGTCAAGTGATTGGTTGATAGTAGATGGCGCTTTTTAGTGTAATCCTATTCCTGTAGAATTAAAAGGATTTCTATAGTCTATATGTTATTCCGGTGTATAAGGAATAATTGTGCCAAATTTCATCGATATTGATTCAGCGGATTAGCCGTGAAAGAGTAACAAACATACATCCATACTCACAAAATTTCGCATTTATAATATAAGCAGTATTAAGTAGGATAGGATAGGACTTTGAAATAATACGACGCAATAACGTAGCTCGAAGGAATCTTTACAAGCTTCAGCCGTATACGCACGTTGCTTAAAGAAAGATATATTATTACCGACGTGTAATCACATGACAACAAGTTTCGAACATGTTGTGCCGACCCCACTTAGAGTGGGATAAGGTCAGAAGAATAATGATAATGACTTGTTTCTGGATATACGGACTCAAAGAGATTTTATTTCGACTCCATGAATACCACGCAACTATTTATACAACATCACTATCGTAAGGAACTCTGCCATTCGCCCTCACATACATTTTCCATTGATTTCAATAGTTTCTTGCACACTCAATTTATTTTCTCCTGTCACTACAAATGCAGAAGAAATAAAATGAAAAAGAAAAATGCAAGTCAAGTACAAAGTCTGGTTTAAAAGCAATATATGTTATCTAAATAGGTTTAATGTAAGATAAGTAATATATTTATCACATAGATAAAAATATTATAAAGAAATACTTACTATCTTAATCGCATTTCTCCTGTTTACCTTTTATTTTTTTACATACGTTGTACTAAAAAAGCAAATAAAGAAATAATTTTGTTTATAATTCTACAATTACAAAAATATCGACATTGTAGACCGGTGTTTATATTGTTTTTTTGACACGGGTGTCCGTCCACAAAGTAAGTAACTTAATACTTGTGTTATGGGTGACAGATATCTGGTAAATATATACATGAATTATATTTAAAATACATACTTAAGTACTCAAATACACCCAAACTCCAAAGACCAACAAACGGCGGGAATCGAACCCGTGATCCGCGGAGCCGAAAGCAGTGTCTCTGACAATTGCGCCAACGGACCAGTCCAGTCAGTGTTTTAACTTAAACAGTCATATTCATCTAGCTTTTATCTAACATTTTATATACAATAATATTATGTACCTATAGTATAAATTTTGCTTAAAGGGCTGATACTGGTGTCTGGCAAATATCTATACAATATAACTATGGTAAGGAACTCTATCATTCGCGCCCACATACAACGAGTTGCATCTAGGGTTGCCACCTTTTTTAAAAGAAAAATAGTATTTTTCTTTTTAAATCAAAAAAATATAGTACCTTAAGGAAATCTATTTTCAATCATTTTTTATTTTTCCATGATTGTTTATTATTACTTTTCGCCGGACAATGACAAAGGAGTTAGAGTTACTAACTAACTAAGCCCCGTAAATACATGCATGAGTTTCGTTCAAACATTCCCTATGCAGTGCTGCGGGTGCGTTTCATTCACAGTTGATTAAAAAAAGCGCGACAATTGAATTAGCGATAGAAATATAGTATTTTTTGTCCTATATTATTTTTCTATATTATATAGTACAATTGACTAAAATATAGTACGATACTATATAATATAGTACGGGTGGCAACCCTTGTTGCATCCACCGTGAGTCAGTTCGTGACCACGGTGGTTGCAACTCTGCCGAAACGTCAAACCTTATACAAAGGTAATTCGATTATGATGCGATGTGACCCGTATGTTTATATAATAATCAACTCTTATGTCTTTTTTACATCAAACTTTACGGTGTACAGTATATCTATCAATACAGTATTGTATTACAATAATGTCAAAACTACCGCAGATCAGGTGTCACGTCACAGTTGACTAACCACAGATAAAAATAGCGGACACCGAAGATAAGTATAGCGGATCGCATCATCAGCGTTCTCCATTGTTATTCTTAAATACGAGTAAATTGTTTGTAAACTATCCGATAAATTTCTTTATATTTATGTAATACGATAAAGTATTATCTTAAATTGTGTTTAGATTACGACAGTCATGATATAATATCGATAGTAACAGTAAAAACGATGTTTAATAAAGGTACAGGAAAAATATACAAAAATGTTTAGTTATTATTTTTATCGCAATGTTTATTTTCAATATATCTGTGTTATCGGTTATTATTAGCCGTGAGGTATCCAACTGAGCAAAATAGTCCTATTTCTTACCGAGGTGTCGTAAAAGGCGACTAAGGGACGTCGACCCGCCGTGTGGTATCCGGCTGAGTAGAATAGACCAACCTCATTTCTTATCGAGGTGTCGTAAAATACGACTAAGGTAAGTGGACGTCAGGCAGGCGGCCGGTCAGCCAAATCATGTGACAGCATATTTATAACATGTTGTACAGACCCCACTTAGAGTGGGATAAGGGTAAGATGATGTGTTACCGTTTTTATCATAAATTCCAATGGATTCAAATATATAAAATGTATGTACAACGGTGTTTTATTTTTTGAAATCGATATAATTGAGTATAAAATTTTATATAGAGCTGTGAACTAAATAATTTCAACGTGAGTAATACCTTCAACATGGCATACTTAAGTGTTTTCTTTAATTATTTAATATTAAGACAATTCATTAAAATGTATAAAAAGTGTTCAGTTGTTTACCTAGTCTCTCCAATTAAAGTACATAAGACATTAACCAAATACTATGCTTTATATACAAGGCAATAGATAAAGCTTATTTAAACGGCAATGAAATACATGTCTAGAATCAACATTACGATGCTAAATTAAATAAGGTAATTTTTGCATTTATTTACCTATTTTAGATGATCATGTACCAGACAGCGAGTAGAGAAAATGCCAGTGTATCGTCTACAGAAACTCTACCATATTTTCGCTTCCAAAGAAGCTACTGGTTCTCCGTCAGATCCGTTGTCGAATTCATATTATAACGTTTCACTTAGGCTTTATAATCGACGTTCACAGTAACAGTACACGAAATCACACACAAAAACAGCAATATTCGAGCAACTTTCACTTAAAACGCCGCACCAAAATACACCTTCTAACCTGGCATGATTATTGCAATCACTAAATTCACAGCGGCCGGCAGTCTAGATTCTCAAATACACTTACAAGGCGATAACTACGACGCGTACTTAAGTAGTTCTAAAACGCCTGTACACTTTAACTCATTAATAAATAGAGAGGTTTCTGTCATGTGTTTTGTTTACAGTGGAATCGAAGCGCGCGGTAACAAATTATTAGGTCCACGTCGGTCGGCGACCGGCTGCCTTGTGCCGAGGTATCTACCCCACCGAATGCCCAGAGCCTCGAATCGTGGTCCGCGCGGCGCAAGGTCCATTCACTTACGACATTTTGCCTCTGCTAATGCCAATTTTCGCGACTTATGCCGAACTGAACCGAAGGCGAACGGTAAGCGCCAAACCCTATTTTCCTTTGCGCTCATGTCTGTAGATTGCACTACAGAACCGCTGCGAGACGGAGCGAAGAGAAACTAGAAAAGTGGATCTCCGAGTTTTCATAATTGCATACAATATATAAAATGTTATCTACAATCTTGACTAGTATATGTTGTATTGTATGCAAACAACATATGATTCACAAAAATGCAAATTTTCACAAATTCACGATATAGATAAGAAATTCATAAGAGATGTAAGAAAACATATATGCAGGTAAATTAATAAAATTATTATGGTTTGTAAGTTACTTTTAAACGTCAAATATTTATATAATATAACACTCTATAAAATTAAATTATTATCTATATATCAAAGCTTCTTTCTACTTTATAAGCAAATTGCGAGCATAAAAAAGACTGTTTTGGATATGAATAAAAATAAAACAGAGAAGGGGTGCAAAAACAAAATATCATTTGAAATAATTTTCATTATAGTCGGAACGACTTGCAAAAGTGCTTAACAACTTACTTAAAAAGCTTATTTCTCTTTGACTCAACTTGCTATTTCCATTTGTTACTCTTTTATATAAGTCCTAACTTTCTGGAGCTGTTATTTATAGAGTTTTCAATAATATAATATTTGAAAAATTAGAAAATGTATAACATGAAATATTTCACACCGCAAACAATTTTTAATTATTAACAAGACAACTTATTACTTATATAAAGATCAGTAATAAATTAATTTAAAAAAAAACGCAGTTAGGCCTTCGTGCCTTCCAGTTACAGATCAGTAGAAACAAAATATAATCTTTACGAAAATCCAAATGATAAAAATAAATTAATTTTAAGTATAAAGAATATGTGAAAACAATGCTTATGAGTATAAGCTATAATACTATATATACTCTCATTAGGAGTCTTAATACATCATAAATATATATGTTTCAATTAATTACCAATTACTTATTTGGAAAAGACGAAAAACTATGCCGGTATTTCTCTCTTAGCGGTTTTAATGATTTACTTACAGGTTAATTAACACTCTTATAGAAAGTCCATTTATACAGTAATCAAATTTATATAGTGACATGTAACATTAAATTAATTTACAATAAAAAAATCTTGTCTAACTTAAAACCCGAGTTTTTATTTTCGTTAGATAACATTTGACCCAATGCGTCATATCGTGTGGTTGCAGCTCAAAGAAACGGACGTGCCGATGTGATATCATTTGTATACGAATAACAGTATCCGGATCCTGGTTCTATCTTATCATCAACCGGCATAACAATTTTTTTCTAGAATAGCTATTGACATTGAGTTCTACTAAATTCGACGTCATCTCAAAAACTCCGCAGGATTTAATAAAAAAAACTTTTAAACCACGCGGGTAATGTACATATCTCCTTCTCTTTCTCTCTCTCTCTCTCTCTCTGTGTGTGTGTGTGTGTGTTTTGCTGTGTGTCTATATGTGTGTGAGGATGCGAACGTACCTATGTGTGTGACAGAGTTTTTGTCAGTGTAGTTGTCTGTGTTTGTATGAAGGTAAATAAAAGGTTTGAAATAAATAAAATAAAAGGTACGCGGCTTCATGCTCTCCTATGTCAAAGCTGTTCAATAGTACAAGTAAATAGAAACCATTCAATAAGGTTTCTAATTAATGGTTCAAGTTGAAATTAATGGACCATAATATAATAACCTTCTGTACTAACTAATCATATCTTACTATATTAACATAAAATAAGCAAGTAACTTTACTTGCCGGACGTATTTATCATAATATAATGAATTTCAATAAGTTATTTTAGTTTAACCAGATGAAAAATGAAGTATTGATGTTTAGGAGTATATTTTTGGCGTTTGCTTTTTTATTATATTTTAATCAATGGATGACGCGTACGCTCTACTTAAATCATCTTAACGTTATTTCTTTTTACATGTTCTAATTTATGACTTTTTCAAATGTATTCATAGTCATTGCATCTCAAGTATACTGCTAAATTTTTCTTTGGAGATACCAGAATCAAAAGCAGTCTGAAGCTTTGTTATATATTTATATTATATATTATAATAATAAAGAAATGCATTATAATTAATGGCATAAATTATATAGACATTGCAATTTATAGCAAACTAAGTATACAGGCATTTCTTTCTCATATAGGATGATGGAATAGAATAATTATACATACATCATCCTCCTGCCCTTATCCCACTCTAAGTGGGGTCGGCACAACATGTTACAAACACGTTGTCATATGATTTGGCTACGTATTTACGATCGGCCGCCTGCCTGACGTCAACTTACCTTAGTCGTATTTTACCACTCCTCGGTAAGAAAGAGGATGGTCTATTTTACTCAACCGGTTACCACATGGTGGGTCAACTTACCTTAGTCGCCTTTTAAGAAGTCGTTTTTTTAGTCGCTTTTTACACCTCGGTAAGAAATGAGATTGGTCTATTCTACTCAGCCGGATATCACACGGCGGAGAATAATTATACATACGTTAAACAAATTTAATGTTGAAAATTATGTAGAATATAATTTAGATAATTCTTACATATAAACCCACATTTTGTATTTCTTTTTTTAATCGCGATTATATTTCTGTAGGATTTAAGATAAAAAAATTATAAACCAAAAGTAAATTAATTTCAATACTGTACAAATTAGTGAGCTATTAATAGTTGTCACAATTTTTTAGCTTTAATTTATATCTGCCAGTCAGTTTTAATTTTGTTTGATTACATAAGAAATATTTGACGAATGTGTCAATTTTAAGACAAATATCGTATCAGTCAATCAGCATTAAGACGACGTACAAAAACTGTACTCCCTTGAACCAATCTCCAAAAATATTGTTGTCATACGTAATTTGTTTCCTATTTGATATAGGTAGGTATTTGATAGACAACCCTCTTTCTTACCGAGGTGTCGTAAAATATGACTGAGGTAAGTTGACGTCAGGCAGGCGGCCGGTCGTAAAAACGCAGCCAAATCATGTGACAGCATGTTTATAACATGTGCCGATCCCACTTAGAGTGGGATAAGGGCAGGAAGATGATGACTTTACAAATTATAGTAAGCTATTTATAGTTATGTCACAATTTTTTAGCTTTAATTTATATCTGCCAGTCAGTTTTTTATTTTGTTTGATTACATAAGAAATATTTGACGAATGTGTCAATTTTAAAACAAATATCGTATCAGTCAATCAGCATTAAGACGACATACAAAAACTGTACTCCCTTGAACCAATCTCCTAAAATATTGTTGTCATACGTAATTTGTTTCCTATTTGATATAGGAACGTGCAATTATGGTACGTATGGTATTATATGTATATACGCCGTGTGGTATCCGGCTGAATAGAATAGTACCACCCTCATTTCTTACCGAGGTGTCGGAAAAGGCGACTAAGGTAAGTCGACCCGCCGTGTGGTATCCGGCTGAGTAGAATAGACCAACCTCATTTCTTACCGAGGTGTCGGAAAAGGCGACTAAGGTAAATCGACCCGCCGTGTGGTATCCGGCTGAGTAGAATAGACCAACCTCATTTATTACCGAGGTGCCGTAAAAGGCGACTAAGGTAAGTCCACCCGCCGTGTGGTATCCGCCTAAAATGAATAGACCACACTCTTTCTTACCGAGGTGTCGTAAAATACGACTGAGGTAAGTTGACGTCAGGCAGGCGGCCGGTCGTAATAACGCAGCCAAATCATGTGACAGCATGTTTATAACATGTGCCGACCCCACTTAGAGTGGGATAAGGGCAGGAAGATGATGATGGTATTATATGTATATGTACCTATTAGGTATAATTTTAGTAAGTTTAATATTTTTAATACCTGGTAACGGATTCAAAAATAACTTAAATCACTACCTAACTTTTAAAAGCAGATTATTTCAATTGCTTTAGAAAAACCTAATTAATATTCAAACGTCAGGTATATTCCTACTAATTTTGTTAATTTCAAAAAATAATTTTATAATATTTCGTATCTCAGATAGGTATTCACTCTTCGTTAAACAAAAACTGCTGCTTGCAAACTTATTGTGCACAGACAAAAAAAAATACGTATAATATTTTAGTACGATTTTTGATTATGCTCTATAAAAGTCCAGGCCTCTTATAATACCACTGCGAGTTATAATATATTATGCCCCCTCCCTCCATCTTTGGAGGGAAGGTTTTTAAGCTAATATCAAGTAGGCACATAAGTTTAAATAGAAAAACTTTAGGCTTTGCGATTTTGTCGTGGAGTCTATCTCCTGATGATGCTTCGGTTGCAGGGCAAAATGATTGTTGAGTTTGTGATAGTGAACATATGTAGTGCTTGTGTATTGTGGTGGCGGTGGTCGAGGTTTGTGCATGTATTTTTATGAACCCTGCATGTATCAGGTATGAAAACGGATTGTCCACTCTACATTTAGCATTATATATATTTTCTATTTTACTTTATCGCGGATTATCGCAAAATGATTTTATTATTGCTTTTAAAACTTATTACTGCCTACCCGGAACTTGAACCCGTGACCCCGTGAATAAAATCACGCGGTCTCACCGCTGGGCTATCACAGCTTTAATGCTCTATATAGTATAATAAATATAACATAACATATTAAATATGTCGTTCATTTTTATAATTCTTGCAATATCAAGTTTTCATTACTTCTATTCAAACAACATCAATTTGTCTTTTTGATTTGGTTTAATATTCTGGACTTTACATGTCGCAACTTACGGCTTAGATAGGAAAGGTGAATTTGAAAATTTGAAAGCCGTGTGGTATCCAGCTGAGTAGAATAAACCGCCCTCATTTCTTACCGAGGTCTCCTAAAAGGCGACTAAGGTAAGTCAACCCGCATTGTGGTATCCGGCCGAGTAGAATAGACCACCCTTATTTCTTACCCAGGTGTCGTAAAAGGCGACTGAGATAAGTTGATCCACCGTGTGGTATCCGGTTGAGTAGAATAGAATACGACTAAGGTAAGTTGACGTCAGGCAGACGGCCTAACATATTTTACGACAGGCCTGACGTCAACTTACTTTAGTCACCTTTTACGACATCTCTGTAAGAAATGAGGGTGGTCTATTCTACTCAGCCGGATACCTCACGACTTGTTGGTTAAAGCGAAAAGGACTTCACAGATTATTAATTTTAATATTTAAATGAGTTTATCTTGTATGTATATATATATTAATATTTTTTTTCCTGAAATTCAGCATGCAGGGAGTTTTGGGGGAGAAAAGTAAAAAATATTTATCCCTGTTTTTAGGCTCTAAAATTTTATTGAAATTTACGTTGAATACAATCACAATTTTTCGCTGTCAAATGAAAAGTCATGGTAGGTTATTTGGGGAACGGGCGGTCTAGAGAGGTGAAATTACCTAGGATCGAGCCCTAACTGCCCTATTATTTTTTCATTTTTCTTTCAAATTTTTTTTACATTACTTTAAAAATTACCTAACGAGGCTCGGTCACCCAGGTACCTAATTTAAATCTGATCAGATCAGATTATATTGAACCTTCAAATTGAATGATTTATAAATTTGATTGAATTGAGGGCTCTTCGGGCCCATTGTACCTAATTTATTTTGAAAATGGCCTCTGATTGGCGATTGAGATTGTCTAACAAGTTTTATTTAAAATAGAACATTACACGCTACCAATACCACTTTATTAGTCGAAGTTAATATCGTATACATTAAGAACGTAAAAACATTACCAGCGCGTGTTGCATTCTTCATGAAAAAATAAATATACATAAAAGCTACAAATTGTATAATAATCTACTTGACTTTACAACTCTTAAGTCATTAATATTAGTCATAAATATATTAATAATTTTTATTAAACACTAACATTATTTGAAATACGCCGTGTCGTATCCGGCTGAATAGAATAGTAGTAATAGAATAGTACCACCCTCATTTCTTACCGAGGTGTCGTAAAAGGCGACTAAGGTAAGTCGACCCGCCGTGTGGTATCCGGCTGAGTAGAATAGACAAACCTTATTTCTTACCGAGGTGTCGTAAAAGGCGACTAAGGTAAGTTGACCCACGTGTGATATCCGGTTTAGTAGAAAACAACACCCTCTTTCTTACCGAGGTGTCGTAATATACGACTGTGGTAAGTTGACGTAAGGCAGGCGGCCGGTCGTAAAAACGCAGTTAATAGCTAATAGTATAATATTAGTATAGGGCAGGAAGATGACTAACATTATTTGAAATGTAAAAAAAACATTATAAAAATTCTAAAAGTACTTAAAATATTAATATAATGAACATAATAAATATATATGTATGCTCGTTTTCACAAATGTTTGTTTCGTACATCATGATGATGCACTAAAAAATTACAATCTTGTATATTATATACTTACTTATTGTTTCCGCAAAATCTGGCTTACATAAGCACGCGCACTTTTTTTATATGACACAAAAAAACCTCCTCATAAAGCAGATTTCAACACTTTAACACTCATTTTCGTTGCAACACATCGCAAGAAAAAACATACACAGCCAATAACGTGCAAATTACGGCCGATCGCTTTCGCTCGATTTATGTAAACACTACCTACGGATTGCACAAAAACACGTAAATAGGTATTCACTTGAACTTTTTTCTATATTTGTTTTAAATGGGGATGGATTTTATCAATTGATCGTCGCATAGGTGCGTTTTGTGCGTCCGCGCAGACGTGTATCGGCGAACAGCACGCGTGGCACAGAATTACTGACTGTCGAACTGGTTAGCAGACCGTCGCCGGCCAACCGCGACCGCATCGACAAGTGGTGGGCTGCCGCGGAGACGAGCTGACCTACTAAGGTGGATGCTCTAGAAATGTGACTTCATAAAAATGATTGATTCACCTTCGCAAATAATACACTAACACTTGTTTTTTCTATAATGTTAGCTTACGATTATCGTTATAGTTAACAAGTTTCAAATATATTCTTTACTAGTGGTATTGCGACCTCGTTTACGTCGACTTAAGTGTAAATTACCCTTAATTGTGTACCACCGTGTGGTATCCACTTGAGTTGAATACACCACGCTCTTTCTTACCGAGTCGTCGTAAAATACGACTGAGGTAAGATGACGTCAGGCAGGTGGCTGGTTGTAAAATACATAGCCAAATCATGTGACATGTTTATAACATGTGCCGACCCCACTTAGAGTGGGATAAGGGCAGGAAGATCATACCCTCAGTTGTGTTCTATATGTTTTTTCCTGCTGGAACATATTGCTACGCGAAAATGTAACAGGCAAACAGACAGGCAGACTTTCACATTTATAGTATTAGAATAGATAACACGACTTTATTCATAATCTCATAAAAATTTTCTTCAGAATTTTCATTCTTATATTATTTTGTTTCAAACAACAAAAATTTCAAACTTTATTATATTCCCCAACTAGCCCGAAAAACCTAGTGTATTATTATTGCAAGTGGGTATACCTCTCAATGTCATTCCATCACCCAGAGAAGGGTCGTACTTTCAACATATTTTACGTCATCTCAAAGAGGAAAAAATCAACCTAGTCTTTCCTAAATTACAAACCTCGCATACCTGCGGTGGAGTCCCTCGACGACCTCACTTGAATGTGGTAATCTAATAATAAAAAAATTATACAAGCTGACCACTGATTACATTACAATCATTGACAGGGTTATCTGGACGATTGAGTAAGCTTGGTAACTACCATCCAATCTGCTAAGCGTGTTACTACAATATAATGACAAAAATCAGTACTGAAACATTCATAACAGATCTTATGACTATTCCTTATACTCATATATCGATTGACATGACGTACAAGAAAATATTGTATGAACTTCTCCGTTCTACGTCGTCTGTTATGATAAAAATAAACACAAAACAATAACCGTAAACATAAATAAACCTACTGAAGCTTAGTCAATTCTGCGTTGCGCAATAATCTTATTCTAGGTCACGACCTTCTGTTGTCATAAACTTCTACGACCTATACTGCGTCCATCATATTATCAGTCTTTTGACAGCTCACGCTCATTAAGTTTTGTATTGCTTACGTACAAATATCATACAAATAATATTTGTACTTTATGGATGGGTACCGCCCACTTAGTGATGTCACACATAATGGGTTACTACGATTATGCCACAGATTAAAAATAATCGGTAGAAATCGATGTTACGAGTATTAAAAGACATTTAATAACATTATATAAAGTTTTACTTTCTTCTTAGTTAATACATGAATACAAATAAAACAATCAGGATATTTTAATTTATTTTATTAGCACGAGTCGTCGGAATGATAATCAACACTAGACTCCTCCGATGAGGAGTCTTCAGTAGCAGTTATTATTAGCTCTTGTGTAGATAATATATTATCAAACGCAATATCACGTTCTCAATCAGAGAATATTACTCTTTTAGTTCTTTCCACCACACTTGCCCAGTTCTCGGCCGTTACGTGGGTGCAAGCATTTTTTAGCAATTGCAACATTTTATTCGCTGTGAATGGGGGGCTTGTATTGCATCTCGCAGCATGCCCTTTTACTTGTGCCCATATAAGTTCTATTGCGTTGTACTGGCAGTGGTATGGAGGAATCCGAAGAACAGTATGGCCATATTCTGCTGCCATTTCATTGATTACATAGCGTTTTGCTCTCTTTTTGGTTTTTAATATTTTTATTAATTCAACTTTTAACATTGAGTCGTCCACATTTTCTCCATTGTCCCGAAGCCAATTAATTATTTCATGCTTTTTATTAGCCTGTGTTGGCATTTTGTCAATTTGACGGGAGTGGTAGGGCGCATTATCAATAAAAATTATTGATGGTTCTTCCAATGAAATGAGCATTTTTTTGAACCACTCCTCATACACATTTGCATTCATCTCTTCGTGGTAGTCATTTGATTTCTTCGATTTAAATGCAAACAGTGCGTCTTGTACAAATCCTTTTGCTGTACCTGCATGGCAAATGATTAGGCGCTCACCTTTTCCCATTGGTACTGAGGAAGTGGAATCAGCAGTATCATCAGTCCAGAAACGAGATAGTGTGTGGTTAGCGTTGAGCCATGTTTCATCCGTGAAAACAATATTTGCCCAATCTTGTATTTTCTTTGCCTCTCTTAAAAAATCACAACGTGCTATAGCTATATCTGTGCGTTCCATTAATAATTTTCTTTTATTTAACTTTTTATATGAAAAGCCAATTGTGTTCAAAACTTTGACCAAAGAAGATTTTTCACCATGAAATAGACCACTTCTTTTCAAAGAAACAATAAGTTTTCTCAAAGTTGGAATTTCTTTCCTCAAGTAGTAATCTAGTTTACGTAGGTTATCATTAATCGAATTACTTAGGTACGTAATTCGATTAATGATAGTAGGTACTATAATCGGAATGGTATCGCATACGAGAATATTTAGGACATCACTATCGTCAATCTGTCAAAAGATGGTTAATATAATGGACAGTGTATAAGTTCGGTATATTCATTAATTTGAATATAAAATATTGAGCGGTAATTATTCATGACTTTACATTTTCGCGTGGCCTGTATTTATTTTATTATGAATTTTAGTAACTAATGAACTTGCTAATAATCTTTTTGTTAAGCTAAATGTCTATTTTTAAGTTTTTTAATGTAGCAACACATCTGTGATGTTTCATAAATTAACAAAATTACTTAAGTGTGCGGTGTTTTTATTTAAATAGTTAAAACAAAAGCGTTTGAAGATATACGTTTCTATATCTTCATATAGACATGAGCGACGAATATAGACATGAATGAAGATAAAATTATGGAGGGGAAGCTAAAATATCATTCATCGATCATTTTAGAGATTTGGGGTACTATTCTAAAAACTCAATTATGAAACAACCGTAATTATAAAAAAATATTTTACATTTTTGCCCGCGAATTACAATAAAATATAGATATTTTATTGATAGCGATTTTCTAATATATTTAGAAATTTTTATCATTAGAAAAAAAGTCCATTGCTAACGTCTATCATGGATGATAAGTAAACTTAAGTAAGTTCTAGTAAGTTTTAATAAAACAACAACAATAACTTATTTTAACTTGGAAAACAATGTCTTAACTAAGTAATACTTATAAAGTTTGGACCTGTTTCTCATATCAGGGCCACATCCATATATTATAGCACAAACAAATAACTATTAAAAAGAAGTATTATACATATTAGAAGAACAGTATTCAAATTAGTTTTGTATATATATTCTCCTGCCCTTATCCCACTCTAAATGGGGTCGGCACAACGTGTTATAAATATGCTGTAACATGATTTGGCTGCGTTTTTACGACCGGCCGCCTGCCTGACGTCAACTTACCTTAGTCGTATTTTACGACACCTCGGTAAGAAGGAGGGTGGTCTATTCTACTTAGCCGGATACCACACGGCTATCAAATTAGTTTGTATAACTTGTCAAAATACGTAACTAAATTTACTTACATTTCTGTTTATTTAATATCCAAAAATAAAGTATTACCTACAAAAAGTAATGCATTATTTTGGATTATCATAAACTAAACGCGGATTATAGCAAGATAATTGTAAATAATAAACTCCGGAAAGTAACTATAAATCTTATAAATTAAAAATATTATCTGATGATTACGAAAAACAGAGTAAGTAAAAAATAATTGAAGAAAGTTAGAATGTCCGAGTTACTAACTTCGGAGAGAAAGTAGCAACTTAAATAGCTACACAATGATAAAAAATATGAATAATAATAAAAAACTGAAAACAATTTTACAGAAAATTTAAAACTCTTCACCGCTTCAATGTGGTTAAACTATTGTTTAATAAATTAAGAAAATTAATTATAAAAATTACTTACAAAGTTGTTCGTTCTCTACTTAAAACAAACAAAAAATCCAAAGGCACAAAAAGCTGTTGGAGTGTCAGTGACGTTATTAACAATATATTTAATGACGCACTAAACGTCTTTACCAACTTCTTGGAATTAGTCAATGGCAATGCAAGACTTGCTTAACCTAGTAAACAAGCAATTAAGTGAATTAGTAGTTATTAATTTCATTTCATATCTACGGTTTTCATATCTAGTAAATGTCCTTGCAATGTTCATGAGTTACTTAGTCGTTGTAAGTACATGCACTAAGTAACTCATGCTATATGATTATATCATTAGCATATTTGCTAGCGATATTTGTATATACTGGCTGCATATAATTTGAAACTAGTTAATTGTTGTCTAAATTGATTAGTGAATTTCTACGTTCTATTTAAGATATTATGTCAAGATATATTACTCAACCTATAACCATATAATACATAGTACCTGGGCGAGCCTTGTGCGATAATTTTTTAAAAAATATAAAAAGATGAAAATAAAAAAAAAGCGCCAGGTGGCATGTGGGAATAGATCCCAGGTTATCAAATTTTTTTTGATCCGCCCGTTATCATTAGGCTTTGCATTTGTCAGCTTAAATATCATTTGCTTTCTATTAATCATTTTAAAAAAATTTCAGTGTCCGAATACAGGGATAAAACGACATTTTTTTAAAATGAAACCTAGCTAGATCGATTTTTCTCCCCCAAAACCTACTACATGCTGAATTTCATAATGTATAAACGCGTGATGTGAAAATGTCTAATCTTTTTTTTAAATTACTCTTATACGGAACTCGTTTTTACAATATTATTGTTATGAGATATAATTAAAAACCAATTTTTATTTTTTAAGCGTAAGGATTGATATTTAATATTCCATAAAAACTCGATTTTAATATGTAGTAAAAATGTAATCAAATAAATTAGCCTTAATTTAGAATATTACTTTTATTTTTAAAATTATTTTATAGTCTTAATAAAGTTTTTTTGATTTCTCGAGAGAAGAAACTTCTAAAGTGAAAAGTTTCCTTAAAAGTCTTACCTATAATGAACATGAAAAAACGTTTATTAGCGATATTTATAGTTCTATGATTAAGCGGGAAAGTGAAGTACTGTTAATAAACGTTGTTTCGACCCGCAAATGGGATTTGGGAGATGAAGGATTTATAGAGCGGCTGACATGTTTACGTATGTATGTAATTATATACTTGTTATAACCTCATATTAATCTGAAAAGTAACGAAAAAACCGAAAATGATTCGAAGTAGCAGTAGCGTAACCTACTACTAGTGTTAAGTGACCACAATTTCATTGAGACACATTTAATTTTAATAAATATTAAAAAAAATGTAGGTAAAAGTTCAACACTTGCCATTACAGCAGTTTAAAAACACTTTTAAAGAGAGGCTAATACAGAAAGCTTACTATACTGTTGAGGATTATTTAGACGATAAGAATGCGTGGATATAGATATTGTTCCACCCTATACAAGATAGAAACGATTAAATGTAACTAGTACTAAGAATTGCATTTTCAAAAGAGCAACCGCTGAGTCTACCAAAACGCGAGACTGTCCCGCTAAAATCGGGACATGTCTCTATCTTTCGTCATCTTTATACAAGTGATTCCCGGGAGTTCGTTCACATCAACTTCAGTGTTTAATTACCTCAATTCTATACTATAGGTATTGTTTTCTCCTATTCTCGAAGGTAAATTTGAAATCGTTGTTGTTAACCCGGAATATAAGCCACAAAATTTACCAATTTTGTACCAATTTTGCTCCAGCGGATTAGCCCTATAAGTGTGTTTACACAGGCAGACTGACAGACTACCACATTTATAATATTAGTATGTATTCATGGAAATATTTTTGTACCATTTTAAAGGTGCTTTATTTACAGACAGCGCGTTAATCGTATTTTTCTTGAATTTATAATATTTTATAAAGCAAATTTCCACAGTTCCAGATAATAATAGGAAAGTGGAACATAGTTATGACTTGTGTAGTGCGTGTTTCCTCTGTTAACTAAGTGGTTTACTCCTACAAGATGAAAGGCATCTAGTTAACGCTCCATTAATTCCATGGTCAACCTTTTTCATTGGCGTCATGGGATTTTACGCGTTCGAAATAAATATACGAGATACACTTACGGTATTAAGTTACTACAATTCCAGGAATCGATAAAAATTTTAAATTAACCTATCCAATTAAATTCTATTATTTAAAATTTATGATATATTATATGATGATAAATATATTATGTATGATAGATATATTATATTATGATAAAATTTAATTAAGAGAAGTTATAAAAGTCATAGAAATCTTTTGCTATAATCCTCGTTTGTTAAGAAAGTCTATATAATGCTGAGCGTAGGCAGACAACGTTCACATACCTTATACATGGAGGACAAATCAACAAACATAAAAAAAAGAGGATAGGCTAATTGGAAAGCCTGTCGTCCTGATGCTCCTACGGTTACGGCACAACGATCGTAGAGATTGTCGCAGTGAATGAGTGTAGTGTTTATGTGGTGTGTGTTGGTTGCACCGTTTTGTGATATTAATATCACAAAACGCTGGCTTGTCCTGCATGTATAAGGTACGTGAACGTTATCAGCTTCCAACACTTAGCATTACATAGATTATCTTAATAAACGCCTATAATATCTAAATGATTCTATTATAACTTTCGTACTATGGAATTCCGAAAAGTAACGCTTGCTTCTATATATTATATATAAAATAAGATTTAATTTAAATTAATGCTATTTCCCAATAAAGTCAAGCTTGAAACTCTCCTTTGTATTATAAGTACACAGTAGAGATTTATCTGTTTCTTCGCAAGCCAATATTCATTGTTGTCCATTTTGTACATGTTGTTGATCCCTAATCTCAATTCTCTGCGATTTATTCCCAGTGGAAGGCCGGTACAGAAACAATTTGCGCTAAATTGTGCGAGACATGCGAGCCGCGACCTTGGCCTTTTAACAACCGTATTGTTAGAATAAGAGCCTATGTTTAGTCTTAAATAATCAATGTATCTACTTAACCTCTTCAACTCCTATTTTTGTAAATATCATTGAATTATGTTTAATGAATAAACTAGAACCGAAATAAACTTTGATTTTTTGTCATAAGTACAAAAATTGTTTGCGAACTCAGATTTTGGTCCCATAAAGTCTTCACCTGACCTTTTAAAAGGTTATCATCATCCTCCTACTCTTATCCCACTCTAGGTGGGGTCGGCACAACATGTCGTAATCATGTTGTCACATGATTTGGCCACGTATTTTACGACCGGTAAGAAAAAGGCTATTTTACTCAACCGGATACTATACAGTGGGTCAACTTACCTTAGTCGCCTTTTACAACACCTCGACAAAAATTAGGGTGGTCTATTCTATTCAGCCGTATACCACACGGCGTCTAACCTTTTAAAAGGTATGCGTATATTAAGATTATGTTAGTAGATTGAAGTTTAATCCTCTATCTAATTGTAACAATTTCAAAAGTACAGTTGACCGTTAATATTTACATATAATTTTTCCCGGCAGTTGAGATATTTCTAACTGGTTGAGGCGACGCTGCAAACTGATATGACCTTACATGATTTTAAAAGTGAAAAAAGTTTACACAGATGAGCGATAATATACTAAAACGAAAACCAATAATAGATCTACGTACGTCATAGGTTACGAAAATCGGAGTTTGATTTTATTATTCCAACGTGATAATCGGCTGTAATTCGGAGAGAAGGTTAAACCATTATCGTCCAAAACAAGCTATAACTAGCAACGTACGGTAAAAATCAGTAAAACTTTCGTGATAAAAACCGCACTTAATAAAATCGAGCATTTTAAGAAATTAGTATCAATATATGTATATTAATTAACGAAGTCACCTGCCGTAACTATCTGTCTGTTGTTCAAAACCTTTAGAACGTATTTTCATGCTGTTTTCACGATAACCTAGACAAGGAGACTAACGAGAAAGGTTTTTGTTAGCGCACATTATAAACAATAACACGATATAATAGGAATACCACAATTCCGTTCCGAGATGCACTTCTCTTGAATGACGAACAAAGACTGCTTGTCACTGAAACGTTTTATCAATAGGAAGACTCTACCGGAAACAACAACAGCACAGTGTTGCCACCATTTTAATCAAAAGGGCGCGATACTCTTGTTTCATGACTGTGTTGCTATAAAATACAAAGCGGAAGCCATTGTCGACAACATTTAAGTGTATAAAATATTAAAATTATAGTTTAAATGAGTTAAAATGACGATAGTCGTTGGTATGGTATATTAACTTTATGATTCTATACACAATATAATTTATAGGAATTTCTTAGAAGTTACTGAAAAATTAAAAACAACATTATTCGGCTAAGAAGAATAGACCAACCTCATTTCTTACCGAGGTGTAGTAAAAGGCGACTAAAGTAAGTTGTCCCACCGTGTGATATCTGGTTGAGTAGAATAAACCACTCTCCTTCTTACCGAAGTGTTGTAAAATACGATTAAGGTAAGTTGACGTCAAGCAGGCGGCCGGTCATAAAATTCGTAGCCAAATCATGTGACAACATGTTTATAACGTGAGTCGACCCCACTTAGAGTGGGATAAGGGATGAGGATGATTACTTTAATGTTCAACTAATAGGTGTATTCATAGCTTGAAATAGTAACTATCCGTAGAATAGTAAATGAAAACAACAAAGCAGAGATAATACTTATTTATTTAAGGTACAGATGGCCGTATTCATAATCTCTAAAAAAAATTATACCCTCTGCATGTTACATAACATGTTGTATATACAAGAGTAGGTAGAGACAAATCATATGCAAAAAGTCTTTGCAAAAAACAATTAATTAACATTTGTTCTCATAATACATAGACACGAGGAAAACATAAATTCTAACATATTTAAACATTATATTTACAGGCATTTGTATCTCTATAGCTAACGATTGTTTCAATATATCACCATAATGAACCTGTATTTAATATCAATTAATTACAAAGCAAATATCACAATGACGAAGAAATATTGGAAACAAATCAAAGAAATATTTATCTATAATGGAATATTTGAATTACATTTAACAATACAGAGAAAAATACTTAATCGGTATACATAAAGTCAGTCGGTTTAAACAATCAATTTCTATTGATACAGCTTAACTTATAAACTATACTTTAAAGCTTCTTTGATTTTCAACTTAAACACGGAGTTAAGTAGGAATGTAATACCTACAATTTTTTTTGCCTTAATATAAAAGCTTACTTAAGGAATATTTACACATCACTTGTAAAAAGCACTGACAAGAAGGGACGATATTAGAGGGACAATAACATGTTTGATAAACATACAAAAATCTCAGTGAAGACGTATAAGAAAAAATGGAAGGTCAGAAAGATATAAATGTATATAAACACGTGTAAAACACAATTAAAAAATTCAATAAAAAAATTATTTCCTATATATTCTTTCAATAAGTCTATTACATATTGATATTTCTTTCAGAGAACGCTTCGTCTCTGGCTTCTTTTAATTTTAGTTTTTGTATTCGCCTTTGACATATTTCCGGTATTTACAAGTGTCTGCTTATTATTTGATTCCAAAGGTGACACGCTCCAAGCTTTTAGATATATTACCGCTTGATTTCTGTATTCTGTAAGAGATAAACTCGTAAGGAAAAAACAAAATCTACTTGTATTCTAACTATTATTCCAAAGATACATGGAAAGAAACATCGTCAAATGACTGTGAAACAAAACCTCAATTTTGTTATTGATTTGGGTCGCTGTTGCAATCATTTGATAATCGCTTATGCTTCATTTTTGTTGCTTATGTTAGCAGTATTTATTTATTCGTAAAACAAGGTTTTTCGTTCATACGTTCATGTAACATAATTTATATTTGGAATTAAATTCGTTTTGTTACATATTTATAATCCAAATCTCAAAAGGATGATAGTGACGAACGTATTAATTAATATTTATAGTATAAAGGGAGTAGGTATTGGCTATATAGAGTAAGAAAATGTTGATGCCAAAACGCGTGAGAGTTAAAAATTATAGAATAAAAACATATTCTAAATTCCACTAAAATGATAGCTTTATATGAGTTGAAGGTACATTGCTGGTTACATTTTTGTTATTACAAAGTTAAATGGTTGAATTCTTACCGAAATACAACGGTCTGCATCGCTAATTAAAACTAATCGTGAATCCAGAGGGACTTTTGTGTTAATATAATTCCAATAATTCAAACAATGTACACGTAAACGGTCGCTCTGTGTAAAGTAGCGTATCATATATGAATTTGAATATTAAGTAGACCTTGATTAAATACCGAGATTATACTAAGTAGAGGATTATAATACATAATGCTTCCGCAGCTGCTGAAAAGTACCGATATAAAAAATACAAATGGCAGGTTTTTTGACGGTCGATATACTTTGGGTGTGATTGAGGATTTTGGGTTTATACAGAATCTAATTATAAGTCAGATTCAATATAAACCTAAAATCTTCTGAAATATATCGCTTAGTACTAAAGTGACTGTTAGTACTAAAGTGAATTCAAAAAGTTGTTTTGTGGCAAATTGCAACAAAACGTTTGTGGCAAATTGCAACAAAGCGTTCGTAGCAAATTGCAACAAAGCGTATGTGGCAAATTGCAACAAAGCGTTTGTAGCAAATTGCAACAAAGCGTTTGTGACAAATTGCAAAACTCGTAAGTATTAGAGATAACTCGGAAGAGCTAGAAAACACAATTTTTTTTAATAGTTTGAAGCGTGATGTCATAAATGGCATAGAAATAAGGATTACAATGACTCTGACTCAATTAAGGCTCATTTTAAATATGATTACTTTAAACTAAGCGTGCTATATGTTTAATACTTGATGATAATTATAAATTACCTAATGATATATGGTATTTTTGTTTCTCATTCTTTTAATGAAGAAAATTGGGTAAAATAAACCCAATTTTCTTGTCACGAGACGAACAAAAATTGTAGTATGCAAATTCTAGTAGTAAAATTTCTTAATTTATTATTAACGTGTAGTTCATATTACTTTACATGTAATGTAATGTTTTAATTATAAGTAACTCATCTATTCATCCCATTCAATATTTGTACAGATAAAAACTAAGCATTGTCACAACTCAAACAGATAACAGATAAAGCTAAGTAAATCTAATTGTATGCACAATGAAACGGACAGTCTACAAGGCCTTTCCTGCATACTTCATAATAAATCAATATGCATAAACAAGAACATTTTTTATATATTTATATATATATATGTGTGTGTGTAAATATTATTTTTAATTAATTAGATCACGAACACTCATTTATAAATCTAAAAAAATAGAACTTCATTAGCTTTTTGGTTTCGTTTTTACTAAGTCAAATTACAGATTTTATAATTTTGTTAAGTTGTTTAACGAGTGTGTAATTTTGTTCAAAATACTGAATGAAATTTTACTAAATCATCGATTCGAATGCTGAAACTAGATTTTTTTTTTAAACTAAAAGATTTTAAAGCAAATAAGGATTATTTTAATTAGCATTAATAGGTTTCGTGATTTTCATCAACTAATCAGTACTTTCTTATCAGGACACATAAAAAATATTTACGCAAAACAAAATATTTAAATATAAACTGACTTCCATCCTGAAAATGGCACCACGTGAAAAAATAAATAAATCATAAATAATTCAATTCAACCTCACATAGCCCGAATAAATTCACTGGTGGCACTATCCACGAAGTTATCATTATTATTCTCTTTAATTTTCGAACTGCTGAATCTGAGATACCCTAGAATCTAGATACTCGTAAATACCTCATCGAGCTTGTGTTGCCAGCAAATAAAAGTGAGACGTTTTTATTCTATTATAATATTGTGTAGTCATAAATAAGTAAAAAAAATATAATGTTTTTATTTCTTTTTTAACTATAAAAAAGAAAATTCTAAAATTTCAATTATATGTATGGGTTTGAATTAATGAAAGATATTACTTTTGTATTTGGAAAAATGAAAACTTTCTAGTTTAATTCATTTAATTTAATTAATTAGTTTAGCGAATTCCATTAATATATTGCCTTCATAGATGTAGATATAGTGTGTAAGATAGGAATAATCGAACATATTTGACGCTTTTTCAAATAACATTCTATTAAGAATGTTATTTGAAGTGGCGGGAAAATGATTTCTCGAGTATTGATAATACCCAAACTAATATGGCCGCGTATTGCGTTTTGATATATCAATAAGAAAAACAATTTCCAATTCAAATTTAAATTCTAATAATTACTCTCATAAAAAGTGAGTAAAAGTAAATTAAGAATATTTTCATAACAACAATATTCTTAATGCAAATAACGGAGGAGAATCATTTATTAAATTATTTTCATTTTTTTTATTTTAATTTAACTTTAACCTTTTTGTAATGATTGGCGGCTTAGATGATTAAAATAGTTACACAATTATCGTGTTAATTACTCAATCTAACCATTATAGAGGAAAATTAAAATATCTTTGAGTTATTCATTGATATAATGAAATAATACAAGGGCGATTAGATACCATCTATTCACAGACGTTGCCTATTAATCTTCGTTACGCATCACAAACTGACAAATGAAGCAAATAGAAATGGAATGTCAACCGAAGGTCTTATCATAAAATCAATAAAATGATTAGGTAATACTATGCCGTGTGGTATCCGGCTGAATAGAATAGACCAACCTCATTTATTACCGAGGTGTTGTAAAAGACGTCTAAGTTTAGTTGACCCACCGTGTGATATATGGTTGAATAGAATAGACCACCCTCTTTCTTACCAAGGTGTCGTAAAATACGTCTCAGTTAACTTGACGTCAGGCAGGTCAGAAAAAAACGTAGCCAAATCTTGTGATAACATGTATAACATGTGCCGATCCCACTTAGAGTAGGATGATGATAAGGTAATACTAACTCGCGATAATAATAAACCACAAATATTATATCCTTCAGGAAACTTTAATATAATTTTTAGTTTACCAAAATTAAACTGTTAGCAACATTGGGTCTATATTATCACATTTATTGTCTCATATAACAAACAGGCAATAGATAAGCATTTCAAAGTATATAGAGATATTTATTGAACAATCTAGTTAAAATATCTATTATATCTGTAATGAAAAAGGTGTAATAAAAAAATTAAAAGTGCAATGTCGCATGTAAGATGTTTACCACTGCTCACTGATTTAGCATGGTGTATTTCTTAAAATTGAAATTATGTATTTATAGACTGAAGTATGACCGCAATACGTGTTTACTCACTTGGGAACGATTAGAATTTTAATAATATTAACATTACTTAAACTCGTTAATTTACGAATGCATGTGATATTTGACAAACGCAAACGTCACGATTCTCGAAATCGGTGAATACGGCTAATGACGATTTGCATGTTAATGTTTTGTTTTAATTGTTATGTCGAGACGCGAATGAAACATTTAGAGATTAATTTAGTAGATTACAACTTCGAAAAATAATATAATATTTTTTTAATCTAAACTACAATGTAAAGTTACCACACGTCACGATTTTAGCGGGACAGTCCCTCTTTTTAAAGAACTATCCCGCGTATCGCCAGTTTTCAAAAATATCCCGCTTTTTAGAAAATATCTGCATATCTCATTTTAAACGTGAGAAAATAATAAACAGAATTTTTTTTTTACTCGAAAATTGAATCTAAATAAAAATCTTGATGTCCTAATTAATTATTTTTTACAAATATTTTTAAAGTTATTTGTATTTTCTTATTTTATCCCATTTGTCCCGCTTTGTCTCAATGAATATGTGGTCACTTTATATAAGTACGAATTAAATAATCGATACCAAAATTCATCGTACAGTATTGAAAATTGCATTTGATATTTCTTCAGAAAACCACACCCAAGACTTTTCGTGTCCCCGTAACAAAAAGTTTCAATATTTTGTAGTGTGTTATATTTGACATTGATTCTGATAATAAAAGATGGTGTTCATAAAACTAAATATTTACACAATAAAGATGTTACAGAATACTTTTTCATAGGAAAAAAGTGTAAATCCACTTGTAGATCTTTAATTTCTAATTAACCAAGCACCTCATGAAACACAAAAGTTGCAGACATATTAAAACAATAAGTCCTCAACGTTCTCCACTACTCAATATCTTCATTTTACGCATGTGTGTAAAGAAGTAGGGATAAACTTAGTAGCTCACAAAACAGCTATAAAACACAGTATATTGGAACATTAATTCCTATTCTGTTAACTCGGATTAATAGAAAATCAAATCATAACAAACATTAGTGATATGTGTATTATATATGTGTATTTCTGAAACCTAAATTTACATTGCTTCACTAAAGGCTCATATCGGACAATTATATTTTTTATAAATCTGTAAGAAATGAAAGTTAAACAAGATTTAATTTTTGACATATATATCATTTTCACTGCGTTAAAGAGAGACGAAATCTATTAAGGTGCTCGAAAAACAGTATCCAACTTTAAACAATGTTGTCTTCTTTTTCCAATACAATATCAATCACGGGGAGTTCAGAATTGTCCCAGTCCTTGAGATGACCTATATGTAGAATAATGTCTATAATTATTACCGAGTCCCAAGCTTCAATGGTAGTGCGATAGTTTCCCCGGCCGTCTAGGAGGAGCGCTCTCATATTCATAGTAGTTAGATTGGGGACGAACTCCGGTCTCCTTGCATGAGCGCTGGGAATGGTAGCCAGCCGCGCCTGCTCGACGGCTGTTGGATAACAAAATTGTTTATAATAACCTCTCAATATCATATTATTGTGCAAGGGGAGTTTGAATGAAGATTTATAGAAGCAGGCGTTACTTTGCGGAACTCCATAGTACAGAAGTTACAATAAAATTATTTTGCTGTATTCCGCTTTTTTTTAAATACATGTAATGCTAAGTGTATGAAGCAGACATCAATCACATACCACATAAATGCAGGACAAGCCGCCACACGTATCACAAGACGTCGCCAACCCAACCACTCCATACAAGCACTACGATTTTGTTCGTGGAGCCTATCCTCCTGATGATGCTTCAGTTTCGGGGCGAAACGATCGTAGAGGTTGTGTTAGTTAGTGTGTGTAGTGCTTGTATGGAGTGTTGGTGTTGGCGGCGTCTTGTGATACGTGTGGCGGCTTGTCTTGCATGTATGTGGTATGTGATTGTTTTCTGCTTCATAAACTTAGCATTGCATGTATTCTCTTAACAAAAAACGCGGATTACAGCAAAGTAATTTTATTGTACTTTTGAATGCGGAGATTACCTGTAATTTTTATATATTCCTACACACAGAAAAACGCATGACTTTATTGGAGATCATTGTATATATCTCATCTTACTAATATTATTAATACGAAAGTTTGTGAGTATTGATGTATATTTGTTACTCTTTCACGGCGAATCCGATGAACCAATATCGATAAAATTTAGCATAATTATTCCTTAAAATCTTTTACACTTTTTACATTTAATAAATATTTTGGAATGAGTGAATAAAGAGCTCATGAATAAGAGCCTCGTATGGGCTTAAAACTATTCGGGCTCACCCGATAAAATAAGACTTGAAAATAGCCGGTTCTATACATTAACTAGTATTATTCATAGTCAAGAAAACTCAAAAGCTTTTAAACACAAACAAACAATAGACCATTCGCACAAATAGCTCCATACATCAACATCTAATAATATAATAAATGACGCTGTGCACTAGCTCACGTAAATGACCTAGGACCTTTATTTAGCTGCAATACTAAGGCAAGGACATTGCGATATTTCCGCTAAGCTAGCAATTAAGTCGTATTTAATGAGCTAAGTTATAAAGCACACGAGATTTACCGCTACCGCTTCACTCAAGCTTAAATATTTTAATTATTTTATGATATAAAATACTTTCGGAAATTTAAAAACTTTCAATTGTTTATATATGTGTATCTATATTAATATTATAGATGTCAAAGTCTGTCTATCTGTATGTCCATCTGTTACACTTATACGGCTTTTCCGCTAGAGTAATATTGACGAAAATAGGACATTTAAAGAATAAGTTAAGCATAGTACATATTTGAATGTATTTTAAAATCAAATTGACGCGAACGAAGTCGCGGGTGTATAGCTTGTTTTAAATATATATATAATGATTAAATAATAAGTATTCCAAATAATTAAAAAACAAGAAAACGTCGTATACAAATATACGAATTTAGACAAATAGTGAAATAGAAATTGACTGAAAAAATGTATTGATATGTATTTTTAAACATTAATTTTACGTACAAAATTTTATAAATTAAATAATGAAGTAAATATGGTATATATGGACGGTATGGTTTTAACAACCTTAATAAATACTAACGTCTGTAAGGTAGGTAAATAATAATAGGTCTGACCTTAAGCGATAATAAATCTAGTCGTTAACTTCTCCCGCGTCGAAGAATATATTAATTAATCTGGCGATTAATCAATATTAGCCTTTCATGAAAATTGTTTTTCTTTTACTTTACGCTTTATGTGGTTATATTAGAAGTACCTGGGTAACCGAACCTTGCACAGTGATTTTTTTTAAAGATATAAAAAAAATAGTTGAGGCGGTGAGACTTGAACCTAGGTATTTTCACCTCTCTAGACCGCCCGTTCCCCAAATGAGCTATCGTGACTTGAAGTTTAATGGTGAAAATTATCTTTTGAATTCAACCTAAATTTCAGCATTTTCCCGAAAACAGGGATAAAACGACATTTTTTTTAAATGAAACCTAGATCGATTTTTGTCCCCCAAAACTCCATACATGCTGAATTGATATATATAATATAATACATGATAATCGTTGGAGCCGTTTCCGAGATTCGGATACATACAAGATTAGCTCATTTAAATATTATTAGACGAGTCAAAAATTAGACTTAATGGTTTTGTCATAAAAAATAAAATAATTAGTCAATTATTAGTAATTATAATACCTACAGCATGATTATAATTTAAACTTAATTGACACTCTATACGACACTCTAAGGGTCGAACCACATCTTAGAGGTTATGTGTCAAAGCCTCAACTTCGCCGGCGAAGACTTGGTGTGTATTATGTGTTTGCCATCATCAGTGAAATACAGGACTTGTTTGGATTATTGATGGGTCGATCGAACCGGAAAAGCTTATTACCTACATTATATTTCACTAAAGTAATGTAAATTATGAGTAGCAAGAAAATATAATCTAATATGGTAAATGAACAAAAACATTACAAAGCACGTGCATCTTACCCATACCAAAAGCAGCAAGTTAAAACCATTTTAATTAAATTAATGCTAAACTAAGTTAGGAGCACATACAGTTTAAACTACAACTATCCACCCTTCACTATTGTTGTACCTTTTGTTTCATGAAATTTAAATAATAAATAGGAATTAAAAGGAGACTGCCAAAATTGGGCCTAATGGTTACAGAAACCACACATACATCAAATAATTCTTAACTTTTTTTCTAATCTAATATCACTATAAATATTATTAACCTTCAATGGGAATTTGCTAGAAAATTTATTTAATAATAATATTTACTTTTTTTACCAATTATGTTTTTTCCAACATTTTTTATGGTACATAAATAAATAAATAAATATTTATGATAATATTAAAATAGTTGATGCTTTAAACGGAACGTATCAATTGCCAACTTGTTACTTTTTTAATTACCTATACAGCGCTGGATTCCAAAGTTCTTAGTTTAAATACGAAAAAAAACGTTTACCTTTCGTTAAATTACGTTTTTGTGACAACGTGAAACTTAAAATATATAAGCTTCGTTTTATTAACAATAATGGTTAAAAAGATGTTTAGAAATTTAAAAAAAATAATTGACTGGCTTACCATATTAATCTCTGTGGAGTCAAATAAAAAATGTCACAATACATAACGATATATGAATGGTTTCTTTCGTCTGTTTTTCTGACGTCGAAAAAAATAAATCATCTTTTTTTTCTACTAATTCTTGTTTTATTTTTATCACAAATGTTATCGTTTATATGTGATATCATAGTGTTTAGCTTGTACATAACCTCAAACTTCAATTCTTTTTATTGTGGTTCCCCCATAGAAATCAAATTAAATAATAATTGATATGAAGATAACAAAAAAAATTCTATTTAACAACATAAAAATTATTACTGTAACGTCTGGGCTCAAAGGTGTATGAAATTTTGACAACCTCCTTTAAAATTTATTATAAAGCTTTCACTAAAATAATAGATAAAATTAAATAGGGATTTATTTTTTGTTTACACGTGTTAATATTTTTATAAAAAAAAATAACTGCGCTGTACAACTCATGGAATCGTTTTGATCTTAGATATAAATATTTAATGTTTCGATAACAATATTTCTTATGATAAACTGTAGCTATTTACAAAAAAAATTGATTGCGGAATCATGTGGTCGTTTAGAATAATATTGCCATTAATAATTTTATCTTGCACATTAGATCGCTAGTATTTCCTAGACATTTTATAGCAATTAAATTAGGTCACGAATGGAAAAATATTGACGACATTGCTAAGTTGGAAACTCAAAAAAAAAGCATCATAGATTTGAGATTAACTGAGATTTGTATTACACAGTTTTCTATTCTCAGACCAAAACATAATTGATTATAAAATTTTAGAAATACTGGAGCCCATAATGTCCTTTCACTTAGCACTGAGCGTAAAGCAGGGGACTTATTTCGCTTTTCTTATATCCATTATTAATGCTTCTTTTATATTTATTAACATTTTTACTCTCTTTTAAATTAACTTCATCTATATGTATGTTTTTTAACTAAATTTTGACCAAGTTTTTTTATACAGCACAGACAGACAGATTTTCATATTTATAATATATAATAAATATGTTTATAGTCACCTGTCGTCGCTTTGTGGCTGATCACGATGGACTCCGCGCCGTACTTGCCCAATTTGCACTTCACTCAGCTTCTCGCGACGGACACTGCGTACAATAATGAATATTAAGTTAATTTAAAACTATATCGTTAGGTCTTTTATCTACTCTGATACTATAATAGAGGCGTTTTACCTGAAATAAAACGCTTATTAAATACTTACCTTATTAGAAGCTTAAATATGAGATAGGCACACCTGGTTTTCCGTCGTATTTTACCTCTCTTTCTACCCAAATATCTCTGTCTCCTTCCTTTTTCCCCCCTTTTCACCGGGCCTGGCGGGAGGCGCTAGACAGCGACTCTTTGTATGTCATTGTGTCTCATTAAGCACCAGGCAGGTATAAAAAGTAAGCTTCTAATAAGGTAAGTATTTAATAAGCGTTTTATTTCAGGTAAAACGCCTCTATTAAATGCTTGACCGTTATTAGAAGCTTAAATATGAGACGTGTTTGTTATCGCCTGGTGAAAAGGTGCCAATGTGACTTAAATAAATTATGTGGAAAAAGGAGTAAGTTCATCGATAAGTCAACACCACACAATGTTTGTTATCAACACACTGAGGGTTAGGTCCTTTATCCTGCGACCTAAACATAAAATAGTAATGTGGTTGTGTACCCAACCACCTGAAATACGTTATTGTTATTTACATTATTATAATGTGGAGACAGTATATTTTTTCTCTACAACTTGTAACACCTCTAATATCCCGATTTGGTGGTTTTTGTACCTTAAGTTCCTTAAAGATATGAATTTTAGAAAATATTTGACCAAAACATGTACATATTATTTACTTGTCACTTCTTATATGAAGTGTATTTTGCGGATTTGTTAGGTAAAATTGTTTAATAGGATAGGTTATGCTTTAAATGTAGATTAGCAAGAAACGTATTAAAACACAATCGATTTCTCATCGATGGAACTACTGTCAAATATAGACATGTTACATACATGTAATTACAATAGCGGACGTTTCCACGGCACGCTGAATGCGTCGTTAATACATTGCCTTGTGATTGTTGTAATCTAAGTTGCGTTTGTCACCACGCAAGCGGTCTTCAATGCATATAAATCGATCACATTTATCGATCAAAGTTAGCTATGTTATCAGCTGAGATTTCGTTCCGCTTTCGATGCGGTATCATATTCAATTAATACCATACTTTTGACATTTTTGTTTGACATTTCTGGTCTTTCAAAATGGAAACCAACTCTGCGATTGCCGAGTAGCTGTTGTTTTATTCAAAATTCTTAAGACATGAATTTGATATCAGTCTCTTCGATCGGGAAGCGAGTATTTCACCATGAACACATGTTCTGATAACGTACTTAGAAACCCGAGAGTAGCTCGGTGATTAGTTCTCCCGCGAAGGACCTTAACCTGGCAACATTGAATACGTCCACTAAATAAATCCTTCAGAACTCTCAGTATCGCGTGTGTCTTTAGCAACAAGAGCCACATATTTCTTAAGTGGTAGCAGTTCTATGAACTTGGCCACAAAGTTCTAGTTTTGTTACACAAGAGATAGTCAAGGTCAAATCCACGACCAACCTTAGAGTTTTTATTCAAATATTTTGCGCTATAAATTCGCCAAACACGCATAATTTCGGGTGCCGAAAAGAAAGACAACATTTTCTAGCATTTGATTTTCATAACCAGCCGTAGGAAGCGACTATCTGTGATGAATTTACCTTGCATATGCAATCTCCCGTTTATTAACTTAGTAGTTTTATATTGAAAATGGGACGATATGGGCTATCATCCTTTGAAACGAAGATAGAGGAGAAATAAAGCTCGCGTTGTGGCGGCTAAGTCAAATCTCCTTGTCACGTGTAAGTCATGTTGTGTGACTCCGAAGTGCGACGACGGTCAAATATTATGCTGAGGCTTTTTAGATAGCGGTATACGATACTCTGATAGTAACAAATAATATGGAGCTCCTATTTTTCTTCAGGGGCTGACGTACTGTGCTAGACTTCCCACTCGAAAAGATTTGGAGGTATTGCCTTTGTTACTACTGACCCTAGTGGGCGATAATTGACACTTTTGTCCCCTTATTACAGATTTTCGCAGGATGGCAATGATTATAGCCGTCCCACGAGGATTGGTCATGGTTATAACAGGCATATAAATTTGGACCAACTTCATTGTTATGCTTGCCGAATTACCACGCGACGGTACAACACAGATATCCACGGGGTGGCAAAGATGATAACTGCCCTGCGAGGGCTGATAATGATGACAACTGGCATAAGAATCTAAACCATCATCATTGTCATACTTGCAGACGTGCCAAGCGATGGTGCATTATAAATATTAATGTGGCGGCAATGATGACATTCGCCCCGCGAGAGCTGGATATGCTGATGGTATATGAATTTGGAAAACATCATTTTCATATTTGCATATTACCAAGCGATGGTACACCATTACAGATATTCATGAAGTATCAATGAAAATAACCACCTCAAGAGGGCTGGTACATGAATTTGGAAAAAAGTCATTGTCATCTTCTTTGCGTGTCTTTCCAACTAGTGAAAGTTAGCAGTCAACTCCGCATATGCCTTTTTATTCTTGGCAAGACGGAAGAGTTTGGGAGTGCTCTTAATTCCCATCCGTTCCCGGATATTTTGTAAACAAGATTACTTTTTAAGACCAGGGCTGCTCTTTTCAGCAACTTTGTCATTATTATACTTGCAAAAATACCACGCGATGGTACAACATTATACATAACCATAGGCTACAGTGACGATAACCGCCCAATACGAGTCGGATATACAAATACACCTGGTATACAAATCAGGGGCAAACGTCATTTTCATTTTTGCAGAAGTAACGAGTGAAGGTACAACATTACACATCCTCATAGGATACAATGACGATAACCGCCCAGTGAGAGCTGGATATGATGACAACTGGTATATGAATTAGTACCAAACGTCATTTTCATATTTGCAGAAGTACCAAGCGATGGTACAACATTACACATCTTCATAGGATGCAATGATGATAACCGCTCCGCGAGAGCTGGATATGATAACAATTGGTATATGAATTAGGACCAAACTTCATTGTCATAACTTGCAGAAATACCAAGCGATGGTATAACATTACATATCTTCATAGGATGCAGTGATCATAACCGCCCCGCGAGAGCTTGATATAATGACAATTGGTATATGAATTAGTACCAAACGTCATTTTCATATTTGCAGAAGTACCAAGCGATGGTACAACATTACACATCTTCATAGGATGCAGTGATCATAACCGCCCCGCGAGAGCTTGATATAATGACAATTGGTATATGAATTAGTACCAAACGTCATTTTCATATTTGCAGAAGTACCAAGCGATGGTACAACATTACACATCTTCATAGGATGGGGTGATGATAACCGCCCTGCGAGAGCTTGATATGATGACAATTGGTATATGAATTAGTACCAAACGTCATTTTCATATTTGCAGAAGTACCAAGCGATGGTACAACATTACACATCTTCATAGGATGGGGTGATGATAACCGCCCTGCGAGAGCTTGATATGATGACAATTGGTATATGAATTAGTACCAAACGTCATTTTCATATTTGCAGAAATACCAAAGGATGGTACAACATTATACATATTCATAGGATGCAATCATGATAACCACTCCGCGAGAGCTGGATATGATGACAATTGGTATATGAATTAGGACCAAACTTCATTGTCATAACTTGCAGAAATACCAAGCGATGGTACAACATTACACATCTTCATAGGATGCAGTGATCATAGCCGCCCCGCGAGAGCTTGATATGATGACAATTGGTATATGAATTAGTACCAAACGTCATTTTCATATTTGCAGAAGTACCAAACGATGGTACAACATTATACATATTCATAGGATGCAATGATGATAACCGCTCCGCGAGAGCTGGATATGATGACAATTGGTATATGAATTAGGACCGAACTCCATTGTCATAACTTGCAGAAGTACCAAACGATGGTACAAAATTACACGTATTCATAGTGTGCAAAGATGGTATCCGCCCCGCGAGAGCTGAATATAATGACAACTGGTATATGAGTTAGGACCAACGTCATAAATTAATGAAGTACCATGCGATGGTACAACATTACAGTTATTTATTATTATACTAGTTACATACTGTGTTTTCAATGTATTCCGTTTATTAAACTGCGTCCTGGCCGATTGCCTTCTCACACGAACGCACTGTCTATAGTAGCAATGAGACTTTAAAAACGGAATATATGAGATTAAAATTTTTATTTATTTACATTTTATAAATAAATCGCGCTCACACTTTCAAATGTTATCCTTTGACATCTCTGTCTTTTCAGAAGACAAGATACGATTACGATAAGAACATCGTAAGCCATATGTAAAAGGTCAGCCGTGACATGTTCAAACATGTTCAAAAATATCTCGTCAATCTTTTAAATGACATTCAACCGCGACATCTGATATTTTAGTCGAATATATCAGTTGGCTTATAATTCGTAACATAATTATTCGCAAATAGAATAATCTCTTATTGCTTTCAAACGGCGAACGTTAAATCAACAAACGAACGAACGAACAAACGAAGCATAGGTATAAGCATAGGTAGGAAGCATAACGAACAAACGAAGCATAGGTATAAGCATAGGTAGGAAGCATAACGATTTATCAGAGTATTGACTGACGCAATTTATTGCTTCACGCTAGAATCCAGATGGATGATTATACCATTTCTGTGTATCGATATACATCATTCACATATCGCTACCAAACCATTGAACAGAGGTCGCAAGGTTGGTAGGTAAAACGGGATTTTTTCATTTTAATTAAAACATTAAATGTCAAATTAGGTACGCCATGATTCGAATCACTGTAGTATTGAACTTGTCGATTGTTCTATCTCGCGACTAAGGTCTGACAAAAATTAGTCATTATCAAATAGATATTTATCCTTTATACAAAGTGTTTGCTTTAAATTACTAATAGAGATTAACCGCCGGATATCGCGTTGTGAATTCGTTCCGACATATTAACACTCTCAATTCATCAGGATTACGTTATCGTTATGCATTACAAAAACACTTCTAAGGATTCATTATTCTAAAAAATAGCCTATAAATTCGGGCCAACATCATTATCATACTTGCAGAAGTACTACGCGATGTTACAATATTACAGATAAAAGGGTAGAAGAATAAAAATTTTCTTAAAGAAATAACGAACGGTAACACCGTTAACCATAAAAATAATGTGCAACTTACGTGCTGGATTTAACACAATACTCACTGAAGGTAGTAAAATAATTTTACCAACACTGAATTTGCACAAGTTTACTAGACGGAAAACTAAATGCCAATGACATACAAAGAGTCGCTGTCTAGCGCCTCCCGCCAGGCCCGGTGAAAAGGGGGGAAAAAGGAAGGAGACAGAGATATTTGGGTAGAAAGAGAGGTAAAATACGACGGAAAACCAGGTGTGCCTATCTCATATTTAAGCTTCTAATAACGGTCAAGCATTTAATACAAAGATTATAAAACTGAAACCGAAATTCTTATGACAAACATTACGTACAGGCCAAAATTAGAAAATTTAAAAGTTTTATTACGATACAGGTCTTGTATGGAAACCTGTATCATAATATAACTTTTTAATCGTATCGATGCACCTATACAAACTCCAGCTGCACCAAGGAGGTTAAACCTCTACCTTAAAAAAAAGTTTCAATGAACGTGTCTGCAGCGACGCAACACGCATGCGCAATCGATGTTTGCGCCTTGGCGCTAACATTTGACATTTAAAAAATCTTTTCAATATTAAAAAAAGTTTGGTTTTTATTAATATTGTTTTACGTATTATAGTATGAGAGTAGATAAAGTAGTGTATGACACAGTATATAACTTGGTCTTATAACACTCGTATTATAAAAACCCATATTATGCAACAGTATCATAATCTACTATTACTACATTGCTATTGTCCTTGCGAATCTGCATTGGTAAGTTGGTTTAGACAATCGACAAAACGGATTACCTAATAAAAAGACCTAATGCCTCCCATGAGACAGTTTTGTTTGATGGCATCTTCCGACGCCTTAAATTAACTTTAATCATCGTTCATAACGTTCAATTTGCAGCACAGTGTTTATGATTACCAATATTAACAATTTCAATTAATATAAGGAATTTAGAGACTTTATAGTGTTGACTTATATATTGTCGGTGGCATGCAAGTATGTTTCATGTAATCAATAGGAAATGGTCGGTACACGAGCTGTATAGAAAAGCGGTGCGAAAGAAACTTCGCACTCGTGCCCCCCCCCTTACCGAGAGCCTTCGGCCGGACTTCCTGGAGACAATTGTGGAAGCCCTGTTCCCGCAGGGAGCCGAGGTAGAGCCACCTCGTATGGCGCCTCTCGAGGAGGAGGAAGGCACTGTGTCAGGTGCGCCGGAGGTGTCGGAGTGGGAGTTAGCCGGGGCGGTGAGTCGCATGAAGGCGAAAAACACCGCCCCTGGTCCTGATGGCATCCCTGGGCGTGCCTGGGCGCTTGCTCTGGGTCCTTTGGAGTCGGGGTTCAGGGCGACTTACAGTGCCTGCCTCGAGCAGAGACTGTTTCCCCGTAGGTGGAAAACGGGGAAACTGGTTCTGCTTAAGAAGGAGGGAAAGCAGGCCGATAGACCCTCCGCGTATCGGCCGATTGTTTTTGCTGGATGAGGCGGGAAAGTTACTCGAGCGTATCGTAGCTTCCCGCATTGTCCAGCACCTCCAGGAGGTGGGGCCTGATCTCAGTCGCTTCCAGTGCGGATTCCGCCGGGGTATGTCCACCCTCGACTGTATTGAGGGCGTGAGAGTCCTAGTGGAGGAGGCGACAGCCAAGCGCGAGGTGGTGTTGGCGGTGTCATTAGACATCGCCAATGCATTCAATACCTTGCCTTGGAGTGTGATCAAGGAGGCCCTACGCTTCCATCGTATCCCCTTGTATCTGCAGCGCGTTGTCGGTGACTATTTGGCCGACCGCGCTGTCAGGTACCCGACGGCTGGGGGTAGGTGGAAGGAGCGGAGGATGTCGTGCGGTGTTCCACAGGGGTCGGTCTTAGGCCCCCTCCTGTGGAACATCGGGTACGACTGGGTGCTGCGCGGTCAGATGCTCCCGGGAGTGCGTCTGTTCTGTTATGCAGACGACACTCTCGTCACTGCCCGCGCGAGTGCTCACCGGGAGGCCCGTATACTGGCGACCGCGGCCACTGCTCACGTCGTGGCCCGGATTCGTCGGTTAGGTTTGGGTGTGGCCTTGGAGAAATCCGAGGCCATTTGCTTCCACAGGCCTCGGATGGCACCCCCAGTGGGTTCCCGGTTGGTGGTGGACGGGACGTCCATTGGAATCTCAGGTACTTTACAGTACCTGGGATTAACTCTCGACAGCCGATGGACGTTCGACGCCCACTTCCGGCGGCTCGCCCCAAGACTTAAGGCGACCGCTGGAGCCCTGAGCAGGCTCCTCCCAAATGTGGGGGGGCCAAATGCAGGCTGCCGGCGCCTTTACGCCGGAGTGGTCCGGTCAATGGCCTTGTACGGCGCTCCCGTATGGGCGGAGCGACTGACCGCCAAGTCTCTGCGCCTTTTGCGCGGGGCGCAGAAGATTGTGGCGGTCAGGATAGTGCGGGGCTACCGGACCATCTCCGGCGAGGCGGCCTGCGCCTTGGCTGGGTCCCTTCCTTGGGATCTAGAGGCCAAGGTGCTTGCTCAGGCGTACCGCCGCAAAGTAGATTCCCGTTCATTGGGGAGAAACTCTGCGGCGGTGGAGACGGATTGGTGGAGGGTAGCTCAGATGGAGCTCCTCCGCCAATGGAGGCGGCGGCTGGAATCACCCAGCGCAGGGTTCTGGACGATTTCAGCCATCCAGCCCATTCTCCAGGGTTGGGTCGCCAGGAGGCATGGGGTCCTCACCTTCCGCCTGACACAGGTACTTTCCGGACATGGTTGTTTCGGGAGGTATCTGTGGCGGGTGGCCCAGCGCGAAGCGACTGGTGAGTGCCACGAGTGCGGCGCCGAGTTCGACACGGCGCTGCACACGCTTGCAGACTGCCCAGCTTGGGCGGTTCAGCGGGCGAAGCTCGTGGCAGAGGTGGGGCACGATCTCTCCCTGCCCACCGTGGTTCGTGCCATGGTGGACAGGGAGGAATCGTGGGCAGCGATGGCCTCCTTCTGCGAGGACGTTATCTCGCGGAAGGAGGCGGCGGGGCGGATCCGGGAAGTCGAGTCCTTGGATCCGATCCGCCGCAGGCGAGCGGGGCGCAGGCGACTCGCCGAAGTCCGTCGCATGCCGCCCTAACGGGGACCTCCGAGCGATCCGAACGGGGCTCATCGGACGCTCGCTGGAGTTAGGTCCCCGAGGCGGTCGATGCATCTGGTGCTCCCGATGCATCGATTAGCGGAGGGAGGGGCCACTGTTTAGAGAGGCCCCGACCCGGAGGTGGCGCTCTCCGGGGTACAGAGCTGCTGCTGGCGGGGATGGGGGGCAATGTCTTCATAGGTACCCTGTCCCCGACACCAGCAGCGTGGTGGAGCACTGTCAGGTTTTTAGTCGGTGAGAGTCCGACATACCCGCCGCTCGTCCCCGTCGGGCGGTGACGACCCATAATGGGTTTTCCTGACATAAAAAAAAAAAAAAAAAAAAAAAAAAACGAGCTGTATAGAACGCTTTTTCGTAGACGTCATCCATTTTTACAACACTTCAAAATATACTGAAAGTATATAACGTATAAAAAGTATCATCATCTTCCTGCCCTTATCCCACTCTAAGTGGGGTCGGCACAACATGTTATAAACATGCTGTCACATGATTTGGCTGCGTTTTTACGACCGGCCGCCTGCCTGACGTCAACTTACCTCAGTCGTATTTATGACACCTCGGTAAGAAAGAGGGTGGTCTATTCTACTAAACCGGATACCACACGGTGGTAACATTTAAAAGATAATTACAATGTTCGCAACTCACTTTAAATTGTGTTGTATTTCTTCATAATTAACGTAGTGTCCGGTTGGACCCCACGCGCTGTCCATAGCCTATAAAATAATTATTATATTAGGAATAGGAACTTACAATTTACTTAACTTTTGAAAAAATCCTCTTAATCTATACTTATAATAAATCTGTTGAAAGGTCAATTCTGTAACTGAAATATATTTCCAAAATAACTATCAGGGGGTGATTAGGGATCGATACTAATGCCAAAAATGCAATCAGTAAAATTTTTATCTGTCTGTCTGTCTGTATAACCGTTATAGAAACAAAAACTACTCGACGGATTTTAACGAAACTCGGTACAATTTTTTTTCATACTCCTGGGCTGGTTATAGTATACTTTTCATCACGCTGCAATCAATAGGAGCAGAACAGTGAAGGGAAATGTTGGGAAAACGGGAGAAGTTACTCCATTTTTTAAGCTTCCGTCGCGTGTGCAACCTTGATGATTAAAGCTACACAGAAATCATGTATGACGGGAATGTTCTCCTTAAAATTATATAAAAACTATCCCACGACAGCATGTCTATCTTTTATGGTTGACTTACAATAACACGTGTAACTCCCGATAGCTTAACAGTTCGAAGCTTTCTGGTTATATTTGTCTACTCCTACGTTTATATCACTCTCAGTCATTTGTAATAAAGTAAATAACAATCTACGGACGGTAACTAGAGATCACACGACTTTCCAATAGGACTACCTACAGATCAAATCAAAATTGTTTCCCTCTAAAAGTTCTATATAATAGTCCGCGGCAGCACGTCTTGCTTTTAAGGTTAACCCACTCTAACCATTTTTATAGTTATCAAAAGACTATATTACGGTTTTAATCTTTCCATGCGGGCGGAGCCGCTGGCAATTGCTAGTATAAAATATAGTACAAGTTTTAACGAGGTTAAATCATAGCATTGTAGGACAATTAGTTATTAACTTTTATTTTGAAGTTATTAAATGTCATAAAGTTATTCTTACATTAATCTTGTTATGATATACAATATAATAATGACACAATATGTAAGGTAAAAAATGACGAAAATATGGAATTATTTTGAAAAAAATCAATTTTATTTTAATGAGAAAAACTTACAAGACATACCTTTATTATAAATACAATAAAATACTCTACAATACATTTACCGATATGTAGTCTTAATAATAACTACTACTAAGTCATGCTATAGGGACTTGGACATTATTTAACTTAAAAATATATTTAAAAAGATCTTTATATTATACGCAATTATGACAATATTAAAAACTTTTTTTCTGCACTATGGTTACATTGTTTATTGTGTGATACAGAAAGCCTACTTACTATACTCTTGAAGATTATTTAGAAGATAAGAATGTGTGGATATAGCTCTCTTTGAACCTGTACAAGACAGTAACGACTTAATGTAAATAGTATTAAGAATTATATTTTTAAAAGAGCAACCGCCGAGTTTCTTGCTGGCTCTTCTCGGTAGGAACAGCTTTCCGAACCAGCGGTAGAGTTGACGATTCAAAAGCACTTGTTTACAAGTTTATTTGAATAAAGAATATTTTGAATTTGAATTTATTGTACTAGCGGCCTGATCCGGCTTCGCACGGGTTTAAAATATATAGCCTGTCACTCAGTGAAAAAATGATTAAAATCTATCCAGTAGTTTTTATATACTCATAACTGCCCATAGCAGTGCAATAGGGCGAAGCGCGACTTCCTCGCGGCTTTTTAAATCTGTAATATCTTCGAAAATATTCATTTAAATTAAATTCTCTAAACGGCCATATTGATCTATATTAAATCAACAATTTATTTAACATATATTTATAACAATATATTTATTATACATAAAAAACCTTCCTCTTCAATCACTCTATCTATTAAAAAAACCGCATCAAAATCAGTTGCGTAGTTTAAAGATTTAAGCATACATAGGGATATAGGGACAAACAAAGAATGTGACTTTGTTTTATACTATGTAGTGATAATCCCTATAGCATGTTTCAATATTTACGCGCGATGGCTTATTATTAGCGTATTTCATGTATAACTTTGGTGTTTTTTGGTGACATAGCGACATGGGGACATAGGGACAGACAGAGAAAGCGACTTTGTTTTATACTATGTAGTGATGTAACTTTCTCTGTGTGCGTTACCTGTGCGTGCGCAACTGGCGCGGTGCGTCCGTGTAAGCGCGGCCCGCTGCGGCGGTCGGAGCGAGCGCTTCTTTCTGAACTACCCTGTCTCTGCGATCGACTCTCCTCCCTTACAATAAAATCAATTTTTGTGATTTGAATTATGAAAGGAAGTAGGAAGTAGCGGCCTGTTACTATCCCACTGCTGAGAATAGGCCTCTTCTCTCCCTTTTTAGAGAAAAGGATTGGAGCTAAGACCTACCACGCTGCTCCAATGCGGATTGGTAGGTTACACATATCTCCAGAATTCTCTAGAGATATGCAGGTTTCCTCACGATGTTTTCCTTCACCGAAAAGCGTGTGATAAATTGCAATTATCAATTAGACACATAAGTTTTAACAGGAAAACTCAATGGTGTCTGCCCGGATTTGTACCCGTGACCACCTCGAAAGAGTCGCACGGTGTTACCGCTGGGCTACTACAGCTTCTTATTTAGAATTATGAAAACTGGAGGGAAATAAGTGAAATGTTGCTCATATATCATATGTAAAGAGATAAATATTTAGTCTGCTATATCGACAACAAAGCTGTACCACATGTGTCTGTCGCGATAAACTTAAAAATGACTCCAAGGATTGTCATGTATTTAATCATCATTGGTTAAAACATGACGATGATTGCTGAAAATTTCGAAAAAAGTTGAGACTAGGAATTTACATCAAAAACGCTGCCTAATCCTATCGAGACCTACATAGTTTGTTTACTAACTTTAAATTTAAGGTAAATAAAAATCAAAACTACAAAACATGTCCGTGTAAGGTAAGGGCACTAGTAATAGACCGTTTTGTATGAAATTTTAAATAATAAGCGTTTTGTTTGTTGTAGCTAATAGAAAATATGAAATTTTAAATATTAAGCAATGGGCCACAGTTCTGAGGTTTGGGGCAGTTGTTAATAGATTGCAACAGGTATTTATTTTTTTAGCTACAACAAACAAAACGCTTATTTAAAATTTCATACAAAACGGTTAACTACTAGTACATGGTGAATTACTAGTGCACTTACCTCATATTATTTAAAATTTAATAAATGATAAAATACTTAAATAAATTCAATCATTTATTTAAACGATGTGAAGTTCTGAGAGACAAAGTCATCAGTATTGAATATTTTGCAGTCAATAAAAATCGATTTAGAATATGCACAAGGAAAATTGTTACTATTTTAAAATAATTATTTGCTATTGAAATAAATGCGTACCTGGGAGGCAATGTTGGCTCCCCTTCGTCGATCCGCTCGTCGATTCTGTTATGTCGATCTAGTACTTCTCGGGATATGGATTTTTCTGACGACCTTCCGGGTTGCGAACGTCCATATACTTCCGATTCAGTCTTTTTGTGGGGCTTACCGATTCTAAAAGGAGAATTTTCCAGTTATAACAAAGTAATAGTCCCTACTACATAGACTGATGACCTCAAAAGGGTCGCGGGAAGCCGCCTGGATACAAGCGGCACAAAATCGTGTGTTCTGGAGATCCCATGAAGAGATATATGTCCAGCAGTGGACGTCCATCCGTTGAAGAAGAACGAAGTAAAAAAACATGGGGTACTTGATACATTCGTAAAATATAGTTCAAAAGGTCCCACGCTTTTTTCAAATAAATACTCTTTTTACATTATTTACGCCGTGTGGTATCCGGCTAAATAGAATAGTACTACCCTCATTTCTTACCGAGGTGTAAGAGGCGACTAAGGTAACTCGACACGCCGTGTGGTACCCGGCTGAGTAGAATAGACCAACCTCATTTCTTACCGAGGTGTCGTAAAACGCGACTAAGGTTAGTTGACCCCCCGTGTGGTATCCGGTTTAGTAGAATAGACCACTCTCTTTCTTACCGAGGTGTCGTAAAATACGACTAAGGTTGACGTCAGGCAGGTGGCTGGTCGTAAAAACTTAGCCAAATCATGTAACAGCATGTTAATAACATGTTGTGCCGACCCCACTTACGAGTGGGATAAAGGCAGGAGGATGATGACTCTTTTTACATTATTTCTAACATTAACTTTTTAGTTCAAGGGAGTTTTTAAGTTTTTAAACTCAATTTATTTTTAAATTACTTTATATTATTATTAGTATATTACCGTAAAATTACTTATTGCAGTAACGCTACAAACCTAAACATAGTAGATAACGATTTGAGTAGTGAAGGCTTCTTATGAGACAGCGATGACTGTTGAGGAGAACCACGTACAATTGTTTCAGGTGCCGCGTTGTCATCCGTTAACCAGTGTTTTAGCGCTAAAATAAGATAAAATGAACATAAATATTAAATTTCTATTATTTAAACTGTACTAGCAATTTTATGCACGTCTATTGAATGTGAAAATACTCACAATTATATATTTGTTTTAATCTATTTTAATTTAAAACCGGGAAATTCTTAGCCCATACATTAGGTATATAAGATTGTACAAAATTGCAACATTGTTGCAGATTGAGCCAGACAGACTTCCGCTTTATAATATTAGTATAGATAAGAAATTTCAGAAATTGAGATCAAAATTTTTTTCAACTTATAACGAACATAAAAAAGCAAAGTTAGTCTAGATATTAGTGCGCTTAAAAAAAACTGTTATTTTTTAATTTCTATTTCTATAATACATAATAAATAAATAAATATATGGGACACTTACACACGGTCGTCCGTCCCCAAAGTAAGTAACTTAATAAAGGTAAAAGAGGTAAAGTGTTATGGTAGATAGGCAACTGGTGAATATATACTTATATATTTATTAAATACATACTTAAATACAAATATACAGCCAGGCTCAAAGACCAACAAATTCATTTATAGAAAATGTTGGCCCTCGGCGGGAATCGAACCCGCGATCCGCGGAGCTGAAGGCAGGCTGAACCCACTGCGCCAACGGGCCAGTATTTTTTTCTTGGGTAAAGAATATAGATGCAATGGAATACAATTTAATAACTGCTGTACTCACGTGGATGTGCTCTTGCATATATAGGTTCGTTACGGGTCGGATTCCGTTGTGTTTCCTGTATCGCTGTTTGTAGAGACTCTAAGCTAGACGACTTCCGCATTCCCAGCGATGGCCCGACTTGCATAGCTACAAATGATTTTTATCCATTAAAATCAAAATCAAAAAACTTTTTATTGATAACATCACAGTAAATTAACAAAAAGTATATAACAATAGATTAATAGAAAGAAGTAAAATTAAATAAAATCAAGACAAATATACAGAAATGTGACGTTAAAAATTGGACCACCATTCAGCTAAGTTGAGGAGTAACTCAACGCTGGTTTTTACTAACTAAAACTTAATCTAACGACAGTGACAGACAGTTGCAGAAGTGTGAAAGACCTTGAAGTATGAAATATTATGAAGACTATGAAAATAACATTTCAAAATCATTTGACAAATGTAGTCATTCATCTTCAGTATAACATGAGTACCTTTTAAAGCAAAGGTTAATAAGACATTTTCGAGTAAAGAAACTTAATTAAAAACTGATTTTATACTTGAATATTCGTGGTTTGAAGACATAATTATAAATTATTAGATACGGGTACATACCACGGTAATTTGTTTTTATTTGCCGATATTTCGACCCAGTTGCATGGATCGTGGTCACGACGGAACTGCAGGTAGGCGGTACATCAAGCTGAGATGTTAGGGGCAGTATCTAACTACCCTCCGTCTCGTTCTTTTTATCGGCGCGTCACGGATCGTTCGGCACACTACACTCACAACGTCATTTTTAAATTTTGAACTTTGGCGCCGTTTTTGAGTTTTACACAGCTCCACTACTGGATTCCACGTGTTCGCTAATCTAAAACCGTCTTCGCGATTGAAATTTTTATATTTCTTAATTTCAATGGCTTCGCGAACTATCCTCGGTATGTAGTGGCGATCAGTGGAAAGAACTTTCGGGCTGTGAAGTTCTATCCAGTGATTTGTTCCGGCTTGTGTAACATGTTGGGCGATCGCAGATTTTAAAATGTCGTTGTTTTCACAAATCACTGGATAGAACTTCACAGCCCGAAAGTTCTTTCCACTGATCGCCACTACATACCGAGGATAGTTCGCGAAGCCATTGAAATTAAGAAATATAAAAATTTCAATCGCGAAGACGGTTTTAGATTAGCGAACACGTGGAATCCAGTAGTGGAGCTGTGTAAAACTCAAAAACGGCGCCAAAGTTCAAAATTTAAAAATGACGTTGTGAGTGTAGTGTGCCGAACGATCCGTGACGCGCCGATAAAAAGAACGAGACGGAGGGTAGTTAGATACTGCCCCTAACATCTCAGCTTGATGTACCGCCTACCTGCAGTTCCGTCGTGACCACGATCCATGCAACTGGGTCGAAATATCGGCAAATAAAAACAAATTACCGTGGTATGTACCCGTATCTAATAATTTATAATTAATTAAAAACGTTTCATAAGTACATATAGTAACTGTAGTCCAGGATTGTATAGTGCTCGTTATTTTAGGATTGCAAATTGATATTATAGCCAACTTTGAATTTAAATTTAATTTACATTTTTCGCAATATTACGAAGTTATGTAATCGAGGATATTTTAATAGTTCTATCAACTAAAATCATCAAAGACGAATACTAGAAGGACTAACATGGGGGGTTTTTTTTATAAAAAAAAGAGAAATATTTAAAATAAGGAATTATATCGCGAAAAACAAGGATAATTGGAATTGGGACAGAGGAAAGGAATGAGATTTTTGAAAAGATAATGTAGAGTGTGAATCCATTTTGATTTATTGTGTTCGAATGCTTTCAAACGAAATAAACAGTTTAACACGTTTCTACGGCAAGTACTTCCCGTTTTTCGTATCGACGGAACTAAAATCAAACTTACCGTTGATAGCTTTCGTCTCCTTGATCTTGCGATAAGTCCCAGTGGCACGTGCATCGAGTGCCGCGTGCCTCTTTTCTGACATAGATCGTCTTCCCACCGCGTCCCGACTAAATGCACCACCCCCACTCTCACTTCCAGATTCACCCGCCGTACTACCCCTGGAATATACAAAAGAAGAGTAATGAGAATATTATTGTACAATTTTATACAAAATCGCAAAGCGACAAAACGCTTTGCGATTATGTCGTGGAGTCTCCTGACGATGCTTCGGTTACGGGGCGAAACAATTGTTGAGATTGTGGTGGTGAATGTGTGCAGTGCTTGTGTATTGTTGTGCCATCGGTGTCGGGTAGTGCATGAGTTCTTACAAATTCTGCATGTATCAGGTATGAGAACGAATAGTACACTCTACATTTAGCATTACATATATTTCCTTTTATCGCGGATTATAGCAAAATAATATTCTCATTACTTTTGTATTATGGACCTCCGCAAAGTAACGCCCAATTCTATAAATTATACAAAAGAAGGTAAAATATTAGCTTGTTATTATCTCACTGGTTGATAAATACCTAACAAACCTACAAATCAAACCAAAATAATCTTTATTCAAGTAAGCTTTTGCAAGCACTTGAATGACCAAGGATCAGTTAGATTTAATGAAGCTACTACTGGTTCGGAATGTTGAATGTTGATGAAAATCGGCGCAAAATCTTTTAAGCAATTTCAATTTACATAATTAAACTGCATAAATCTGAAAGGATTTTGAAGTTCAAGCATTTTTATCATTTAACCTTCAATTGTGTAATATGCTATACATACAAGCGTATTCCTTACACTTTATTTAAACCTTTCCGCAGGCAAGACTAATATGGTTTACGGAACTTTATGGTATAAGTCAATAATTAATTTAACTTAATCCAGCTACATTTTTTACAGGTCGTTTAAATCGTCAATTCTATGAAGATTCAGATCCATCTTGGTTTGGGGTTCTATATTCTGCCAAGATCTATTAAAACAACAATATCTACAACAAAGAACCCTTGCCGACCTAACCTAAGTACGACTTTCGAACTTTTGTCAAAAAATATATATTAAGATTTTAGCTGATAAGATTGTTTGCCATATAAATATATAAATGCTCACCTGGTCCCATAATCTTCTTCAATTATAACATTATGATGAGCTGGAGGTGACCGCGACATATGTACATGACCCAAATTTTGCCTGTAATGGTGTCCATTTGTCACGGGAGCTTCCAATTGGGTCGCCATATAATAGCTCTCATTACGGAGACCGGTTAATCGATCAATCACTGGATTCCATCCATCAAGCCTGCTCCATTCGAAACTATCTCTTTTACTATCATGCGGAATTGTATCTTTATCTCTTTCTAAATATCCCTTGCTATCATCCGATTGGTTCGCAACCCAACTGTTGTTATTGTTGATAGTAACTATTGATGCGTGCTTCTTAGTGTTTCTTCCGTCGTGGCTGTCGAAGCCGTCTTTTTGATTTGCCTCGTGTTTCTGGTAATTGTCGATTGGTTTGTTCTCTTTGTCGTGTGTTGTGTTGTATATGACGGTGTTAAAGTTCTGTGAGTTACTGTTTTCGTTCGAGTTTGTTGTATCGTTGCCATTTGGTGGAGTGTCATCTTTCCACCTAGCTAAGCTATCCATACTATCTGTTAAAAATAAATGTTATTGAGAATTTATGTGGTAATTAGCAATTGCTTGGCGGCTTATTTCTTAACTTATGTGACTTTATGAAGACAGTATAAGCTATGCGATATAACATAATCGTTTACACAAAATATTTTTTAAAATTAAATAACATAAATAAAACATTAATCATCATGTAGGAAGATGATGATTAATTTTTTGATGAAGCAGGAGCCCTTATCCCACTCTAAGTGGGGCCGGCAAACAATGTTAAAAACATGCTGTCACATGATTTGGTTGCGTTTTTCCGACCGGCCTGACATCAACTTACCTCTGTCGTATTTTACAACACCTCGGTAAGAAAGAGGGTGGTCTATTCTACTAAACCGGATACCACACGATGGGTCAACTTACCTTAGTCGCCTTTTACGACACCTCGGTAAGAAATGAGGTTTGTTTATTCTACTCAGCCAGATACCACACGGTAGGTCAACTTATAAAAAATTAAAATCACAAAAAATTAAATAACTTTAAAATGAAATTAAAATAATCAGTCAGATATTCATTATTTGTCATAGAACTTTTTCGCTCCAAGTTGTTTTTCTGGCTTTAACATCGGTTTGAGCCCTAAAACTATGTACCATTTAGCTCATTTACCATAAGCTCTATTATCATATGAATAGAGTAAAAGTATTGTAACAAAATTTAGTGATTCCGGAGTTTTTTGTAACGTAGAGGTAGGTAGAAACTTTGAAACATAAATAACTTTAATAAACACATTATACAGCAGATCTCAACTTATAGAATGCATTTGGGAAAAGTACATTATATTGCGGAAGGGTAATATTAAAAATGTATACTTGTATAATAGAACTAACCAGTTCTCCTAGCAATTGTTAAGGATATACTGCCATGGACGTTAGGCCTTGAGTGCAGCAACGCTCGCCGTAACGTCTCCATCGCCTCTGCGTTCGACTGGCCCACTAGTGACACGCCGTTCACACTTAGCAGTTGATCGTTTGTGTGTAATCTGGAAGCGTTTGTAACTATTACGAAATGTAATAACTTTTATATACCTACATATGTTTAAATCTTGTTAATTTCAATATAATATTTTGATACCTAGTATACCTACCTAGTATTGTATGTATATCTATGTGTACGCGCGCAAACATATACATATAATATTTTGATACCTAGTATTATACCTACCTAGTATTGTATGTATATCTATGCGTACGCGCGCAAACATATACATATGCACACAAAAACACCCACACAAACCTAAACTCATAAATACACAGACTTCCTCAAAAAAAAATAATTAAAAAGTCATTTATTTATTTATTTAAAAAGGCCATACATATTTAAACACCATACATAGATACAACTACACAATGTACAACGATTATTATAATTAAGTGCTATATTAATTATAGATGGCAACAGCATGCGCAGATTAACAACAACTATATAAAGTGACAATGAACATAAACTACGTAATAAATTTGATAAAAAAGAAGATCTAAATATAAATACAATAAAGCGGCAAAAAAGAACAATTGAAAACTATAAATATAAATATAGGAGCTATGACTGTAATTTTAAAATAGTATTTCCAGATCTCTCCTCCTTGTCTAGGAGGATTCCTAGACAAGGATATATAGGTCATTTATTCTTTAACAAAATTCTTCTTTACTATAAAAAGGAACCTTCTATTGAGTAAGTCAAATATACTCGTGCCAGAAGGTCCCGCTTTTCCATATCTTAATAGTAAATTACAATAAAGAATAAGTGAGTGTGTTTGTATTTGTGTGTGTTCATGCGCTAGTGTGTTTGTGTGTGCATGGCTGGCTTTGTGTATTCCTCACATCTATTCATATAACAATCGTTCAGACATTTTTTCGTTTTCTTTTTATTTGTTTTTCTATATTTTCTTATTATTATTTGTGTCAGCCTTTTAAAATACAATAACATACAAATAATACTGTTTATGGTTAAGCGAGATTTACATAGTTACAAGAAAATTTCTAAACCCTGTTTCATAGGTTTAAGAATGTTCCTTTTCCTTCTGTTTTTTTTTTTACTTTACTCCAAAGTGGAAGAGATCCCTTTTAGGGATAAGTCCACCTTTATACATGTGCTTTATTTACTTTTTCTTTTTTTTTCTAACCATATATATAAAAATAAAATCAATAAATAAGATACAATGGAAATAGACAATCTTTATTTTAATTTACCTCCCATCCCTGGAAGCGGCACCTCCGTTAAGTACGGACTTGATGAAAATTCCCAAGTCGTGTGGATCAGGTCCGACGGTCACCTTGCCCTTCACACTGATGCCAAGACCTGCTTTCTCCGAATCATGAACTGGGACGTCTAACCTCATGATTAGGCGGTTTCGGAGACCTAACAACTGTTTGGAAAAGAAAATACTACTTACAATACAGTACTAATATTTGGTTAATATAGTAATTTAAAAACAAAGGTTTTTTAACTATTATAAAGTACATCTATAATCGAAGTAAAACTGAAACCAAAATTCTTATGACCAACATACCACACGGCGTTTTACAGGCGGAACGGCGGCAATTTACTAGTATATATAAAACTACTAAAAACCCTTTTAATTTAAGCTCATCTCAGTATTTGGGTGATCGCAACATTGTAGGTTTCATAACATCACGTTGAGTCTATATAAATAGTTACTTTCTTTTGAATAATTAGCCTTGTGGTATCCGGCTGAGTAGAATAGATCAACCTCATTTCTTAGCAAGGTGTCGTAAAAGGCGTCTAAGGTAAGTTGACCCACCGTGTGGTATCCGATTTAGTAGAATAGACCACCCTCCTTCTTACCGAGGTGTTGTAAAATACGACTAAGCTAAGTTGACGTCAGGCAGGCGGCCGGTCGTAAAATGCAGCCAAATCATGTTACAGCATGTTTATAACATGTTGTGCCGATCCCACTTAGAGTGGGATAAGGACAGGTGGATATATATACTTTCTTTTGAATAATCTGTAATAGTATACTTAGATTCTTACCGAACTAGAAGAAGAATTTAATGCTTCCTGTATCGCAGTGTCTATAGACTGGTCTTTCAATAAATCGTCTTTGGAGGAACTCTTCGGTATCCGCCCCCTTAGGGAAGTGTTGTTCTGGTTGATCGCATTGACCATGCTCGAAACACGACCATTCTCGGATTTGCTAGCTTCTATTGGCTTCGATTGAATATTTGGCGCTGAACCGATTGGTTTTTCCGTATACTTGGTTGGACTTGGTTGCGGTTCTACTCTCTGGAAACAATAGTTTATATCGTAAAAAAAATATTTGTCAACTTCTATCACATCAAACAGATTTTTTAAATAATGGATAGAAATACATTAAATCAATAAAAAAAATCATTCATTTATTTCTCTAGACCAATATTTCCTAACTTTTTTTTAGCCACCACCTTAAAAGCCCACCTAAAAAATTATTTTGCGCTCCTATGCAACTAACATAAATTTTAATATTAAAAAATTGATATGAAATTATAGTTTTTGGAAGGAAGATTGTTCATTTTGTTAAATTTGGAACAAAATCTAGCATTACATTTAAATGGCCAGGAGTGAAAGGGTTTAATTCGTGTCTAGTCTATTTTTAAATTACCCCCTTTACATACTCTACATACTTTCTAAGTCTATGTATAATTGAACTTCACAATTAAGAAGTGTTTTAGCTTCTTCATAATTAAGGGAATGAAGCATTAGGATTACATAAAATGTCAAAAAATACCTGCATCCGGTGGGAGGTAGGTCGTTCGACGACGATGTCTACCGCGGCGTCCGTCGGCGTGTTCCTCAGCAGAGTTACCACTTGCTGCTGAGTGAGACCCGCCACTGCAACCTGGTTCACTGACACCAGCCGGTCACCAGCTCGCAACCGCCCGTCGGTCACTGCAGCACCCTGACCAAAAAAAAAGTAAAGCCTATTACTCTCCTACTGCTGGAAATAGGCCTCTTCTCTCCGTTTTTGGAGAGAAGGAGCTAAGACCTATAAACTCGTTACATTCAATCATGCAAACAATTTTTACAAGGTTGTATGAAATTATAAAATGACTATTTTATGTTCGCAGCTTTCCCGATTGTTTTTTTTTTCGAATATGCTGAGAGTAGGCCTCCTATCACCATTTTTGGAGAGAAGGAGCTAAGACCTAACACGCTGCTCCAATGCGAATTAGTAGGTAACACATATTTCTAGAAATCTCTAGAGATATGCAGGTTCCCTCACGATGTTTTCCTTCACCGAAAAGCGTGTGTAAAATTGCAATTATCAATTATACACATAAGTTTTTACAGAAAAAGTCATTGGTGTCTGCCCGGGTTCGAACCCGTGACCTCCTCGAAAGAGTCGCACAGTGTCACCACAGCTCCCCTGACCAAAGATATAAGGTAAACATAAGGGCTTGTGGTAGATGTATTCAATAGCGGAAGGCAATACCCCTCTATTCTATTTATACAAAAAAATATTTTTCATTTTTTATTTCTTTGTGTTAAAGTAATTTTACGTTAAGTTAATTTTCCACTTGTTGAGCAAGTGTTAAAAAATTTCAAATTTTTCTGAACGTGAAAATGGCACAGATTTTTCCAATATAAATATTTTTAAAAAGAGACAAATTCATCAAATTGTTGTATTGTCACCGGTTCTTGATAACTGTAAAAAGTTTGATAAATTAAATCTGTCCATTCCAAGTCAAAATTGAGTTTAAAGGAGTTTAAAATACAACATGCAGGTGAAACTAACATAAAGTGTGTAAAAATCGCATTTTCAATCATAATATAAATAAATAAATATATGGGACCCTCATCAGTACAAAAGTATTAATATATTTTCCTATAATCCGCGATGAAGTAAAATAAAAATATAATGCTAAATGTAGAGTGGACAATCCGTTTTCATACCTGTTTTACCGTTTTATTATGCAAAGTAATGCCTAATTCTATAAATGATATAAATCAGTATTAAAAAAACTTACCTTTGGCAAAATATTCTTAATATAAATAGGGCAGTGTCCACCGGTGGGATTGTCTCTTGTGGTGATAGTGAAGCCGAGCCCCTTTTCCCCCTTCACCAGGGTGACAGAGACGGTTTGTGTGGCGCCCGTTATGGGCTTACTGCTCGGACTAACAGGAACTTCCATACCTGATATCGCCCGCTCGCTATTACCTATAAGACGAGCAAATGTTTATACTAAAGTGTTTTGTTATGTAAGTAAGTAAGTAAGTAGAAGCCTGTTACTATCCCACTGCTGAGAATAGGCCTCTTCTCTCCGTTTTTGGAGAGAAGGTTTGGAGCTAAGACCTAACACGCTGCTCCAATGCGGATTGGTAGGTGACACATATCTCCAGAATTCTCTAGAGATATGCAGGTTTCCTCACGATGTTTTCCTTCACCGAAAAGCGTGTGATAAATTGCAATTATCAATTAGACACATAAGTTTTAACAGAAAAACTCATTGGTGTCTGCCCGGGTTTGAACCCGCGACCTTTTCGAAAGAGTCGAACGGTGTTACCGCTGGGCCATCACAGCTTTGTTATGTATTTTGTATGTAGAAAGGATTAATATGCATGATTTAACTTCGAATTTATACCTAACATAAACATTTAGGAACAGATATCGTTATAATTTATATTGAAAACTAAGAATACGAACTCAGAACATTAAAACAATACAAGGTTTCATATTGGATTGGATCTATTATCAGAATGTAATTACACTTTTGACAATTAATGTATATTCTAGACCTATCCTGACCTTTATTCCAGAAATTCATGAACAATTAATAGAAACGTAAACCGACACTCGAAAATGATTTACACAATTTCTGGAGACACAACATAGGTATCATAAGTTTGTCTATTTTAGGTCTGTTTGTTGCACAAAGAAAAACCATTTCGACAAATTTGGACGTAAATGGCTCATCATAATTAATGTAAAATAATTACAAACATTTATCATTGCGTCTTAACAGAGGCTAAAATTAGATCGAATATATGACCCAGAAATAAATCACACACTTAACTGTTGTGTAGTAATGAATATAAGTGATACTTTACCTTCCGGTAACAGATCTAGCGGCCTCTCTTGTACTGGATGAACGTTTGCCACATTGTTTACTCCAGAAACCCATCGAAGCATGTCTTCCACCCTAATAACAAATTCATAATTTTAAGTGTTGTCGCTAATGACTTCCGGTTTGTATAGCAACACAGTCATGAAATAAGAGTATCGCGCCCTTTTTGATTAAAATGGTGGCAACACTGTGCCGTTGTTGTTTCCGGTGGAGTCTTATTATTGCTACGTACAACGTTTCGGTGGCATTCATTCCGTATTCGTTATTCAAGAGAAGTGTATCTCGAAGCGGGAATTGTGGTATTCCTATTATACCGTGTTATTGTTGAAAGTGTGCGCTAACATAAGGGTTTACGTATGACGGGTAACAAATAGAAAGACAACCTTATACCACCATCATGAATAAGGGCCTTATTTAATTTCCTTTTTTATCGCATAGGAGTAAGTTAAGAAAAATTATGTAGAGATCTATAAGAGAATTTGACAATACTGATCGGTAACCTATTTTAGACTTTTTGGGCACTATGGAATTCGTCCATCTAAGTGTGAACGAAACACATAGCTCCCGAAAACATTTATATCTGATACGGACGATTCGTATCGTTAGACGTATTGCCATCTTAGAAATTCTGTGTTATACTGTTTCCAGTTAGTAATATACTCTTTCTAGGTAATTCACTTCCTGGCAATGGAAGTGAATTACCTTTAATTTATCGAATTAGGCGTTACTTTGCAGAGGTACATAATACAAAACGAATGAAAGTATATTTACATTAGTTTTGAATTACCTTGTTACGAAAAAGTTATGTTCAATAAAAATTCATTTTAACTGTTGTTGTTTGGCCTAAGTCTCACTTTCTTGGAGGGGGATCTAGAAATCAATATTGCTGTTCTATTTATACAAGTATTTAATACTTATTTTGCTTCTCTTCCAATCGATCCAATCGATAAACATGTATCTGCAAGGGACTGCAATTATTAATATACTTATGTTTAAAACAAATTTAATTTACCTATGGTTCTGGTCATTGTTTGGCGTGTCCTGGCCTAAGGGTTCTTTCCTGGCATCTCTTGGGAGACTCTTGCTGCCATATATTTGAACTTTTTCAGCCGCATCTAACCATACGCCGCTTCTGTAATATTTATATTATATTTATTATTGTCTTTATTAAACAATAATTTCATAAGCATGGGGTTTTAATGTTTGAATAAAATATTAATACATTAACTAACGAATTTTTATAAATATATCTACTAGCTTTTACGCGCAACTTTGTTTGCGTGTAAAAGCGTTGATTGCTGTCGCGTAATAGGTTGATAATAGATGACGCTTTTCAATGTCATCCTATTCTTGTACAATTAACAGGATTTCTAGAGCTTATATGATATCCCGGTGTATAGGAATAACAAATATACATCAATACTCAAAAACTTTCGCATTTATAATACTAGTATGAAATAAGATGAATTAAGACGAAGGGTTTCATTGTCGACCTCATCCACGCTTAGCGCCCGATTGAATTTTTTTTTAAAGCTGCTGTCATCTAAACGACACTATATCACGTTGAGTGGAAATCCATTCAAAATTCAAATTCAAAATATTCTTTATTCAAATAAACTTGTAAACAAGTGCTTTTGAATTGTCAACTCTACTGCTGGTTCGGAAAGCTGTTCCTACCGAGAAGAGCCAGCAAGAGACTCGGCGGTTGCTCTTTTAAAAATATAATTGTTAAATACTAGTTATTTTTAATCGTTTCTCAAGGTCGAACAATATCTATACCCACGTATTCTTATCGTCCAAATAATCCTCAACAGTATAGTAGGCTTTCTGTATCAGCCTCTAGTGTGTTTTTAAACTGCTGTAATGTATAGAATTGGTCTATTATGAGAATGTTATATATTCACCCCTGTCCAGAGAACTGCATAGACAGTCGGTTGGACTGCCTCTGGAAGTGTTGCCCGTGGCGGTCGGGTGCCGGGTCGGGCGGGCGGCCGTCCAAAGGATGCACTTTGTGCGTCACTCGGCTACTGTCGTCCCGGCAGACTACTGCGGCCGACCAACGTTTCGTCTGGTCTGTAACCTGGAATATAAATATAGATAAAAAAGTAAGTAGCGGCCTGTTACTATCCCACTGCTGAGAATAGGTATTTTATCTCCTTTTTTGGAGAGAAGGATTGGAGCTAAAACCTACCTACCACGCTGCTCCAATGCGGATTGTTAGGTTACACATATCTCGAGAGGTATTCTGCCCAGGTTTGAACCCTTGACTTAATCGAAAGAGTCACACGGTGTTACCGCTGGGCTACCACCACAGCCGATATATAGATATTGCCGAAAATATAGATAAGCGAAGTATATATATTCTTATATATACTTATACTGATACAAGCCTCATATATACTTATACTTGTAGTGACCGAGTCATGCTCGGTAATTTTTTTTAATTTCCCACTACCCACCCACTGAGCTATTACAACTTAACAAATGACAGCTAAAATATCATTTATAATCTATTCAAAATTTTAACATTTTTTTCAGTGCCCGAAAAAAGGCACAAAAGACATTTTTTTTTAATGAAACCTAGCTAGATCGATTTTTTTCTTCCAAGACCCTCTACATGCTGAATTTCATGAAAATCGTTGGAGCAAAGCAAGCCAAGCACACTTAAGTAACTTACCTATCTGGACATACTCGCTTTGAAGATGTACGTGAGAAAAATAATGGCACCAAGTGATCAACAAAGCAATATTTATTACCTGTCTCTGCGGAGGTAGTGTATCCTGATGCAGCGTTGGCTCACTTCCTCGTCGCACTTGTAACCCGTTAGCACCATCTTCCAGGTCAGCAGCGCCGACCTCGACACACGAATCAGTGTTTGGCACTCGCATACTGCCGCCGACGCCACCGCCTCCCTATCAATAGGTTATGTTATTAAGTCAAGGTTGTCAAGGTATAGGTACAAATATATACTATACATTTTTATTGGTGTAACAAACACATGTATTGGTTTAAGAACTTAAAGTTTTATTTTTATGCTTGTTAATAACCGACTGACGCGTTGGCGGAGTCGGTAGTGATCTTGTCTTCAGCTATTGGCCTACATTTTCTATAAAAAGAATTTGTTGGTTCTTTGAGCCTGGGTGTATATTTGTATTTAAGTATGTATTTAAAATATATATGTATATATTCACCAGTTGTATCTCACCCATAACACAAGTATTAAATTACTTACTTTGGGGAGGGACGACCGAGTGTGTAAGTATCCAAAAAAAACCGTTATAAATATTGGCATAAAATTTATCCATCGTCCTATTTTAATTGATTAGAGCAATGACTTTGGCAGTATTTTGTCTTATTTAAGGTTTGTATTTGATTTGAATAAAGAATAATTTGTAATTTTAATTAAATTCAAATTACAAAACAAATACAGTGATAAAAGTACCGATCATTTTCTAAGACTTTGCTTAGAAAGATCTCTTTCTTCATTGCAGAAAGGGATTTGAGCTTAACCCACCATATTAACAAATATGCCGCGAAATTTTCAGAGACTGGCTTCTTCACAGTCACTTCCGAAAAATCATAGTACTTAAATTGCAAAAGTAAACATTATTTAGGTTCCATCGGTCACTATCCGTCGGATAATCTCCTCTTATCATTTTTTCAAATCTTTTATATTTACACGCAACAGTGGCATGTCCTTCGTGTAGTGACGCCAAGTGATGCGTTGTAGGCCAAAATTATATATTATAACTAGTGGTTACCTTTAAAATGTTTACTGTTCGGGAATAGGATTATAACGAAGAATAGGATTTAAGACATTGGTCATAAATTATTTGCCAATAATGTAACGTTATGAAACTTTTAATTGATGAAATATAACTGTAGCGATATAGGTAAAGAGGTTAATTAAAGGCAGATTAAATAATTTTATCAAGTTATTTTCTTCGCCCTAACCAACGTTACATGTTTACATTGCATTACTGTTTAGGTAACGATATTGTTTCATAACTGTTTACTGTGTAAAAAAAGCCCTTCATAAAATTAAGGTAATTAGGAAATGATCTGCATTTAATATGTAAGATTTTAATTTATTAATTCACCTTTTTCTGCTTCTATAAGTATAACAGAAAATTCACTAATAAAATTAAATACAAATTTTAAAGAAAACTCGCTGTACGGCCACGCGTTGTTAAAAAAATGCTCTGATCCCCCACCAAACTTTACAGGATAATTCTGGGTAATTCTAAAGATTGTCTGAAAATTTTATTAAAATCGGTCCAGCCTGTTTCGGAGTCTATAAAGGATAGACAAGCATTTATTTTTACATATTCAGATGAATAGATAACGTGTCTTTGAAGTTGAAAAAAATTCAAATAAACAATCAGTAATCAAAGGAAAAGATTACCTTTTTCTATCTTTTTTCACTATACTTTTGATTGGATTTATCATCCGTAAAATTACTCTGAAATTATTTGTAAACCACAAACCTTTAATATCCAAACCAGTTTTTATAATATACATATAAAGACTCTGATAAGTTACGATTCTAAAATTTAAAAAAAAATTACGTCTGTGAAAGATTTTTTTTAAACTGCTAAAAATGTTAGCTAGCCCTGAAACCTTATAGGGAACCCACAAACAAGATAACGTTTTAAATTACTTATTTACACATAGGTTTAGAACCATAAATCCATACTCAAAAATTTCGCATTTAAAATACTAGTATGAAATAAGATGAATTAAGACGAGGGATTTCATTGTCGACCTCTGTAGTGTTCTTGTGTTTTAGTGACTGTCTGTAGTGTTCAAATTCAAAATATTCTTTATTCATGCAAACTTGAAAACAAGTGTTTTTGAATTGTAAAATCCAAATCTTCAGGTACCTAAGGTAAGGTTAGGTAACTATCGAAGACTACAAAAGAAAATAGGAATCTTCAAAAAACGATTTTAACAATCAATTAATGTTTGGTTTCTATTGGTTTAGTTCCTCGCCTCCGTAATCTAACCCAAAATTTTGGTTTGGAATAACTATACCTACCTAAATTTTTTTTATTTTTTTTAGTATGAGTATTTATTTACAGCAAAAATGTACAAGTTATATATATCTTAAATTACTTACACGCTAGGACTATACAAATCATGCCCACGTGGAATGGTGGTACCTAAATTAAAATGATAGTCAAAATTCGTAATTCGAAAATCAAAAAATATATAAAACAACAAACTTGTTAGTTACCTATTGTTATTGCAATATCATTTAAGATTTTATGTACTTAGGTAACAAAAAAAAACGTACGTAAAGTTTTGTTATGTTATAAATATATTTAATAGTCGTACTTAATAAAGTAATTTTATAATTCATTAAAGAAGTACTTGAATTACTAACTAATAACTTGAATTGAACGAAATCTTAAAAAAGAATACTCGTAAATAATGTATATAAGTAGTACCTATGTATTGTTACATGTTTAAATTATTATACGCCCTCTCTCTATTATAATTTTATATCTCTTGATTATAATTTTTTAGTTAATCGTGCCAAATATTAGAAGATTATATTAGCTATCATTAGAAATAAATATAAATCATAATAGGTAACTATAGGTTCTTGATATGTGTCTAACTTCTAATATGATAGGTAAGTTTTTAATATTTACCTTTTCCAGTTTTTTGACACACAAACAACTTAAAAAACACTGACCCATTTTGTAATTACAAAATAATACATCTATATGTTTCCTTTTTGACGTCATGTTACGAAATGATTTATTTATGTATACATATTCCGCAAGAATTAGAATGCGTATAGTACAATGCACGATATCATGTCTCGACAAGTCGCAACAAATAATAGATTATATATTCCCGCACAATTTACTTTTCTATTTAAATAAAATACTACACGAAGGTTTTCAATTATTCAGCCTAATCCATTATTAATATTTTTCATTATAATATTGTTTAAATAGTGAACAAAAAAGTGAAAAAAATAGCCTCGGGTGGGAAGAGGTTTGGCTCTATTCTCGCACAAAGAATCATCTTTCGGATTTTAATGCAAACTCACAGCTAGCGTTTAAGAGAAAATGATTTGTATAGCAATGGCGTAATTTGTGTCTTGTGGATTTTATTATCATTTAAAGCTTTTAAGAAAGCTCGTAAATAGTCGTCATAACACAAAATGAAATTATATAATGTTAAAGTAGAATTTAAAATTTTTAAATTCATTTTTTACAAGGGTAATCAGATAAAGCATAAGTTAAAGCTAGGGCTGTATATAATAGGGTTGCCACCTTTTTTTTGAAGAAAAATAGTATTTTCTTTTTAAATCAAAAAAATATAGTAGGTACTTTTAGGAAATTCAGGAAAAAAATAGTACACATCTATTTTCAATCATTATTTATTTTTCCATGATTATTTATTATTACTTTTCGCTTGACAATGACAAAGGAGTTAGAGTTACTAACTAAGCCCCGTAAATACATGAATGAGTTTCGTTTAAACATTCCCTATGCAGTGCTGCGGGTGCGTTCCATTCACAGTTGATTTAAAAAAATCGCGACAATTGAATTTGCGATAAAAATATAGTATTTTTCGTACTATATTGTTTTTCTATAATATATAGTACATTTGACTAAAATATAGAACGATACTATATAATATAGTACGGGTGGCAACCCTAGCTGTATAGTATCATCTTTATGTCAAATGTGTTATTTATATTATATTGCCCTTCTTGCCATACTTCCGACGCCATGATGACTAATTGTCATACTATTAGCCCTCCACTACACGTCGCCCTAAGCCGTGGTCCGGCCTCACAAGAGGCACCCTTAGGAAGACGTTCCCCGACGTTAGTAGAGCTTCTGCGCTCTACTCTCCGCATTTCGCAACTTCGGCGATGCTTCTGCGATCGCCCGTCCCGCCCGGTGACGCTGTAAAAGCGGTTAGGGCTAACAGAATCATCATCTTCCTGCCGTTATCCCACTTTAAGTGGGGTCGGCACAGCATAATATAAACATGCTGACACATGATTTGGCTGCGTTTTTACGACCGCCGCCTGCCTGACGTCAACTTACCTCAGTCGTATTTTACGACACCTCGGTAAGAAAGAGGGTGGTCTATTCTACTAAACCGAATACCACACGGTGGGTCAACTTACCTTAGTCGCCTTTACGACACCTCGGTAAGAAATGAGGTTGGTCTATTCTACTCAGCTGGATACCACACGGCGGGTCGACTTTCTTTTTCGGTCCTTTTACGACATCTCGGTTAGAAATGAGTATATAGTATACAGTATATAGTCAATTTAAAAAAAATCGAAAAATTATTCATATTCGTTCCAAGTCGATTTATGAATGTGGAATACAATCAACCCCATTGTATCGATAAAGTTAGCATTTAACATGGAAGGCTTTTAAGACTTACCCGAAACATATCGGGCGAGGCGGTACCAGCTGAAGATCCACTGGCGCCATCTGCTGGTGCGGGTCTTGCAGGTGCTTGATTCGTACACTCCGCGGTAAGGGTTTCCCGGTCATCTGCGACGTCCCTCACCCGGTCATCTGGATCCAGGATACCGCCAGAGCTGGCGCGAAGTGCCCGCACGCCGACCCATGTTTCCGGCCCCTGGAAATATTATTTTAATAGAGTAACAATACTCATGTTAACATGTTGTTACATGATTTGGCTGCGTTTTTAGGACCGGCCACCTGTCTGACGTCAACTTACCTTAGTCGTATTTTAAGACATCTCAGTAAGAAAAAAGGTAGTCTATTTTACTAAACCGGACACCACACGGCGGATCGACTTACCTTAGTCGCCTTTTACGACATCTCAGTAAGAGATGAGAATGGAACTATTCTATTCAGCCGGATACCACACGGCGTATTTTAATAAAGTCACAATGATATATACAATGCAATATCTATACTTGTATTCATCATCAACATTTTCCTGCTCTTATCTCACTCTAAGAGGAGTCGGCACGACATGTTTTAAACATGTTACATGCATTATTAGCCCACTTTAGTACACTGCTAGACATATAGGGCTCTCCAATTATACCTTAATTGCCCGAACCTGGTGGATGGAAGTAGAAAGCCCAGGATCGGGCTCAGATGCGGTGTTACATTATTTAGCTACATATTTTACGATCGGCCGCCAGCTTGACGTCGCCCTTTTAGTCGCCCTTTAAGACACTTCAGTAAGAAATGAGGGTGGTCTATTCTACTCAGCCGAATACCACACGGCGGGTCGACTTACCTTAGTCGCGCTTTAAGACACCTCGGTAAGAAATGAGGATGGTTTATTCTACTCAGCCGAATACCACACGACGGGTCGAATTACCTTAGGCGTCCTTTAAGACAACTCGGTAAGAAATGAGGGTGGTCTATACTACGCAGCCGGATACCACATGGCGGACAATATTAACACTTGTATTAATCATTTGTTATTTCAAGGATTATCCGATGGAGTAATATTGATGAAGTTTGGTACGATTAAACCTGATATTCTAGGCTAACATATATGTAGCAAAGTAATCCTGTTTTTCCTACAAGAATATATAATAATACTATAGTACTTAATTGAGGATAATTTAACACCGAATCCGATGCGAACGACGTCGTATTAGTAATGTATAGTAACGCCTATCATTGTACTATCCCACAGCTAGTCAGAAAATAATCAAGGTCTCTTCTCTCCGAGGAGTGGAAGAAAGTTTGGAGTTTAGATCTGGACGCATCACCCCGCTTCAGTGCATAAGTTAGACATATTACAGGAATTATGTCAAGATATGCAGGTTTTATTACTATTGATGCCGGGGTCACGGATTCTACTCCGTGCAGAAACCAAACTAATATTTTAATGGAACGGTAAATATAATCAGAAATCACATTAGAGTAAAATTTCGTAGTGAAAACCACATAATCTGCCAACGTTCATTTAGAGATAATCTACAAATTCACACTCATCCAAGTCTTATACACATGTTTACATAAACCCACACATTCTCATATCTTAATTACATTTTAATTGTAATATCGATTTGAACGACTGGCGTGAAAAAACTGAGACCTTCCAACAAAAAAAAAAATATTAAAATGAAGGCTTTGTGTGCCTTAAGTGTATTTAAGACGTGCCGGTTATTGGATGCCTCGTTTTTCGATCGCTATGGTACAGGAGGATAAATTTGAAATACGGAGAGAGGTGGCTTTCACGCATAAAGAAACAGGGAATCTACAGTCTTGGAACGTTTCACTTGGACATGGCTTCCATATTAAGAACGTGAATGTTAATTAGAATAGTATATCTATTGTAGTTTAATATTTCGAATTATTTGTTAATAAAATGAAGATATTAAAAAGATTGTCTTTACGAAAATCCTTATATTGGCTGGGTGTCTGAAATATCATACTTTTATTTTTTAATCACGATTAAATATTTAAACATTAATTTTAATCAAGTTATTGAAAATCATAGCTTTTTATATATTGGCGTGTATTTTTATATTAATATATATATTACACATTTTACGCCGTGTGGTATCCAGCGAATAGAATTGTACCCTCCTCATTTTTTACCGATTTGTCGTAAAAGGCGATTAAGGTAAGTCGACCCGCCGTGTGGTATCTGGCTGAGTAGAATAGACCACCATCTATCGTTGTACCATTTAACGGCACCGAAGTGCCGTTAAATACGACTAAGGTAAGTTGATGTCAGGCAGGCGGTCGTAAAATACGTAGCCAAATCATGTGACAACATGTTTATAACATGTTGTGCCGACCCCACTTAGAGTGGGATAAGGGCAAGAAGATGATAATGTATATTACTCATTTTATGTATAATACTAATTTTATTTTAATGTAAAATAGTATTTTAAAAAGAGTTTGATTATGATAATAGGTAATTATTCTTTAACAGGTGTGCTTAACAGAAACAGTAACTCAAGCATACATTATGGAATTGATGATAAGAACACTTGTACGCACGTAGGTAAGGCAACGGTTAATGAAATGAATTAATTGGACCGATATAAGCAACTAATACCAGTTGTCGTATAAAAAACCAGTCGTTTTGTTCCATGCCGATAACATACTTTTAAGAAACGTCGCCAATAATTGTTGCGACATAAAAAAAATCTAGGAATCCAAATAAAAACGTTATGTTAACATAAACGTCTAAACTTTATGATGTCGTGAGACCATATTATCATCTCTGACTCTCAATGTATAAACAGTTTTTTTATATAGATATAATTCCTTTGTATATCAGATTACAAATTACCGCGCAAACATTTTAAAATTATATAACTATCAAATTTTTTGAATTATCAACCAAATCTGCGCGTATGTTAGATTACTGAAGAAGCGATGATGCTAAATTAATGCTGCTTGCCCAAATACCAACTACCCGGATACGGGTAGGTAAAAATTCCACCAAATCCTTTACCTCCAAAGAGGTTGAGATTTTCAAGTACCGAGAGTGAATCGTTAATATATTGTACTGAAATTAGTCGTTCACAACCTTTTTTAAGAGAATTGACCACAATCACATTTAGAACTACGAGTATAATAATATATTACAACATCTGTCTCGCCCGTTGAGTTAATCCGGTCCAACGCTGTAAAGGCCCTGAGTGCTAACAGTATATAGTAAGTTGGGGAAAACTGATAATAAGCTTATAGCATTACCAAGTCTTAAGACGGGACGGGACATCGTCATACCTTCAAGGCCGTTTAGTGCGAGGAATATGTTTTTTAATTTACAATACCTTAATAGCCTTTCAGGAACTTAAAGGACTTTAAGAGACACAACCTTCAGCAATGAAGATAACGACTTTTACAGCGTTACCCAATAAAATGGGGTAGCGCAAAAGCGTGGTACGAATTGAGGCAGGTAAAGCGTAAGGGTATATTTTATGAAGACGTAACACAACTTGATAATTATTGTAGTGCATAGCTGTTAATCGTATGACTAGGATCACAATGTTGCATATGTGAGAAACAGCGACCTATATTTGTCAGCAGACAAAAAATATCGAACTGAAGTGTATTTATTCCATTTGATTAAAACGCTCTCAACATGTTTGTCATTCTCAATGGAAACATCAAGATTTTTCCAGCTAGTATATATAGCTCTAGTCATGTCTTATTCGATCGGGTAAGCCCGATTAGTTTCAAGCCCATACGGGGGACCTTATTCATGAGCAATTTCTGCGACGTTATCGCGGCGAAAACTCGGTTCTAACTAGTAACTAGTAAGAACTCGAGCTCCAATGGACTAAGACGTGAGTATACATTTTCTAAACACTAACTGTGATTACCACAAACAATCGTCTGTTTTTTTTAAGCTGTTAATTGACCAAATAATTTTATCATAACTTTTGCATCACAGAATTTTATCAGAGTGATGACAGTACTGAAATATTAACCAATTTTACTAATCCTTGTATAACTGTGACTAATAAAACGTGCGAATATTGTTATTGTTCGTTGGTTTAACGAAATTCTGATGCTCTTGTAATGGAATTTATCAAAGTACTTCAGACCGTTCCACGAACGTTCCCACGCTGTGTTTGCGCCTTTCAATCTATTCACTCAAGTGAACGCTTCGTGAACACTCGGCTTCATATTATGTATGCTGGTATCTACAGTGTTTTGTCTGTTTGTTCGCGAGCCTTTGTGTGACTGTCAACCTTGTGCTCCGCTATCGAATAGTCACAATGGTGAAGCATGAACTGATTATCTTGGACGGTAAAAAAATGCGAACTGTGTATAATGATTGTAATTTTTTTGTCTAGATTTCCAACTAAGTATTTAGTAGATGTACTTTCCTATACCAAAGAATGTGTATAGTTCATAATTAAATCAGGATGCTCTATAAAGACAAATGTTAATTATAATATAAACAATACGATATTATTTCTTAATGATACTGGCATATTTGTGTATTTCGGGGTATAGCCAACTAAGGTTTGATAAATCTCAAAATGTCGAGATTGCCCTTTTCATACTAACACATTCTTAATTATTAATTACGTATATGTAAATAAAAAAAAAATATATTTTGTAAATAACAAAATATATTTATTTTTTGACACTGTGACGTCGACTTTAAACATTGATCTTCGTGCTTAATTATGTATTATATTTTAATACCAAAGCGCACAAATACTGGAGGTAATCATTATATAACAATGGAGTCTCACAATGTCTCACAATATGGTGATAGAGTTAAACTCAGAGATAGAAAACAGATACAAAATAGATAGAAAGATTGTACCAGACAGATTTAGCGCAACATCGTATTTACGATTTGATACTTAAATCTCTTGTAGATACGGTATTAAAGTTAGGAGCCCCAGTGAGAATTTTAAATCATTATTAGATTAACGTTAATATTTTGAAAATTCATAATTTCCTTTGTACACGTTTTTCTATTTAAATAATTTATCTGTTAACTTGTGGTACATAAATAAATAAATAAATAAAATAAAAGCTAGTATTATAAATGTTGTGACTATGGATGTATGTTTTTTACTCTCTCACGGCAAATCCGCTGAACCAATATCGATGACATTTGGCACAATTATTCCTTATACACCGGGGTAACATATAGACTAAGAAATCTTGTTAATTCTACTGGCATAGAACGCGCAATCTATTATCAACCTATCACGCGACAACAGTCCACGCGAACGAATTTGCGGGTAAAAGCTAGTATGAAATAATGTACAGACGATTTTTATAGCGTACTCAAGTAACAGTCCTCTTTTCCCGTTCCTTGCACGTCAACCGTGCACGTTTCTTTAGTCGCGGTGGAGGTATCGGCGTTTCTTCCCACTCATCCATATTATGTACACCTACACATTTTTACATTTCACTAACACTTGTTTCATCATTTCGATTTCACTAGCTTCTAAATAAAAAGCGATGAAACGAACGCGCACTTCACACATCGTAGTAAGCACTAAATAAACATTTATCAATAGTAGGTACATATTTTAGTAGATTTTATTAAATGAGATTGAGATTTTTTATGAGAAGACGTATCATAAAACAAATGGATAGAATGCTCATTCGTTGCTTGTAGAATGTTTATTTATAATTATAAATACTTCGTTTTTATTCGTAGAACGACGAGCATTTTAATTGCACATGGCAAAGTTGCATTTATTACCGGTATAATTAATAAAATATCAACTTATTTCTAGCAATGTCTAATTCATATCAAATTATGATGATATCGCTTCAATCCCCAAAAAAGATGTATAAAGAAAACTCCACGCAAGACATTTCCTGTAGAGACAACTTTATAAATATTGGAATATTAAAGCCCCTATGTCATTTTATAGATTTAAATCTTCCTTATTAATATATTATCAATATTGGCATAACTATAGTAGTTGGATATACGGTATCGCGGACTTTTTTTTGTAGATATTAATACGTTCTATAATACTGTAGAACATTATTTGTTCTATCGTCAATAGTTTTCGCAGAGCACGCGATGATAGATTTTTATGACTAATTTTTACAGCTTATTACATTTTTATTACCAATCCCTATTTTTTTGAAAATGTAATAGCCTATGTTGCTAAGTAAAGATGAAGCTTTCCAATGGTGATTTTTGAAATTGATTCAGTAGTCTTCGTACGCCGTGTGGTATCCGGCTGAATAGAATATCACCACCCTCATTTCTTACCGAGGTTTCGTAAAAGGCGACTAAGGTAAGTCGACCCGCCATGTGATATCCGGCTGAGTACAATAGACCACCCTCATTTCTTACCGAGGTGTCGTTAAATACGACAGAGGTAAGTTGACGTCAGGCAGGCGGCCGGCCGTAAAAACTCAGCCAAATCATGTGACAGCATGTTATAACATGTTGTGCCGACCCCACTTAGAGTGGAATAAGGGCAGAAAGATGATGGTTCAGTAGTCTTTGTGTAAAAACATAACAAATATACAAACAAATTTTCCTCTTTATAATATTAGTATAGACTAGATTGTATAGTGTAATGATCAATCAGCTAATTGTACCAGGTCATTGGTGCGGATGAAGCCTTGACCTTCGCGCACCGCTAACTAAATACGGCCTCGCAGTCTACATGCACCAGATGCTATATCCCATTAAGGACCGCATGATTCATTGGAAATCCGCTTATCTGAAGATTTTTACTATCTAATTATAAAATACCAAAACTCACGAAGCGTGAATAAAAACCTTAAAATAATCACGTTACTGCTATAATTTCAAGTCACATGAAAGGCACGCTTATTGCTTTTGATACCCGCGAATTCATTCGCATTTTCTTTTCGTTAGTGACTTTACTGTTAAAATACCGTCAATTAATTAATTTACTGTTTTTCCCTGTTCCTGAAGAAAAAACGGGATTTTTGACATCCTATATATTAGTCCAGTATATCTATACTAATATTATAAAGAGGAAAAATTTGTATGTATGTTTGTAATAATTTCATACAAAAACGACTGGACCGATTTGAAAATTTATTTCACCATTGGAAACTGCATCTTTACTGAACAACATAGGCTATATTACTTTTTTTAAAAAGGAACCCGTATGTGTCCGGATGTGTCCGGACGTATATGTATCCGGAATGTAATAAGGTGTAAAAAAAATTACGCATGTGAAACCGCGGGATATTACAAGTAAGGTATAATTGTACCAAATTTCATCAATATTGCTCCAGCCGATTAGCTGTTTTATGGACAGAATTTTCCATTTTAAATATTGTGAGTAATATAGATTTTGTTCAATTGTCATTACATAAAAATTAACATTTCCTAAAAAGACTACTGTTACTATGTTTCATATTGTAATTACAAGCAAATCTCGAATTACATTCAAGCGAATAAAAACAGTGCAAATTATAGATAGAAGGTAAATAGCATGTGAAGAAATGATAATATCATGCGAGAGAGATTCCGCATATCGCAAAACGTAAGCACACGGCACGATTTTCTAGATGGTGGGCGGTATTTGCACATAAATGCAATCAGAACTAACTAATCCATAACGACAATTTCGTCATAGCCCAACTTAACTCCCTGGGGATCTTCAAGGGATTTCCACGACTTACGGCAATTAAATTCTGTAATTCTTTACAGTCATCAATCATCAATTCACCATGTGAAAGTATACTTAATAATACTTAATTGTATCTGTCTACAATTTTTTATATAGTAAATATGTTTAAATTGTGGACATATGTAAATATGTGCATGTTAAAGGAGTGGCACCAGAGTTGACGAATGATAGAGGAGAATGGAAGAAGAAGACATATTGTGCCGACCCCACTTAGAGTAGGATAAGGGTAAGAGAATGATGATGATGATGATGATACGAGTAAACATGCTTGGCAACTGTCGTATGGTATCCGGCTGAGTAAGACCACCCTCATTTCTTACAGAGGTGTCGTAAAAGACGGCTAAGGTAAGTTGACCCGCCGTGTGGTATCCGGTTAACTAAAATAGACCACCCTCATATCATACCGGGGTTTCGTAAAAGGCGACTAAGGTAAGTTGACGTCAGGTAGGCCGGTAGTAAAATAACTGACCAAAACATCTAACACCATGTTTTGCCGACTTAAAGACCCCACTTAAAGTGGGATAAGGCCAGGAAAATGAATAAATAAATAAATATGTTTGGCAAATTATTGCATATATGCAATAGACAAGGTTGAATACTAAGGCACAATTTCTGCCGTTTGCATTACATTGTTGGATTAATGCAATTAATCCAACAATGTAATGTCAACAAAGTCAAAACATAATATTAATCCATTATGTGCTCGTATCAATATATTATTTGAAGAATACTAATCGTAGATTATTAATTTGTTTGTATGAATGTTATTTAGAAGTTTGTTTGTTTGTAATCTCTTTATTGCATTAATTCAAATAAAAATAAAAATAAAAATAAAAAATAACATAATTTGCAAAGGCGGGCTTATTCCGGAATTGAAATCTCTTCCAGCCAACCAGTAAGTTTGTATACCTGTGAAATATAACTTAATAAATATTTAATATAATTTAGTATAAGATATTTAGAGATATCCAACTGATGGTGTTTTAATAGACAAGAGGTCATGGCGTTTTTGTATAAATATAGAAAGTAAATATCTCAATGCCTAAGACACCTACTCAAATTAACCATGATCTTTTTAGACCCTAATGAATTTTCGCGCTGTCTTGTAATATATTTAATTATTGTACAATTTAGCATATGCTTTGCATGCCAGAGTATTGGTAGAGCATGAGAACACTTTTGTTTTTTAAATTTGTCAACCTCATAACCATGTTCCAAGCAAATGTATTAAATAAATAAATAATGAATTTTATATTCTTAAGTTTAAACGACGATCGTCAATTGTTTATATTATTTTTTTATTATTATTTGCTAGCGGCCCGGCAACGCGTTGCTGTGGCTACAGACTGGTTTCGACGTCTACTCGAAGCAAAAATTGTCATCAACATATTAAAAAAATGTGTCGAACATTTTTTTCGTCACCAAACTTCACAGGATTATCTGTTATGTCAATCAAAAGGTTGTCTAAAAATTTCATTAAAATCGCTCCAACCGTTTCGGAGTCTATAAGGGATCTTTTTATAAATATAGAAAAATATATCGCCACTAAATTCTGTTACAAGGAAGTGTGTACATATTTTTTTTATATTTATACGTAATAATTAGGTTAAACCATTTAATTCCAGTACTTTCGCAACTTTAAAACATTACTTATGTAGTCAATGAAAATAATAAAAACTTATATAAGTATTATGTGCAGAAACAATAGCAAATACGTAACTAATAAATGCAATACATAGTTTCTTGTTACGATAACTGATTATTATCTGTACGACAAAATTGTCGAAGGCCTTCCACAGAAACAACGGAAACGCAGTCAACTATGGTTCGACGAACACACCCCGAATGATAAGTGATTATATTTGCGTCAAGGAGTTTCAGTTAATTAATGCAGTATCAACCTACTGCAGATACAACTATCAGCAGAAAAATTACTTTATATCATCATCCTCCTGCCCTTATCCCACTCTAAGTGGGGTCGGCACAACATGTTACAAACATGTTGTCGTATGATTTGGCTACGTATTTTACGACTTACCTTAATCGCCTTTTACGACACCTCGGTAAGAAATGAGGTTGGTCTATTCTACTCAGCCGGATACCACACGGCGGGTCGACTTACCTCAGTCGCCTTTTACGACACCTCGTTAAGAAATGAGGGTGATACTATTGTATTCAGCCGGATACCACACGACGTACCAATTACTTTATATATAATATAAATATATCATGACAAAGCTTAGTGTATTATATTAAAATTAGGCGCCTTGACACCGAGTACTTCTTTGCCTATTTATATTTTGTTTAACAACCATATCTCCGGTCGTATAAATCATCATTTTATTTGTAATTTTTATTTGTAACTGTTGGTACCTGCGTTAGCGCCAACTTATGCGTTTAGGTCCCCTTAATAATGCAATATGTTTATTCTCTGTTTTCGAAAAATGGGAAATTTTCTCTCATTTTAATCCTATATGTTAGGCTGGTGTACAAGTTTTAATTCCCCTAAATTTCATTGATATTGGTACAGCAACTTAGCCATGAAAGCGTACCAGACAGACTGCTAGACAGACTTTTCCATTTATAATATTTGTGATGAGTTCACTCAAATAAATACATAAAAACAGACCGAATAACTCGACCTATTAAAATAAAATAAACGATAGGTAAAAGAAAAATAATAGTATAAGGCGAATAAGAATTACAACATTACACTAAAATTGTTAAGATAAATAACAGTCAATAGACAACCAAATTTTATTATTTTTGGAATCTATATTTGACACTGACAAATCCAAACATTAACGATATAAATAAATAGATAATTTTCGTTTTCAAATGCCGCAATCAATCACTGTCAATTGTTCAGTAATATCTCCATGCAGTTGTATTTTCTCAATTCGTACGTTCGTTTTAAAGAGAATTAAACATATCTCAAGGTTTCTGACTCGCGAAATTATTGTGTAAACGAATTTTAGATGAGTACTCTCATCATAGCTTAGAATTTTGTTACATTGCAATTCAAGGTGTTTAAACTAATACATGCATCGATTTTGCATCGTTTAATATCTTCTCTCTTATTTCTAGACTGCAACTGATTAACTTTCCTAATCCTTGCACACAAGATTCATAAATTAATTTCACCACTTTTTACGGATACTTCGAAATAATTCGTTTTTAAGAAACAATCACGCAACTTTCTCGTATTTTACGGCTACAAATAACAGTTAATTAAATTACTTATAATAATTTAATAATTTAGGCCGTGACTAAGAAGCAAACGCAATAGAGCGTGTCGCACAGTCGTGCGGTGCCGCGGCGTAAACACAACTGAAGAGTGAAGGCAACTTAGTTAATAAAAATCACAATGCACAAACATTAACCACAAATAAACTTGAGAAAGAAACTGCTATAGCTCGATTACAAGAAAAATGTATTATAAAATAATGTATACAAATAATAATATAGAAGTTTTTGTCCTAGTTACAGGTTGTGTATAACGTCCTATCCTATCCTACTAATTTTATAAATGCAAAAGTTTGCGAGTATGGATGAATGTTTGTTACTCTGTCACGACGAGTCCGCTGAACCAATATTGATGAAACTTGGCATAATTGTTCCTTACGTACCGGGGCCTTACCGGGTATAGCCTATATGTTAGGCTATCGAAATCCTGTTAATTCTACAGGAATAGGATAACATTGAAAAGCGCCAATCTATTACGCGACAACAGTCCTCGCGAACGAAGTCGCGGGTAAAAGCTAATCTTTATAATAAAGGTCTATGTTAAGCGTATCGTTTTAAAATAACCCCGCAGGACTTGATATAATAGTAGGCATCATCAATATTCTGCCGCCCTTATTCCATTCCATTCCGTCTAAGTTGGGTCGGCACATGTTATAAACATGTTGTCAATTGATTTGGCTAGGTATTTTAGGACTGGCCGTCTGCCTGACGTCAACTTACCTTAGTCGCCATTTACGACACCTCGGTAAGAAATGAGGGTGGCCTTTCTACTCAGTCGCATACCACACGATAGGTCTTAACTTTCGCGCCTTTACGAAACATCGGTAAGAAAGCGGGTGTTCTATTCTACTCAGTCGGATACCAATATATATATATATATATATATATATATATATATATATATATATATATATATATATATATATATATAATTTTTTAATTTAATGTAAATAAAATCGTAGTAAAATCGCCTTCCTCAATGTGTATTAGGTGGACAGTGTTTTCATAGTTACAAGGTATATCGAATATTAAAAGATAAAACAATACTTGAGCAAGTTCTCGCTAATTGTAGTCTCTACAGCATTTGCACGAAACATAAAAGGCGTTACGGTTATGCTTTTATACAGTGTTCTAAGTAAAACGCTCATTAAACTCGTTACATTCAATCATGCAAACAACTCGTACAAGGTTGTATGAAATTATAAAATGACTATTTTATGTTGGCAGCTTTCCCGATTGTTTTTTTTTTCAAATATTGTTTTTGGAGAGAGGGATTGGAGCTAAGACCTACCACGCTGCTCCAATACGGTTTGGTAGATTACACATATCTCCAGAATTCTCTAGATGTGTAGGTTTCCTCACGATATTTTCCTTCACCGAAAAGTGTGTGATAAATTGCAATTATGAATTAGACACATAAGTTTTAACAGAAAAACTCATTGGTGTCTGCCCGGTTTTGAAACCGTGACCTCCTCGAAAGAGTCGCACGGTGTTACCGCTGGACTATCACAGCTTCAAATATGCGTATAGCCCTAAAGGCTTCGACACCATCACCGAAAGGACAGAGAAGAAGCTTCGCCGAGTATAATTGGAGACAGCAAGCGAATTGACGCACTTGCAACTCCCTGGTAGCGTCGCCTTGAGACTTTCTCCTGAGAGACTGAACCTAGGCTTAAAGCGGCGACTATATGGGATCATTGATTTTCAAGAAGTCTGCATCACGGCGGCCTCGCAAGAGGTCCACGGCCGCTTGACACAAGCAGAAACCTCAATTTTTGGATTTTCCTTTCGAATTGTCCCTCTACCGGTCCTACGTAAGATTTAGGAGTTAACAAAGAATGTTATTTTATCAAGTACCTGGCTCGATCCTAGATATTTTTATTTCCCACGACCACCCGTACCCCGAATAAGCTATGCTGATTTGACAGTTTATGGCAAAAATTCAATTCAATATAAATTTTAGTATTTTTTAATGCCCAAAAACAGGGATAAAATTCTTTAAAATAAAACCTAGCTTGATCGATTTTTCTCCCCCAAAACCCCCTACATGCTGAATTTAAGGGAATCCTTGGAGCCGCTTCCGAGATTCCGAAAATATACATACAAGATTAACTTATTTAAATAAATATTAGAGATATGATGGTCCTTCAATTAAAACAATGACGTAAGGTAGTGTAGTTGCTATTTTAATGGAAGTAAGACCAATACTTACATTCTTACCCTTTAGTAATACCTACCTAATTCTTCTCGAATACCTTCAGTATTATAGAAATTTAATTTAGAATATTTTTTATTTACATTTAAATAGAAATGATTAAAATTTATCATACATTATTAATATCAATGTTGGTATATTTTAGTCTATCGTTTTTTACCAAAGCAACTTATAATAGTTCCAAAGAAGCCGGCTATTTTATTTTGTTGACCTGTTGCCAAGCAAGTATCCGGGTCTATGACCAGATCAGCTCAAAGATATTATAATGCATTGTCATCGAAGTTATTTATTTGAAATTTCAGCTCAATGTTCAGTGGAGCTAGATAATTTTTTTTGCAAGTTTTGAAGATAGAAGACCCATATTAACTTATACTGCAAGCGTAATTAAGGCTTGTACATAAATTGTACATTTTTTGAACAAATATTATACAGTAGACAGTCATTGATAAGCAGTTATTAAAAATAACAGCAAGCAAAATACTGTTTTATGCATAATTTCTTTGTACCCGTGATCCATAAAGTGTATCATATATACACATCATATAACAGTTTTTAACTATTCAACATTAAGTATGCCTATATTTAGAAGGCAAGCAGCTTTTATAATATTGAGTAAAGTTACCTATACAAAAAAGACTGCTAACGTTAAGAGCATTTATCCTTTAACAAACTGTCAAACGTATTTATTTTTTTGTAACGAATGCGTATCACGATCAGACAGAGGTGACAATCGTGAACAAAACCTGTCATCATATTCAAAAATTATAAAGAATTACATGCAAAAACTTAAAGCTGCCTTTAAGTCGAAGACTGTAACGTAGAACAAAATAAAGGTCGCTGAACTACTATACTGCGTTAGATATAAGTATCTATGGATTCTTATTTTATTACATGTAACGATTGTTAAAGTAGACTTTTTTTTATTAAATCAAAGGATTGTATGTAGATAGTGATGGCCGTACGATGGTGCGTAACTATTTCGTTTAGGAAGATCAGATTCTAATATTGAGTATTTTATTTACATAAAAGGTTTTAATCTCGATTTTAATGCTTTAATTTAATGCAAAACTTGAAATATAAATTTTAAAGTAAAATCCTGCTTATAATTAGGTCTGCTACTGAGTTCTTACCATCATATTTTATATATGATTTATAATGAGAGACGTTCGCCAGTTTTAAATCACTACGCTGCTCCAGTTTACATCGGAGGCATTAACACATCATATTTCATCACAAAGCACATTACTCTTATAACTTATTCACTTGTAGATATACATATAATGTTATTACATACGTACATATATCTATATGACTCCTACTTAAATATAATAGACAAATATTTGGATCAGGTTATTGCTCTCAAAATATTTTCAGGCGTTGTTCAGTATATTATGTGTAATGAACATAGAGCTATTATAGTAGCTAGAGTAAGGGAGCCATAGTGCAGGCCTGGACGTGAGAGAGTCACAATATATAATGGATTTTCTATTATAGTTTAGTAACCTATCGCAATGAAACAATTTCTTTTTATTTTAAACACTTGATTATCCGAGAACAAGATGAAGGTACGTTAACCATGTATACGATGTACAACAACATGTTTCAATAATTTATAGAAGTATGCATTACTTTGCGGAATTGCTTATTGAAGTTTAGTTTTTTTACCCTCGAATATAATTGTCGTTCGGATTTGAAAGACATTTTGGTGCCTAACATAAGTTAAATTAGCTTAATTGAATGCCAAAGAATTACAGTGTAAAAAATATATTCGTATTTATTTCTAATAATTTTTTATTCCAAACGTAAAAGTGTAGTATATTATCTGTGTTATCTATCTATTACAAACATTAGTCAACGTATGGCGCTATCTCTGGAATGTCACAGATTAGGTCAAACACAAAACTGGCCCTAATAAGTCATTAAGCAATTACTTATTGAATAATAAAAATAAAAAAAGCAATCATTTCTCCTAGTTTAAAGGAGAAGTAGTTAATTAAACTTAAACTATTGTCACTTAAGGGTTTTTCAATATCGATGAAACATATAGTTTAGACTAATATATGTTCGTAACTATGAGTATTACTGTTGGAATAACATGAGAGTTCTCACTATGACTTTGCCTTCCGTTTAGGTAACAGACAGGGCTATTTATCATTTACTTTACTCTTTTAACCACTGCGGTGTGGTATCCGTCTGAGTAGAATAAACCACTCTCATTCCTTACCGTCTAGTCTAGACTAGTCTAGACTAGTTTTAAGAGCCCCGTAGGGCTTGAAACTAGTCGGGCTAACCCGAAAAAATAAGACGTGAGGCTATCCTTACGTAATGTATAAAACTGCATATGCGGTTCTGTACATTAAATATAAATACTAACCAGGACGATCTAAATTCAAAAAAGTGTAATGCGATTCTTATATGTCCCTTTCCTTTATGTCCTGCTCGAGTCGTCTTCGTCAATGCTAAGGGTCGTAACCCCCGCTACGGATCACTTAGGTGCGAACTATGTTGCGCCAACGGGGTCTGTTGTTCGCAGCGTGAATGGCCTCATACATCCTGCTGTCGAAAGTGGTGCGGATTTGATTTGTCCCGCGCATTGGACTTCGACCTCGTGGTCTCTTCCCTTGGATTTTTCCGGTGATGACCATCTTTTGAATATTATCACCGCTTTTACGCGCAATATGCCTAAAATACTCAAGGACTCGTTGAAGGCAGACGGTTGAAAGTCTAGTTGAAACGTTGAGTTCCTTGAGAATTGACAAATTGGTTCGTTTGGCAGTCCAGGGGATACGCAACATTCTCCTCCAACACCACATCTCGAAGGCATGTACGCGCCTACGGTCACTTGCTCGATGTGTCCATGTTTTAACTCCGTAGAGAAATATGGAGAATATCAATGTCCGCATGAGTTTTTGTTTTGTGGCATTTCTGATATTTCTACGCTTCCATATTCCATTTAGCTGGTCCATGGCTTGTTTGGTCGTACTAAAAATGCTGGAGCCCACATAAATAAAACTATCCACTTTTTCAAGGTTTAATAGTCCGTGTGCAGTTTAATTTCCTTTATGTACTTTATAGTAAATATTAATTAATTTTTAATATTGTAAGGGAGAACATAAAACTTAGACGCAGCTAGTTCAATGGCCGTATTGCGTGTATGATTTATCAAGCTGTATGGCATCGACAACATAATTGTACCTTGGCTACCACGGCTTAATGAAGTACTTTCCAACAATACGAACGCTAGCACAATAGGAACTGTGAAAGTAACAATAACGTAGAGCATATCAATTTTCTATTGGAAAATTATTGTTTAGTTTTTATTACTATTGTTAACACTTATAGTTGTTATTAAAAGTATATTATTGTTTCTTCACGAAATTTTCTTTCAACATATAGCTTCAATATTAATATCAATTTAATTAATATTTTTTATACAACCCAGGGTTTCAAAAGGATCTTTGGAATTGGTGATGTACTATCACGGCACAAGCGATGCACGCAAAATAAAGATTCTTTATACAACATAACAAGTGTATTATCTATGCAACATAAGGCGGCCAATGATTAGAGATTGACATATTAATTTTCGTTTTATCTCAGTAATGATAAAATAAATACTTTTTGAATTTATTTTCCATTGCGGTGATCAAATACCAAATAGATTACACCTTAGTACAATTATAAATTCTAAAATCTATACTAATATATAAAGCTGAAGAGTTTGTTTGTTTGTTTCATTGATTGTTTGAACGCGCTTATCTCAGGAACTACTGGACCGATTTGAAAAATTCTTTCAGTGTAAGATAGTCAATTTATTACGGAAGGCTATAGGCTATAACATCACGCTATGATGAATAGGAGAGAAACAGCAATAAAAATATTACGAAAACGGCATAATTAAAAATTTTCCTTGCATGCGCTGAGGAAACGGTAATAGTTATTTAAAAATCATGTATTACAAAATTGTTTCCCTCTAAAAGTTTTTAAAAATGTCCACGACAGTATATGTATAGCTTTTAATGTTAACCCACTGAAACCATTTTTATGGTTATCAAAAGACTATATTACGGTTTTAATCTTTCCACACGGGCGAAGCCAGACGCCAGAAGCCAGAAGAAATAAGACCCACGATTTATGGACATTAATGTAAAGGAAAAGAAATTCAATCATGAACCCTATAACCTTACTCCATAAGATATGACAAATATTTCTTTATAGTCGTAATTTGTGTATAACAAGCACGCACGGTAAGATATTATGAAATGCACTGTAAGGTTTTTTACTAACCGTTTCTATTTGGTGCAATAACACTAACAGACGTGTTTTGCCTCATAAGTCATTATTGAAATAGGAAATTGATTCTAAATGATTTTCAAAAGAAAAGAACAGAGCCAATTGGAGACGCCATTTTGTTTTAAATTGACCAATTTAATTATAGAACATCAAATTTCACTCTCACATCATTGATCAGTTGATAACTTTTTATTTTTATGACACCAATTATTGGATAGATAGATAAATATATATATTATCATTTTAGAATATCATTTATTGGTCTTAAAACTTGTTTTATATGACACTTGGTTCAATTTTGTATAATCGAGATATAAACGTTGTTACAAGAAGGATTGCTTCTGAAAACAGTTTATAAAACTATTGTTATAATAACTTACCGATTCCTTTACTTTTGGCACCAAATTTTTTTGCAATTTTTGCACTGGATATGTTTGCCTCCATCCAAACAAGCGTACGAGCTTATCCGCAACATCTTCACATCGAGGGGGGTCCTTCATCGTTTTTATTTCACTTTTTAAACCACTTTATGTATTGAAGGCATTATCTACACACATTCAAATATGATTACTGCTCAAAGTATCGATAAATGATTATTCATTTAGTTGAAATACTAATTAGCGTGATTAAATAGACGCTGTGCAAAAAATATCGGGTGACACGGCTAAACAACAGGCACATTCTATTTGGCCTCGCTGGTTATCGCACAATCGTTATCTTCTATCGACGCCCCTCCTATTGGTCAATAACAAACCGAACAGCCTCTGAAGGTTCTATCTTAGATCAAAATGCATACCAAAAAGTTTTGCTTATATCTTAACTTGCGTATATAAGAGAAAGTTAACTAATTAAGCGCCTTCTGCCAAATTTTCATTCATTAGGTATATTTACCAGACATACTTTTCGTTTAACAAAGCGATATCGCATTTTTGTCAATATTGACTGTGATACACATTTCTGTGGCCTCTTTTACCTAGAGCCGATGTAAAATTGTAAAGTTAAGGTGCTTTAGTTAACAGGCTTTCTGTTTTTTTCTACTTGTAATTGCAGAGTTAGGCTTATTTCACGAAGCAGAGATGATATTAACGCCTGACACGCGCATATTTTCAGACTAGCCTCTGTGTTGACGGGCCCTCCCTGTTATTGCTGTGTGAATATAATTCGCACTCTTATGATGCAGGCATATCAAATATACAATGAAATGAAAACAATATAAACGCTTTAAAAAAACTTCAGTACCCATTGTTTGTCATCATTTGTAGTATTATAAAGTTTTAATGTGTACTTCATTTGTAAATTAAAAGATCTTATGTAAACGGTCATAGTAAAAGTTCTCTTCGTCATTCTGATATTCCTTAAAAATAGTAGTAGGTATATCGCTAGTTCTGGTGACGTAAAGACCTTCTATCATTATGTTTAAACAATTGTCTATAAGGTTGTACAACTTGGTTACCAAATACAATTCAAGTGGATCCATTGTTATCAAAGGCGAGGTTATTCTAACGTGGGAGTAAGATTATTAAAGATCTAGACTATTGCAATTGGAAAATCTCATTTTTGCCAACAATTGCCTTACTTTTTGCAATGAGCTTGAAATTAGACAAATCTTACATTACCCTCATGACTTTGACGTATTTTAAAGACAAGAAATTGGCGTCAAGTCATTGGAGAGAAATTGCTGTATTATTTAATTTTGTAACAGGTGGAGCTGCCTGAGATAATAATGCAAAAGGTTTGTTGGATGAGATCTGGGTATTTAGATCAGTGCCAACAGCTATTATATTACTAGGCCTAAATAACAAAACAACAGCACACCGTGACAATGACGCCTATTACAAGCTATTGAAAAGTAACGCTAGTCCCACAACTGTATTTGCAATTACCGACTCGCCTACATTTTAAGAGCGGATCACTGAAATACTGGTACATATTTGGTTATTTTATTCTTTTTAATTTAATAAAGATACGTTAAAACATATATCTTTAAAATGTAATATAAAATTGTATTTTAACTTTACAGAAATTATTATTTGATGATGATATATGATTGATATGATATATGATTATTTGATAAACTACTTAGGTAAAAAAAATGTCAAAAAAGAATTTGTCTACTTGTACTTTAGTTCTTACGTCATATACTAACTAAACATGAAACTAATTTTTAGAACTATTGAATAACAGGTTTAAAATCAATGCAATTTTCAAATTTCATAAAATCAAAATAGAGTTTTGTTACGTTACAAAAATCGATTAATAAATAAGAAACTTAGATGATTCCATTAGGCCATTTGGGTGAGTATCATGTTGATATTTAATGAAAACCTCAAGCTTATGAAGTAAACTCTAAACTTCATTATGATAGTTGCCTCCTGTTTAGTAGTACCTAGTACTTTAAATTTAAATAAAGAGTGTATTTTATATTTAGCGCACGTAGGATTTGTAGCAGTAGATATTTTTCTCATTACCGTACCGCGGTTACGATCGCTAAAGTCATTAGAATAATGGGATAAAAGTGTCAGTGAAATCTAAATCTCATATGAGATATACCTTAAATTCTAATTGGTATATATTAATTGTCTACAGAACAAAAATTGAAATAATGTATTCGTAATTTATTAATTTACTTTAATTAAAGTAACCGGTATTGTAGTATGGTGATGTGCTAATTAAAGTATGTTGGAAAACATATACATATAATATACATATCAAATGTAACTGAAACGCATTCTAAAGATATATTATCATTATATACGTGCTTGCAGGTTTATAATTACATATTATTGCATTATCTATTACCATCGGAAGAGGGGCGTCGATCTCGTATAACGTGCTGTGGTCGGACTTGCGTGCAGTCACGCCACACTGGATATTCAACAAAAACTGATGCCAAAAGCAAGTTCACTAGTTTTTTTTATACCGATTTTTACTTGCGATTCTTCCCTTCAACAAGTTTTGAATTGAATCAGGGGAAATTATTTAAAAATCAATACATATCAAAATAGATCTCCAGCGTTTTTCATATAACAAACTATTACAGACCTACAGATAATTTTATCACGTTTTCTCCTTTAGCAATCTCAGCCTTCACCATCGGTTGCGTTACAATACCCGCTGCATTATAAAGAACCGATAACTGTGCAACTTTTGTGCCAAACAAATACCTAAAGAGTCGAACGGTGCAAAGTTACATTGCCTTCAATTACTGCCACGTCCGCGGCCATCACTTCACAGGTAATGGAACCTCACTTCACTGTTGTCTCTAGTATAGCGATATGAATGTCTGATAAGTTTTTTAGAGGTGAACGTCACTTATTATAACGGATGTAAACAAACAAGAGGCTGCGCGGCGACGGCGGGCAACTGGCTCAGTTTTCTGCGCGTGCGCCGGTCGTGTTGGAACGCGGGGCGAGGGGCGCCAGTTGGTAAGTCGCCTCCGCTCCCCTCGGAGGTAGTCGAGCCATTGAGCCCCGTGTACATAGCATACAATTCATACAAAACACCTCGGTAAATAAGTGAAAAGTATGTAATACTCAGCTATAAATTGTATTATTTATAGAATTAGGCGTTATTTTGATTCATAAACAAAGTAATAATTAAATTATTTTGTCATAATCCGCGATGAATAATTGCGCGTTCATCACTTCGCTTCATTGCGGATTATAGCAAAATAATTTTATAATTACTATTGAAAAATTATATAAGCACATTTATTGATTAATATTTTTTGAGTACTTTGAGTAAACTTAAATTACTGTTACGAGAACTTAGTACAATTTATGAAGATCAACTAAGAGCACCCCGAGACTACGTACTTATGGTATTCAACCGTTTAAGCAGTTATAACATCTTTAGAAGTGTACAGTTGAAATTATTTTTCAGATTTCAATTTTTAAAGTTTCCACAGTAGAACCACGATAACTTAAAAACCTCTGTAACTTCAAAAAATAATCTGCTCCCTTCCCCTCAGGCCCGAAAACCTCTATAACTTCAAATACGCAACCTCTATAACTTGAATTAAAATTTCAATGTTGACTCAAAATAACTTAAAGAAATGTTTCGACAAAATCTAGACCTTTAAAATATAAAGTCAATTCAAGTAATTTTGAAAAGGATGTACAAAAAAAATATGGGAATTTATTAGTTATTTGTTTATTTATTTCTTTTTATATATATATTTAAGCATGAGTAAAAAAGAAAAAAAAACATGTATAAAGGTGGACTTATCCCTAAAAGGGATCTCTTCCAGTCAACCATTGAGTAACAGAAGGAAAATTCACTAAAATTAAAATTATTAATTGCACACGTTCACCTTTTGTTTTTAAGAGATCCTTGCTGTACTTGAACCGGCGGTTAGAATGACATTGTAATGACAAATGTATTGTAACATTTTTGAAGTTATTTATCATTGCTTTAGAGTAAACTTTAAAGAAATTGCAATTTTTACAAAATATGTATTATTTTCAACTCCGGGCGCATTACATCATTACAAATGGTATTATCTCTCGAGCAACACCAACCCCCAATTTTCTCTAACACAAACCCTTGATCACTTAAAAACTCTAGAACTTAAAATACTTTGTTCCCTTGGATTTTAACTAAACGAGGTTCTACTGTATTTACTTTTAATGTATACATACGTATAATTGACGTCCATGATAAACTAATGTTTTTTATATTATTTATTATATTAAAATTAAGAACATACACGAATTCCGTGAGTTGACGTTAATATTTAAATATTCATAACCGTTTAACAATTTAACGTTATCGAAATTGAAATATGTATACATCCTACAGGATACACAACCTGCTCGTGTATCTGAACTGTGCCAAGCGAGGCGTGACGAACGGGCACGGTAGAACGGGGGTGTTCACCGACCTGATCCAGTTGTTTCAAGGACAATGGGCACTTTCCCAGAGGAAACGGTTTAATAAGTATACCCCTTGCAATGCAACAACTGTGTCTACGTACAATTTTACATTTTATGTAGTTTTACAATCATATAATTTAATTATTATTTTCACTCTACAATGCTTGCATAAAATAAATCTAAACCAATGCCGTGTGGTATCCGGCTGAATAGAATAGACCACCCTCATTTCTTAACGAGGTGTCGTAAAAGGCGACTAGGGTAAGTTGACCCGCCGTGTGGTATCCGGCTGAGTAGAGTAGACCAGCCTCATTTGTTATCGAGGTGTCGTAAAATACGACTAAGGTAAGTTGAAGTCAGGCAGGCGGCCGGTCGTTAAATACGTAGCCAAATCATGTGACAACATGTTTGTAACATGTTGTGCCGACCCCACTAAAAGTGGGATAAGGGCAGGAAGATGATGTTTTTTTTTACTTTTGTAAGGAGAGATTAATGTGAGATAATAAATAAAATTATAAAATACATCATTTGTAATCATGTTGTAATACCTAGATTGTGATAATAAAATCTGTTGATATTTTACTTTTCATGTTTTACGTTACCTTTAAAATATAACGGTCTCATTATTTTGTTAACTTCCGGCATTGCTTACTACTTCCGTTGAACAGCGAACTTCCGGCTACTTTGTTGTTTAATATACATTAATTTTAGTGTATATTAGCTAAATCTGGCCTCGCTTCAATGTCTACTATATGTTCGTTCAAAACGCTTGGAATATGATGAAAACATCGGATCCTATATGTATTCCCCTATATGTTTTAGTAAAAGCTTTGTGACAATCGGATAAGTCATTCCAAGTCAAGACATAGATATATGGTAGCTTCATTAAAATCGACGATTTGAAAGAGCTTGTAAACCTCAACTTGAATAAAGAATAATTTGAATTAACTCTATATATTGAATTTTATTACTACACATAAATTATCACTAAGAATTACTCAAGTTAAGTTTAAGGTATTTGAATATTACTTTTAACGCCATCTATTCCAAATTCTGTAAACTACAACGTAACATACATTACGCAAACCTTATAGAATAAACCAGTCGCGCGGCAATATAATTTGTGTAAAATATAATAAATGAGAAAATGGTGTATGTAATAAAACGTATATAATAATTAACTACACAATATAATTGTTATTTATTTACACTGCACTTCTACTAAGCTAAGATAGCACATATATTACTTAATTAACACTAGATGGCTCTTAGAGTAGATGATTATTATGGTAGTAGCAACATAGCTTAGATTCGTACCTAAATCTAAAACTTCTCTAAAATGCTAAAACCTCAATTAAAACAAATTACGCCCGTAGTGGAATGTACTTTTAGTATAGTAATAGGTGTTATGAATATCTTAAATGAAATAAAATAATATATTCATTGTTTACGTTTGTCCAGTCACTGTCATAAGAAATCTTTGCAATATATTACTTAACAATTATATTTTACGCGTTGGATAAATGAGAAGGAATAAGATAAGTGAATATTTAATTTATTTTTGAGCGATATATTCCAGGGTATTCTGGGTATTTATTTTTTTCTGAACTTTTTATGCTTAGATGATTATATATGACGAAAATGAGAACTGGACGATTACAAGTAAATATAGTAAACAGGTAAGGTCGATTGTAAATATCTTATGTAGGTATGGTATAATGATGACTAATAGATATTATTCATTTTAGGTAAACGGTAGACTAGAATCATTTTCCGTGTGTGTACAATACAATTCACACGCAGTCTTGAAATAACTGTCTTAAAAGCTTCGTCAAATACATAAAAATATTAATTACCTATATATTTATACAAAAACCAGCATTTAAAAAAACCTAAAAGTAATTAAATACTAACTAAAAAATAAAAAATATATCATTATAATAATTAAAAATATTCCTCGATAAATGGTCTACCTTACACTCAAGGAATTTTTCAAATCGGTCTAGTAGTACCTGAAATTAACTCGTTCAAACAAACAAACTCTTTAGCTTTATATATTAGTGTAAATATAAGTGAAATTAAACATCGATTATTTGAGATTTAGTGTTAAGCAAGTAAGTAAGTTGTGTATTATTAAGACAAAATTGACAAATATTGCAATCAATACGTTTAATTGTCAAAATTGGTTTTGTGTTTGATCTTTACGTTTGCTGGTCATAATATCGTTAGTTATTAGTTAAAACTATGTAACTCCCTGGCGTGTTCATTCTTGGAGGATCATCCTTAAATGGGACAAAGCTTTCGCTACGAATGAAAAATACCACACTGAGCAAAACAAAAAACTCTTAACCAGTATTATACTGCCGCGAAAAGTACAGATGCTTTTTGTCAGGAGTGCACCTAATATAATCCCATAGTGTTCCTGGTGTCATACGCGCACATTGGGTATCATTATACACCCTGAACGAAAACACCACGCTATCGTTGCGCAACAACGACATCAGACGCTTCTTCCGCTTTTAACCCTTATCTTTGCCGCTTAGAACTTTAAGCCTCTCTCACTCCAAGTTAAACAAATAAGGCAAACAAACAAGTTAAACAAACTCCTCCCATCTTGCGGTTTTCGTCGATTTGCTTGTTTTGCTACAATATTGTTAAAAGTTATTATTTGCGCATTGAATTATTCAACTCATAATGATTAATTGCTTCCATTACTTAATAACTTATCTAATACTTTAAATAACCAATTAAATGCGCAGCCAGCTAACTTTAACGGAAAGTCAATCCTGAGAAACCGTATAAATGTTTTTCTATTCAATCAGCTACATTTTACAGGATTATGTTACCTAGACCATAGAATGTGTATTTAAATTTAATTAAGGTTACATAATACGAAGAGATCGTTGCAAGTATTGTGGGTTTATGTGTGTATTTAATGTATGTTTGTATAGTCGAATTCTAGATAAAAAGGATATATTTTCGAAAATACACACCTCTTAAAACATGCAGCGTGTTGAAAATACGAATTAACTTTCAAGTCGCCCTATCTGAAGAATAAGGTTACATGTCCCATGTAAAAGCATAAGAAATGTGACTTTATTCTTAAGATAGGGCGAAATACCTTTACCTTATATAGTTTTGACTAAGAAAGGTTCTTGGCCAAGTGTTCCACAGCCGTAATATTTTACTATTAATCAAAGACGTTGTATATCAACCAAATTATCGCAATTGGAAATAATGAAGATCTATTTCAAGAATATTTTTTATAATAGTGCTCTAGTAATATCAGAGATTTAGAAAACCTTTAAGAATTTTCTAGAGTTCAAATAGCTTGTTATGGACTTGTAGACTATAGAGTTCACAAAAGTTAAATTTGAAAAAAACATAACAAAAGAAAAATCCGTTAGTGTTACACACGTAAACGAGGCGTTTGCAAAAATACTGTTGCTAATTAATTGTAGGTCAATACACTTTGTTACACATTTGTAATATCTAGTCTAAAAGGTTTGCATAGCAATTTATGTAAATAACATGCAAACGTAAAATGTCTGTGTAGGTAAATCGATAGAACGGCAATGCCTCGGTTGCTATGGATGGTAATCAATAAGGGAATTTTGATTACAGCGTACCTTTTAGCCGCATTCATAGTTTTGCGTGACTTGTTTCGCATACATAGATTTTTGGGAGACATTGTCCTTGGCTCCATTATATGTAAAATTCTCTAGTTATATTCAAGGTAGAATTTACAGGAAAGTAGCTATACTGCGTCCATCATATTATCAGTCTTTTGACAGCTCACGCTCATTAAGTTTTGTATTGCTTACGTACAAATATCATACAAATAATATTTGTACTTTATGGATGGGTACCGCCCACTTAGTGATGTCACACATAATGGTTACTACGATTATGCCACAGATTAAAAATAATCGGTAGAAATCGATGTTACGAGTATTAAAAGACATTTAATAACATTATATAAAGTTTTACTTTCTTCTTAGTTAATACATGAATACAAATAAAACAATCAGGATATTTTAATTTATTTTATTAGCACGAGTCGTCGGAATGATAATCAACACTAGACTCCTCCGATGAGGAGTCTTCAGTAGCAGTTATTATTAGCTCTTGTGTAGATAATATATTATCAAACGCAATATCACGTTCCCAATCAGAGAATATTACTCTTTTAGTTCTTTCCACCACACTTGCCCAGTTCTCGGCCGTTACGTGGGTGCAAGCATTTTTTAGCAATTGCAACATTTTATTCGCTGTGAATGGGGGGCTTGTATTGCATCTCGCAGCATGCCCTTTTACTTGTGCCCATATAAGTTCTATTGCGTTGTACTGGCAGTGGTATGGAGGAATCCGAAGAACAGTATGGCCATATTCTGCTGCCATTTCATTGATTACATAGCGTTTTGCTCTCCTTTTGGTTTTTAATATTTTTATTAATTCAACTTTTAACATTGAGTCGTCCACATTTTCTCCATTGTCCCGAAGCCAATTAATTATTTCATGCTTTTTATTAGCCTGTGTTGGCATTTTGTCAATTTGACGGGAGTGGTAGGGCGCATTATCAAAAAAAATTATTGATGGTTCTTCCAATGAAATGAGCATTTTTTTGAACCACTCTTCATACACATTTGCATTCATCTCTTCGTGGTAGTCATTTGATTTCTTCGATTTAAATGCCAACAGTGCGTCTTGTACAAATCCTTTTGCTGTACCTGCATGGCAAATGATTAGGCGCTCACCTTTTCCCATTGGTACTGAGGAAGTGGAATCAGCAGTATCATCAGTCCAGAAACGAGATAGTGTGTGGTTAGCGTTGAGCCATGTTTCATCCGTGAAAACAATATTTGCCCAATCTTGTATTTTCTTTGCCTCTCTTAAAAAATCACAACGTGCTATAGCTATATCTGTGCGTTCCATTAATAATTTTCTTTTATTTAACTTTTTATATGAAAAGCCAATTGTGTTCAAAACTTTGACCAAAGAAGATTTTTCACCATGAAATAGACCACTTCTTTTCAAAGAAACAATAAGTTTTCTCAAAGTTGGAATTTCTTTTCTCAAGTAGTAATCATATACATGACGACGAATAGCGTCAGCGTCAAAGTCATCAACAGCTGTCACCTTATGAGCCCGGCGCTTTCTTTTTGGTGTAGATGGTTTGTTTTGCTCCAAGCCGCTCCTGCCGTAGGCATCAGTAGTGATTTTAGTCACAGTTGATAGACTGATCCCCAACGCGGCTGCAACACGGTTTCGGACTTGCGTGATAGGTATAAGAGGTCCGCCATTTTGATTTTCTTGCTCAAAATACTCATGAAGTTTTAACACTAACTGTCTCGATTGTGCTTTCAACACACGTCCTTTCGGCATTTTCACGATCAATTAATATAAGTTTCACAAAAGTTTTTCCGAGGAATAAAGCTACTTAACTCAAGGTGTAACAGATGCGAGAGAACACTCAGCGAACGTAAATGCGTGTGACTATCACGGGCGTTTCGTTGAGAGTGACAGATCACGTCAAAATGGCGGCCGAGCGGAAGGTCTGTTGATGTTGCCAGTTGATGTATAATATATTTTTTATGATTATAATAAATACACACGGATTAACATTTATTTTCAAAAAACTAAGGCAATATTAAATCAAAATGTTGATTTCTATATCTGTTATTAGTTTACGTAGGTTATCATTAATCGAATTACTTAGGTACGTAATTCGATTAATGATAGTAGGTACTATAATCGGAATGGTATCGCATACGAGAATCTTTAGGACATCACTAAATATGTAAATCGTCAATCTGTCAAAAGATGGTTAATATAATGGACAGTGTATACTATATACAGAATCTGCACAGCATCAAGCAGTTTCTGAATAAGGGGCGTGTTAAATGGGGTGGATATTATTTCCCTTTCTATCGATACTTGACTTAAGGTTTGTCAGGCGATAACTTGTAAATGATATTAAATTCTTTCATTGTTTGGGTTTATTTATTTTGAACTTATTTAGTGTTTTTAAATTAGTTGAAAATTTGTTTTAGACTTTCTGCTTGCTTCTATGTTAAAATAACTTAATAAAATTATTAAAGCCTCATTTGCATAAGTAGAAATAAGTCATAAAAGTTGTGTTTAAAATGCAATTTCACGTTGAGATTTATCATCATATTATAAAAGATCATTAATATTTTTATATACTACATTTGATCACTATAAATACTTTACTATCTAAATCTAAAAAAATCTTTAAATCTATATACTATACCTAATAAATGTTTTTAATTGTCATACAATTTTATAAAGTTTTTTGTTTTCCAAGATCCACCCCTCTGTTAAAAAAAGAACGTTGTTTTGTATAGAAACAGTCTAAGTGCTCGAGAGTAGCTTACATTATTTATACACATTTTCTTAGCAGTCTCAGGAATTCATTCACGCTAACGAATAAGCTACTGATTATAATTAACCAAGTCCATAATTCACGTGGAAGAAATATCGTTTGCTCTTTATCATTAATGATATCAGAAACTCATGTTTTCCAACGAAACAATACTTGATGGAAAGTTGTGAAAATAGACATGATATTAATATTACCATGACCATGCTTAATGATCTAGCTTTCATATTCTAGTGGAGACAATGTGGGAAAAGATCAAAGAAGCCTACCTTCGCACACGAGTTTACCACGCTCTGGTTTAATAACCGATGCGATGGTAATAGCTTCGATAAAAACCGTCGTCATTACCATTACCATATGACGTCATCGAAAGGGAAACGTATACGCCAACCTTTGACTAACAGAAGGAAAAGGACAAGAAGTGAAGAAGAATCTTTCGTTAATACATAGAGTAGAGTAGGGTTATGCAAGTGTTCAATAAATATTAAGTGAGGGAAGAGGAGAGTTAGTTATAGTTAGTTATCATATTTATCGTTGTCCATACATAAAAAAGACAGACAAATAAGTAGCGTCAAATGTTTAAATATAAACACGTAAAATTTCACTTACCTATTTAAATTGAGTAAAATTTTAGATTGGAAAAATACAATGCTAAAATATTGCTTTTGTAGAAACAAAAAATAAACCAATAGTGTTGTGTTTCACCACCACATATATTTAAAATGGCATTTTGCAAGGTTAACGATCTTATTAAAAGTCACCAAATGACTATAAGTAGCAAGCAAAATTTCGAGCTATATTAAGACCTGAACAGTGTCATGAATTATTCAATAGAATCTATAACTTTCCGTAATTTATCAACTGATAAATTAGCCGATCCGTTATTTTATATAAGTAAACACATGTGTTTTAGTTATCCTTACTTTATAAATTGGAAATATATTAAATTAATTACATATTTAATTGGAAACATACTTATAAATGAGTGAAATGTTCTAAGTGCTATTGTACATACCCGCTGTTAACTCCTTATAAAGTTTTTCTTAGTATTTACTAAACAACTTCACTTAACCTCAAACTAAACAAATGGATTCCATAAAACAAAGTATGGCTGAATTAACTGAGCACTTCAACAGCAGAATGGCAGAATTCCAGCAGAATCTTCAAAGTTCCATCCCGGCCACTAGTCCAAATTCAAACATAGCGGCTCAGTTTAACACTTTCAGAAGTTTTGTTCTAAGTACGCTCGAAGCACTACAGCTACAAATACAAGTCCTTACTAAAAAGCTGGATGATATGGAGATGAGAAGTAGGAAAAAAATACTGCTTGTCCACGGTGTTCCGGAAAGTAAAAATGAGAAGATTGAGGCTGTTGTATCCAAGGTTGTTTCTGACCATCTCAAGTTGCCAGATATAAATGAGGGCAGTATCAGTCGCTGCCACCGGTTGGGCTCTATTAAATCTGATAAACCGAGGGCGGTGTTAATCAAATTTCATGACTTGGCCACTAGAAATAAACTTTGGTTTAATAAATCAGGCCTCAAAAACACTGGTATAACGCTGTCTGAGTTTCTGACTAAAGAACGCCATAATGTTTTTGTGGCTGCTCGGCAACGCTTTGGGATTTCAAAGTGCTGGACTAAGGATGGACGTATAATTATTCTTAGATCAGACGGTACACTCAAATACATCTCTTCATTAGCCGAGGTCAATTCTCTAATGCCCGTAAACAACATGCCCGCTAAAACTGTTGCTGAGCCGGCGGCTTCAACTTCTGCAGCTAACCCAAACCTCAAGGTTGATAAATTTTTTAGACCTAAGAAAGTGAGTAGAAGATAATGTATTCTCGTGAGTAGAAGATCTCTACGTTCCCAAAATCTGTTGAACGAAGTGTATCATTCATATCACATTTTAATGTATTCTCTCTTCCGCATACTACTTCGTAATACTCTCTTCTTCGCGGTAGTTAATTAATTTGCTATGCGAGCTGTGTAGTTGCGTGATTCTATACTTTATAACATAAATTTTACAGTATATATTACACTGGAACATATTATTATTATCTTCTTGCTGGTATATGTTGATTACTCTCTTCTTCGCGGTAGTTAATAAATTTACTATACGAGCTGTGTAGTTGCGTGATTCTATACTTTATAACATAAATTTTACAGTATATATTACACTGGAACATATTATTATTATCTTCTTGCTGGTATATGTTGATCAATTGTATTATGATAATATCAATTATCAGTTTGACACTTTAACCATAGACTACTAATAACTAATATGCCTACAACCTACAATTAATTTTTGACAGTTTAAAATATTTGCTTGTGTTCTGGCATCTAGTCTATTGGGTTTTGATGGTATTTTGCTGCCAAACGTCACACACGAATAAATTAATAGACAGTGTTATTATAGTAACTAGGTTTTAATGCACTTTTGTAATTTATATTCACTATAGTTTTATAATTTATGCTGATATTTGTTTTGTTTTTATTCTTCTTATTTTATTTTTAAACATCACTTTAGTTATGAGTAGGCCTACTATGTAATGACATACTTGTAGTAATTTCTTGTTTACAGCTGGTGTGTACATGGCACAGGCAATTGTGAAATATTTGCATATTTGCTTATTTATTTATTTTTTATTATTATTATATAATATATTATTATTAAGTACATTATTTAATTATTATTATTATTTTTTTTTTTATTTATTATTATTATTATTATTATGTATTTTTATGATAATACAAATCAGTCACGTAGTGTATTTTATGACAGTCCCACTTCATCTTCTGATTGCAGCGTTCATAGTCCTCCCTTATCTTTACATGATCTTCTCGACTCCAAATTTTCCACATTTCCTAAAAACTTTAATGTTGCCCACATAAATGCGCAAAGCATTCCATCGCATTACTCTGACCTTTTAGCCACGTTTGATCTTGCTAATATTCATGCTCTTCTGGTATCTGAGACGTTCCTTAAACCCGCTTTGCCTTCTACCTCGTACTCATTGCCAGGATTTCAGTTAATTCGCAACGATCGAACGGGCAAAGGTGGTGGCGGAGTTGCTATTTATTTGCGTAGCCATATTCCGTTCAACATCCTTGATAAATCTCCGTCACCGTATTCCGAATCCTCGGAGCATATATTCCTTGAGGTGTTATTTGGTAATTTGAAGGTTCTTCTTGGGGTGTTTTATTCCCCATCTCTCCATATTAATTATTTTCGAAACTTTGAGACCCTCTTAGAGACCCATGTTACTAATGTTGATCACACCATTATTATGGGTGATTTTAACACATGTTTAATTAAAAATGATTCACGTGCTAGTCAATTGAAAAATATTATTAATAGCTCTAATTTACACCTTTTACAAGATACTCCTACTCATTTCTTCCCTAACTGTTTACCTTCACTGCTTGATTTAATAACTGTTTCTTCTCCTGAACTTGTTAGCGCGCATGGTCAATTTCCAGCAGAGGCGTTCTCATATCACGACGCCATATATTTATCTTATAAAGTACGGCCACCCAAGGCTAAACCTACTGTTACTATGCGACGCAGTTTCAAAACTTTCAACCGTGAGCGTTTTCTGCATGATTTAGGCCAAATCAACTGGGAATCTACGCTTGACGCTCCCTGTATAGATGAAAAGCTTAATACTTTTAATTCTACTCTGGTTGAACTTTTTGATCTGCATGCACCAGTAAGGCCAATCAAGCTAAAATACGTTCCCGCGCCTTGGTTAACTGAGGACATTAAGGCGCTAATGACCAAACGCAATTCTGCTAAGTCCAAATACAAATCTAATCCTACTGACGACAATCTACGCAAGTACAAGTATCTCCGTAATCAATGTAACAGAGTGTGCAGAGATGCGCAACGTAAATATATCCATTCCTCAGTCGACAATAAGAAGCCCTCTGAGGTGTGGAAATTTCTAGGCTCGCTAGGTATTGGACGGCAGAAGGAAAAAATTCCACATACTGTAAACCTAAATTTATTAAATCAACATTTCACTAATATAACTTCTCGTTGCTCTCAAAAAAATATTACCATCGCGGCCCTAGAGTCTCGGACTAAGCCTACTCATCCATTATTTTATTTTAATTCTGTAACTGTGGATGAAGTTAAAAAACATATCTTAGCTGTCACATCGGGGGCTGTGGGTTCCGATGGTATCAGTCGAAAGATGATCGTCCTGGCCTTAGAAAGCATATTACCTATACTGTGTCATATTTTTAATTTTTCTCTGTCGTCCTCTACTTTTCCGAGTGCTTGGCGTATTGCTCAAGTTATTCCCGTTCCTAAGATTTCAAATCCCATATTACCCTCTCAATACCGTCCAATTTCCATTCTCCCTTTTCTGTCTAAAATCCTTGAACGTATAGTCCACTCTCAGTTATTTCTATTCCTCTCCAAATATAATATCTTAAGTAATTTCCAATCTGGTTTCCGCCCTGGGCACAGTACAACGACGGCACTCACAAAAGTATGTGAGGACTTACGGTACGCTATGGATCACCAGCAGGTAAGTGTAATTGTACTGCTTGACTTCAGCAATGCTTTTAACGCAGTTGATCATGACGTCTTGTTGGCTATCTTAAACTCCATTAACATGTCGCCTAATGTCCTCTCCTGGATACGCTCATTCCTATTTGATAGACAACAATGCGTTTTTGTGGACGAGCGGTTATCATCGTACTGCCCCTTGCATGCTGGTGTTCCTCAGGGTAGTGTACTCTCACCGCTGTTATTCTCCATTTTCATTGATACTGTCACCAAATTCCTCTCCCTTCCCTTTCACTTATACGCGGATGACTTGCAGTTGTACGTTTCTACTCCAGTTGACGACTTAACACACCGCATCACTGAATTAAATCACGAATTGGATGTCATCGCCAATTGGACTAGGGAATTTGGTCTGTCTATCAACGCTGGTAAATCTCAGCTTTGCATAATTGGTAGCACAAGGCAGATTTCGAAATTAAACTTGATGAATCTACCACCTGTAGTCTTGGATGGATCGACGCTTCCTTACAGCACTGTTGTGAAGAATCTTGGCATTCTAATAGATAATACCCTTTCCTGGAAGCCACAAGTCACTGAACTTTGTCGCAGAATTTTTGCAACAGTGCACTCTATGAAAAGGTGGAAGCATTTTCTACCTCTTAAGACAAAATTATCTCTTGCAAAAAGTCTTCTTCTGCCTATTCTTGATTACGCTGATACTTGTTATTGCGATCTATCAGAAGATCTTCTTAATAAATTGGAACGTATGCAAAATCTTTGCATTAGATTTGTATTTGGATTAAGGAAATTCGACCGCATTTCACACTTCCGCTCCCAACTTGGCTGGCTTCCCATCAGGCGCCGTCGTGATCTCCATCTTCTTTCACTTCTATATAATATTCTCTTTCATCCTTGCACTCCCATCTATCTAAAAGAACGCTTCACTTTCCTTGCAGGCTATAGCTGCCTTCATCTCAATCTTCGCTCTCAAAGTGACAACAAATTAAAAGTGCCGAAGTGCCATTCCCAAACTTACTTTAACTCCTTTACTCCTAAGGCTGTTCGTTTGTGGAATGCACTTCCAACTGACATACGGCATGCGAAGTCACTTCCTATCTTTAAAAATAAAATTAAAGCTTATTATTTGTCTCTCTAAAGTTATTTCTCTTTACTTATTTATTGGTCTTTTAATGTACTATTTTCCTGTATTTATATTATCTCTAGTAAAATTATTATTGATATTATATAGTATATTTATATTATTATAAATATGCGAGTTTTCCTTTTGCACACCTGTCACGCACTTCTTTTTTTTTTCTGATAATCCTGTAAGAAGGGTTGCCTGGAAGAGATCACTACTCAGTGATAAGGCCGCCCTTTGTACGTATACATAAGTTTACTTTAAGTCCGTATGTATTTTTATGTGTTTTATGTGTTTGTACAATAAAGTTTTTATCTATCTATCTATCTTTATATTTTAAAAGTAAAGATTTTGGCAGAATTATCTGGTTTTGGAAGCTGTGATAGTCCAGCCGTGAAACCGTGCGACTCTTTCGTGAGGGTCACGGATACAAACTCCGGGAAGACTCCAATAATTTTTTCTGGTAAAATTTATTTTTTACTGATAATTGCAGTTTATCACACGCAAAAAAAATTCTGTAAAGGATCGTGAGGAAACCTACATATATTTAGAGAATTTTGGCGATATGTGTAACCTACCAATCCGCATTGGACCAGCGTGGTTAGTCTTAGTTGCAACCCTTATCTCAAAGAACGAAGAGAGGACAGCTATGCCCATTAGTGGAATAGTAAACAGGCCGTTACTTTATATAATATGATGAAAACATATAACATAAGTAACATAATGTCTTATTACGGTTGAACGAGTTTGAATTTAATAAAATTCTGTTTTGATAACAATTGTTTTTGCTATAACAGTAAGTTGCATGCTAATATAGACAATGGATATGCATACTCACTATTTCGCATGTTCTAATAAATGTAATCAACCTGGTAATATTGATAAAGACCAATGTCTGCAGATATATTTTAAAGTAAAATATACAAGTTTATACTAGATATCCTAAGGTTGCCTGTCTAAACATACCATAGTAACCACTTGCATCAGGGGCGGAAATTTGGTATAATTTGTGTTTGGTTCACATGTCTCATTCCACTGAGTGAACCCGAGGGGTAGCCAGTGGAGAGTGACGGAAGGGGTCGTGGGAAAAAATGTGAGTGATAAGTGTTTTTGATGATCTGATTTATATGAATAAAATAAAGTTGTTGACGACATACATATAAATATTAAACAATGTAGTAATTGACCATGTACTAGTAGTTGACCGTTTTGTATGAAATTGTAAATAATAAGCATTTTGTTTGATGTAGCTAATAAAAAATAAATTTGTAATTATCTGTTGCCATCTATTAACAACTGCCCAAAAGCTGTCCTTGTAGCCCTGTATTATTTAATATTTGGAATTTAATATTAGTAATTAATATTTTTTATTAGCTACAACAAACAAAATGCTTATTATTTAAAATTTCATACAAAACGGTCTGCTACTAGTACATGTGAATTACTTGCCCATATCTTATTTGTTTCTCAAAAGGTTATTTTTAATGAAAGGTTCATAAAATTATCTATTTCAATTTTGCTTTCTGCCTTTGGTTATAAAACCTCACCCATATAAGGCGATTTAGCGTTTTGCTAATTTAACTTTAAGATGTATGTTTACCAAGTAATACTCGTATATTTAGAATGACGCCGTGTGGTATCCGGCTGAATAGAATAGTACCACCCTCATTTCTTACCGAGGTGTCGTAAAAGGCTACTAAGATAAGTCGACCCGCCGTGTGGTATCCGGCTAAGTAAAATAGACCACCCTCTTTCTTACCGAGGAGTTGTAAAATACGACTAAGGTAAGTTGACGTCAGGCAGGCGGCCGGTCGTAAAATACTTAGCCAAATCATATGACAACATGTTGTGCCGACCCCACTTAGAGTGGGATAAGGGCAGGAGGATGAAGACTCGTATATTTAGAATGATGATATAAGTTTTTGTATTATCCGACGAACATTACGTATCTGCTATTTTATTGCCAAGGATGTCCGATGTTAGTTTGTATTTTAACCACAATCATCAATATGGCAGTAACAATAGATATCCATACATAAATACCTACATTTCCTTGTTTTGTCTGGTTGTTTCAATTACATATACCTTTAATTAAATACGATATCGTGTTTCAAAAGCATGGTGCGGGAACAAAGCAGGTATGTATTTTAAAACATTGTGAAACAGCGCGTACATATTCAGATAGGTTCAAAACACCTATTGTTCATATACTTCACGACTTTTAGGAGTTGACTCGGAATAAGTATATTAAGTTATTGCTATTTAACCTCAGAAATATTATATTCGTCACAGAGAACGAATACCAGAAGTCTTTATTATTTCAAACCGCTTAAAATAAAATGATAGACTGGCCCGTTGGCGCAGTGGGTAGTGACCCTGCCTTCAGCTCTGCGGATCGCGGGTTCGATTCCCGCCGAGGGCTAAAATTTTCTATAAATGAATTCGTTGGCCTTTGAGCCTGGGTGTAAATTTGTATTTAAGTATGTATTTAAAAATATATAAGTATACGAGTATATTCACCAGTTGTCTGTCACCCATAACACAAGTAGTAAGTTACTTACTTTGAGGACGGACGACCGTGTGTGTTAGTGTCCCATATATTTATTTATTTATTTATTATCTAACGATTAACGTGATTTATAATTAAAGTATAAATTGCGGTTTAAAATTGTTATGATTTTCCGGTCTATATATGTCTAATCTGTCCGTATTATGTTAATAAACCTGCTTTAGAAAAGAAATTATAATTCTGAAGTAACTTGCAGATTACGAATACAAGCGATATCCCAAAGTTCATATATGCCATATTCAATTCATCATCCTCCTCCTGTCCATATCCCACTCTAAGTGGAGTCGTCACAACATGTTATAAACATGTTGTCACACGTATGTACGTATTTAACGACCGGCCGCCTGCTGACGTTAACTTACCTTAGACGTATTTTACGACACCGATAAGAAAGAGGGTGGTCTAGTCTACTCAACCGGATACAACACGGCGGGTCAACTTACCTTAGTCACCTTTTACGACACCTCGGTAAGAAATGAGGGTGGTCTAGTCTGCTCAGGAAATGTAAATAGATAAATTAATAAATGAAAGCGCCTATTTGATTTTATTCATGTAAGTAAATAATGGTACAAACTATGTATACAATTTTATCAAACCCGTATTCAGACATTATTGATTATTATATTGCTCTTATCTAATATTTACACAGAATGTAGCACAATTTTTTGTCCGATAACAGTAGGTACAATTGCGTACTTATTTAAACTAATATTGTAAAGGCGAACGTCTGTCGGTCCGTCTATTGCGCAGGCTAATACGTCAAATATTTGTGAAGTATGGTACAATAAAATGTTATATACCAAGCCAAAAATGAATTCCAGATTTTCCTTCGAGAGGTTGATTTGTGTGTAGTGTATGCTACGTGAGACTATTGTGATTTTGAATAGAATTCTTTATACTAATAAATGAAATGAATACATAATAAGTGAGGCCGGAAAAACATATTATAAACATGTTGTCACATGATTTGTCTACGTATTTTACGATTGGCCGCCTGCTTGACGTTAACTTAACCTCGTATTTTACGACACCACGGTAAAAAATGGTGGTCTATTCTACTCAACCAGATACCACACTGTGGGTCGACTTAACTTAGTCGCCTTTTACGACACCTAGATAAGAAATGAGGGTGTTCTATTCTACTCAGCCGAATACCACACGGCGAGTCGACTTACCTTAATTTCCATTTACGACACTAACAATTATACCATATACACATTACTCTAATCGTTTACTAATTTTCTAGAACAAAATACTCGTTCGGTACGGCGCTTGGTAAAATGCTAATTACAAGCATAAGATATTAAGGCCATACTGACCAACTTACATGGACGTTATCAATTTTAATAAATTATGATCACAACATGATGACCTCTTTTATCTGTTTAATTGAAGTAAAAACTATTCGGACTTTTTATTTAATTATTTTATGTCATACAGATAAATAATATTTTTTCCTTATAGTTATAACAGACACCTAACAAATGTATTGTCGGGGTATTTCGATGACGATCCATTTTTAAGCTGCAAACTGCGGCCAGTTACGAGTAGCTTACGCCCGTCGCACAACACTAGCGACCATTAAATATATCAATGTATTTGTTATAATTAAGATCCAGGCAATTATACTCTTAGTTCATTTGGTGGTTGTTGTGTAATCCACGCTCTACTCTTCCAAAACTGGTGACCGCATCGTCATCTCGTATTCTCACAACTAGCGGCTATAAACAAAGGGCATGATAACGCGTCGCGTGGAAATCCCTTAAAGAGGCAAATATCCAACAGATGACGTTAATAAGTTGGAAAATATAATACCGTTGACAAACATATCTTTCACACAATGAAAATCAACTTCGTGTGGCATTAAATAACAAAAAGATTCAATGGTTTATTTATCTTAAATATTTCAATCGGAATCTCGGAAACGTTTCCATCGATTTTACTGAAATTCAGCATGTAGGGGGTTTTGGGGGAGAAAAATAGATCTAGATAAGTTTTATTTCAAAAAAATATCGTTTTATCCCTGATTTCGGGCTCTAAATTTTTTTTTTAAATTTACGTTAAATACAATCACAATTTTTCGCTGTCAAACGTAAACTCATGGTAGTTCATTTGGGGAACGGGCGGTCTAGAAAGGTGAAAATACCTAGGATCGATCCCCACTTGCCCTATTATTTTTTCATTTTTCTTTTCAATTTTTTTTTAATTTTTAATTTTTTACATCATTTTAAACCCAGGTACTATTCTAATATACTCACAGTATTACTCTAAAATTGTCATAGATTTTCTAGTCAATATGCTTTATTCAGGTTTAACATATTTATTATACGATTATTATAGACCTGTTAAAAGCGTCTGAGACACTACGCGATCGTGGCGTGGTCAACTATGGTGTAAAAAATACGAGAATTGATCGGTACTAGACGAGAATCTACAATGATTCTCTAAAAGGCTTGCAGGTAAGACAGCATTCCATAGTTGTAGGGCTACCACTTCTCTTTTGTTGTATGAGACTTACCTTTACTTTTTACCTTTACCTTTACTTACTTATACCACTTAATCTTTTATTGTATGAGACTGATTATTAAAACAATAGTTGCTTGAAAAAAAGGAGTGTGAGTTGATTGTTACAATAATAACTAAATATTAAATATGTTTTGATATCTATTTTAACGTATCTAAAACAAGAATATATTTTATATACTATTTTAACATGTGTATATTTTTTCATTTTGTAGCTCGAGTTGTGTCAATTTTTTTTTTATTGTCTATATTTGCGAAGTTCATTTGACAAATAAAAACAATTATTCAGTACAAGAATAAGTTATAATTAAAAAACAATAGCAATAGCAAAAGCTAGAGTGTAGTGTCACCGTATTTGATAGTAAGTATTTACTGTCTTTTGTTAGGATTACTTATAGTATATTGTGATTATAAAATAAATGTTACACTTCTTCAAAAGGTAACGTCGCAATGATATTATTGAATATTTAAATTGTTCCAGGTTTGTGCTAAATTCACATCGTAGTTTGCAAAGTGCTGTGTATAATTTATCAAGAAATCACTGGCACTGAAATAACGGCAGCTTCAGCAGATTTTATCGCACCTATGACTACAAGTTGCCATTGATCGACTAGTTACAAATCTTTCTTGTGCTTCTTTACTTTACTTCTTAATAACAAATCGCTGTTAATAAATATGTTATGATTAATGAATTATGCTAAAAGTTAATATGACGAAAACAGGTATCTTTTTAGATATCTGTTCATAGATATTTTTATATCTATGAATATTTCATTCTATAAAAGCTTTATGAAAATACTAGCTTTTACTCGCGACTTCGTTCGCGTGGACTGTTGTCGTGCGATAATAAATGGCGCTTTTGAATGTCATCCCATTCCTGTAGAATTAACACGATTTCTTTAGCCTATATGTTATTTACAGTGTATAAGGAATAATTGGCCAAATTTCATCGACATTGGTTCAGCGGATTCGCGCTAAAGGATTAACAAACATACATCCATACTCAAAAACTTTCACATTTATAATATTATTACGATGTTAATAAAAAAACTTTGTCCTATATCAAGTATATGTATCGTTGTCTCCCTTATATCCCGCCTTACCTACCCGTGATCCGTCCGGTGGCGCAGGCGCAATTACTAGCGAGCGGATATAAACCACTCCATCGAAACGATAGTGGTTAACTTTCTCACATGACAAACTTGTTCATAACTTAAAAACCAGAACGTACAAGATTTTTAAAAAAACTTGAACATCGCCGTGAGACGCAGAAATATAAGCTCTTGATCGTTAGTCCGTATGAACGCCTCCGTGTCTCAATCGTAACGATGTAACCCAATAAACTTTGATGAAACCTACCTGTAAAGTAGCGACCTGTTACAATCCCACTGCTGTGTTGGAGCTAAGACCTACTACGCTGCTCCAATGCGGATTGGTAGGTAACCTACATGTCCCTGTAGTAAACTTTAACCTTTAGTAAACCTTTACCTATCGTTATCCCTCGTAAATTAGTATGTTGTTGAATATTGTTATACAGAGAACATAAATGTGAAAAAAGCCGTAACGGCAGAGGACACTAAAATATTATTTGGACTCTTACAACGAATGACGTCTAAAATGAGTTATTTACAACCTTTACAGTTTAGAATGATTGAACTGATTTTATATAACGTATAAAGTATGTTAAAATTTAAATTTAAAATTTTGTTCATAACTTGCAAATACAATTTTTAAACTTTGTAATAAAGTTTTACTTCAGTTATTATAAAAATTTATGTACTAAATTGAATTATTAGGTTTTTCGTGTCTCGTTCAGTGAGGGAGAGTATTGTAAAAAAGTATGTATATTTCGTTGGGATTTAAAGTGACGAATCAGAAAGTATAAGTCGCTCTACAAAAGCTTACAGTTTTAATTGAAGCTCCAACAGTGAAGCCATTTTGAAATACGGATCTCGCTTTCAAAGAGAAAAAGATCTAGACTAGGTATTGTAGAAAAGCGTCGTCATTTACTTTATTATATGTGAAGTTACTTAACATTTATAAAATTCTTAATAACTGGATTCGTGAAAAAGAAAAATTCAACGATGAGACCCTAGGTCCGATATTAGTTTTCTCTCTGTTTAGAACACAGCTACGCCTTTATAGACTACGATTAATGTAAAATATATTATACCTGGGTGACCGAGCCTTGGTCGGTCATATCATCCTCCTACCCTTATCCCACTCTAAGTGGGGTCGGCACAACATGTTATAAACGTGTTGTCACATGATTTGGCTGCGTTTTTACGACCGGCCGCCTGCCTGACGTCAACTTACCTTAGTCTATTTTACGACACCTCGGTAAGAAAGAGGGTGGTCTATTTTACTAAACCGGATATTAAACGGTGGGTAATGAGCCTTGCTCGGTAATGTTTTTAAATAAATACAAAAATATATAAAAATGATTATATTCTGAATTCGAGACCGCCTGTTAATCAATCAAGCTATCATAACTTTGGAATTAACAGCGACATTATCCTCTGCATTTGCCATAAATAATAGCAGTTTTTTCAATGCCACAAAACAGGAATAAAACAAAAAAAATCTTAATAAAACCGATCTAAATAAAGCAAGATCGATTTTCCCCCCCAAAAAATTTTAAAGGTTGAATTTCATGAAAATAATAGCTGCCGTTACTAAAATTCAGAAAAATATACATACAAGATAACCTATTTAAATATTATAGATAAGTTATATTGTGCTTCATAAGTTATTCAATTAATATTTCTGAATAATAATAATCAACAAATAATGGCTGTGGGCCTTTCTCATTACACAAAAGACTGGTCTATAGAGAAAGGAGGGATTAAATTCTCGGTAATGGGTGTAAGGCGTCTATGGGATGGTTTCTTAAACTACCTGAGAACAACAGGTGAGCGTTTTTTCATTTGGTTGTATTTGTATGCATACTATATGGCAGGTAGTTTTGTTTTTTTTTCGATGTAGAACTTTTTTTGGGCTTTCATTAAACAAAGTTTGTATGTCTCTCTCATTTCATCTTATATATTGAAAAGTAGTTTTAAAAAACGTAAAAAAGATTTTTATAAACTTATATATCAAACATTTTAAGTAATTAAAAAAAAAACTTAGACCCCAGCATTACTTTTTCACGGCCGAAAAAAAATGTGGGTCCTACCTAGCCTTTCCTTTTTATTTACATACTAGTTTTAAGAATAACGCCCTGTGGTATCCGGCTGAACAGAATAGTACCACCCTCATTTCTTATCGGTGTCGTAAAAGGCGACTAAGGTAAGCTGAGCCACCGTGTGGTATCCGGTTGAGTAAAATAGACCACCCTCATTTCTTACCGAGGTGTCGTAAAAGGCGACTAAGATAAGTTGATCCACCGTGTGGTATCTGGTTGAGTAAAATAGACCACCCTCTTTCTTACTGAGATGTCGTAAAATACGACTATAATAAGTTAATGTCAGGCAGTCGGCCGGTCGTAAAATACGTAGCCAATCATGTGACCACATGTTTGTAAATGTTCTGCCGACCCCACTTAGAGTGGGATATGGGCAGGAGGATGATTACTAGTTTTAAGGATACTGTTTTAAAGTAGTAAGTGAATTAAAAGTGAGTTCGCAAGTTCTACGGCTTTCCTGTTTGTAAACATAGATATTAGTGGAATACAACTAATTGGTTAGTATTTTCTATTAGCAAAGTCGTATTACATAACAAATTAGCGGTATTGCATTAAGTAGGTCTAAGGCAATTAGGTAAGGCAACCAGCATTATTCTATATGCTAGTGCGTATAAACCTTTTTTCTTAGAGTAAAGAATTCATGGTATAAAAGAATCTTTAACTATTTACCCATGTTTATAGATCCCCTACACTCTGATTTTTTGTCTGTGGCAAGTATATAATTGTTAATATAATTAAAATAGAATAGTTAACTAACAAAAAATAAAAACAATGCTGAACACGCCTGTAAATGATAAATATAATGGAACTAGAATTAATATAAGGATTTATTGTTAATGTAGCTATAATATATCGTTGGTGTATCAAATAAATAAATAAATTACCGGGTAACCTGATCCTAAGTGGTACTTTGTAGTTGCAGCTAATATTGTCCAAGGCATTAAACATTTTGCATGTAAGCAGAAAGAATGTTCATTCAATCAATTCGTTCGTTTTCGTTCCTTCGAAAGTTCGTTCAATCCTATCTAGGTCCGGCTTTTTAAGGCGATTAATAAAAAGGCAAGGATAATTACTGATTTGCATAATTTATAGAATTAGGCGTTACTTTGCGGATGTCCATAATACAAAACTATTATTTTGCTATAATCCGCGATAAAAGAAAATATATGTAATGCTAAATGTAATGTACTATTCGTTCTCATTTCTGATACATGCAAAATTTGTAAAAACTCATCCACTACCCGTCACAATAACGCAACAATAACATTCACCACCACAATATCAACAATTGTTTCGCCCCGTAACCGAAGTATCGTCAGGAGATAGACTTCACGACAAAATCGCAAAGTATCGCTTGGGTATTGTTGTGTTATTGATGGCTGGCAGTGCATGAGTTTATTATTATTGCATATATTTTTTTTTATCGCGGATTATAGCAAAATAATATTTTTATTACTTTTGTACTGAATTGCAGTTATTTTTTCGGATTACTTTCTGTATTCACTAAATACTATTTGAGATTTTATAGCAATGGATGCATCTAATATTGAGGTTTTGTAGGAAAACACATGCTTTAACAAAACAAGTTAAATGATTTCATGAAAATAAGTAGGTACACTGAGGTATATAATTTACTGCAAAAAGTTCATTGTATGAGAACAATTGGTGTATTCACGGCAATCAAACATGTTTTCAAATATAAAGTCGGGTTTTTTTATGTAACTCCAATATTAAAGTCACGAGGTCAGTAGTGTGAATCTATTATTTTTTCAACCAGCTACTTGCTAGTTGTTATATAAAACTTATATTGTATTTTGTAAAGTAAAATAATCGCAACTTAATTCACAAAACGGTGATATTTGTTTATATGATTTTACATTTTTCAAAATTGTTTCTTACAATGTAGCTATACTTAATCGTATGTCCAAGATCCTAACAAGTCAAATGACAATATCTTTACTAATATTATTAATGCGAAAGTCTGTCTGTCTATCTCTTGCGTTTTCACGGCCAATCCGCTGAACTAATATCGATGGAAATCCTGTTAATTCAACAGTAATAGGATGATATTCAAAAATACCATCTATGGAAGTTTTTATTCACAATGTGACAAAGTCAAGTCAAATCTGTATTTATAGAAGCAAATTATATTTCAAGTTGTTCGGCTTACGTCAAAAGAGTATTCTTTAGAGAGTTTTTATATATTTAGGTTTCTGATTACTGGGTACATTTAACTGAGTTATTACAATATATAATTAATATAAGTAATACAGTCTACGCAAACGAAATTACGTGTAAAAGGTAGCTAGTATTTCTATCTTTCGGAAATCAATAATGTATTCATATTCTTCTCAAACATAATCTCAAAGAGTGACAGTTTTATCTCCAAAAGCTATTGTTTTGTATACAAAATGTTATTGGATGTCTAAATATACTGGTAGCAAGGTGATACTATCTTAATTCATTGCATCTTCGCTGTCAGGAACTTTTCTCGTTCAAGCAAAAATTCTGTAAATTTTTGTTTGTTCGTTTCTGAGAAATACGCAAAAGCAAACTAGTATTATGTAATTCCGTTAAGGCGCAAAATGTTATTGGATGTCTAAATAGACTGGTAGCAAGGTGATACTATCTTAATTCATTGTGTCTTCAAGGAACTGTTCTCGTTCAAGCAAAAATTCTGTAAAAATTTTGTTTGTTCTAGAAATACGCAAAAGCAAACTAGTATTATGTAATTCCTTTAAGGCGTGGTTAATTGTGATGTTTACGGTATCCACGATAGTGACTCACTGGCAGTACTAGCAATCAAATATTTCTACCGCGAATTAACATTGACGATGCCAATATGGCCAATACGAATCGGAATTCCAGCATATAAAAACTGTAAATAGGATCGATTTATTTTTTATTAGCTGCCGGTTAAAAATCAATTTAGAAGAAAGAAATACTTCGATTGGGTTTGGAGCACTTAACACATTAAGGAGAGATTTTTTTGTGCCAAACCATGTATAAACTTAAAATGTAAGTCAGCTGAGATTTTCATTAATGTCCACTTCTAATAGAGGTTAACTTTAACCCTTTGCAGGAGGAAATAAGAAGAATAAAGGGTAACAAGATATCTGGAATCGTAATGTTTAGAGAAGAAGGAAATCGGGAATGTTGTTAAGGGGTCACTAATGCAGGGCTTCTTAAACTGTGGGTCGCGACCCCCAGGGGGGTCTGTCCTTTAAAGAACTTTTCTAACAAAGATTTATTGATATTTCTCCTCCTAAGTTCCTTCATTACCCCTTTTCATTAAATTTAATTAAATAGATTTTATTAAATTTATGATTGGTTAGTTTACAACAATTATAAATAAAATTTTAAAATTAGTATACACACTACGTACAAATATCATACAAAAAAAAACAAATAAAAATCATACAAAATACTATTGTAGTTTTATTATAACTATTTTTTGAAAAAAGTGGCAATGCAAAACTGTTATTTACATTGTAAAATAGTGCGATATTACATCTACATCTACGGTTAATATATATTTCATTATATGGAGGAGGGGGTCGTTTAAAATTTCCTAAGCTTGAAGGGGGTCGCTATATAAAAAAGTTTAAGAAGCCCTGCACTAATGCGTCCAAAAAGACTAAAGAATACTTCAACTCGCTACAAAAAGGATCACGATGGGGCTGTTGAACGAAGCAGTAAACGTTTAACTCGTCTTGATTATATTATCTTTATTATTATCTTTTGTGTTTTATATAGCTACCTAAAAATTAGTTAAAAAAACTAACCTTACATTAACCTACATAACACCACAATAGTCGTGTCATAGTTTTCCTTAAAACCTACACATTTAAAGCTAAATTGTTGTAATATAATGCTTGAATCATTTGATACAAAAGGGCTGCGGTAACCGTTGACGTATTACACAGACTGATAAGCCGACGAGAATCACTAACTCGTTTAAACAACACAGATCAAATTTCGTGTGATAAATAGCTTGGAGTGGCCGCGAGGCATACCGATTGCAATGGCGAATTGTCACTTAATTGGACATGCGACGTGACCAACGATGCACGTGTTGCATGAGTAAGACCGATAGAGATGGGTAGCTTGCGAGCTAAAGACAAGAAAGATATCTTTGCAAAAGATATAATTGATATCTTTTTGACGAGTTAAGGGGCCTACAAAGTTAGAGAGAAAGAGATGCGCTTATATTTACATTTACACGTAAAAGAGAGAGAAGGATAGCTATTGCATTAATATTAAAAGAGCCAAAGGATATATTTTAGTCTTAGTTGCTTATTCTCTCTCTGAGCCGTACTTAGTTAGCTAAACGAATTAAAGATATAAAAAAGTGATATCCCAAGATCGAAAAGATATAAATCACTCTTTTCTTGTCAGGGATACATTGCCCATCGCTAAAGGCCGATTTATACCCACATAATGATGAAATCATTGCGATTATTTAAGAGCGAAACAAATTAACATGCAGTTCAAATTCTTCGAAGAATATTTTAACTTTAACCATAGCGTATGAAGCATTGTCTTTAGCCAACAGACATTCCACTGCATAATGCATGTTATATTATGCTCAATACATTTATCAGGATACGCTTATTAAAGAGGAAAATATGTAAATACTGTAGTTCAAAATTAAATGTAATAGGATGTCCTCTTCCAAGTTTCTAGTGAAACAGGTTTGGTTAACAGTATTAGAGCATACGTATGTACTTTATCTACGTACGTACCTAAAAGAAATTAGAAGAATAATGGACGATAATTCATTCAAAAAAATATAATGTCAACAATTTGTTTAAGACTTGCAAATGTTATAATAATATTTCGTGGACGTATGCGTACAAGGACTATAATACGGAGAAATATTTTATTTTATAATTAAGAATGAATTTAAAATTGCTCAAATTTGAAGACTCTTCAACATTTTCAGCTTGTTCTGTCGCATTTTGACTTTGCTTGTAATTTAAAAGGATTATTATAATTTCATTTTTTCAATTTCAACCAAACTTTTACAAAACACTAATTCACAAAGCTAATTACACTTCGATGACAGCATACTTCCTATCCAAGAATATTTTACAAATACTTTGACGTTCATATAATAAATAAAATAATGTTATAAAATTAACATAATCCAATCAAACATTAAAATATCACACATCAACTTAAAAAATCTTATGTATTTTGTTTGTACATATTTCATTGACATAATCCAATCATACAATAAAAATATCACACATCTATTAAAAAAATATTACGCATTTTGTTTGTATTTCTGTTAAATTATAACACAATAATCATTATTGTATCAGTCTTTAAGCGAAAATTAATGACTTATTTAAAGATAAAATAAAATAGGACTCATATAAATCTAATTATTTTTTGAAATTAAAAATTTTATAGCGCGTTCGTGCCTAAAAAGGCTTAGGTATACATTTGGTTCTATGTTGTCATTTGTTCCACTTACCTAATTAAGTAACTTGATAAGATTCGGTAGAGTGTAAGCAGCATGTTATTTGGAATCAATATAATATTCAGTTTTCAATTCAATCATTACAAAAATTTGAAATATCATATTAATTTTATTAAATTCCTAAAACATTTTTAAAAGACTTTAAAGAAAGTAATTTTATAATCTCGAAAAATACGAAAAAAATATCTGACAAATATCTGGACATCTTGGTGAAATTTTAATATACGATACGATTTAATATAATATACGATGTTTAGAACGTAAACCTGGACAAAACTAAATTCAGAGTAAACAATCTCCAAGTAGAACAGAATTTCATGTCCTCTACCTAATCTAATATGTGGAAGCAATCTCACAATTAGTGAAAAAAATATGGAATTCTTATAACGCGCCAGTGTTTGTCCACTTGACAAGAAACCTGACATGTGGTGTTGTTATGTGAGACGGGCTTACATTTTTTAAATCACTGGATGCACAAACGTATACCGTGATGATTAAATTTACAGATAGTTCTTTTTCTGATATATTTGTCAGAAGTAACGATTACACTTATCTTTTTGAGTAATTTTGCATAAATCGTATTCATATTTGCACAATAATAGCCTTTGTATTTAAGTATGTTATAATTCAAAGTAATGAGAATATTTTTTGCTATAATCCGCGATAAAAGAAAATATATGTAATGCTAAATGTAGAGTGTACTATTCGTTCTCATACCTGAAACATGCAGAATTTGTAAGAACTCATGTACTACCCGACACAGATAACACAACAATACACAAGCACTGCACACATTCACCACCACAATCTCAACAATTGTTTCGCCCCGTAACCGAAGCATCGCCAGAGGATAGACTCCACGATAAAATCGCAAAGCAATTGTATCATGGACCTCAGCAAAGTAACGCCTAATTCTATAAATTATGTTATAATTGTTTCAAAACAATAGCCTCGTTGCAAACATTTAGATAATACTATATGTATCTATGTATATAGCTTTGGAGTAACGCAGTACAATAGTACTGAATAACATATTTGGATGGTACTGGAAGACAAATTTCTTCACAAAGAGGTTACAGATTCATAGACGATGAGCGACGATTTATTTCCTTCAATCCCTATTAGTGTCAATAAGTATAGTTAATAGCACATCATTATTCTGTTCTTATCTCACTCTGAAGTGGGATTAGCACAACATATTTCGCTTCCATTTTCCCCCTTTCATTCGTCAACTCTGCCGCTACGTACTCCTTTTATATGTTTGACATACTTCGCGAAATCTAACCACGTATTTTTCGGGCTTCGTAGTCACATATCTATCTTTAATAATGAATAGTACATTGAACCGTTTAATATACTACCTCATATGCAAAATACATAACAATGAATCAATTGTTCCGGTTATTTGTAGGTATAATAAAGCTTAGCACCACGGAATGCTTCATTTTTCTCGGAACCGGTCAAAAGTTCTGGCCGTATAGCACGCACAACCACAATAGATCTTTCAATCCTACAACCACCTACCTGTGGACGTGATCGTCACAGAAACCCATTGTTTAACATAATTTTTCTAGAATTTAGTCTCATTTTACATTCGTTAAGTTTTTGTAGTCTCTCTATGGACAACATATATGTATTTGAGATTGATACAGATATGTCTAGTTTCTATATTAGTTCTCTGTCTTTATCCAGAATATATAAATGTTTTAGTTAATTTTAACATAGTATAGTAAATTGAGAAATGGCTGTTCACTAGCTTCACTCAATGAAGATCTTAGACCCGGGCATTTCTCGGATACTAATCCAAACTCATCCAAAACGTAAGCTTAAACGAGATTACTATGGATTCAAAGGGCTTATAAGACGAATAATCAATCGCAACAGAACTCAAACTTTTCGTTTGACATTTATATCGTGTAGCCAGTAGAGCGGCAAGCACCACTTTGTCGGTTATTAACTGTTGCTTGTGACCTTTCTGTTTCGCAAGGAGGCAATCATGCAGAAATTTCGCCAAAACAACGCACTACATGTGTGTAAAACTGAATTTTATAATGGTACTAAATGTTGTTATCTAAATATTGTAATTTCTCTTTGGGCGTAGGTAAACAAATCGCCCTATCCAAAGAATAAAGTTACATGTCCCATGTATAAGCATAGGAAATGGAACTTTCTTCTTCGGATAGGGCGAAATGTCTAATCTTCAATCGACTAAGAACCATATTTATAAATATATTTTGTAATCTAGGCTATTTCTCATAAAATCATATTTCATGGAAATCATTACGTAAGCATTAGTTTAAAATGAATACATACTACAAATTATACTGGTATTATGCTTTCTAACCCTCTACTCAGTGGTATTAAGCGATTAGTATTATAGAACCTAATGATAATGCCGACTAGAAGTGTTTTAAGAGATATAGGATTATAGTTTATGGCTAATGGCAAAAAATAAATAAAAGCTCTTCTTATTATTATTTATTTGAAAGTGTTTGTTTATACTTTGTATTGTTTGTTATTTCTATGTTTGTACGAAGCAACGGATTTTTGATTTTGGCGCCAAAGGTAGTTGAAGCGTTACCTGATTAACATAGGCAACTTTTTATTTCCCCATTGAAGTTCAGAGGCGGCAGAGTGAAGCACAGGAAGTCGCAGGGCAAAGCTAATACTAAACTTTCAAATTGTTTCCATGTTTTTCATAATTCCTTACAGTGATTTATTTACTTGTACTTTCAATTTACGTCTACTTGCCAAATTTTGTAGTTCTTTAGGTGGCAATACTCGCAAAATTTCCTAAAAAAGGTACGATTAAGTTACAGAAGATTTGTATAGTACTAGCGTGTAAGTAATTAAGGATACAAATTTCTTGTATATTTTAGTACTAAATACAAAAATAACTCTAAGTTAAGAAAGTTATGTTTTTTTTTAAATTACAAAAAAATGTACAAGTTATATCTATCTTAAATAACACGCTTATGATATGTTGTTGTTACAGTTATGATATGAAAGTTAAGGTATTAAAATGATAATAAATTAGTAAAATATAAGTCAATTCTTCTGTATCGTTAATAACATTTACAAGCTTGTAACAAATTGAGTGAGGTCGCCTGCTTCCTACGAGTACCCATAGTCAGTGGGCTGCACTACAAGTGTTTCTGCGGGGGAACGCACAATAATTGCCATTTAGATAACTCGAATATTAGTCCTGTAAATTGTCATTGCATTGGAACCATGTCTCATTAACATCCACGTGACGTCAGCCGAACATAAAATTTACTGTCGGCAAAAAAAACTATTTTAAATTTCTATCTATAGGGTATTGAAAAAAGTAAGTTGTCATAAATTTAATGTGATGTGAACAAATAGTAGTTTGGTCAAAACTAATAAAATAAAATATATCACCCACTTTCGGGGAAAATTCATATTTCATTCTTATTTCTTTTAACTTTTTTTTTAAATATCCCATTTATCAAAATAACAGTAATAAATGTGCCTTACACGAGAAAAGCTTTTACGGATTTTTTATATAACTGTAAAAATATATGTTTGTATATGCAATAATTCAAAACTCAAAATGGCATAACGATATTTATAAACTAATTAATGAAGGTCCTTTAATACGTCATAACGCGTAAGACGGTAAACGGCTTAGTTTTGCATGTCAATGTATGCGTTTCATGTTTGTATAGAGATAATCAGCTTAGTATCACATAGATGCTTCATTTTGTATTTTCATGCACTAAATCTTTTTTATTTGAGGGTATAACCCAGAAAAATACACACTCGTCGTGAGTCAAAGTCGTTGACCTTATGATATATTGACGTCTACCGCTTGATATACTGCATTTGATTAAGTGTGTCGCTCCGAATATAAAATCTAAGAAGTAATAGTATGTATTTTGTAAGACCCTGCTAATTCTATTTAAATACTGCTGGTTATGCTTAATTTTGATACTGAGTATATTTCCCGCGAAAGTGGTTTTCGCTCTACCAAGATTGTGCATTCCATAGCGAAATGATCATTAGATACGCAAAAACGAGATGTGGCCACCATTAGTAATCGTGCCACTAGGTCCAATAACTTATGACTGTTATAGACTTGTAGCATTCTCAGGTGCGTTATAAATATTCATTTAAGACACGCTGTAAAACCGTTTTAATATAAATAGAAAAGATATAAATGCATATAAATTAACTCTTTAAAAAAACCGTTTATAGTAAATAAAGTAGGATTACCCAATGAACGTATACTTGAATCCACCAATGGATTTGCACAGAATAACCGCGAAATTCAAGTAAATGTCATAGAGGTGAGAAAGAAGATACACACCTGTCCGGTAGCTTTCTTGTATCGTAGTGTCGCTTCTCGTACGAGGTCCCTGACCAAAAGGTCTCCAGCACCACAAGGTACCAACACACGCACAGAACCAAAACACACCGTAACCTTCATATTGACACCATACACTTGTGATACACCAAACACAGCGCTTATAGCACTAAGACTACACAATCATATTAGTTTGTCCAAAAACTAATAGGAGCACAACACTATCTGACGCACATGGCAATAGTAGCCCTATGCCGTGGCTGTTCACAAAGCACCGTTGAAACAAAAAGGAAAAAACCAAAGATTTGGTTATATGTTTTCATAGTGCTGAGTACAACGGCGAGTCGTACTTGAATTTGATTGTATTTTTTTTTTTATCAATTAAAGTTGAGTATAGGTATTGACATTCAACAATGAGTACATTTCGATAAGATTACGCAAAATACGAGTTCGGGCGCGCGATCAGCGACAACAACGTTCATAGCAAGGAGTATGAATAAGAATTCGTTTGGACGTTTGTGGCGGGGGGTAGGGCAGCGGGGGTACGGTGTGCGACCGGTTCCCGCGCGCAACCAATCGGCAGCCGCGTCATGACGGGCAGCTGTGCGCCTGTCGCGACTCGGGCGGAGGTGGCCGACTATGTGTCGCGCTCGCGTCATCCAGCGCTACCCGATGCCGTATACACTCGCATACCAACTACTTCGAATTTTTGAATAAAACTGCCTTTGCCAGTGCGCCAATAATTGAGTCACTAGTTTTTAGAATAGAGGATATGACTTGCAAATTATATTTAACAACAAGTGTCGCATAATATATGTATATTCAATGGAAAAATATTTGTATATATTAAGTTTTAAGGAAAATTACTTACAGTGCATATCTTATAACATGAAGAGAAATATTTAATTGAATTATAGTTTATTTTTTCGCAAGAATGATACACTAATTTAGTTTTGAATAAGAATAATTCTCTTGTAGTTTAAATAGGTAACACAAAGTTAAAGACAAGTTAAATCGTAATTATTGCTTTCGTCCAAGATTATAAAGAGACGATAACAATACACGTTAACGTTTTCTGCACAGCATCATATCGAGAATGTTTGGAAATATTGCTTTGCCGTAGAAAGTTGACCACTGCCGAACCTATAGTTTACCAAAAATTGCGGTAAACGAAATATTGGTATGATATTCTATTTTTTGCCCAAACTACACGCCTCACCAACCATCCAGAGCAGTTTCTGTGTTTGTGGCTTGTAAACTCAAGAACCCTTCCACTATAAACGCGGCTTTAAAATACCTAACGCATCGACGGCCTTAAAGCAGCCATACCTAAGTTAACTTCGAAAATCGTACGAGGCACAAAATGTATCGATAATATAGAAAGTGACATACCTAATTATTCGTGACTCGACAAGTCAGCATAATTTTTTTTGAAACTCATCATTCTCTCGCCCTTATCTTACTTTAAGTGGGATCGGTAAGACATGTCATAAATATTGTTGACACATGATTTGGTTACGTATTTTACGACCGGCCGCCTACCTGACGTCAACTTACCTTAGTCGCCTTCTGCGACACCTCGGTATGAAAGAGGGTGGCCTATTCTACTCAGCCGGATACCACACGGCGAGTCAACTTATATTATTCACCTTTTACAACACCTCAATAAGAAATGAGGGTGGTCTATTTTTCTCAGCCGGATACCACACGGCGGGTCAACTTACCCTAGTCGCCTTTTACACCTCGCTAAGAAATGAGGATGGTCTATTCTACGGCTAATAAAATTTTTCTGAGACTGTTGGAAGCAATATAAATAATTAACTGAATTCGATAATTGCGATAATCGAGCGATGTAATCGGCGAAATCGAAAGGATGAAATGAAATCAAGTTGCACACTAAATTAAATATAACCATTTGAACAGTTGAAGCGAATCATATTACATAACCGAAAAACGCGAAAAGGTTAATTACTAATTATTAGACACAATTCATAATCTAGGGCATCTCATGTATACTAAAATATGCATATTTTTGTTTTATACTTGTAAAATGTACAGGATTTATTAATATTTAGAATTTTAAATTGTGAGAATACCGGCACACAAATTTTGGATATCTACAAAATTGTTTATTGCCTCATTTTTCCCATGAAACGAATTCCGTGTATGTGAAGGTTGAATCTTGCAAGTTAAATTTGGACTACTTCACGGTGTGCGATAGAGCTAAAACTTTACATATCTACTGATCCGATCTGACCTGGTGCTGCTGCCAGGATTGGCTCCAGACGAGGGAACTCCTCAACGTTTAACAGAAGGAACATGAAATTTGGCTTAAAGCCTGTTTTAACTTGGCATGTCTTATGTCTTACCTTTAAAACTAAATAGTCCAAAGACAGGAAAGTTTGAAAAAAACAAGGAAAAAAAACGTAGGTGGCCTATTGAGCGGCATTGTTTTTGAAGATATCATAAAGTTTTGTTTCAACAGCGCCGTAACTCCACAAAAGCTCAGTATGTAATATAACGTTCATTTTCAAGGCTATGGACATTAGTATGCGGCAAACAACACCGTAACGTGTTGGGCGACGACGTGGGGCGCCTCGTACTTGATACGAGAACCTATGAAACAATATATATAATATCGTAAATCTATATCAATCTATTTTACCGTATATATATACTAATAGTGCAAGTGACTTCGTTCGCGCCAGCTCGAGCGTTTAGCCTCATTATAATTTTCTTCGGATTAACATGTTTATATCTTCCATTCTCTTCTAACATTCGTCAACTCTTGCGCTACTCTTTTTATATGAATGTCCGTACTTCACACTATCCAACCATCTCTGTTTAAGTAATTTATATTAATATCACATTTGTTTTTTTCCTATTCCTGCAAGAGAAACGTAATTACTATATGTTACTTAATTAAGTTTAGACACCTCAGTGTCTAATTGTATCAAATTTTATCAATATTGGTCCAGCGAATAAGTCGCGATAGCGTAACAGACAGATAAACTTTCTTTCCAGGGCTTCTTGAATTCAAACCTTTGGCAGGCATCAATGAGATTTTCTATAATAATTTGTATCTAATTGATATAAGTTTGTCACACGATTTTCGGTGGAGGAAAACATTGTTAGAAACCTGCATATCTCTAGAGAATTCAGGGGTGAAATCTTTCTAATTCTGGAGATTTGTGTAACTTACCAATCTGCAATGCAGAAAAAAGAGAGAAAACCAATGCCCAACAGTGGGATAATAACAGGCCGTTACTTTACTTTTAGTATTAATAGTATAGATGAAAACTTAAAAAAACGTATATATTTATTTATCAGTTGAGTGAAGTTTTTATGAAGTCAGTTATAAAAAATGAAACTAAATTGTCTGTAATTTGAACTTCTTTAATCATATGTAATTAATATTGCTTCATTGAATTGAAATAAATAAATAACACTCAGATATACCAGTTAAATAATAAATCTATAAAAAATATTAATACATTGATATTTGGTTATTATTCTGTTTGGTAGCTGATTTAGGAACAATAAATTGTTATTTTAGTTATTTTTAGTATAGATGTCATTGCCATTCATTTTTCAAAAATGGCAATGCCATTTATAACAAAATTTATAGTAAGCATAATATTTAACTATTAATATTATAAATAATACAGATAACAAAAACACACAAAAGAAAAAATCAGATTCAAATTGATATTTTATTTTGTGTTTAAAAATTTAATGTGTCTTAAAAACCTTTAAAAAGTTAATAAACACCTTCACTGTGGCTAAATCAGCTCAATGATAAAAAATACATATTAAATTTAAACGACCAAACATTTTGGAAATATCTACATATTAAAGTCAATTTTAAACTATTTGTTTACATGGAAGTTTTGAATTATATTCAATTCAATTTTTGTTGTTAACCTATAATTATACGAAAAGATAATCATAATCCTAAATAAATACAATTATATAAGCAAAGTATTTGGCACTACACCTAAACATTTTTAAGATCTTTCAATAGACATACTAAGAAGACTGAATGCAAATAACAGATCTCTTCCAGAAATAAGATTTATCTTCACAGCATGATAAACAAATTAGATCATAGCATTAGACGGGTGATTAACAATATTAACAAGACTAAAAATATTGTCTATGTTTCATTAAGGGTAAAAATACACCTTTTTAATTTGTTATATTTTACTTTACAAAGTGTATTTTTATTTCATCAAAATTAAGGAATAAGTTAACTCTTTATTTTTTCTTGTCTGGCTCACACGGATCAATAAATTTCTTTTTTTTATTTTTCACAAGAAAATGTATCTTTTTTTTTAATAAAAAAGCCTAAGGCCACAATTTCAACATCATGACATAAATTCTCTGTTCTAAGTAACTCATGTTTACAAAAGAGTATTTACTATGACAAGTATCTTTGGACACCGACAAATGCTACACGCATGAGTAATGTATTTAGCATGTATTGTAGAATTAATAGAAAATAATATAATAGTTAAAACAATTACTGGTTTTATTAATCGTAAACGTTATCACATTTGTTAGTAACACAGAAATGAACTTTCATTCAATTTAAATAACTTCCACATCTAATAAAAAACGACTCACCCGCAATTCTTACTCACAACATGTATTTAAGTACGCACTTGTCAAATAACCCTTTAAGCAACTCGTATAACTCATCAAACATTGAAAGTACGAGATCACATTCAATATTAATTTCAAACGAGTTGTTCTGAACTATATATTACACTTATAGTTAAAATACACGAAATTGACACAAACCTATGTTACAATAAAAATAAGATTCCTTCTAACTATTAATATAACGAGGAATATTCTACAACAAATATTCGATACTGGTGCTTTATGTATTGATTGTACTCTCAGTATTGATCTAAAAACTACAATGTCAATTGGAAATGAATAAATTAAACAGTCAAGTCAAATGACTGATGCATAGTAGATGTAACTTTTTGCTTTCCAGATTTCCTATAATGTGTAAACACTTTCTAATTAAGAATATTAACGCTACATTGGAAAACAACAATTTTAATACCACAAATTAATTGAATAAAAGTAATTATAGTTTGTACTTATAAATCTTTCCAACTACTACTATAAAGTGGTATTTATTATTGTACCGATATGGGATGGCACAAATAATTAGTTAAATTAATAAAACAATATACATATAGGTAGTTGCAGGAAAAAGTAAAGTGTGACTAGAATTACAGAGATGAAATTTCAGAAGTATAGTACGAACAAAGGATTCACAGTATCTTATTGTTAGTAGCAATAAATTGTGGTAACAATTAATTTAACTCTATATATGAATCGAAATGCAAGATTAATACATTATTAACGAACCACACTAACCGATTCTTACGAACACGAGGTTCTTGGGATACTCCTATAAGATATTACAGTAGAGGAACCAGCCCTTACCCTAAGCACGGATGTTTATAGTTATTGGTCGATCATAGTGAAATCCCTACCTCATTATCACAAGACAAGTAATTAATAATTCTAAATCAGAGCACCTTATAATTGTAGAGATCACCGCATACTCCTAGCTGATTCGCAGCACCATCACATGGCATTCGCAAATGTACAATAAATATTATACAATGTCATAAATAGGTACATATTGACAATTTACATATAAAGAACACACAAGTTTTAAATAACAGGCACATTAGCAGTTCTATAGCAATGACCAATGAAAATGATTTTTTTAACGAACCATTGATAGCATTTTAAACAGTTAACACCCACAATCGTAATAGAAAACAAAGGACTGAGTATTATTTTTTTTATAGAGAGCTCGATAATTAACCACCATATTTCGACCATTCAGACTTATTCTTGGAAATATATTCTTTGGAAATTCTGTCATGCTTAACTACTCTAGCAATTTGTGATCCTATCATATCATGCATTGCTAAACGTCGCTTTCGCCATCAGTTACGTGTGCGGGCTGCCCAAAGTTTCTGGTAATGGATTCGCTTACCGTACGGATATTCGCTAAGTACCTATGCGCAGGCTCGTCGGAGTCGTAAATAGCGCTGAGGGATTCAAGCGAAACAAGCGCTTCGGAGTCTAGAAGGCGAGAAGATGCGCGGGAGGAAACATCGTCATCTCGATCAAAGTAACATGAATTTACGTCACTAAGTGCCGCTTCTGCATCAGTAAGACCTGCTTCATTTAACATTGAAACGTTTTCTAAGGCTGGATCGTCCGTTGTGTAGCCGGTACTCTCAGGCTGTCCGCCATCTCCATCTCCCTCTCCCTCTGAACACGACGAACTCCATTCAGACTGACTCTCCCCATAGAGACCCATTTCTCTATGATTTGAAGTTGTAACCTACGATATTATGATTGACGTTAGTGTAATATACTTGTTATGTTATATCAAACAACAAAAACAAAAATAAGGAGTCTCGATCTTAATTTAATTTTTTTATTAATTAATCGGTTACATATTAAAATTGTGTAATAAATAGGGTAAAGATATCCAGTTTATCAATTTATATTGGCTAATGATTCGCATTACCCGATTTTGTAGTCTATCATGTAACGCTTTCTCCTGTTTTTCTTTTGCTAGCGCTGTTTCTGATTTTCTTACACTTGGCACACTGCAAAAAATGAACACAATAGTAGAATTATATAAAATAAAAACTTTACATTTCAATATTTAATAGAGATAAAGAATATAAAGCACCATCGCTCGATTAGCTTTTATACATATTAATAATTAGCTGAACCCCTTTACTTTCGCTGTATCCTAACCTATAAAGTGGCCGTATTAATCGGGAAAAGTTCAAAGTCATAATAAGTATGAATTCTTAGAATTAATTATTCTTGTAGAATCGAATCGAATCGAAGAAAATCGAATGAAACGTATGTGAAAATACTTTTATATACAAACGCAACATTATGTTAGAAGTTTAAGGTTAAAAGTTTTCCAAATAAACAAAAAAGAAATAATAAAGACATTTGGAAGAAATGGTTTAAAAGTAAAGTTAAAATACCGTCACCAAAATAAAACAGTTTCTTGCCTGGAATTCTGTTCAGTCGAATGTGAAGGAGAGGGCAGTTCTACGACCACATCAGTGGGCAAGACGCCAGGGAAGTCCGTGGTGGTCTTAAGGGGAGATGCGGCGGGACGTGGGCGTGGACTAGATGGTTCCTGCCTGGCCAGTTGCGTGATGGCCGCTAGCCCAACTGCGTGCAATGGGCTACTGTTATTATTATTACAGTTGCGAACTGCTTCTAGGGATGAGTTTGGTGCCCTGAAAAAAAGGAATCCAGCCATTTATCTTAGTAAAATTTTAATTAAAATAATTGATATTATTACATATCTGTAATATCTACCTTAATTCTAACTTCAAATCCTTCCTTTCAGCTTTAGGTGAATTAATTTTCATAAGATTTTTATCATCTAGCAGCCTTTGAATCTCCCTTTCGAACGGCGGTACGCACGCTACGTCCGACGGACTCCGTTTATTGAACACTTCTCTATTATCATGATTTAGATGCTTCAAGTTATTCGGCCGACTCCCCGAGCTCGAGAACGAACTCGTTCTTTGGCCAATGCGATGCGGCATATCTTTCTTGTCTGTTTGGCTGCATCCATCTCGTTTGACGGAGGCTTGTATCATATTTATGATACTTCTTTGTAATTTTTCCTCTTCTTTTTGAAAATTTATACTTCCATCGATAATTTTTTCATCAAGAACAGATTTCTTGTTATTCTTATGTTTTGCATAGATTTCATTAATTATGTTAGGGGTGGGTTTGTTAAGGCGAATAGGGGGATAGTCATATGCTGGGTTATTTTCATTTCTTTGTGGGCGGGACGGAGGTAACCAAGGAGTGGGTCTCGGGGGAGAAGGAGATGCATCAGTAGTCCGAGAATAGCTTTCATCAGACGAGCTGAGACTAGGTGAGCGGGTTAAAGAACTTAATTCATCTGCAGAAGAATGTACTCTTGGGCTTCTTGCTAGTGGTAAACTTTCACTTGATCTTGGTCTCGGTAGCCTAGTGGGCGGTCTTCTTTTATGACCAGCTGGAGGACGAGGTTCCTGGGGCCGTGGCCACGGCGGGACCAGTGCTCTTGGCGGAGGCCACCTAGGGTTTCCATTAATTCCATGCGGAGGCGGAGGTGGTGGTGTATCTTCAGGCTCCTTGTTTCTCCACCCTTTACTGCCTTTGTGATTGTTACCATTGCTCTGATGACCGTTTGAAGGAAGAAGTGGCTCATTCTCTCCAGTAACGGAAGTCTCTCTAACAGGTGGTAGCCTTGATGGTTGTGCTGCTGCTCTTCGTGCTGAATTTTGTAGCATTGCCAGCGGCGTCGCGACACCACCATATGCTGTCGGTGGATTTTGTGGTTGATTGTTAGACGTAGTTTGGGTGGTCCCATTCGATGTTAACCTGTCCGTTAAAAAGTAGGTGGTCATCTCACCTTTGCCTTTTACTTTCACTTTTCCTCGGCATACGAACTGGTAAGGCATGTCGTTTAACACCTGATAAACCTCCTCCGTAACTTGAGTGTGATTTGGCAATCCTGTTGAGTCCATACGCGATGCTACGTTAACTGTATTACCCCAAATGTCATACTGAGGTTTTCTTGCCCCTATCACACCAGCCACTACAGGTCCGACATTAATACCTGTATAGGAAAAACAAAATAATGAACAAACTGAATCTACACATAAAAATAAATTTTCTTCTAGTAATATGACTCACCAACTCGCAACATAAAATTATTGTAAGAGTTGTCATTAATGTCTTTAAGTTTGTCTCTCATCGCAAATACGAATTCAACTAGTGTGGCCATATGTTTTTTAGTGCTCGGGTCATCGGATAACTTCTTATCGGGGATGAGCCCAACAGCTGCCATGTATGTAGATCCAACAGTTTTTATTTTATCTATTGCACTAAAACGATCTTCGCCTAATAGCTGTAAACAAATTCAAATTATAAATTGGTGTTTCATATTTATATTTCCTTTGTCTATTTTAAAAAGCAAGGTTTGGATAAAATCTGTCTCGAAGGACCATATGTTATGGTAAATATAAGCATCCTCCAGATAAAATATCAATGTAGGTATGAAATGAAAGTGGATTGCCATAATTTTGATTTATTGTAATTAGAATTATACGGTAAAGTCAAATATATATCGCCCTATCCAAAGAATAAAGTTACGTCTCCACTGTGTAAGCATAGAAGATATGACTTTATTCTTCGTATGGGGTGATAGTCCCGTGTCGAGCCCTCGAATGCTTCTCCCCGGAAATTCGTTGACCGTCAACTGGTGCGGTGCGCATTTGTACCCGCAACCTCCGAGCAGGACACCTCGAGGGACATATAGATAACCTTGCCTTAACCACACATTCTGTAAAAATATTGTATTGGTAACGTCACCTCATCAAAATCGGCAATGATCTCGTTTAATAATCGCAGACATTCCATGCCCTGGTTGTTGCCATCCAGTTCCATGTAAAACTCATGATAGTTAGTGATCGAAGCGAACAGCACGCCCACACGTTGGTAAGATTGGTGGTACAGTTCCTGTACAAAAAGTTTATATAACATATAAGTAAAACAATACACATATAGGTTTATATTTGTAAAAAAATACACATAAAGATGAATAACTTTTAACTTGTATGAAGTGTTTGCTGTGGTAGGCATATTTCAAGTAAGTTATAATCTCAAAAGCCAATGATTTATGAGGGATACACTAGCGCAAAGCTATTTAGCTAATTACACCACATTTTTCTTGATAGAATTTTAAAATAATAAATTTTAGTATTTTAGTAAAATATTTTTGTGCACACACACATCACAATTCTAATTTAATTTTAATAATAAATAAAAATTATAAATAAATTACATTATTTCATATTACAAAAGTATTCATTACGATTGCACTATGGACTTTTTAAAAGTAACGCACTACTTTTATAAATTATTTTAAGTTTCATATATTAGGTTTACTGCTTAAATTACAGCATTCGACAATTTTTCTCTCATAAAAAAATCTTTCCTAAATTAACCCTACACTTACCATGTTCGTCCTGAATTGATCGAGGAAATGTATTGCGACATGTGCTGGGAGCAAATTGAACAATATTCTTCTATTGGATGCCTAAAAATAACAATTAATTCTATTAATGTATGGTCGTAATATATGTCTTGTATATATATGAAATTATCTTGTATATATTGTATAAGTATGAAATTAAAGTTCAATTATATTTTGTTAACAAACTCGGCTACCACAATTAAAATTCGTACATCTCTAAAACCAATACCTTTATTTTCATCAAGTTTTTATTTCGTTAACATAATTAAAAGTACTCTAACACAAAAAGTTTATTTATAATCCAAAAGTAATATGATGGAACTTTTAATTTCAAAAAAGTTAATTTTTGATTTGTGATACTTTTAGCCTATCATTATACTTGATACATTAAAATTTATCGAACCCTTTCATCTTAACGATACAATGAAAACAAATTTTAAGAGTATACACAAACGCTTACGGATATATGACACGGATGTTTTTCTAGATTTTTTTTAGATAGTTCAATTCGAATAGGAAAAAATGCAATTGTGAGTTTATAATTATTAGTAACCTGTAAAGAGTCCATATCTCTTTTCTCATCGCGAGCTTGCACCTGCCAGAGGAAATCCAAACGGGCTGTCCATTCAGTTTGCCGCGCGTGTAACAAAACTGCTAACGCCAGTGCTAATGTCCACGCCGAAGATACGTAAGCTGATCCTATTGCCGAGGGTCTGCAAAAATGATAGCAAACTAACACTAATACTGATTCATATTAATTTGTAAAAAAAGATATTGCTAGTAAATTAAAGTAAGTAGTAAATTAGCAAGGATCCGTTAAATACTACAAGACCTGGTTTTGACATAATCACGATCTAAGTTTACAGATTCCGTAATGTATGAAATTAAGAATAAGAATATCTTTATTTATACAATTGCACTACTATTCTTACAGTGTACTTATACAACAAAATAAAGAAGCTCAAATATACAGATAACAGAAGTGCAATGCTATAAAATGTTAGCTACTCAGCGATAGGTGAGGTGGGAAGCCGAACACTGATATATACAGTTAGGAGAATATCGTGAGGAAATTTGCATATGCTTGAGGACTTTGCAAATATGTGCGACTTGCCACACCGTATCATTGGTGGAAGTAAGCTCTATTTAAGCTCTAGGGAGAGAAGATTCAACAGCGCTACGGATATTATTTGATTTTACGGATATTCATGGTACGTATAGAAACTAGTTAAGTGTTAGGACGTTTCATACTTACTCAGTCATAAGATCGTAGCAATCAAACAGGTGTTTATGGTATATTAATATAACAGCTACGTATCCAGTCGTCATAACCGTCAACAAAATACCCTTGACTAATATCGGCAGTCGCAAGAATACAGCCACAGCCAACATACTAAGGCAGCATCCAAGGGTTATGTACAACGGAATGGGACAAGCCAGGTGGTCTGAACTACTCCACAGATTCAGAGCTAGTTCCCCGGACGTCGATCGTATGGTGTCCATTGTTATGTTGTCAGTGAGATTCGCACATACGTTCACTTCGTGACACGTTATCTGAAATCGAGAAAACTTCTCCTATTAATACGGTAATACGTCTTGAAATTAATCTTTCTAGTCCAAACTCAAGTTACTTTTTTCTGTTTTTATATAAACCATGGTCTATAATTTTTTATTTTATAATTTAACTAGCGGCCTGCCCCTGCTTCGCACGGGTATAAAATATATATCCCATGTCAGTCAGTGTAAAAAAAAATGATTAAAATCGATCCAGTAGTTTTGATTTATTCATTACTGCCCGTGGCCCGCAAGCGTTAAATTTGGAGAAAAACAATTTCCGTTCCCTATACCAAGAAGTTTTTTCTGGTATCTTTGGAATATCTAAACTCATATAGTACATTTTTACTTATATACTTTTACATTTTACCTATGTATTTTATTTTTACAATTAATTACAGAATGTCTTTAAACAAACTCTAAAAGATTCGAAGTGCTATATGGTGAAGCGCGGCGTCCTCACGGCATTTTAAATCTGTAATATCTCCGAAAATGTTCACTTAAATTGCATGCTGTAAACGGCCATATTGATCTATATTAAATCAACAATTTATTTAAGGTACTCAATTGGATAAGGATTAATGCTGTATTGTATAAAAATTGCTTTAAACATAAGCCATCATTTTTCGTAAAAAGTAAATGAAAAAAACTGCTATTGTGGGTTATCCATAAGAGATAGATATATACCATCGCGGACTTTTCTGTAGACCTTTTTAAGGTGTACAAATACTTAGTACATCATTTTGATAAATCTCGTAGGGTTTAGCCTGCGTTTGCAATGTAAGCGGAAAAAAATGTAATTATTTACAGAAACCTCAAAAATTACAGTATTTCTCTACTCCGTATTGAATGTTATTATACGTACAAACCTTCCTCTGGAATCACTCTATCTATTAAAAAAAACCGCATCAAAATCTGTTGCGTAGTTTTAAAGTTTTATGCATACATAGGGAAATATGGACTTTGTTTTATAATATGTAGTGATACATCCTGTAAAATTTGATCATTTCTATTTTATACATTATTTCCATGTCACGTATCTTAGTATCAATAGTGATCTCGTATTGTTTTAGTCATTAAAATTCACGTTTCCAAGACGTAGATATGCAAACCAATGGGCGAGTATTAAATAAACATAAATATTATGCACCGAAATTGATATGGATTTAATCATAAAAATAATATTTCCTACGACAAACATAAGTTAGAATTAATCTTCATTTTACTACGAGCATCATTCTAATAATTTACTTACAACATTAACTTGTCCCACAGCATATCCCAGCACAATAGTGAACGTTGTAATGGCATTTCTCAGTGCGAACGGTCTTGATACGTCGCAGGGAATCAACCGGAGACGGGCTGCGAGCGTTAGCGCAAGCACGGCTGCAGACCACGCGAATGCTGTGACGAATAAAAGCAAAAGGATCGTTGTTCGAGGCAGTATTGCAGCTTGTAGGGCTCCTGCGGCAACCAGTGCTCCTAAGGCGGCGCTTAGAGATCCTGCCCATCCACCGTCCGTTGATGCTCTATACTGTGGGAAAAACCTTTATTGAAATAACGGCGTTGCAAAACTACTTTTTTAAATGACCATATCAGTTCAATATTGGTAGTTGTAGCAATATGTTAAAACTGATAGGCAAAGGGTTCCTATTTGGGGAGAATTATCGGAGCTTATACCTACCATGATGTTCCAATGTTTTATCAGGCTACACATAGCCAAACAAATTCTCAAAGTTATGCGGATTTCTTTAAGATTTATTTCTTTGCATTAAAGCATGTGCTAAAATCTAAACATTAATTCAATAAAAGATTTTATAGAAAACTCATAGATTTGGCGTGCACGGACTTTGATCCCCCGACCCGCGTTACTAGTCCTAATTGATCAGCCATCATGGCAGTAGTTTAATATTAGAAACCAAATGTCTAAAATGATTAAACTATTAGAACAAAACAGTTTTGCAATTTGTTACTGTTCACATGGTATTATGTTTTACGTTTTTAATAAGTTTAGATTTAGTGGATTCTTTAAATGTTGGTACAGTTACAGTTGGTACAGTAAGAATAAAGTATGAAAATCGGGTAACATATTCCTTTTTCTTTTCATGATAATTTCCATAATTTATGCGAAGTATATCCTCGGTATCTAAATAAGCTCGGTTATCATTCGGACCCATACACGGCACGCAACCATTTTTTATACATTTATTTATTTAAAAATTAAGCATTCAAAACAAAGAAAATTTTATAAATATTATCCTTAACGATCCTTAACGTCGTAACGAGAACCTGATTGGGCTTATCTATACGACAATATTCAACCTCAGCGCTTAAATCTAAATACTTTTTTTTAAGCTTTGATTTAACTTGCAATGTATGTGAAGGTGGATCTTGCAATTTAAATTTGACCCACTTCCTGACGTGAGCTGAAATTTTATATACTGGTACAGTCCCGATGATAATATATGTTTATAATAAGCATGGGCTGATACTGCCGCCAAGATTGGCTCCAGACGAGGAACTCCTCAAATGTTAACAGTAGGTACAAGAAATTTTATTAAAACCTTTTTAATTTGATTTGATATGTGGAAGTGTCCAACTAATTAAGTTGTTTTTTATATGTCGAACCCTCGAAACTCTTACAAATATGTACATTTTAGATATTAACAATATGAAATAATTTACCTGCGCTTCTTTATCGACATCTTTAAAACAAAGCGTCAGGAGATGAACATGTGTCGCTTTTTCGCGGTGAACTGACCGCGCGTCTATCGCTTGCGCCAGGTATTTATTCACGCGGTTCGAAGGCTGATGATACACAGAAGAATGACGCTTTTTCAGGTGCCGCTTCGATTTCTCCGTCACTTTATTCTGTACAGAGATAATCAATGTTCAATTACTCCGACTTGTGATATTTAAAATTTGCAGGGTATATTCGTGGAGGGATAAGGTGAGTTATTACGTTACACATCGAGATATAAAGTGAGGGGCTGGTAACATTTAGGAGGTCAGGACCCACGGCATGCTGACTCCATGCTCCACTTATAGTTCGAACTGACCTTAGAAATAAAACTTCCGGAATCCGAAGCAGCATCACATTATTAAAATAGCAGTATAAGTAGAATAAAATTTAGACATATAAGAGAGAAGTGATAACTTCAAAAGGTTTGCAAAAGATGTAACTTAAATCTTTAGCTGAACCTTAAAGGTGTTCATCTTTAGTAAACGTACAGACCTCATTAAATTAAAAAAAAACTATTAAGATTATAATAGATCTAAATTGTTAGAATGGACATGCAGGTTAGGTAGTGGGTCATGCCATGCCATGCTTTCGTAGCTATAATCGGGATAGCGAGTGAAACACATTTTGGTGCGTTTGACTTTATTCTCAAACAAAATTTAATAAAAACAGTATCAAGTACAAATTTACAATTGTGAGAGAAAACAAGTCCCCAATAAGAGAGTGGCAGTGTAGGTTTTGTGTGCTCGCCTTGCCGTTGGCGCCTTCAATTCACCTGAACGATTTGAAGTTAGAAAACAAAGGTGCGAACGAATTCATTCGCGAGGTGCGATTCACGTTACATTAAAAAAATCCTAATTTTCTTTGTACGGGATGTTTAGTGTCACCTGGTGGTTGGTGGAAAACAAAATACACAAGAACAACACTTTCTGCGCTTACTGTTTCAGCGGGTATTTGTGGTAGAACTAATGTCCAAGAAGGGAACATCTGAAAAATAATGAGCAGACGTTCCATATTAATTATTGGGATTGATCCCCAAATAATCCCTAGCCCTACATATTTTTAAATATTAAAGTAAAATTTTAGCGTGTTAATTGATAATTATTAGTAAGATACTCATCTTATAGCATTACTGACATATTTTAAATGTTTAAATTAGAATTTAAATTTGTCAAATAATTTTTTTTTATAGAAAAAAAAATTAATATCATTTTTTCCCGTATATAGCGTCAAATAATAGTATTAAAAATGTTATAATACAAATACGGATCTAATATATTGCGCACGAGCTTTGGTTTTTAACATTTCCCATGAAGATTCGATAATGACAGGTGTGTCCGATATACATCTATTTGTCAAATAAAAATTTAGTGCGAAGCGAAAAATCCTCGCTAAATATTTCGGGTGCTGTAAGAAAGCTTTAGAGCGTATTTTGAAAATTCAGAAAAAGCAGCAAATTTAGTTTGAAAATCACACTCAAAATCATACTATCTACTAAAGAAAACATTAAGCGAGGTTATCAACCGTCGGGCATATGAAATACATTAAACTAATGCATTTCATGTACAAGTTTTAGGCAGATTTTATAAAAAGATGGGATTCAAAGTAACTTGTTTTAAATTTTTTTATAACGTCATTATAACCATATTTAAATCCCGCCTTAACGTAAAGGTCGTATACACATTTTAATTTTGTTTTATGAAATGTGTGTACGCCTCATGAATGATACTTTAATTATGCAGTCTTTGATTGTGCTAATCTTCACTTCACACTTAAATAAAACTCTCAACAGGCAAGGATTATCTCCACGAAACTCATGGAACTATGGATCCATTTCTTTCAGTTTTAAAAATTAACAAAACTTTAACTATGACCTGCCATGTTGAGTGGTATGAAATCTGACCCTGGCTGTACATTATATATGATAATATATTTATCAGTGTAATTGTTCGGTTTTGTTGCTGGAATGTACTACCCAAAGAAAAAGTTTTAATTTTATGGTACGTGAAAATTTTAAAAGTCGTTATATACCTCTAATTATTGTAGAGAGAGTTCGCATTACAAGTAAGCATCTTTTTATGTGATAGATATATAAAAGCTTATGAAAATATTTTCCCACAACAGGATTATAAATTATTAATTTACGTTTAAATCAGTGGATACTATGTATAAAACCGAGTTACTCCTCTATAGATGTTACAATCAACAGTACACTCTAATAAATTTACTTTTTATTTTGTTATTAAAAACAAGCAGATCGGCCACACATTCCTGTGGTACTCAGTCAGGTCTAGAATTCCCCCCGAAACAGAATGTCATTTAATCTATCACTGACAATTAAAAAAACAAAATAATGCGATCCCACTGAAACTTTACAGGACTATCCACTACGTCAATCTAAAGATTGTTTGGAAAATTTCATTGAAATCGGTTCCGCAGTTTCGGAGTCTATAAAGAACATACATAGTTTCTCTTTCATACATATAGATGATTGAATGGAGGACTGATATGTACAGCCAGGGACAGAGTGGTTAGAACTGCGGGAGGCATTGCACAGAGAACGGCGGTATGTCGATGGACCGTTGCGTGTGTGCGGAGGGCGTGGTGCTGCATGACTGCGTCGAAGGTGTGGTGGTGTGGGGCGGCGGAGGGGGCGGAGGCGGCGGGTGCGGGGTCGGGCCCGCTCACGTGCTCGCCGCGCAGCGCCGCCAGCCGCAGCGCCTCCGTCGACCCCGGCTCGGCGTGCAGCGCGCGCTTCAGGTCCTGCACCTGCCAATGCGTTCCACACGCCGCTAGCGAGACATTTACTGTGCGACACTCAACGAACTCGATGTTCGATAATCGATACACTGCTTGATGCTGCCACTTATACGTCTTAACCTCGATGGCTGCTCAATATAACTTAAAACGTACACCATGGTACAAATTTTTAAGGGACATAACTACAGCTATTTATTCATACATTTACAACTATGATGAAGCATCATTTTTAAACTATAGTTACTAGAAAGATGTTTATTAATTAAAAGTTAGGCTAACTGAACGTCTATAACAGTTAAGGTATCATAAATAATATTGAACATTATAGTGTTATCGATATAAATAAACCATTCAGGAGAACAAAGTGACAATACCGTAAATACACAGAACATTACATCATTCGAGTACAAGAAACAGACTTACCTTTGAAGTATATAAGTGCAGTTCACCGAAAAAAGAATAAATATCACTCGATTGAAAACATCTGGAGAAAGAATAAATGGACAACGACCTCGTATTGTTTAGCCTGTCCGATAAAGTGCGAGACTGTATTTGGAATGTGAAAAGGTAATAAAAGAAAAATTTCGATTTCATTTAAAAGATCATAACATAATATAAAATATTTTAATATGGCAACACTACCGTCGCGAAATATTTACAAAAAATGTTAAAAGGTTGGAGGTACCTTTCTAGCAGCGTTTGCCTTTAGCTCCTGTGGTGAGGCAGCCATATTCGAAAAAGGCACGTCTACATTGAATTTTATGGAGTGTAAGAGTTGAACCACTACGTTGGATACGTTCTTGAATGAGAGCTTTCTTCGGGAACCTGAACTCATCCCAAGCCCTGCTGATAGGCACATCTGAAAATTAACATTTAATTTCGTTATTATGTTATTTGCCTTAACCTTTTACTAAAGGTAAAGAAAAAAAACATTATAAAAGAATCGATTTATATGTACATTTTACTACGATGTTATTTTATTTTGCTTGGATTTTCTTACGTGACCACCTCAAAAATGACGAAATATTTGTTTATTTTTTAAAATGATATTGTTTTTTATTCAATAGTCAACTATTCTTTATATATATTTATTCAAAATAAGTTTAAAAATGTTGTTTTATAAACTACAGGTGAAGTTTTTCGAATTTGGAGTCAACTTAGTTGTCTATGGTCGATATGTTATTTATTATTGTATAGCTTTGACGTTAAATTAAGGTACAAATTGAACAGATTCCTTTTTCGTTTTTGTTTTAATAATTGTCAGGTGAAGGTTCTTACGATAGAAAACATTTCGTAAGTTAGTGGAACATAAAGAAAATTTTAGACAACTCTTGAATAGTCAAGATAAGACGTCTGTCGGTTTAGCTAGTCGTGTGTATATTACTGGATTGTCCTCCAAATATGAACCAGACCAAAAAAGTATATTAAATATCAGAAAAGAAACCAACTTTTCGCCGCCTCGGTGGAGGGATGATAAAATACGTCTGTATAGAATGATCACGCAAGTAGGCGTTTCGACTAGCACCGTGTCCAGGCTCCACCTCGTAGGCACCGCCGAGACATTCCAGAGTTGCTTGAGTTATGTGAACGCGACTGGAAAATTATAAAAAAAATATATACTCTATAAATAATTTACATGTACATTTGATATTAGTTTGTGTTTAAAACAAGAAAGAAACCAGTCATTTAGAATAGGCGGATAATTTAGAATGTTAGTTAAATTAATTAAGAAAGTTTTAAGCGAAAAATATAATATTTTATATATAATAATAAAAACAGTGCGGTTAGATATTCTTTCAATATCCTCTCAATGTCTTTGAGTAGTGATATTAATGAAAGTTTCAAACAAGTCACAGACCAATAATTACTGTCACATACGACATCTCAATTGCATCTAATAAAGAAAATATTTCCATGTAGGGCACACTTATAATAGATAATAATGAAAATGTACATATATTTATTTCACATATTATCGTTTTCAAATTAATAAATAGTTTTTATTTATAAACTCAAAATAAGACCCGAGTCCAGTAGTATTGTCTTACCCTGGTTCGCCTCCAGCTTCCATGTTGTTGGCGAGAGTTACATCGTTGGACCAGACGTCATATTGCCACTTCCGAAGACCTAACACGCCGCAGAGGACTCGTCCAGTATGGATTCCTACCCGCATGTTCAACTGTACGTCGGTCGCTTCTACTACGGATCTAGAAAAAAAAGTAAACTAATAAATTGACTGGATAAATGAACTGGGTAACACTGCCCAAGCTCCGCGGGTCCGAGGGCCAACATTTTCTATAAACAATTTGTGGGTTCTTTGTATTTAAGTAGGTATGTATTAAAAATTATATATGTAGTACCTGGGTGACCGAGACTTGTTCGGTATTTATTTAAATGATGTAAAAAGAAATAAAATTAAAAAAAAAATTGAACAGAAAAATGAAAAATAATAGGGCAAGTGGAGCTCGATCCTAGGTATTTTCCCGTCTCTGGACCGCCCGTTTCCCAAATGAACTACCATGACTTTACGTTTAACAGCGAAAAAATGTGATTGTATTCAACGTAAAATTTAAAAAAAAATAGTGTCTGAAAACAGCGATAAAACGACATTTTTTTTAAATAAAACTTATCTAGAACGATTTTTCCCCCTACATGCTGAATTTCAGGAAAATCGTTGGAGCCGTTTCCGAGATTGCGAAAATGTATATATACATACAAGATAAACTCATTTAAATAATAAAATATGTATATAGTCACCAGTTGTCTGTCACCCATAACACAAGTATTAAGTTACTTTAGAACGTGTGTGGAATTGTCCCATATATTTATTTATATAAATACAAATCCAGATTATTATAATCAGTCGACGATATTCAGTGAAAACCATGCTTTAGTATCCTAAAAAAATATCGTGTAAAAATCGGAGTCTGATTTTTAGCTTTCAGGTATATTTCAAAGAGTTCCCGGAATTACACAGATTTACTAAATGTTTTCCGTTAGACTGAGCGAGAGATGATAGATACAACCCAGCAACGACATAACTCATGCATTGTTTGTTGAGATTCTCTACCAATCAACTTTCTCTTTTCAAAATATTTATCTAAGCAATTAAAAAATTCAAAGTTACGAGTAATAACTAGTATTAACTTTGCAGACTATAAGTTAATATCGCCAAAGTGCTAAATTGTAAGATATACTTGTAAGAATCATTTGGTGGGGCGCTTCGCAAATAAACTAGAGCTTTTGAATACAAATTATGAAATCAAATAAAATGTGCCGCAAGTTTACCTTTATAGTAGGCTTAAATACTACAACAAAAATTACGAATTTTAATATTAATAATCTTATATAAGCTTAATCTACACATATTATTATAGCGTGATAAATATTATTTTTAGATAAATAAATTTTTTCGGCTACTGGTTGAGAGCTATATATTGAACTTCATAAAAACTCAAACAATATACAACATCATCAGTATTCTTACAATTTTGTATCATCTGTTATTAAAATAGAAACAGGTGATATACTTATACGCCTAACGGCTTTCAAACAAATAAACAAGCCGAAACTTTAGAAAAACAATCGAATTTTATTAGTGCCTGGTATTTATTTTGCTAAGATAACCAACATTTACCTGTATCTGGCCAACGAGTTGATAAAACAAGTGTAAGATGAATGAGAAAAAAGTTGGCACCGTTCACTTCTCTGTAGATTTGAGATTAATTCGCAAAATAGAATGACGTAATTTTGAAATTCTGATTAGAGACTAAATTATAAGCTAAATGGTAAGTATTATTTATTTAGGAATTTTTAGGCCTTGTGAACAATGATGAACTGATAAAAATTGTACAAAGTGTATACTCAATTGTTGAAAAACTTTTTGCAGGTTTGCACATATTTAATCAGTTTGTTAAGTTAAGTTTGCTTAATAAAAGAATCAATTGTATGTGGTGTGAAGTGACAGTACGTATTGTACGAAACTCTAACAGATAAATTAAGTTAATCATCTACGTTTTCGATACACTAAAATTATTAAGACTGTAAATACTAATTAAATGATATTCCCTTTTAAATAATTTAAACCTATTCTATTACCAATAAATTTAATAGAAAAATTAATAATACAGAAGATTTTGTTCCCCGTTTTTTCTATTAATCTTATATTGTTAAAATATATTTGACTTATTTTAAAGTATGACCATTTATCAAAGATAAGTCAAAAGCTGCGACACGAAAGCCCTAAATTAAAGTCGAATATAAATAACATATAAATCAGAATAACATATAAAAGTAGAATAAAAAAAATAGCATATGATTTTAATATGAATAACAATTCAATGATAAATCATGAGTCCGTAGACATAGTGCTGTAACAAACAAATATATTTCTTGATATAAATATCAAAACCAATACATTAGTGTAAAATCTATTACAATACATATATGAAATAACAAAATATGCTTGTCTTTTATTTAATCCGTGTACTTTATTACAGCAAAGAACAATACAAATGCTTGAGACAGTTCCAAAAAAATTATCGTTAATCTTATCTAAAGATGCCACAGATTCCACACATTTCCACAGATACATTATTTTGATTATTTTAATTTGGAAGAGCTGTTAAACTATCTAGTTTTAAGAAAGTGTAACTGTAACCATAAAATAAATGTTTATTAGGCAAATAGGGCCAGACCAACCAAATAGAAAAATAGTGAAAATAAGTCTTAAAGGGTGAGAATTGACCAATGCGTGCTAATAAACAATTATAGCGAATAAACATTAATGTTTAAAGCACCCTACCCTTTGCGCACATAATATGTTATAATTTCGTATACATTTAACATTTCAGTTTAATTGATATTGAAATGTTAAGTGTAAAAGATAATTATACTTAATGTCTTAAATTACTTTCGTAATTAATTAAATTACATGAGTTAATTTTTTATCATATTACGTATAATTTTACAAGGAAAGTATAATTCTCATGAAAACATTCATTGGCCCAAATTAAATAAACCGCTGGATTATTAGGAAGGTGTTAGAAATAATTTATTATTGTTATAATGCTCCCAGCAATTCGCACCCTCAGCGAAGTTTTAGATCAGCATTTGTTAATACAAAACAAACTTAAAGGAAACCATAATAGTATTTGATCTTCACATAATATGTCCACGATGTATATGAGACTTTACAAAATCATCTTAGATAGAATAACCAGATCCCTTAATTCCTATAATATATTATTCATAACGATATCTTTTAAATGTCTTAACTACAACTAAGTAACGTACTGCTACTATCCCACAGCTGGGCATAGACCTCTCTCCATTTAAAGAGAAAGAGGTTGAAGATTCCACCACCTCCGGATTAGTAGGTTGCACATATCCCCAGAATTCTCTAGATATATGCACGGACGTATCCGATGTTTTCCTTCATCTAAGAGTGACTGATAAATTTCTATTATCAAAAAGACAACAAAAAAAATTAACAGAAAAATTCATTGGCGCTCCTCAGGATTTGAAACCGTGATTCTCTTCAAACAGTCGCTCGGCCTCACCGCTGGGCAATGACAACCTTACTAAATCTAAAACAAATAACAACTCAATTTACAAGCCTACTAACGCTTTCACAATCTACCCACACGTTATCAAGTATTGCTAAAGCCTCTGTTATATTGAACACTTCTGTGTGCTTAGTGCGAGTTTATTTAACTTACTCGATTGCGTTAGAGTAACGCCAATTTGTATGGCGTTGGAACAACGGGCACTAGATGTCGCTGTTGCAGCGTCATACAAACTACTATGTTAACGGGATCGATTAGGTTAAAAACTCGCACTAACCATATTGGAGTAGAATATAATGTACTTATGTTTTCCCAAGTGATATACATACTACCCATCATCATTCTCCTGCCCCTATCCCACTCTAAGTGGGGTCAGCACAAAATGTTACAAACATGTTATCACATGGTTTGTCTACGTATTTTACGACCGGCCGCCTACCTGACGTTAACTTACCTTAGTCGTATTTTACGACACCTTGGTAAGAAAGAGGATGGTCTATTTTACTTAACCGGATACCACACGGTGGGTCAACTTACCTTAGTCGCCTTTTACGACACGTCGGTAAGAAATGAGGGCAGTTTATTCTACTCAGCCGGATACCACACGGCGGATATACATACTACCCATATACATGTTAAAAAAAAACAATACGATGTTACGAAGTACCTAAATTCTAAATGCTAAGCGCGGAATTCAATTAGGCTTTCAGCCAGGGATTAATATCAGCAGACAAATGAGATATTAATCCGTAAGCACACATATAAACTTATTGCTTCTGTAGGTTTATAATATTTTATAGAATTAGACGTTACTTTGCGTAGATTAATAATACAAAAGATTATTATATAGATATTATTTTCTTATCATTCTCTTATCATCTCCTGCCCCAATCGCACTCTAAGTGGGGCCGGCAAAACATGTTATAAACATGTCTTCACATGATATGGCTCCGTATTTTACTACCGGCCTCCTGCCTGACGTCAACTCACCTTAGACGTAAATTACTACACTCGGTAAGAAAGATGGTAGTCTATTCTACTCAACCGGATACCACACGGTGTGTCAACTTGCCTTAGTCGCCTTTTACGACTCCTCGCTAAGAAATGAGGGTTGTTTATTGTACTCAGCCGGATACGGACGGCGAATAAAACACGTCATATAATATTCTAAACATACAAAGGGGAAGCAAGTCTATCGATCTATTTTCAACCAAAATGTAATAAGCTAGGATATACTATTACATGTATATACGCATCATGACACCGTATTCGTGACATTTATGAATAAAGGAGTTTAAATGCACCCATTACATCATGGTTGTGTGGTTAGTCATGAAACTTCATTTCATAGTGTCGTTTGATCGATAGCTATGAGGTACACCTCATAAATATACGCACACAAATAATAATACCGAATAAAACAAGGCAATAATTGTTGAAAATTAACAAAATAATTTGTCTGGGAACTTTCATCGAAAACGCTGTCTAATCCGTTTCAAATATACGAGTAACAAAACAATGTAGGGTGGGAATAATTGTATTTGAATAGTATTCCATTATAATATACATCGATCTTTTGACTATAACTTAAAACCCCTATTAATGATAAAAAATGGTCGAAAATAGGATTAATGCTTATTATTTCAATGATTATCTTATTGCAAAATGAAAGCAACGCGTGCTAAAAAGTGAGGAAAAAATAAAAATAGACTGCGCCACAACAACGTATAACCGGGTCTACCAGAAATGTAATATGATTGGATTTTCGTTACCTAATGAAAAATTAGCAAAAATGGCTGAAGCTTTTTAGATGAAATTTACGCACTCGTTTATAACCTGTTACATAGGATCAGGTGTTGAAGTCTATAACAGATTGATACCATTTTATAGTCTACGCGAAGAAAAAACTACATAATAACTGCCGAAGTTTATAGTTTACACTGGTAGCTTTATATCTTCACGCTTGAGTTCTTAAACAGTTCCACAAAATCTATTTTCGTTTTTGTATTTAAACACTAATGGACTAAGAGCCCGTGAACCAGACCTTCGTCATTTTATAAAAGCTGAAAGTTTGTCAGCCTTTGCTCCCAACACAAGTAACGATGGTATATTATGAAATTGGGATCATCGTGGCTTTGGGAGATAAAAAGTATTTAAGGTGTGTAAAATACCGATCTACTTTCGTCAAATTATAAAGTGTAATTTTTTGGTATTAGTAATATATAAAATCACGTCAGTCATCACAAATCAACTTCAAACACCAATGTTAAGCATCTGCTAGTGGAGTCTTCAGGAAAAGTATTTTGAAAATAGAAAGCAAAGTAATTAATTTCCCCATATACGAAAATCTTCACTTGAGAACGTTCGGGCCGATTCGGATACTTTTTGTCCAGTTTAAATTTTTTTAGAATAAGGTTATAAACTTTTTGGAACATACACCGGGAATTGAATCGTGTTATCAATTCTATTCATTATATAGCTTCTGTTTATTTACCGACTTACGCGCATTATGTTTATTCGTTATTCTGAGCTACTTTTTGCACCAAAAATTAACATAATGAGGTACATTATTCCAAAATTTTACACCATCGGGTATTTCTACAGTTTTGTGAACACATAATCTGTATATTTTCAACATACAAAAAGCCAGTCAAGGTCATTATATCTTTCAAAAAAACTAAACCGATTTTATGTGGTTAGCTGTATAAAACAGTTTAGACACGATGATTCTCGTTCTAATGTTTCACAAGTACACCATATTTGTATTTGTATAAACACTTCCATTCTTCAACTTAATACCAAACAAACGGGTCCGACCTCATCAAAATAGCAGTTAAGAAACAATATCTAAAGCAAATACTATTTATATGTCTCTGTAAACAATACTTCATAAGCTACAAATATTAAAGCTTGAAATCATTAAACAGCACAGTCTATGTTTACCCGTGACCAACTAATTTTTACACTATTTACGTATAAGCGTCATAAATTGGCGCTCAAATATAAATAAACGTTTGCGAATTTCAGACATGCGGGGGCAGACAGAATTGACACGAGCAAACATAAGTTTACTATTTTGCTGGCATAAACTCGACAGTAACAGATATAAGTCCTTTGGGTATATTCTAACTAGGAATACCCGTGACTTCGTTCGCGTCAACTTTAATTTTTAAATTCCCTTACTTTAATTTCTCATTCCAAAGGGTTTTTTATACTATATGTTGGCCTAAATTTCATTAAATATTACTACAGCAGATAAGCCATAAAAGCGTAACAGGCAGATGGACTTTCACGTTAGACTGAACAGTAGAAAATTATTTTGATAGTATTTAATAGTTATAGTATATTGTCACCCCAAAAGCTCAAATGTAAAATAGAGCCGTAGAGTAGATAATTCAGATATACAAGCCGTTATTCCCGATTGCTTATTTCTGACAACTTGTTTTATGCAGCAATAATTTGTAATAAGAAACTTTAAAGAAAAATTCCCATTATATTGTAGATATATGTAGGGAAACAATTCGATACTACAATTTAGTAAGTGCTTTAATAAATCATTAGGTACTTGGCGATGCCACAAATGCACGTCGTGTATGTGAATTGGCGTTGAGACTCTAGATTTAACATTTAAATATTTTCTAAACATTAACATTTTAATAACCCTAAGTGGTATGAAACATTTTCAAAGTGTAAATAAGCTTTAGTTAGTATTTCTCTAGATACATAAAATCATTTCGAATGCACTCGGATAATTTACGCACGAGCTATTCTAAATATAAGAAAAATCCTGAAGTTTCTGATAGCTATGTTTTAAATTCAGCGAGGTGTTATGAATAATATGCATTGAAACGAATCAGGAGGTTGAAAGTATGCAAATGAGGTAGACATGGGACTAAATAATAAAAAGATAAAAAGGTATGTTGAATCTGGTCTGGTGATCTTTTTATGTATATACTAGCTTTCATCCGCAACTTCGTTCGCGAGGACTGCTTTCGCGTGATAGGTTGATAATAGATGGCCCTTTTCGATGTCCTTCTATTCCTGTAGAATTGACAGGAATTCTATGGCCTGTATGTTTTCCTGTATAAAGAATAATTGTGCCAAATTTCATCGATATTGGTTCACTCGATTCACCGTGAAAGAGTATCAAACATACAACCATGCTCACAAACTTTCGCATTTATAATATTACTAGTATTAGTAGGAAGTAGTTACGAAAAATAGTTGTATCAAATAAGTTATGCACAAAATTACGCTTTCGTGGTTCAAAATTTTAAGGTAAGTTGATGTCCGGCAAGCGGCCGGTCATAAAATACGTAGCCAAATCATGTGACAACATGTTGTTGCGACCCCACTTAGAGTACGATAAGGGCAAAAAGATAATTACTTTAAGAAAAAGTAAATAAATAAAACGAAAAATAAATTAAGTAAACAACGCAGGCGTTTTTTAATAGAAAAAAAATATTTTCCACTATTTGTTTAAGAAAATAAAAGAAAAAAGGAAATAATAAAACATTCACGCAGGTGTCTCATAATACTGTGTATGTTGTGTTTGATCTATAGAAGAAAGAACATTATGCATTATTTCCTAAAGAAAAATAAAATAAATAACACGAAAAAGGAATTAATAAATTCACGCAGGTGTCTTTTAATACTGTGAACGTTGTGTTAGGTTAATAGAAACAAAACAAAACATTTTCGATTCTAAACATCAAATTATACCGTCGGCATTTAGAATTCAAATAAACAATTTTCATCTTTATTACATAGTCGCAAACAGTGTTTATATAACTTTGAAAACGGCGGTAAAAGAGCAGATGGAAGAAACAATAAACGTCACGGAGACGAACTACATACAATACCAGTAAGTACTCAGGAAAGTAAATAAACTCTATGGACACAAGTAAAAAAAAAGTAAACGCCTATTACTATCTCATGGCTGGGAATAGGCCTCGACTCTCCTTTCTGGAGATGTTGGAGCTTAAATACAACACACTGCTTTTATGAGGATTGGTAGGTTACACATATCCCCAGAATTGTCTAGAGATTTGAATTATAGATAAAGTTTTCTTACGATATTTTCCTGCAACTAAAAGTGTACGATAAATTGTAAATACCATTTAAGGATGTACCTAAATCATATTTACAATTTTTACGCTTTTAAACTTATGTAAGTTTTAACCGAAAAACTCATCAGTGCCTGCCCGGAGTTCGAATCGGTGACCCTCGCGAAAAAGTCGCACAGTCTCAGCATCTGGCTATCATAGCTTATTTTAAACCAAGAGTAACAAAAAAGAATAGAATGTTGTTTGTAAATAGTGCGCGGAAAACCTTTTATATTCAAATTGTATTTCTGCTATCAATACAGAGGGATTTGATTGAATACAAATCTAAAGTAGTGTCTATAGTGTTTGTGCGTCTATATGTGAACAGCTGTGCGCTATTGCAATAAAGCTCGTCGTTGTTTTGCTGTTCTTTAAATATTATCCGCGCTGATCTAGTCTGGTTGAAGAAAGATTCATTTTGTGCTTAAGTTACCTTTTCTGGGTAGCATACATCATACTATTATTAATTAAACAACAAATATTCGTTACATTCAATGTTATTACGTTAATAAACGATAATTTTATATACTAATTAAAATATACTAATAATCAATATTTTTTTTCCTTTCAATGTTTAAAAATAGATAATTCACAATAAGAAATAACTGCATGATTAATAAAGAAAAATATAAATATTTATATTAAATAGTTTTTCAAATCATTCAGATTCACAGTAATAATTTAATATAAATTTTTGTGTAAGATATAACAAAAATTGATTGTTTTCGTTGTTTAAAGGGTTTCTTTTGCCATGTAAAAAAATGGGAACTCTAAAATCGATTGCTTATCAAAATTATAGGTAGCTAAATTTTCCATATAAAATATCTAAATGGAATCAATATTTTTAACAGTAGAACAAAAATATGAAAAAATTCATTCTTTTTAGTAGCATTTCATTAGAATTATTTTTTAGACTTATGTTTTCAGTTTCCAGTTGAGGTCAGCTAATTACGCGACAGATGCAATTTAATCAAAATGTCAAATTGCTTATTTCCATTTTAGATCGCAATGTGGTCTGAATGCTTAAATAAACAGCGACAGTTTAAAATCAACGAAAGTTTGCTTGTACAAAATACATTTGCATGCAGAAAGTTACAAATTATTTATTTTAAAGTTTGACATTCAAAATAATAATGTGTGTATACATATGCTTAATATAGCCTAAGATAAAGCGTGCTTGACTACAACTACCTTAAAATTTACTTAGGATAGAGCTTACTACTTTTTTCCAGGTTATTCACTTATGTTCATGAAAAATTAAGTTCAATTTAAAGAATAGTGTTGCGACATAGTATCAATCAATCTACATAGTATTATGAATGAAATATAACATTCAAATTATTGCCTTCAATTAGGCTCTTATAATTTTTTTCAATTTAGGGAAATTATTACCTTTAGATCTCTGAAAACCACATCTAATATGATAATTTAATAATTTACTATATTACAACATAAAAATAAATAAAATAGGAAATAAAAAATATAAGTGAAATATAATTGTGACTAATGTTAGTGTAGAGCAGTATTTCCTGATCTTTTTTGGTCCATGCCCCACGTTAAAAATTATTTAAAAATTGAATTGTCCATTTGAAGAACATAAATAATAGGTTTTAGGAAGACAAAAAGCTTCTTTTTTTTGTTAAATTTGGCACCAAATTGTACCATTGCATTTAAATGGTCCAGAGCGAAAGGGCTTCCCCCTTCTTAACCATCAAATTGCCCCCCTGTGGGTCGTGGGCCCCACGTTCGTAAACACTGGTGTAGTATCAAAAGGTGCGACCTATTCAAGTATGAACGAGTCAGATTGTGTCTATTTTTAAACATAATTTGATGAGCATCGCAATTTAGGCCACTGTGTTAATTGATGCTTGTCGACTTAATTATAAACCAGACAGATATCTAGCTAGATACGAATTTATGAGAAATATCTAAATAAAGATTTTAAACCTGTTTAATAGCATAACATCGTGACACAGTCTTCCGTGTAGAATATTTTAGTAAAGCTAATTTTAGATGTTTATTCTAGATCTTCTGCGACAGCCCAGCGGACACAGTGCGACTCTTTCGAGAAGATCACGGGTTCAAACCCCGGGCAGGCCCAAATGAATTTTTCTGTTAAACCTTATGAGTCTAATTTATATTTACAATTTATCATACGCTTTTCGTTGAAGGAAAACATCTAAGGGCAACCTGTGTATCTCTAAAGAATTTTAGGGATTTATGTAACCTACCAATCCGCATATAGCAGCGTGGTAGATCTTAGCTCTAACCCTTCCTCCAAACCGGAGACAGGAGACCTATGCCCAGCACTAGGACAGTAACAGGTAACTTTTTCATCTGTATTTAAAAATCCTCAAACAAATGCATGTGGCATAAAAATAAATTTTATTTAAATTAGTATAAAGAACACATTATTATTATACACACATCAACTAAGAGGTTAATAATATCACAGCAAATTTAGAAAATGAATACATCTCTTGAATTGTTCCGTGCGCTAGTGATAAATCAAATAATATAAATGAAGGCAATAAAAAATAGTGTACATACGTCAAAGTAGTAAACTAAGGAACAGTCGTAATTTGTATAATATTACCGTAATTTACCTCGCCAACTAGCTCACTCAATAGTTTACGAGTGTTGCACTGTTTATTAACATAAATCTTCTGACCGTAAACTATACAAAGATCGTGTTCGTATAATTAGTTGTTATAAAAGTTTTATGCCAAAATAATCGTTTAAAATTTTTTCAAGCATGCTTATCATAAACACTTGTGTAACGTAACAACTCTACGCGACGTTCGTCATTTACATAACAGGTGGCGCCACATGTACTTTACGCCGCGCATAGTGGTGCTTTTATAATTATCCATATAAGAAGTCCCCATACAAGATTTTCAGTAGCAGCGATCCCGCCAATGTGACTTGGAGTGGAAAAATTCGATTAATGAAAGTCGATTATTCTCTTTTGCTTTATTAATTTAAAATTAACTAGAATAGAGACTCATTAAAGTGGACATTTACGAATAAAAAATAAAAGATGAGCTGTTTGCGAAATTTGATTAAAATGTGTTTTTGGCTACATTGATTTCATTCAACAACGCATATCCTAAAGGACGAGAAAAAAAAGAATGCAAACTATGGGGGTAAATAATATAATCGATTTCTTTTACCATCTTTTTTTGTGTTGAGTAATGCTGTTAGCACAGCAGCTTCGCCGGGTTTTTAAAATCGATTTATAATGTTTGTATAATCAATTATTTAAAATCCATTATTGTGATAAAATAATCGATTAATATAAAAATCGAATATTTTTGACTGTACCCGCCATAAGTTCCTCTAGTTTATCTATACATCTTCATCTCTATTATCTAGTACAGGATGTACTCGACATTTCGAATATTGTGAAAGACCCATCCGCGTTACTCTCTGTTTTAAGTGACAATAAAGTAACTATCCTTTCATTTGTAAATTGTACGTATTCTTTACCCCGTCCGACCGTCCGGTTTAACGTGTTACACTTGTATTTAAATTTGAGCTAATTCGTAAACAGCACAACAGAATAAAGACATGATTTATCTCCAGCAAACGTGTTTATTTTCTTGTGTATGCTACGAGAACACAGATTTTTAATTTCGTAATCGTGCTTATAAGTTTCAATATAAATAATTATAAAAATAAGTACTCTGTTTGACTATATCCTAAAAATATTGTTTTATAATACATTTTTACGATATTGTTAAATTTATCTCTCAATATTTAGAGATGATTTAGTGCCCGAAATGTAAGGAATTCTTTTAAGAGTGTACATAAAGGCAGTTGAGAAAAAACAAACAAAGTTTCACACAGCTAAAAATCCTAAATTAAGAATATTAATATACCCTCTGAATAAGTTCGATTCTAAACGCGCGGAACGTCACATTTTAGTTTTAGCTTTCAAAAATACTTTGAATATATGTTACGATACTATAGATTTATTCGCCAACGCTCAAAATGGGTAATAAATTTCAATGTTTAGGTATGCAATATATAACCATAAAATATTACTATTTAACTAATATTTTTTACCAATATTTTTCAAAAGTTGGAATTTTGACATTCCCGAAAAAGTTGTAACATTGAAATATATTTGTTATCTGCTGAAATCAATAATATAATGATATAATTAAACAAAATCTAATAATGTTACAACTTTACAGTCTATTTGATGTTAAACATTACTATCATATATTTTATTCATTCTATATTTTAAATAGCAATATTTATTGAGAATCGTCGATTTACGGCGAGTTTATCGGAATATACAAGGTATCTTTTCTATTAAAGTTATTTACGGATGCAATATGTAGACAATATTTTTACCATCATTCTCGTGAAAGGTGACTAAGGTATGTCGACCCGCTGTGTGGTATTCGGCTGAATAGAATAGACCACCCTCATTTCTTACCGAGTTGTCGTAAAAAGGCGAGTAAGGTAAGTTGACGTCAGGCAGGCGGCCGGTCGTAAAATACGTAGCCAAATCATGTAACATGTTTATAACATGTTGTGCCAACCCCACTTTGGAGTGGGATAAGGGCAGGAGAATGATGAAATGTAATTTAGGCGCCATAAAAAATAACAATTGTAAATATTACATACATTAAAATTTATATCGGAAGGGAAACACAATATCTCATTTTAATGCGACATAAGAGAGATAGATGTATGTAATGGAAATCGGGGTCACAACCGCTATTTACATGAAAATTGTTTCGTGCAAAAGTTACTAAGTTCGCTTTTGTTAACAACTTTTCTTTGCGTGTAGGCTCTCTAGATCTTTGTTCTGTTTAAATGTGATTTATCTTGGAAATCTATATAAAGCGAAAGTCATAATAATGAAAGCCTCTTTTGAGAACTGATACAACTAATACAAATTATTGTATTACAAAAATACATGATAATATTATTTAATGATTTAAACAGAGACAGTATCTTCAAATATAACATGCAATATAATTTTATAAAAAGAAGATTAATACGTGTGTATGGTTAATTATTTCAGCCATGAGTATATTTATAAACCTAGTCTACCTATTACGAGTGCTAACGATATTTTTATAGGAAATACTATATAAAAAAGGTAAATGTAAAGTATATACTATATATACTTTACATTTAATATGTACTTAGATCCTTAGTCCTTTAGACTTTAGAATTGCTTTATAACTAAACTGCTTAACTGAATGTAAGCAAACCGTGAAAAAATAAATAGTTAACTTGGAATTGAAGTAATACTTACTTTCATTTCAAAAAAAGAACTGACGATATAATAAAATCATTTATAAAAAAAATAAACATTTCAAAAATAAAAAGTAGAACTACTAAAAATGAACACGAAACACGATTGTGAAAGGAGGAACATTATCTTGATTTTATTGCAAGACGTTCGCGAAATCATCTGCCAGTTGGCGTAACAATATTGTGGTGTTGAGGTTAGCGATTTGCGGTTACTTGAACCTCACCACACGTCGCCTGCCAGTCGTTTGAGATGACAATGAGGTGCCTTTAACGGTTAAGTAACAGGAATGTAATGAATATTTTTTTAAATCTGGATACATTGCACTGAAAATGACATTAAGTAAAGTGAGCTATTTTTTTTGCTAAGCGTAATTTTTTGTAAAGTTAAATACTATTTTATTTTGTTATATCATATCCTACTAATCCAACTTACTATCCTATCCTACTAAAATTATAAATGCGAAAGTTTGCGAGTATGGATGTATGATTGTTACTCTATCACGGCGAATCCGCTGAACCAATATCTATGGAATTTGGCACAATTATTCCTTATTAATAAATTATTATATAAACCCTACCGAAATAAATCATCATTCATTTCGGTACACCCAAAAAATATATTTCATCAAAAACGATCTCGAAGGATGATTGATATGTGAGCACTACCATATAATACGGTTCTATTGTGGCCCGCACCGTCGAACACAAGAAGTGATTGTACAAAAAAAATCTCTTAAAATATCTATACTAATATTATAAATGTGAAAGTATGTCTTTCTGTTACGCTGTCACAGCTTAACAGGTAATATTAATTTGATTTGGCTCAATTAAAGCAAAATTAAATGAACACCGGAGTAACAGAAAGGTCAGAAAATTCCCGTTTTTTTTTCGGGAAAACGTAAATAAAACAAATTTCGTTATTGAGGATACTTAAACGCTTAATTTAGTACGAATACATTATCGGATAACACTAGTTGATTATTGAATCAATGTTATTTCTTTTATAAATACCTTTATAAGTCTAGCCAAATGTGATTAGATGTTGATGTAATACAAAACCAGTTTTTGGCATATAAAAATATTCATATAGCAAAAACCGAAGCAAAAGTTTCTATTTTTAAAATAGATAAATATTAAAGTGTTTACATGGTAACATAAAAATAGCAATTCAATAAAATATAACGATCGAACAGTAAGCTTTAAAATGCTTGACCGTTACAATAGTGGTTATTGTAGGACAATAAAAGAATCCATTAATATCCGTCTATTAATGTCGAGGGCCTTGATAGACAGCACCGGCTAATAAATTATATAATAGATATCGGAGATAATACTAAGATGTACGTTTTTATGATACATAAAATCACATTGGCAAAGCTAATCTAATAATAATCTAATCTAATACTAGCAGAAACTCCGCATTTTTACTAAATAGCGCGCGTAAACTCCTTTTCACAATTTTTAGTCATAGTAGCTGACCGGGGAAACTTTGTTTTGCCATATAAATTATTTTTAGGGAATTTGTAGTGTACATTATAGAAAAAAAGAAAATTGTCAAAAAAGTTACGTGTGTCCCTTATCACATTAAAAAAATATTAAAATTTACATCGAATATATAAAACATTTTTTTTCCGTTAAATGTCAAGTCAGCGTAGGTTATTCCGCGAACGGGTGGTAGTGGGAAATGAAAATACCTGGGATCGAGCCCCTCCTACCATATAATTTTTTTTTTGAAGTTATTTTTTATTTTATAAAAAATTACCGGTCAACCAGGTTCTTTTATATATATATAAGATATAAAGCAATCACAAATAAGAAATTACAAATTAGCATGTTAATTGCCAATTAAATATAGATTTAATTATTTAGGAATAATATATGTTATTTTTAGAAATTTGTTCATATGACGTCACTACGCTAAAGGTATTTCCAAGACATTTCTAAGCCCGAAAGTAATGCTGTGAGCATTACTTTCGGCATTACGTACCCCTCAACGAAGCTTTTAGTAAAAAGTTAGGATTATTAGTATATAAGCAGTTCAAAGAAAAAAAGTTAGGTGATTTGTTGAGACGAACAAACGAGTGAAAATGTAGTAATACAAAATGGTTGTTATAGCAGTATACAAAGTATTTCGTTACAGCGTTAACCTTCAATTAGCATATAAGTTTACACGACGTTGACGTCATAGACATAATCGCAAGGAATCCCTAAACTAATCATACATTAATACACAATTGAGTGTTCAAATTTAATAAATCAATAACGGTACATTAATTATTACCGACTAAATATACGTGTGTTTGGTTTTGCAAAAAATAAGGTCAAACTAACATAGGTCATTCCGGAATAATCTATAGTATCTGAGAACATTATTATTAATTTATTAATACATTATTCTATGATTTTTTGCAGCAGGTGAAACTGCACGGATAGTTAGTAATATAAAAAACTAGCAATCGCCAGCGGCTCCGCCCGCCGAGAAGGATTAAAACTGTAATATAGTATTTTGACAACCATAAAAATGGTAAAAGGGGATTCACCTTAAAAGCTAGACATGTGCTGTTGCGGACTTTTATTCTGTATTTTTAGAGGGGAACAATTTTTTAATACATGATTTTTGAATTACTTTCAACTTTTACTTAGCTCACGCAAGGAAAGCTTCAAATTTTGCCGTTTTCGGCAAATTTTATTGCTCTCCTATTCATCTTAGCGTGATGTTATTTGCCTTCCTCGATAAATGTACTATCTTAAACTCAAAGAATTTTTCAAATCGGTCCAGTAGTTCCTGAAATTAGCGCGTTCAAACAATGAAACAAACAAACTCTTTAGCTTTATATATTAGTATAGACAAATTGCTTCTATGTAAGGTTAATGAGTTACATCGCAGTCAATTTGTATATCGCGCGACCTTAATTAATCTAATTGGAACTCTTACATTACTGATATTAATATACAAATAGGCGTTAGAACCATTTTAGTTATTTTTATTTTTACAAGTAAGGTCACTCGTAACTCAACATTCAACTGTTCAACTTTTCTGTACCATTGTATTCAGTACATTAATATAAGTAATTGCTTTATCAAGTTAGCGGGCTCGTTTACGCGCGATCGATCGCGCGACTTTAATTAACCCGACATAATACATGCGCTAATTGTATTGAATAGTAACTATGCAAATTATTGTTGTAATGTGGCTACATTACAATTAATGCAGTGCAAAATTACTTCGTTTTGGCAAAGAAATACAGATCGAACTTTAATGTAGAAATGTATAATATATGAGAGTGTGAGTATGAAACAGCTGCTACATCCGGTAAGTCTATTCCATTACACATCGGTTATTAATACCTATACCTTATTAACAAATATTATTTGGAGTAAAAATTAGTATCGCAATCAATTCGGCAGATTCATTTATAACAAATCATCATCATCATCATCTTCCACTCTAAGAGGGGTCAGCACAACATGTTATAAACATGTTGTCACATGATTTGGCTATGTATTGTACGACCGGCCGCCTGCCTGACATCAACTTACCATAGTCGTATTTTACGACACCTCGGTAAGAAAGAGGGTGGTCTATTCTACTAAACCAAATACCACACCGTGGGTCAACTTAACTTAGTCGCCTTTTACGACACCTCTGTAAGAAATGAGGGCGGTACTATTCTACTTAGCCGGATACCACACGGCTAATATAATATATGAGAGTGTGAGTATTGTATTCTATTGCACATCGGTTATTAATATACCTTATGAACAAATATTATTTGGAGTAAAAATGAGTATTGCAATCAATTTGGCAGATTCATATATAACAAATCTAATACATTAAAATGAATGGTTGTCTGTATTTCCTTTATAGACTCTGAAACGGCTGAACCAATTTAAAGTTAAGCGGATGATCCTGAAAAGCTTAGTGGCGGTCGTAGCATTTTTAAATTGCTGAGTTCTGTTTCGAGGAAAATTCGAAATGAGACTGAGTTACAGCAACGCGTGGTCGGACGCGTGGACGGTATTTTATAACACGTTGCGATTCACTCATTCAAATTTTTCTTTTCAACGTAAAAAGTATTCTATATTTAGAGGGGAAAAGAAAACTTGTTTTATTAATACATAGCGTCATTAACACTACTTCGATTGAGGTATTCCATAATCTCAATGAATCCCTTCGATAACATTTTACTATTACAATCAATGTACAAATGTGTATTCTTCATCTTAACGTGTCATCTTCACACGAAGTTCGGCGTTTGAACGCCGAAGTCCTTATTGATAAGGCAATTTTAACTGATAACGCTGCTCTGAATAGGGAACGAGTACTTTTGCCGAGCCAATGGCGTAGATTTTTTAGCCAAGATATTCTTCGTCGGCCCACACTCCGTTTTCCTTAGATTTTGCCTTGTATGATAAGCCGCAGCAATTCATATTTAGCGTTTCTCATGATGTGGCCAAAGTACTCTAGCTTTCGTGTATTCACTAAATATATGACTAATGCTTTTTTGTTCTTGCGACTTAACACTTAACTTCAACTTACTTAAATGAGTACATATATTTTATAGTACCATCTAGTAATTCAACGATATAAGAGATTTTTAACGACTTTTTTAACCTGACGTCTGTATTACTTTTCTTTGAGCAATACGAGGCTTTATACACCAGTTTCTTACAATTAATACAATATTTGTTTCGATTAAATTCCTAAGCAATGATACATAACATTATGTCATCGATGTTAGCACTTAATAATGATATACATGTACCTAAGATAAAAGATATATTGTTGTTACTGTCTCTTCTACTGATACAAAGGACTCTTGACCCTGGGCCACCGGCGACTGTAGCCCTGACAAAGAAACTGTCGCGACTCCATTCATAAACGTGATAAGCTTATCATTCCATATCATGTTTAAAAGCTTATTTTATATCATACTTGTACTTGCGGCTTCGCCCGCGTTGAAATCAGTGTATTTAATTGAAATTTTGAACATAAAAGTAATTAATGTATAGAAACCGGTTTTCATACATTAATTTTAAATACCACGATAAGTTTAAATTCAAAAATAAAATTAATTATTGTGAGTTACCCATAAGAGATAGAGACATGCTGTCGCTGATTTTTTTGTTGTATTTTTGTAGATCTACAATTCCCTAGTACATTAGTGTAACACTGTCGGTTTACGTGGCGCATGCGACTAAAGTTCCCAGCAGGCGAGTTTTTTTTATAACTGCACGAGCCCTTACCACCATTTACATAAAAATGTAATGTACCTATTATTTACCTAAACCTTCCGCAAGAATTACACTGCTTTTTAGAAAAATTCGTACAAAAGTTTGTTCATAAGATTTTGAGAAAATCGATCGCATACAGACAGACAGCTTTTGGGGACTTTTTATCATTTATTAGTATAGATTTTATTGACATTAATTTGACGCCAGAGTGGGATAAAAGCAGGATGATGATGATACTCTATAAATAACGCATGTTTATCAAAATGACATTGAGTTACAGAAAATAAAATTTATTGTATAAATCAATAATAATTAATTAATTTGTTTCGTTAAAGCACACTCCTGGTATACTAGTAGGACTAACTTTATTTATTTATTTATACTTTATTGTACACCACATTTTATAAATATAAACATTTGATTAAAGCTAAACAAAAATAAAAAATTTGTACTGCACAAAAGGCGGCCTTATCGCTTATAAGCGATTTCTTCCAGACAACCTTTAGATTAGGAAAACTGTAAAGCACAGAGCAGGTAGACGGTGTATAATAATATAACTTTGTGTATACAATGCATGTATGTACCTATGCAATAATGATCAAATCAAATCAAATATTTTAAATGTGCATCACAGTGTTAAATAGATCTTATATAAGCAGACAGTACTGTAAGCTGCCACACAAGGGTGTGCAAAAAATTTTGCCAACTATTATAACCTTAACTTGATTAACCTTACTAACGCCGTGTGGTATCCGGCTGAAAAGAATAGTACAACCCTCTTTTCTTACCGAGGTGTCGTAAAAGGCGACTAAGGTAAGTCGACCCGCCGTGTGGTATCCGGCTAAGTAGAATAGACCACCCTCTTTCTTATCGAGGTGTCGTAAAATACGACTGAGATAAGTTGACGTCAGGCGGCCGGTCGCAAAATACGTAGCCAAATTATGTGACAGCATGTTTATAACATGTTGTGCCGACCCCACTTAAAGTGGGATAAGGTGCAGGAAGATGATTGATTAACCTTACTAGTATGAGCCATAACACATCAGTACATACATCGGATCTCGGAAATATCAGCATCAAAATCTAATATATTGATATTCGAACGAATATACCAGTCAGTACATTGTAACTGATATCCACTCGCCTGATCTCCGGTGACCCAGAAAGGCTTATGCACTATATTATTTATAAGCAGGGATCTAGGGACGAAGTCGTCTATCATAACACTGAAATAAACACGATGTTCTGGCTTTATTACTAGTCTAAATTAATAACAGCTGAAAATAATTACAATCACACCTTTTTTATTAATTCTTAAAATACTTGATTAATCAATCAGACAAATAAAGTCATGGTTCTTCTGCCCTTGCTTGACGTCAATTTACCTTAGTCGTATTTTACACCTCGGTAAGAAATGAGAGTGAGCTATTCTACTCAACAGGATACCAAACGGTGGGTCAATTTACCTTAGTCGCTTTTTACGACACCTCGGTAAGAAATGTGAGTGGTCTATTCTACTCAGCCGGATACCACATGGCACAATTAGAGAAATAAAGTGCCGGACTGATAACTTACATTTTAGTACAATTAATAATTATTGATACAGCTGTTCTGTTTAAATAGCAACTCAATATTATTAGCTTCTATGTTTGCGAAAAATTCATGATTAGATAGATCTTCTTGTAAATTACTGCTAAGAGAGTTAGAGCTTTTATGTATATAAACCAGTCCTGAATATGTTAAATGTATGTGTAACAATTTATAATAAACGACGATATTTCTCCCTTTATACTTATTCAATAAATAAAAAACATTTTTCCCAGAATCCACCCATTTACTCCTTCTCAAAAACTCAATGAATAACACATAAAAATATGACAGCCACAATGCTTTTTCAAATTAATGACCAACTCTATGGAGGAGGTTGTATTAAAATATGTTGTAACATATTATTATTAATTAAATATTTAAAAAAATTAAGGTAGGTACTACTGATTTAATACATAACTTAAGGAAGCTAATTATGTCCAGAAACATTATGACTTAGATTTATTTATCGCAGACCTAGAAATTTCTTTAATCTAGTTTTATAAAACTGTCTTTGGCCTAGATGGCTAAAAAGAAAGTTTCTGAGGACATCGACATATAACAATATTATCTCAGGATTGATAACACTCGTTACAGACGGACAGACAAGTGCATGGGCACCGTTGCGTCAGCTGTCACTCAGGATAAGCGAAGCGGAAAGGAACAAAGAAGGGGTGTATAATATAATTTACAAGCTCCAATGGCGTTGATGGATTGTTTCGAAACGCGGAAAGACAACGGCTAACCGCTATAATTTGGTTACGAAATTTGACTAAAAAAAAAAAATTAATTACTATAAATATATTACGATGAGTTGTTGTAAAATATTGGTTTTTAAAAGTTGGTACAAGACAGTAATGACTAAATAAACTATTCATAAGAATTATATTTTTAGAAGAGCAACCGCCGAGTTTCTTGCTGGCTGTTCTCGGTAGAAACAGCTTTCCAAACCAGCAGTAGAGTTGACGATTCAAAAGCACTTGTTTACAAGTTTATTTGAATAAAGAATATTTTGAATTTGAATTTGAATTTAATTATTCAAATTTTTCTTAACCTATTTTATTAAATACTAGTAGTGAATACGACTTCGTTAGGCGTTAACTTGTGTTTTTATTTTATACCTTTAATACATCAATATGATTTCCCGGAAAAAAAAGGTAAAGAAATAGTACTGAGTATAAAGTATAAATATATTTCAATTATCATACATAGTCTTCGATTGTAAAAATTAGATATCCAGTGCTGGATAACAGTTATTTAAGAGGAATAGTAATAAATAAGAACATTATACACTGGATAGTAAAACTATTTTAAAGACAAATCAAATTTTATTTTAGACGCTAATTAAGACGTAATATATGATAACACGTTACCTAGAAATGCAAAATGGTTTAATCAGTTGGTGCAAAATACTAATTACATTATTTTTTTGGGACGGTTTGTTAATAAACTCCACTTGTAAACATGTAAACATTACAAAAATCCTGGAAACCATTGTGGTTTCGAACAACCGAATAGTATACTAGACCTCATATAAGATACAATACAGTGACAGTCGGACTAAGTTTGTACTGTCTTTATCATTTTACTGCAAATCTGCCATATCGATACTAAAGACATGTGCAAATCTGAATCCTAGATCCTATCCAACTAATATAATAAATGCGAAAGTTTAAGAGTTTGGATGTGTGTTTGTTACTTTTTCCCGCTGAACCAATATCGATGAAATTTGGCACAATTGTTCCTTATACACCGGGTTAACATATAAGCTATAGAAATCCTGTTTATTCTACAGGAATAGGATGACATTGAAAAGCGCCATCTATTAGCAATCTATCACGCGACAATAGTCGACACGACCGAAGTTGCGCGTAAAAGCTATTACGATAATTTACAGTATTGATTGCTGTATATCATCATATGGTACAGTAATAACTCCCGGATTGTTAGCGCACACTATATACAATAACACGATATAATAGGAATACCACAATTCCCGTTCCGAGATGCACTTCTCTTGAATGACGAACAAAGACGAAATGTCACTGAAACATTTTATCAATAGGAAGACAACCGAAAACAACACGTCACAGTGCTGCCACCATTTTAATCAAAAGGGCGCGATACTTTTGTTTCATGACTGTGTTGCTATAAAATACAAAACGGAAGTCAATGGCGACAACAGGATTATCATCAGATTATAAAATAAATATCAACCTGATGGAGAAAATTGGCTGTTGCCTCGTCCAGAATATTAACACTAACTCCATTAAAATTTTATTTATTCCTGAGCTGGCGCCAAATCTGTAAGCACTTGACATTCGTGTCGTTTAAATTATTGCATAAACATCAAACTTGTTGTGACTTGCTACTTACAATTTACGTCTTACGTCGTTATAATTTAATAACCATACGTCGTTATAATTTAATACCATACCAATATACCAAAAGCTGTGGTAGCCCAGCGGTAACACCGTGCGCCTCTTTCGAGGAGGTCTAGGGTTCAAACCCCGGGCAGGCACCAATGAGTTTTCTAGTAAAACTTATGTGTCTAATTGATAATTGCAATTTATCACACGCTTTTCGGTGAAGGAAAACATCGTGAGGAAACCTGCATATCTCTAGATAATTCTGGGGATATGTGTCACCTACCAATCCGCATTGGAGCAGCGTGGTAGGTCTCAGCTCCAATCCTTCTTTCTAAAAACGGAGAGAAGAGGCCTATGCCCAGCAGTGGGATAGTAACAGGCCGTTACTTACTTTTTTTTTTTAACCATACGTCCAGAAATTAATTTGCGAACATATTAACCATCATAACTTGAACTCTCGTCGAGTTCCAGGGTGTTAAAAATGTTGTTAAGCGGAAGGCACCAACTTGCAAATTATTTTATATTTAAAATTATACTCCTAGTAGATTATTAGATAATTTAAGATAATTTTTTTACAGTTACAACTCACGCAATGGCGTCGATCATATCAAGGCCCATCTCGACCGTGCAGCGAGCGTGGTCCGACCGTGGCTCGGGCAATCCAGAGACGCAGTAGTAGCAATCGCCGAGTATCTTTATGCGGAGACAGTGGTTGTCCTAAATAAAACAAAGAATTTTAATATACACTAGCAATCGCCAGCGGCTCCGCCCGTGTGGAAAGATTTGATAAGCATAAAAAAGGTTAACTCTAAAAGCTAGACATATGCAGTCCTGGACTTTTATTTAGAACTTTTAGACGGGAACAATTTTGTAATACACGATTTTTAATAACTTTCACCATTTACTTAGGAAAGCTATAGATTTCCGTTTTAGTAAATATTTTTTATTGCTGCTCCTCTCCTATTCATCTTAGCGTGATGTTCTATAGCCTTCGTCAATAAATGGACTATCGTAAAGTCAAAGAATTTTTGAAATCGGTCCGGTAGTTCCTGAGATTAGCGCGTTCAAACGATCAAACAAACTCTTCAGCTTTATATATTAGCATAGACGATGAGGAGAATAATTAAAACAATAATATACGTCGCATAAAAGTTATACAACGTGTTGAAATCGGACTTTATATTCACTAATTTTATTAACATTTCCTCATTTTTCATCATCCCGGTTCGCGCCCTGCAACATGCAGCGCCCCCTCTATGCTGCGGCTATGGAGGTGTACTTTACGTCACTGTCAAGCACACTATGGGGGATTCTATTGTACAAAGTGACAAGATGATTCAGCTATAATCTGTGATGACAGAACTTAATCTTTCTAGTAACTGTAAAGTGCACTGTCCGTTTTCATAGTACAATAGGATTAGTGAATCGCAAGCACTACAAACAAGTACAATAGCGTGTGACGGTGCTTAGTTTCATAACGAGGATTTCCTTGCTAAATACCACTGTGATGAATTGGAAAAGAATAATTAGCGGCCTGTTAACTATCCCACTTCTGAGAATAGGCTTCTTCTCTCCGTTTATAGAGTGAAATTTTTTTTAATCGAATTTTCAATATAGAGGGTATAAATCGAGCTTAAAATTATATTAGATAAAGAAATAACCACACTTCTTATTAACTCAACTAGAGCTAATATATTAAAAAGCGATCTCTTTAATGTAAGACAATTAACAGCATCGCATTATTGCCTCAAACAGTTTAGTCATATTGAGATGGAAATTACAACTTATTTTATAGTTGCGACATAGCTCTGCTTTGTGAAGCTTTCATCATCGAAATTAATAATAAGCTCCAAGTAATAAAAAAAATTAGGGTTCTGCCAAAAGTGCAACAATAATTCAAATTCATATTATTCTTTATTCAAGTAAACTTGTACACAAGTGCTTTTGAATCGTCAACTCTACTGCTGGGCCGGAAAGTTGTTCCTACCGAGAAGCACCAGCAAGAAACTCGATGGTTTCTCTTTTCAACATATAATTCTTATAACTAGTTACATTAAGTCATTATTGTCTTGTACAGAGTAGACATACCTACTCATCAAATATATCTTTCAATTCTAAGCACTAACATCAAAGTTCTATTTATTTATTTCTATTCATATTAATATGAATATAAAGATATCTCTGATTACATCTGTTTCCCTGAATGGAAACTTATATTTTTAATAGTGCTCTGGTCGTCTAAGTCAAAAGTAAATAAATAAAATAAATTCAAAATAAAAGTCAAAGTTTAGAAGTATTTGATAAAATACTACAAAAATTAATAAACCAAACATAGTTTTACAGATCGTAGATCGTACAAGATAAATAAAATATATCACAATTTGTTTATTAATTATAAAAAGTTAAAACACAAATTCATGATCTATTTGGTATCTAAATCGAATAATAAGATCGACATATCGTTTACGTCTTAAGTATTTTAAACTAACTTTTACCCGCGACTTCGTTCGCGTGGACTGTTGTCATGTGATAGGTCGATAATAGATGGCGCTTTTCAATGTCATCCTATTCCTGTAGAATTAACAGAAATTCTATAGCCTATATGTTATTCCGGTTTATAAGGAAATTGTAATAAATTTCATCGATATTGGTTCAGCGAATTAGCTGTGAAAGAGTTATAAACATACATCCATACTCACAAACTTTCGCATTTATAATATTAGTAGGAAGTAAGATTTTAAACTCCACTTTATTATTTTATATTTCAACATAAAACCAATGTTTTTTCAAGACTATCATCTTTTATTTTACGTACATAACTGAATTTATTACACCAAGACAAAATTTATCATCTGAACAACATTAAAATTAGTACGCGAGCCAAATTTGTACGGTATTTATAGCGGCGACACTACGATAAAAATAATTCTTATTTGAAGTGTGTGTACTGCTAAATTCGGGTAACCTTCGCATTATATGAGTGCAGCTTGTGATTCAATTTTTACTTTCCAAAAACATACACCTGGTGTTTATAAACACAAGCTGTACCCGCGACAACGTGCATATTAACTTAAATGTGAAAATACCCTCAATTAATGACTATGTTTTTCCTTTTCCTGATAGAAAAAAACTGGAGTTTTTCGTCCTATATCATCATAATTCTCCTGCCATTATCCTATATCTAAATAAAGTCATGATTTGGCTAAGTAATTTACGACCGGCCGTCTGCCTGACGTCAATTTAAGTTAGTCGCCATTTACGACACCTCGGTAAGAAATGAGGGCGGTCTATTCTACTCAGCCGGATACCACACGGTTATTTTTGTCCTATACTAAATTTTAAATTAGACTAATATTGATAAAATTAATCACAAAACTTTTATACACATAAAGGATAAAAAAAAACCCCATTTTTCTTGTGCGAACAAGGAAAAACCCACATTGCATTAAGAATACTTGAATGCTCAAGACGGTGTAAACGAAGTGTACCATTAGTGTTGTTTAAGGTTCCAGAATTATTTAGCTCCAGCAGATTAAGCCGTAAAAGCGTAACAGACAGACAGATAGATAGGACACACTTCGCATTTATAATATTACTGTGACTGAAACGTTCAGCACTAGGCACTACCATTGTAAGTATGTTATTCTCAAAGCCATACCACTAAGCGATTCAATATAGATAGCTTGAAGTCAATTAGGCGGATGTATTTGTTTAGATACCATATCTGTCTGTATATCGGTCCAAAATAACGCTTACATAAGCGATGTATTCGTTGTCAAAACGGCATACTGATATTGAATTCAAAGCTTTTATGATATTAGACCTTTGGCCTGTACTCACGTTATTGTAATAAAAAGTTAAACGATTTTAATAAAAAGTATGAAATTTTAATTCTGTTAAAAAACCGCATTGAATCCATTCGAGAGTAGTTACAACTAATTAAGACAAAACTTTAAAAGCATACAGTTGTTACTCGCGCTGCTGCGTACATTAAAAGTTTCTATGCAAATCACTATTGGATGTATGCTACATTTTTTTACATATTTGTTTCTACAAATGTATAGAAACTAGCTGTGCCTTCGTGGAAATGCGTGGGAATAATCTCAGCCCCGCTGAAATTTTCGTATAAAAATTAGCGTATATGTTACTCCTCAACCTCCTCTATCTTCCAGTGAAAGTCATATCGAAATCGGTCTAGTCGTTCCGAAGTATGTACTATTAATCAAATCATCCTCAAAAATTGCACTATGTTTTAGTAAAAACCATACAAAAATCCCTTCAGTAAATCTTGAGAATTCGATCACATACAAACAGACAGCTTTAGGAACCTTGTTTTATAATATGTAAAGATAACAACTATTTGTATGGATAATGTTTAATTTCGTTCACTCAGCTTGAACTATAAAGTTAACTCCATTCGTACTGATTACAAAAGTAAGAAAGAAATTTAAGAATAAAATTGACAAACGGATATATTCCAATACATTCCAACAATCTTTACTAAGGATTAAAACGCTTGCAGCTTCTAACCATCTGCGATTTTTCATTCAAAGAAAATTCTATACATTTTACATTTAACAATGCGCTTTGACGATGAAAATAGAATCAAAGAAATATGAATAAGCCATCAGCTGGCGATGGAGCAATTTGTAATCCACATTCTTCCTATCAATTACAGAAAAGAAAGTTAAATTGTTGTGAGTTAATGATACATTTTACTATTATAAAATAGTAAGCTACATTCCGATCCAGTGATAACTTCACTATATAGGTACATATATCATATTGATCCTTGACGATTCAAAAGTGGAAAAGTAAAAAAAAAAGTATTTAAAAATAAATATTAGCTATAATCCGCGATAATATCGTAATATCTTTATCGCGTATCATTGTGTAGTAAAATAATATTTTAATTACTTTTGCATTATAGACGACCGCAAAGTAATGCCTAATGATTCAAAAGTGCTTGAAAAAGCTTATTTGAACAAAGATTATTTTGATATTATTTGATTTGTTAGTAAGGTTAATGGCAATATAACATAATAAATATTTTGTTTACGTTCGCCAGCTGATCAAATCTGCCGAAGAGCTCGTTAAGCAGTCGCACCAACTCCTGCGCACTGCACTGGGATGCGAGTACTGTGAAACCCACTATGTCCGCAAACAAGATACTGGAACAAACAAAACACTTTTAATTAACACTTACATATAGATCAATGACATATGGCATCCTGGAGGTGTTTGTCGGCAGGTTTGATTGTGAGTACCTGAACCACTGTCACATGGTTCACGTGCTGACTAATCGGGGCCCATCATAGATAAGCTTTTAGAATAAGGTTAGGCTAAGTTTACTAACTTAAGATTAAGTTTGTGTGTATTACTAACAAAATATGACCAGAAAAAGTGGTCGAAATAAATGTATTTTAAATTATTTATTTATTTATTTATAATCAGAAAAAATATATTTCATTTTACAAAAACGCAAGATTCCATGACCGATGCCAAGATGGCGGCTGAAAAAATTGATTTACGTTTTCTATTTATACTTAAGTATTTGCCATTTATAGGTTTTTTTCGTCATTATCATCATTCTCCTGCCCTTATCCCACGATAAGTTGGGTCGACACAGCATGTTCTAAACATGTTGTCATTAATAAAAAAAGAATATATAATTAAGTGCAGGAAAACTTTTTAAAAATTGTAGAATTCATTAATCGATTGTTTGATAGCAATGACAAATGTTCTTAAAAATAATTTTATAAAAAATAAAAATAGTAGACATTATGATATGTTAAAAAATAAAACAATTGTTGTATTCCAAAACATTACGTCATGAATTATGACTCACTGTTATGGTTCAGAGGTAACCACAACATACCTAAATACCATACATACATAATACCTAAAACTCAAATTACGAGTAAATCAGTTTGGTACACAAATATAAATCCATTGTAGAAATGGAATCAATGTATTAAGTACAAGTCAACTAATAAATACATATGTATCCTGTGGTATTGAAGTAAAACAATAGACTTTGTAGCAATGTCAGTAATCCTTGTAAAATATAAATAAATATAGGACGTTAAACAAGCACTTTGCACTTGTCAAACTTAGTCTATGAAAGCCTGTTGTCGTTTCAGATAAAATACCACATAAATGACCAGCAACGACCCAGATGAAGTTTGAATTCTCGCCAAAAGGCCATGAGTTCCAATCCACTAGGATTTAGGAACTTCATTCAGATTTAGGTCATGTTATTAGGACATAAGAATCTTTGCCAGCAGACCACGGGTCGCCGTTTCCAGAAGTATTCGGAATTTGACCGACGTTCGAAATGTAATTTATAAAATAAGTAAGTAAAAATGTAATTTGTAAAGAAACACATTAACTTATACTTTTGCAGCTAATCGATAAATTGCTAATCTTGCTGTCGTATTATTAACTTAGAAAACCTCCAAGAAAACCTTACTAAAACTTCGATGTAAACATTTGGAAAACCTCTTGCTTTTACCAAACTTTTATCACACACGTATGATAGCATGATTGCTTGTCTCGTTAGCAAATAGATAAAAAAGCAATGTTCTAACGAGATAGTTAAAATATTATGACCGCGATTATAATATTTGTGTCCTTTTACAAGTAAATCAGAAGTACAACCAGAGTCTTTTTTAGACTTATAACAACATAAAAAAGTTTGCAAGGCATAAATTTTACGAATCCCCCGAAAGATATGAACTCGGATAGTAGAGTTAACTTTTAGCATTGCGTAGATTTTCTCTGATTGCGGATTATAGCAAAACAGTTTACGTCCAAATCTCCAAATTGTTATAAGAATATATATATATTTCAAGGTACCGTGTGGTAACAGGCTTAGTAGAATAGATCACTCTCATTTCTTACCGAGTCGTAAAAAGCGACTAAGTTGACGTCAGGCAGGCAGCCGATCATAAAAATTAACCGAATCATGTAACAACATTTTTACAACAGTTTGTGCCGATCCCACTTAAAATGGAATCAGGACAGGAGGAAGATGATTTTTTTATTTTTTATTTTATTTTGAAAGATATACCAACAGCAATCATAACAATAAATTACTAATTTACATAAACAATTGGACAGGGACCGTTACAATCACTTATTATAGGTATACACAGCATTAAAAATAGGTCTCTATACATGTAAAAAGATTAATCAATACAATTATTACAAGGTAACAATAAAGTTTTAAACGTTACTAAACTCAAACCTTCACATAAACAATAGCTAATGAACAAAAACAACAACTTAATTCCAAGCATGCAAAAAAAGTTTTTGGAGAAAATATTAAACATTAAATCAATGAAAATGTACAAGTACAAATTTGAAGAAAAAAAAAAAAAAAAACAATACAAATTAAATAAAAATATTTTTGAATATTTGCCAAAAAACTAAAAAACAAAAGAAACCTGCTAGATCTAATTACTCATTAAATAAGATTGTTTTAATATTTTTTTTAAATTTAATTAAACTATCATGGAAAATATCAATGTCATATTGAGATAGACTATTATAGGTTGTCATTAATCGATTTATACAGGAAAATTTACCTAAATTTGTTTTAGATAGTGTGGGTGCGAAAATTTTTTGTAATGGGTGTCTGGGCGTTTTGTAAGGAATAGATAAGTTTAGATGAAATAACAAATCCGGGGCATCTATTTGGTTATTAAGAATTTTGTATAAAATTATAAGATCAGACATTCGCCTGCGTTTTTCAAGAGGTAATATTAAATTACCTCTTGAAAATTACCTTAATATATTAAAATATTTTAATCGAATTTCATAATCTGCTTTATATGGGCAACGGTTATCTTTAAAAGCAAGGTATCTAGTGAAAGATCTTTGGACGCGCTCAATTCTATCTGTATATGATTTATAGTGTGGATTCCATATAGCTGCTGCGTATTCTAAAATGGTTCTGACAAGTGCATTAAACAATATGATAATACTATCGGTCCTTTTAAAGTCTTTTGTATTACGTTTTATGAAACCCAACAACCTCCACGACTTGTTCACACATTGGTCTATATGATTACTAAACGTGAGCTTACTATCAATTAAAACACCAAGATCGCGAATTACCGAGACTTCTTTGAGCTTCTGGGTGTCGATAAAATATTCCGTAAGTAATTTATTTTTACAGCGGGTAAATTTAATGTGTAAACACTTTTGGACATTAAGCTTCATTCTATTTTTGTCGCACCAACTCTGCACAGAATTAAGGTCTTCCTGCAACAGAAGACTATCTTCATTTTTCTCAATTACCCTATACAATTTTAGATCATGAGCATATATAAAACATTTACTATGACGTATACAATTTGTGATATCGTTAATGAATAGACAGAACAAAATTGGTCCGAGATGAGACCCTTGAGGTACTCCAGATGTGACCATAATTGGATCAGACGTGAAGCCCTTAATTACTACCTTCTGAACTCGGTTTGCAAGGTACGATCTACACCAGGAAAGAAGTGGTTCTATGATGATATATATTGTTCAGAACGTAGGTTAAAAGCTAGTTTGGATGTAAATAAAAAGTTACATACTAAAATATATATAAACGGGATTGTGAAACTCAAATAGGGGCCAGTATGGAGATAAATTTATTATTAAAAATAAATATTTTAATGTCAAGCGTTACACCTTTATGCAAATAAGCAAGCCGTCTCTCATTATTCAGTGGGAGGCGTGAAGTCAGGTTATAATGAGTAAAGTCTCCTGCATCTATGATCAAAGAGCACTCACATGTATGGTTCTCATCACTGAATTTTTTTATATACAACATTTTTGCACGTGAAAAATAATATTCCAATTCGAATCCAAGTATAAGCCGTGATAACCCAGACTCTTTCGCGGGGTCACGGGTTCAAACACCGGACAAGCACCAATGAGTTTTCTGTTCAAACTTATATGTGTAATTGATAATTGCAATTTATTACACGCTTTTCGCTGAAAGAAAACATCGTGAAGAAACCTGCATATCTCTAGAGAATTTGAGGGATATGCGTAACCTATCAATCTACATTGAAGCAGCTAAACACCAATCCTTCTCTCTAAAAACGGAGACAGGAGGCCTATGACCAGCAGTGGGATAGCAACAGGCCGTTACGTACTTACTTAATTGAGTCAATATATCTATATACACCATTTTTTTTTTAAATAGTTCAAAGTTTATCATATGAAGATTTTATATCTCACAAATGTTTCTGATACTATTTTTGGCAATGGGATGAAAATATTCTCAAAAATTTATTAAACCGATTTAAAGTATTTTTCCCTTATCTTATAACAAGGAGTCATTAATTTTTTTGAAATAAAAAAACATCGTCATCTCTCAAACGGTTATTTCAAAGTGGCGAAATTATCAAAAGCCTCTCCTCAGTTTCTTATTAAAAAGTTCATGTACGAAATCATCGTTACCGTCGATGACAAGCAATTTGCTTGTAAAGTAGTCTCATTACGATGCTTAAGTCTGGTTTGCTAAGTCCTATGCAAGAATCCGAGAAATAGATTTCACAGTACTTTCTTTTTTGGTCTGCGAAGTTTTTATTACAACGGCGTGCTCAGACGGGTCTCACATTGATTTGGACTCAATAAAAAAGGCAACTAACTACTTTTAGCAGTTAAATACACATACGAAAATTAAGATAAATAATAATAAATATATGGGACACTTACGCACAAATCGTCCATTTCCAAAGTAAGTATCTTAATACTTCTATAATGCGAGACAGACAATTGGTTCATATATAAATACAAAAGTAATGAGAATATTATTTTGTTATAATCCGCGATAAAAGATATATATATGCAATGCTAAATGTAGAGTGTACTATTCGTTCTCATACCTGATACATGCAGAATTTGTAAGAACTCATGCACTACGCGACACCGGTGACACAACAATACACAAGCACTGCACACTTTCACCATCACAATCTCAACAATTGTTACTTTGTTACTCGAAAATCCAACAAATTGTTTATAGAAAATATTGGCTCTCGGCGGGAATCGAAACCGCGACCCGCAGAGCTAATGTCAAGGTACCAACTGCGCCAACAATCCAGTGACCTTTTGCTGTGATAAACTTTAATACAAATTAAATATTCACTGAAATAGCTCTCTAATTTAATTAGATATCTGCAGAACATATAACATTGTATGTAAAAAAAGAGTAGTAGTTAATAAGCAGGGAGGTAGACAGACAATCCCATCAACTGAATATCCGCTTAGCGTAAAAGGATCAAGCGCGGTAATAGACTTCCTGTCTTCCGCGCCCGCACTCTTGCTATGACGTCATTACTTACGCTTTGAAATATAGGCAATGAGTTCACCGAAAATTAAGCTAAACGCCATTAACTGGTTCTGAAAATATTTTGTTTATGTTCAATATCTATAGTAGTAGTTTATCCAGTAAAATTTGGACGAATTTTCAACAGTTTGTTTCTTCTTCTATTTAGCATATTGGCGTATTTCAATTGGGTCATGTTGCAGTTGTCGATAAAATCATCGAAGTCGGTGTAAAACCCCAAATAGGAAAGTATCCTATTACTGATATAGCTCGCTGTCGTAAAAAAACCAATAAGCTATTATCCTACTTTAAATTTAAAGACTTTAAGGACATTGCAAAAAGATAGCAAAAATAACGCTTTTTTTTTCAGATGTTGAAAAATGGAACTTAGGCTCTGACTTTACCTAACCTACTAAAACCTTACTATTTTCGACTGATGACTATGATATTTTCGACTTATGACTATGATATTTTCGATTTTCAATTAAGCAATTAAATTTGCTATAAGAGTAATTTTACGTTAAGTTATGGCCCGTTATTCCACAAAAAGGCATAAAGTATTGTAATTTTCTATTAATCTCATGATTTTTCATATAAAATTCAAAATTCTCAACCCTTGACTCTTACAGCAGTATTTTGCTGTATAATTGTATTAATTTATATCAGCGTATTTCACTCTATCCGAAGAATTAAGTTACATCTCACATGTCTAAGCAAAGGTAATGTGACTTTGTTCTTCGGATAGGGCGATTTGTGTGTTGAACTCTTGTACTATTATGTAGGTTGCCGCTTGTGCAATCACAGTCGTAGAGACGTGCCTGGAAAATAAACATGCGAATTCGTGTTCGGCCTTTATATTAAAATATGATGACCTTAAATTGTATTTTAATAATCAATGGAGTTCATTGAAATAAAGGAGAGAAATAAAAAATATATATTGTCTGTACGTTGATGGGTCGTTAAGTCATTTAATTCGTAAAATAGGTTAAGAAAATACTTGAAAATTGAATTTAATATTTTTAAATATTACATTTGAACAAGTAAATTAAACTTGAAAATATTAAGGCATCAAACTGTTGTGAGTAAGATGCCGATATTTCTGTAATAATATAATTCGAAACGGATGTTCTATAATATAATTCAACACTCAAAAATATTAAACAAGGGGATATCTCAGTGGAGCATCATCATGACATTGCGATTCCATAACAGTAGAAGACCGAGAAATTTTTTTTTCTACTTCGTTGACCTTTATAGAGACCTCGATCTACTCATCTCTTTAAGCGTTTTTCGAAGTCTTATTTCTACAAATCTGAGGTACACCCGAACTCTATCATTCAGTTGCGTCCACCTACACCCCAGTTCTGACCACTGCCAATATAGGTGTCCAAAAAGCGTCCTATATGACCCTTACGATAAAATTAGGATCTCAAACACAGAAACACGTAATAATGCACAAATTATTACGTGTAGACATATTCACATAGCGTCTTCGGCGTTGAAGACGAGGTCCCAGTTTTCTGACGTCGTTTGTTCGTGGCTCCGCGCCACACTTCAGACGTCGTAATGACTAATCAAAGTCAAACCATCAGCCCTACGCCCACTACGCGTCGCCGTAAGCCGTGGTCCGGCCTCACAGGAGGCACCCTTAGGACGACATTCACCGACGCTAGTACAGCTTCTGCGCTCTACTCTCCGCATTTTGCAACCTCTACGATGCTTCTGCACTAGCCTATCCGGTAAGCCGATAGGACTAACAACATACAGTCAGTACGAAAAAAAATATTATCATACTTATATCATGAAGGTAAAAGTTTGTGAGTGTGTTTTCACCGCTTTTACGCTTTAATGCTTTGATTGGTTCGAATTTTCGCTTATGGGTAGAACATATTCTGGATGCATAGTCTAATTAAAAGAATCTCTACCTAACCTAAAGTTATTCATCTTACTTTTTACATATCTATTACAACGCAGGTACACCGTGATATCACAAAATTTTATACATATTCTATGACATCCATTCATATTTTTCAATTCGTAGAAACTGACGGGTTTCACCATTTGTATTACAAAAGCATAAAACAAAAGAACTTGGCCTCGGCCAAATAGTGCTAGAGTTTTTCACGCTGCACTGAAGCGAACTACATGTTTACAGCATTAAAACATTTTTAATGAGTAGACGAAGTACAACTAAGGCCTGAATTTAAGCATTGACTTTTAATGAAACAAGCTTTGAATGCGTTTAAAAATTAAGGTAATGACAAAAATTGGTTTTAATATTATTATTTATACTAATCATATTATTTTTTTATTTAACGTGTAAATGCTTAAATTAATAATTTAAAATCATATTGTAATTCGTACTTAAAAAAGTAGTAAGTATGCTACAAATAATTTTACTTGTTAAATAAATGCTTGATGCCATTTTCCTTTCCCGCAACGAACCTTCACCTTTTTATATAGTGCACTTTTCCATAAATATATTTACACCGAATTTCTCATCCCGCTTTCCAACTAGGATTTCGCGACGCTATATTACGATAATTGCGATCGCCATGTTATGAAAGGCAATACAATTCAGAACTAACTCCGAACTAAAAGTACTTCTATTAATTAGGAATCTAGCCGAGACACAAGGCACGAATAAGTTTCGATGTCTATCACAAGTTAGAATATGCGGAATTGTTCTTGGAAACAGAATACTATGTCTGTTCTATGTATTTAAGCTAAATCTATCGTGTATACTAGTAATTTACTAGGTTATACCTAAATGTCTTAATTTGTATAATGAAATAATGGTATTAGAACTATTTATGTAAACAATATAAATACTACTCACGATAGTTTCAATTCAAAAACTAAACAATTGAAATAAAAAAGGCCAGAACGATTCTATGAACAGTTCTTAGTGCTGTCATCCATTGAGAAGAACTGGAAATGAACCTTTTGTTCCTTTTTCAGGAATTTAATTTTACTGTATATCTGTAATCCGCCGTGTGGTATCCGGCTGAATAGAATAGTACTACCCTCTTTTCTCACCGAGGTGTCGTAAAAGGCGACTAAGGTAAGTCGACCCGCCGTGTGGTATCCGGCTGAGTAGAATAGACCGCCCTCATGTCTTACCGAGGTGTCGTAAAAGGCGACTAAGGTAAGTTGACTCACCGTGTGGTATTCGGTTAAGTAGAATAGACCTTCTTCTTTCTTATCGAGGTGTCGTAAAATACGACTAAGGTAAGTCGACGTCAGGCAGGCGGCCTGTTGTAAAAACGCAGCCAAATCATGTGACAGCATGTTTATAACATGTTTGTGCCGACCCCACTTAGAGTGGGATAAGGGCAGGAAGATGATGTATATAAAATATGTAATATGGAAAGACTATTTAAAATTTCCATGATTGCCATTGAAGTAATGTATCTACATAGTTCACTTACATGTTTTGTTAGTTAGCACTGAATTCTCTAGGTTAGTTGGTTGGTAGCAAGCCAAATAAATGACACGCGGATATATCTCGAACAGGGAGTTCATTTCAAATATATGCTATGTCTGAAAGTTAATTTATGCGAAAACTGTATTTACCACGGAATTATATTAATAAATTAAAGATTTAAATTCTCCTTTATGTCGTAAAAGTAGGCATGTTGTCACTAAACGTGGCACCTTGCCTGATCATATCTTAAGATATAACGTCACATCGTGGGTGTAAACGAGTTTGTTTCGTAATATAAAATATAGTAGAAAGTAAATAAGTGTATATTTACCTACTATCTAAATGTAAATGACAGCAAATACTTTGTTATTGAAATACATATATATCGAAAACAAAATAAAAAATTATCTCAGTTGTTCTGGTTTTTTTGTAACTAAATACGAACCAAAATTAAAAACCTGAACATACAAACAATTTTAAATTTATATTTTTTTATTAATTTTAAAAGCTATAACAATAGAATTTTATATTCACCATCATCCTGCTGGCCGTATCCTACGCTAAGAGTCAGCACAACATGTTTTAAACATGTTATAACATAATTTGGATAGGTATTCTACGACCGGCCGTCCGCCTGACTTACCTCCACTTACTTTAGTATCTTTTTACGATACCTCTGAAGGAAAAGAGGGTGGTAAATTCTATTAAGATTTCTAATTCTAAATGAATTTTACACTATCGTATCTCAAAAAAATAATACAAAAATATATATCTAAAGGGTTTTTGAAATTTAATAAGCTTTAATTATCTTATAGTCGTGAAGTGTTTAAGTCGATACTAAGCTATTTACGTTGTCTTAGTTTCAATGTGGAGGATATAACTGTGACTAACTACCACGTTGTCACCATGTTGTAAATCTATGCTATTAAAAGTAGAAAGTTCATTAAAAGCGCGTTATTTATATATCCTTGTAAGGTCTATTAGATTTTAGACTGAAGCGTCCATTATTACTGATAACAACAAACGATAACTTATTCTCAATTAAAAAAAAAGTGGCGTGTAGACTATTGCCATAAGGGCAAACGTATACAGATATTCGTTCTCTGCGGCTCTATCTACAGATATCAGTCTATAGAAATCCTGTTAATCCTACAGGAATAGTATGACATTGAAAAGCGTCTATTATCAACCGATCACGCGACAACAGTCCACGCAAACAATGTTGCGGATAAAAGCTAGTTAATTAGGTAATTGGTAATTATTTCTTCAACGCCGTGTGGTATCCGGCTGAATAGAATAGTACCACCCTTTCTTACCGAGGTGTCTGCGAGGAGGCGACTAAGGTAAGTTGACTCACCATGTGGTATCCGGTTAAGTAGAATAGACCACCCTTTCTCTTATCGAAGTGTCGTAATACGACTAAGATAAGTTGGCGGCAGGCAGGCGGCCGGTCGTAAAATAAGTAGCCAAATCATGTGACATCATGTTTGTAACATGTTGTGCCGACCCCACTTAGAGTGGGATAAGGGCAGGAAGATGATGGTAATTATTTCTTCAAAAATCGTTTAGGTAACTCACTGTATTTATAATAAGACTAATATTGGCACAAAAAGACAAAATCATTTACATACTCGTAAGTAGACTTTCCTGTTATAGGATGAACTTAAATACGTTGTGACTTAGTCATTAAACGTTGTTAGTGTAGGTTATTACCAGGAATTGTCTGGAATCGTGTATCCTATTACTGCTGCATAAACAAGAGAACGGTTAGTGCATAGAATTTTATGCATACAGAATAATTCAATAACTCCGCTTTTACAAAATAATTGCACGTGTTGCAAAACAAAGTACCCTCTACCATGAAATGGGTACTTCTATTATACTTCGCAGACTAACTACGTTCATTACAATTTTATTCTATCTGAAATACGCACTCTTAAAAGCGGCTTGAAAAATACATTCACAATATCACTCTTACGCAACACTGTAATTATATATTTAACTGCTTAAGAATGAAAATTTAATAATTAACCCTGGTTCAAGAGGTAAAATGTTTCGTTACGAATATGGTCTTAAACAACATTTCACTTAAAAATAGCGCGCTTTCCTAATCATTAGTGTATTAAGCTTTTAATTTTATGTAATTGGTGTTATCTTTAAATATTTAAAGTACAAAAAAGCAATTAAAAACACTTATTCATAAAACTTATTATATATACTGTTAAATGCTAATGATTTTCGTTTGAACTCCGCAACATGTTAAGGATAAATCTATGGAAGGAAGACTCATCATTATTCTCCTGCCCTCATCCCAATCGAAGTGGGGTCGGCACAACATGTTGTCACTTGATTTGGCTAGGTATTTTACGACCAGCCGCCTACCTGACGTCAACTTACCGTAGTTGCTTTTTACGACAACTCAGTAAGAAAGAGGTTGGTCTATTCTACTCAGCCGGATATCACTCAGGGCGTCAACGTACCTTAGTCGCTTTTTACGACACCTCGGTAAGAAAATAGGGTTGTCTATTCAACTCAGCCGGAAGGACTATTTTGATTATAACAAAGCTTGGATTTAAATTACGAAAAGCTACACAGTAGATTATATTGTGGTTTTTAATTTATAAACAATTATATATCAATGAAATATTTATTTTTTAAAAGAATGACCGCCGAGTTCCTTCTGGTTCTTCTCGGTAAGAGCACATCTCCGAACCAATAGAAGCTTCATTGTAATTTGACGATTCAAAAATGCTTATAAAAGCAAATTTGTATAAAGAATTATTTGAAGTTGAGTTTTGTTTTGTACATTGTACATTGTTTTGTATATTTTTACATATTCGTAGCAAGTAGTAAAATGATTTCGTTAGTTATTAGATTACTCTTATATCAGTTACATTATTATTCTTAGTTCAAAAGCTTAAGCGGACTATAATTACTGCGTCGGGGAAATAAAAATCTAAGTTTATGAAAACAGGTGAATTATGTCAGGTTTAAATTATAATTCATTAAAACCGCCCACGTAGAAACATCTTATTTCGCCGACCTCCAGTTGCAAATCGCGTTAACGTAAATAAACACCTTGCGCATACATAGTTACCATAATAATTATATGATAATATTGTATTACCTGGTTTCTGTTTTAAATTAGGTTAGCGCATTGCCTTGCTTCAAAACCACAATGTATATAATAAATACAGGTATATACATCACAAATACAACTAAGTATAGCTAGTGACTATGACCGTATATATTCGTATGTACATAATTTTGAAAATTTAACAAATATACAAACACATTTACGTTTGAAATCATCATTCTCCTGCCCTTATCCCACTCTAAGTGGGGTTATAAACATGTCACATGATTTGGCTACGTATTTTACGACTAGCCGCCTGTCTGACGTCAACTTACCTTAGTCGTGTTTTACGGCACCTGATTAAGAAAGAGGTCTATTCTACTCGACCGGATACCACACGGTGGGTCTACTACCTACACTACCTTAGACAAGAAGATACTCGGTAAGAAATGTGGGTGGTATATTCTACTCAGCTGGATACCATATAGCATTTACTTTTAAAATATTTCTTATATTAATAATAACTACTAACCATAACTTAATATTATATATTAGTAATTTTATAAATAGCATTTGCTATTATTATATTTTGGAGCTTGAGCACTTTGGGTTTTGATTTATTGGCGACAAACTGACCTGTCAACTCCCACGACGTAAGATGTCTAAAGATATAGCGGTATGTTAAATAACATTTTTGCTATCCAACACGAATCACTTGCATTTATATTCGTAAATCTTATGGAGTCATTTATATTTTTACCTCTAAAACTGGATAAGAGATTAAAAAAAAGTTGATGTAATATCTACTTTTTATGCGACAGTCAAATTAATTGCCGCATGTCAATATGAATCCATACTACTATTATAAATCCGAAAAGCTGTATATCTGTAACGGTTGCATGGCTAATCCATTTGAGCAATAAGGATTTATAAATAAGGATTTATAAATAAGGATTTATAAATACCTGGGTGACCAAGCCTTGCTCAGTAATTTTTTTAAAGATATAGAAAAATTCAATAAAAAAAATTAAAAAAACGAGGGGCGCCATGTGGGAATCGATCCCAGGTTTTGAACTTTATTGGTCCGCGCGTTACCATTAGGCTGTCACAGCTTTGCATTGCTTTGACAGCTCAAATATTACTTTCTGTTCCTATTTTAGTAGTTTTTTTAGTGCCCAAAAACAGGGATAAAACGAGTTTTTTTTTAAATAGAACCTAGCTAGATCGATTTTTCTCGTTTTCTCTTTATGTTATCAGAATAAACACATACTTAAAGATAATTTATACAAGAAAGCTCATGATGTGAAAGTACCAGTGACTTTCATATCATGAGCTTTCTTGATTACTATTTTGGTTTTTTAATGACCATTTTTGAAATTTTAGCAACCAAACAGTACCTGTATCCAGATTGTAGAGCACTGTCTCTCAACATGGAGCCCTCTTATTTTGATTGTTAATTTAATGGCAATTCGAAAATGGACTCGACATGAGCTTAGCGCAATGCTAGATTTGAGTGAAAAATTCAACGAAAAAAAAGAAATCTTATCATTTAAGTTTCCTAACAATATTCAATTATTCATATGTGTTGTGTATTATTTTTTTATATTAAAAGTATGTATGTTATATATGCATAAGAATTATAGAAAGGCTGTGTGGAGCATGGCATAAAAAATATTGGGAAACACTGATGCAAAATGTAAAAAAAATTACTTGATACAGTAATTTGATAGTTTCAAATTTATCAAATAAGGATAGGTAATCCAAGATTACCTATCCTTATTTCATACAGTGTACAATTTCAGATCGCAATAGGGTAATCACATTCCTATTGCACCAACGAAATTGTTATAAGGTTATGACCTTTTTGTGTTGTGTAGATTTTATAACAAATCAACTCAGAGGCCAATGACTATTTTGGCTTAACGATGAATATTACAGATTTTAAATTATCGTTTATATGTAATACGTATAAAAATAGTCAGCGTTGATAATGTTTTAATATACCGGCTTTACTCTATAATAGACATCGAGTTTTTATGCATAATACTTGAATACGTTACGCTATTTATTAATTTCTTTGAAAGCAAAAAAACTGTTTTATCGCACCGAAAACAAATTAGTTCCAGCACTGCCGGTTGTTTTAATTAGTCTGAATCAACTTTGTAGACTATAACTCAACCAAGTAGGGAATTGGTAGAAAAACTTTAATGATGTCGAACGAAAGGGTGTTTGAGTTCTTTACATCTACAGTTCTACAGTTGTGAATACTTAAATATAATGATCGTATGGATCGTTATATTGTAAATAAAAAATTCATTGCATGTTGTGTTTACCTTAATATAGTTAAGTATTTAGCATTAATTTATTACGTAATATACTTATAATAAGTATGTAAGATTATATATATGCTGGTAAGCGTAATAAAGAGAAAAAAAACATATTATAAATGCGATAATCTATATGTCCATCTGTCTATTCGTAAACTACTGCGCTTTCACAGCTTAACCGCTTAGCCAATATTGATGAAATTTTGAAAAATTGATAATTATACGTAGAGCTCACATATATATGTAATAAAAAAAACTTTAGTGTATGATAAACTTTAATGTAGCCCTGGTTTCTGAACTATCGCTAACCGTGAGTCAAAAGTCAGTTTCTTCACGTACTTATAAATGCAAAAATTATTTATAATTATAATTTTTTAAAGTTTTTTACAGAATCATCATCATTCAAAATCAGATAGTATATGTATGAGGTTAGTGTAGATCTGAAATTAAGTGTGTGTGCATGGGTGCTTGTGTGTGTATGCAAGGTCATTTCATATGGAATAAAATTTCACATTTTTCTTTATAGAATAGAATAAAAACATACTACACGATGAAAAGTATTTCATCTTATACATTTCCGAGCTGATTAAAAAAAATCAAGTTCCACAAAAATTTATACAAAGTTTTTCTTTCTACGGCAATAGGATAAATTATTAAATATTGCAATTATATCAATAAAAGTTTTTTAACTGAAATAAATATAAATAATCAAAACCCAAAAAAAGCTCAGTAAAAATCAGGTACGACTAACAGATAGATCGAATTCAATAGTCCGTAGAAAAAGAAAAAACATATAGAGCCAGATTTAAATCTCAGACACGCATAATCTTATTGATTGACATCGCACTTAATTTTATAATAGACATAAAAGTATAGTATATTTTTTTTTATAAACTATCATGATATTGAAAGTATTAAATAATTTTTTTTATAATACGTACGCCTTTTATACTGCGATATCTCCGCATAAAGAGCACATGAACAAGTTCACCATACTATAAATTAAAAAATTTATTATTGTAAATAAGATACAAAATGATAATTTAAATTGAAAACTGTACGACGTTTATCATAAAAAATTATTATATTTTGTTATCAAGAATCACTTTGTGTGATATCCGGCTGATTAGAATAGACAACCCACATTTCTTACCGAGATACCGTAAAAGACAAATGTAAGTTGACGTTAGGCAAGCGGCCGGTCGTATAAAATTAGCCTTATCATGTAACATGCTTAAAACCCCAACCTCACTTAAAGTGGGATAAGGGCAGGAGAAAAATGATGTTAGGAATAACTTTTACTGAAAGGAGTGCATTCATGCCACATTTGGTCATTTCATTACCACTAGACGATCTGATGAAAGAATAAATATATAATAATACTAACAATATACTGCGGTTTCACGCGCTTACATAACCGATCTCATGGCAGTGGAAAGTCCATTAGAAGTAGTTATTTATTTATTTATTTATTTATTTATGCAGCTTTACAATGGTGAAAGAATTTTTGAAATCGGTCCAGTAGTTTTTAAGTGAAAATATTACAAACATACATACAAATTTTTCCTCTTTATAATATTAGAATAGATAATAATAAAATATAATATAATAGAAAAAATTTATTAGAGCAAACTCCATATTGTAATTCTTGAATATAAATAAAATATTTGTGAAGCGCAAACCACATATTAAATTAAAAATATCATAATCATGTAACGAGTTACTGTTGTGAATATGTATGAGTCAAATCAGCGAGGCAAATCACGAGCGATGCAGTTCAACGGATGAATCGTCGGCTACGTAGATTCAGTAAATTAACTCACTTTGTCTTGTGCTAATATTAGCTTCTAAACAGTCATCAAACGAGAGTTATTAAACATTGTAGCAATGCAGAACACCAAAGTTATTAGTAATAATTAACAAAAATATGCTGCACCTATTTTAATTTTCCGTTTGACCCTAAGGTTGACTGGTAGAGAACGCTTAGTTTAGTGTTAAGTCCGCCTTTTGTACTTTTATCTTAATAGTGCAATAAAGATTTAAAAAAAAAATTAACATTAATTTAATTATACTAGTAATAAAATATTAATATCACTGTTCACCCCCTTTTGTTACCGGGGTGTCGTAAAAGGCGACTAAAATAAGTTGACCCACCGTGTGGTATCCGCTTAAGTAGAAAAGCATACCCTCTTTCTAACCGGCGGGTCGTTAAATACGACTTAGGTAAGTTGATGTCAGGCAGGCTGCTGGTCGTATAATACGTAGCCATATCATGTTACAACATGTTTATAACATGTTTATAACATGTTTTGCCAACCCCACTTAGAGTGGAATACGATAGGATGATGATTCGTACGTCAATTAAATAATATTATCGTTAGATTTACTATACTAAATATACCAAGATAAGGCTAGTCTAGATGGTATCAATCAATTGATACAACGTATAAGTTTATTTAACACGTCATTCCGTAGAGGATTGTAACTGTCTGTCTAGAGCAGGTACTTTTGCAGTTTCTTTCCAAATTTATTGATATGTAAGTTTCGTCAACTTTGCAGGTCTCGAGACAATTGTGTGAGAACCCGTTGACTCCGGTACTACTATTCTATTCAGCCGTATATCACACGGCGTAATTGACGTACGAATATATTATAAAAAAATTAAATACATTGGTGATCAAATGTAAATTGCTAGACGAGTATTTCATATAATTACATTTAAAAATTGCTGTATGAATGTATAAACTGTGCCGGTCCATTAAAATGGATGTTAAAACGTTCGTAATTAACCTCGTCAATCATACAGTAAATCATGTATAGTAAACGATGCATCAGAGCCAATCAACTACCGGATAATTAACTTAACATTCGTTATAAATGTTTAAAATGTCAGTTTGCATTGATAATATAGAACTGAATTAATTATAATTATATTCACATTAAAATAACCGTGTTGTCAAACGTTTAAATCACCTAGTGTAATTATTTTAATAAATATATTTTTTATGTAGCAGTATTAGGTATTATATTAGTTATTTGGAAATAATATATGATCTATATTTTTCTTCAAATCCTTGTCATTGTAATTTATTTATTTATGTGGATATCCAATTGTTACTATATTTAAAATAAAAATATAAACAAAAATTTTATTTAACTCATGAAGGTGTCACGGCGTGGACCAAAAAATATAAAACAATTTATATGTACATACAAATTTTAAGCAAATGACGTTAATAGGTAGAAAAAAAACAATAATATTTACTGTGAACGAAAAAAATTTAATTAAATTCAAATATAATATCGATTGCATCTAGTTAATCTCCTCTTAACAATCTTAGTCTTTTTTTTAATTTTTGTAGTGTCATCAAAATATAATGTACCTAATGTATTTAATGTTTGATTTTAAATACAAACAGTTGTAGTTGAACATTCTCGATACACTCAACATTTTAAAAGTAAACAAGTAGGTTTTTTAAAGTAAATTAAATTACTTCAAAAGCACACAATAGTACTAAAAACGTAATTTACTACATATATACCAGTATTTAAGGTGAAAATATTGTGGTGAAATCCTATGACCTACCAGAAGCCTTAGATTCCATTGCTCGCAACAAATTCAGGAGTAGACTAAAAAAATATATATATAAAATAATGAGTACTCAGTTTAACTTCAGAGCTGCAAAATATTGAGACGACTGAGTCAGATAACAGCCTGACTCAGAGGCGCAGGTCACACTTAGGTGTCGTCATCAAGTATTTACAATATAATTCTTATGTGATCGCAGTTATTACACATTATTAATAACTACTTTACGTATATTGGTCAGTGTTTATCCAAATATTAATTAAAATCTGTTATAAATAGTTTTGAATGTTTGTTTTCATCTAGCTAGAACTAGTTTTTTTTTTATAAATACAATATACGCCCTTTAATTTCACCTTTCGCTTGCCTTTTCAGAACTGCTTTAATGATGGGACATAAAAACGTATAACATTATACAGCAGCGCTACAAAGCGGTACTGTAACTACTTACAAAAGACATACACACTTTTAAATCTTAATACAAATGTTTGTTAGAGAACCACTTTACTATTACGATTTAACTATATGGATGACGATTTTGGGCAGTTTTAATTCGAGAATATTTTGTTAACATTTACATACTAACTATTCCTTACTACAGCCAGCTTTACTACTGAACCAGAAATTGAAATAAGCTACCTTAGCTGCAAAAGCTAAAATGATCAAGGTTCTTGACACAACACGATAGTCTTGAAGAATGGGTGGAAGCTGGATTATACCTAAAGGTATAATCCAGCTTATACCTTTAGGTATGAGTGTAAAACCAGCCCGTCTAGCGTTAATGAAGATCTCTTCATACAGTTAATGAAGAGCCACTAGATAAGAGCGACTGAAAGCAATGTATATCCCAAGACAGTTAACCCCGTCAACCCGTTGCCATGTCAAAAACTCTCTTAAAAACATTCATTAATTATATTTTTGTTTTGTGAAGGAATTTATATCAATCATCTTTTTCTTCTCCTCTTTCTTTTGTCTCAACCGATGGACGTCCACTGCTGGACATAGGTCTTAAGGGAACTCCACACTCCACAATTTTGTGCCGCTTGGAACCAGCGGCTCCCCGCGACCTGTTTGAGGTCGTCAGTCAACCACGTTGGGAGCCTACCGACGCTGCGATTTCCGGTGCGAGGTCGCCATTCCAGCACTATATCTACCACCATACTATTTATATCAATATTTCGAACATATTCCAATGCTCCTGGTAACCGAATCACAAATGGCGTATTTTGACATTAGAACACAGATATGGAATTCCAGAAACCAAAGGACGCCAAACATTTATATTATCTTTGTAAAACAAAGTGCTTTCTTAATAGTCAATAATTAGTCGAAGATAACGCTAGTCAACTTGAAAGTGATCTAGAAGCACGTACCATCAGTAGTATAATGATAGTGGGACTTAAGACAAATGCAAAAATATTTATAGTTATGTTATGTTATAGATGTGTCAGTGACTCGAGACGCAGCAAATACTGACGTGTTAATTACATAATTACTTTAAACAAGAAACAGAATAGCCGTGCCAAATGGATAGTGTACTTTTGAATATATTTAAAGACGAGAAATGTAAACAAATAATATAGTTTAAATTCTTAATAATACGTGGCTAATTAGCTGAAATGAATGTATGAAAGTTGAAGTAATAGGTATCGATGACTCAACTTCTTTAAACAGTCGCCACGTAAAAGAATTAAAATTAAACATTAATATGAATTTATAGCTCTAGAATATGTTAACATATATTTCATGTAATAGTAGCAAAAAATACTTAAGAGTCAATAATCTCAATCAAACTATAACTGAGAGTTATAGCCTACTATTTCTTGTTAAGAATTAAAAAGAAAAAACCTTATGAATCATGTGCCAGAGGACTACACTGTTTCAAAACGTTATCCGATGAATCAGGATAGTCGGGTACAGTAATTCGAAACCTAAACTTTATTACGAGCGTTAATAGAGGTATTTCAATTTTTAATATTTACTAGTACATATTATACAATAATGATAAAACAAAATCTATTTGTACGCATGCCATTTCTAAAAAAGTAATACACGGGCATGCTTTCTTAGAATTAAATGATTTCGTTTTATCTTTCAAAATAAGCAGTATTGAAAAGTATCTCTCCAAGTATAAATATTGTATTATTTAATATTATATTATATAAGAGACAAATTACTTTTTTTAAATACCCCCAACTATGAACTGTGTTTTCCCGTTCTTGAAGAAAAATCGTAAAATTTTATACCCTATATGTTAACTCGCTTCAATTGCTCTATATTTATCAATATTGCTCCAGCGAATTACCCGTGAAAGCAAAACATAAAGGCAGACTTTCGCATTTATTATATTAATAAGGTTGGGTGAGCCTTTAGCTTAAAAAGCTTTAGAAACTGAATATGGTAACATAAAACTTGACTCAATATAAATTTTATGGACTAAATAAAAAATTTAAATACAATCATACTAAATCTTTTCTTAATAACTGTGAAAATGTAGGTAAAAATAATGATTTGGTATTCTGTGTTTTCGCATTGAGTGGGATAGCAAAACTAATTTAAAAACTATGGTTTAACATTATGAGATGATTGATTTAATTCCTTACTTGGTAACCATTACCTCAATCATTATGATTAATGCGAATAATGCGAGCCTTTAAAATTTTATCAATAAAAGCGGATTATCGAGTCGAGAGGAATCTTTTGTGAGTGAATTTGGAGAGAGGCCAAGACCGCAACGTCCCGATACGAAATACATCTTGTCTTTCCAGACATAAATAATGTTACCTATTGAAATTAAAATATTTCAAAGCTATAATAAGTCAATGATTTATGTTTCCAGACGGTGTAATTGACTACATCTTTGCTACTAACATGTTTGCTACTATGCAATTAAAGTGCTGTGGTCGAAATCACTCACCTGAAACAGTCATTCTATATCGTTCATGGGCTGCAATGGCTTTTTTTTACAGGAATAAACCCCTAATGGGTACCACCGCCCGACGTGACAGGCGACGGTTATATCAGACTTGCACGGACCAAAACATCCTGTGTACTCCACTACACTGCTGGTGACGGGGACAGGGTACCGTTATACACATTGTCCCCATCCCTGCCAGCAGCAACTCTGAACCCCAGAGTGCGCCACCTCTAGGTCGGGGCCTTTCTAAAAATTGACCCCTCCCTCCGCTAGACGATGCATTGGGAGCACCAGATGCATCGACCATCTCGGGGACCTTATAAGGTGGATGTCTGATACTGGGCTATAGTGGAACAACCTAAAAACTTGTTTTGGACTAGGATTAGGTGTAAATGTTAAAATACACGATCGTTTAAGCAGTAATCAGCAGCAAGTACCGGCACAACACAATTCAATATAACTTTTTTCGTTAAAGCAAACTAAATAATTTTTTATACATTTTCATTAGCATTGAAAACTTTAAACCCATTTATCTCAAATCATGTTTTTTTTAGTGTGCCACTATTGCAGCCCATGAGCGTACATACATAGATAATATAAAAGAGATATGTATGTTCCATATAGACCTCGAAACGGGTGGACGAATTATAATGAAAATTTTAGACAATCTTTAGATTGATCCAGCAGATATTTCTGCAAGTCTGGTGGCGATCTAAACACATTTTTTGAACTGTCAATGTAACGACAAATTTGATTCGAGAGTAACTCAAACAAGACTGTGCCACTATAACGTGTGTCTGGAACACTAGATAATAAGACAGGATAATACTATTGTTTATTTGGCGTGATACGGAATTCACTGTGGAACCAATATTAGTGAGGCTGTACATACTAATTTGTACTAAATATATATAATCTATATTTATGTACATATAGGTATAGATAGTATGAATGTTCATTTATACTAAACTAATTATAGAAACATTATACACGAAGCCTAATTGCGCGAAAGACCATTACGTAATTAAGTCGCGTATCAAATTGCTTGGATGAAAAAAATTGTAAACACACGTGCACACTTACATAAACACAAAAAATTTCCATAACAGTAATATGCAAAATTTCAACTTAACTTATTAGAGTTTTACAATAATCATATTATAATTGTAATGTAATTTTTCAATTATTGTAATTTACGAAAAATATACTTTAGTTAACCCCGGGAAAAACTTCTATTTTCAATCTATTACTCACCTGACTTGTTCATGCTTTTGGATATAAATCTTGTGGAACTGTCCCTCGACAGGCGATATTATGTCGTTTTTCATCTCCATAGCAACGTGTTGCGGCAGCACGGATAACAGTAATCGTTCCTGTTGGCAATATCATGTCATTTTATAAAAACATGCAGCAATTTATTAGTGTTCTTTCAACAAACTTTAAAATGGGTTAATGGGGGTTTTAAATGAAATACACACACTTGTGTGTTTGCGTGCGTGCGTGCGTGTGTGTGTGTGTGTGTGTGTGTGTGTGTGTGTGTGTGTGTATTTACTGTATGTAACTTTTACGTATTTAATTATTATATAATTTCGCACATATAATTATTATATACGCACATAAATCCCCAGTGCAGTATCACAACAAATTAATCAATATAATTCCAAGGATGGCCAATGGCCCCGTGAATATGATGAATAAACCGCACACAGATTAAAAAAGATTACATCTTTACATATCATATTAAATTTAGAAAGAAAGAAAAACTTTATTTATAACGTACACCACTAAGTTTTACATATAAGGACACAATAATTATGATAAATTTATTTATAAAGGCGCGGTGTGACGCCATAAAATGGGTAACCACTCGGCTTTGGTTCGAATTTGAAACCCGAACACCGATTTTCAGTGGCCGCCATTTTTTTACGCACGGACGTCAGCAACATATAAAAGCTAAACTAACTTTAGTATCACAAATCTTAATAAGTTAAGCTTAAGCCATTCTAAGATGAATTTTTCCCAAATAGTACTTTTACAGTCGTAATGTTAACTTATTACTTTACCTAAGATAACGTTATTTATTTCATCCCGCAAGACTTATTTATTATTAATAGAGTTTCTCATTAAAAACGACAAGTTGAATTAGAGCTTTTCCCATCTATAATTAAGACAGACGCGTCCTTATTCGGAGCCCATAAAATATTCAAGCATAATATAAATTTATCGATGCTTAAAAATGTTCCTATTATTTCAAGGGCAGTCTGAAGATAAGGATAAGTATACTTACTCACTACTTTAGGTCGAATTTGTTCGTGAATGGGCAAATATTTGAACTAAGCAAACCCGAGTCAAAGATTTTGTTTATTTTGATAGGTTCGATATCCCGGAACAAATAAATAGAAGTGTTATTCGTTCATTTGTTGCACACTATATTATTGTATATTGATCATTGTGAAAGTAAAATAGAAAGGAATTTTTTTCCTTAGATTATTTCGTAATTATCTAACACTAGTTTTTACCCGCGACTTCGTTCGCGTGATTTGTTGTCGCGTGATAAGTTGATTATAGATGGGGCATTTTAGTGTCATACTATTCCTGTACAATTAATAGGATTCTATAGCCTATATGTTATCCCGGTATACCTATAAGGAACAATTGTGCCAAATTTCATCGATCAATATTAGTAGGATTATTACGAAGTAGCGAAATTGGTGAAACGGTCTAAAGCTCGCTCAATGATTTGTAGCTTTTCGGTAAGAGCTCATATACAATGTACACGTCCTACTAATATTATAAATGGGAAAGTTTGTGAGTTTCTTTCACGGCGAATCCGCTAAACCAATATCGCTGAAACTTCATACAATTATTCCTTATACACCGGGGTAACATATATGCTATAGAAATCCTGTTAATTCTACAGAAATAGGATGACATTGAAAAGCGTCATCTGTTATCAATCTAACACGTCTAACAGTCCACGCAAACGAAGTAGCGGGTAAAAGCTAGTTTGTATAAAATTAATTATTTTCTTACTAGTTTCTCGTTCTCATCCTCCATGTCCAGACGCGCTGCGATGCAGTTGCGCGTGTCGAGGAAGGCTCTTCGCTGAGCGTTCTCCATCAGGGAATGCATGAGCGCGCCCACCACGTTGACGCAGACGAACACCACCACATTGCCAAGGATCTGTTCAAATAACATATATGTGAATAACACCACCAACCACTATAAGATTAAAAAAACCCGAGAACATTCGCCTTTGGCGAAAAAAATATTTTTATGATAAGTAAGTAAGTAGTAAGTAACGGCCTGTTACTATTATTATCCCACAGCTGGGCGCAGGCGTCTTCTCTCCGTTTTTTGAGAGAAGAATTGAAGTTAAGACCTACCATGCTGCTCCTAGGTAGGTTTCACATATCCCTAGAATTTTCTAGAGATATACAGGTTTCCTCACGATGTTTTCTTTTACCGAAAAGCGTGTGATAAATTGCAATTATCAATTAAACACATAAGTTTTGATAGAAAAACTCATTGGTGCCTGCCCGGGTTTGAACCCATGATCGTATCTAGAGATTCAAAACATATATTACTACCTACTAGACACAAGAGTCATAATAGATGATTTTAAAGACTTGTGACACTTAATGTAAAATTGGTTCGAACCGGGCGGTTGGGCAGGCCAATGAGGCCACCAATGAGTTTTTCTGTTAATATTTATTTGCCTAATTGATATTCATAATTTATAATGCACTTATCGGCGAAGTAAAACACCGTGAGAAAATCTTTAAATAATTCTTCGGATATGTATTAATAAATTTTAAAATTTATTTTAATAAAGATATCGTCGTTTAGTGCTCAACTTCCTGCTTAAAAAAAATTAAGTGTTGATAGACTCACTAGCTAGCTAGTGACTGATGACCTAAAATAGTTGTAGGATCCGTAGGATTCAAACGCTATATGTTCTTATGGGAATCAAATTACTTAAAGACACCTACCCTACGGTTTAAAATAGTTGAAGAGAGTGATATACAAGTTTAAAGATGTCTATATCTTCTATAATCGTTACATAATACATGAGAATAAACAAAAACTTAAGAATAACGGTTTAATAACAAAGACATTTTCCAAATACTTCATATAATTAAGACGCAGAGAGCAGACATCAAAGGGTTTCATGTAGTATCCCTTTGATGTCTGCTTCTGAAATATAGCAAAACCTTTAGCCTTATAGTAAAATTCTAAAGATTGAGAAAAAACTTATTGGTAAGCCTCTTACCGGCTCGGCACAGGGTCAAGCGTATAGTCAGTTCACCTGATTTATTGTATTTCAGATTAGGACTATAGATGTAGATGGCTTAGTCCGCTTGGAGTCATTAAACATGAATAATTCACGATGTTTTATCGCCAATACAAATGGTGTTACAAAAGTGTTTAAAAAATGTAACGGCAAATAGAACAACATCAATCAATGTCACACGTAAATGGCTGTCAAATTTAATGCACTAAGCGTACATGCATTTTTGATTACGACAAATATGCATATTTTAATAGTGAATTGATGTAGATATGTTTTATGTATAAGGCGTGTTAACACGTTTTTAATCACACAATATTATTCCAAAATAACCTCGCTTTAACAATTCCTCTAAAGCATTCCTACCCGGAGTTCCACTTAGCCAATCAAATTGCGTCAATGGTTTAAAAATAATTTCTTCTTTCTCTCTTTCCTTATCCAAAGCAGCGGTGTCAAAAGTTTAAGATGTCTTAATTATTATCAAACTTAATATGGAGCGATCTAAGAAAGCGAAGAGAATATCAAAATAACTACCATAATTTCAGTATATATCCGAAGCCAGTAATAAATATACTTTAATATTTAGTATTTCTACGAACTATGAGATACATGTAACAAGCCTAGTTTTGTGAGTTGGAAACTCTACCTAACTTACTATGGATTGAACAGTAACTTAAGCTTCTTCAAAAATTTGACCCTTGATTAAACATTCAGAAGTCTGATAGTAATTTATGTGACTGTTAATCCAACTCAGAGTATGATATCGTGGTTTACACAATCATCCTTGACTTTTGGACTTAAGAAATATTTCAATCTTTGATTGTAACGTTTTTATTTGTAGTGAACTATATTTTAATATGTGTTTCTAAGTTTTATTGGATTTAAGAAATTGTAATACTCTATCGAACTGAAAATAAAATAATATCAAATACGTTATTTATTACGTGTTTGATTCCGAAAGCAATTCATCTATATCGCACATGAACATTTAATTTCAACAAATTTAAACATAGTATACCTTTACTCAAAAATCACTGTATTTTTGCGAAAACCACATTAAAATTCATTTAATAGTTTCAGAGTCCGTTGCTAAGAGAACCGTCGGGGAACTATATTTATACTAATATAATATAATAATATATGCGACACTTACACACACGGTCGTCCGTCCCCAAAGTAAGTAACTTAATACTTGTGTTATATATAGGTGACAGACTACTGGTGAATATATGCATATATAATTTATAAATACATACTTAAATATAAGTATACACCCAGACTTGACGACCAACAAATTGATTTATAGAAACTGTTGGCTCTCAACGGGAATCGAACCCGCGACCCTCGGAGCTGAAGGCCTCCTCACTACCCACTGCGCCAATGGGCCAGATAGTTATTTTATAGTATGTAGTGATCTTGACTCAAGGTTAAGTAATATGTTTTTCATAAACTATAAATTCTAAGCGAATTTATACTGAGATTCTTGAAGTTGATTGACTGACAGACACAATTTATGTTTATATTCAATATCGATAATATTTTCAACATTGTTCACATCGTACGCATAACAATAAGTTTGTATGGGGGTTCTGAACATTTGAACAACTGAAGTAAGTTTAGGGAGTTATGTATTCATCATAAATTCAATATAAAATTGTGAGCTTATACGTAAAATCTTAATTTTACGTATAAGCTCACAATTATAGAGTAGACAAAGCTTTTATTATTTAAATATTTAATTTATAAAAAATTGTATCATTGCAAATAGACAGTTACAATGTAGTCAAATGTTTTTATGTATGTGTCATTCTTAAACATTCCTAAATTTAATCTAAATCTAATATTTTATAAATATATTTGACATTTTTATTATACTATATTTAATATTTTTATTACTATTTTTTTATTATTCGACACTTATAGTTTACTGACATTAATACCATACGATTATTATTACTAAACACACAAAATATTTGATTGTAGATCATTGCTGTGTCACAACTCAAAAATTAAATTTTAGTACACTGTTTGTTCTTATCATGGGCATAATATATGGCAATAAATATACATAAAAATTTACCACCCTAGTAGAAAAAAATAACACAGTTCCGGTAAAACTCAACCAATAATCTTCAGAAGAAACTCATCATCGATTCACTTATTTAATTCTAATAGACGCAAACATGTATGTATATCTGAGGGGGTTTAAATCAAACCTAGCTATATCCAAAATAATTAAAATTGAGTAAAATGAAAATTTTGTTTTATGTGTTTAATTCTTGGACTTTCGACAAATAAAAAATATTAAACACAGATTTAATCACTGTGAATTTAAGTAATATCAATCTTTACGTTTCCTTTTTTTTCTTTTTTTTTTTATTTATTTAACATTTTCAAAAATACATAAATACAATAAACTTAAATATAGCATTAAAAAAAAACCACTAAGGTTTGTCGCTAACGCTACAGTCCTGCCAACTGTAATGCAAATATTTAAATTTAGCTGATTTGATTGTGACTTTAGGATTAAGCTAATTTTGATTCTGATCCCCTCATTTATGCTTTCACATGTACGATTGTTTAGCGTCTATCTGGTGAAGGCATTCATCAAACAATGAAATAGATACCTTTTATTAACGAGGTTAATACAGCTTCGAACAACGATAAAGTCGTACATCTATTTACAATCTATACAGATAGTGAGATATCCTTTATTTACATATAATAGCAATACCACAATGATATCTGAGCTTTAACTCCCAACCAATTTATCACACATTTATTACGCCTACAATATCTTGCGTGGTCAGATTGATGTACCTTTTGATAATAATATTATGTAGCAAGAAGTACTACTCTATTTTTAGTATTAGTCAACTATTAAAGATTATACTTCTATCAAGCACGATTTAATGGTCATTTTAAAAATAGATTCTAGCTATTATAGAAAAACTTCTGGTTTAAAGTGGTTAGACGACATCCTGAATGGGTGTTCACTTTAAATGCAATTATAAAATTTACGATGAGAGGAAATGGTGAATTTCCGTTGTTTGTTTGAGCGCGATACTTTTACCGGTTTTTGAGGTAATTGTAGACATAGGTATATCATTAACTGGAATATTCCTTATTTTATAATACTGTAATAACGCTCAAAAATTTACAGGATTCTTAATTGCTTCTATGCACATCATTCTACTGCCCTTATCTCTATGCTTCTATGCACAAAGAGTGATAGTAGCATATCTTAACTGCAGTCAGCTACGCATCCATCTGCAACGATTATCTTGTAACCGTCAAATTGTAATAACTTTTTCAAAGATTAGCCGCCGAGTTTCTTGCTGGTTCTTCTCGGTAGGAGCAAACTTCCGAATCAGTGGTAGCTTCTTTAAAACATTTGACGATTTAAAAGTACTGTAAACACTGTCCACTTGAATAAAGAATATTTTGAATTTGAATTTGAAAGAAGAAATAGTAAATGAATTGACTAATTTTATTTTGATAGTCATTAAACTGTGTATTCATACGAGAATCGGAATGGATGGATCTGAAATCACTGCTATGAGCCCCGTCTCAATGCTTTTTATAAGATATACGATGGGTGTGGAAGGAATAACCTAATAAGAGTCATGTTTTACGACCCGAAGACGATAAAGTCGAGGATCTTACTCGAAATTAGATTTTTGTGAATACTCGTGGTAAATAAAATTTTGAGCATAGTTACATCCTACTAATATTAATAATTGCGAAAGTTTGTGAGTATGGATGTATGTTTGTTACTCTTTCACGGCGAACCCGCTGAACCAATATTGATGAATGCGGCACAATTATTCCTTATACACCGGAACAACATATAGGCTATAGAAATCCTGTTAATTCTACAGGAATAGGATGACATTGAAAAGCGCCATCTATTATTGATCTATCACACGACAACAGGCTACGCGAACGAAGTCGCGGTTAAAAGCTAGTACCATATACACATAATATAAGTACATATTTTTTTCATTTTGTGTCTTTTAAATAATACAAGATATCGTCCGGTATGTACAGATATGTACTTATCTGATACAAAAAGTCCTTAGATCAATACAAATAATAAAAAAAATTGCGTCGAGTGTATCCATTTGCAATTTATCACACGCTTTTTAGTGAAGGGAAACATCGTGAGGAAACCTGTATATCTCTAGAGTATTATGGGGATATATGTTGCCTACAAATTTGAATTGTAGCGGCGTGGTGAGTGTTAGCTCCAAAGCTTTCTCTCAAAAAACGGGGCAAGGAGGCCTATGCCCAACAGTGGAATAATAAGTGACAGTCACTTTACATTTTTTTAATGTAAACTTTAACGCTATTTGGACTACTTTGTATTTATTAATAGAAGCAACGCTGACAAAGAACGCTATGGCCACTCATATAATTGAATTATACGGAAGACCGTCGCGTTAAAGAACATGGTTTGATGACACAAATATCGAAGATGCTATAAAAGTTTTGAATATATGTTCACGGCCTACTAAACTCCACACCCACATTGTTTGTTATTGATTTATTTCACCCGAAACAATGTTCAGCAGTATGTAATCAATTTAAAATGAATAATAAAAAATAAACGAATACGTTTAGGGAATCACGCCGGGCACCTTACAGTGCACCGACACTTTTTACTACAAAATCCAACGACAAAATGATTCTACCACCAGTTCGGAACACTAATCCACTTGAGAAGAACTGGCAAGAAACTCAGTGGTCAAAGCCATCACGAATAGCAATTATTTGAGGTTAGATTCTAATAACTCGAAGTATAAAATAGGTCATCTAAACACGTCTACCTCCTACGAATGCCTCAAGCCAAAAGAGAGTGAATAATTTTTTTTTCGGTCACTAACTAACGCTGTTAGCCCTAGAGGTTTTGACAGCGTCACCGAGAGAGTGGGCGAGCGCAGAAGCATCGCCGGAGTGAAAAACTGGGAGAGCGAGTCTCAAGCGAGACTCGCAGCATCCTGGGAGCGTCGCCTTAAGGTTGCCTCCTGTGAGGCCGGACCTCGGCTTAAAATGACGCGTTGTGGAGGACTGTATCGGACTTGTAACGTCAGCCGTTGCCTTATATAGGCTGTCACAGCTTAGAGTTCTGGATTCCCAACAATATTATATATAGTAGTAGTATGCCTGTATACGGGAATATGGTTCCAAAGAATCTGAATAATAATTTCCGTAAACGAATAATTCTGCCTTCTTTATCCTACTTGTTACAAGTGTTCGGAGGTGAACCAAATGATAGGCGTTGAACCAATCAGTCTATAACAATACTTGCTTGTGTGATGCGTGGCTTTGCGATTTTGTCGTCGAACCTATCTCTTGATGATGCTACGATGGCGGGGGAAACGATTGTTGAGTTTGTGATAGTACGTGTGATAACGTGTGTAGTGCTTGTGTATTGTGGCGGTGGTGGTAGAAGTTTCTGCGTGTGTTTTACGAATCCTGCATGTATCAGGTATAAAAACGGAGAGACTACATTTAGCATTATAAATATTCTCTATTTAACGCCGTGTGGTATCCGGCTGAATAGAATAGTACCACCCTCAAATCTTACCGAGGTGTCGTAAAAGGCGACTAAGGTAAGTCGACCCGCCGTGTGGTATCCGGCTGAGTAGAATAGACCACCCTCAAATCTTACCGGGATGTCGTAAAAGGCGACTAAGGTAAGTTGACCAGCCGTGTGGTATACGGTTAAGTAAAAAAGACCACTTTCTTTCTTTCCGAGGTGTCGTAAAATACGACTACGGTAAGTTGACGTTAGGCAGGCGGCCGGTCGTAAAATACGAAGTCAAACCAAGTGACAACATGTTTGTAACATGTTGTGCCCATTGCACTTAGAGTGGGATAAGGGCAGAAGGATATATACATATATTCTCTATTTACTTTATCGCGGATTATAACAAGATAATTGTACTTTAAAGACAATAATCCAAAGTATCTTCTTAGCTAGCTCACATTTTCCTAAATCCATATTATTCTTATATTCTATCTCAGCAGTGGTATATTTTACAATGTCAGTATTGTATGTATTAAGTAAGTGACTATGTAAAGTCACTTACTTAATACATGTAAGTTAAGTTTAATCATGATCATTGAGATCATATGTGTAAAACTACGATATACAAATAGAACCAATCCATTATGAGATAGAACAACGAATGCTCACTGAACTGTGACCTTAGACATTTTCTCTGGCTCTATTTACATCTATGACCTATTTAAAGAAAATCTGAAAAATATCGTTATAAAATTACTATCAAAGACGATAATGTTGAAAGGTCAACAAAAGCTTTTGTTATGCACCCTTTGTAATGTCAAAGAGCCAGCAGATGACGTTCTAAGTCTGTTTACAAGAACCCTGTTATAGATCTTTAAGAAAACCTTTAATGTAATTGCAGAATGTTTTTCAGACTTAGGAAGAAGTAAAATTTTACAGTATTATTTAGACAGATAACGGAATCAGTCCATTAAACAACAAAAGTTGTCGACTTTGGAAAAGTTTTTCCGTCACCGCGATATCTATACTAATACTCGTATATAAAGCTGAAGAGTTTGTTTGTTTGATTTGTTTAATCTCAGGAACTAGTGGACCGATTTTAAAAATTATTTGCGTATAAGATAGTCCATTTATCGAGGAAGGCTATAGGCAGTATAACATCACGATAAGATAAATAGGAGAGGAGCAGCAATAAATAATATTGCGAAAACAGCAAAATATTAAGCTTTCCTTGCTAGCGCTAAGTAAACGGTGAAAGTTATTCAAATCTCTTATACTTAACTTACGATAACCGATTTTATGTTCAAAATTTCAATTCGGGAAGAATTTATGATACACAGATTTCCAAGCGTGCAAAGCTGCCGGCACAGCTAGTATTTAATAAGCATCGAAGATATATGACCAAATAATATAATTACAAGCTTGCATATTTATTGTTTTTTAGACAATTTATTAAATAGTGCAAATATAATATTGTGCCATCGATTTTTTTTAGCGGCTTTTCTCTATCTAACATCTGTAAGTAAGCAAAGGTATTGTAGTTTGAAAGCGCCGTATTACCATAACATCAGCGTAGTAAATAGGTAAACTAGCAGATGCAACGTGATAGAAAAAGCTCTCTACTATATAGTATATACTATAAAACAAACTCCCCAAAATCTGTCTGTATTTAATCTCAAAATCTATATAACGGATTTTTGATTTGGTTTTTATTAAAAGATACAAGAAGGTAAATTAATTTTCATACATAACGGTTTTATGTAAATTGGAATAGAAAAAACGCACACACTGGATTTCAATTGGACAAATTGTGTTGTTGTACCGAATTTCATCAATATTGGTCTACGGATTATCCATAAAAACGTAACAGCCACACAAATAGACAATTGAATTTAAAATATTACACTGAATTAGACAACTGTTAATTTTTCAGTTTTTGTTCTAACCGGAATTATTTTTTGTCTCAGATATATGTAATGTAACGCATAAATTTTAAAAAATGTTGTTTTACGTATTGTTTTAAAATCTTATATTTTTTGTCAAGAAATTTAATTACACTATAAGTCAGTTTCCGCATAAAAAGAAATAATATAAAAAATAATAATAATGAAAAAATTATTAATATATAATAATCACGTCGAAATTTTACACATTGTACGTATTATAGCATTATCTTCTAAAAAAATTTAAAAGTTTATCTGTGGTCAATAATTCGGTTCAACTCAGTATCGTTATCGAGGTAACATTTTACTGTTTAATAAATTTTTGAAATATAAGGCGTTGATATATATATTTTTTTTTAATTTAAACTCGTGAGTAGTATTCATAGTTAATGTATTGAACCGGCTATACTCACGTCTTATTCTACGTTACGTCAAGAAGCAGATATTATGTTCAAATATCATTCATCATAGTGTGAGACGATTGAAGCAAGCACGTGATCCCTACCAAGCGTTAGCGAGCTTGAATTCCAGACAAGCACCTTTTTTTTACTTAAAAATACTCATATTTGATATTAACATTCCGCACTCAATTTTAGCTTTGCCATAACAACAATTTAAAAATCACTATTAATAAAAGGATAATACAGAAAGCCTACTATACTATTGAGGATTACTTAGATGATAAAAATACGTGGACATAACTACTCTTCGACCCTATAAAAGACAGTACTGACGAATTATAACTAGTGATAAGAATTATATTTTTAAAAGAGTAACCGCCGAGAGTCTTGCTGGCTCTTCTCAGTAGAAACAGCTTTCAGAACCAGCAGTAGAGTTGACGATTCAAAAGTCCTTGTTTGCAAGTTCATTTCAATAAAGAATATTTGAATTTTAATTTGAACAGATACGATTTACGTAATACGCTTCATATATCATTGTAAATCTTACATACAGGATATATGGAGAGTAATTGATAAGAACCGAATACGAATAGTTATTAAACGGAAGCCCCTTCAGTACAATAATTGAGTAATCGTTTATTTTGATTGATAGCCCACATCCAAATCATGTTTAAAAGCAATCAAAACTAATTATTTCTCCGAATGTATGTTAAATTTCAATTATCTGCTAAGAGTACGCTCAAACATCTTTAGAGTAGATCAGAAACATGCTGTTGTTAAATGTGTAAAATAATTTTCTTAAATCAGTGTGAATTTTATTTTTATTTCTATTATTTATATTAGAAATCGCCAGCAGCTCCGCTCGCGTGATAAGATTAAAACCGTAATACAGTATTTAGAAAACCATAAAAATGGTTAAAGTGGGTCAACCCTAAAAGCTAGACATATGCTGTCCAGGACTTTTATTTAGACATTTTAGAAGGGAACAATTTTGTTATCCATGATTTTTTAATGTACCTTATTACGTGATGTTATATACCTTATAGCCTTCCTCGATAAATGGACTATCTTACATTGAATTACAAAGAATGTTTCAAATCGGTCCAGTAATTCCTGAGATTAACGCGTTCAAACAATCAAACAAACTCTTCAGCTTTATATATTAGTATAGATAATTTACGTGTGTGGTCTGTTAAATTTACGCGCTAATTTTGAACCAACCAAACTAGAAAAAAAGGAATATACCTACCTAGAAGATATTAACTGTAAACTTTAATTTTAAACTTAAAGAATATATAAAAGAATAAATAGCTACTGGGTTTAGTAATTAATTATACATGCTATTAAGATTTTACAACATAATTAAGTAAGCGTTACATTAAAATTCCATAGTTCAAAACTAATTAAAAGTTTATTTTATAACGTAATTTTAATATTACGGAGTCTACTATTTCTTAGATATATTCTTTCGTTTAAGATTTTTCGTTTTTCGAGTATCAGAGCCGTCAAGCAATAACTTGTGAGAATTCTATGGTTGATAATCTAGTACTTATGTTGAAACCACATACCGTGCTGAAACGCATATTTTGCACGCTTAGTATTAACAAGTCTTAATTGAAAATTTGGCTTAACGCCGTGTGGTGTCCGGCTGAGTAGAATAGACCAACCTCATTTCTTACCGAGGTGTCGTAAAAGGCGACTTAAGTAAGTCGACCCGCCGTGTGGTATCCTGCTGAGTAGAATAGACCACCCTCATTTCTTACCGAGGTGTCGTAAAAGGCGAGTAAGGCAAGTTGACCCACCGTGTGGTATCCGGTTGAGTAAAATAGACCACCCTCTTTCTTACCGAGGTGTCGTAAAATACGACTAAGGTAAGTTGACGCCAGGCAGGCGGCCGGTCGTAAAAAACGTAGCCAAATCATGCGACAACATGTTTCTAACATGTTGTGCCGACCCCACTTAGAGTGGGATAAAGGCAGGAGGTTGATGATGAATTGAAAATTTGGCTGATAATTGAGTCAGTCACAATTGTTATCCTTATTTCAATGCCGTCTATGATATCACGAACTATTAAAAAAGTTAATGTTCTCTCGCTCTTCGAAGTTATGAGTTAATGTAATTTGCCACAAAACAACTTTTTTGAATTCGGTCACTTTAATACTAATCGTGCGATTTATGTATCTTTTACATATTAATACTCTATATATTATGTACAAAGTAGAATTGACGTAGCCGGCCACATGGAAGCCAATTGGATTCAGTGTTGAGATTTATTTTTAGAAAGCAGCAAAAGCTTAGCAGGCATCTCGTTAAAGCCAATACATTGTATTCCATACTTACAACTATAAAATATTGTCTTATTCATATCAATTGAATTTAATTAACTATTTACTTCTATTTTTCTATTAATCGATACTGATAATATAAATGGGAAAGTCTGTCTGTATGTTTGTCTGCTACACTTTAACATCGGCCTGACGGCTTAACTAGGTTTCATTAAAAAATGTAAAATGGAATGCAAATGATATTTTAGCTGTCATTTGTATAGTTGCGATAGCTCAATGGGTAACGGGCGAAAAAACTGAAAATACCTGGAATCAAGCTCCTGTTAATACCAACCTTTATTTGCTTTTTTTATTTTTTTATAATTTTAAAAAAATATACCGAGAATTAATCGGACACCAAGGTACTCTTTATTTATTTAGCAACAGATTTTTTATAAAAAATATAGGCTTTTAAAAGAACTCGTGCAATCAACACTATTAAGAAAGGTTTTTCACCAATACCAGCCATTCTTAGCTTTATTTGCTAGGTTAGACTATTCCCCAAGCACATCAGACTTTACAAAAGAATTACGTCCTTGATACGTTTAAAGCAGTTTCCAGTAGCCAACCATATTGTAGCCCGCATAAACATAAAAAAAGAAACAATAATGCAATAAAAAGCACGAAAGCCCTAAATATTTTCATAACGCTAAAAATACAAAAATAGACACTTCACGAACAGTCGATTCATTCTACTATCATCATCATCATCATCATCATACATTTACTAGGCGAATATTTGCACTGAATAAACGAAATAAGCAAGGTAGATATATATATCCTCCTGCCCTTATCCCACTCTAAGTGGGGTCGGCACAACATGTTATAAACATGCTTTCACATGATTTGGCTTTTTTTTTTTCCCGATTTTAAGTGGGTCGCTGTATTTTTTTATTCGGCCCACTGCTGAGAAACGCCCCATTTGGCCAAACTCATCCAGGTCAAGGGTGGTGGCTTCCGCGATTGGATACGTCCACCGCCACCCTGCCTGTTTGCTTAACTTTTTACGCTGTATTCTAAAACTAAAGGTCTTAAACTAACTTTACTAACTTATAATTACCGCTAAAAGAACAAACACAAGTGGGTCTCATAATTAAACATTTAACACAAATAGGTGACGTAAACTTATTAATTTAGCAATATAGAAAGAAGAGTATAACAGAAAACAACAAAATATATACATGCAAAATCACGCTTAATTCAATTACTTATATACTATATCCTTATATAACTACTTATATAGGCATCTTAATATTATTAAGTATACCGAGGGGGGGTGGACAAATATTAATGTTTGTGCTGTAAGGTGCCGGGGCGAGAGGAGTTCTTGTTAGTGTTGTGGATTTGTTAGGTTTGTGTCACTTGTGTTGTACTTACGGGATAAAGTGTAATGTATTTGTGAGATGGATAGTTTTTGTGTATAAAGGTGTTAAGTGTTGTTGAATCGTTTTAAGTGATCTATGATGTGGCTAGTGAATCTTATGAAAGATTCAATAGCCACGTGTTTCCCTACTAATGTGGTGAGTTTATATGGGTCCAGCTGAAAGTACTCGCAGAGATTTTCATGCTCGAGCCTCTGTTTGCCGAATGCGGGGCACTCGGCAACCAGGTGCTCGAGTGTCTGTTTCGTGTAATCGTCACACGGACAGACATCGGACTCGACGATTTTGAACCTCTTCAAGTACTCTCGGTGGAATGCATGTCCTGTGATGAACTGAGTAAGTTGAAATGTGTGTGGTGTGTGCGTGTAGAGTTCGTGTATGTCTTCCAGACATGATTTGGCTGAGTTTTTATGACTGGCCGCCGGCCTGACATCAACTTACCCGAGTTGTATTTTACGACACGTCGGTAAGAAGCAGGGTGGCCTATTCTACTAAACCGGATACCACATGGTGGGTCAACTTACCTTAGTCGCCTTTATTACACCTCGGTAAGCAATGACGGTGGTCTATTCTACTCAGCTGGATACCACAACCACATGGCGGGTCGACTTACCTTAGTCGCCTTTTACGACACCACGGTAAGAAATGAGGGTGGTCTATTCTACTCAGCCGGATACCACACGGCTATGTCAAATAACTTATACAATAGTACAGAAATGTGATAACGAAAATTGGTCGCAGCGTACGTATAACTGAGGTAAAAAAAAAATCCGGTTCACAAAGTTTTACCATGAATAAATAAACGCAAAATGCACTGAATAATAATGCATGATATCATTTTAGAAGCTCTACTCTGTCTCTATTGAAGCCATTCAACATCCAATTTCCGATGCGAATACATTTTTCAATATATATTCAAGAATGAATATAAATCTTTCAGTATTGACTTCTACTCGAAGAATAGAAGCGAATATCGCAAAGGATGTAAAGCCCATATAAGCAATCAGGAAAATTCTGCGAACACGTAAATCAAATAAACTGATTTTTTATTCTTACATACTCGTATTTTATTAAAGCTTGCTACAATATTTTATCGAGGAAATATGAATACAGCATATAGAAACAAATATCTGGATTCATTTTCTTGCCCTTATTCCAACCCTAAGTGGAGTTGGCCAACATGATTTGACTCGTTATTTTACCTCCGGCCGCCTGTCTGACGTCAACCTACCTTAGTCGTCTGTTACGATACCTTGATGAATAATGAGGGTGGTCCATTCTACTTAACCGGATACCACGCGGCTGAGTATCTATCTGGTGATATATCCTCCAAATTGAAGTCGACCCCAAACACAAAGATATAAAAAAGATCATATAGATCAATGGCATTTATCACAGAACTTAGATATTAAGAACCTTAAAAAGAAAATTTTTAATACAAGAAATTAACTAAATAATTTATTCATATGACATACTTCTGTCACAAAACTTTTTTCTATTATCATAAGTTGACCTTTGCAAACCCAGGGAGGTGTAAATAATTCGAGACAGTCCAACAGTGAATAAATTTCATACATAATGTTATGGTCGCATTATTATGGAAATGTAATCTGAACTGATTTTGAGCGTGTAAAATGTCTCCAAATCAAAATCTTTTTTATGGGATATGACTGTGAATATAAATAAAACGACATTTTCGAATGATAAAAGAAACACTTAATGAAAACAAAAGCACTCACGGAAGCAAAACCACATTTTAAGAAGGTTAAATGGCTAGGAAAGTGCTTTCAAAAAAAGAAAAGCGAGTAAATTCGAATGACCCAACAAATACCTGTCATACAAAAAATCTTTTAAAATTACGAGTTCAAGTCCTTAGAAATGTGAACAGATTTTGTTGCAATTTATACGTAGTAACCAAAAAAATTCCAATTCAAAATGAATCATTTCAACTGTCTGTGCCACAGACAAAAAAAAGGAGTCTATAGTTCTAAACACATCTTTTTTATTTGTGTACTCATGTAAGAAGGACAAGAGTTACCATGACTTGCCCGAGCTAAATTCAAGAAACTATTTATATATTCTTATATAATTTATTTATTTTTATAAATAAGTATTTTTCGATATCGTAGATATAGAGTAACTATCGAAGACAAACATAATTTCTAATCAGTCCATTAACGGAAGCAGCGAAAACAGGTTGGAGAAACTACAATATTGACTCATTTCACCACAAGAAAATGACACACATGTATTCAAGCATTTTCTTTGATTGCGATCTATTTACTTGATGAAACTATCTATAATTAAACAAAATTAGACAGATTTGGCACAGGTCGGAATGCCAAATTGAACACAAATTATTGTAGTGAATCCTGATCAGGAAATTAGAGCGCAGGTATGTTTAGAAGTTTTTTTATTGCACAAACCAAAACACATACATATATGCCAAGCTAACAAAAGAATGTTTAAAATGAACGCTTTTAATAAGTCAATTCTGAAAATTCACTATGAAATAATTTGTAAATCAACTAACCACAATTACTAATTGGGATAAGCCCAGTGCTTAACTAATCATAAAAACATAGATTTCACATGTGTCGACTATTTTTCACAATTAAAGTGAGTCTTTAGTGAGAAAGCTAGCTCGAAATCGCGATGAGGCGAGCATAATATACATACTTGTATTTAAATATTAGTCTTACGAGCTATAAAACAAATTTACTGCATGCCAGATGATGAAGAAATGGTATTTATGAAAATGTCAACAGCCAATTAAACGAGCTGTCGCCTAATTGCCGTTAAGTGTTCAGCCTAAATTGTTTTAGTTCTCGTACATGATAATTAATAAACCCGAAGGATCGTCTTGAATATATAGGTGCCATTAAGTTTAATACACTCAATAACCTCAGGACGTTATGTATAAGTAATAATATTATATTTTGTTACTTAAGTCATGATATTGGATAGCGACCTATATCTAGGTCTATCCAATGTAGAGCGTGAATGTAATTTTTAAGTGTTTTGTATATTTTAAACATTAAAATTAGGATTCAAACTTTTACTAAAAGTAAGTAGCGGCCTGTTACGATCCCACTGCTGAGAATAGGCCTCTTCTCTCCGATATTAGAGAGAAGGTTTTGGAGCTAAGACCTACAACGCTGCTCCAATGCGGATTGGTAGGTTACACATATCTCCAGAATTCTCTAGAGATATGCAGGTTTCCTCACGATGTTTTCCTTCACCGAAAAGCGTGTGATAAATTGCAATTATCAATTAGACACATAAGTTTGAACCCGTGACCTCCTCGAACGAGTCGCACGGTCTTACCGCTGGGCTACTACAGCTTTACTAAAAACACATTCCTTTTTAAGGACATTTCCCATTTTTCAAAGAATATTGACCCACGTTTAATTTAGGGGGTATTTCTAAGATAACGTATCACAAAGCTACAGGCGAAGCCATTAATATAGGTAAACTAAAATGATCCGTCAATTCAAGGTGACAGGTGAGGTTGGTTATTGATAAAAAAAAATGATAGAAGTTTTCTTATTTAAGGTGTAACAGATAGGTACTTGGTGTGCACTCTATATACAATAAACTTACAAAAATGTTTATTTATACCTACCACATAGGTAAATGAATGGGTACATGGGTAGATCGAAGAAGTTCACTAACATCGGGAACTGTCGTCCCAACGACTAATTACTACGCGGAAGCTATCGCTAGAATTAAGATCACATCTAATACATATCTATTATACACACATCGTAGATTTGTACTTCAAACAATATAAGGAGGTAAAAATGAACAATCCTTGGTTTATTTAAACAAAACATCGTATGGAGTGACAAAACGTTAGCAAAGTGAGAACTAACAAAGGGACATTAATTTACATGTTTATCGTCTTTGTTAATGCTGATTAAACTTCAACTTTAATAGTTAACTAAAGGACACGGAATACTCCGTTTATTACTTTACTCGCATTGTCAAGGTTATCGTTATTTGAATCCTGTTTAACTAATTCTCTTATAATTAAAAAGCGGATATCTCAAAGAAAAGTAGACTAACTAAAGTGGTGAATTGCTCTTTTACAATTGTGAATATCGACTATAAAAACGTAAAAAATAAAAAATTAATAATAATATTTTTGTTGACAAAGATAATTTTTAATTCATATTAATAATTCTATGCTCGAAATCCCTTTTAAATTTTGTGACTTAAAAAATAAATAAACTATGCTTAAATACAATTAAATCGTGAATCGATTAGGAGCGGAAGCTTTCACCGATATCCATCAATATTTGTTTCGATTTCAACAACGATTTTTTTTATCGGTTTGCTATAATTTTAGCATAGATTCATCATTGCAATAAACGTACTGAATTGGGATCAGTAATTAATGAAGAGATAGAAAAATACCAACTGACATAGTGCATATTAAATAATGCGGTATAAAAATTATCTTGAAATTTATTGATATGTGAATCAATTCACGGGAACTTAAGTCCAGGGCCTTCTGATATTGATTGCATGTTGAAAACAGAAACAATTTATTTATATTCTCGGGCGAAGGCTAGGAGTCAATCAGGAGAGATCGTCCGTAATTAGACACTGGAAAATAAACTGAAACTGAAAACCGGTTCAATTGACGTAGCACTTTTCTGCGATCAGTTCATTTCACGGTTGAAATTATACCTGTCTTTACTGAATTAACCTTATCATTACAGTTATTGATAATTTGAAAAAAGAACAGCAAATTTATCAGATAAAAGAAAATAGAATATATTTTATAGAAATCCATAGAAATATGACGAGAATATAGCAAGATGAATAAATTTATAAAATAAACGCACCTAGGTTTAGTGCTATGCCTCATTATCGTGTTTAAGAATCTTGTGAATTTTTAGCAGAAGCTTAGCAGAGACGACTCCAAATCTCTAATTTTTTTTTTCTCATGCATATGATTTTTTTTCTCATGCATGCATGATATGCATGTTAAAGGAGTGGCACCAGATTTGACGAATGATAGAGGAGAATGAAAGAAAAAGACATATTGTGCCGACCCCACTTAGAGTGGGATAAGGGTAAGAGAATGATGAGAATGATGATATTTTTTTTTTTCTCATGCAACATGTTTAGAAGATTAAATTAATAATTTTTAATGATAAAGAATTCCGAGAGTATTCCGTGCGTTAAAGAAATGTGTGTCCGTCTTACTTATTATGTAAACATCTGAAAATAAGAATAAATCCTATGTTAAAGTTAATCTATGTTCTATACAATCAATCAATAGATATCAGGAGGTTTGTTGCATAAGCCTCTCAATCATATGAAGAGCACATTCAAAAATCATTTTAATCCAAGTCTCTACTGAGTAATTTATTAATGGGATTCGGATCGGCATTAATTTACACACACCAGATGCTGGTTTGATTCAAACCAAGTAATAGCATTTAATCTTATGTGTAAGTACTACATTATATAAATACATAATGATTTATTTATTTGTAATCAGTCCTCATTAATCTTAAGTACACCGTTTTAATGCACTTAGCGTTTTGTGTTACACTAATTGCCCATTAATTATAAATCTGTACTTAAAGTTCTTTCATTTGATAATATTTTAATGAATGAATAATATTTTTAATTTGATAATATTTTATTGTGATGGACATCACTCATTGCGTTTCATATAAGACTGTTTTAGATGCTATCTATCTATTGGAGATTTTGGTTTTAGTTATTCGTTAGTTTGATATTTATAGTGGGTTATTAGCATATACATTATGCTCAAACAATAATCATAATCCTGCCCATATCCCACTCTAAGTGGGGCACAACATGTTATATACATTTTGTACATGATTTGGCTAGGTTTTTTACGGCTGGCCGCCTACCTGATTTCAACCTACCTTTGTCGTCCTTTACGACACCTCGGTAAGAAATGAGGGTGGTCTATTCTACTCAGCCGGATACCACACGGCAGTTCAACTTACCTTAGTCGCATTTTACGATACCTCGGTAAGAAATGAGGTTGGTCTATTCTAGTCTCTCTCTATTCTATACTATTATGATTGAGCAAGTAAGTGAACTAACCGGAATTGAAGGAAATATATTCACATTGATTTATTAAAAACATTAACCAAATGAAGTAACTAAATATAGGAGTGGATATAAAGAGAGCGCTAAACCGTACTTTGATTTCGCGGTATATACAATACGAACAACCGTTGAAACACAGTATCGAGGTCGTTTTTTATTATTTCCCCTGTTAATCTCTACTGTTTACGTCGGGCTTCAAGTCTGTGAAGTAGTGATGGATTAATTTATAGAATTAAACACCTACTATGCTGAATTCCATGTAGAGTTATATTGAAAATAATATGAATGCTATTCTAAATGCCGAATACTTTATGTATTATTCTTATTAATAATTATGATATATATATTATATTATTATATATAACATTGTAATATAATTGCAAAAACAATATATTATAACATAACATCGCCATTAACGCAGAAGACTGAAAATACATTTAACGTTGTCTGCATTTCATATATTTTATATTTGATTTTATGAGTTTGAATTGTTTGTGTAAAGTCGTCAAATTAACAGTAAATATTCAACCATTTGATCTGTTAACCACAGTCATCTTAAATTAAATTAATGATACAATAACTCTTGGTTATTTAAGTAGCGAATGAATATACTCAGAACAATCACCGTCACTTCTGCTACTAACAAAGGTAACATAGCTATGATTTGACTATATCCTGTTTCGTATATTGCATAAGCACCAACATGTCAAAGATACAGAAGAATATTACATATTGTTTGGTGCTTATACCTTACACACAAATGTACAATTACGCCGTGTGGTATTCGGCTGACTAGAATAGTACCACCCTCATTTCTTACCGAGGTGTAGAAAAAGGCGAATAAGCTAAATCGACCCGCAATGTGGTATCCACACAAATATAAAATTATAACCTCTTTATTCTACTTCTAATTAAAGCAGGAACATAAATCTACCAAAGGCTCCAAGCTCGAATTGACCGCAAAACCTAGAATTTTCTAAGATGTTTTCATTTGCCGCAATTAAGTGCATGATAAATTGAAAATACAAATGACATTTATTCCTAATTGGTGGCTCTCACTAGAGGAGCCTGAATTTAATTAGAAATCATTGTAAGTATTCATGTATGTATGACTGGCCCGTTGGCGCAGTGAGTAGTGATACAGCCTTCAGCTCTACGGGACGCGGGTTCGATTCCCGCCGAGGACCAACATTTTCCTTAAAAGAATTTGTTGGCTCTTCTAGCCTGGGTGTATATTTGTATTTAAGTATGTATATATAAATTTTATAAGTATATATTCACCAGTCGTCTGTCAACCATAACACCAGTATTAAGTTACTTACTTTGAGGACGGACGACCGTGTGAATAAGTGTCCCCTATATTTATTATTTATTTATTTATTATTCAAAGTATTGCTATTATGTAATTTAGTTATGTTCCATGTAAATTCGGTACAGTTTGGACATATATCTAAATGGTCTAGCACTTCCTATAGCATGTGGGTCGAATGTTATTTGTAAAGTAAACACGAGTGTTTGCACCGGTGGATGTATGTGCACGTGCTTGTGTACGCGAACTCTACCCACTTACTAAAAAAATAAGGCTTGAACGATAGAAATTACTGTAAAAATTCGTTCTAACATCTCGGTTGATTGACCATTCAGATGACAAGAGGGCTGGCTCTTTTATCGCACAAAGAATCAACTTAGCGATTCAACGCTGCTACGTGGACCATTCCACGTGGGCATAATTTGTATAGAAATATAATAATTCGCTTACAATTATTGTTGTCTTCTTGATTTGAACCTAGCATGCTTACAAGGTTACCATACGTAAATTATTTCAAAATACAATTATAAAAAGTAATAGTAGCAAAATTTTAGTTTTGTTACCATTTCTTTTTTTTATTAATTTTACCAAAATATATAGATCAAGAGCACCTTTTCCTTTTAATAGTATTAACAGAGTCATAGAAGATATCTATGTCACCACGAACTGCATTCGCAATTGACATCATACAATATTCATTAACATCTTCCTTTACTCGACTTTACCAAAACGAGCGTTATAATATAATACAAAGCCGAGGGAGAAACGGTTGCCGCGCGAGGATAGCAGAGACCAGCAGAGGCTCATTAAGTATATTATATCTCGCGCTCCCTATTTTTCAAATGTCAAGAAACCCATTATGGGTAGTCTACGCCCGACGGGGACGAGCGGCGGCTATGTCGGACTCTCACCGACTAAACACCCGACAGTGCTCCACCACGCTGCTGGTGGCAGGGACAGGGTACCGTTGTACACATTGCCCCCATCCCCTCTAGCAGCAACTCTAAACCCCAGAGTGCGCCACCTCTGGGTCGGGGCCTTTCTAAAAGTGGCCCCTTCCTTCGCTAATCGATGCATTGGGAGCAGCAGATGCATCGACCGCTTCGAGGACCTTTTCAGATGGGCGCCTAATAAATATCCCGCTCCCTTTCGCGTTACATAGTCGAGCGTAACGACTCAATCTCGTTTAGTCTCCACAGTCAACGCGTCAATAGAAGTTTTCACTTCAAAAATATAAAATAATATCCTGCGGTTTTTATCCGTGTAATTTTAAATTTTTTTTAGCTTATGGCTATTTTATAACGGATCCCTATTTTTTTTTAATGTAATATAGCCTATGTTGCTGAGTAAAGATCAGCTTTCCAATGGTGAAAGAATTTTTCAAATCGATCCAGTAGTTTTTGTGTGAAAACATTACAAACATACATACAAATTTTTCCTTTTTATAATATTAGTATAGATGTAAAAAGCATTCAATAAAATTCTCTTGTAATCCATAAAACGTATCGATGATGAATACTGAGAGGAACTCTCATATTGAAAGCGTCGTTAAAAACTAGTTTCAAAAGCTCTCGCAGACATGCTATATAACATTTACATATCGACTAGACTAACAATCCACGCCCAGTATGACACAGTGTTGTGCCTTCTTTCCGGGAATTAATACATTCAGTATCAAACATTTATATAATAGTTGTAACTATAAAGCGCAATTGTTGGTTGATAGGCAAGGTCACGTTTACCAGTATGTAACAGAGTTCGCTGGGCGTAGCTGTGCGTGTTCGACTTCATATAATTAATGTCGCAAATTACCGCTATAAAATGTTCGTATTTTATAATATTCATATAGACAAAGTTGCTAACTTTAGCACCTAGCGGTAGATTAATTAAAAACGGGTTATTCGTTAATTTTGGGGTATTCGAACGGTGATGATTTCGGTTCCTAATTATGTTCATTATCCTACTAATATTATAAATGAGAAAGTTTGTGAGTATGGATGTATGTTGGTTACTATCTCACGGTGTATCCGATGAACCAATATCGATGAAATTAGGCACAATTATTCCTTATACACCGGGGTATCATATAGGCTATAGAAATTCTATTAATTCTACAGGATAGAACATTTAAAAGCGCCATGTATTATCAACCTATCACATAACAACAGTCCAGGCGAACGAATTTGCAGGTAAAAGCTAGTTATATTATATCTAATAACTGGCATACCCAGCGACTTACAGCGACTTTACATAAATAACTTTTAGAATTAGGCGTCACTTTGCGGAAGTCCATAATACAAAAGTATGAAAATAAAATCCGCGATAAAATAAAATATATGTTTGTAATGGTAAATGTAGAGTTTCGTTTGTTTTTAATTCGTTCTTTAACCTAATACATGCAGAATTTGTAAAAACTCATGCACTACCCGCCAAAAATAACACAACAATACATAAGCACCGCACACGTTGACCACCACAATTTCAACAATTGTTTCGCCCCATACCCGAAGCATAGTCAAAATAAAGACGACAAAACATCGACAAGATAATCTATAACAATTTCATAGTGTTAAAAGCAATAAAGTCATGCACCTAACTGGTGCCTGGATTAAAGCGCCCTTTATAACATTCAGATTATCTAAGCATCATACATAAACAGAAATAGAGAAAAAAGTTGCATAAATAAATAACAATTGTGAATATTTATAAAAGGGCGTGAGCTATTGCTAAAGTTTGGCATTTATGACTAAAGAAAGACGAAAAGGTTATTTCTTAGCTTCCACAATGTAAGCCCAGAAATAACCATTGCTTCTTAGGGTATAAAAGCAAAAGTTCAAATTTCGATTTGTTTATCCATTGTTCTCTATCCAGAAAGTTTCGTTTTGCAAAAATTTATATTTATTTAGAAACAACGAAAATCTAAGAAGGTAGCTTTACAGTATAATCTAGTCCGAATCGCTTGTAAGTCTCCGTTATACGTTTCTATAACAAAATTCTTCAAGCATTTCTAAACTTGTCTTTTCACAAATTTAAAAGTATTTTAAGACTATGCTACTACGGAAAACTTACTATACAGTTAAACATTATCTGAACGATAGCCAACCTTTTATTACATTGTAGCTCGCTAATTAATACACTTTTGAATTATTTTTGAAAAAGAATTTCCGCCATGTTGCTGGATGGTTCTTCTCGGTAGGAATATCCTCAAATGAGCTTTAGTAGACTGCGTAAAGCTAGAATATTCACTGGATAATAAGCACATTTGTTACATCACAATATTTTTCTTAGCTTAAAAATGCAAGTCTGCCTGTCTGTGTGTCTTTCTTTCATGGCTAAACCGCTGAAGTAAAATTAATGAAATCTGGTGCGATTAAAAGATTATATACCGGGCTATAAAGAAATTCCTGTTTTTATTTTGGAAATAAACAGTAACCACATAACACATAATTTGATTTAATTTGCTTCGATTTAAAACTATATCATTATACTCCTGCCCTTATCCCACTCTAAGTGGGGTCGGCACAACGTGTTATAAACATGCTGTCACATGATTTGGCTGCGTTTTTACGACCGGCCGCCTGCCTGACGTCAACTTGCCTTAGTCATATTTTACAACACCTCGGTAAGAAAGAGGGTGGTCTATTCTACTAAACCGGATACCACATGGTAGGTCAACTTACCTTAGTCGCCTTTTTGGACACCTCGGTAAGAAATGAGGTTGATCTATTCTACACAGCCGTATACCACACGGCGGGTCGACTTACCTTAGTCCTCTTTTACGACACCTCGGTAAGAAATGAAGGTGGTATATTCTAGTTAGCCGGATACCACACGGCTATTTATTTGAAAATACATATAATGATTTAATTCAAAATACATTTATTTTTTACCAAGTTAATATAAACATGTTTATATACGTAATAAGAAAAATCTTATGTTCAAATGTTTTTGTTATTCACTTCTTCTCGTCACACTTCTGCCAAAACAACTGCCAACTGACGAACTATGTAGGTGTTTAATTTATTTCGTTGGCAATTCGAATGACGCGATGAGGTCAAGGTTGTGACCTCCAGTACCATAAAGTCAACAGTTTTGTTTATTAAATTAAATGTGACACTTAAAAAATTATATTATATATGGATGTAAGATGCAGTATGGATGCAAGAATTGATAAACATCGGATTCCTAAGTAGTAAGAGCGGCGATCTAAGCATAAGTAGATTCCACACTAGAAGAATATGCGACAAAAGTAATAATAAAATTATTTTGCTACAATCCGGGATGAAGTAAAATAGAAAATATATATAATGCTAAATGTAGAGTGGACAATCCGTTATGATACCTGATACATGCAGGATTAGTAAAAACACATTCACAAACCTCCACCACCGCCGCCACAATACACAAGCACTTCATACATTCACTCTCACAAACTCAATAATCGTTTCACCCCGCAACCGAAGCATCATCAACAGATAGATGATGATGATGATGATAACCGATTGTCCACTCTACATTTAGCATTAAATATATTTTCTATTTTACTTCATCGCGGATTATAGCAAAATAATTTTATTATTACTTTTGTATTATGGATCTTCGAAAAGTAACGCCTTATTCTATAAATAAAATAAAAAATCTATATTCAGGCGACAAAAGATCCTCTAATGCTGGTAACTCCATAAAAAGATATACTCCGAGTGGAGTTTGAGAAATGAACTAAGCTTATGAAAATAAATAAAGCTGAAATAACTTACCTGTTGCCAGACATGGTAGGGAAAACGATAAGCCACAAGTGCCGCAGCGATAGTATGCGCTGTAGGCAGCAGAAGACCAAAAGTTACAGCAACGGGCGCTCCGACAGGAAGCAGCGCGTAGGCAGCAAACACCGCCCAAACCACGTGCGCGGCTCCTTCAACTGCTGCACCAGGAGTCCATGCAGGCAGAGTAGCAGCCAACGCTGTTCCTCCACCAGCTAAAGCCAACCAGCATGCCCGTGGGAGTCTTCTTTCTGGTGCCGCACCTCCTGCCCGTCCGCACCACCAGGCCAATCCGCCACATAGAACGGCGTGTGCACTTAACACTCCCACCTAAAATAAAGTACTGAATATATCTGATTACATAATATTGAATCAAAAATGTTTTTATTTTATCAACACAGTACATTCTTGCAAATTGTAATATGCATGAATTATATCCTCCTTTTCCTAAACTTGTGTTAAAATTATGTCATAACGTGAAAAACAACAAGCTGAGTACTCAGAAATAAGTTTACATAAGGCGTAGCTTACGGCCGACAAAATAGGCAATTCTAAGAAACACCCCGGTCGGCCGTGGCTTCTCGCCATACTCCCGACGCCATGATGACTAATCGTCATACTATTAGCCCTCCACTACACGTCGCCCTAAGCCGTGGTCCGGCCTCACAGGAGGCACCCTTAGGACGACGTTCTCCGACGCTAATAGAGCTTCTGCGCTCTACTCTTCGTATTTCGCAACTTCGACGATGTTTCTGCGCTCGCCTGTTCCGCCCGGTGACGCTGTAAAAGCCGTTAGGGTTAACAGCATATAGACAATTCGAAAAAAAAAGAAACACAAGCTACAGTGGTGCTGTATATTGCACTACAAATGTTATGAATGAGCTAAATAAAAGTGTATGTATTTGTAAATATTACATGGTTTTTAATCCTTATTATTTACCATTGTAAAGATGAATTACTCACCTGGGGTGCTCTGCGCCAGCCTCGTGTGGCGTCCACTGCGGCCAAAGCAGCTGCAAGAATAGCCCAAAGAGCTAGTGCGGAGCCAACAGATGTGCGTTGCAACTTGCAAGCGTATCGCGCATACAACTCCTCTAGCTCGGCTGATTCGAAGCGGCGGCGCGCGAGTAACCGTGCGAACGGCCCGCGCGCCGACATCGCCTTCACCGCGTGATCCATGTCCACGCCTCACCTCGCCTTACCGCCCTCGTGTACTTGCCGCTTCATCTGTACACATTTTATAATAAGTTAATAACTATTCACTTCGTATATGTATGATGTTTATAAAAATATTAATATGAAGCCATAACTAGAGGTTGTCCACTTTATTACCAAATTTAATCGTGTAACGAGGAAAAAATAAAGGTAAACATAATAAAAAGGATGATTATATCCCGGGTTTCATACCATAGGTACGTAAACGGCGTACTATGTACGGGGCCCAATCAGTACGACGAGATGTGTCTATGATCAATAATAAAACCAAATAACAGTAAAAAAAATTGGATTATTGTTGATAACCCACGATGTAGTCATACTAAAGTTGTAAAACAGATAATATACAAATTCCTTGTTAAAATATTTATTTCACGGCTAATCCTTACTTAAAACGAAAGTAACTAGGAACAGGGTCTCCCATTAATCCTTTACCCTAAAGTGACTAGGTTCATTAACTTACATGATCAATTACTATAACATAAGAAAAAACTTTCACGCCATAAGTGTATTACCAATCTAAGTCAAATGTAAATGTGTAATACAATTTTCACAGGAAGGATAATTAAATGCAAACAACTAGTCCGAGTAACAATTTTGCATTCATATAATGAAGCTAAACAACGTGTATTTGATTTTCGGTTAGAAAACAAGAAGGCAATGATGTTTACAGCCAGAGAACTTCAATACAGAGCACACAAAGTAACTCCGCTGTAAACTGTAACAAAGGCGTAATAATAGTCGCTTTGAGTTCGTTAAAACTACGAGAGATCTGACTTTCCGACAAAGGCAGGAATCAGTTACTGGCATACGTAAAGAGTACAAGCCTTGTCAATTAAGTGTTCTCATTAAAACATACTTTTGTCATTAAGGGATTATGAATAGTAACTACTAACTAGTACTAATACAGCATATAACGGTAAAGAAATATACACATTATTTTTCATACAAGACATACAGAGACATAAATGTACAACCTCAGACATAATCAGTTGCATATTTATCTAAAAAATGTTTTCATAAACGGCTTATAGGTAATAAAGGCAAAAATAGGTATTGAAGCCTAATAAACGTATTATTATTATTCAATTTTTTTATATTATCTTTGGCTTTTATGATTTGTAACTTATTAAGCGTTTATTAATAATTAATCTAAGTGTAAGATTTATTAAATTAATACTTTACAAACATATTTTGTATTATTTATGTATGTTCGCAGGATCCCGCGTATCTTTAAAACTACCCATCATAATTTAACAAATGAGATATCGTTTAAAACCGCCTTACTTATCCGATTATTATAATGCTACGTAATTTCCTATTGAGTTCCATATGGTATTCTGTTGAGGACATTATAATTTTATTCTTTCAATACTCAGTGAAGAATTATTTTCATAGTGGGTTTTAAGTTTATTAACAGAGGCCCTGTAAAATTTAAACAATCGAAAATTAACCACAATGTTTTGAAAGTAACAGAAATTTATATTTATTTTTGGTAACAAAACAACTTAAAATGCAAATGAATGTTGTAAGAACTGGCCGCGAATAGTCATTTAGAATGCTTGCAAGATTCTTATCATTTAACTGGATATAAGAAATCTTACCGAAATTTAACCATTTCGAGAATCATAAAATCCAAGGCAAATGGTCGTAATAAACCAACAAAATATAACAACCCACATGTTTAGCGTGTAACCGTCGCCACGTAGGCAAACAACACGAACATAAAACTCTACTTTTGCTACAAATAGTAAAATAGCGACGACTGTCGGGACAAAAACAAACAGATTTACATAAAGAGTGTCGCTGGGCTCCAGACAACTTTTATTAAACCGACACTAAGTATTAGTAGACCTGCGCTTATGTTTTTTGCACAAAAACGATTACATATAGCAAAGTTTAACAGTTTCCAAAATTGTGAAAAGTAATGTATGGGATGCACTTTCTTTTTCATTTTTACGTTGAACTATTATGTATCAAACTTCAACCTTCTAGGTGTCGTTTATAAACCTAAGAAAAGATCAACCAACTCTGACTTGCTATGCTATTCCCCACTTGAACCAACAACTGTAGCTGACTAACTGTAACTGTCGTGAGACGAGAAGCTTTTGGGATCACACTGGTTCTTACACGACCGTTCACATTTCTTATTGGACTACATAAAGGTTTTTTTTTTCGAATTGACTATATGCTGTTAGCTAACGGCTTTTACAGCTTCACCGGGCGGGACGGGCGAGCGCAGAAGCATCGTAGAAGTTGCGAAATGTGGAGAGTAGAGCGTCGGGGACCGTCGTCCTAAGGGTGCCTCTTGTGAGACCGGAACACGAAAAAAGGTTTTATCTAGGATCAATCCTAGTATCCTGTATTCAAATTGAGCTATCATGACTATAACATAAAAGTAGACTGCGCTCGAGACTCTGAGTAATATTGTGAGGCAAAATATAGTATATTGAACACGGCATAAAGAGTTGTGCTAACAATGCGAAGGAAGATTGGCGTTTACATATAATTTTCCATATTGGGGTTTATAACAGTATCAGGTGGAAGCAAGGTCTGGTAAGTCACCAAACTGGATGGATCCGCCTGGTTTATTTGCAACTATATCACCTACAGGTTTTTATTATTTGATATTATATACAAACGTATAATATAATATAATCATAATGTTTGTATACCTATATACAAATTAGTTTTCGAATGAAATTGATATAAACGAAGTAACGAGAGTCGGTCGTGTTTGCTGAAACCACTGAAATAAAAAAATATGCTCTCGTCGGTACAGCGATAAAAGTTTCAATGTTGCCTTTGCTCTTTGTGAATTTTAAACTACGCTGTGACTCTTGTACTGCTATGAATATTTGGGTTAACATATCGCTGATAAAAAAGGAACCTGATATTTTTGTAATTTTTAGTATTGGATATAAGATAAAATATTATAAATGGAATCAATATTATAAAGAGCGTTATCCTAATGTTCTTACGTATATCGCTTATGGAATGTAAACTATTACGGGCACAACTCAAAAAAATCATGTTATTAAATAAATGGGTTTAAGGTTTTCATTGCTAAGGAAAATGTATAAAGAATGCTTTGAACGGCCTCATATAGACTTATGAGTTCTGCTGGTATTGCTGCAGAAAAGAATGTGTAATTTACCATTTACACTATTTCTGCTCATGAACGACTTTTTTGTGTGACAACACTTGTTTTCCAGGATTTTTACTATTGTATCGGTTGTTATGTTAATATTTACACCTGTAAAATTGACCTTATAATAAACTATCTAATAATTAGAGATAAACAATCTTTATGTAGGTATACATTAATAAATTATACAGAGTTCGATTACGGCATAATGTACCATCAATATATTGATCATGTCTGCGCATTCACAAAGACTTCCTTTGGCAGAGGGTATGAGTAGTAAACCTCTAATTAAGTTAACCTTAGGCAGAACAAGTTTCATGCTTCTATTTCTCTCTCCGGCTAAAATGGATTGAATTTATTTTATAAGAACGTATAGGGTTTTCCAATATTGCCAAGAAAATGCAACCAGTTCAAACTTGCTTCAAATTCAATTCTAAAATTGAATTTTAAGCAAGTTCATTCCATCTTTAAAAAATGTGGGTTTTGATGACTTTGGCAATTTACACAAGGAATATAACTGTAATGTTTCTAGAAACTAAAAACTCTGAAAGCATTGCGTGCGTAGGGCTGTCTAACTTCATTTACGGAAGACCAGATTTTACGTAGTAGCTAATTGTATTCCATGAATAGAGACAAGTCGTTACCGAAAATTATGCCATCTATATGAGTCTCATTCGACCAAATACAGCTAGAAGTGTGTTTCTATTATCTGTCAATGTACGTTTGGCCTTAGTTGCAAATCGCAGGCATAACGCAGGGGAAGAGAGGGGGTCATGGTCGGCGGGTCAATAAACCCAGTAGGCACCGCGAAAATCCAGCTCGGGTTCCACTGCACTTCAATAAAAAATCCTCTTAAAACAACCGCACAAACATTTTCTATCGTCAGGCTATGCTTTTCATGTTTATTTTGGTATACGCTGCTAAAGTACTCAACAGACATTATTTCATGACATATTTTATTTAGGTATTTTTCTGAGTGTGAAAATAAAGGTTTACACTATTTCAAAAAATCTAGCCATGTGGTATCCGGCTAAGTAGAATAGTACCACCATCATTTCTTACCGAGGTGTCGTAAAAGGCGACTAAGGTAAGTCGACCCGCCGTATGGTATCCGGCTGAGTAGAATAGAACAACCTCATTTCTTACCGAGGTGTCGTAAAAGGTGACTAAGGTAAGTTGACCCACCGTGTGGTACCCGGTTTAGTAGAGTAGACCATCTTCCTTACCGAGGTGTCGTAAAATACGACTAAGGTAAGTTGACACCAGGTAGGCGGCCGGTCGTAAAAACGCAGCCAAATCATGTTACAGCATTTATAACATGTTGTGCCGACCCCACTTAAAGTGGGATAAGGGCAGGAGGATATATTGATGTGGTTCGTGGTGTGAATATAGCTAAGGAAATAGAGATAGAGAAATAGTATAACAGACAAAGAAACAGATAGACATGATCTTATCTTTATCTCAATAAGAATATAGACAAACACTATGTGGCGAGCATAAATTAGGATAATATAAATAAGTAAATATGAATAAGCCAATTGTTCTGATTCGATTAATGAAGCACTAGTAACTCTCGCATTCACAACCGGCCATATCAGTGATGCAATCAATTCTTGTCATATAAAGGATTGATTGCAAACGGCACAACCGTACAAGTAAATTCCATTAAAAATCTTAAATTTTGTATTAATGTTTGGCACTTATCGAGGTTTTGTACTGCCGAAGTTCTTCAATTGCTTAATACCAATAAAATTATTACAGCCCCTCGTTCTGAGGAAAAGATAACTTGAAAAGAATCATACCTTGTCCTTCCGTTACGACTAAGTGATATCAACAGAGATAAAAAAAATCGATGTGATTTTTGTTGTGGACATGGCTCGATGGCTAGGGTGATGTCTCTGTCCTTACTATCTGTTCTCAGTACTGAATTCCATGGAGATGAAAAAGCAGGCAGAAAGTAATGTATATATTTATGTAAGTGCTATATGTCCCTTATTTCGTACATTTATCCTATTAAAGTTTACTGTTTATTCAGAAGAAGACCTGTGGTATCAATTATGGATTTTAATCGGGCGAGATTGATTCGCTGGTATAAGTTTTCTACGTTGCTTTATAACCTTATGAGTTGATAGTTAGTTGGGAGATTGCGAGGCTTCCAAGTTTAGTAATACTTCACTTCACTTCAATATTCTTTCCACTCTGTAGAAAGAGACAAACGGCTAAAAAGGCATCAAAAATCAGTTTTATTTAGTGGATGAAAAATTAAAATTTCAGAGCCCTAATAGAGATTAGACATACAATGGGGACGTAGGGCTTCTTTGGAGTTGATATTTTTCATAACGGCATGTACTCCTTATCTGGTGGTGGAATAAGCCACGGACTATCCGCCGCATTTTCCATTTTGGAGTAGAACTCTGCGAGTTAAGACCTACTCGAGTTGAGAGAACATCGTTTTATTTTAAACAGAAGTTATTAATTGTTTATCTAATATAATAATCTCGTTGCTCTTTATCTGTTTCATGGTTTAAAATTGAAAAACACTAGACTTAAAAAACAAATAAATGGGTAATGGTAATCAGAACAATACAGTTACACCGCTGACGTCATTTAGTATGAATATTTGAAATGAAACGCAGTGATTGCATAAAAATTACGTAATCTACGCCCAGATACTCTGTTTTGATACGAATTTAAAACAAGGACATATTCTAAGCCACATCATTACAAATCCAAGGCTTATTTATCTCTAAGGGGTCCGATATAGGACCCGATTAGCAATGACTTAGAAATAAAATCATAACTCGATACATCATCGTGGTGACCGCTCGTTCGTCTACGTGATCAATCATATTAGTCCAAGTTCTTCTCAAGGCTTTTATCAATCTATCACAATTATAAACCTTCTAATGGTACCCGCAACTTCGTCCGCGACGATTTTAGTTATAGCGTCACTTATATACTACATTATTGTAGTTTCTTTTTCACGACGCAAATATGAATTTCCTTTATCCTTATTTATGTTAGCCGGTATATAAGCTTCAATTGTACCAAATTTCATCAATATTGCTTAAGCGGTTTAGCCGAGAAAGCATAACACCACGTAGCATAGACAGACAGACTTTCCCATTTATAATGTAAGTGTGGACTCAGCTACTATATTCATTGATATGCCATTCAATTTATATGATACTAGCTGTGCCTGCAGCTTCGCCCGTGTGGTAATCAGTGTCTCACAAAGTTTTTCCCGCGTAATCCCCTTATGTGCGACATCTTTAATACAATTTACATAAAACTGTAATGTACTATTAACTTAAACTTCCCAAAAGAATTGCACTAACTTTCGGTAAAAACCGTACAAAAATCCAATCAGTAGGTTTTGAGAAAAACGATCACATACAGACAGACAGCTTTTGGTGACTTTGTTTTATAATAAGTATACAGATTTTATTCAGCTTAAGAGAATAAATTACAGCCACGCAAATTCCTATGCTACGCAATATGGATAGACTATCGCTTGGTATAATGCCACCCAAACAGCAGCTCATGTAAATCGTAATTATCCATTAATTAGTCAAGTAGCGAATGGGCCAATAAAAATTTTATCGGCTACAGTACGTGTATAAGCCATTAAACCACCCTCCAAATAAATGATCCGCAATTGATGTTTAGATTTTGATTAATAAATAAAATAATATGTAAGACAATTTTAATTCTCGGTTTATATGTACAAGTTTATATGCCATATTTCTTTTCATCATCATGTTCCTGCCCTTATCCCACTCTAAGTGGGGTCAGCACATGTTATAAACATGTTGAACGGCCGCCTGCCTGATGTCAACTTATCTAAGTCATATTTTACGACACCTCGGTAAGAAAGGGGGTGGTCTATACTACTTAACCGGATACCACACGGTGGGTCAACTTACCTAAGTCATATTTTACGACACCTCGGTAAGAAAGGGGGTGGTCTATACTACTTAACCGGATACCACACGGTGGGTCAACTTACCTAAGTCATATTTTACGACACCTCGGTAAGAAATGGGGTGGTCTATACTACTTAACCGGATACCACACGGTGGGTCAACTTACCTTAGTCGCCTTTAACGACACCTCGGTAAGAAATGAGGGTGGTACTATTCTATTCAGCCGGAATGAATATGAAAATTAGACGTAATATTCAATTTCAACAGTGTACCCATCGATCTCATCGTTTAATTTGATCAATGGTGTTGTTTTAGTGTATGTAAGAAAATGTTATTTTATGCTTGTAAGAAACTATAGTTGTTTATCTGTATGTATTTCTCATAACAAATACATTATCTACAAACTAATAATTAAAATATTGCGAGTTACGCAAAGAAATTAGTGGACGGTAACGAAAATAGACTATCACCTCAAAGTATTATTAAATAGTAACTAATTATAACAACACTGATACTAAAATAGAAGCTGTGCTTCGGAATCATTACCACATGCAATTTCTCTCTACATACTTGCGATATTTGACTCTGAATTAGATTTACCTCATGCCAGGCATAATGGTTAGAACGTCAAGAACAATTCCCAGATTTCGTAGATTTACCAAACAGATGTTTACAATTCGTGGCGTATAGTACGTATTCTGAGACAAATTCTAATATATGTGAACACAAAAATGGTACTCAAAACTAAGGTCGAAACCGGTTAGACAAACCATCTTCTGTATTGTTGATAAAACTAGTTTATTTTCTTCACAAATAAAGAAGTTCACCCTTCCATTCTTTTTACGGTACCCAAATATTTTATTGACATGTTACATATTTTATTCAGGTAATAAGAGTAGCATAAGTTTTTTCGTTATGGGCAACATTATTCCATAAAACGGAAATTAAACTCCGCTTAATTTCATTGTTTGTAGATAAAAAATTTAAAGAAGTAAAGCCAACCTTTGTGAATGCCAGCTTATCACATTCCCGCACAGAGCACTGCTGACCTATTTTATTTAACACACTAACTGCCGTCTAATTACAAAAATTCTGTTCAAACGTCCGTTTTAATTTTTATCACCTTTAGCAAACGTTTTTTTGAGTTAAAAAGTTAGGCAACATTGTATAATGTAAAGTTAATTTCCCTTTATTTAATACATAACTTTAGAAACCCATTGGAGGCATACGTTTCTATGTATTTAATGAAACGAATTGTTCAGATAAAAATATAAAGAAATTAATAATATTATAAATGCGAAAGTATTCTGTATGTCTGTCAAGCTTTCATAGCTAATCCGCTGTAAGGATTACATATAGGAATATCAATTTATCCTTCGTAAACATAAAAACAGCACATAGTACATAATTCAGGGTATTTTATCACTTAGGTTCACACAAATGAAGTCGCGAGTAAAGCTTGTATAAAACTTGGCTGAAATAGAGGTGTGTTAGTGTACTAGTTCTCATATTAAAATAAATTTCTTCTTCTCCGCATTTCACACAAGATTTTATTTTTAGTTTCCTTATTTCAAGGTGTATATTTAACACCCATAATTTAAAAAATTTTACCCAAAAATTTAATACTCATTATTATTGCAACTTTTTCCATTTTTGTGACATTACCTATATGGTGAATGACGAAAGTATGACAAAGTAATGAAAAACACGAATCTGGTTCCGTCGATTTCTTTTAGTTCTCTAACTACAACTGTCTCTCCATTAACCATTAATTAAGAGTATTCAAATACAGTTATAGTATCTGAATACTCTGACAGCATCAAAAAACTTAAAAAATAACTTAATCCTCAGGCACAAACACTTAACGTTAAGGCCTTTTTAGTATTTAGGCCGTAATTTCGAATGACGTAAGAAAATTTTCCATTGAACTATCACTGCCACCTGATAGATCATTTATAACCCCATGAAATTTCCCGGCGCCATTGCTAACCTGTCACGCAAGCGTTGTTTGGAGTACGGTCAAAACGGCAAATGCGCGTATATACGGTCGCGGCCAAGGGCGACTATTCCCGACAACGATCCAATATACGACTACCTTTAACCATATTGTTAATGCCTTCACCATTTGACGACTTAATTTTTTATCAATCGTTTTAAGATAAAGTTTTTATATTTACTTTTTGGCCATATATAAGAACGAGCTTTTCACGCAAATTCTTTCGCGTGGACTGTTGTCGCGATGGCGCTTTTCAATGTCATCTTATTCCTGTTGAATTAACAGTATTTCTATAGCCTATATGTTACCCCGGTGTATAGGGAATCATTGTGCCAAATTTCATTGATATTGGTTCAGCGGATTCGCCGTGAGAGAGTAACAAACATACATCCATACTCACAAACTATCGCATTTATAATATTAGTAGGATAGAACCAAAGTCCAAATTGCATCAATATACAAATATTTGAAACTCAAATATTTATTACTTCTGAAGTAGGTCAACCGGTAAGTTATTCCAAGTTAACTTTTTGTATCGAATAAGCTCCTTATTTACAAATTCCACTAATATTTAAAATAAACCGGTAGCTACATCCCTTGCAGCCTCCAAGGAACAATGAACCGCTTATGAATTTTAATCAAAGGAGGCTACGGTACTCTCGGACCTGCAACCCTTAAAGGACCTAATTAAAACGACACGACGGGACCGGCCTTTTTTTGTTGGTTTCTTCTACTTTATTATTTTGGACGGTGTTTGTTTTATAAAAATCGTGTAGCTCTTAAATAGAAACTAAAATTCAAGCAGTATTTACAGTTACAGTGCTTGAAAAAGCTTATTTTCATAAAGAGTACCTGAGTGACCGAGCCTTGCTCGGAAATTTTTTACAACATAAAAAAAAACTTTAAAAAAAATTGTTGGGTAGGTGGGGCTCGATCCTTGGTATTTTCATTTCTCGAGAACACCCGTTTACCGAATAAGCTACGTTAACTTGACAATTTAAGGCAAAATAGTGTTTTATATTCAATACAAAACTTTTGGTATTTACAATACAAAACTAAAATTTTAGTATTTTTTTCATGCCCAAAAACAGGGATAAAAAGGTTTTTTTTATATAAAACCTAGCTAGATCGATTTTTCTCCCCCCAACCGTTGGAGCCGTTTCCAAGATTCAGAAAATATATTTATATACAGAAGATTAACTCATTTAAATATATTTTAAAATTTAATTATACACACTGGTTGTAATACTTGTGTAATGTCATAATAACTAGTATTATCCTGTAAAAGAGTCGTAACTGAAAACAAAACGATAAATTCAAACTTTATATTCCTGATTCGAAAACATGATATTCAATAATCAAATTTCAATTTTTGTGTATTTATTCAAACTAAATAGTTTTCAGTGAAGCATGTAAATCATACAAGTAAAAAAAGAACAATTAATTCATTGCACCCACGATCCCTAATAACCGGTTTGAGATATCGACAAGTTTAATACATTACCGTGACAATTAAACTAACTTGTCAATACGTCGATATTCAACTTTATTAATTAGTTTTATTAAAATATAAAATATATTAATTAAGTCCATAAATTGTTAATGAAAAATTCAACAAATTAATTTATCTTATTTAATCTTTTCGTTTTGATTGTATAAAATAATGACATTATTTTAATAAAATATTCTAATATATTTAACATATTATACTATAGTATGTGAAATAGACGACAATTATTTATATAAAAGTAGTGACCCTTAAGTATGCAATAAATAATATACAGAATAAGGCGTTACTTTACGGAGGTCCATACAAAAGTCATGAACACGGATAGTACCAGTGACGTTTTTTTAGGGGGCTAGACGGCGCAGACGGATCCCCTCTGAAATAGCTCCCGTATTTCGTCGAGTTGAGATCACGAAAAATACGGAACAAAGGGTTTTAAATAGGTCATAGTAAGTAACGGCCTGTTATTATCCCACTGCTGGCCATAAGGTCTCTTCTCTCCATTTTTTTGGAGAGAAGCGTTGGAGCTAAGACCAAACACGCTGGTCCAATACGAATTGGTAGGTTACACATATCCTCCTAATTTTCTAAAGATATGCAAGTTTCCTCACGATGTTTTCTTTCACCGAAAAGCATGTAATTTGAAAATCTCAATTAAACACATAAGTTTTAAGACAAAATATTATTGGTTAGAACCCGTGACCCTTTCAAAGGATTCGCGCGGTCGCCCCTTAACGGTGTATTACGTGGTATCACAGCTTTTAGTAGCAATAGTCTAGATAGGGCCACTTTTTATTTTATCACCAGGGCCCTAACTACGCTACTGGATTTCACTCACTCTTAGCATTCACTCACTTTTAACATTATATATAGTTTTTCTAATCGCGGATTATACCAAAATAATATTCTCATTATCAAGAGATTTTTTTGGATTTAATATATACAAATATATTTGTATATATTAAATCCAAAAAAATCTCTTAATATCTTTAAACATCATTTGATTTATCTAACGATAACGCTTTACACACTATACCAATAGCGATTACGTAATATTTACCTCCTTAATGATTCAATTTGCGCCTTACTTCCACCAACTTGTAATACAAGGTTTTTAAAAAATAAATAAACCTTAATCAACCTTCCGTTCTTATTTCAATGGGAACTCAATATTCGCTGAGAGTTCGCTGTGCAAATACTTGTAGGCATACGCCAGACAGGTAATAAAAAACTAAGTGGTACGTAAGATATTGAAGTTAGTTTGAAATTAAAAGTTTTCTCCAAGTTACGTACTTTGAGTTACATTACTATTGCGATTGCTGGTGTAGTGAGTGAGTTTCGTATATAATATACGAGGTATAAACTATTTAAATTCGAAATTGTTTGAATTCAAGTTGCACTATGCACTATCCTTAAATTATTATTATTTTTTTTTTATGGAATAGGATGGCAAACGAGCATGCGGTGCACCTCAAGTAATCACCGCCGCCCACGACCTCTCGCAGAGCGAGGGTGTTGCTGTCCCTTAATAAAGTGGAAAATACGCTTTTTGAAGGTACTTATATCGTACCGATCCGGGAACACCGCCAAAGGGAGATCGTTCCATAAAATGGTGGTGCGTGGAAAGAAATTATTTGAAAACCGTACTGTGGTAGATCGCCACGCATCCAGATGGTGAGGATGATATTTTAATCTGTCACGTACAGTGCGGTTATGGAATTTAGCGGCAGGAATCAGGTCATGCAGTTCAATGGAACACTCTCCGTGAAAGATGCGGTAGAAAACGCACAGTGAAGACACGTTTCTACGCATCGCTAAAGAGTCCAGCTGTTTGCTAATCACCTTGTCCCCAATAATGCGAGCTGCTCTGCGCTGTATGCGATCGAATGGCTTAAGTTGGTACTGGGGTGCACCAGCCCAGAGATGAGAACAGTACTCCATGTGAGGCCGGACTTGTGCTTTATACAGCGCAAGTCTATGGCAACTTTTTTTTTTGGCAACTTTACAATACAATATAATTAACAGAAAATTTTATTCACCTTTCTTCCATAAATTGTGAAAATTGGGTATCACTTATTATATTGTATATGTATTCCGTGGCAGCACCCGCTAGTCCGCTACAATGTTTGTGGGCGAAAGAATACTAAGTATCTGAGCACCTACGCGATATTTTTTTTCAGTACCTAATAGTAAAACGCTTTAAATCGGAATCGACGCAAAATTTATAAATATCGTACATTTAATTACATCCTCCCTGTTTCTCGACAGAATTAGAAACACGTGGGTCAGATTTAAGAAATTCTTCAATACCTTTGCAGCCAAAGCAAGTATACTCAATATAACTAGTAACATTCCTTACTATGACGATGTATACAAATATGTAGACAAGTACATATTTTTAAGATTAATATTAGCCGGACTTGCTTTTCGTAACACATAAATTTAAAATTATAATCAATCAATCAAAATAATCTTTATTCAAATAAGCTCTTTTAAGTTTGAATCGTCAAGGATCAATATGATTAATGAAGCTACAACTAGTTTGGAATGTTGTTCTTACAGAGAAGAGAACCAGCAAGAAACTCAGCGTTCAATTCTTTTAATATTTTCAATTACATTATTAAACCGCAGTCTTGTCAGTCAGTATAAAGCTGACAGAGGACTTTCAAATCCCGACATTTTTATCATCCAAATAATCTTCAATTTTATAATATGCTTTACGTTACGCTATTAAATATAGAAATATAAAACAAAAATAGCTATCGCACTTCAAAAATTTATTACTTACAACTAAATTAAGACAAAGTAAACTTTCAAATAATAAAGTACCCAGTAATATAATTACCGAATTAAATTAAATTCTTGCATATCAATATAGCAATCTTAAATTCGATTCAGCTACTATAAAAATATAAAACAAGTGTAAATAAAAATTTACATTGGTTAAACTAATTATCGTTTATGACGCAATATAGCAAGAATAATTGATATTCAATTTATCTAAATTATGAAAAAAAATGGAACAAGGACACATTGACAATCGAAAAACATTGCTCCACTAAACCTATCTGGTCACTTCATTACGTTTTTTAATGATGAAATGCAATAATCTTTTTTATTTATTAAAAATATTGGAATGAAAATTGGAGAATGATTGGAAAACGTTAATTAATTATTCTTACATTACATCATATATGTTTAATTAAGAATCGAAATATGTAAATACAAAGTACACTCTTACTTATTACTCTTACTTATACTCTCACTTAAAGTACTCTCTTTATCACTTTCCTAATCTAGAATAGAAAATAGAAAACTTACTATTCAAGTGTAGTCTTATTTTATAAGCTTCTGTACGCACATTTTTTATACCTACATGGAAAAGTTCAAATAAATCCATCTCGCAATATCTGCAAAAAATGCTGGACATTCAGAAGGTTGAATGTTATGTTAATACTTCATAGATATAGCCATCAGATAGGTTTTTAGTATATATATATTTATTTACTATATATTTGCTATAACATTTGTTTGCCATTAGTATGGGACGTAAAATTATGTCAATATAAACAGAATAAGACTTTCCAAAGCCAACAGAAGGATCGCTCGATCGTTAGATCGTACTTTTAACCATCCAGATGGGAAGTAAATAGGATATGTTAAAGCCAACAGAAAGATCACTCACTCGATCTTAATACCTAGCCCTTAAACAACTCCGTAGGGTAGTTTAAGCAATGTGGTATCTTTCCCCCATCAATTATATTCTTCCGATTTGGAAAAATATAAAAGGGGAGGGATAGTCAGTAAAAGCTAGTAACTAATAAATGAATTATATGAGCAACTTTTAAATATATTTAAATAACGGAACAACTGGTGCTTCACTCAGATGCAGACGTTAAAAAAAGGTCTTGGCGTTATTAATAAGCTTCTGTTTAAATTACGTAGTTGAGAAAATCACTTTTGCTAGTAACAACAGCCATTCAATTACGGAAAGGATCAATACGTCACTGTGTCTGAAATATGAAACGAATAGGTTAGTAGTAGAGGGTAATTAAAACTAAGGCAACAAAAGGCCGAAAACTTTTTCAACTTATTCCTAGTTTTGGAGTTGAGGCCATAATGGCATACTAGTTATAAGAGATTATATAATATTACACGCATTATATAAAGTACCTGAGTGACCGAGCCTTGCTCGATAATTTTAATAATTATGCGAAAAAAATAAAAAAAATAAAAAAATAAAATTATAATAGGGCAGGTGGGGCTCGATCCTAGGTGTTTCCACCTCTCTAGACCGCCCGTTCCCCAAATAAATGACTTTACGTTTGACAGCGAAAAATTGTGATTGTATTCAACGTAAATTTTAAAAAAAATTTAGAGCCCGAAAACAGGGATAAAACGACATTTATTTAAAATAAATCTTATCTAGATCGATTTTTCTCCCTCAAAACCCCCTACATGTTGAATTTTAGGAAAATCTTTGGAGTCGTTTCCGAGATTCCGAAAAACATATTATATATATACACATACATACATACGAGATTAACTCATTTAAATATTAAAGATGTGAATAACATAATCGTCACCAAAACAATTTCACTAAAGCATTCCTTTGGGCAAATAAAGGCTATAAATATCGCTCTGGATTAGCTCATCCTTAACACTTAATTCTTGCGTGACCCACGCAGTACATAATGGGGAGAACTTACAATTTCGCTGAGTAGCTCGAATTTTATTGTTAATTCAGTGGTTTCAAGGTAACCAAGTTATGAAGGTTAGCTTGATGTATGAGATTACATACTTTGTTTTGTGATAAAGCTTTCCAAATAAGTACAGTTGAAACTAAATTTCATTTGAAATATTTACAAAAAACATATTTCGTTTTACCTACCTGTTTTTTACCTACAGACAAATTTTCATATATTTTTTTCGTATCACGATATTTATTACAGTCTTACCTTGTAAATTAACATTTTTTTTCTCTTTACTTAAAAACTAATTTAATCAGAATCCAGAAGTTGCATATTTTTCGCAATTTAATTTACTGTATATAAAAATATGGAAAATTATAAAAAAATAATTAATATTGTTTAGATAAGAATTATTTTTTAAAGTATTTACGAATTATTATTATTCATTTAAGAATTTGGTGAGAAATTTCAACAAAAATAATCTGTTATCATCGGAATGCCGTGTGATATCCAGCGGAGTAGAATAGGCCACCCTCATTTCTTACCGAGTTGTCGTAAAAGGCGACTAAGGTAAGTCGACCTACCGTGTTGTATCCGGTTGTGTACAATAGACCACCCTCTTTCTTAACGAGGTGTCGTAAAATACGGTTATGGTAAGTTGACGTCAAGCAGGGGGCTGGTCGTAAAATATGTAGCCAAATCATGTGACAACATGTTTATAACATGTTGTGCCGACCCCAGTTGGAGTTAAAGGGAGGAGGATTATGTTGAATCTGTTATCATCGGTACAATTATCATTATAATTTGTGCAATTTTTGTTTCGTTTCAGATCTAATTAACCTCAGCTGGGAATTAAACCAGAATCTTAAGTTATTGTATTGCTATCAGAAGGCGACATTACAAATAAGGCTTATAATGCTCGTAAAATTTCATTTATTGTACACACGGTCCATCCTATTTTTATCGTTAGAAAGAACACTTTAATCACTTATTTATGCCTAGAAGGCCCAATTGTTTGCTTACAAGTGACTTAAATAAAAAGGGCTCAGATATAACCATGACATAAGGCAACCTTGAAAAGCTTTTTATGATCACCTATAAATTAAGTTGCCCTCGTGAATTGTGACCTAATTTGTTTTATTGGTTATCAATTATTAGGTACGTAAATGTATAAAAAACAAATTGAAACCAGGATAAACAAAACAAAGTTCATTTTTAATTTAATTCACATTACATATTTACGTCTTTTTTAATTTTAGACTGGTTGGCTGAAAGAGATTCCGATTCCGAAATAAGCCCGCCATTGCAATTATTACATTTGCAAGAGGTTACAAACAAAAAAAAAAACAAACAAAAGGTCTCTGTCTCATGACATTAACTTATGCCCATACATTTTTACATAGTGGCTTAATTCATTTGCAATATGATTTGTATATGCATATTTTTTTTTAATCTTCATGAGGGATATTTTTCATACTTCACTAGATTTCATGTCTCAGAATAAAATTAAAAATTAAAGCGATATAACTGAAATAAATACTTTGGCGTTGCGTCTCAGACCAACCGTCGCCTCGTACCATCCTAATTTTTTTTTTATTTGACCCAGCTCACGTATGCCGCTTATGTTTTGCGTTGAAGGCCTTTATTCGTATGTTCTATATTTTGTTAGTTATTTTTATCGACTCAGTATGTATGTCACGTAAAAGGTAGTACATGTATTGGCTTGATATTTTTACACAGCTTTTTTATATGAGTTTTAAAAACATTTTATTTTTAATTTCGTAGGAGTAAAAAAATAATTCGTCATCAATCAAAGGTATCGGAATTAACTCATCATCATCTTCCTACCCTTATCCCACTCTAAGTGGGGTCGGCACAACATGTTATAAACATGTTGTCACATGATTAGGCTACGTATTTTACGACCAGCCGCCTTCCTGACGTCAACTTATCTTAGTCGCCTTTTGCGACACCTCGATAAGAAAGAGGGTGGTGTATTCTACTTAACCGGATACCACACGATGGGTCAACTTACCTTAGTCGCCTTTTACGACACCTCGGTAAGACATGAGAGTGGTCTATTCTACTCAGCCGGATACCACACGACGGTTTATCGGAATTAACTAAATAAGTCAAATATTTTTTTATACCATTTTAAATAGCATAAACAACGTGTTTCATAGTTATAATTAGTGCATTCCTCTCCTATATCGTAATCAATGCATCGCGGATTGATTAATTCCAAGTTCGTATTTAAACTGTGATGGTCGTGAAGAACTACTTACTTCTAATAAATAAATATATGGGATACTTACACACACAGTCGTCCCGTCCCCAAAGTAAGTGAATTAATACTTGTGTTATGGTAGACAGACAACTGGTGAACATGTACTTATATAATTTTTAAATACATATATACACCTAGGCTCGAAGACCAACAAATTAATTTATAGAAAATGTTGACCCTCGGCAGGAATCGAACCTGCAACCCGCGGAGCTGAAAGCAGAATCACTACCCACTGCGCCAACGGGCCAGTCAAAATAGCTTAGGTTGTTGTCAGTACATACCGATAGTTAGTACATGGTAAACGTCGCTAATAAAAATAAATAATAATATTCTTTTCTGGATTATAATGTCTTACGTGTGGTATCCAGCTAAGTAGAACAGACCGCCCTCTTTCTTACCGAAGTGTCGTAAAATACGACTAAGGTAAGTTGACCTCAGACAGGCGGCAAGTCGTAAAACACGTTTCCAAATCATGTGACAACATGTTTATAGCATGTTGTGTCAACCCCACGTAGATTGGGATAAGGGCAGGAGAAAGATAGATCATAATGTCTTAATACATATTCATTATTCAATCAGTATTACGTAAACATAATATATGGTATAATTACACTTAGATTTCAATCCAGAGCTACCTATTTGGTGACCATATTCCTCTATCCGTTATAAAACTCGTTGATAAAACTTTAATTATATATGTACTTAAAACCATTTTATTTTAATAAGAATTTAAAAAAAAAGTCAAGTCTATTTTTTGATTAACTTATTTTTTAGTGAATTCGTGTAATGCATGTGTATTATGGCAATGCATATGTTTTTCCGAATCTTTAATGGATCTTGTATGAAAATGGACAGTAAATTCTACATTTCCTCCTACTCTATTTTGCAAATTAATATTATCACTAATTTTTTCTGATTTTTATCTGAAGTCTTTCGATTCGCTACCAATTCTTAGCTACCTGATTTCTGAAATACCAACCTACCATCACTGCCAATGTTACTCTTACCAATAAAACTAATAAATATCTTGAACCATTTCTCTGTAATTCTCTCGCCCCCTTATGGGCGTTGAAACCCTACCGATGAGGCCAAAAAACGCCACGAAAAAGTTGTAATATATTACGCTTCTTGGATCTTACAAAAGAAAATCAGAATTAAATAGCATGATTAAAGTTATTCAATCTGTTTATGATTTGAAACACATTGAAAACTTAAAAATCGGAAGATGTTACATAATTGATACACCGACGGTAGACAAATAAATGTGGAAACAGTCCCTATACACACGAACAAGTCCATCACAATGTCTCATTAAATTATTCGTCTTTACATAATTATTATAATTTAAAAATAATAATTCGCAAAAATAAAATCAAAAACTCATGTCAGGAAAAAAGTTAAATATAAGCACAATGAAGATATAAATTTGTTAAATTGATTGACAGTCATTAGGCTCAGTAATACACCCAATTAAAAAATGTATATAATCATCTCATTCGTTGGGTAAGCAAAATCGACGGAATGATTAATTAATAGAACTTCTTATTTAGCCTAGGTAGATAAATTATCATAGAAATGCTCTACCCACTTTCATAACAAAATTCAATTAAGATTTAATTTTCATAACAACTTTTATAGTAAAATTGACACAGTTGGATATCGCCGCCACGATATTCTATTTGAATAGAATTTAATTGTAAGGCACCTGTGAGGACTAAGCCGGCTTTGGACATAAATCTTTAGAGGCAATAAAATGTATTTAAACTCGAATTTTGTTTTTCTTTTAGATAAAATACAAAACACACATGTAAGGGACCTACCTCTTTACAGAATCCTCGAGGGCGACGTCCCTCCAACGAGGCAGATGGATCGGGCGCCGCGCTCCAACATAAACACAGCACAAGCGTAAACTGAGATCGGTCTACGGAACTTTTAAGAATAAAAGTTAAAACCACACTTCACTTTCACTTAGTTTGATCACTGAAATCCAATACGAAAGTTTGTTTTTATTTCAAATTTAATATAATATGTGCGCGCATGTCACATGAACTGAAGTATTTTTCACAAAGCTTCACAGTTGTATATTAGATGGCCGCCGCTCGATGACTGGCGAGCGCGCGCCGTTTGCGTCGGTCGGGTTACCTACAGTAACACTAACGAAATGTACGCGTTCCGGGGAGAGCTGCGGCGCGAAGAGAGCGGGTGATACATCACAATGGCCTTCTTCCAATGGCAAGATTATACCGGACATTGAAATGAATGAACGGGTATACATAACTATAGAAAATACTTTATCCAAAATAAACTAATAGATTACAGTCAAGCTACCCACGCCGATAACAGTTTATTGTTAAACTATCTGAGGTTGGAAACTAAACATTTATGTTGTAATTAGTGTGTAATTGATTAGATAGTCGAACGTTTAATAAAAAAGCTTGATAAAAATTATGATAAGATACGAAACAAACCCCACAAACTTGTAGTCTTTGAAATGATGGGGAATATTTTCGTACACCAATAAGTTCTAATTAAATATAAAATTAACTATTGAGGTAAAAAATAACTTAATCATAAAAGTTTACAATTTTATTTTATTTTAAGTTGTTGAACATAATTATAAGTAATATGAGTACCTAATTAATTGCTGGTAACAAACGCGTTTTTTTTTTTCTTTAAATGCTCGGAAATGAAACAGACATAAGCTCAGAATTCCTGACTTACGAAGTTAAATCATAATTTATATACGAATTATGTATTTACACGATTCTAGAATCAAATTTCACAATCAATTATAGTCTAATAATTTTATTGCATAAACTTGAAGAAGTTTAAAAAAAATCGTAGCATACACAAATTGACAAAGATTATTATATAATGAAGTTTATAGAATTTAAGATAGATAGATAGATAGATAAAAACTTTATTGTACAAACACATAAAACACATAAAAATACATACGGACTTAAAGTAAACTTATGTATACGTTTGTATTTAATTAGAGGATTACCAGCTTTTTTTGGAACCAGTAATGTTTACGGCACATAAGTGCTGGAAAAATTTAAAACGGTACCTACCTACATTGTGAGTTTGCGATTGAACCTAAAATATGATTGTGCAAAATTTATGCTACTTGCATACATCTTCAAGTGTTTTGTTCCAATAATGTTAAATCAAATACAAAGCCATGCATTCTCCGTTCGCTAATCTTATGTTTGACAGTTCCCAGTTAAACGGACGTAAATAGCCAGGCACCCACGTCATTACTGCACGGACGATGCCCTCTTTATAATGCAAAGAATATAATTTATAATCAAAATAATATAAAGACCGGATATTGTTTTGTTCCTTTTTAGATAAAACAGCTGAATGCATTAGTGCGTTATTTTTCTACCGTTTCGTAGATAAGTTAAGTACATCGAGATCATATTTTAAGTAACGGCCTATAATCGATGCATAAACATTCTACTTTTTCTAACACAATAATCTCTCTCGTTAAAGAAAGGTTTAAAAATGAGACCATTTAAGTTGTATGATGAGAGAATAACCTAAATAATAAAATGAAGAGAATAACCTAATAAATTACGAGATAAGTTTTTATGAAATTCTTTGTATATTTTTTGTCAACATCAATAAATCAATAGAGGCAATCCTACTTCTGGGCAATCGTGTCTTTCTCCTTTGGAAAGAATGATTGATAAAACCCACCTTTCTACCCCAATAAGGATTAGCAGATAGTCCATAGTGAAGTATACCATAAGATATATTTCTTATATTCTTAAATCTATTTTTATTTATATTTTAGATATTTCGCCCATAAGTAATGCAGGTAGGTATCTACATATTTTAATGTAAATTTTATCTCTGCATAATTTTACAGAGAAAATAAATTTATACAATAAAATAATTGGATTCACCAAAAATGGTTCAAAAAATTTAGTAATTGTATTGACATTTCATTATCTGAATGAGCAACCTTGCAATTTCTCGGTAAATGTAGAGCAGGCTTTGTGAGTGTACTTTAAAAAGGCAACATAAAAATGACAAGAAAATATAATTGAAACATTTCAAAGTTGCTTCATACAAAGGTTATAGGACCAACAATTTTCTCAATTTTGTTTACACTTTATAAATAGCAAGAACTGATGGAATCAAAGATGCTATTAGTTCTAAAGGCTTTAATATTGTCATTGCTTGAACGGACGAGCGTGGTAGCATAATCAAGAATGTGAGGTTTTAAAAGTCACACCTTGTCTTAAGGGAACTTTTAGGAAGGCCTGGTGATATCACTTTGAAAAGTCTACAGTATGATAACTGAAACTAAGTACGTGCGTTCGTCAAAAACACATTTCCGTGGTCTACGGCTATGCAAGTGGACTATGTACTATGTTATAACTAGCATCCTTTATTGGAAGCAAGATTTTATCAATTCAAATATTTGATGACAATATTTGAAGACATTGTGTCTAATTTTAATATTGCTATCAACAAATAACAGTTTGTGACTCAAAAATTATATTTCTATACAAAAAATTATTATAATTTGTTAATCCCGATTATAAAATCTCATTGTTCGATAAAATAACTGCATCAAAAAAAAATATAACTGCATCGATATATATTTTTAATTAGGGCACAGAATGAATTATTGCAATTGTTTAATATTAAAAAAGTGTAGAGTAACTGTTAATCCGATCAGTGACAGGAAATAAATAACGTGTAATGAATATATAATTGTTATGACTTATTAGTGTAGATTAAATTATGTCGACAACAGAACATTAATAATATTTAATGTATTTTAAAAACTTGGCGTGAAGAGACTTAACAATTCTTCGCGGGTAGTTGAAATAAGGTTAATAGGTACTGGTGTGCACAGAAGTACTAAATTTAATTCTGCTAAGCTGATTCATAGGCGATTTAACACGTACAACGTCAAATATATTTGTGGTACGTGACGCCTAACACATATATAATACCCAACCCCAAATGTTTAACAATTAATAGCTGCTCACAACTACGAATTACTCAATATAATACGATTATACGAATAATCTTTGGTTCTACGACAGAAACTCGAATAGTGAATGGCAGGAGTAGGAGGAAAGAGATCAGTCGCAGATCCAACTCTAATGGGCAGCGTTTGGGAAGATACGAGAGATCTTTTCGTCGAAAATACCGTAGAAGTTGAAGACCAGTCTTCGAAAAGTGAGTGTTGCCAGTGATGACATACGGATCTAAAACGTGGTCGCTGATTATGGGCCTCATAATAAAGCTCAGAGTTATGGGTCTGTCTTGTCAAACATTAGCTGACAACTTTTGATAACATGATTGAAAATAAAAAGAAATATATTTGATATACATATAATTATATAGTCCCAATATATTAAGTATTTAATTGTATATAGGTATGTATATACGCGTATAAAATTCGTAGAATTAAATAAAAAAAAATCAGCGATATTTTTTATACAGAAGTAACTATAATAATTAATTAGATATAACAAAAGATTTAATATATATTGAATTATCGAACATTAGTGAAAAATATTGGTTATTAACTTTATTCTTATTTTTATATTTCAATATTATATAATAAATATAATAACAATCTTAATAATAATTATCTTAGGGATAGGTTGACCTTTGTACAATTTTTTTTGTTAATAATGTTTTTCTAACGTTTTTTATGGTACATAAATAAATAAGTAATATTAATTTCATGCCCTAAGTTTGATATATACATATGCATTTTATATCCTTGTCAATTTACGGTATTTCTCAAAGCGTAAGTTTTTTGAATGTATTACAATGTATATATATGGTGAACGAAACAATAAATAATTCTCAATTTACGTCAACGTTAATCCAAAACCAATGGTAGTTGTATTCTGAAATTTTTTATATGTAATATGTAGGTCGTTAGTATAGTTTGAATACGATTGTTTCAATAATAATGATGGCAATCAACATGCAAGCGCAGTACCGCCGCGGACGGATATGGAAGGAATAGGATTCGATACCATCACATTGACCGGCTACCATTGTGTTTTTGAGGTCCTTTATAACAGAGGTACACACTATTAATTACTAAGATTATAGAAAAATATCATCATCTTCCTGCTCTTATCCCACTGTAAGTGGGATCGGCACAACATGTTATAAACATGCTGTCACATGATTTGGCTGCGTTTTTACGACCGGCCGCCTGCCTAACGTCAACTTACCTGCCTAACGCGACACCTCGGTAAGAAAGAGGGTGGTCTATTCTACTAAACCGGATACCACGCGGTGGGTCAACTTACCTTAGTCGCCTTTTACGACACCTCGGTACGAAATGAGGTTGGTCTATTCTACTCAGCCGGATACAACACGGCGGGTCGACTTACCTTAGTCGCCTTTTACGACACCTCGGTAAGAAATGAGGGTGGTACTATTCTATTCAGCCGGATACCACACGGCGTGATTATAGAAAAATATCTGTGGCTTTAATGGCGTGGTATTTAAGCAGGATATATTCATATTTCTTTATCTTTAATATTTAAATGAGTTAATCTTGTATGTATAAATATATACACTCTTATTTAAAAGCAGCGGTAGCGAAATGGTTAGAGTATCGGACTTCGTGAGGTCGTGGGTTCAAATCCTGGCCGTTATACTACCTACGTGAACCCACTCCTAACAAAAGCATTTAGCTTAACTGGAAGGGTTAATAAATTTGTTAGTAATTTGTAACCCTTTGAAAAAAAAATCTGAAATTAATTTAATTATTTGCTTTTTCTATATTGTAATAGGACTTCCCTTTTTCTTTTTTGAAGCCCTATAAAAGAGGAATATCCTTGCCATACATAATTTTGTTATATCTCGGAAAAGATGAAAATGAGGTAGCGTTTTCGATGACAGCCCCCAGGAGGTTTGACTTTCTACGTAACTTTCAACATATATCACCATATTTCAACGAATATACCAGCCATTAAAAATTATACGCTAAAATCTTCCTTGTGAATCACTCCGTCCGTTGGACAAAACTGCAAGAAAATTTGCAAGGAATTTTATTATAGAATCTTATACCCAAACACAAACGCCGTATGTACTTTTGCAAGGCGCAATGCAGGATCCGCGAAATAAGTTCACTTAAAATATATTGAGGCAGCTTAAATTTCTTAAAATTATGCGTTTTATGTTCCAGATGATTCTGCCGTTAGTTACTTGGTGTCTATTTATCTGGAGACCACTGAAAATCAGCAGTGAGGCTAAGGCTTCCAGACTGAGTGGCCATCCCTTTCGACCTTCTGTCGAACTCTTCGCTGTACTTGGGTCTTCGCTGTACTTGGGTGTTACTTTAATTATTTAGATTTATACTCAAAATTGCATTTATGTATAAATAATAATTTGTAATGTGTAAGGTGAAATTTGAATAAAGTTCTTATTCTTAATCTTATTCTTATTCTTAAATCCGTTCATTAGACCAGACCGACAGACTTGTGTGTTTTACCAGCAATTTTAAAAATAAAACATCCAGATAAAACGTTAATGAAGTAGCTTATGTTTTGTGATAAGTAATATCAGGAATACGTTATGCTAGGCTACCAACGCTCTATTACCTTCCGCTCGGATCACAGGAAACGCATAACCTGTATTTGCTTCTCCGATATCGGAATTTCCTGCAAACTAGTGACCTGGAATAAATGTTATTACGGTTATTTACATTAGGATCACTTGAGTTTAATTTACTTAACTTTGGGACTGAAATGTACTGCATATTGGACCTCTAAATATATACTTTGGTACTTTGTGTCAAGTGGGGTTTTTTATTAAGTAGTTGCTGTCCATTCAACAAAATCAAAATCGTGATTTACTTTATTTCACAAAATGATACAACAACGACCCGACTAGATCTACGTTACTTGATCTGGTATAGAATTTTTTATTTGGAATTGCTCTGTATATGAATCCATGTCTAACCACATTAATTTATATAATCTACCTATATATTACCTATTATCCACTAAGATTCTTAACATTATAGTATCATTCCGAAATGATAATAGAATCTCTATAACCACGCCGTGTAGTATCCCGCTGAATATAATAGTACCAACCTCATTTATTACCGAGGTGTCGTAAAAGGCGACTAAGGTAAGTCGACCCGCCGTGTGGTATCCGGCTGAGTAGAATAGACCAACCTCATTTCTTACGGAGGTGCCATAAAAGGCGACTAAGGTAAGTTGACCCACCGTGTGGTATCCAGTTTAGTAGAATAGACCACCCTCTTTCTTAACGAGGTGTCGTAAAATATGACAGAGGTAAGTTGACGTCAGGCAGGCGGCCGGTCGCAAAAACATGTGACAGCATGTTTATAACATGTTGTGCCGACCCCACTTAAAGTGGGATAAGGGCAGGAAGATGATGATGATGAGTAGAATCTCTATAGCCATTATATCCTAAATGTTTTATTATTCTGTAAATCTAGACTCGATATTATACTTATTGACTTTCAAATTGTATATCTCACATAATTTTCGTATACACTGGACCAATGACGGCATTTTCTGAATCTGAAGCTGGAGGCATCTATCTGTTACTAAGGGACCCTGTAACCGAGATGTGTGATCGGAATAAATTATTCAAGGTGAAGAATAAGGGGCCTCCATTTTACCTTATCGGCAAATGTTCTTCTGTGTATTGAATAGTTTTATTATTTTATAATGTTAAGCAGCTTAAGCAACTTACATATATATATAAAGCTAAATATACAGTTGAAGATTATTTAAGAGATAATAATGTGTTTAATTGCAGTTAGCTACGCACTATACTGCAACGATTAACACGTATACTGATCAATTTTGTTTATTTTTAAAGAAAATCCCCGTATTTTTTTCCCCTTTCTTCGTGTTAAGAGCAAACTTCCGCATCAGAAGTAGCTTTTTCAAAATCATTTGACAATTAAAAAATAATGGAAACTTAAATGGTCTCGAATATGAAAATAAGAAAATCACTCTTAGTGATAAGACCGCCTTTGCACTTCTGTATGTGTTCCTGTTTATTTTTTATTTCTTTTGTCTTGTATTTCCTATGTATTTGATGTGCAATAAAGTTTTATTATTATTAAGAATTATAAATATATAGAACACTTAGTACATTTGTATGTGGATAAATAGAGATAACCACAAAGGCAACACTGTACTCTGATAGGAAAATGTTAGATAAATTTGTCGTCGGGCAACTATAGAATAGGGTTTGATAATATTTTAAGATAAGTTTGTGTAAAGGATGTAACCCCATTACCGAGTTAAGCAACTTTAATGATAATGGTATGTTGTGAATAAATTAAATATATAGTTTATAAAAATAGTCTTTATAAACATACCTCATTCCACCCTAATACCAATTTATGAATACTTTTCATTTTTTAACGGGTCATTATCACATTATAGAGAAATGAAGCAATTAACCGAAATTATATACTCGTATAAATACCACAGACAAAAGAATGTGTTATTTTGCTTACCTTACGATGTCCCCCATTCTTATTATCCTCAATAGAATTAAAAAATTCATAGCAAGTACTTTAAATTCACTGCCATAATAGGAAAATATATTCCTTTAGTTTTTTACATCGATATCGTATTCAGCGACGATAAATTTTAAAAAGGGCAGTATTAATACTATACGATTCCATTTGTAACTATGGAGTATTTTTTTGTTCATGACCTTTAGATATTCCATGTTGCTATATCCATACTGATAAAGAATTAAAACCTAGAATAAATTATCATAAATACAGGGCCCGTAGAGTTACGTCTAAATGTAAAGAGTTTTAATTATTGTTATTTATTTGGAAAAAGAACAGCTTAAACTTATTTGTACATTATATAAAACAGTACATACATATAATCTTTCTTGTGTAATTAAGAAATCTGCCTGTCTGTCTGTGTGTGATTTCATGATGGACACATTTTTAGACAGAAGTCAGATTCAGATTTACTGGGTATCGGGAAACGAGTAGCTAAATTCCTTAGTTAAGAAAGTTACTTAACCGTAACAACGTTTAATATGATTCTCATTGTGTTTTCTGAGGCTTGGATTACACGTAATGGATTCGCAATACACCACAACTCTTTGTGATAGATATTCATTGTTTACAAGTACAATGACCACTCACTTGTGAAAGATAACAATTTATAAATTTAATATAATCTTTGCAATCTGCCAAATTGTCGCTCGCAGCAACAGAATCCAACAAATATCTCAAATGAATAATCCTATCAAAAGCTTTTTGGTAACATAACATTATTATATAGAACAATATAAAAAGATTTTGAAGAATATGTAAAATAGCGCATAAAACTACTAATTTAAAGAGAAGATGTCTTTCGAGAGATTTATCTCGCCTCGATATAACCGCTTAAAATATCAAATATATAAGAAAAAAGAGTTGATTGAACGTTGAAACATATTTTAAAATTTACACAGGTATTTACCAATAAAAAGAATATACTAAGTATTAATCTTACAAATCTAATATTGGACCAAAATAAACATCATCAAATCATTTAACAAGACGGAAACAAAAACAATTCAGATCAATTGATATCGTGATCCACCATAATATAGCCAATGCATACAAGGTCTTGGGAAATATACATTGTGACCCTCAGGAAAGGGCCATGATGTTTAAGTTCACCTTTTCGATTTAATACACTGGGCCTTGTAATTTTTTTGTAATCAAATCAATTATCCCTTCGGTTCAAGGTATGTGATATCACGAACGATCATGAAATAAAAGTCTTCACTGACATTTAGAACATTTTCACATTACATATGTTCGCAAAACAGTAGTGAATACAACAAACTAGCATTAGCCAAATAAAAACAAACATTATCTATGTAAAGGTCTACGTGTTAATCAAAACTAATGTTTCATACTTTTATAGACTTAACTTTGTTTCGCTTGAAGCATGGGACAACCCCTATAACAGGGTTTCGCTGAAGGATACACAAGATAAATAAATACATAGCTACATAGTACACAAAATCATTGTTTGTCGTGATTTTTTTTTATAAGTAAGGTTAATTAAGTTACAGAAAAAATGTACTAGTTATATCTATCTTAAATTACCTACACGCTAGGACTTTATAAATCATGCCCACGTGGAATGGTCCCAAGAATGCTGGCAGCGATCTGATCTGATCTGGATCTGTCCTAAAACAGTCGATGTGGTTCAAAGTGAGCAATTTATACACATATAGAACAATTGTACTAAGCACTATAGCCTTATGTATTATGTACAAATTACCCAACCATGTGAGACGCGAGTATGAATAGGATTATTCCTATTATATAAGCCGTTGGTCCCACATTGTACGTATCATTCTCCAATATCACATTTGTTACACAATGTCTTTCGTACAAAGAAATGTTATATTATATTACACATAAATAAATTACATATAGGTATTTGTTTATCCGATTATTTTGTTAAGACGTATTTCATTCAAATAGCCGTGTGGTATCCGGCTAAGTAGAATAGACCACCCTCATTTCTTACCGAGGTGTCGTAAAAGGCGACTAAGGTAAGTCGACCCGCCGTGTGGTATCCGGCTGAGTAGAATAGACGAAGCTCATTTCTTACCGAAGTGTCGTAAAAGACGACTAAGGTAAGTTGACCCACCGTGTGGTATCCGGTTGAGTAAAATAGACCACCCTCTTTCTTACCGAGGAGTCGTAAAATACGACTAAGGTAAGTTGACGTGAGACAGGCCGGTCGTAAAATACATAGCCAAATCATATAACAACATGTTTATAACATGTTGTGCCAACCCCACTTAGAGTGGGATAAGGGCAGGAGGATGATGATTACACACAAATAAATATTAGATCGAAACAATTTGTTTATCCGATGATTTCGTTATAACGTATTTCATACAAAATGATATTTATTTCTAGCTTTAGGTATATACATATTCCAGTTACGTTAAGCAGAAATGCAGTAAACCTCTTCTGATTACTGAGATAAGAAATCAGAGCAAATGTTTTCCGTTCTTAATGAGAGCGCTATGACTTATCAGTTAAAACGATTACAAGAATATTTGCAATGATATGAATCATTATTCAGTTCTATTGAATTTTGCATATAAAATAATGGCAAATATTGTTCCAAATGGGAAGTGATAACGGAATTTATCGTTGTTCGGAAACGAAATGGTTTTTATTAATACCTATGTCTGAACTGAAGGTAACTACCCAATGACTACAACTTGAATTGAAATTGTTTGAACACTAATTGCTAACACTAACTGTTGGAGGGATCTCCAATGTAATTCAAGTAACAACGTCATTTTACATTCATGGACCCTAGGACCATGGAGTCAAAATGCAAATTTTTTTTATCCCCTTTAACACCTCGATTAATTGCCTCTTCAGGTGACAAGAGGGCTGGCTCCTTTTTCGCACAAAGAATCAGCTTAGCGATTCAGCGCTGCCAGCATTCTAGGGATCATTCCACGTGGGCATGATTTGTATAGTCCTAGCGTGTAAATAACTTAAGATAGATACATTTTTGAACTTGTACATTTTTTTTTCATCATTTTTCATTTTTCAACTTGTACATTTTTGACGTAAATAAAAAAAAACAATCATTTTACATATTTAACGGATCGGAATAAAGTTGTCAGTGCAAAAGTAATTTACATAAAATATGAGTCTCTTATCGATTTGTTACATAAATCAAATTAAAAAAAAATAGGACTTACATAAAAAACACCAAATTTATTTTTGAATCTAGTGGTCAACTTACCTTAATCGCCTTTTACGACACCTCGGTGTGAAATGAGGGTGGTCTATTCTACTAAGCCGGATACGACACAGCGGGTCTTCTTACCTTAGTCGCCTTTTACACCTCGGAAAGAAATGAGGGTGGTCTATTCTACTCAGCCTGATAACACACGTTTGCCCGGTTTTTCAATGTATGGAGAACCAAGTGCTGTAAGACTAAAATAAATCCGGGTTAAAGCTCTTCTTTTATATAATCTTTGTTGTGACATTGACATTGCATAAGGCAAGAAGGTTACCAAGTTCATACAGTGGAAAGCACGCGATCTGTCAATTTCCGAGGCCACTATTATTTCCCGGGCCGCGGAAAGTCGATCAGCAACGAGGCCAGATTGGATATAACGATAGTGGAATAAGCATTGATTAGCCTATAGTCAAATAAGGCATATATTGAAAATATTTAATCGGTATTCCTTGTAATATTAACGACATTCGATAGTAACTAAAGAACGCAGAATAACGAAAAAAAAAACAGATGTATTAAACTTGCGTTTGTCAAGAAAATCTATGTACCACATGTATGACACGGCACCACCACCAACATCAAACTACACAACTACTACACACATTCACTACGACAATCTCAACGATTGTTTCGTTCTGTAAATGAAGCATCATCAGACAATCGCAAAATGCTTTGCGATTTATTGCGATGCCCGTTGAGATCTCGATAATCCACCTCTGTTCACGCTTTGTGTAATTGAGCATAAAGCGAAACAGCGAAAAATATATTTCACTTTTCCCACCACCTATGGCTGTTAAGGCCACGAACTGGGTGGTTTATATATCTACTAGCTTTTACCTACAACTTCGTTTGCCTGGACTGTTGTCGTGCTGTGTAAACGGTGATTCAAAAATCAGAAGTTTCAAAATTGTTCCCCTCAAAATTTCTTAATAAAAGTCTACGACAGCATATATCTAGCTTGTAAGGTTAACCCACTTTAACTATTTGTATGGTTATCAAAAGACTATATTACGGGTTTAAACCTTACCACGCGGGCGGAGCCGCTAGCGATTGCTAGTGATAGATATTCCTTTATATAGAATTTGAAAAAAGCTCAAGCTCAACTATTTTTTATACATATATTTCACTTACTCATATCTAATTATGTTAGATAATAAGGTTGATTGATTAAGGCCGCTGCATGTGATCGCCGGAGGGGATAATTCGAAGGCTTTGATGTTCAGCGGCCTCGCATGCGGCGGAGCGTGAGGCCGCTGCTGCCGCTACCATCGTAACCTACCCTACAAACTTGACCTTTTGGCCCATATCGTTTTTACTATGTTCTTTTGTGGTAAAATTAATCTTTAATAAAGAAAATAATAATTTGCTTAAGTTTTCAATTAAGTGTTTAATTGAATAGTTTCTTTCTTAGATATTATACTGTCTTTCTGCCTATTCAAGAAATACTAAAAAACAACTAAAGGTATTTTTATGAGTGACTCTCGAAAAAGGTTTAAGTTTATTTATTTATTAAGGTTTTGTGTAAATTAGTTGATATAAAACCTTAAATTTTTGAAATTTTGGCAAGATTCAAGCCGAGAGATACATTCGAAAACGCTGCCTATCTGGCTACAAAAAAATCCGCTGTATATTATGTCTATATTTTAAGTACAATTTATTATAACTAGCATTTACCGAGCAAACCTCTACGATAGCCTGACGCTGTGACCAATGAGTTTTTTTCTATTAAAATTTGTGTCTGATTGATATTTACAATTTATCAAACATATTTCGGTGAAGGAAAACGTGATTGATTAACTTATATATCTCTGAAGAATTCTTGAGTTATATCTGTAACATACCAAATCGCATGGGAACCATCCCTTTTCTATATATGGAGAAGGCCTATGTCCAACTATGGAATAGCAGGAAGTTACTAATTGTGATGTTACAACATGTTTCAAATACAACCTCCTTTATATAGTTGTTTCAATAATATAAAAAACATTCACACCGTCAATGTTACATTGGGTTGTTAAGAAAGAATTATTGTTTCCCGCCGCGATAACGTTGTGTAAAGAGCTCATGAATAAGTGCCCCGGATGGGTTCGAAACTAGTCGGGCTAACCCGATAGAATAAGACGTGAGTATAACCGGTTCTATACATTAACTAAGAATTATTGGGTTAACTTTTGAGAAAATTGCTTCTTATTTATTGAATAAGTGCAAAGGAAAAATATCGTGTTGTTACGGTGATTAATAGCCTTAAAAATCTATATTTTTATGTTTACGCAGTCGCTGTCAATAAATTTCGATTCATAACTCATCTACGAGATGTCCTTTATTTGTGTCTATTTTCCTGTATTGATCCTGAGACTGTCATCACTTATTCAAAACATGTTTTCCTGTTTGCGCAGGCCTTTGTGACGGGGCAAGGACTAAATAATTTTCGTTAAAACAAGCAAGAAATTTTAATTGTTAGTATAATTATATTGATATGTTTTAATGGATTATACAATGGCAGATTTCCATATTATATTATATACATATTTGAAATTGTAAATTGAAATACATCTAGTTTATGGATTACTTTTAGTATTCCAATTGACATTTCTTAAGTTCGTACATAATCAACTAATAATAATCTACTTATTTACTGTATTCAAATTCAAATTCAAATTCAAATTATTCTTTATTCAAATAAACTTGTAAACAAGTGCTTTTGAATCGTCAACTCTACTGCTGGTTCGGAAAGCTGTTCCTACCGAGAAGAGCCAGCAAGAAACTCGGCGGTTGCTCTTTTTAAAAAATACAATTCTTAATACTAGTTACATTTAATGTTTCTATCTTGTACAGGGTCGAACAATATTTATATCCACGCATTTTTATCGTCCAAATAATCCTCAACAGTATAGTAGGCTTTCTGTATTAGCCTCTCCTTAATAGTGTTTTTAAACTGCTGTAACGGCAAAGTTAAAATTGATTGCGGAATTTTATTATAGAATCTTATACCCAAACCCACAAACGACTTACGTACTTTTTCAAGGCGCAAAGCAGGAGCCGCAAGCTTATGTCGGTTCCTACTTTGTCTATTATATACATCGCCTATTGTTTTATAATTTTTTATATTTTTGTATATAAAAATTAAATTACTTAAAATATACTGTGAAGCAAATGTAAGAATACCTGTTTCCTTAAACTTCTCTCGCAGGGAATCCCGCGGTCTTAAATTGTAAATGCCACGTACGGCTCTTTTTTTACTGTATAGTACTGAATGCCAATCCTACTAATATTAAAAATGCGAAAGTTTGTGAGTGTGGATGTATGTTTGTTACTCTTTCACGACGAATCCGCTGAATCAATGTCGATGAAGTTTGGCACAATTATTTCTTATAAACCGGGATAACATATAGGCTACAGAAATCCTGTCAATTCTACACGACATTGAACAGCGCCATATAAAAAATATTTGTATTCTTTATCTATTTGTTTATTTCATTTAATATATTTTATATTATATGACTGCAGAACATCAAGAATAAAGAAAAACATCTTTAACAATATATAGTTCACTATAGGCATTTCTAAAGCAAAATTTGTATGAAAAACGTTTTTGACACAAACTTTATTCGATAAAACTGGAAGTGTTTATAGAAAGCTTCATAAAAGAAATGTTTTTCATTGTCCCCTACAATTTACAAGGGGCTCAAAGAAATATTCTAAAAACGACAAAAGAGCTTTCATTTCGTAAGTTACGAGGTAAATAATAAAAATATTGTATTAAAATCATTTCAACCGCACATATTATAACAGTAAAAACTTTATGTAGCTGCGATAGACAAGTGCCGATCCGCTAGCTATAATCTTTATATAAACATAACATGTACTAATGTAGGATTTTTATTTCCAAATAAAAATTCTACATTAGTTTCCAACAATTGCCTTTCCTTTTCTGTTGAAATTTGAACATTATCTTAATTGCTATTAAGTTAAAAGTTTCATAAGAACAAGTAGTCGTTGAATAAAAGCGTTGAGGCCATTTTCCTTGATGACATGCATATAATATTTTTGGAATAGCTACATAAATATGGTATGGAGAGTAACTATTACTTAATTGATCAGCTGTAGCACATTTAAACAATAATGTGCTAAAAATTCAAGTGTTGAAGTAGTCGCTTTAGATAAAGATAGGATTAATTTCCATAGCTTAAAAAACATTATTGTATCGTCGTTATATAACTTGTCTGAATAAGGGCACATCTCGTTTAAAGCCTCTCCACGTTAGCAACACTCGTTTTAAGCGAAAATTTTATCCCACAGCGAGTGATTGTTCCGCCCACAATGTTACGGAGTTACGGACCAACGCTCCGTAGGCCAGCTTCCGACAAGGACCATTCATAAAAAGAAAACAAAAGCAAGCTTTTCACTGTACGAAACTACAAGCAAAGGCGTCTTTACGCCTGACTTAAATAAATTTTTTATGAAAGTTGTAATCAGAATTGTTTACAGAAATTGTATAAATTTTCTGTTTCGTATATGGGCTGGATATGATTGTTTAAATCTTCGGATACTCTCTCTTAATACAAATAAAAAATAACTAATATTAGTACCTTACGGCTATGTATTCGTTTAATTAATTAAATTAAAAAATGCTAAAGAACACTAGCCAACCACGGCTCTACCCACGTGGAACTCATCGTCAAAAAACTTTTCCCGAGTACATAGTTATATTTCTAGGATAAAAAGTAGCCTTTATGTTGCTCCCCTGACTTGTAGTGAAATCTTTTAGAAGAAGCCGCACAAAAAACTGTTCAGTAGATTTTGAGAAAATCAATCACGTACAGACAGACAGCTTTTGGAACTTTGTTTTATGATATGTATAGACGATAGTTCATTACGCACATGTTTAATGTAGCTACACAAAAATAAAGAAACAGCCTAGTCCGTTTACCATATAAGTACCTGGGTGAGCGAGCTAGCTCGTTAATTTTTTTTAATATACAAAAAATGCAATAAAAAAATGAAAATGAAAAAAGCGCCGGGTAACATGTGAAAATCGAACTTAGGTTTCGAACCTTTTTTGGTCCACGCTTTACCATTAGGCTGTCACAGCTTTGCATTTGACTGCTCAAATTATGAGTTGCTATCTATTCCTATTTTCGTAGTTTTTTTAGTGCCCAAAAACAGCGATAAAACGAGATTTTTTAATTAAAATCTAGGTAGATCGATATTTCTCCCCCAAAACCCCCTACTATATGCTACTTTTAGGAAAATCGTTGGAGCCGTTTCCGAGATTAAATATATTTATATTTATACATACAAGATTAACTCATTTAAATATCAAAGATGAAACGTATGCCATGATTATTCTTCTTTCATTAGTCTTGAGAAAAGTTGACCCATATCAATATTCTTAATTACCTTGCTATTTTCCTAGTTTCCATTCATTCATTCTACTTTTAAAAAGGAGTTTGTTGAATTAATCTCATCGTCTATCTATGATTAACGAACAAATATACTACTAAAGACATTACTACTTTAGCCTTGAGTACAAATTGTTAAAAGTTTAAGAGAGGAGAAAGAAATAAAATTATACTTTAATTTGAACGTCAGTCTTTTACGCTTTCAGATCATTTGCATGTAATATAGGAAGGTTGAAGCCGATACCTATTAGGCTAGGTTTTAGGTTTAATTAGTTAGGTAGTATTAGATTTGTTTATTATTAATTTTTTTATGAAATTATACAAAGAAGCCGCTAGGTACTGAACGTCAGCACTGGTCGATCGTATGTGTAAAAATTAGATATAAAAAATACTAACTAAATAGAAATTAAGATTTTTACCAAAAAATTGTGTGAACGTCACATCAACTTTGACAGTATGCTGGTTAATGGACTGTATGATTGTGAATGATATGCAGATCTTTGCCCAAATCAGTGAATAATAAAAACCACACCAATCTCGCTATCCACATTCGCCCCGAACGGACGGAGACCTGTTGCCAGACGCACGGCACACCAGCTGGAAGTGGACTTGGCGCAGCACTCTTCACTCATTAGGCACAATAGAACTGTTTGGAAATGAACGCACCGCACAGGGACGACAACTTATCGTCCGTAGAACGTTCTCGAGGCAAGAGTCTTTGGTAAAGGTCACACACCTCACTTAGTCGACAATGTGTCGTCTTTTGAACATCCGGTAGGCAAGTGGGCGTCTACGCATCATTTGAATGCAATGGTAGACGAACAAAATTGATGCAGTAATGTTTTGTATTACTACCCACCAATATAATAAGCAAAGATCGAACAGTGTAGTTATTTATTTTGAAATAGAGAACTTTACTGGAGATTCGGCCTTCATATTTGAGATTTACGAAAATTATAGGATTTGTATTATTGTATTCTTGTCTTTTACGTGTCTTATATTACTGTTTAAATTTATTATATTCCGTTAAACACGTGTAAAGGACAAAACAAAGTAAAATAACGGTAAGTTACTATTCCAGAGCCGAGTATAGGCGTCCTCTCCCTATTTGGAGAGAAATGTTCGAGCCTAGACACACCACGCTGCTCTCATGCAAAGATATGCATTAAAAAAGATATTCCTGTCCATGTTTTCCTTCACGGAAAAGCGTGTGATAAATTTCAAATATCAATTAATAGGTTTAGAGGTAAATAAATTTTACAACCGTATTTTTAACTTTTTTAATAGGGATAACTTATATAATATGCAGGGGATACACCCCAGGATTTTTCTCTAGTGACAAAAAGATGAAACCATTCATAAATGGAGAATCACATTTTATCACCTGCTCAATAAATACAGTCAACAGTAGTATGTAAGCATTATCTTAAACAATTTAATCCGTAAATGATATAGTCATTTTACAATTTTGCAACGTCTGGAACGTTCGTTCGACGATGTAACGGGGGGAAGTACGCGGTCAGGCGGGCGCGCCTCGGCGTCAGGGGCGCGGGGGGCGCGGGCGGCGCGGGCGCGCACGGCGCGGCTAGGACGACGAGCCCGCCGCAAACAGGCCCGCGCTGAACGCAGCCGGCGCCACGCCCGCGCCCCCCGCCGCACCGCCCGCCGCGCCCGCGCCGCCCGCCGCGCCGCGCGGCTTCGGCATCGGCGGCTGCAGGTACTCGTGCCGCGCCAGCCCGAACACGTCGATACGCTCCTCCTTGCGGTACGCTAGACACGCACGGATGAAGCTCTGCCGACGAAACACTCATGATGAAATGACACATTCACAGAATATACGCAGATGGGTTGAATGTTAATACATAATTTAATTAGACTGTCCGGTTACGTTCACGTTGAGCTGGGAGATAGAATCAGTGTGATCAGTCAAAAAATAATTACTTATATTCTGCCATATTTAAAAAAAAAGATTATTTTATTTAACATGTTGCTGGAACATGTGCACATTATGTCATGTTCTATTCTCAGAGAATAGTTAAATCGAAGATTTTTATCGTTAATAAAATCATGAACGTTTGGATAACAGTTATAAACATTCTGTATGAGCTTCCTTTAAATATTTAAATAAATAAATATAGATTAAAAGTGGAAATTTCTTGAAGAATGCAATAAAATTGATATCATTTCAAGGATCTAGTGTAGATCTTCACTATATTCTCTTAACTCACACACTACATTGGCTCTGAGCACTGTTCATCTATTAGAAACAAGTTGGAACTATAAAAAACTGTTTATTTCCTCTGACATTTAGACAAATTAATATAAAAATAGAAGAAACTGTAACAGAGTTGGCTTGAAATAGTATTAGATGGGTAAACGAAAAGATAGGGATGAGATGCATCTCAGGCAATTTGCTTTATGTTTTAATTTAAGATTTATCAACAGGGCAAAAATTAATTTCATGTTTATTGCCCGTAAATCTCTTCTCAACAATATTATTAAAGTTCAAAATGTTTTGCAGAGTGTGTTTGTAGTCATTATATGTTATTAATACTCTGTATTCCATCACTTATAAAAGACAATTCAGCTATTGTACATTATTTTATGTACTATTAATTTTTAGAATTAAAGTTCTTCTCATTAAGGCGTTCGGTAATACAAAAAATACTTAATTTTAGTTTTGAAATATTATTACACTATTATTGGTTTGCAAATTACTTCAATAACCCGCCAATGCATTTGGATGGGTTGATGTGCATATTGGAACAATTCTCCAGTCTGAATCTCCCGTCATGTGGTATCTGGCTGAGTAGAATAGAGCACCCTCATTTCTTACGGAGGTGACGTAAACTACGACTAAGGTAAGTAGACGTCCGGCAGGCGGCCGGTCGTAAAATACGTAGCCAAATAATGTGACAACATGTTATGCCGTCCCCATTTAAAGTGGGATAAGCGCAGGATGATGACTCCAGTCTGAATCACTCACAATAAATTATATCTTTTTATGCAATGGTTTACATAACTTCTAGAAGTTAATAATTCAAACAAAAATATTAATACTAATAAATATTTAATTAATAGAAACCTATGGGAATCTACATTGAACAATACATTGCAGCATTTAAAAATAAATACTTGTAAATGTTTGCATAGATGTAGTAGTTTTTGTAATTGTAAAGTGCTGGCTTAGTGTTTGACTAATGAAATGCTACATTAGTTCTGTGAACTCAATCATACTTTAAGACCAGAGGTAGAAAGTAAAATTAGCTGTCTCCTACCCTGGAACTACACTAAAGGAAAGAGTTTAAGAGAGTTTCATGTTTTAGATATCCAGTTCTGTTAGATTCCAGTTAGATTGATAGAAGCAAAGAAAACGTTATAATTTAATAAGTTTATCTCACCTTAGCCTCATTACTGACTGTAGGTTTGTTGGCAAACTGAACTTCAGTTGCCTTTAAAATAGTGTTCTCTTCTAGGATGGTAGCCTGACTCTGGTTATGTCCAAAGGGCTTCTTGCCATACAGGCACTGGTAGAAGATGACACCAACACTCCACACATCCACCTTACTACTGATCTTTGGTGGGTTTTTACCAACTACAAAACACTCTGGTGGCAAGTACCTTTAAAAATAAACAAAATATTGAAAAATGAAATTTTGCATTCCTGGTACAATTGTCATAATCTATACTAATATATAAAGCTGAAGAGTTTGTTTGTTTGAAAATGCTAATCTCAGGAACTACAGAACAGATTTAAAAAATTATTGCAGTTTAAGATAGTCCATTTATCGAGGAAGGCTATATAACAACACGCTAGGATGAATAAGCAAGGAGTAGCAATAAAAATAGTACGAAAAAGGCAAAATTTAAACTTTCCTTGCGTGCGCTGAGTAAACGGTAATAGTTATTCAAAAATCATGTATTATAAAATTGATCCCCTTTAAAAGTTCTAAATAAAAGTCTGCGAAAGCATATATCTAGCTTCTAAGGTTATATAACTGTTATTAGAATATTTATATATAGAATATATAAATATTCTAACAAACAGTCAACAAAAGCTGTCAGTTTGTAAGTAATCAATTTTCTAAAAATGTAAGGAACAGGTATTTGTATGGATTTTTAAAAAATGTCCGAAACAGCTATACTGATTTTTATGGGATTTCTAAGCAAGAGAAGCCATAGGCATAGATAGATCTTGTTACTTTTATGGATAGTTCAGAATAATTCATAACCGTATTTAAAAAATATGGTTACTTAATAAAGAAAAATAAAATCTTTTTTGTGCAATTGTAGTAAAATTCAAAAACAACTTACCAGTATGTGCCAGCACCTTGGCTGGTGAGATCCATGCCATGATCGGGGTTGTAGTTCTCCTCATCCATTACCTTAGAAAGGCCAAAATCTGTTATTTTAATCTCCCCACAAACATTTCCCTCTGTGAGCAGAATGTTGCCCGGCTTGAGATCATAATGGATGACCGGTGGCTTTATTTCATTCAGGTACTTCAAAGCAGACACCACTTGCATTACGATCGACCGTGCTTCTCGCTCAGGTATTGTTTTGTGCTGGAATTTAAATTAAAAGTTATAGAAAAACTGTACAGGCATTTTTAATCTATATATGTTTTTTTACAGGTTACATTAATTTAACAAAATAATAAATTTATATTTTAATTATACTTAAAACACTGATTATATCTACTTGTTGATGATTCTTAAGTTGCTAAATTAGAATTACTATGGAAGGAGACTGACGCCTGAACAAGGATTCCCTGTATTTCAGGTCGCCAAAGACTTGAAATACATACTTTATCATTTATATATATAAATGATAAAGTATGTATGTTTCTTATACACTCCGAAACAGCTTGTCTGATTTTAATGATATTTTCAATCATTATATTGAATAGTAGATCTGAGCATTTTTTTTAAACCATCAATGGCAGATGTTTCAAAGCCTAACTAAGCCACAGCAACACATGACCAGACTGTTAACAAAAGCTATATTTTACAGTAATAATTTTATTTCTTTAGCCTTTTAAAAAATAGCTAATCTACATAGATCATTTTCAGTACAGAAAATATTTTCAAAAAGTAACTTTCTTTTATTTTATCCATATAACATTAATTTACACATCATTTTATAAAAAAAAGTTATGATAGAATTACTTATTGGTGCGTGAAACAATCGCGGATTCTAGCAAAATCATAAATTATGTACTATGGAATTTCGCAAGGTAGCTTCTATAAAATTTTTTTATCAAGTTTGCAGATTTCACACCAAGTAAACATTGAGTAACATCATATTATTGACCTACTAGGCCAGGATGTGGTGTGGCCAGTAAATGTAAATATTGAATATTTTTCTTACTTGTTTGAGATAAAAATCGAGATCATGTCCATTGCAGTATTCGAGAACTGTACAAAACGAATTTCCATCAATTTCAAAAACATCATAAAGTTTAACAATTCTAGGATGATCCAGTGCCTTGTGAATGTTATACTCTCTCAGTGCATGTCTGAAACAAGTACAAATATAAATAAAAATCATTGTAAACTCAAATTGTTTGTCTTATAATAATTATCCAGTAATGGAGCAAAACGATTGTTGATATTGCCTTAGTGAATATATATAATACACATTGCTAGTTTAATTCTTTGTAGTGCTGTGGTGGTGGTAGCTGGAAGTACGTGCGGTTTACTGACTTTGCATTGATAAGGTATGAAAACTGATAATACACTACATATAGCAGAAATATGGATTTTTTTCATCATTGATAATGGCAAAAATTCTTATTGTTACTTTTTCACTATAGAATTCGATACTGTAACACCTGTTTCTATATAATATGTCTTTTATTATATTAAAGATGGTAACCCTCATTATAAGTCTATGAATAATCCATTCAAGGTTAACTGATATTTTAAGACAATCCTACTAATATTATAAACTAGCTCCTACCCGCAACTTCGTTTGCGTGGACTGTTATCGCGTGATAGCTTAATAATAGATGGCGCTTTTGCATGTCATCCTATTCCTGTACAATTAACAGGATTACTATAGCTTATATGTTATCCCGGGTTATAAGAAATAATTTTGCCAAATTTTGGTCAATATTGCTTCAGTGGATTTGTCGTAAAGAGTTAAAGATATACATCCATACTCACAAACTGTCGCATTTATAATATTAGTAGGATACGAAAGTGGAATATATACTTAGATAATTTTTAAATACATACTTAAATACAAATATACAAACAGACTCAAAGAACCAACAAATTCTTTTTTAAATAAAATGTTGGCCTATGCAGGAATCGAACCCGTGACGCGTTGAGCTGAAGGCAGGATAACTACCCAATACTCCACAATAAAATTGTTAGAAACGAAGTCGTAAGTATAGGTAAACTTAATATTAAAAAAATAATAATTAAAGGCAACAAAAATTATAGTAGAAATCAAAAACATTGCTATTATTCAATGTAGTCAGTTGCCAGCATACAGACTCACTTGATGTAGTTGGCCTTTTTGTCTTCTTTCCAGTCTTTGTTCAGCTGGTGCACTTTACACGCCGTGTAACGCTGCTCTCGTAAATCAAACGCTTTGTGGACTTCACTGAAACCACCTTTGCCTAACAACATTAGCAGCAAATACCTGCAAAATATTAAAATTTAAAAACACTTTAGGGTTATTATGAATTAAGTAAAATTAAGTAGATTAAATGATACCCTATTAAATTAACTTTACTTCAAGTCAGGCCTTTTGTAGATGACGGAAATTAAAATACGTGCTACTTCTTAGTGTGTTTTATTGCGACTGAAATTACATTATTATACAAGTAGCCGGCGGGCGCAGCCGCCTATTAGCTAACATAGTATTATTACCTTTTGTCCCTAAAAACACTTTTATTAATACTGAACTGAAAACAGCACACTGAAACTGAAATTTTCTCAATGAACTAATTCTGACTATGTATATATAGACTATGAACTTATGAAAGTAAATCATCAGTAAGTAACAGTAGAAAATTCTTACTTCAGAAATACTGGAGTATAATTGAGAGAAGTAGAATTTCTTCTAAGTTGCTGTACAGTTTAGGTAACAATAGTTTTAGTTAACAAATAAACATAACCATCCTTTGTTATAAGTACAAAAGCCTTAAAGGATTATTTGTTATATCTGCAGTTCAGTCTGTACGCCATGTGGTATCCGGCTAAATAGAATAGTACCACCCTCATTTCTTACTGAGGTGTCGTAAAAGGCGACTAAGGTAAGTTGACCCACCGTGTGGTATACGGTTTAGTAAAATAGACCACCCTCCTTCTTACCGACGTGTCGTAAAAAACGACTATGGTAAGTTGACGTCAGCCAGGCGGCCGGTCGTAAAAACGCAGCCAAATCATGTGACAGCATTTTGATAACATGTTGTGCCGACCCCACTTAGAGTGGGATAAGGGCAGGAGGATGATCTGCAGTTCAGTCTGTACACTATTAACTACTAAAAGGGATTTTAATTATGTTCTTGAAAAGCTATTTAAATTTATACAGTAGTAATTCATATCACAACATATATATGAGTATACCTAATATTTTGATCCTTCATAACATATAATTTTAATGAATATCTTGAATAGTTATCGCAAGCATAAAATATAAAAACTAACACCCACCAGCATAAATTACGGGCGTCGCTAAGAGAATAATAAATTCATAATAAATCTTTACACTAGAGCAGTGTTTCCCAACTTTTTTGGCCCATGCCCCACGTTTAAAATTATTTTGCCCCCCTAAGTAACATACATAAATTTTAATATTAAAAATTGAATTGTTCACTCAGGAAATAATATTATATAAATATTATTAAATAATAGGTTTTAGACAGAAGAAATTGCTTTTTTTTTGCTAAATTTGGCATCGAAATCTAGCATTGCACTTAAATAGCCCAGGGCGAAAGGCTTAAACTCGTGTCGAGTTGCCCCCTCTTAACCATCAAATTGCCCCCCTGTGGGTCGTGGGCCCCACGTTGGGAAACACTGCACTAGAGGCAGATTATTCCTATCAAAATCTCATTATAATTTGTAACATAGAGTAGTTGGAATCTAATCTCACCTCTCTGAGAGCACAGGATGCTGTGAAAACCGACTTTGATCTTCATTATGTATCCGTTTTAGTTCCCGAATGTGAAGATTTCTCTCTCTTTCTAATTTTTCCATTTCTAATTGTAAATCCGCATCTTCTTTCTTTAAGGCACTTTGCCTCAACTGGAATATATTGCACACTCTATTAATATATGTCTGATCATAATCATATCAATATTTTATCAGAAAATTTGCAGTCTATACTCATGTCTCTAGTCTAAGTGTAAGGTTCATGAAACAGTAAATAAATAAATAAATAAATAAATATAAATAAATAAATATATGGGACACACACACGGTCGTCCGTCCCCAAAGTAAGTAACTTAATACTTGTGTTATGGGTAACAAACAACTGGTGAATATATACTTAAATATTTTTTAAATACATACTTAAATACAAATATACACCCAGGCTCAAAGACCAACAAATTCATTTATAGAAAATGTTGGCCCTCGGCGGGAATCGAACCCGCGACCCGCGGAGCTGAAGGCAGGGTCACTACCCACTACGCCAACGGGCCAGTCAACAGCCTAACTAATGTGGGATTCTTCATTCATAAGCTCTTTTCAATTATTTGTGTGAGAATTGAGTATCGCAACTTGCTAGTTTCAAATGGTAGAAGTAATAAAAAAAAAACAAACTTTCCAGCTAAGAGACACCATAAGATATTTTTTTCAAGAAATCCATGTACTGTATATGGAAATGCTATATCCTAGTCCCCTCCATAGTCTCGGTTAAAATTTAGATGAAAGATAATCAATTCACCATGAGCTTTTACTGTTTTTCTTGCTTTTGTAAAACAAACATACAGCAAACATTCATACCTCAAAAAAAATGTGCTTCAGAAAGGTCGAACTAAGAAACCTGGGTATGGTCAAAGCCAATATAGAAATCATTTAATTCACTTAAGTAAAAATATATAGTAGTATTTTAGAAAAGTATTATTAACTTGTTAAAACACTTAGATCATGTATTTCCTCCTTTAAATCTGATCGAAAATATAATATAAATAAAATTATATATTTCACAATTATATACCAACAAATTTTCTTAATAAAATAAAGCCGAAAAAGAAGAAACGTGATAATGAACTTATCTTTATTCAGTTATTTTGCGGAAACTTAAATTAAAATATATTAGATGAAATTATAATTTAATAAGTTTTATTGTATTCAAATATGTGCAAAATGCAAAATATTAAAACTCTGTTCAATGAATATGAAAAATTAAATGCATAAAAAACCAATTACCTTTAGTATTTCGTCAGCCTCATAATACTCCTGCCACGTCATACTGGGAAGAGGATCAGGTTTGAGGAAGGTGGGCGCATCAGTTCCATTATGTAAAGGCTGTGGTTGTGGTGTGGTGGGCGCTGATACACTGGACGTGCGTTTGCCTCGCCCACCACCCCCTTCACTATTAGATGGCCTTTTCTTTAACAATGATTTTTTCTGACGGTCTATCTCCTCTTTTTCTGCTGTTATTTCTTCTTGCCGCCTAAAATTTGTCAAAATTAAATTATGAAAAACATCAGCTGTTATCAGCTATGCTTAAATATTGGGATAATTATATCTTTTGTGTATATAATGTAATCATATATAATAATCCAAAAACATTAGAAAGTGAAGACTCGCAGATACCAGTCCATAGATATACCATAAGCCATCTTAATTTATTTTAAAATTATAGCACAAACATGGCATAAAGGCCCAATTAATCCAGCTGTATGTATTCCCTAAGTTGTCTATCATATGTTACCCATACATTTTAACTTAGATATTTTAATTTTAAGCTTTTTTGAGATGTTTTACTAACTAGATAGCTAAGCTAATAATTGGCCCTCTTTTGTGTTGATTTAGTGTTCTGATTAGTTTAACTAATAGCTGACCTGTCAGTTAAATATGTATATAGAAAATATTTATATAGAAAGCTTTAAGAAAATCTCTAGTATTCCTGATTCCAGACTGGTAGTCAAATAGCATCCCATCATCAATATGAGAAAGAACATTTTTCATAAATCTGTTTAAATTGCAATAAAATAATTGCCCCTTTTCAAATTCCCCTTTTTTATTTCTTTAGATCCATCTACACTTTCATTTTTCTAGATGACTATAATAATAGAATTTATATAAAATTATCTCAGTATTGTTCACACCTCTATGAAAATAAATCAGCAAATTTACAACCTATGTTTACAGAGAGTGACTGGAAAGAAATTATTATAACACATTATTATAACAGATTTATTATAAAGAGAGGCTGATACAAAAAGCCTACTACTATACTGTTGAGGATTATTTAGACGATAAAAATGTGTGGATATAGATATTGTTCGACCCTGTACAAGATAGAAACGATTAAATGTAACTAGTATTAAGAATGGTATTTTTAAGAGAGCAACCTCTGAGTTTCTTGCTAGCTCTTCTCGGTAGGAACAGCTTTCCAAACGAGCAGTAGAGTTGATGATTCAAAAGCACTTGTTTACAAGTTTATTTGAATAAAGAATATTTTGAATATAACTGAAGTCACTAGTGAATGCTATGACTGTAACTAATAATAATAATAAGAAAAATATATTCAGAACACTTTTTACCTTGTAAGTTCTTGAAATGCATAACCATCAGTCCAATTCTCTTGGAAAGTTGCACCAACTCGCTGAGTTACAAACTGACCAAGCCTTAACCTATTTTGCATACATCTCTGTCGCGCTTCTTTCTTTTCAATAGTACTTTTTTCATTTAATAATTTCTTAACCACTTCTATACATTTATTTATATGTGATTTATGCTGATCTATAACCTGAAATAATAGCAAAATTAATACAAATTATATATATGTCTGTATATGAATGTCATAATCTTTGAAAGTCTAAATTGAAGTCTCAATATTGTTTTTGTTAATTATACATAGCAACTGTAGTATCAATACCTTGCTCTGTGCTTGAACTTGGTGTTTTAAATCTTCATTATTTCTTGTTAATTCTTCTATTCTATTATTTCTTAGTTCTAAGTCAGATGAAGCTTGAGTTTCTAACTCTTGTATCCTCTGACATGTCAGTTCTGTTTGAATCTGTTGAAGGTGCACACAATTATAAAATTTAAAATATAATTCATTTCTTAAACAGATAAGTTTTATTGGTAGGTAGGTACCTGTTTAACAGAAGTGTGTGGTCTCTGTTGAGAGGCGGAACGTAAAAAATCTGCTCCAGAAGGCAGTAATGACGAAGGTGACGGTGGGTACTAAAATGTATCAAAAATACATCCATTATAATTTAATACTGTTAGTAATCAATAAGTAATGTTAAATACAATACAATATGAAAAATATATATACTTTCAATTTTGAGTTTTGAGTTGGGTTGAATTACCATAGGATAGTTAGCGCCTTGTGGCGAAGGTGACTTTGCGCCTGCATGGCGAACAGGACTTGACGAAGGGTGTTTGGAAAAATTATGCCTTGGTTTACCACCTCCCCCTCCACCACCTCCAACACCTTCTTCACCTGAAACATTGTGGATCAATTTATTTTATAACATAATAAATTTGTTTTGATACTTTTATAATGTAATACAAATATGCATAGTCCTACATATTTTTATATGTTTTAACTATAAAAACTTGGCATTCAATTAATGAAAATTATCAAAAACAAAAATACCTTTCCGTTTCCTCTTTCTTTCAGGCATGGCTATAGTAGGGGTGGCACCACTAGGTGCCACCAATGCACTGCCTGGACCTGAATTTGAACCACGCATAGCAGCAGACTTTTCAGGGGTCAAAGCATCTACTTCTTTATCACTATGTGAGGATCCTGAAAGGGTACAGGATCGTTAGAAGGTATTAATTCCTTCATTAAACTATAAATTAAACTAACTGCTCTGTAAATTATAGTTTAATTATTATGGCTGTACATTATTTGTATAATATCTATATCTAAACATATAAACAAAAAATACATCCGACACAAGCTGAGTATGCTGGGAAAATAACATTAACTCACTTTTCGACAAAGAGCTGAGCAGACCGATGTGGTTCACGTTAGTTCCACTTTTATAGTCATGCATTGTGTCACGCAATAGTTTCTGATCACAGGAAGAAAGATTACACTTTCACAGTTCCTATCCGGCATTATACACAAAAAGTTGACGTCACAATCCCTCTTTTGATGGCAGTTATCCATAGAAGTTTTGTCTTCACAGTTTGTAAATAAGGTTAGCCTCCAAAGAACTTGTGAGCGTGTAATGACAAACACTTAACTTCACTGATCACATCACAAGGTTAAACTGCACTTGTACCACTTAAACACACTTTACCTGTGCTCATATTGGAGTCCTGATTATGTAGTGGCTGCCCCGTGTTGACAGTAGTTTGTGGTGCCATCTGAATTTGTGACCCAGCTGACATCTGTAAAGAAAGATGGCGTCTTTACATATGACTCGCCTAGTTTATTTCTGTTTTCACTCGGATTCCATTGATTTTAACATTTAACTTACGCTAGTCACAAGTTAAATATGTAGCTAAATGTCCATTTTTTAAAATACTATAAAATTTCCGCCTCAATAGTCTGGATAACCTAACTTGTTTGACAAGTAGTAAACGCAAGTCGCGACTCGCGACAATCGGATACGCATCCGCGGGGCGGTTTGAAGTGGGGGGCTGGAGAATGGAGATCGTCACGAAGTTCGCTTCGTATGTAATAATAATAACGACGGGCGAGGCGCCATTTTACAAGGATGCAAGGCCAGAAGAAGCATTGTTAATCCAATAAAACATAACACTGATACGTGCATAAATACTACTTGTTATTAGTATTTCGTTTCGCAAGATTTTTGTGAAAGGTACGAGTGGCATTCGTACAGACTAGAAAACGGCGCGGGGATAGCCCGTATTTGCGAACTTTAAATTAGAAGATAGCAAAACTTGCATTGCTGAAAATAAACAATCAATATAATGCTGTTTAGAATATTATGTGAAAATAAAGTAAACGATATTACCCGACGAAAAGTAGATTTCAATTTAACTAGAATATGTGATCACTAGGTACATATTGTAATGAGAATGTATAAAAGTAGTCGGAATGAAATCGACTTGACCGATTATTCCCGCAACGAGGTGCGGTGGCAACGGCGGGTGGCGGGCGGAGTGCCACCGACCTGCGGCGAACGAGTACGTGATATCGGCGCTCGTGCCCCACAACAAACTGCTTACTGGACGTGTTACGTAGGCGTCTGTGCCGCGATGTACCAACATAAACGCAGATACGAAGGTACGCAGGTACCTACCTATCTCAAATATCGGTAGCTAGACTACTAAGTTAGATGCGCAGATTAACTGTGTATAAAACACAAATTGGTTTCATACTCTTTTAGATATTTTGTAACTAAAAAAGACACTCGCGCAAAGCAGTTGCAAATATTTTAAATTGAATTGAATAAGCTGTTGAATGGTATGTTAAGATGTACTAATAACCGGTATTTAATAGCATGAGCAAAAAAATTAACAACCGTTTCTGCAAAAAGAAAACACCGAGGTAACCACGCGATAAGCAGGTAGCTACTCAGTCATATTTCTTTATTGTTAAAGGTTGGGAAACAAATATAAATTTCGTAAACGCGAACTAATTTACAAATAAAGGTAAATAAATAGATCCTCTAAAAATTCAAATGCTCTATTTAATCTATTGTTATAAGTATTAGATTCAAGAACCGTTAAGTTAAACCGTTTAAGTTAAAATTAAATTATAAATCTAGTGACATTAAAATAAATGTACCTATTTATTTCCTGATCATTGATATTAATTATTGAATGCCATGGATACGAGCGCGTTATGCTTAATCACTCTTTGTTCTATTGTTTATTTATTTAAAAAAATCATTTAGTTTAAAGATAGGTATGTATAAAGAAATATTCCTAACTAAATTATTTTATAAATAAACTAGCGGCCTGCCCCTGCTTCGCACGGGTATAAAATATATATCCCATGTCAGTCAGTGCAAAAAAAATGCTTAAAATCGATCCAGTAGTTTTGATTTATTCATTACTGCCCGGGGCCCGCAAGCGTTAAATTTGGAGAAAAACAATTTCCTTTCCCTATACCAAGAAGATTTCCTGCTATCTTTGGAATATCTAAATTCATATAGTACATTTTTACTTATTTACTTTTACATTTTCCCTATGTATTTTATTTTTACAATTAATTACAGAATGTATTTAAACAAACTCTTGAAAGAGCGACATAGCTGCTAAAGTCGAAGTGTTATAGGGCGATGCGCGGCGTCCTCATGGCATTTTAAATCTGTAATATCTCCGAAAATGTTCACTTAAATTACATGCTGTAAACGGCCATATTGATCTATATTAAATCAACAATTTATTTAAGGTACTTAATTGGATAAGGATTAATGCTGTATTGTATAAAAATTGCTTCAAAAATATGGCATTATTTTTCGTAAAAAGTAAATGACAAAAAATGCTATAGTGGGTTATCCATAAGAGATAGACATATACCATCGCGGACTTTTCTGTAGACCTTTTCAAGGTGTACAAATACTTAGTACATTATTTTGATAAATCTCGTAGGGTTTAGCCTGCGTTTGCAATGTAAGCGGAAAAAAATGTAATTATTTACAGAAACCTCAAAAATTCTACTCCGTATTGAATGTTATTGTACGTACAAACCTTCCTCTGGAATCACTCCATCTATTAAAAAAAACCGCATCAAAATCTGTTGCGTAGTTTTAAAGTTTTATGCATACATAGGGAACACAAACAAAGAATGCGACTTTGTTTTATAATATGTAGTAATAGTGATAGTTACTTTGAAACTATTTATTTATAAAATCATTTAATTAGGACTATTGTGTGAAATTTGGAAATTTAAATTTTACCTTATACAATAAACCATTAAAATTAGTATTATTTTCAATCAAAGAAAAGACAGTATAAGAAATTAAATTACAGTGAAATAGAAATTAAGTTCCAGTGAAAGTTTCCAGTGTATTTTAAATTTGAAAAGATGCTAACGTAATAGACCAATAACATAATAGACCTAAACAGCGATAACTTCAACATGTTTATTATTCAGTCAAATTTTCAATTTCACATATCAAACGCAAAATATGTTCATTACTCATATGTTCATACGTTCACTATCTATGGATTGATTGAAAACATAGACGAAAAACTAATCTATCAATTTTTTTTATTCGGCGAAATAAACGATGAAACATATCAAACGGCATATTAGTATTATCATTGTAACGTTGCCGCTCTGCACTCCCTCCTGTGCCTCTTGCCCCCCGCCTCTGCCCACCACGACCAACCCACCTCCTTACTAAAGTAAAAACTATTGGTGCCGATGTTTAAGCGAATGCAACGACTGTTTCAAATTAATGATAAGAAAAATATTTTTCTCACGTGACTTCAATAAAACTTAGAAATAACGTCTCATATTCTAACAAGGCTAGCTGACGTAAATATGGTATAAAGATAACAAGTTTCTAAGTGAAATCATCAACTAATTAATATTTTTTTACCTTTATCTAATGATTCGATACTACGTCTGGCCATGTAGTTTATGTCTTAACTGTTTTATAATTTACCACGCAGTACTTATTGTTGAGTCTATATTTAGCACACCTAGCACCAGGCGAATGGAAAGTTAGCGAGCTGGCAACAATATTTATGTGCGTCGATGCATAATATATGTGTCTATATACTGCTTAATACTATGCGCATAATTGATACGCGTTAGATTTCAATGACATTGACTATAAACTCCACATTTTTTCTGAAGTTCTGAAATATAGTACATATATTCTGAACCAGTAAGTAAGAAATATTTAAATACAGACTTGAAATATTATAACGATTCATGAAAATATAACTAAAATATTTGAGTCTTGATACTGCGCCGTTAATAAATTGGTTATCTATTATCATTTTATCAATTTCCACTCACGAAACAAAACTCGTCACCGTATACTTATTCAGTGACAATTATCGATGAAATCATCAATTAAATTACGGTATTGTACTTTGATCTAGATGAAAATAGTTTTGTTTTTGATCCTTATGTAAAAGTAAAATAATGTTTGGGGCGTGTGCATAAATGTGGCGTAGGAAACTGCGTCTCAATGTTGAAGACAATCAATACTCAGTCACATCTCTGTCCCGCATTCATTGTGGAAGCGCAGTTCCGCGGACCCCGAAATCCCCTCTTCCGGTGCGGTATTCAGCCGCGTGCTGTTTAACCCAATTTTCTAGTGCGAGGGGTGTACAGGGCCCGAGGTGAGAGTGGGGCGGGAGAAGGCAGGGCTCGGCGCAATTTCAGCCACAAGTGTGCAACGCCAACGAGGCGCCACGAGATTCGAATCAGAACCTGCAATATTGATTATTTTTGTTGCTAGGCTTTGTATAATTTAACGTCTATAAACTTCCACTTTGTACATTGAAATTCTCTTCAGTAACCTAAGTACCAGGTTGACCGAGCCTTGCTCGGTAATTAAAAAAAAGAAAAAATAATGGCTAATAGGTGAGGCTCGATCCTACGTATATTCATTTCTCGCGACCACCCGTTCCCCAAATAAGCAACGCTGACTTGACAGTTAATGGCAAAAATTCAATTCAATATAAATTTCAGTACTTTTTAATGCCCAAAACCAGGGATTAAACCATATTTTTTTTTAATAAAACCTAGCTAGATCGATTTTTTTCCCCCCAAAATGCTACATGCTGAATTTCAGGACAATTGTGCGAGCCGCTTTCGAGTTTCCGAAAATATATATATACATGCAAGATTAACTCATTTAAATATTAAAGATATTGTATTGGGTGTAAAATATCTGTCTTTATCTATCTTTACGATGAAGAAAAACAAGCGATATGTGTAAAGTACTAAACTCCAATCGTTTTGCCCCGTCTCTAAGGAGGACCTTTCCTAAGCATTGAGATAGTAAAAGATTATTTTAAAAATAATAAAATATGTCATCATTCGTTTTTAGATTTTGTGTTTCTAACATTATGGGGGTGAAATATATTAATTAGAAACTTACATTGTCCGTATAAGATGTAACATGAGAGAAAAAGGATGTATAGAAATTGAAGCCTCTACTCGTTGTTTTTTTATTTAGACAGAGTACTTTAAAGCTTTGAACAACAAAAATTCCAGAAGGAAAGCTACATAAAAAATATTCAACTTTATTTTCATTCATATCTTTCAGTACTTCATTCCTTTTTTTCATCCATTTAAGGCAATCATTCCAAATTTTCTTTAATATTTTTCAACTATTTTCTTTAAATATGGTGGAGTATCCATTCAAAGTTCCAAGTAAATGCATTAATAAGATAGATTCACACATCCCCTGTTTACGATAAATACTGGTAATATTTATAACTTGAGTAATCAAATTAGCATTTATACGTGTTTCCAGTAATGTGGCACTTATTTTGGAAACACGAATATTTATTTAATACTAGTAGACCGGGACACGCTTTGCAGTGGATCAGTCTATTTTCGATCTCCCCTTTCTTAATATTTCGTTATCCAAATCTATTATATTTATATTAATTCAATTGTTAACATAAAGCGTAAAATTCATATAATAACTAACTTTTTTAAGTTAATAAAAATTCATACTGTAATCTTGTAGATTGTTTCAAAATACCTCGTTAGAGTGAGCATATTAAGTTATCCTTAAAATATAGAATTATGCCAGTTAGGATTTTCTTGTAACCTTTTAAAAAGTATTATACCCACCATACCATACGTTGTATTGTTATATCTGAAAGGGATTAGTCTGTGTTTTCAGTAAAAATTATCAGGCGGCTTGTTTTGAAATTAAAAACGGTTATAGTCATAGTTCAGCTAATTCATACAAATTCGCCTACTTGTGAAAATCGCATGAAGACTTGTTTAGTAATTTTTGAATTTATCGCAAAACAGACAGACGCGGCGGGGAACTTAGTTTAATAATATGCCAAGGCTATAGACATATTTAACACTAAATGTACGTCACACGATATTCGAGCCATTTTATAAATGGAAGGAAATCCCTAAAAATGTATAAATCGGTCTAGCCTAGATATCAAAGACAGATTTTGTATTTCTCTTCCTTGTCGTAATATATGACAAACAACAAGTTAGACCTCTTCAGAAACGACTAAAAAAGAACTAAATTATAAGTATATTAAATGTAGATATTTTGCATCTATATGCTTATATTATACGTTTTGAGAAACGATATATTGATATCCTACATTAAGACAATTTACAGAAGACAGCTTATAAATCGTAAGCCAGCGATTGGTATGCTGTATATTGAGCGTTACATAGATTTTCTGTAAGAAAAAACTATAATAAAATACTATCATAACTTATTTCGTATTGCGCAAAGTAGCGCCTACTTATAAGAAATATTATAACTTTATTGATTGATTTACCTATTAATCCAAACGCAAATAAGATATTCCATTTGTAATTAGCGAACCCGAAAGAGTAATTAATGTTCAGATAGATTTGGTAAAAAAAATATTTCTTGAAGACAGTGCCATCTTAAGGGTCACATTAAGCCTAAGAACCCTCCAGACGGCCCTTTAAGTGGACAAAACAATACATCAAATTAGACTACCGATTAATATAATTACTAGCGGAATTTATATACAAAACAGTATTTATTATTTTAACCTCTTTTTTACGTGAACTAAACAAAAAAATAGCAAAGAAGTATAAAAATTGCACGTATATTCATAATAATATGATAGCTCACTAGAGCCAACACAACTTTGCAAGCAAGCCAAACGAGCGTAGCGAGCATGCGCGGTGTTCCATTCACAACAAATGACGTGTCGCCTTGGGCGAACCGGCTGAATCGTACGCCATACATTTATTTAAGTAACATTCGTTATATCCAACACTACCTTTAGTTAAAATAGTTAATATGAAACCAACTATTTAAATATTGCTCTATACAAAGTTGTAAAATATGTATTTGTAAATAGTTTCAAGCACCGGCATTGCGAGCCGGCCGGTACGGCGCAGTGGGTCAGGCGAGGCGGTACAGGCGGACCTTGCAATGTCGCGGCGTGACGCTCAGCTGACGCATGACAGGCCGCCCGCCGGCGCCAGCCCCCGCGACGCGCGCGTTCATTGCCTCCTAGGCAGTTTGTGAGAGCGGACGTTTTGTATGCTTTGCACGATTGTACGCGATATAAGTTTGACTAATATTTTGTTTTTAACATTCGACAGCAAAGTTTGGCGTTAAATGTATACATTTCATTTATTGTGCCTGAATTTGAATAGTGAAATCTATTGAAATGAAATATTAGTGAGTGCGATTTAGATTTTACTGGAGTGCGGTGAAGAACGGTGCGAAAGGTCGGGTTGTGTAAAAATAACTGCGGAACCAAGCGGCTTAGCGATGGAATGAAGTTTGACGGCGCATTGTAGCTAAGGCGGGGCGAGGCTGTGTGCGCCATGTTATAATTTCCCTTTGCGCTGACCGGCAAAATACTGCGCTACGCACTCTCGTTTTACTTTAGCGCCTTCCGACAATAATAGAATGACTAGTTCGTATCGGATATGTCCCCGAGACAAAGCATTTAATTCCATGAAATACAACGTATGATCTCTATCTCTGTGCTGGATGGTTAAATAGCATTTTAATTACTCGTTATTAAAATAAACTGTACAAGATGTAACAGAAAACGTATTAATTATTTTTGTTATAATGGTGAAGAATAGGTAAAAAATTAAATACATTCAATAATAATAGAATTAGCTCATATTGTTTAGTTGCGAATTGTACACGAATGCATATGCTTGCTTTAACGAAGAGCGACCGGAGTCCATAATGGACGATCAGAAAAAAGTATGCGCAGTAATTCCAACATATATTTGAGAAATTTGAATTAACTAGCTGTGCTCGCGGCATTGCCTGCTTGGAAATCAGTGTGTCACAAACGTTTTCCCGGGGAATCCAGACCCCGTGGGAATTCTTAAAATGCAAGTCTCATCAAAATTGGTTAAGCCATTCGGTAGAATGAACTATGATGAATGAACAAAAATCTGTGCAGTAGATTTTTAGAAACTCGATCACATTTAGACAGTTTTGGGGACTTTGGTTTATACTTTGTATAGATTGTAAAATATATATCCTTTAGGGAATCGTTGTGTATTAAACATCTGTCTTAAGTGAATCAGCAACCAACCAGCTTTATTTTAATGTACAATAAATGTTCTTTAAAAGATTAAATATGAGATTAAACTTACATGTAATTAGATATTTTTTAATATTCGAACATTATGTTTTCACTATAAAAACTTTCCCACAAATCTCTCTTAACAGAATTATGGAAAGTTTATTATAATAAAATGCAATAATTGTTACGATTAACTGCGATACTTAAACATCTTAATATGTGTATAATATCTATATCGTCGTTCGTATCTCACAAAATGGAATGTTCGAACAGTGTCAATAGCGGCGAAAGCTGAGTTAATTGTTTTAGATGCCAATGGTAATTTTATACAGTGTATTTATGACTTGTTGGTTGGTTAGTGATAGATAGTTGCGTGGCTCGGTGCAGTGTCGGTGACCCCGCGGCCCCGCGCCTCTACCGCTCGCTACGCTCATCGAGGCCGTCCGCCACTGGCACATTCTAGCTCTCTTACTAGGGTTGCCACCCGTACTATTTAATATAGTATCGTACTATATTTTAGTCAATTGTACTATATATTATAGAAAAACAATATAGGACGATAAATACTATATTTTTATCGCTAAGTCAATTGTCGCGCTTTTTTTAATCAACTGTGAATGGAACGCACCCACAGCGCTGCATAGGGAATTTTTGAACGAACTAACTTGCTCAGATGGCTATAATTATTTCTAAAATAATAGAACCTTGATGGCCAAAGCGATAAGTAATAATAAATAATCATGGAAAAATAAATAATGATTGAAAATAGATGTGTACTATTTTTTTCCTGAATTACCTAAAAATACTAAAAAAAAATTATTTCAAAATAAAAATACTATTTTTCTTCAAAAAAAAAGGTGGCAACCCTATCTCTTACCCACAAAATATTACTTCATTTTTTTAATAAAACCAATACGCTATGATCTTGCACTAAATGTGTAACTCGAGCTATATAGTCGTCTTTCGTGATAAGGAAATCAACAAACTGATATCATATCATAAGTAAAAACGTTTGATAAGAAACTTTCATATTCGTTGTTTAATTAAATATAGCTGGTGTGGTTGACAAATGTTACGGAAATAAATTTATTTATAATACTATTGAATACGTTACAAACAGTATTCACATACAACGATTAGTACATATAAACGTACGAATAGGCGATTCGCAGTAAATGAAGTTTTAAAGACTAAATTTAGCGCATGCCATCATGCAGTTGATAGTCGGATAATAATATCAGAGCGCGCGGCTACATAAGTGGGATAAAATGATAATTTAAGTTGATTTGTTTTTAAATCAAATAAGGCCAAACTCACCGTCTTGAACTCGGTGACTCGACGTCTTTCTACAAGTACCGCCCCTGTGTTCACCTGTAAACACGCGATCAATGTGCTCACGTAAGCTATACGTTTAGAAACTAGAAACCCCTATGCTGTTAAAATTGTGTATAAATAGAATTGTTATTTTAAGAGGTACACTACAACTTATTGATAGAATACACCTCAATAACCCGTTATTTTTATCATTACTAAATCACGATAGAACTATGCCTCCGTATATCGATCTTTGATAATATGAATTTTATTATGTCAAAACTGAAACTGCATGCAAATAAATATTCTCAAAGTATTACGTAGGCATTTTGACGCTCTGATTCCGCTCAGTCAGGCAGTGAGAGCGGGCCAATCCGTTTGTAGGTTGATAAGTCACAAACGTACATTTACCGACAAACTATTTATGTCTATCCGCCATCTTGTTTTCGAATGATGAAATGTTAGTCTCATACCTACAACACTCATTGTTAAAGACCGAATACGTTAAGCCATAACAACAGATATGCACATACGTACATTTAAATGAATAGCTGTCTTTAAAATAACTGTATATGGTAATTACTACTCACTCAATTCCGATGAGCAAAATTTATAACGTGTTTAGGAAATCAAAACATTTGAATAACCCATAAAGTAAAACAACGTATAAAACCAATGCCCTGGCGCGGCAAAATGACGCGTCAATAAGTCCACGGAGGGGAGAAGAAGAGAGGCGTGGGGAGAGGGGCGGACGAAGTCGAGACACATAATGGAATTACATATCTACATCACTTACTTGGCCAAGACCACAATATGCCTACATAAGCAAACTATATATGTAATATAAGCAGTGCGACACAGTACAATGATCTGTCGGCGCGAGTAAGCGCAACAATGGCTCAGGTGGGTCGATTGAAACTTGCATTTTCAGCATCACGAAGAATCCTCTACATATTTCCGCCTTTCAAAATTGGCCACAGATCTTTTTTAGTAAAAGCGATCGTAACGCGATAAGAAATATTATCCCATTATGGAATCAAAATCATATATTTTTTTTGTTTTAGACTAAGTTACTTAGTAGTTTTGTTTTAGTTTTTGATATAAAAAGAAGTTTTTTTTTCAATCTTGTAAATCTAATTTTTTTAACTCCTAACGTATAATATAGTAAACCAGTTCCGTAAATAGCGAATGTGATTTGATTTTATGTAGAACCATTGCTAAAAGTTTGGACTACATAAATATAACTTTTATTTATAAAATAAGTCAAAAAACATCATTTCTGAACGTGTACTGATAAATAATTAGTATACTTTGCACGTTCGTTCCAACAATACATTAATAAATGTATTGTACAAATATTATACAATACTCGTATAAAAATTCAATGCTTTACAGCTTAACAATTTGATTAGCACGCTGACTCACTAGGAAGACATTATTGAAAAATAATTATTGCGTAACGTATAAAGTTCGTTACTAGTGACTATATTTTTTTGACACCGAAAATAATTTAATATTGAAATAATTTTTATTAAATTTTCAAATGTTTATGATTTTAATGCAGTAATTAACTGCTAAATATTACTGGCGAATATGTAAATTATAATATTATATGATTGTACCATAGGTATTAAACACTGTAGATAACACATGTCCACTTTTTTGCTCTATGAATTTTTTATAATATATATTTGAATAAACTACTTATATTTACCTAAGTTTTTTATCCTCAACTCTTTTAAATCGGAAGTTGGATATCAGTGGGTTTTTGCAAATATTCATGAAGTTAACAGAAACCTTAGCCTGTTCTATTGAAAATTATTTATCAGCAATTCAAGATACTGAATAAATATTTAAGATCTCACACAAAATTATTCCATGACTGTACTGACCTTCAAATTTATCACAAATGCGAAGATTATTGTTATTCAAAATTAGCCAAGACCAAATATATTGACATTATACGTAATACAAGATTACTGACGATGCGACGCGGCCATCTTTTTTTAAACACGTAACTTGTGAGCGTGAATAGCTGGTGACGTAGCCCAATGGGGCATGGCAGAATGTCTCACTGCATTACCAATAAACAGAATTGAGCGCACACCGCACAGCGAGACAACAAAAGAATCGATATTCATGCAAACATTAGTTAATAATGCTCGCGCCATCTACGATTTTAGTTTAGAGACCATATTACTTGATAGACCAGAGCAGGTGAGAGTGTGGTATGTTTTATTTTATTCTTTATTATTGCCAGCGGTACAATTACAACCAATACTCGAGTATCGCATACATAGTCGACAGAAATAAACAATTATAAATAGAATCTCATCGCTAGACCAGACATGGTAGATACGTATGTTTGTTTCCACGTAGGAGATGCGATTAAAATTCTTTTCAAGGTAATTCTATACGTATTGCGAAGCCAAAAATCTTAATAGGAAGCAATTAACACAAAATATCCATATAAATTCTAATATTATAAAATGTGAAAGTCTGTCTGTCTATCTGTTACGCTGTCACGGCTAATCCACTGGACTAATATTGATGACATTTGGCACAATTAAAGCTCATACCGGCGTGATATAAAATTATAGTAAAAGTCCCTTTTTTACAAGAATTGGGAAAAACACATTAGAGCAGGTACTTAAACGTTTAAGTTGGCGCAGACGAAGTCGTATAAATAATACATGGAATAAATATTATAACTGATAAATGATTTTTGACAAATATTTTTCTTCGTGCAACTATTAAATTAGTACTGAGTAAATAGTGCACGAGAGATAGATACAAAGTGGTTGCTGACCTTGGCGCCCAGAAAGCGAGCCTCCAGAAGCTCCTGCTTGCGAGGATCCAGCGCCGCCTGGAAGTGCTCCATCTTGACGCCAGCGCCTAACAACAATACATTGAATTCTATATTACGTTAAACCTTAAAGCTGATTTAAGGTTAAATTTATCCATGTAATAAATTTTTCTAGTGTTAAAAGTATTAAAGGAAACTGATAAACTTTCATACAGTTTTTGGCCCAAGATATAAAGATGAAAATAGCTTTTTTCTTACTTAACTATTATTCAAAATTTTTTATAAAACATTTTTTAAAATGAGGTTACAATCTTCTTGTATGTTATGTTAAACAGCTGATGTTTAAAGTATGACTCAATTTTTTAGCATAGACAATAATGATGAATCAAACTTAACAAGAACTTAAACAAGAATCAACTTTAACTATTATTTCAAATATTTAACAATGACATCAATAAAACATTAAAACTGTCAAAGATAATTGTATATTATTATTTAATAATTATTTAGATTAAACATGTAGTCATGTAATCAACGCCCTTTTTTGTTTTGTATGTATTTAACTTTTCGATTACTTTGTAATCGATGACTTATTTAATTTGTACCAAAAACATTTTTTAAGGATTTTCCAATGACATGATTTAAATATTTTGCAACACACAAATATTCCGCTTTTTTAAAGCCACACCGCAATCTGTTACAACTAAGCCCAAAGTCACCGTTTCCTAAGCAAGTTTTAGGGGCTATGTTGAATATTGTTATCGTTATTGTTATAAACTGAACTGGCAATACAAACATATTAAACGTGGTTTTTTTTTGGAAGCTGTTTAAATGCGACCAGGAGTACCTGGAGAAGGATAATTATACATGCATGTACCACATGCATGTATAATTAGCCTTACGTAATTTATTCATTTTCCTAGAGCGTATATAGTAGTATTTTTATATATATTTATTGGCACGGATTGTTCCTGTAATTGAACCAGAGCCTGCTTTTCACTGTAACCAGACGCTACCAGTTTTTAAATGTAGCGAATGCCGCCTTATCTCCGTAACCGGTTAAGGATTAACCAGTGGCGTAAAAAAATAATGTAATTAGTTTTCATATCTGAATTTAATGATTACGACTTGGAATGAGTGCTTAACATGTTTTCCAAATCATCGAGGGAAAGTTAATGGCCGAATAAATATGAAAAAGTGATTTCAATTTATCACCCATCCAAGTATCGACTCGGGTCACTGTGTAAACATCACAACCATGACTATTTAATTTAAGCCACACCCTTATTTATCTCTATCGGTTTTGAAGTCTTCTATTAACATTACATTTTTTCAAGGTCCTACCGTTATTGAAAAGTAACAAAAGATAACAACTTGAACTGCACAAGCGGCATGAACGAAGCGTAAAATCTTACGATAGATTAACATTCATAAACTGGTTTATCGGTGAAATCGAGGGTCCAATAGCAACTGAACGGTTAATGTAATGTAATTTAATTCATTGATATTTGTTTTAAAATATTCATAGCTTTCTTAATGATATCATATATTGTATTGAAATAAGGATTGCAATGTATCTAAAACTCAATGAAGCCTAATCTTGTATTAGGTCACTTTAATACCAAGCATCCTATAAATATATTTTTTGTGTATATCTGTAGATCCTTTTTATCGATGGTAAAAATAGAAATATGAAATAATAATAGAAATTTAAACATCTTTATGAACCAAGATAGCTATAATAAAATCTTGTCTCATTTTTCTAAAAAAGCTAATACGAAAAAGACGAATTTCTTACTGATATCCATACAAATATTAACCAAAACACCTTCTCATTTTGTTGCTAAGGATCTTATTTTTAACTGGCGAGGAGTATGTTTCTGTAAATGTAATGATGAATAATGACGAAACAAAATTGTTATTTAATAAAGCAGTCAACCAATCATATATACGTATCTATAATGAACCTCGATTCAAAGTCAATTTTATTAGTATTTCACAGAATGGATAATTTTTAGATATGACCTTGCAATACGATACGAAAAGTTTATTTTTAGCATAATTGTTAAGCTTAACATTATACCTACTATGAATTAATATTGAGTTTCACCTTGAGCCGGTCGTCTTGTACGCTAAAAAGTGACAAAGTGTAACTTATAATGTTGATTCACAGTAAATTTTATTGACTCTTTATCCCTCACTTAAGATAATTATGAACTAAACTCAAGAGGTTTAATATGTTCACACATAAACGAAAACTGAATATTCGGCATTAATATGATGCCGAATTTAATTAATCTGATTGTTGTTGAATTAATATGATTATTATGATAATTGATATTGTTGTTGTTGCTGAATTTAATAAATATGATTGATGCCGAATTTAATTAATATGATTGTTGTTGCCAAATTTAATTAGTATGATTAATGCATTAATATGATTGTTCGGCAATAACAAAATATGATGGATAAAATGCACTTACAAAGATAAGAATTCACACGGTTAAGTCACTAAAGGTATTCGCAGTTTATGTATAGAAACCGAATATATTCTAATGTTATTCTATCGAGTTAGCTCGCCTAATGTCGAGCCCATCCAGGGCCCTTATTCATGAGCTCTTTTTACGGCGTTATCGTGGTGGCAACTGCGTACCGGTAGAATAAGACGTGAGTATAGCCGGTTTCTATACATAACTACGAATTCTAGTAACGATTGTTTAAATTCGTAAAAAAAGCTATTCGCTTAAAAAACTAGCAGTTACGAAACTCAAAAGCCAAAATACTTTATTATTTACTCATAAATTTTAATTAAGATATTAAAGTTGGCACCTACGAAAAATAATTTCATGACCTTCATTTTACCATTTTCTTATTTTTTGGATTACTTGTTTCACATACTAAAACTTAGACATTTTTTCTTTCAAAATCTCACCAGTAAAACTAATTTTAAATTTTTAAAAATCTTGAAGTAAGGCAGTTACTGCTCTCTGACGTTTAAACATTAAGGATTAATAAAAAAGAGTATTACTTATAACCAATATTATACTACCCCACAATTCTCATCGTCCTAAAACTACAGTCTAGATTAAAATTTCTTTGTTTCTATTGTAGTGAGCTTTTGTTAAAAATATAAACTATGACCACACTTTGTCATAAACATACGTAATGGTCACTCGGTCAGAAGTTCCAATATATGAAAAAACCAGTTAAGTATTTGATAACCGGAATCTTTATTTAGCCAAAAATGGTACCAATCGTTTTTGAATGTCTTGTACCTATTTTGGCAGTATTTCTTGACTGTTTTGTTCTATATATATACATTACATATTCCATACATATATACTCGTACGTGATATTTGGAATAAAAGTAGTTTGTGAATCGATTGTTGCGAAAACCACTGTCACTCGTAACTGTCTTGAAATGAAATAGATATGTTTATTGTATTTAATATTTGTCCACTATTTGGATATTTTAATTAAATTTATACATTGTTGATAGGTCGAGTAATCCAACAAATAACTACTAAAATCGCTTAATAATCTATAAAGCTGAAGTTTGTTTGTTAAGTTTGTTTGTTGGTTTGATTGTTTAAACGCAGTAATCAAACGAACTAATGGACCGATTTGAACAATTCTTTGAGTGTAAGATAGTCAATTTATCGAGGAAGAATATAGACTAACTGATATGATGAATAGGAGAGGAGCAGCAATAAAAAAAATTGCGAAGACGCCAAAATTTAAAGCTTTCCTTACGTGCTCTAAGTAAAGGTGAAAGTTATTCAAATATCTTTTATAATTAACTCACGATAAGTACTTTTATGTTCAAAATTTCAATTCGGGAAGAAAATTGTGACACACTGATATTCACGCGGGCGAAGCTGCTGGCACTGCTAGTTAAATATATTTAAGAAAATCTTCAGTGAATCTAAGTAAAGTCTAGCATCCTATGCTTTTTGTGGTTGAAAAAATAGTGCATTTAAATAAATGTAATTCGAATTAGTTTTATTACAACACTGTCGCAATGAGTAGAAAAGACCACCTTCCTTCTTACCAAGGTGTCGTAAAATACTACAAGGTTAGTTGACGTCAGGCATGTTTATAACATGTTGTGCCGACAGTTACAGCGGGATAAAGGCAGGATGATATATACTGTCGCAATGGTCAATCGGTGAGATTGTGCGTTTCTTACTAAGAGATCGCGGGCCTTACAAATGAGTTTTATATACAATCTTTTCACCTTAATTAATTGATATTCACGATTCATCACTGTCTTTACAGGGAAAGGAAATATCGTAAGATAACCTATGTGCAAGATACGATGACATAGAAAAATAAAATTCAAAATAATTTAAATATTTTTATAGTTTACAAAAAATTAGTAATGATTATATGCTTATATACTATTCATCATCTTCCTGCCCTTATCCCACTGTAAGTGGGATCGGCACAACATGTTATAAACATGCTGTCATATGATTTGGCTGCGTTTTTGGACTGGCCGCCTGCCTGACGTCAACTTACTTGAGTCGTATTTTACGACACCTCGGCAAGAAAGAGGGTGGTCTATTCTACTAAACCGGATACCACACGGTGGGTCGACTTACCTTAGTCGCCTTTTACGACACCTCGGTAAGAAATGAATGTGGTCTTTTCTACTTAACCGGATACCATACGGCGGGTCGACTTACCTTAGTCGCCTTTTACGACACCTCGGTAAGAAATGAGGGTGGTACTATTCTATTCAGCCGGATACCGCACGGCGTTATTAATTTTGATATTTCCAGTGTTAGAAAATATTTGATGCTTATATACTATTGTTTATCAAAAACAATCAGTGAAATGGCAAGGGGGTGGGGGTAACAAGGTTTTGGCGCAGTATCTGGGGCAGACAGTGAGTCGGGAGAAGTTAGGTACGGTTATTTATATAGGTATGTATGTATGTTCAATGTACATATTGATCGCCTCCCCGAGCCACTCGCCACTATGATCTCACCTCCATCCTCTGTGACTCCCTCCCCCCTCCCGCCCCCTCATACCGTTACCGCATCACCCCTCAAGCCTATAAGCAAAGCAACTGACGAAGCTGCCCGTATAAAAGAATGACAAAACTTGTACTTATTAATTATAAATTTTATACGAATTAATCAATAGAAGGTATATTTTGCTCACATTATTTAACGCTTTTATGGATCTGTGTTATTATTTGCCCAAAAATATCATAGAACCACAGAAGCAAATAATTGAAAGCGTATCAATAGCGTATAAGCGAATCTTTATTACTCAAAAGCGTTGAAAGCACGATTTAAGTATTTTTCTAAATTCAGCTTAATATTTTTTTATGTACCTTTTTTACGTGTTTATAAAATGGCTAGATTATCAATTCCAATTCCTAGATTATCAATTATGATGGCCTTTCCTTTCTGTGATATCAGGCTTAGTACAATAGACCACTCTCATTTCTTATCGTGGTGTCGTAAAAGGCGGCTAAGGTAAGGTTGACCCACCGTGTGGTATTCGGTTGAGTAGAATAGACTACCCTCTTACCTACCGAGGTGTCGTAAAATACGACTAAGGTACGTTGACGTCCGGCAGGCGGCCGGCCGTAAAATCGTAGCCAAATCATGTGACATCTTTAAAACAAGTTGTGCCAACCCCACTTAGAGTGGGATAAAGGTAGGAGGATGATGATCTTTCCTCTCTAGTATTTTATAAAGTGCTGGTGTGTAAGTGGGTCATCTTTGAAAAAGTTCTCAAAGTGCTCTTGATTACTTCGTTGTACAAAGCCATGCTTCAAATAGCATAGTAAGAACTTTTAATAAAGCTAACATTTGTTGAATTTATCATAACTATACGATTTAGTAAGTACGTATATCTCTATTATCTACGATACAAAGTATTTAGCATCAAAAATCCGCAAATTAAGTTCCTCCAATATGTCCTAAAATATTAACAGTCAAGGTATGTTATCCGTTAAACTGCATTTCTTTCTAACATATGGCTGTTTTAGATATTACATATGTGCTATAATATGCATTTTTACGAAAATCTTTGTAATGCTAAGTGTAGGAACTAAACTTTGTTCTCATACATTATACATGCAGTATTATATAGTATTACTAGCGGCCTGCCCCTGCTTCGCACGGGTATAAAATATATATCCCATGTCAGTCAGTGTAAAAAAAACGATTAAAATTGATCCAGTAGTTTTGATGTATTCATTACTGCCCGTGGCCCGCAAGCGTTAAATTTGGAGAAAAACAATTTCCTCTCCCTATACCAAGACGATTTCCTGCTATCTTTGGAATATCTAAACTCATATAGTACATTTTTACTTATTTACTTTTACATATGTATTTTATTTTTACAATTAATTACAGAATGTCTTTAAATAAACTCTTAAAAGATTCGAAGTGCTATAGGGTGAAGCGCGGCGTCCTCACGGCATGTTAAATCTGTAATATCTCCGAAAATGTTCACTTAAATTACATGCTGTAAACGGTCATATTGATCTATATTAAATCAACAATTTATTTAAGGTACTTAATTGGATAAGGATTAATGCTGTATTGTATAAAAATTGCTTTGAACATAAGGCATTATTTTTCGTAAAAAGTAAATGACAAAAAATGTTATTGTGGGTTATCCATAAGAGATAGACATATACCATCGCGGACTTTTCTGTAGACCTTTTCAAGGTGTACAAATACTTAGTACATCATTTTGATAAATCTCGTAGGGTTTAGCCTGCGTTTGCAATGTAAGCGGAAAAAAATGTAATTATTTACAGAAACCTCAAAAATTACAGTATTTCTCTACTCCGTATTGAATGTTATGATACGTACAAACCTTCCTCTGGAATCACTCTATCTATTAAAAAAAACCGCATCAAAATTTGTTGCGTAGTTTTAAAGTTTTATGCGTACATATGATATATGCGACTTTGTTTTATAATATGTAGTGATACATGCAGTATTATATAGTATTATACAGGCAATACTGGCGGAGGCAGTATACAGGCATACTGGTGGAGCCTATCTCCTGATGACGCTTCAGTTATGAAACGATCGTTAAGATTGTTTTAGTGAAAGTGTGCGGTGCTTCTGAATTGTTGTTTAGTGGAACGTGCAAATACTAATCCTGGATGTATAAGTTATAAGAACAGATTGCGCTTCGTAGACTTACGCATTACACAGATGTCTTTAAAAATCACGGATTACAGCAAAATAATTCTCTTATTACTTTGTACTATTAAATTCCGCAAAATAATACCTAGTTCTATAAATCGTTCTGTAAATATTAAGTTTATAAAAAAAGTTGTATTTACATATGAAAGCATAACAACTTCTTAAACGAACTCAAGGACTTAAAGTTTTATACCCCAACTGAATAACTTTTACGTCAAAGTTATAACAATAACAACCCTCATGTTTTTATTACAAGTTTGACGTATCTGTCTGTATATCTGTGGCATCGTAGCTCTCAAACGAAAGGATTTATTCAACGACGATGAGATGATTCTTTGCCGTATTTGGTAAACAAATACGTCAATAATTAGCTATGATTAGTAATAGTGACCTGATGATTAATAAGATTAAGCTTGATAATGATGAATAAATAAATTTGGAGTGACTTGCTCTTGATAAGGTTTATACTTGAAAGAGAGATTTTTTTAAATAATATTTGTATTGTCTTTAAACTGAATTAATCTCTACGTATAGTTTGAACTCTGAAGAATGTTTTTTTTCTCTCTAAAAAACAGTCCAGAAGGCTCAATATATATACAAGAAATATTTAGGAGGATATTTCTAGACGCAAGCTGAGCCTCTCTTCGCGCTCTACCATTACATTACGTAACATAGACAATGTACTTGCTCCGAGACAAAAAGTAAGTACAGATAACATATGCATTTGAAAACAAAGGAGATCTGAGTCAATCCTTATGTCCCAAATAGATTTTTGATAAATCTTATCAAAGATATGCGACCTTTTGTCTATGTTAAAAAATGTACAATTATTACTTACTGTAACTATTTAGTAATAAGTATGGGAAAAAATCACAATAATTTAATTAATATAATAAAATAAAAATTTTTAACATTCAAGCTATCGAAGCAAATAATTATTAATGATATATTAGAAGTACTAAGTAACGCGTAGCATCCAATTATGCTAAATTTGTCGTCTGGCGTTTAATTATATATTTGTTTATAGCAAAGGCGATAACTCTCTTAAAAATATACATGAACAATGTGTATTTTTATAAAAGTATTTAATAAAAATACCGATATCTAACATTTAGATTTTTCCTTAACAAGGAAACCCTAAAAATCAGTAAAGCAAAACTGTAAGTGCGACTAAATTCTACAACACAGTTACTTTGTAGAAAATCAGGATAAGTAATTTTTGAGCCTAGACCATTTTCTAAATAATAATTTTTAAAAGTCCTATTTCCTATTATTTATGTAAGTATTCCTTTTATGAGGTTTCATATTTATTTTATTGGGCTTACACCAAATTGTAAATATAGTAGTTAAGGTCATATATGCAGATCATGTACGTTGTGAATAAGTAATTAATATTAACTAAAATAATTTTAAAAATTAGACTGCTCCTGATATATAATAAGGTCCTTTTCACATATTCCATTTAGAATTCAGTTGTATGTTTACTTCATAGAATGTTTGCCTCATTCCAGCCTCAGGCATTGAATAATAAAAGAATACAAACAACAATCAACACTAAAGTATTGCACGTAAAATGTAACAAATAATAGACAACCAGCTGAGCAACCGATAAAGAGCTCGTATTATGACATTGTTATCAAGACTCGGCGCGCAACATGCGGAGCCCACAGCGCCACTTGCCGCCATCGCGAACAGCTGATATAAACACGTACCCTTGCAGCGGGAGTTGCGCCGGCCGCGCTCGTTCGGACGATCGCTCATCGCAAACGACTCTTTGAAATGCATCTTCCGACTCCTCTCCGAAACCCATTCACAGTCACGAGTATCATCAGCGCACTAGAACACAATCCAAACACTGACACCGGGCCAAAGTTTCGCCGTTGTAACTGACGGTAGCGAACGGAACACGCTTTTAACGACACCAATTTAACGCCGCCCGAATAGATTAGAGGGATCACCTAAGTGCGAATGTTTCGTAAGGCGCGAACCGCGCGACAGTCGGCCCCGGGCGTGGACTGGCGCGTGATGCGAACGGCCGCCGCCGTCGTCTCCACCGCGAGACCGGACCTCGCGTCTCGGGGCGAGGATGCGGGAATCGGCTTCGGCGCAATACCCGTCACGAAAATAATAGGAACAGCGAGTGCACCTCAGAGGCATAACGCGACGCGGTCGGTGCGAGCGAGACGCGGATAAACACCAGACTGTTTACTTACGGTGTTCGAGAGCGGGGCGCCGGACGCGGTGCGGGGGCGATTGCCTGCAATCCGCGCGCTGCAATTACTTGTTTGTACTCTACAATTTTATCCTAACATGGACGAATAAAAAATAATGCTCGTGATAAAACCTGTGCCTTATCACAGTATCGGCTGATTTTGGAAATGTTCTTCGGTTGAACTAGTTATCAATATTGTAGTTCCGAACCGAATAGTAACTAATCATCTGTTTTATATAATAATCTTGGATTAAAGGTAGATTGGAAATATCAAGGACGACCCAACTAAAAGTAAGAATGGTAGTCACTTTTTAGTCATTCTTTAAAGTGACAATAGGTGGACAGTTAGTGTAAATGGCTCGGCGGTAAGCAGTTGAACGATCAATCGTCAGGTCGTGCATCGAGCGGTGGTGACTGCATTCCGACGCCCCAGCCTCGTCCCGCGAGGCCTCACCCCCCATCCTTCCGGCGCTGGCCACGTGACGCGCCGATTAGCCGTCGAGTGTGCCACCGCGACCAAAATAGAGCGAACGCATACAAATCTCGCATCTCGTTCTACTTTACTAAACTCTCACGGCTCTTTGAAACTCTTGTCTAACCTTTGCTGATCGATCAAACTAAATCAACGTGTTTAGTTAACTATGACACGTCATATGTAACATTTTTTTGTAAAATTTCCTCGAAAAAAATTCGATCTATATTAACACTAACAATATTTAATTAACTCCTTGTTCAAGATTCCAAACTAAATAATTATATGTCGAAGCTTTAATGAGAACAAATAAGATGCGAGTTGAATTCGGTGTCAAAAATTTACAAGTCTCAAAATTTAAATCCACTTGCTGATAACTGATATAGATTTATTTCAGACTAATAAAATAAAGCAAGAAAATAATGGAACGCACCCTGACGTCATAGATGCCGAAATGAGTCTGGATAGCATCGACACGGCAACTCGCTTGGGACGGCAGCACCGGTCGAGTGTTTGCGACACCTGCCTATTATTACATAATATCCACCAAGATAATGTTACATTTGTGCGTACAGTGATATTGATAAAAAAGGATTAATTATCACACCAACCTTATAAAACTTCTTTACTTTACAGCGAAGACGTTAAAGACATTGAAAAAGTAGCAGACCAATTAAGATGATAATTAAAAACAGCAAAAACCTAACATTTACCTAAATTATGACGTATTTCAGTGGCTCTTTAATGTAGCAATGCATATGTATGATATGATATGCATAGTTAAACTTCAAATTCAATTTGAATTGAATGTACTAATTCATTTAAAGGTTAATAATTCCACGCAGTTTAAAATTGTCAGATAGCACGCAGGGTTACCGCATTTAACAAGAAAAAGACGACAGGATCAATACAAGCTGCAAAATGTACACGTGATCGCGTCACTATATAACAACTCCTACCATCGACCGCACCCCTTAACACCCACTGTTACCCCTCCCTGAAGTCGTCACTAAAAGATTTTTCTTTCCGTTTTCACTTAAACATCGGTAGGATTATTATAAAATCTATACTTGTTAACCTTATCACAAAAAAAATTAGTATGTATTTACATATTTATTTTTAAATTTATGCTTTACGAGTCGTCATCATCATTCTCTTGTCGTTATCCCACTCTAAGGATGGATTGCACTATCTGATGTTAAATATCGAACGTTAACGTAAAATCATCAGCGTCAAGCTAAAATTGAGTTGTACGAGGTTTTCGTCAAATATAATGACGTCATTATTCAAGATTGACTATTACCGCTGAATATGGGACGGTTAATGTTACTATCAAATATCTTATATCATTTCTCTTGGGGTGTTTAGTTCGTATCATTTTTGGAAGTATTTGAAGTACATTTATGTTTAAGTTGGATGGTGCGTCTGCCTATAAATGGTATCATAAAATATATGCCTGCAGGAATTGCTCAAGGGCTTACTTTCATATCGTTATTTCTATTTTTTGTGACATGAATGATGATTTTTAAATATTTTGTTATAGTTTTATATGTGAAGAAATAAAAATAAAATTTCGGTTTCTTTGATGTTGCAAACTTTTTTGTACACTTCCGCAAGAATATTTTTCAACGGAGAGATTGAAGCCTCTCAAATTCACTTCTCGAAAAGTTAGTACTTCGTTCTCTAAAAATTTAATTAAATTCATATTTTAAGTTACAAAACGCTTGGTTTTTTTTTAAATTTGTTTTTTCATTAATTAGCTTTGTATAAATAATATGTAATACTTACTTTGAGAAGAAGTTTTTTAACAAAAGTATTTTATTTTCCGATATATAGTAAAAACTAAAACGTTCGAACAAAATTATAAAACGCGTTGTCTAAATTTAAAAAAAAAATCTCCGGAACAGATTACTAATACTATATTATATATAAAAACATTAGACATTACTTTTTTATAGATTACAAAAAGTAAGTTTCAGGCTGATAACATTTTGTCATGTCTTGCAAACAAAAAAAATTGCCCACAATAATTTCAGAGCACAAAATGTATTATCACACTAGCAGCTCGGCTGAGTAGAATAGGCCAACCTCATTTCTTATCGAGGTGTCGTAAAAGGCGACTAAGGTAAAGTTGACCCACCGTGTGGTATCCGGTTTTATAGAATAGACCCCTTTTTCTTACCGAGGTGTCGTAAAATGTAACTAAGGTAAGTTGACGTCAGGCAGGCGACCGGTCGTAAAAACGCAGCTAATTCATGTGACCTTATCCCACTATAAGTGGGGTAGGCACAACAGGAAGGAGAGTAAGAAAGTCAATCTGTACAAATGGTAAGAAATTTATAAAAGGGTACTCGTAATATTGAAATTTGCAGGTTGAGGTCGATAGGCGCCATATCGTGTCTGCAAAGATCGCAGATATGAAACAGAAATCGAAACACGATAGAAGAATCCATTGCGTTTGCGTTGCATGATTTGAAACATGTACATACATAAATTAATAAGGATGCTCAATCAATTCGTGTAACACAAACAGCAATGATCCTGATATAAGAAATGAAGATGACTCAATTTTTTGTATCATGAGATGGACTACTTAGATGCGATGCCATTGACGAGATCAAGCAATGTATCATTTGTATAGAGAGCAGATAACAGTATGTAATATTCACAATGACTACGTTTCATTCATCTACTTTCTAGTCCCAATGACACTGCGAATTGCTAATATAACTATATTTAATACTGTATTTAAGTTTGTCAATGTATTCTTAACATAGGATGTAAAGAGTGAATTTAAAGTAATTCATAATTACACTCTCGAACTATTAGAGGTTCATTTTAACTAAAAAAATTTAACAGAAGCTATCTTCAGTCATTCTAAAAATTTATTTACAAATTAAATAGTTTTTTACACATGTATTTTCCTTTGAGGTAAAAATTACAAAAGTTAATCATTGTCATATAGTAAATGTGTAAATATTTCACGAAAACTTATGACTATAGAAATTTATTACATTGTAATTGAAAGATGGAGGGAAATGGTTATACGTTGGTATTCCAACTTTAACGCATGCATTAATTTATTTACAAGATATCGCAAGAACTAGCATCTCATATTAAATTAGTCTTATAATATCACATAATAGTATATATATGTGCTTCAACAATACACGAGCTAATTTACCTAATCCATATGGTTTGAAAAGCTGAATGTATTATGAGTTAAGATTATTAAACATCTATAATGAGATATGAACTTTCTACTGACGACGCTTCTTTATTACAAGCGTCGACTACTTCATTTCGCTGAGCATTGAAAAGCTTGTTTATTCACTTAACAGAATTGGACAGCGATGCGACTAAGAAAATTTGCAACGAATGCAGCAAAATAAGTGGTTCAATGACCTCAAACGAGCCACGTTTCACTTGTGCTTGTAGAGTGGCCGCCCAGCCCAGTTCAGCGGCCCTATTATTAAACTAAAACTATTCTGTTATTTGTACTCAAATAAATCACAGGTTAGCCTATTATTTAGTATAAATATGTAAAGTTACTAAATGTCTTTTTATTCTTAAACTTAATTCACTTAAAATATGTACAGATACTTAAGACAAATTTGTCAAATCATTTTCGAGTATTTTACTCATATTCTTTAATTGTATAACTTCAATAGATCTACTAGGTTTAAGGTAAAAGTCCGCAATAATTATCTTTAATCTCAAGCAATTGTTACGTACAATGCGGTTATTGAAAAGATATTTATACTAATACTTTAATAATATTTATCGTTTGAAATACGTTTGCCACATCAAGCATATCACGTTAAAATTATATTTTAATTACCACCATATGATTTAAATTAATATCTTGGCGAGTTTGCGCAAAATGAATACTAACACAAACTTAAATTAATTGTGGGTCTCACTCACGACTTAATATCTTTAATTCATTTTTATGAAATTCATGAAATACAGAATTTAATCGATCTAGCTAGGTTTAATTAAAAAATGTCGTTGTATTATTATTACCTGTCTTCGGGCATTAAAAAAATGCTAAAATCTAGAATTGAATCCAAATTATATTTGAGATGTCCAATGCAAAGCTGTGATAGCCTAATGGTAACGAGCGCACCAAAAATTTTCTAAACCTGGGATCGATTCTCACTTTCACCCAGCGTATTCTTACTTCATTCTTTTCTTTCATTTTTATTTATTAAAAAAAAACCCAGCAATGCTCGGTCACCCAAGTACTATTGGATAACGCGTGCAAAGTTGTGGCGGATCAAATTCAAATTCAAAATATTCTTTATTCAAATAAACTTGTAAACAAGTGCTTTTGAAACGTCAACTCTACCGCTGGTCCGGAAAGCTGTTCCTACCGAGAAGAGCAGCAAGAAATTCGGCGGTTGCTCTTTTAAAAATATAATTCTTAATACTATTTACATTCAGTCGTATCGACTAGCATATTATAAATTAGGCATCGTGATAATAAATTATGCTTTCTTTCTAAACTAAGATATTCAGGGTAAGTTAAATTTTGACAACCAGACGGTCCAAGCTGCAGGCAAATGCTAGTCCCAACTATAAAATATTAAGTTATTTCCCCCAAGTTGTCATTGAACATCAAGGTCACAGGGGTGCGCATGTGCCGTACTTGATTTCAAAGAATAAAGATTTTTCTTGTTAGAAGAAATAAAACGTGTAGACTATAATTTGCATTCAAGACTTATTTCATTCAATTTGTTATTACAAAGTTTGTTCTTTTCGAATTCGCAATTTGTAACCAGGGTCTGTTACTTTAAATCATATGATTTTTGTTTAAACTCCGCAACCTGTTAAGGATAAATCAGTGGAATGAAGATTCATCATCATCCTCCTGCCCTTATCCCACTCGAAGTGTGGCGGGCACAACATGTCATGAACACATGATTTGGCTAGGTATTTTACGACTGGCCGCCTACCTGATGTCAACTTAGCTTAGCCGCCTTTTGCGACACCTCGGTATGAAAGAGGGTGGTCTATTCTATTTAGCCGGATACCACACGGCTACAGTGAAATGAATATTCAATGATTACAATAAAAAATTGAACGATCGTACAGTGTATTCTACACTGTCTGTCAGTGTATTCTGTCTGATGTTCATGAAACTGGCCGGCACCGATGGCTTAGTGGCATCCCATGCACAGACGAACCGTAAACGGTCAAAATGTTTCGCAGTCGGTATTTTGGACACCCATCCAGTTACTGACTTGGGTCAGTATTGCAAGAACATACCTAATGATCGGATATTTGACAGAAGGCAAAATAGCGGGGTTTTTTTTTTACTTTACTTACATTATTATTCCCTTAAAATTATATAAGTGATCGCCACAATAGCTTACAAATAATATATCACCTCCGCCGATTCGATATAATATTATTCGAGTTATTACTTTTTAATGATTGTTATAATAAAAATAACGCATGATTTGGCTACGTATTTTACAACCGGCCGCCCGCCTGACGTCAACTTACCTTAGTCTTATTTCACAACTCCTTGTTAAGATAGAGGGTGGTCTATTCTAACGGTGATATCTGGTTGCGTAGTTTACCTTAGTCACCTTTTATGACACCTCGGTAAGAAATGAGGGTGGTCTATTCTACTCAGCCGGATACCACACTGCGGGTCGGTTTACCTTAGTCGCCATTTACAACAACTCAGTACGTAATAAGGGTGGTCTGTTCTATTCAGGCAGATACAACACGGCGGAAAGTTAATAAAAATAAGCGTTCAGTTTAATTGTTAAAAAAATATATGTATGTCTATAAAATATGTTACTTTAGTTGATATTCTATTCCAGATTTTATGAAAGCGCTTCGAGCTATCATAAGACATAGAATTGGGAATGAGAGCCTGTGGGTGTCGGTCCTCGGCATCGATCCACGGGTTATGTACAAGTTTTACATACTTCCTCGGCCCTCGCAAGTCGCGCGCTATGTAAAGATGAACCGCGATGCGACAACGAATGCACATTCACTACATAGAATAAACAAGACCGGTATATAACCGCTTGTTTCACGGCTCAAATTCCTTAGACTCGAGCGCTCATACGTACAAACGACATATGTACATATAGATACACCTAACTGATACGCGGTCATCTTATGGCTCCTTTCATTATGAAATACTTGAGAATTCATTATTATCACCGCCTAGTCTTAGCTCATAATATGTCTTTAAACATAAATTGTGAACAAATTATTTTGTGCTAATTTTCTTGAACCGTTTCATAGCCGTGTGATATCCGGCTAAGTAGAATAGTACCACCTTCATTTCTTATCAAGGTGTCGTAAAAGGCGACTAAGATAAGTCGACCCGCCGTGTGGGATCCGGCTGAGTAGAATAGACATCCCTCATTTCTTACCGAGGTGTTGTAAAAGGCGATTAAGGTAAGTTGACCCACCGTGTGGTATCCGGTTTGGTAGAATAGATCACCCTCCTTTTTACAGAGGTGTTGTAAAATACGACTAAAGTAAGTTGACGTCAGGCAGGCGGCCGGTCGTAAAAACGCAGCCAAATCATGTTACAACATGTTTATGACATGTTGTGCAGACCCCACTTAATATGGGATAAGAGCAGGAGGATATATATTTCTTGAACCGTTTCAGATACAAGCGTCTGTTTCCGATTTTTGCTGCAGATTCGAGTATCAACTTGTAAGGGTGCTAGCCTTGAAGCGAGCTCGTTTTGCAAAGGCTTCCGCGAAGAGGATTCTGCGTTTGACTTGTTTTTGCACGTGCAAGACAAAATAGGACAGACCATTTTGGATGAATATTAAACAGCTTAATACAGTAAGCACTTCCGCGACTAAATATAACTATCAAACTTAAATTAATTTTATCGCAGCGGTATGTTGATAAATTATTAATTATTGAGTGTTCATACGTAACACCGTGTGGTATCCGGCTGAATAGAATAGTACCACTCTCATTTCTTACCGAGGTGTCGTAAAAGGCGACTAAGGTATGTTGACCCACCGTGCGGTATCCTGTTAAGTAGAATAGACCAGCCTCTTTCTTACCGAGGTGTCGTAAAATACGACTAAGGTCAGTTGATGTCGTACCGACCTCACTTAGAGTGGGATATGGGCGGGAAGATGCAGATAATGAGTGATCATACGTAATGTTCGTAATAATTAGAGGACTTAGACTTTTATTTGCACTTATAACATATGTATTTGCAAATTGAACACAGTCATGCTAACTTTAAATAGGTATTTTGCCGAAACTCGGCACTCACTGAACACGTGTTCGAATCGTCTACAAATATTATAAAACAAAATTCAATAATAATCAAAAATAGACTTCATTTACTATGCATCGATTCTATGATAACACACATTTTTTTTCAAACGTACAATCCGAGCAAAAATGGTAAATTATGCTAACAAGGAGGTTGGAGAAAAAAAAGTATATAAGTATGATCAGAACAATATCAATTTTCTCCTTTGCCGCCGTTTCTAATCGAATATTTCATTATCTGTGTATGTCGTTGGTGAAAAATTATTATTATAAGGAGACGGGACTAATTTTAATGTAGATTACATCTTCCTGCCCTTATCCCACTCTTAGTGGGGTCGGCACAACATGTTATAAACATGTTGTCAAATCATGCTAAATCAATATAAGCGGTAATTATAACGTAGATTATATGTCCTAAACCGATATCCATTTCGAATTATCATAACGTAATTCTATAGCATTTCTACAGATACATTACAAGAATGACCATTTTTATGGATTATGATAATGTTTGATGACTCGAAAATACACTCGATACAGACACTCGCTCGCAATAAATTATTCTGAATAAGTAGACTACATCAATAAGCGGGATGGAACAATCTAGAAAACGGTATTGATTTGGCTGACGACTCACCCATGACGCTATAATCACGTGACGCATTGTCGAGTTGAAGGGATCCATCTAAAACGTTATCAGTTTTTTTATATAACAACTTATTTCAACACAAAGGGTGAGGAGGGGTGAATAAAAATCAATACGCCTCCTCATTAACCTTGACTACTTGCGGCTTTATAAATTGTAAAACGTCGTATTAAAACGCTATTTACGATTTCTTTCCATTTAAAAGTGGTACGTTAAAAAAAATTCGTAACTTTAGTATTATGTTAATTATAACATACATTTAATATAATATATTGTCTACTACTCATCATCTTCCTGCCCTTATCTCACTCTAAGTGGTGTCTGCACAACATGTTATAAACATGCTGTCACGTGATTCGGCTGCGTTTTTACGACCGGCCGCCTGCCTGACGTCAACTTACCTTAGTCGTATTTTACGACACCTCGGTAAAAAGGAGGGTGGTCTATTTTACTAAACCGGATACCACACGGCGGGTCGACTTACCCTAGTCGCCTTTTACGACAACTCGGTAAGAAATAAGGGTGGTACTATTCTATCCAGCCGGATACCACACAGCTATATCACAATGTTAGTTATTCCTCCGAATAATATATCTACTACTATCTTCAATTACTTTCAAGCACTCTTAATTTCTAAGATATCCTTGTTATGTACTAAGTATATATATCAGCATACCTGGGTATAGAATCTTTTCTGTCATGCCGATGATTCGAAAACGGTATCCATCGAATCCTGCCAACAAAATTAATTATAAAAAATTTCATTTTCCCTCAAACAATTAATTTAGTTTTGCAAAATATAGTGTGAACTTTTTATACTCAACAGAAATAATAGTTGTGTAAAACCTGAAGTTATTAAACGAAATAGTCTTAAATTAAATACATGAAGAGTTAGTTTGCACCTGCATTTATGGGATAGTTAAACTCTGTAAATTATGAAGTATAAAATTTTGATAAAATTTAACCATGAAAGTATTTCATGATGAACAATAAAAGAAACTTTTCTAGGTAGCATAATCTAAATGATATGATTTGAATTTATTTATTGTTTACTGACCTATTATACAAGGTTGTTTTTACCCTACAAAGTTAAAAGCCAAATCATCCTCAAGTAGTATAATTAATGCTAATCTTCAAACTAGTTAAATTTTTAAATAGGTGTGTGCAGATTTATAGTATATGTTAAAATTATAAAACAAATACTCAGTCCTTAATTTGGTTATGTGTATAACTAACATGAGCCTATATATTTACTATACATTATGTATTAAAATATTAATATGTATTCTAAAAGCTCAAATTACAGAACTTTTTCAGTAGAGATCAATTACAACATCAGAAGAGTTCTAGGATAATAATTATAACAAAGCTTGAGATAACACCAATCAATATAATTATTATCAATAGCTTATTCTTTTTTTTTCTAAAATTTTATATATTAATTGTGTTTATTTGATATTTTTCTAAAAAAGAATAATATTAAGTTATATCTGGCTAAAATAAATTATATACTTAATTAGGCAATAATTAATTAATAGCATGTAAAAAAGTGATACTTTACAGTATGAATTAGGTTTATCAATATGAATGCATATTTAAGAATCAAAAGCTTTAATCAGTACAATGAGCATACTAAATTTATATAAGATATCAAACATAAAATATAACTCATATCTTATCTAGTGACTAGTAGAAAGTTTTGTTGTCATAAAGACTTTATTAATGTATATTTAATGTATATGATACCTCTCTTTATCGAAGTGATTTTATACAATCATATTGTATTTTCACTTAATGACATTATTATTTACACAGTTCAGTATTTAATATCCAAAACAATCATATCAAGTAAAACTTTCATTCATGATTTTTAAATAATGAACCTATATTAAAAAATACGAACCTGTCTTGGAAGTAATGATCGAAATTTCCAAGCACTTATCGAATGTTATTATCAATATTCAATTACACTTTATAGTATTTTCACATGAGCTATTAAAATGTCACTGCAATAAGTGCGAAAATGGCGGCGCATACATTTTATAAACATTAAAGAGTTCCTAAATTAATCACCTTTAGATATATATTTTCAATTTAAGCAAAACATTTTTGTTCATAATCATAACTTTATAAACCAATAACTATATAAACACAACAAAACATAGGCACTGATTAATTTAACAATAACTTATTTCAATATGTACTGCAAATCAAAATTTGCAACAAGAATTAAGATCAACATTCAACACAAAAGTTACATTTTTATATGCACAGACAATTAATAGTTATAAAGTCGAATTATACAATTCTTCGTAAAAGAAAATATATACATAATTTCTTATCTGTGAAATTGACTATGTAATTGCAACAAAAGTTTTTCGTCTGTAAAAGTTTTTCGTCTGATAAAAATAAACTGGTAAGAACAGCCTTTTAAAGACTTGATTCCAGGCCGTTAATGAAACTAATATTTTAATTAAAAATGACCTTCATTTGTTGTAGATTATAGGGTATACTTTTTCAATAGAAAGTATTTACTTGTGGAAGGTCAAAAGCAAAAATGTAGGTTCCAGCAGTTTCTTTCTCTTGGATTCGTGTTCCAATCTCCTAAGCTCTATGCATTCTTCATACTCTTTTCATTGACAAATACTTATCTAGTAGTTTATTCTATTCAGCCAGAATTCATGGCTAAACTTTAAAAATTAACAGATTTTAAAATGATTTTAAATCATAATAATCGTCCTGCCCTTATCCCACTCTAAGTGGGGTCAGCACAACATGTTATAAACATGCTGTCACATGATTTGGCTGCATTTTTACGACTGGCCGCCTGCCTGACATCAACTTACCTCAGTCGTATTTTACGACACCTCGGTAAGAAAGAGGGTGGTCTATTCTACTAAACCGGGTACCACACGGTGGGTTGACTTACCTTAGTCGCCTTTTACGACACCTCGGTGAGAAATGAGGGTGGTACTATTCTATTCAGCCGGATACTAAACGGCGTATTTTAAATCATAGTAGTGTCAGATCTTAAATATAACTTTTATATATGTACTATTTTCGATATTGTATAATAACAGTAAACTTCTGTCATTACTCTGTGATTATTACTGTCTTTGGTCTGTGGTAAACTAAAATGTTGAAGTAGACGTGAATAATTTACTTTTGTTAAATAAATAATGATATAAGGGAGTATGAATGTGCTTCTAAACAAGAATATTAGGTTGATAAAGCATGTCGCTTATAAATGATCCGGTTTTAAATATTATAGTCGTGGGCTTCCATCACAAAAAAGGTTGCCAGGTAGGCGTCTTCGCTTTTAGTCAATCAATAGTTTTGTTATGAAAATATTAGAAAAACAAGATTTTGTTATTAGTGTAACTAAAGTATTTCAATTATTTTTAGGAACCTTTTAAGTAGACCCGTTAATTGTACGTATAGAAAAGATTAGTCATGATTCATTAATGTACATAAATAATTTTTACTATTTCTAGGTGGAACATTGCTATCCTGAGTTGATTCCGGGCCGTCCTTCAGAGCTTCCTGCAGCTTGGCGTTATTTGCCAGCTCTAGCTCTACCTGATGGATCTCATAACTATCTCTCTGATACAATCTTTTTTAGTTTACCAGCATTAACAGAACCCGCCCATACTGTGTATGGTATATCATGTTTTCGCCAAATTCCCGTCGAGGTTCGTTTATTTTGTTTAAGAATTTCTTAAAATTACTTTATATAAATACCTGTTATAAATAGACTTTTCTCATTATTATAGCAAGTGGCCCAAAAAACAGAAGATATGACCAGAAGTTCAGTACAAAAGAGTGTTTGTGTAATTTGCCGAGCTCCACTTTTTGGACGTCTTGCTGTCAAAATGGAATTAGTTGTACGAGCATGGTTCCTACAGGGTGATTTTTCACAAACTCAGCTATTAGAAGATGCCTTTAAACATTTAAACAGTTGCCCAGTTCAAATTGATCAAATCCATGAAGGTAGAGAATCATTCTATACATTTGTGAAGTTGTTTCTTATAATATAACAATTTTTTAATTATAAATCAAAATTTTTTGTATTTCCTGTATTTGTACAGGATATTTGTATGTATTTCTTTTATTAATTTTTTTGTATGTATAGGACTTTCAGCACAGAAACTAATTGAAAATTGGAAACATAAAGTTCTACTCCTATTTAAACTGCTTCTGTTACAACGAAAAATACTTATATATGGATCTCCAGCTGGTCCATTATCCACTACATTGTTAACACTTGTCTCCCTCTTGCCTCGCTGTTTGGAATATGGATTGTCAGTTTCTACTAATGTAGTGTAAGTTATAAAAATGCATTATCATATTGAACCCTTATTTACATGTGTACATTTACACTTAGATATATAATCATAGTTGTGTTAAATTGCTATTCAATACACATGTACAGTACAGATATAAACAATTAAAACAAGAATCTTTTGTTAAATAAATTGAATTTAAGAGATTGTTCACTTCACTTTTTTCCTAAATCATTCTAAAATGCAAGTTTGATTCTCATTCATACTTAAGTTACTCATATTTCAGTTTGTCGAGGCCATTATCACCAGTTCCATTAATTGCAACGGAAGATAAAAGAATAGATGTTGATGCTGAATTTGGTCTTGTGAATGGTACAAATAGATTGGAAGAGGAGCTGTCACCGAAAGAGAGTGGTAATATGGCAGAGGAAAAGGATAGAGTAAGCCGTCAGAGTTTTGATGAGTCTCTCTTATCAGATGTGGTGGATAGACAGGAGTTATCAACTGGAAGAGAAAAATGTCACAGTATTGGTGAAAAATTCAAACCACAGAAATTAATGCCAGATGCACAGCAGAGTCCAACTTTGGCTAGAGATATGAGTGTTGATGGATTATACAATCTGACTGGTCAGATAGATCAAACTGAATGCGGATTTCCGCTGCCATTGTTTGAAGATGGTTACATTTGTTTACCGTATCTGTCATTGCAATATTTAGATTTATTGTCAGATTCAGCTGTGCATGGTTTTGTTGTTGGTGCTTCTAATGTTCTTTTTAAGCAGAAGAGGCAGTTATTTGATGTGCTGGTTGAGCTTAACGAAATGAGAATAGAAACAGCAGATATGTATCTCAGGAGGCAATTAGCTTTAGGCACAGAGGATCTCCGTTTCGCTGATCATGTGGTGCGTCATGCGTCAACACAGGGAGATGCATGGATACGAGACCAATTTGCTAGTTACTTAATTTATTTGATGAGAACATCATTATTGCCAGGTAATAAAAATTTTTTTTTGATTGCTTATACACATCTACTGTCTTTTCCTGTTGAATGTGAGATTTCTGCATGACTTCATATATTATTTAGATTGTTTTTAATATAAATTGCAGAGGGTAGCAGAGAGTATGAATCATACAATGTACAATTTATGACCGCTTTTAAATCAACTCCTGCATATGAGAAATGGTTAAAGATGACAAATAATGCAGATACTGAGGCCTTTATGAATCTTCTACCAGTACATCCTTTCAGTGGTCAATTATCAGTAGCTGATATGAAGTTAAAGTTCGCTCAGTAAGTAATACTTTTTCTAATTAAGAGATCTAATCTAATTAAGAAATTTAGAGATTACATATATTACCTTTTGAAGACTTTTTCTTGTTAATTTCTAAACTTATTCTTGTAACTTATATAGACTATTGAAAGTTGTATAAACCAAAAAAACTGATTATTAATGTACTTACTTCAAGTTTTTCCAAAATGATTGAATACATCAACAGAAATTTCGTATTTTACCAACATATATCTTAAAGCTTGAAAGCGTCAGCTGTAATATAGATTCTCCCACTAATGTGACTTCAAGTGTTTCCAAAATGATTTAATATATTAACAGAAATTTCGTATTTTGCCAACGTATATCTTAAAGCTTGAAAGCTTCGGTCGCAATATAGGTTCTCATACTAATGTGTTGGTCTATGTTAATGTGTAAAATAATTAAAAAAAATTAAAACAGCACGATGTCCACGACGGAAGGTGGTCGTAAAGTAAGCGCTGCTGTCGCAAGCACTGGTCGTGCTGTAGCAAGCACTTCCCGCGCAGTCGGCGGTGCGCTCTCTCACGCCCGTGGCGCCCTCTCGGGCTGGTGGAGTGCTCTAACCACTCCTACGCCAACTTCAGCCCCGTCTACAGCATCAGAAAACTCCCTCGATGACAAACTAGATATGTCAGACGCAGCTGAGCCTTCAGATGCAGAGGACGTGCTAGAATATCACGAGGACAACAGAAAGCATCCCGATACCGATCCTACAGAACCGCCCGACAAAATTATAGAGGACCAAACGACTAATGTTAGCAAAATACGAGTCATTTGAAGTGTGATATTTTCCTAGTAAAATGTTATAGCCTTTTAGATATGCGATATGTGCCGCCTCTGTGGGCAGCGATAAAACTTGCTAAAAGTAACATTCTTTATGTTTTACAAAACCTATTTACATGTTCTGTAAGCAACCTTCACCAAATCGCTTGTAATAAATCTTTATGAAAAATACACCAGGAAACTATATTATCAAATATAATTAAATTAAAAAAACTTTGTCCATATTAAATAATAATAAAAAATAACTTTGTTGATATAGAAGGTTAAAAGAAACGTTTAGATATACAGACACGTATAGGACGTGTCTAGAGTTCAAGTATCGAGGAGCCTCTGCACTAAAATGAAAGAGACAGCTCACACACACACACACTCATCATCCTCCTGCCGCTATCCCACTCTAAGTGTGGTCGGCACATGTTTTAAACATGTCACATGATGTGGCTAAGTATTTTACTACCAGCCGCCTGCATGTCGTCAACTTACTTAGTCGTATTTCTTAATACCTCGGTAATAGAATAGACTACCCGTCTATTCTATTCAACCGGACTGCACACGGCGGGTCAACTTACCTCAGTCGGCTTTTACGAAACCTCAGTAACAAATGAGGGTGGTCTATTCTATTCAGCCAGATACCACACGGCTTATTTACTATGGTACACTTTGGTCAACTTTTGCTGCACTAATTGTCTATGTTATTGTGAGTTATAGTATTCTTGATTATAATATAGTCAATCTCAAAGAATGAATATTATAAATTTTATACAAGGATGAGGTATACTTGTTCAATCTCGATATTGTACGAAGGAGTAGTGTAATCAACTTAAACGTAAAAGCTGCTATTTATGAACCAGCATATATTGTATGTCTCAATTTGGCCTAAATGCCGTTTCCTCATTGGGTAGCTGTTTAATATTCGTTAATGCGTTCAGAACGATTGTTATGACCGTTTTTTCAATATTGTTTTTGTAAATTATTTTAATACTATATAATCGATTATAAGTGATTGTACAGTCAGTGAGTAGCGTCAATTTTAATCAAGTACGAATTACTGTTTTGAATGTTCGTCAAGTTTCTAAGATGTTAGAAATTTAGATAAAATTTGGAATGTGTAATATAAATTAAGTGTTGTAAATGAACTATAGATGTCATGACATTCAAAATATTACTTTTCTATCAATTCTTACTGTAAATGTTAGAATAATATTTAATTCTATCGTTTTCTTCGTTAGCCCTATTTATGAAACTGCTTACAATATGTACTTAAGCTGTTATTATAGATACATATAAAAAGATCAAAATAACTGTTTCATTTATTATTTAAGCTTATATTATCGCCATGAAATTATGTTTTTTATATATATTTTTATTAAAATAACTTTTGCGTATATCTTAAGGCTAGTCGTTTTGAAATTATTAAAAAAAAATAGTTAAATCAGTCAATATGTTACTTGTTAGTGTCACTCAATACAGGGAGTTGGAGTTAATTAGAATGTAATAAAAATGTCTATTTAATGCCCTGCTTAGCTTAGAAGTATTGTCTTGTTCAATAGTAGTCAGTACAAAAATATACAAGCAACAAGGCAAAGCTTTTAGTTATATTATGCACTTGTTATATAAATATATCAATTAACATTGCCTTTGCTTATTCACCAAATTCTGTTTAAATGTAATTATATTAAAAAAACTAGTTTAACGCATTGTCAGTGATTAAAAATTATCCGACCTATCCTGTTTCTTACACTGGGTGGTATATAGGTAATCCTCATCTAAGAATAACATCGTGATAAATTTGGTCTCTCTCTTAGGGCCTGTTTCACAAGTTACTGATATGTCGGATAGTTATCTGACAAATAAACTAAGTAACAGATAAATGTCTCCTAAAAATGAAAAATTGAAAAAAAAATAGCGGCCAGTTTGTAATAGTTTTGCTATCCTGCAGATAAATAAAATAACAGCCAAATAATCTACCTGTTAACTTATTAGGGATTTTAAGTCCTGAATAAGCCTATCGGAAACCTGAGAAACGCAAAATTCCGAGATATATGTCAGATATGATCCGAATAAGCTAACTGATAATTTATTGGTAACTTGTGAAACAGGCCCTAAATATTATTTTTTTAATCTTAAACTGATAATTAATTCCAACACTCAAAGTAAGAAGCTATTAATTTATTGTTGCATCTAAGCCTACGTAATAAGTTATATGCCTATTGAAAATAAGTCACTAAAAAAAGATTCTTTGACGAAAATGTATACGAGGCAGAGCGTTCATTGTCGGTAGTACAACACCAAAATCAATGTCGCTTAAATTCGTTTCATTGTATAAAGTAGTATACTTGTTTTTCTTAAATAGTGTAGTCTTACAAATTGAATGCATTCGTATATAACATGTGATCTCTAATATATGTTGATATTATAATTTATAGCAAATAATTAATTTGATTTCATTTACGAATCCTCTTATCCTTGACCACTTTTATTATTAAATTTCGTATTCACTCCCATGAATAAAAATGGTCTCTGTCTTTTTTTATTCATAGTTATTTATCATTTGGGACTTATTTAATTCGTTAAGTTCTTTTCACCCAAATCTAGACCAATTGATCATATTTATATAAATATCTGGGTGACCGAGCCTGGCTTGTTAATTTTTTACAAAATAAAAAAAGGAAATTAAAAAGAAAAAGTAATAGGGTAGGTGGGCTTCGCTAGGTATTTTCATTTCTCGTGACCACCCGTTCCCAGAATAAACTACGCTGAATAGACAGTTAACGGCAAAATCACTGAAAATGCTGAATTTCAGGAAAATCGTTGGAGCCGTTTCCGAAGAGGGTAATCTATTCTACTCAACCGGATAACACACGGCGGATACGTCACCTCGGTAACAGAATGAGGGTAGTCTATTCTACTCAGAAAATCAGTTCAGTAGTTGTTGAATTTTCACTTCAAAACACTGCGTTTTATAAAAAGTAGTTATCAAGTTTTACCATTTCAATAGAGTTCTTACCTATTTTATACGGAAGTTAAACATTACATCGTTACTGTTTTTAGTTATTATTTTAAATGATAGAGAAATGCTGAAGTAAAGCAATATCATGATGGCAACCTGCGCAGATATTTATCGCTTTGTACATTCGTGTTTACAGTATCTGGAATATTTAAACATCTTTCAGATACAATAATTAATGAAAGAAAGATTATATTTAAAATTGTAAGAAATATATTTAATATAACTACTTGTAGTTATAAGCTCTGTTAAGATAAAATCTATTTGTATTTTTTTTAGTGTACGTTTTAAATAATTATTGGCCGATAATTGGCCGGTTGTTGTAGTTTATAAACGTTTTATTGTTTGAATTAATTGTATATTTCATATTCTTAAGAATAAGTACCTATATCACAATTCTGGAAAAATGATAAATGAAAAAATGCATTTAGACTGATTACATCATAATTACTTTACGCTCATAATATGTGTATAGTATGTGGTAATTTCATCGCACATTGCAATGACAAATACATACAAGCGGATTGAATTCATGTAGTTTCTATGGGAAATAGAAAAAAGGCCACCTACGATTACAATTTTAAGCCGTTATTACAATGAATTTTGAACGCTTCAGATTAGCCTCTCTTCTGTCCACCTTTTCCGTGTACGCACGGGCAACAGCTCGCGACAACGAGTAATCGGTTCCTTCTTCGAGCGGTCCGATGGCTCACACCTCTGAGTCGGGTTCGTGTGGCAACCAAGACGAATTTGAGTCCATGGAGTCTAAAGCGTCTTGCCGCCACAGACCGCGCGAGCCATCTGATGTGCCGTGTGCTAGTAACTTTAAATTGTACGGTTCTACCATATTCGATAACGAAACGTCGCTTGCTTCTCGTGCGAAATGTGCACGTATCGAAGACCTTCCGTCGCCTTTACTTTCGGGAAGCAAATCGAGGTCCGGTGCGCTTCCACGCGGCGACTCCGCGTCCGTGAACTCTGATCGCGGTGAAAAGTCTGTGCTCGCGGTCCCGTCGTGGGGACTGCGGTCCGCACACTCCACACCGAGCGGCCTAGCGATCGGCGCGCCAGTTTCTGGATGAGCGCGTGCGGGGGATGCCGAGAGCGGAGACCGGATCGTGGTGGTCGACGGAACGGTAAGAGGTGAAGAAACCAAAGGTGCGGACTCGTCGTCACTAGCGGGTTCGTCGCGAGGCGGACTGCGCTCGCGGGAACCAGGCCCGCGTGACATTATCTTGTCCTTGAATCTCGTGAGCCGTTCGGCCGAACCGACCTTCCGTAGAATGTCGGCAGTTCGTCGTAAGTTTCGAAGTTTAAGGTCTAGTATAGGTGAGCCGGTACGCGTGGAGTCCTCGACGGAGAGCGAGCGCGGCGGAAGGCGATCGGGTGGCTCGGGTTTGTCGTCGACCAGACGTAGCGAGGAGGGCCGCGGACGGGCGGAGCGACGCCCTCGCGGCCTCGCCATGAACGTGATTTGACCGTCGTCCTCCTCGTTCTCGACGTTGAAACTCACGACGGGCGGCCGCGCAGGCTCCGTGCTTTCGTCTGAAATATTAAGGGGCAGCGTGTGAGGCCGACGGGCGGACGCTCGCGAGGCGGGGAGCTCCGCCCCCGCGAGCGTCCCCCTGCTTATTATTCTCAGGTTAAATAAATAAAACGACGTTTGTGTGTTCTTAATCTGTTTATTTAATATATTCGCATTATTAAATTATCTACGGAATGATATATGTATTCTACATGACGTAAGTTTATATAAACGATACGTTTTAGTGATATGTTCGTTATAATCAGATTCACAATAAAGACCATGCGATTATTTCTAGAATTTCACTACTTAGTTAATGCATCGCAAATTTGTTTAAACATTTCTTAGAAAAGTTTATAGCGATTTATTATTATAATGTTTACTTAATAATTTAAATATTTAATTCTCCTAGCTACTGTTATATTTACTACATTATAAATGATACTTACGATCGATTTAATATTACAATAACAATTTTTAGAATCACATGTATAATGTTTCTTATCACGGCTTAAGGGATACAACAACAAACCTTAATTCGGCCAATAAAAAATAGAAAACACAATGTAAAGGATTGTGGAGAAAAGTTATCAAAACAGTTATGGCACTTTAGTGATATTTTAAAATTTTTATCAAACGTGCACATATTAACACTTCACAACCAAAATAAAAGCCACAGCCAAATAAAAATACTCTTATAATTTTATCCTACATTACTGCAAAATAATAGGAATGCTATGTATGACAACTAGCCTAATTAAATTTCCAATAAAATAACATCACAATAGCCTCTAGTGCGTGCAATTTGATATCACATAGAATGGAATTTATAGTTTAAAATTAGTAATACAAGTTACAAATTAATTATTAAGTACCTTTCATAAAGTCATAATTTCTATGATATAAACTAAAAGACGCCCTAGGGACATGTAAGTTAACACTAAAAGTACTGCGAAAAAGCTTACAAATAAAGTAAAACCAAAAAACTAATGACAACATAAAATAAGATCTACAAACGTGTATATTTGTTGGCAACGTGAGATCCGATTATTTACTTAGTTTTCTATTTCGCCCTATCCGAATAGTAAAATCACATTTCCTATGCTTATACTGTGGACATGTAACTTAATTCTTCGGATAGAATATTTTGTCTTTTTATTTCAATTGGTCATTGAATAATTATGTGAACGGAGTTGAACTGAAATCATGACAAAATATACTTCTATCACATAGTTACATAAAGTTTAAGGATGTTGTTTTAATGTAAATACACACACCATTTTATCACTTTAGGCTAAAAGAAAAACTTTATTCCCTTTGGAATAGAAGTACGACATTAGCTCAACGAATATAGTTCAGGCGTTTCGGTTTTTTGATTAAATTTAAAAAAATATCTTAACAATATAGGAACATTATTTTGCCACTGGGTTTTGATTTGAAATAGAATTAATAAGCACGCCCGATAGGAAAAATTACTATTTATTACGTTACACGTTTGTTGTTTGATCAATGTAAATACTGCTGCGTTCCTTAAAGGAAAACATCATCGGGTAAGTTTACGACAATGTGATCGGGACGGTCGCTACCCTCGGAGGAAATGTCGCTTAGTGCAGGTGAGGAAGACGTGTGTGGTGTGGGTGGTGTGGCGGAGGTGAGGTGTGCCTGTGTCGAAGAGGGATGTTCGCGGATGGTCCGCAGAGCCTCACCTGAAGGTGCGACAGGCTCGGACTGCATTACATCCTCCATTGCCTCCTCGTTAAGTGTTTGGAGCGCGCCGCATATCATTTGCTCCTCTAGTGTAACCTGTCGAATATAAGCTACATTTAGAAGGGATTTTTAGTAGATTTTAAACTTTCGCGATTCATACTGATTATTATATAAACATACGGATCACATCGCGTTATAATCGAATTACCTTTGTATAAGGTACGACGTTTCGGCAGAGTTGCATCCACGGTGGATGGTGGATACCTTATACAAAGGTAATTCGATTATAACGCGATGTGACCCGTATTTTTATATAATAAAGGAATTTTTACTTAAGAGATTTTAAAATTTAAGAAAGTACCTGGTTGACTGAGACTTGCTCGGTATTTTTTCACAAAATAAAAAAAGAAACTTAAAAAAGAAAAGAAAATAATAATATGGTAGTTGGGATCGATACTAGGTATTTACATTTCTACACAAGGATATCTATCTAACAAGAAACGAACTACTAAAATTGCGTCTTCAACAGATTTATGATAACCTTTTGTTAAACTTTAGGGTTTTTCTCAAAGGATATAAGATCATATGTAAGCGAATAACAAGTAAATAAAAATAAAAAACTTTAAGAATCATCGATAGTATTATTGTGCCAAACATAATCACCTGATATTCCGTAAAAGGCTGCAATAGTAAAAGAAAAGAATTTTATTGTTCAAATCGATACTTTTCTAATAGGAAACTCTGTTAGAAAATGCCTAGCTTAAGTGTAGTAAGTACTATCGATACTAGGACGTGCTAAAGCGTAATCTCACTTGTTGACATTGTGTGGGATACAATAAGCGATTGGGATCAAACCGCACTGCAGAGTCCAATCTGGCGAAGAGCTGTTTGGACTAATATTGACGATTGCATAAGTAAACGTCTTGAAGTGTTAAACTCAAAACGTCTTTTACGTAAAACCAAAACGAAAACTACCTACACTTATATCTTTAATATTGTTGGGACCTTGCAGCCATACTTTATCGACATTTTATTTTGCGTCACGTCCGATATTGTAGAAACTAGGTCAAACAGGCTAATAATAGGACTACGAATATCTATAATACTAAGATCTTTGTATGTATGTATATTTAAGTTGATGGAAGCGAAGTCGCAGATAGAACTTTAAGAAATAAGTCGACTAATTATTATTTGACAGAAAATTCAAAGCACGATTGGAATTGGAAACGTTTTTAATTTAGTTACAGTCTCCATTAGTATTTACATTGTAAAGATATACTTGTAAAATACAAAACCATCAAATTTCCTATTTACTTTACCACACTTTGTGAAAGTATTTGAGAAAACTTATGTATTTGTCTGTGTGTGTGTGTTTAGAAAAAGAAAAGTTATAGTTGTTTAAACTTGCCTGTTTTTCGACGTTCGACGGTCGGCTTCGTTGATGTTCTAGCACAGTTCTCGGTTTGATTGAATCAGTTTCTAATTCATTAGTTTTTTCCGGTAATACTGTAAGTAAATGTACACTGTTTTTCAAAATAATAATAGTTTTTGCTAACATATTTAACTCATCATCCTCCTGCCCTTACCACACTTTAATTGGGATCGGCATAACATGTTATAAACATGTCACATAAGTTGGCTACGTATTTTACGACCGGCTGCTTGCCTGACGTCAACTTATCTTAGTTGCTTTTTATGACACCTCGGTAAGAAATGAGGGTGGTCTATTCTACTCAGCCGGATACCACACGACTATTAGAATCATATTTAACTGAAAGAAGTAATTTGCAATATTCCATAATAAAAACTAAAATATTTTCTATATAATATATTTGATACTGAATTTGAGATCCGAAGCAATGCTTCGTAGATTATAAAATTTTGGAGAACAAATGAAAAAGAATAGAATAAAAATAATTTTACTTAGCAGAGTAAAGGTTATTTAAGTCAATACTCTGTTATTTTTTTATATATTGATAATTCCCATCTGAACACACTCTTACCGGATGATCAACGATGACGCGGCTGATAAGCGTTTGCTAAATCTATGTATGCCTTGATTTTTAAACAACCAGTTATAAACTAGGAAAAAAAATTGCCTTAAAGTAGATTATAGATACAAAGAGGTCATATACATACCAGTAACTGCAGGCGCATTCATAGGCATGCCGGCTTCTAGTTCACGGAGATTCAATATGAGCATTTTAAACAGCTCCCAATCACCGAATGGCAGATCCAATATCTGAAAATAAGATACGATAGATATTGTTAAGTGCAATATTTATGATATTCACATTTTACAAGAGAGATTTAAACACAACTTTTAATTTTCTTATCATTTTCTCATGAGTGTTCTCAATTAAATAATTAAAGACCGTGTGGTATCCGGCTGAATAGAATAGACCACCCTCATTTCGTACTGAGCTGTCGTAAAAGACGACTAAGTTAAGTCGACCCGCTGTGTGGTATCCGGCTAAGTAGAATAGACTACCCTCATTTCTTAATGAGGTGTCGTAAAAGGCGACTAAGGTAAGTCGACCCTCCGTGTGGTATCCGGCTGAGTAGAATAGACCATCCTCCTTGGCGAGGTGTCGTAAAATACGACTAAGGTAAGTTGACGTCAGGCAGGCGGCCGGTCGTTAAATACATTCGGTACTAGTATCAATACGAACGATCCTAAAGAGAGTGCAAAGTGTGCTTAAAAAGGAAATATTCTGGCTTTCAAGACAAATTTCTGGTATCAAAATATTATATGCAAAAAAAAGGTAGTACTGATGCATAAACGAATATTGACATACATAAGTAATGATCTCAGTAAAGTCACGCCTAATTATAACTCGTTAGATATAGATACAGTACCGGCTTAAGGTCGTTAAGGTGACAGACAGACAGGACAAGCCCACAGACGCGATGCTTAAGGAGAGCAGCCGCAGCGGTGGCACCACCGGCACCCAATGCCGACTGCACCACTCTGCACACGCGCTCCGAACTCAACGTCGAAAGCCTCAATGATGGTAGCTCTGTCTATAAGGAATAAGTAAGTAAGTAGCGGCCTGTTACTATACCACTGCTGAGAATAGGCTTCTTCTTTCCGTTTTTGGAGAGAAGGGTTGGAGCATTTAATGTGGTAAATGACATAAAAAAGTGTTTTTGAATTGTCAACTCTACTTCCGATTCCTCAATTATTTGACGCCACATTATATTATACCAATCCGCATTGGAGTAGCGTGGTAGGTCTTAGCGCCAATCCTCTCCAAAACGGGAAAAGGTGTCCTATGCTCAGCAGTACTATAAATATTGCTATCTATTGCCTAAATCATAACTATTTATTGATATTTACAAATAACTGTACCCACTGGCATATGGCAAGTAATATCACCATATCCCTAATGACTGGTAACCATGTAACCTGTAAATTAACGCTTCAGTAGCAATTAAGGTCTAAGTTCTACGCCCAATACATAGTTATAATTTTAAGATGTCTCTCAGGTGGAAGAAGTCTTCCAAACAGTTTACAAACTCTTAATAAACAGATTATAAAATTAGATATTCTATTGTATAATTTGTGGGCAAATTACTTAGTTTAGAACCATTTAATACTATTGGAAAAAATATTATATGTTACTGGACTTATAACTTTACTTACCATTCCTGGAAACGCAGTTCGTAACATAGTGATGGGGTTTATAGCGACCGCGGGGTGAGCTACTTGTAGAGGAAGAGCACTCTCAGACTGTATATTATGAGAGAACGGATTAGTTGTCGGTACTAATGGATTGGCCCAGCCAGCCCACGTTTGTTGAGGTACAGCCGTGTTACTATGAGGTTGTGGTGCGGGTGGAATTTTCTGTAATATAAAATGTTTGAGGACATTGGTTTCAGTACACTACTTTATAACTTCACTAGTGACATCCCGCGGTTTCACCCACGTGCATACTGGCAGTGGAAAGTCTACTAAGTCGGACTATAGATTAATTTTTGTTAAATATATCATCAATAGTTTCCGCAGCGCATGCGATGATTTTTATGACTAATTTTTTACACTTTATTACATTTTTAATACGGAATCCTATTTTTTTTTATGTTATATTGCCTATGTTGCTCAGTAAAGATGCAGCTTTCCAATGGTGAAAGAATTTTTGAAATCAGTCCAGTTTTTGTGTGAAAACATTACGAACATTCCTATAATTTTTTCCTCTTTATAATATTAGTATAGATATTCCCTGCTCCCAAAAGAAAATCGAGATTTCTTAGCCATATGTTAACCCGCTGTATAATTTGTAATTGACCCAATTTCATTAATGGTTCATCGGATTAGCGGTGAAAACTTAATAGTCAGACAGGCAGAGTGACAAGCAGACTTTCTCATTTGTATTATGGGTACGGATGTAACAGATCGTACCGATTATTCGTTGTAGAGCTGATTATTATTATGAATAAAAATAAGTAGAACTTTATTCATTGTATTAAAAAAAACTGTTTTTTAAAAATCACCCAAGTTTTTTTGTTAAAAAACTAACAATAATTATATAATCTGCGAGGAAATAAATGTGTTTTTTAAAAAATATTTTAAGAATCAAAACGCTTGGATAGATCGGGTTTTATCGTTTTTTTACAAATTTATACCTGTGAGATCTGTTTCTTATGCAGCGGTTTGGGGTGTGTTTGACGCGTATTCGGTGAAATTCCCCAATTTACAGCAGCCGCGCCAGCTGCGCCAATATCGTCTTCTGCGCCCGCTTGAACTTGCTCCTCTGTATCAATTTTTTGTTATTTTAAGACTAGCTTTCTATATAACTCTGTATTCCAGAAAAGTTTTTGACTCTGTTAAGTTATTTACCAGCTTATCCTAACATTGAGGCTACAAGGCGCATTTCTTATTTAACAAATTGGCTTCTATTGAATTGAAACAAATTGAATAGAAATTCAAACAAATTGAATACAATAAATACCAGGAAGGTAAAGGGTTTTAAGTATTACAAGTTTCAACAAAATAATACCTTTTATCACTTTTTTAATGTAAGGGTCAAGGTTGATGGTGAACGGCAGGAATATCTTGAGATCAGCCGCGGTGAGTGTGGCTCGGTGGAAGCTTAGGAAGACATCAAGTTTACGTTCATCGCGGTCCAGCTCCATTAGTGTACTTGCTTCCCGTAATCCACCTATTAATGGCTTCACCCTATAAATAGTTAATATAATATTTGGCACATCTGTGATAGCTGAATTGTAAGACCGTGTGATCCTATTTTGGAGGTCATGGGTTCAAACCCGTGTTGCAATGAGTTTTTTATTAACACTTATGTGTCAAATTTATATTTGCAATTAATCACACGCTTTTGATGAAGGAAAATATCGTGAGAATACCTGCACATATCTAGAGAATCCTAGGGATTTGTGTATTTAGCGTTTACAACTTTTCCCGCTAATAAAAGTAGGCGGGAATAGATCAGCAGAACAACCTGTGGATGTATTGTTACCCAACAGTGCGAAATTAACAGAGAATTGCTATACTAATTTTCTATACACATACAATAAAATTTATTGTATATTGTTACGAAAAAGCAAAAATGTTACGTAAATATATTAAATATAGAGTAAAGTAAATATATTAGACAGAGTTCTAATTCGTTTGGATTAACTATGGAATACTATGGAACATCTAGTTGTTCACAAGTTGCGTTCCTTGTCCCTACCACAGTAAATATAGACTCGGCATAAGTCGAATTTTCTCGATTCATTGGTTTACTATAAAAGCACTCGTACGCATCGGAAATCCAGATTCAATATTTAATATGATAATACATCAGGAATAATAGTGACTTCGGCAATGTTACTGGATTACGGACTTGTGTCCATGATAGTCTGAAATTTTTGTATTGAAACACTTAAAGAAAGTTTCCGAACATGTCGTTTATTTAATCCAAATCTACAAACCCCTACGTAACAATATAATAATATAACTTATTGTATCAAAAATATATATTGAATATCATACTTCTCATAGATATGTTTGAGTGAAGTCGAGTCATCAATGTGGTCTTCATACATCTCGTGGTGGTAAATAATCCACGAGGTGCGAAACGGCCACTGTTCAGTCAGGTTGACCCAGGAAGCTAGCTGATACCAGTTGAACTCGATTTGGAAAGCTTTTAGCAATCGACCTGTGATGAAATAATTTTCTAATTACATATTACAGCTTTCCATCCCGGGTCCAAGGCCAGTTGGAAGACCCAAGACAATGTGGGAAGAAGTAGTGCTAGAAGATAAGAGTGTATGCAAAGTTACCGACGACGATGTCCATGACCGAGCGAAGTGGAGGAGATTAATTAGGAAGGCTGACCCCACCACCATGTGGGATACATAGCCAGAGAGAGAGAGACATATTACGGAATTTTTTTTTCAATTTTAGAATGAATTACAGAATTCATTATTAACATATAATTGTCTTCATTGTCCTTATTATCATTATCTATTTGTTCCTTATTATCATTATCTTCATTATCCTATTTACCTAGTTATTCGGATACGTATCGTCTAAATAATTTTAAATTTTGTGGACTATATTTGGGACATGGTAAAATTGTAAATTTTAAATAGCATGAATACTTTGTTAATGCAGTTTATATAAACTAAACACACAAACCACCACTACAGAAGCACTGCACACATTCATCAGGACAATATAAACAGATCACAACCGAAGTTTTTATTGCTTTATAATTTGGACGGATCTATACTAATATATAAAACTGAAGAGTTTGTTTGTTTGATTGTTTGAACGCACTAAGCTCAGGAACTACTGTACCGACTTGAAAAAGTCTTTCAGTGTTAGATAGTCCATTTATAGAGGAAGGCTATAGGCTATGTAACATCACGCTAAGATGAATAGGAGAGGAGCAGCAAAAAAAATATTACGAGAAGGGCAAAATTTAAAGCTTTCCTTGCGTGCGTTGAGTAAACGGTGATAGTTATTAAAAAATCATGTAGTACAAAAAGTTCCCCTCTAAATGTTTAGAAATAAAAGTCCGCGACAGAAAATAAAAGTTCTAATCTTTTCACTCGGACGGAGCCGCTGGCGATTGTTAGTAAGTAATAAAAAAAAATTAAAAATTTATATATAGTTCGTTCATATGAGTGACACTCATGTGCAGTGCATTGCCTGCAAAAAATAGTCATTAATTATTCAAATATTATATAGAAAAAATATAAATATGTATTTGTATACAGTAAGATAAGTTTATTGTGCGTACCCGTAACGTACAGTACGTTCATAAGCCGCCGCATACTGCGCGGGTTGACGTCACTGAAGTAGTCGTCGGTGAGCAGCACGCGGCCCAGATCCGCTGCCCCTCCAGCCGGCGCGGGCGCTCGGTGGAGCCCCGAGGCTACCGAAGACGCTACAGACTCTGACGGACGCAGACGGGGCGCACGCTCCGTGCCCCGAGGCTCCCGTACCTCCGCGCGCGCTCCCCCCTTGATGCGTTCTTGACTAGACATCAACTCTGACGTAGATGATAGGCGACGAGCTGATACCTGACATGTTTTTTAAGTAAAACATCGTAAAGTTTAGCTTTTAAGTAAAGCTTGACAAGTGGAGTAAGCTGAGCAATATGTGGCGAGAGCGTTACGAAAAGTGGGATCGGGCTAGGCAAACAGAAGTTGAGAGGGAGATAAAGGTTAGTGAAGATATCTATTCTATTACTATAGGTGCACGAGAGAGAAAGAAAATAGGTGCGAACACATATTTTCTTTCTCCCTTCATCTCGTAGCCAGAGCTTGAAATATATATGTAAATATATACAGGTTGTCCGGTAAAGAATAGATAACACTGTAACAATTGATATTGGATCCATTCACGACTCCAACTTAATTTTTTTTTAATATATTCAAGGTATAAGTTTTTGGAAGTTTTGGAGTGAAGTTTGTGGATTTCTTGGTATTATAATAATCTTTATAAACTGTAGAAATACATTTGTACTGAATCATATGAGTAGCCACTGTAACTTTATAGAAAAACGACTCTAAACTGGAAAAAAAGTATACTAAAGCATAAGGTGGAAACTATTTAAAAAATATACGCGTTTAATAGATTTTAAAATGGTATAATACATACGTATACTATTCAATATTAACTTACAGATCTTTGAAGAGAAGTACTGAAGTCCTCGGCACCAAGAGCTTGGATGCGCCTTGTTGCAGTTTGTTGGGCCAATTTAACTCTGCGTAGCGCAGAATTTTGCAGATAGAAAGGGAGTTGCACCATGTTGCGGAGGTAATCCCACCCTCCAATATTACTCTCCGAGAATGCCCTGCGGCTATTCATTTCCACTGCCTAGAGAACAATTAAAAACCGTATGTTTTTCTTATCCAAAAACTTACATTGCACTAACGTATAAAAGTAAAATAAATAATCAAAATTCGCCATACAATGTTCAACGTCAAATCTTAATTTTATTTCAACTTTCATCCATCGTAAATATGAACTAACCAAAAACTATATACATGTAAAGAAAATTTTGATACAAGAAATCATAATTGCATGCAACATCAAAGGCCAATTAATAAAATAAATTCTATAAAATTTACGGGACACAAAACACATGGACCGAACATGCAAGCACACGGAATGCATTGACTTTCGTGTTCGAAGTTGTTTACCATCGAACAATTCAATGGGACACCCAACACGTAACTAACCTCCATCCAAGCAACCTGTGTATCGGAAATTATATAAGTCGTCTAATCAAATATTCTTGAACAACATTAATCTTAATCTTATTTGAAATAAAACGTATTTAAAGGAGAATTTTATACTTTTAAGACATATAAAGAATTGAAAATGTAATATCGACAAGATAATTATCGATTGTTGCATTAGGTATATGTTACCAAGTTGGTTTCACAAAATTGTCTTATTACCTTCATTATGATTAACGACTTAAAGCTAGTTTTAAGACTAGGTTTCGTAAGTAATAGTCCTTGAATGACTTGTAGCAAAATCGGCGAGTATACAAGATTAAATCAGTAATAAAAAGGTCCGCAGGGAAACCAGTGTTACTGAGTAACTTTGTATAGTTCAAACAATGAGTACATATTTCGAAAAACTGATGAATATTGGAGGGTCTTAGTATAACGGACACAGAGTCGTAACTCTCAGTAGATTCAAGCGGCATAAAATTGTGAGGCGTATCCCTTGACTCGATTTATCTTGATAAATTTTTGAAACCAATAGGGGAAGTCGATAGCTTAAAAATACAAAGAGATATGTTGTTTTATTGCGAACCACAAAGTTATAACGCGCATGTTAGAGAAACAGAAACCAACAATGGATTATTTGCTTTGTTCTTCAATAATTATGTTATATAAAAAAGTTATATTTATTATAAAACAAAATAAGCTATTAATTTTATTTTAGAGGTTTTATTTGAAAATGTTAATTAAAGAACTGTTAGATTATAGCTAAATCTTAAATGAATCATCTTACCTTGCTAATTATGTGAGGGTCGATAGCCAAAAGTAGTATGAAAGGGCTCTTAGGATCAGAGCAAAGTGCATGTACAGTGTTAAGCAGAGCCAACACTTTCTCCTGCTCGCAACTGTCCAGAGCGTCCACGACTAAAACTAGCCGTGTTTGTTGCCCCGTGAACGCGTCCAAGCATGAAACCTTGGAAATTGTGTTAAATTTGTATATTTGCTGCTATTTCCAATGTTTTGACATTGGAATTACTTTATAGAATTAATTCCAATGTCAGGCGTTATATTGAAAAGTTCCGTTATAAAATTCCTTCTCTCCAAAAAAACGGAGAGAGGAGGTCTATACCCAGCAATGGGATAATAACAGGCCGTTTCATTTTAACGTCATGCTTTTTTTATAATTTGATGGGTCCGAAGCCGTCTGGTATCCGGCTGAGTAGAATAGACCACTCTCATTCCTTATCGAGGTGTCGATAAAGGTGAATAAGTTAAGTTGACCAGCCGTGTAGTATCCGTTTGAATAGAATAGACCGCACTTATTCTAAGCGAGGTGTCGTAACATAGGACTAAGTCAAGATCGATCGAGAAGATAAGTCGATCGTAAAATCATGTGACAACATGTTTTGTAACGTAAAAAACGTATATTTATGTATTTTTATATTTATTTAAACGTATTTATGTATATTTTATTATTTAAATAATAATTTAACGCGCGGAATCGTGTGACTTATTTCTTGTCATACGATGCAGGCCCTCCTCCCGCTCCCCGCCTCTTGGCTCGCCATGGGCGCGGGCGTCAGCCCGGCTGTTCTTTTCCTGAGTCGACGGGGTGCGCACGTTCACAGGCATAAAAACCTGTGTACCCCCTTTCTTCGAAGAGGACGAACAGCCTAGATATTTTTTACTTTTTTTATATCTAGTATTTCGTGAGGTTTATTTCCCCACGTATTGGGGTTAGAGAAGGTACCTTTTACCCCCCATCTCAGCCAAAGCCGGACTTTTGTGGTCTTGAGTCCGTGCCCGACATCTTCGGGTCGACTCCACTCTCCGGGCGCGCGCTGCACGGCCTCCTCCGCAGATAGACAAAGCCAGGGCAGTACCTAGCGCACACCTACCTACTTACGGAGCATAGCATTGACGGGCAGTAGACCTTACGACCCAATAAAATTGTTGTTACCGTCTGGTGAGTCTTTTCTTTTACTCCCAGCGGGACAGTTTAGAAGAATGATAATAATGAGCAACCGTTGAGTTTCTTGCTGGCTCTTCTCGGTAGGAACAGCTTTCCGAACCAGCAGTAGAGTTGACGATTCAAAAGCACTTGTTTACAAGTTTTTTGAATAAAAAATATTTTGAATTTGAATTTGTCCAAAGTTGTCAAAACTACTCACAGTATGTGTTAGTGCTTGCACCTCCGGTCGTAACGATAGAGCGTGCGCACGGTCTCTGCGTATAGCACGCGCGAGTCGGGCGAGACGTGCGCGTGGCGGCAGCGCGAGTGCGGCGAGAGCGCGCGCTCCGGCGTACAGATTAGCGAGGAGGACGGCGCCGGCCGCCGCGCACGCGCCCACCACCAGCCCCTGTTGCACGTCACGTCGCCTGACCGAGTGACCGACCGCTCAGTCGTGTACGGCGAGAGCCATTATCTTAATAGCGTACGCTGATTTTATAGTCTGTTACTGATTTATTAATAATACTAATAAATAATAACTGGACAATTTTGACTCAAATCGAAAATTAACTAAATCAGTTAATTTCACAAATAAAGGTGTTATATGACTATTATATAAACATACGGGTCACATCGCGTTATAATCGACTACCTTTGTATAAGGTGTCTCAGTGTCAAGAAGTGTCTCAGTCAGTTCGTGACCACGGTGGATGCCACTCTGCCGAAACGTTGAACCTTATACAAAGGTAATCGATTATAACGCGATGTGACCCGTATGTTTATATAATAATCAGTATGAGTCGCGAAAGTTTAAAAGTGTTATATGACAATGGAATTTTACCATTAGCTACACTAAAACGAGAAACAAAAATACCAGCCCAACTATTCGATACATTGTGTATTATTAATCAATACGCCGTGTGGTATCCGGCTGAATAGAATAGTACCATCCTCATTTCTTACCGAGGTGTCGTAAAATGCGACTAAGGTAAGTCGACCCGCCGTGTCGTATCCGGCTGAGTAGAATAGACCAACCTCATTTCTTACCGAGGTGTCGTAAAAGGAGACTAAGGTAAGTTGTCCCACCGAGTGGTATCCTGTTTAGTAGAATAGACCACCCTCTTTCTTACCGAGGTGTCGTAAAATACGACTTAGATAAGTTGACGTCAGGCAGGCAGCCGGTCGTAAAAACGCAACCAAATCATGTGACAGCATGTTTATAACATGTGCCGACCCCACTTAGAGTGGGATAAGGGCAGGAGGATGATGAATTATACTAAAAAATAATGACTGGATAATACTAAAAAATCTTAACTCAAACCGAAAATTAACTAAATCAGTTAATTTTACAAATAAAGGTGTTATATGACAATGGAATTTTACCATTAAAACGAGAAAGTAAAATACTAGCCTAACTATTTGATACATTGTGTATTATTAATCAATGGATTATATATTTTTTTAATTATGAAAGTAAGTGCTATATTATTTATAGATGGCAGCATCATGGGCAAATCGACAACTTACTAAAACTACATTAAGACATTATCGCCCTATTCGAAGAATAAACACATTTTCTATGCTTCTTTTTGCATGTTAAATTGTTATGTGTTTAATTCAATATTTGGAAACTGTTTTTGGTTTATGTTTGGCTTTTTATATATAATTTTAATTATTATTATAGTATAACTGTTTGTTTCCAAAATATAAAATAAATAAATAGATGGGACATGTGATTTAATTTTTCCCATAGGTCGTTATATTCATATGCGCGTTTCATCTTAGGCCGGACTCAATATAAGTTCTAATAATAATAACATTGAAATTTCTCACAATATAAGAAAAGTAGTCTTGAATTTGAAGCGGAATGGACAAATGAATTCTTTAAAAGGCAGGCCCAAACTGCTAAAACACTTTGTTCTTTAATGTTTTGATTTGTTATTTGTATTCAATTTACAGGAATTTCTTTTGAATAAATGTTTATTGGTATTAAAATAAAGAATAATTCTTACGATGGATCCGTTTCTTTATCCGTAAGGAATACAATGAGCACGCAAACACCGATGAGCACGCAGGTGAAGCTTAACTCGAATGTAATTATGTGTGGAATGCAACAAGCTCGGCGCCATCTGCAATAAAGCCAAATATTTTTAAATATATGTAAGTATAAGCTGTGGTAGTCCAGCGGTAACACCGTGCGACTCTTTCGAGGAGGTCGCGAGTTCAAACCCGGGCAGACACCAATGAGTTTTTCTGTTAAAACTTATATGTCTAATTGATAATTGCAATTTATCACACGCTTTTCGGTGAAGGAAAACATCGTGAGGAAACCTGCATATCTCTAGAGAATTCTGGAGATATGTGTAACCTACCAATCCGCATTGGAGCAGCGTGGTAGGTCTTAGCTCCAAACCTTCTCTCTAAAAAAACGGAGAGAAGAGGCCTATTCCCAGCAGTGGGAGGCCGCTACTTACTTACATATAGTTAAGTATTGATTTGATTACGGATTGGTAGGTTACACATATCTCCAGAATTTTTTAGAGATATGCAGGTTTCCTCACGATGTTTTCCTTTACCGAAAAGCTTGTGATAAATTGCAATTATCAATTAGACACATAAGTATTAACAGAAAAACTCATTGGTGTCTGCCCGGGTTTGAACCCGTGACCTCCTCGAAAGAGTCGCACGTTGTTACCGTTGGGATACCACAGCTAATATGTGCTAGCTATATATGTGTATATACCATAAATAACAAGCGATTTTATTTTGTAAAACTATTTCGTTAGCGAACAACAGAGAACAATAATAGTGTTTGGGTTGTAAAATGCTAAATGGTGCGTCACACCGAAAAAGATGGTAGACCCTCTACAAGGTAGTTCACCAGTCAAAGTAATAGTATAAAAAGGAGAGCAAAATTAAGAAGAGATTAATATGATTTGTCTTGTCTAAAATCACACTGAATGTTTAACATGATTATATCATATTATTATATTTCTGATCTTGTACTTCAGTTTCTTTTTTGATTTTTTATTTACATATTATATATTTGAGAAAAGAGACAAATTAAGCTATTAGCCTTAGCGAAAACTGTTGATTTGACAATAAAACCTTTATAATATTCAAATTTAAAATTAAAATAAATTATGTTCAAATTTCTACCATATACGAGTATAGTATATGTTGAAGAAACTAGATACAATATAATTGCAATAAATGCAAATTACTGGTTGTATTTATTTTAAATCCGTAAATCTACTTACTTCCAGCCAGAGGTAGATGAAACCGGCCTCGGTCGGAAGGCTCTTGCAAGACGTGTGCACACACGCCCATATTGGCACTCCAGCGCTTCTGCCAGACTGCCAATCATTTGTACTACCATAGCCTCTCCTTCCTGACCAGCGCCGTTCTTCATCCCTTCCGTAAAGTGGAATCTACCAAAATAGTTTTTTTTTAAAGCAAGAAGACATAATAACACAAGATTTCGCAATAATAAATTTTCTATACAAAGTAAGAAGGAGAGTATGATTAATAAATTCATAAAACGAGCCAATAAAAGTTTGGTACTTTTAAGTTACATTTAGGTCATTATATCGTTTATTTATTTATAGGTTATTTTTTATACAACGATCTACTCACTCAACTTATGACTACACTACAGTAAGAAGTTAAGAAACGTAATGACAAAATGGTAGAGCGTGTGATAAAATTACGTACCACGATTTGCAGATATAAAGGCAAAAGGGCGGACACCTAACGGATTCACGAAATGAAAAATCACTTTTATTCTATATGTGTGGTCGGTATATCTTCAATTGTACCAAATTTCGTTAATATTGCTTGAATGGATTAGCCATGACAGTATCACAAACAGACAGACTTGCACATAGATAATATTAAAAGTAGAGAAACTTATGAGGAGTTCATGGCTTTCTATAATATTTTGTATTATTGTTTACTTTTAATAATCATCAATTAAGTACCTGTTTGACTAGTACAATTTTTTAACATAAATTATAAAAAAATTAAAGTTACTTTTTTAACTTTAGTGTAAATTTGACAAATTATAATACCAACCTAATGGGCGTGGCAGGTAACGCTCGTGGGTCTTCAGGACCGGGAGGGTGACAAAACATCACTTGGAGCAACAGTAACAGGGAACTGAACCGACGACCGAAGGCTGCTACCATGCCGTCTGCCCACCACCACTCATATCTGATTATGATAAAAAAAGCTTCAAAAACTATGGTCAATACAGTTTGCCCCATCACTACGTGCTGAGCTGTATCGAGGAGGTCACGGGTTTAAACCCGGGCAGACACCAATGAATTTTCTGTGTAACTAATTGATAATTGCAATTTATTACACGCTTTTCGGTAAAGGAAAACATCGTGAGGAAAACTGTATATTTCTAGAGAATTCTGTGAATATATGTAGCGTGGTAGGTCTTAGCTCCAAACCTTCTCTCCAAAAACAGAGAGAAGAGGCCTATTCTCAGCAGTGGATAATGACAGGCATGAGGCAGACATGAATATTTACTTACTACTTTCTATATGAAATGTTACTCACTTGTTGCCCAGATACCAAAGCAGGTAGAAGGTTAAATACAAAGCGGCAAAGACAGCAAACAGAACAGCCAGTGCTATGTACGGCGCTACACCAGCGACGGCCACACAGGCCGCTACGAATAAGGCCACATGCCATGTGCCCCAAGACACGGCCCAGGACCACGCCCAGCCGCTGTCCCTCCATTGCTTGGCGAAGTTCTTCATCTCCTCTTAACATAAAGAGGTTGTAACAACAAATATTAACATAAACTTGCTAGAATTGCAATAGTAAACCGGCCAACATATATGTATTCCCCATAAGAAACAGGACTTTTCAGTATTGTTACTAAAATACAGAAAATGTCATGATCTGTTGAAATTATATCTTTAATATTTAAATGAGTTAATTTTGTATGTATATATATTTTAGGAATCTCGGAAACGGATCTACAATTTTCCTAAAAAAAAATTGTAGAGGGGTTTTAGGAGAGAAAAATTGATCTAGCTAGGTTTTATTTAAAAAGATCTCGTTTCATTAGTCTTCACTACATATTATAAAACAAAGTCGCATTCTCCGTATGTACGCATAAAACTTTAAAACTACGCAACAGATTTTGATGCGGTTTTTTTTAATAGATAGAGTGATTCCAGAGGAAGGTTTGTACGTATAATAACATTCAATACGGAGTAGAGAAATACTGTAATTTTTGAGATTTCTGTAAATAATTCCATTTTTTTCCGCTTACATTGCAAACGCAGGCTAAACCCTACGAGATTTATCAAAATAATGTACTAAGTATTTGTACACCTTGAAAAGGTCTACAGAAAAGTCCGCGATGGTATATGTCTATCTCTTATGGATAACCCACAATAGCATTTTTTGTCATTTACTTTTTACGAAAAATAATGCCTTATTTTTGAAGCAATTTTTATACAATACAGCATTAATCCTTATCCATTTAAGTACCTTAAATAAATTGTTGATTTAATATAGATCAATATGGCCGTTTACAGCATGTAATTTAAGTGAACATTTTCGGAGATATTACAGATTTAAAATGCCGTGAGGACGCCGCGCTTCGCGCCTATAACACTTCGACTTTAGCAGCTAAGTCGCTGTTTCAAGAGTTTCTTTAAAGACATTCCGTAATTAATTGTAAAAATAATATATGTAGGGAAAATGTAAAAGTAAATAAGTAAAAATGTATTATATGGAATATCTAAAATATTCCAAAGATAGCAGGAAATCTTCTTGGTATAAGGAAAGGAAATTGTTTTTCTCCAAATTTAACGCGTGCGGGCCACGGGCAGTAATGAATAAATCAAAACTACTAGATCGATTTAAATCATTTTTTTACACTGACTGGCATGGGATATATATTTTATACCCGTGCGAAGCAGGGGCAGGTCGCTAGTGTTATAATAATCTAAGTATTTTGGTTTTGTATTTGCTAAAACATGACTCGCATTTTTTTACGCTAAAATAAGTATTACATTACGTAACTTTACAGATTCAATTTGTAGATGAAGAATTTATAGTCCAAAATTTTGCTATATTCACACTTCGTACAATTTTGCATCTAATTTGTCGCTGCTAACAGACCTTCTATTGTTGCCGTGATACTGCAATATGGAAAATAAGTATTGATGAAATATGAGGACATCTTACCTTTAAGTTTATTAAGCAAAAAGGACTTTCCGGAACCCCATCTCGCATACAGTCCGACAGTGATGGGGACAGAAAGGCTAGGTTCTGATAACATATCAGCCAAAGCTGCACTATACAACTCGTATCCGAGCATATTTTCGTTATCTTCATTTGTGTTCAGTTTGCGTGCACCAAATATCTGGCCCAGTATTGTTTTGTTGTAACTCATATCTATGTTATAAGGTGTTTCGTTGTTCTTGTTTGGCTTGTACAGCAATTGGCTATTTTTCGGGTTCCGAAGAAGAATTTCAACGATTTGCTGAAAAATAACAAAAGATATAAAACTATACAAATATATTTTACCATTATTAATTTTTGTTAACTTTTTGCTAATGTATTTATTTAATTTTTTAAAGTTTTACTTTAGCAGGCGGGTTGAGGATTGTATAAAAGATAATAATGATTCAGTAATTCTCGGCCTTTTTACAAGATAGCAAAAAATCACATCGGTCTGTTTCTCATGATGGACGCAAAAAAGGACACTTATTTTCTTTTACATTATAATAAAACTATAATTGATTATCTTAAGTTTATTTACGTTTATTCTTCTTATAATTAATTTTAGATCACAGATTTTGGAGTAATCCAGAGAATATTGTATAACAAAGTAAGCCAAAAACAAGAATCCTATTTACAAGGTCCTTAGGAGTCAGATGTTCCCCAACTTCTATAGCCATATTATTTGTTATTCATTATACGTATTGTAAGCTATAAACTATTTCTAATAGGTTACCTTGGAACGTGCCCTCATAGCTACGTGTAAAGAAGTGTCACCGCGGTTGTCAGCGGCGGCCACGCGTGCTCGACGCTCCAAAAGTAACGACACTACTTCCGCGTTACGAGATCGTACTGCACGCAGAAGTGCCGTATCTCCACTCTGTAGCAACAAACACACATTAGCATACAAAGCTTTAGATGGGGTCCGAGGACTCAGGGTAGCAGATTTTCTAGATGTACCACCAAGCGACGGAGATTGTACGGTGAATATGTCGGGTTCCCATTGACCATCGACTGTTACACGACTGACGGCATGTCACATTCATACCAACAACCCAGGCCGCTGTTAAGCTGTGACTCAAAGGTAGCAATTCTTACAGTGACGTTCGCATTTGCTAGCAGAGCTTCTGCACAATACTCTGTGCATTTCTTCTAGACGATGCTGTAACTTCGCAGTGATGCTGTAATATTGCGCGTTCCACCCTTTGCCGATATAACAGCAGTTAGGGCTGACATAACAAATAACCAATACAATTTATGTTTACGAACAGAGTTCGCGGGTGTGAAATCCTGTATTTGATTTCTAGTTTGCAAAGACCAACGTGCATGCAATGCAACCTAACTAACGCTAAAATATCTTTCTTTAGATACGAATAAATCAATTACATAAATAATGTATTTTTAAACAAACAAAATATATAGCAAAACTCACACTAGTACAGTGTTCCAAATCAGGGTTTGAAGCCAGTAGCAATTTAAGTATAGCCACATGCCCTTTCTCAACAGCAGTGTACACTGGCGTCTTCTTTTCCTTACCGGGTAAATCTACATCCACGTGCTTCTTTAGTAAAGCTTCAACTATATTCTTGTATCCACCTTTTACTGCGTATATAAGAGGCGTGTCTTTGGAATGATCCTACGAAATAAACATTGATTCAAACTTTGAAAAATATATATTTAATATATGTATTTCGATAGATATCGCAAACCAATTTTAACACCTTACATCTTAGAAGATACGATCTCGCAGGTTTATTAATACTACTAAATATTACCTATACATTTTGTGCACACACTATATCATATCGCATTTAGAGAATAGAAACCTATGGGGCGTTGCAGTTGTCAAAGACAGTCAATTCATCATTGTCAAATAACCAATTTTGTGGAGATGATTATGTTCGGTAATGATACATTTGAGAGCTTGCCAAACAGTTTCATTCATAAAATCTTTTAAACCCTATTTATATTTTTAAACGGACCTATATATTACAACAAAATATTACACCCGTGTAATAAAAGTTTCTGGGAACAGTCTTTTTCTTTTTAAACGGATGAACCATCCATCCATTTCAGGAGAATTCCATTTGTCATTTATTTAAGCCGCTTGACTCCAGCGACTACTTGCAATATTGATTATCTTTTTATTTATGAGCTACCAAAATGGCATATTCCGTTTCGCCACTTCACACCTCAACAATGCTTTAAAACCCTGATTATTGATTCTGAAGTCAAATTTAATAATGTATATCTTAAAGCACAAAAGTGTATTACTAAAAATATATCATACTATGAATATAAAAGTTGTTAAATTAAGTATTTATTAAATTTGTCGAACCCCTACAGATCGGATGTAGAAAGACAAAGATGGTTGAGGTAGGCAATGTTTATTAGGCCAAACTAATAATAACCTATCCGATATTTACAACATAATTTGTGTTAGTTATAGTGCTAATTATTTACAAGTGTTAAAATTGGCAACGGAACCCATTTCTCAAGGTTGTTTTCCGTTAAAACTGTCATATTTACTACCGATGACAAATAATAACTGACATATTTATTTTTGATGAATAGAATCTGTATTGGAATTCGTATCAATAGTTAATTTTGTCGAAATCAATTTTCTAAAAATAAGATTCAACACTACCTAACAGAAATATAAACTTTCTCCTTTTTCATACTCATCATCCTTCCTGCCCTTATCCCACTCTAAGTGGGGTCGGCACGGCATGTTATGAACTTGTTGTCACATGATTGGGCTACGTATTTTACGACCGACCACCTGCCTGACGTCAACTTAACTTAGTCGTATTTTTCGACACCTCGGTAAGAAAAGAGGGTGGTCTATTCTATTCAGCAGGAAAACACACGGCTTTCCTTTGTCATACCCAATAACCAATAAACTTGAATTAATTATTAATGTACCTTTAATTTGAAAGTATTTAGATTAATTATGGAGAAATAGAGACTCACTATACTGGAATATCTTATTTGATATTTGGCCAAAATTGGGCAATTAATTAACTTAATTGATATAAAAAACACATATTTACCTGAATGTTGATATACGCCCCCGAATTAATTAAAGTTAATGCTATATCATAGAAACCTTCTTTGCAAGCGATGGCAAGCGCCGTACACCCATCTTTGTCTAAGGCATTGACATTCGGCTTATGTTCTAATAACATTTGAACAATCTCAAAATGGTTACCTGAAAAAAAAATAAGCATTACGCTAAACTTTCTTATATCTACAGAGTTACTAGTATCATACAAAATAACCAAACATGGGCAATAGTTTAATTAAAACTAAATATTACTAATATAATCTAACTAGCGGCCTGCCCATGCTTCGCACGGGTATAAAATATATATCCCATGACACTCAGTGTAAAAAAATGATTAAAATCGATCCAGTAGTTTTGATTTATTCATTACTGCCCGTGGCCCGCACGCGTTAAATTTGGAGAAAAACAATTTCCTCTCCTATACTAAGACGATTTCCTGCTATCTTTGGAATATCTCAATTCATATAGTACATTTTTACTTATTTACTTTTACATTTTACCTATGTATTTTACTTTTACAATTAATTACAGAAAGTCTTTAAACAAACTCTTAAAAGATTCGAAGTGCTATAGGGTGAAGCGCGGCGTCCTCACGGCATTTTAAATCTGTAATATCTCGGAAAATGTTCACTTAAATTACATACTGTAAACAGCCATATTGACCTATATTAAATCAACAATTTATTTAAGGTACTTAATTGCATAAGGATTAATGTTGTATTGTATAAAAATTGCTTTGAACATAAGGCATTATTTTTCGTAAAAAGTATATGACAAAAAATGCTTTTGTGGGTTATCCATAAGAGATAGACATATACCATCGCGGACTTTTCTGTAGACCTTTTCAAGGCGTACAAATACTTAGTACATCATTTTCATAAATCTCATAGGGTTTAGCCAGCGTTTGCAATGTAAGCGGACAAAAATGTAATTATTTACAGAAACCTCAAAAATTACAGTATTTCTCTACTCCGTATTGAATGTTATTATACGTACAAACCTTCCTTTTGAATCACTCTATCTATTAAAAAAAACCGCATCAAAATCGGTTGCGTAGTTTTAAAGTTTTATGCGTACATACGGAAATATGGACTTTGTTTTATAATATGTAGTGATATGTATAAATCGTATTCACTATATTTCTATACATAAAAGTCAGTGGAATTTGTGCAAATAGATGGCATCTATTTAGAAATTGTACATTCAGATTAGTTCTGATTGAATGGGCGATCGTGGGGCTGAATAGCTTTCCTAAACTTCCAATATAGTTTACGACGTTTATATTTATGTTTCCAATTACATAGCTACTAGCTAAAGCTCAGCTAAGCTAAGAGGTAGCCGTTGTCACGCTCCAGACATCAACGATCTTACTATAAAAAAACATATGAATACGTTTCAAAGAAAAATAGTCCATAAACACTTTCTCATAAAAGTTTATTTATTCTTAAACAAACTCAACTTTAATCTTAAAATACTTTCTTGGAAATTATAAACCATAGTCTATTAATTCAGACAATTCTTTATTTGAATAGAATATTTATATCGTCATAAAATATTTAGTGCTTTTTCTACAAACTAATAACTTTTTTACTTCTTTCTGGGAGAACTGGGGGTAAAAACTGAAACTGAACGTAATATTTTACAAATTCAAGCATTTGTGATTTCCCTTTTTATCTATTGCGTAATATGAACTACCTACATAGATGCACATTAGGATTCTCCTGGATCATATTTTATAAACTCTTAGAATTATGGCAAAGATTTTCCTTTAAAATGTCTTATCTGGTCGTCATTATCTAAGCATTGTCAGTTTAATAATGTAATAAGAATGTAACTATAAAAAATAACTTTTCATATGTTGTGTTTATCTGTATTTAGTATCATATATTATATATTACACCTATTTAACCCTTTTAATTTGTGACAGTGCTTAATAAGTATAAATTTAAATATTTTTAATTGATACGACAAATTTCTTATATTAATTACATTTCTTTTGTTGAACTACTACATATTATGTGTTAAAACACGCCAAAAAATATTATAAAACTTTAATATAAGATTTCTAAAACAGGGATTCTTTTTTAACGGGGATTTGTGTCTTTTTGGGCTGTTATTACTAAGGGAACTTTGTTCATGCTGAGATCATTATGAACACAAAGAAATTCGTGGAACCCTGTAGTACGAGTATATCTTCCGACTGTAGTTAGGCGTAATGAGAATTCCACTTAAATCTGCCTAATAACAAAGTTTGGAGTACGTCTTTCGCAGAGCTGTCACGTAAAAATGTTTTAGCCTATTTTTTGCTACACCACTCTCATTTCAAATATTCCACACTGAAGCTATATTATTATTAATCATTATAATGAGTAACTCTATATAAATATTCTATTGGTTTTATGTTTGACACATTTCCTAATTTCCACATTTTCAAAACTTCACTAAACAGGAAGCGTTGTTACACAATTTCTGTGAATGTCATCTATAATTAAATTCCCATGCCACACATTAGCGTATGTTATCTTTATTTTCTTAAGATGAGTTTTGCTTTACGATGTTTAAAAATAACTGAAAAAACACTTGTTTAGTATAGATAGTCGAGTTTGCACAACATTTTTTAGTAGTTATTTAGAGTTCAAAAATTGGAGGATTTCTGTTGCTTTAGCAAGTTTCTTAGAACGCTTTTGTCTTAAAGAACTGTTATAAGTAATTTAAGCTCTAAAGTTGTTTTAACAGTTTTGATTAGAGCGTACAACGTTAGTCTGAAATAATAGCATCCAGACATACTACTGGATTTGATCTGTTAGATTAGCACGGTCTTGCATAGTATGATCTGAGACACGCGATCTACTTGAAAATAAGAACAACATACTTAACTTAATAAGTTCTTACCGTGTGTGGCCTGCAACAACGGCGTCCAGCAATACATGCCGGCGGTATTGGCGTCAGCCCCTGCCCGCAGAAGGGCTGAGCACGAAGTCACGTCTCCTGCACGTGCGGCCCACGTGAGCGCTGATGTGGCATATTTGTCGCATGAATTAGGCCGAGCGCCTGCTGCCAGCAGCCTAGTCACAACACCGCTGTGCTTTCTCCCAGCCGCCCATACTAATGAACTGTTAACATAAAACGTCATAGGTGACCCTAACGACCAAATGACGTACACCTTTGAGAAAGACCGATGAAAACGGGGAACCAGGATTTTGAAGTAGATCGATCCTGGCGTCTCACACACAACGGCGTGATGATAAGGCAAGATTATAGCGACAGCGATAACACAGAACTCGTGTTAGAATTTTAGCACGTTTCGAATGGTGTTCCCTATGCTAGTTTTTGCAATTTACTCTCTGTTTTTTGCATCTAGACAATGCTATTTCACTCACCTCACCTGGTGGAGCTTTAAGAGCCGTTAAGAGAAACATAGTACCAGTTAAAGAAAAACATGGCAATATAAATAAACATTTATCAATAATGTCAATGTAACGCACTTGAGAGTATAGGATCAACCCAAAGCGAAGAAAAGAAAAATTAAAAACATATATTTATTTCGTTTACATGTACGTATTATTTTCTTCGTTCTTTACCCACTTAAACAAATAAAATACTTCTAGAAATCGAAATACAAAACGGTATCAATTCAGTTTAAGATCTAAAACCACGGATTACGTTAATATTATACATCGTATAATAAAATAAATTCTACGAAAGACCATAAGACAAGCTCGCTGTTTTATTCTGAGACCTTAGTTATTTTATACTTTTTCCTTCGGATTCAGTTACCATCATTTAATAAAGTTTGCTGTTTTGTTTAAGTTATGACGAGTCGACATCACAGACAACTAAATCTGAATTGCTGAATGGAATGTATATTTACACAGCTACTTTGTTGCAGTGCCCTCGGTTACAGTGATATTTTGAGCGTCATTTAGTTATTGACTTAGTAATGTTTTACAATACGAGTAATTATGTTATACAACATCATGTATGTTTGTAGATTTCTGACTATTTATCATGGTTACATATTTAACTAATTCTGAAATAATATAACTAGACTTATATTGTATAAAGTAACCGTTTTACTATCCCACAGCTGGGCATAAGATTCCTCTCTCCGCCACGCTGCTCCAATGCGAACCGTAGGTAACTCATATCTCTAGAATTTTCTAGATCTGCGGATTTCCTCACGATGTTTTCTTACAGCGAAAAGCGTGTTATATATTGCAATTATCTATTAGACATATAAGATTTAACAGTAAAACTGATGAGTTTTCTATTTAAACCAATGGGTACGGAGTATGAACCCGTAACCGCTGGCCTATCAGTTTTCCCCGTTGTATATGGGCTTGTAAAACAAATTAATATTAAATATATAATAGTGACTTCTAAAATGGTAATTTAATAAACAATTGAATGATATCTGAAAAACTCTTCAGACAAACATTTATCGCTATAGTTACGTGAATTTCATATAATCATGGAATATTTGTAAGATTTCTTAACACAGTCTAGCAACCACATATAAAAATGTTTTAAAGATTACTTTAGGATGATATAATATACTGGTAATATTCAAACGACTTTGTGGTAACTTACAGTTAAATAGCATATTAAGTTATTGAAGATTTATTGCTCAGGTATTGCATTTTGAAAACATCAATACCATATTACTTTAAATAAATCAGTGTAATATAGTTATATTTCACCGTATTACCACAGGTTATTTATTCATAAGAGAGCTATATATATTTGTAAAACACAGTAAGATTTCTAGGAATTAAAATAGAGAATTCATTAAAAAATAATGTAAACTAAGTCAACTTAAACTTTACGACTATTGCTGTCCGCAATACAAGAAAAGTAGTATCAGATTGCAATTTTTATGCATCGTTGCATTTCTGTAGTCTTTGATGTACTTTATACTCACGATTCGAATTACAGTATGGTGAGGCCGTCATAAGCTATTTTTTGGTATTCACGTATAGTTTATCATAAGTTTTGCCTTATACATCAATTAAAAGAAAATAAGCTATAGCAAAATGAAGATGACACTTATGAACTATTTGCACTGGAGCAAACAACTCTTGACACCAATCCACTAACACATATTAAACTTCTATTTCCGGGTTCAGGTAGTATTAGTACATTCAAGAATAGATGATAAACGAAATAAATTGTAATATTCATATTTTTAAGTTAACCATTATTGTCATTATTTTCAAGGACCCTTTGACCCAAGGATTAATTTAGGTATTATTATTAAGTTTATATATAAAAGTATCCTTTTTTTAATATATAAATTTTACCTACTTGATATTATAGTTTCCGTGGGCATGTACATCAGCGCCTTTTTCCAGTAGCAACACAACTACTTCTTCATGGCCCTTGTAAGAAGCCCACATAAGAGGACTCCATCCACCCTGCAAATAATTATTTCTATAAAATTCAATACTAATACTACACAATGCAGACTTCCTTGGGACTTCAGAAGGTGACTTCATTGATATTTTAAATGCGAAATTCTTTAATTCTTTCTGCTACGTTTTCACGACTTATCTGTTTGAACAAGGTTTATGAAATTTAATACAATTTAAGCTTATATATCGGACAAACATCCTTGTGGAAAGACAATTAAACGCATAATCGTCGAGAACTTTAACATTAAACTTGAGCAATCCAATGAGCTTAAATATGCTGACTTTCTTTTTAACAATGAAAATTATTTAGTTCCCTCCGTTATTTTTACAATTTAATTATGGTGTACTGATCAAAAAGTTGTCAAACAAATAATGTAAACGGCGGTAGTGTCCACAATTGGCGATCATCAATCAAATAATTAGACGTAACAATATTACTGCATATACCGTATGATACAGGTAATATAAACACAAAACGACAATTAACTGGCTTTAGGACAAGCTTCATCACACGATTGTTTCAGTGCCATAAAAATAAAATAGGATTGTTTCAGTTAACGATTAAGTCTAGTTGTTATAGTGATAAAGTTATACATACCTACTCTCATAAGATTTGTACGGATAATTAAACAGATTTATAGAATCGGACAGTACACACAATCCTGTTTCATTACTACGTGTTACGATTCTTTAAAATAGGAGCAGAGAAAAGACGGCCTATTTATATTATTCATTAAAGGAGACTATCATATACGATATACTTTTGCATTCAACCAGATTTAAGAATGTGGGGATGTCGCTGACTTCTTGGCAGCTATCCACATCAAGTATAAATATACAGATTTTGGGTACACGGTCCAGAATACAGTTGGTCATTGCTCTACAATAGTTATTTGAGTCATATTTTGCAATTGTGCATTGTTGCTAATGAAATTTTATTGATGAAGCGATAAAAAAAATTAGTTGTATAGATGTCATTATTAACACAGTCGACATAAAGACAGAATATTCGATCAAGTTGTTTTCGCAATTATTTCTCTTTTTATTATAAAAAATCAATTTAAATTTTAAATTATAAAATTGCTTAGTTTACTTTCTTAGACTTTAACATTATCAGAAAATTCTATATTTTTTTTTTTTATTAACATTAATGAAATATTTATAACGTAGGAAATTTATAAACGAATTTATGTAAAGATTATTATTATTCCCTTCAGGAGATTTTTTTATAACATGGTAAAATCGTTAGAAACAAGTGCGATTGGTTGGTGTATAAAAGGAAATTTAGTAAATGCATTAAACGTGAGATATTAAACATTTTAAAATGAACAAAATTTTTGAGAGATGCGTAATGTAAAGTCACGTCTCGTTGATGTTAAAATATCACATCTGTCTGTAGAGGTAACGAGATTCTATACGAAGTAGACATATTAAGCGACTGGCGCCAGCTTCGGACGCGGACAAGAAAGCGTTTTAATATATCTGTACAAGCTGCATAATCCTGTTAGATCCGGTTTGAAATAAATACATCACATACAGAACAGCCAGTCAGACATTATGATCATGAAAAAACGGTATGAACAAACTAGTAAGATGGACAAAACGTTTTTATTAGGGTTCAGAAATCAGCACAAAATAGTAAACTCGAATTAGTTTCTTACGTTTGTGTTCGTTAAAACCCAAAATGCACGTGGATAAACAAGTTATCGATTCGTTGATCTACTTATCTATTTAGGACACATTATGGAACTTCTATGAGGAATGCTTTTTCGTGGAAGTAAATTTTCGATAATTGATGCAAAACATTTCTGAGATCCAGTGATAACATTAAAATGTGTTTGTACATTTAACTTATCAAACTGATTAGATCAATTTTAGTTTTCATTAAAAGTTATATTAATAACAAATTGGATTATATTTTTTACATATAGTTTTATTATATCTATTTTTAATATTTCTAATTTTGTTATGTTGTACTCTAGTGCATTGATACCGATAACGCTAAAAATCACTTACGTTTGGTTAATCATTAAACATTGATTGATTTCAATTAATGACATGTATTAGTTTTTAGGTAGTGTGATTTAAAGAGAAAAGATTTATGGTCGTATAGCTGCATCTCTGATTAAATTAAAGGACTTGATGAGTTTTTAACACTGATAAGGGTAGTGCACTCTACCGCAATTAGAGAAAATCTATGTAATCCTAATTACACAGATTTTCTCTAATCGCGGTTTACAACAGAATAATAATAAAATAAAATATAAAATAATATATAAATATATGATTACTTTTGTTTTATGGGTCTCCAGGAAGTTAAGGAATATAGACATTCATAACCTTTATACCCATTATAATAACTAACTTACACAGTCTCTTGAGTCAACCTGGGCTCCAGCATCGAGCAGTTCGCGCACGACCGAAAGGTGTCCGCCGCGTGCTGCGAACGCGAGTGAGGTCCATCCGTCAGTGTCCGCCGCACATGCGTCCGCGCCCGCACCGAGCAGCAGTCGAACCGCCGAAACTCGCCCACATTCGCTCGCGCACATAAGTGCTGTTGTGCCATTCTGTGTTAATTCACAAACTTTTTAGTTAATAACCCTTGAAGACCGGAAGATAAATAAATATATTACACACACGGTCGTCCGTCCCCAAATTAACTAACTTATTACTTGTGTTATGGGTGACAGAAAACTGGTGAATATATACTTATATATTTTTAAATACATACTTAAATACAAATAGACACCCAGGCTCAAAGAGCAACAAATTCATTTATAGAAAATGTTGGCCCTCGGCAGGAATCGAACCCGCGACCCACGGAGCTAAAGGCAGGGTCACTACCCACTGCGCCAACGGGCCAGTCATAGATCATAAATAGATTTAGAAAATCTGGATTTTTTAAAATTATGAGTGAAAAGTTTAGGTTTTTTCGCATGGCGTTCACTGAGTTTTATAGTTTTTAAACGTACAGAATGCTCATATACGCGTCATTATTGTAAGCTGATATAAACTATAATTTATAATAGTAATGGAAGGGAGCGAACAGACTTTGTCTGGTCCTAATTTATTGTGTAAATAGTACATTGAAAATGAAAATATTTAGTTTCAGTACCTATTGAACGAGTTAATTTAATATTGGCACGAAGGCTTAACCCTTCAATCCAAGAAGTGGCCTTTGTTTAGCAGTGGGATAGTAACAGTCTGGTAACTGCGCTAACAAAATGGGATATTAATTATTTCTGAGCTAAATTTTTGAACAGATTTACATTATTATGCTATTATGTTTAGTGCTTACTTCATCTCTGTCATCAATGTTGAGGTTTCTGTTTGATGCGATGTAATTCTGAAGTTCATTGCCGTCGCTGTTTACCAGTTGAGATAGAGTTCTAAAGCACGCCAGGGACACCATGGACTCGCTGCGGTGGAGGCTCTATAACAAAATAATACAATAAAAATTCTGTTTCTATTTGTCAGAAAAAGTCAATTATCCCTAACGAAAATACAAAACGCTCATTAAAAATATAAAAGTATTCGTATTTGCAATCCTAAAGTAAATATTTTTTTTGTAAAGTGTATATTTTTTATAATTGTCTTATAATATGGGTAATTAATATTTATAAAATGTATATGTGATGAAATGTGTATAATATGATTTATTTAATTTTTTTATTAACAAGGAAGAAAATCTATTCGAGAAGTGCTAAAAATATTTTTTGTTTTAATTAACTAAAAAGTTACTTGAACTGTTAAGGAATACGTAAAGTTCAATTACAAAATGTTTTTCGTTACTGTAGTTTTTCAGATTTCTTTAAGTAAGTTTTCGAACGAATATTATTTTTTTGGCATGCATGATGATTATTTTGAGACCAATATACAGGTAACAATACCCTTAGATAATATTTAAAAAAAAATCATTCGTTCTTCATTCAAAAACTTTCAATGAATGGCTTTTCGGAGACTGGCTTTTAATCACTTTTCAGTTTCTATGACCATATATGCATAATAGTAAAGCAAAGGTTTATATACCTATACGTGATACGTTTATTACATATACGTGATAAAATCCGTTACATACAGATCCAATAACTTTTATCAATTTAGATCTGCTGTAAATGCTGCGTTGATGAAAAATTGATAAATATTATAAAAAAATTTAGGATTAAAATAATATCGACATTATAATAATCATTTGAGGCAGACGTGTAACAGAAAAAAATCAGGAATAAATATTAATGGTTAATTGGTTTAATGATTAATTTAGATCACAAAAAAACGAAAAAAAGACAATTAAACATGCAAAATTAAACACCAAATTTTCGTACATATTCATTGTAAATATTATTCTTAAAAAATACCTCAGATGCTTGCAAACTCCAACGTAACATTCTTAGATCACTTTTATTCACTGTTAAAGTATAAAATAATTTATAGTACAGCATACAAAATAGAGCTAACGTTTGCACTGCACAACTCACAATGTCTATAATGAATATTAATAGGCCCTGGTAGATATACTGATAAGGAGAGTTATCACTAGAAAATTCACGAGCGGCACAATATACTACAATACTGTTTACAATGAAGTGACTTTAACAATAAAACCAAGTATTATTAACATATTAGATAAAAAACATAAAGCGTAAAATAACACAGTCATACAGATAGATTATATCAGATAATCACAATGTTTTTGATTAATAAGGTTAAGTATAAACAAGTTACTAGAAATCGTCATGGGCATTTTTGTTTTTGCTTTATTTTGAGCGTATACGACAACTGAGCAATTTTCGGATAATGTAACGTCAAAAGTTTTATGTGACATGCTGGAGTTAGTATTAAGATTGTGTTCTCACAAATAGTTTTAGAAAGGTAGTGTTATATTCATCGCTAATGTCAACACTAGTAAAAGTTTTAGCTCAAACCGTGTTTGAGTGACGACGCAGGGCAAATCCATGGAACGGGAAGCCATGACTGAGCCGACGGTGTTCCCCTGGTGGCGCCGTGACTGTGAAGCGAGGCACGTTGAGATACGGGCCTGCAGACAAGGGCCCTATTTGTTCGTTTCCACCCCCAATATTGAGGTGCAGAAACGACGGTCGTCGTCGCTTATGGAACGGCGGCGCTAACATCGCACCCGCAAAACTGTTACTCTTAGCGCGCTGGGTCAGCGGGCCCTCTTCAACACTGCTGACCTCAGACGTTTCGGGCTTCTCCGACCTATCGGACCGTACTGATTCTGAACGACTCTGATCCGTATCCGACGAGGTCGGCGATTCTCGAACCACTTCCAGTGGCACTTCGGAAGGTACAGGTGGCCTGGACACATTTTTCGGTTTGTGTATATTTGCGATAAGACAGCGTATGTGAACATATTCATTGTCACTACTCTTCGTTTTGGGTAACTGAGGATCACGGGACATGTCTCAACGAGACGCATAATAAAACGGGTACTCCGCAAAACGTCCCGTGACAGATTTGCAGGCGCAGTGACTAAGCCGCCTCGAGCAATCGTACTGTCTCGCGTGATCACGATGGGCGGATACTATTTAGAGCGCGTCGTAGTGAGGGCGGGCGGAGGGCGGTAGCGATGAATGAACGCGGATACGTACAAGAGAATAGGTACTGTAGGTGGCTAACGAAAGCCGTTTGAAGATCGCAGAGGCGGTGCGATGCACGACTCGCTCAGAGGGCTGCATGTCGCTCGGTGGCCGGACACACTGTGCGGATGAGTCGTATGCGAGGTACTTACCATTGCACGAGTTGAGGCACACCCCGGCGACATCGAGTCTTATATATTGACATTTTGTTAAATAATTACGTAGTATAAAATAATAATTAAAATCTGTCTTAAAATGAACATTTTGCGATATATTTGGCAGTCATTTTTGTTAAAATATGCCTTTTTTTTCGAAATTTACGGGCGCGTAAATTATTGATTACAATTAATAGGTAATCAAAGTCAACGTAATGAAAGTACACTTAATCACGAACCACGATTCAGGTTGAAAATTAATAAAATATATATTAAAATATATTGTATACCTATGTTGTATATTACGTAAAGTAATTTAAAGTCAATGTACTTTATCCATGCGGTAAGCATCATCGCTTACTTCATAGTTATTGTGTTCATAATAACTAGTTCGTACGATCCAGTAAATTGTCACGGGGAGAAAAAGCAAAAGGAATAAAGGTGAAGATCCGAGTGTAATCAGGGAAAAAAAGTAACGGGGTACAGGATTCCACTCAGTCGCTATGCTGCGACGAGTTGCGCCTGGAACGCCATATTGTGAGAAAATGACATAGAAATAATATAATTAAAATTTGTTTATTATATTATGTCTACCTTTATTATTACATAGAAATTAACACAAATACAAGCAAAGAGAGATAGAAGAGTCACACAACTTCATTTGTAACAAACATGACAGTTTTCTACATAATTATTACCGATATTATAATACCTATCAAACGATTTTAATAGCCTATTAATTATTTAAAGAATTAGCCATTTCGTAAAATATTATAGAGCAAAATAATGATAACATTATTTCGCTGTAATCCGAGATGAGTAGAATTTCTTCGACTATTACAAGAAAATAACCTTATCATTACTTTTATCCAATTGTTACTAGAAGACTGTAAGCACATACCAGTTTGAAGTCAAAGCAACACAAATATTTCGATTTATTCGTACCTGCCCGTAGGTCCGTATAAAAGAAGCCGCACGAAGCATTTCGTCGAAATTTCATCGAGCTTTAATCGACCAAAAAAGATCTAAGTAATAATAAATCATCGATATTTCATTAGATACAAAATGGAAGTGGTCATAACTTCCTACTTTTAAGAACAATGAACGCATTACTGGACATCGCCAACATTTATACTGAGTAAGCTTAAATATTGAATATTTATCATAGGATTAAATGGTTTTTCTTTAAGCACAGATTTAGCTGATATCTCATAGTTTCTTAACACCATAATTTACTCGTGGCCCATAAAGTATGAGTAGATAATGTAGTTTACCGTTAAACCTTGGTCAACTGATTACATACTTTGCTTTTATGAATTTCAATGCCGCGTTAGTCGGGCAAATTAATAACAATCTATATAATAATATGTTAGGCTTAGTCTCTTGATAGTATTTATGTTTTAGAATAAATTCCAAATTTGAAAATTACAATACTGCGTCTCAATTATTATAAAAACAGTGAGAGGTTTCTTATGAAAGTATAATTATTAATTATTATAAACTCAAAATTAACACGACATGTACAGACAGAGTGGAAGAACAAATTAAAAGTTTGATACTACTACTATCACTACATAAAAAAAAACGAAAGTCTAACCGCGTCTGTCTTGAGATAGCGATAAATTTAGCAACCACTGAATTATTTTCTAAAGATCCTTACCAATAGACTGAGTAATAGGAAGGTCAAGAGTAGGGTTGCTACCCGTACTATATTATATAGTATCGTACTATATTTTAGTTAATTGTACTATATAATATAGAAAAACAATATAGGACGAAAAATACTATAATTTTATCGCTAATTCAACTTCCGTGTTTTTTTAAAAATTAACTGTGAATGGAACGCACCCGTGGCGTTGCATAGGGAATTTTTGAACGAAACTTATTGATATTTGATATTGGTACGTACCGGGCTTAGTTACCTGGTAACACTTACGAACTCCTTTGTCATTGTCACATGTCAACGTCAACTCCACATTGTCAATTAATGCTACCCGAACGAACATTATGGTTATTTTTGACTATTTATTATATCGGATTAAAATTACAACAAAAACATGGAGAGTGATGATGCTTCTTGCACGCCTCCCAAGAAGAAAGAAAGAAAAGAAAAAAGGCTTCAAAAAGCTCATGGAAAAAAAAATAATGATTGAATATTGTTTAATTTTTGAGTGAAGTGTTTTATTTTTTTCCTGAATTTCTCAAAAGTACTATATTATTTTGATTTAACAAAGAAAAATACTATTTTTCGTCAAAAAAAGGTTGCAACCCTAGTTGAAAGTATAATTTTGTAAAATTTAAATTAAAATATAAAACATAAATCTATAGGTACTTATTATAAAACAAAATTCCTAAAAGCTGTCGGTGTGTACCTGATCGAATTTCACAATATCTTCTGCACGGATTTTTGTACGGTGTTTACTAAAATACATTCTTCCGGAAGGTTTAGGTTAGGTACTTTATGTAAATTAAGTTGAGGAGGTCGCGCGGTTGTAAAAAAAACTTGCCGGGAGCTTTAGTCGAGTGCATCGCGTAAACCAACTAAAATAACTGAAACTTAAAGTTATGTACTAAAGAATCGTACATCTACAAAAATACTACAAAAAAATCCTCGACAGCATATCCTTATCTCTTATGGTCAACTCACAATAACTACTTATTTTCAAAACTTCAATCAAATACACTGATTTCTACGCGGTCGAAGCCGCAAGAAAAACTAGTCGCAAAATAAAACAAACGCGCTCAAAAATAAATTTAGTGGGAGGATTAGCTAGTTGAGAATAAAACGGAAAATGTAATCTTTGAACAGTTTTTACACTTTATTGAGGAATCAAGTTCGATAAATACAAATATATTTTGTGTTAATCGAAACTTTCAATTTATTTGTACATGTACATCATCTATCATTATAAGTTCAACCTTTTTAGATGAAATTGAACGAGCAGATGAACATTCAGTAATCCATTTTCTAATATTATTCATTGCAATGGTTTTTAGAAGAGATACAAAATTCTTTGTTAAGGAACTAACAAATTGGCTACATTACATTTATCAAATATTTTGTTTTGTTATCAAAATATTTATTGATTAAAAAACATTAACCTATAGCAAACATTAAAGTTACAAGTAGCTATAACATAAAACCAAGCGTAATCTAGTAATTTTTTAAGCATATATATTTGCAATACCGTCCAAAGTAAACAAATAAGTAGGTTTTTACTGTACCAATATTCCTTAACAACCCCTAAAACAACGTTTTCCTAATACATATTTTTTTTAAACGACTGCTATCCCCTGCATACAATTAATTATAATTTAAAATCATCCATTTATTATTTCACTCTACAGGGATGCAACTAACAATACTCATAGTTTGTAATTAACTTCATCATCCTCCTGCTCTTATCCCACTCTAAGTGGGGTCGGCACAACATGTTATAAACATGTTGTCACATGATTTGGCTATGTATTTTACGACCGCAGCCGCCTGCCTGACGTCTACTCACCTTAGTCGCCTTTTGCTACACCTCGGTAAGAAAGAGGGTGGTCTATTCTACTCAGCCGAATAACACATGGCGGGTCAACTTACTTTAGTCGCCTTTTACGATACCTCTGTAAGAAATGAGGATGGTCTATTCTACTCAGCCGGATACAACACGGCGGGTCGACTTACCTTAGTCGCCTTTTACGACACCTCGGTAAGAAATGAGAGTAGTAGGTACTATTCTATTCAGCCGGATACCATACGGCGTATAGTTTGTAATTAACTTATTTTTAACTAGCGGCCTGCCCCTGCTTCGTACAGGTATAAAATATATATCCCATGTCAGTCAGTGTAAAAAAAATGATTAAAATCGATCCAGTTGTTTTGATTTATTTATTACTGCCCGTGGCCGTAGCGTTAAATTTGGTGAAAAACAATTTCCTTTCCCTATACCAAGAAGATTTCCTGCTATCTTTGGAATATCTAAATTCATATAGTACATTATTACTTATTTACTTTTATATTTTACCTTTGTATTTTATTTTTACAATTAATTACAGAATGTCTTTAAACAAACTCTTGAAAGAGCGACATCGCTGCTAAAGTCGAAGTGTTATAGGGCGAAGCGCGGCCTCCTCACGGCATTTTAAATCTGTAATATCTCCGAAAATGTTCACTTAAATTACATGCTGTAAACGGCTATATTGATCTATATTAAATCAACAATTTATTTAAGGTACTCAATTGGATAAGGATTAATGCTGTATTGTATAAGAATCGCTTCAAAAATAAGGCATTATTTTTCGTAAAAAGTGAACGACAAAAAATGCTTTAGTGGGTTATCCATAAAAATTAGACATATACCATCGCGGACTTTTCTGTAGACCTTTTCAAGATGTACCAATACTTAGTACATTATTTTGATAAATCTCGTAGGGTTTACAGTTTAATTATTTACAGAAACCTCAAAAATTACAGTATTTCTCTACTCCGTATTGAATGTTATTATACGTACAAACCTTCCTCTGGAATCACTCTATCTATTAAAAAAAACCGCATCAAAATCTGTTGCATAATTTTAAAGTTTTATGCATACATAGGGAAATATGGACTTTGTTTTATAATATGTAGTGATTGTTATTTTCCTCGCTAGAGAGCTCCGATCATAAATGCGTCCGATCGCTGCTAAATTCAAATGGTTAAAGGGCGAACCACGTTTTTTTTTTCGAATTTGACTAATGCTGTTAGCCCTACTGGCTTTGACAGCGTCACCGATAAGACGGGCGAGCGCGGAAGCATCGCCGAGAGGCGAACCGCGACCTCCGACGCGCTATTTATAGGCTCGCGGCGCGGCCCCTGCATTTTAAATCTGTAATATCTTCGAAACTGTTTATTTAAATGACATACTGTAAAGGGTCATATTGATCAATATTAAATAAACAATATATTTAAGGTTCTTAATTGGATAAGGATTAATGCTGTATTGTATAAAAATTGCTTTGAACATAAGGCATCATTTTTCGTAAAAAGTAAATGACAAAAACTGCTATTGTGGGTTATCCATAAGAGATATACATATACTATCGCGGACTTTTCTGTAGACCTTTTCATGGTGTACTTAGTACATCATTTTGATAAATCTCATAGGGTTTAGACGGGTTGGTCGACGGGTTGGCCGACGGGTTGGCCGACGGGTTGGCCGACGGGTTGGCCGACGGGTTGGCCGACGGGTTGGCCGACGGGTTGGCCGACGGGTTGGTCGACGGGTTGGCCGACGGGTTGGTCGACGGGTTGGTCGACGGGTTGGTCGACGGGTTGGCCGACAGGTTGGTCGACGGGTTGGTCGACGGGTTGGCCGACGGGTTGGTCGACGGGTTGGCCGACGGGTTGGTCGACGGGTTGGTCGACGGGCTGGTCGACTGGTTGGTCGACCGGTTGGTCGACGGGTTGGTCGACGGGCTGGTCGACGGGTTGGTCGACGGGTTGGTCGATTGATTGGTCGATTGGTTGATCGATTGATTGATCGTACTTCGTATTGAATGTTATTATACGTACAAACCTTCCTCTGGAATCACTCTATCTATGAAAAAAAAACCGCATCAAAATCGGTTGCGTAGTTTTAAAGTTTTATGCGTACATACGGAAATATGGACTTTGTTTTATAATATGTAGTGATATTTAGACAATGCCTTTTTTTTCAAGTCACTGATTCAAGTCGATAGGTTCTAAAGATTTTACTTCTAAGAACTAACTCATCATCCTCCTGCCCTGTTCCCACTCTAAGTGGGGATAACGGCGACGGCAACGGCAACGGTATGTTTTAAACATGCCACGTGATTTGGCTAGGTATTTACGACCGGCCGCCTCCCTGACGTCAACTTACCTTAGTCATATTTTACGGCACTTGGGTAAGAAATGAGGGTGGTCTATTCTACTCAGCCGAATAACGATGTATTTCAGTTCTTGTTATGTTACTAACTAACGAAGTACGAACGACGGGTTGGTCGACGGGTTGCTCGACGGGTTGGTCGACGGGTTGGTCGACGGGTTGGTCGACGGGTTGGTCGATGGCTTGGTCGACGGGATGGTCGACGGGTTGGTCGACGGGTTGGTCGACGGGTTGGTCGACGGGTTGGTCGACGGGTTGGTCGATGGGTTCGTCGACCGGTTGGTCGATGGGTTGGTCGACGGGTTGGTCGTTGGGTTGGTCGTTGGGTTGGTCGACGGGTTGGTCGTTGGGTTGGTCGACCGGTTGGTCGACGGGTTGGTCGACCGGTTGGTCGACGGGTTGGTTGACGGGTTGGTCGACGGGCTGGTCGACGGGCTGGTCGACGGGTTGGTCGACGGGCTGGTCGACGGGTTGGCCGACGGTTTGGCCGACGGGTTGGCCGACGGGTTGGCCGACGGGTTGGTCGACGGGTTGGCCGACGGGTTGGTCGACGGGTTGGTCGACAGGTTGGTCGACGGGTTGGTCGACGGGTTGGCCGACGGGTTGGCCGACGGGTTGGCCGACGGGTTGGTCGACGGGTTGGTCGACGGGTTGGCCGACGGGTTGGCCGACGGGCTGGTCGACGGGTTGGTCGACGGGCTGGTCGACGGGTTGGTCGACGGGTTGGTCGACGGGTTGGTCGATGGGTTGGTCGATTGGTTGGTCGATTGGTTGATCGATTGATTGATCGTACTTCGTATTGAATGTTATTATACGTACAAACCTTCCTCTGGAATCACTCTATCTATGAAAAAAAACCGCATCAAAATCGGTTGCGTAGTTTTAAAGTTTTATGCGTACATACGGAAATATGGACTTTGTTTTATAATATGTAGTGATATTTAGACAATGCCTTTTTTTTCAAGTCACTGATTCAAGTCGATAGGTTCTAAAGATTTTACTTCTAAGAACTAACTCATCATCCTCCTGCCCTGTTCCACTCTAAGTGGGGGGAGCTGCGACGGCAACGGCAACGGTATGTTTTAAACATGCCACGTGATTTGGCTAGGTATTTACGACCGGCCGCCTCCCTGACGTCAACTTACCTTAGTCATATTTTACGGCACTTGGGTAAGAAATGAGGGTGGTCTATTCTACTCAGCCGAATAACGATGTATTTCAGTTCTTGTTATGTTACTAACTAACGAAGTACGAACGACGGGTTGGTCGACGGGTTGCTCGACGGGTTGGTCGACGGGTTGGTCGACGGGTTGGTCGACGGGTTGGTCGATGGCTTGGTCGACGGGATGGTCGACGGGTTGGTCGACGGGTTGGTCGACGGGTTGGTCGACGGGTTGGTCGATGGGTTCGTCGACCGGTTGGTCGATGGGTTGGTCGACGGGTTGGTCGTTGGGTTGGTCGTTGGGTTGGTCGACGGGTTGGTCGTTGGGTTGGTCGACCGGTTGGTCGACGGGTTGGACGGCCGGTTGGTCGACGGGTTGGTTGACGGGTTGGTCGACGGGCTGGTCGACGGGCTGGTCGACGGGTTGGTCGACGGGCTGGTCGACGGGTTGGCCGACGGTTTGGCCGACGGGTTGGCCGACGGGTTGGCCGACGGGTTGGTCGACGGGTTGGTCGACGGGTTGGCCGACGGGTTGGCCGACGGGTTGGCCGACGGGTTGGTCGACGGGTTGGTCGACGGGTTGGTCGACGGGTTGGTCAACGGGTTGGTCGACGGGTTGGTCGACCGGTTGGTCGACGGGTTGGTCGACGGGCTGGTCGACTGGTTGGTCGACCGGTTGGTCGACGAGTTGGTCGACGGGCTGGTCGACGGGTTGGTCGACGGGTTGGTCGATTGGTTGGTCGATTGGTTGATCGATTGATTGATCGTACTTCGTATTGAATGTTATTATACGTACAAACCTTCCTCTGGAATCACTCTATCTATAAAAAAAAACCGCATCAAAATCGGTTGCGTAGTTTTAAAGTTTTATGCGTACATACGGAAATATGGACTTTGTTTTATAATATGTAGTGATATTTAGACAATGCCTTTTTTTTCAAGTCACTGATTCAAGTCGATAGGTTCTAAAGATTTTACTTCTAAGAACTAACTCATCATCCTCCTGCCCTGTTCCCACTCTAAGTGGGGATAACGGCGACGGCAACGGCAACGGTATGTTTTAAACATGCCACGTGATTTGGCTAGGTATTTACGACCGGCCGCCTCCCTGACGTCAACTTACCTTAGTCATATTTTACGGCACTTGGGTAAGAAATGAGGGTGGTCTATTCTACTCAGCCGAATAACGATGTATTTCAGTTCTTGTTATGTTACTAACTAACGAAGTACGAACGACGGGTTGGTCGATGGGTTCGTCGACCGGTTGGTCGATGGGTTGGTCGACGGGTTGGTCGTTGGGTTGGTCGTTGGGTTGGTCGACGGGTTGGTCGACCGGTTGGTCGACGGGTTGGTCGACCGGTTGGTCGACGGGTTGGTTGACGGGTTGGTCGACGGGCTGGTCGACGGGCTGGTCGACGGGTTGGTCGACGGGTTGGTCGACGGGTTGGTCGACGGGCTGGTCGACGGGTTGGTCGTTGGGTTGGTCGTTGGGTTGGTCGACGGGTTGGTCGTTGGGTTGGTCGACCGGTTGGTCGACCGGTTGGTCGACGGGTTGGTTGACGGGTTGGTCGACGGGCTGGTCGACGGGCTGGTCGACGGGTTGGCCGACGGGTTGGCCGACGGGTTGGTCGACGGGTTGGTCGATGGCTTGGTCGACGGGATGGTCGACGGGTTTGTCGACGGGTTGGTCGACGGGTAGGTCGACGGGTTGGTCGATGGGTTGGTCGATGGGTTCGTCGACCGGTTGGTCGATGGGTTGGTCGACGGGTTGGTCGTTGGGTTGGTCGACCGGTTGGTCGACGGGTTGGTCGACGGGCTGGTCGACGGGCTGGTCGACGGGTTGGTCGACGGGTTGGTCGACGGGTTGGTCGACGGGCTGGTCGACGGGCTGGTCGACGGGCTGGTCGACGGGTTGGTCGATTGATTTGTCGATTGGTTGGTCGATTGGTTGATCGATTGATTGATCGTACTTCGTATTGAATGTTATTATACGTACAAACCTTCCTCTGGAATCACTCTATCTATGAAAAAAAACCGCATCAAAATCGGTTAAATATATAATATTTATAATATTTATAACTTAAAATATATAATATTTATAACTTAAAAGTTTTATTAGTTTACTACATTTGATTATATTGGTAAGTTTGTTTTATTTATCACACCACGTTATAATATACGTAATATAATATCGTGTTTACTTATGAACGTGCGAAGAGTTGGACAAAGGGACAGGTCTATTTTTATAACAGTCTGTTAATGCCCCAGAAACTGGAGCGGCAATTATAAGCTTTGAAGTGAAAATATATAATAGAATTATATCATTTAACATACGACAGTATTTCGTGTTCGATTCAAAGTTTCTAAGATTCGTATTTTTTAATCCGAGAATTTAAAATGACGCCATTTCCTTTATATTTCGTCATAACGTTTTACCTGTCAATATTTGGTATATTTAAATTATGTTTATACGTAAATATACTTGCTATTGGTATGCTTGCCTAAATAACAGACGACAGAGGTAAGTTGACGTCAGGCAGGCGGCCGGTAGTAAAAACAGAGCCAAATCTTGTGACAACATGTTTCTAACATGTTGTGCCGACCCCACTTAGAGTGGGATAAGGGCAGGAAGATGATGAAGATGAAAGTATAACAAATATTATAACTGCAATAAATTTACCTCATTCGACATGGGATCACTTAAAGCATCCCTCATAAACCGGTAATAAGGAAACACGCTGCCATAATTCCTTGGTACCCTAAACGGGAGAACAAGCACTCTTCTTTCAGGAGATTCTGGTGACGACGATGGACCGGCTCTTCCTAACCAATAAGACATATCACCAACACTTCATATCAAAACATTTCACTTTCAACAAACACTTTTTGTGACGACTATAAGCAATATGTCACAATGTTATTCGAATTTTATTTATAAGATTTGAGGGGTGGGTAGTCATGTTTAACATTATAGTATTAATCAGTCGATGAGGACTTATTCTTGCCACGACCGCCGTTTTACTTCTATTGATAAGGATTGATGGAAGAAATATTATTAAATTACATAGGAGTGCTTATCAAACTTATCAGTATGTTTGTTGAGCCCTACTCGTGGTAATTATTATTTACGTACGATTTTAAGATAAATATTTATTTTACATCAAGAAATAGATATTTAAATTTAAAACATAATATCTCTCGTTTAAACTTAAAATTCTGATGATTCAATTATACAATTAGAATATAGAATTTATTAAAAAAGATGCTAAGAGTTAAACAATCAAAACATTATATTATTTTATTCATAATAAATTCTAAAATATTTCCGAAAATGTATATTAAATAAGCATGCCAAGTACACCTGTATATATAATAAAAAAATGTTTAGAAAATATTAACAGTTAAGAGTGCAAAAGTTATTAAACACAACCAAATTAAGTTATATACAGGTACAGCCCTCTAACGGCCGTTAGTAATACTACCTACGGCTACAAGGTTCAATGCATTCAAGAATCTTAATGACAACAGCGTAGTAGTTAGTTTATATTTATGTAGATGGCGCTCACACGATAAATGCACAGCTTAAGTTAGAAAACAAAGATTGCAACAAAAACAAAAGATAATTACATAACTTAATATATTCTTTTAACTTAGATAGTATTTTTTAAATTAAATCTTATATAATGACGGAGAGATAGTAATACCAAACCAAAAATAAAGACCAAAAATAATCGAATTATTTATTAATTTTTTTAAAGTCGCTTGTTTAATAAAAGCAAAATAACAAAATATCAAACACCCAAGAGTTATCACTACTAAGCAATTTTCGCGGCGATTTGAGGAGTTTGTCATTATAATAAGCTATTTCAGCATTTGGCAGCAGCGTTAAGAGGCAGTTATCAACAATAACTAGTTAGAGAATGAAATATGTAAAAAAATCAAGAATTAAATAAGATTTCATATTCAGAATCATAAAAGAATGAATTCATTATAAATATGGATTAAATATAGAATAGGTTCGGTACAAAGAAATTGCTTTTGTAAGAATTCCTTTTGTCCAAGATGAAACAATTGTAAATGGAATGTTTTTGCATTTACACGTAAACGTTTCACGATATCGTTTTCAGTTTCGGAAAGAAAAAATAATAATTAGAGGCTAATGAATTAGTCATAAGTAATAATATACCTATACATTTTTCATAGTATTTCAGATCCGTTTATCTTAATAACACTATTTATTTTAGTAAATATCAATATAAATAGATATTACAGAAACATATAGGTAGGTATGTTTAAATTTTTACCGAATATAAAATCAGACTACAGATTTTACCATTAAAAGCTTGTGCTACGTTATAGGCTTACTAGCTTTTACCCGCAACTTCGTTCGCGTGGACTGTTGTCCCGCGATAGTTTGATAATCGATGACGCTTTTCAATGTCATCCTATTCCTGTAGAACTAACAGGATTTCTATAGCCTATAAGAAATAATTGTGCCAAATTTCATCAATATTTGTTCAGCGGATTTGCCGTGAAAGAGTGACAAACATACATCCATAATCACAAACTTTCGAATTTATAATATTCGTAGGATAGTACGGAAGTAGGAAGTAGGTTAGACCAAAGCAATACTATGATATATTGTGTTCTTTGGTATCATCGAGCTTTTCTTAATAATTTTAAAGGTTATGATCGTGACTCAGTTGTATGTGATGCGAAGAAGTAAGTAGGTAAATAAAGATAAAATATTTGGTTAACGAATTAAAAATACGAAAATTATACATGAATCTGTCTCATTAACGTGTCATACTCGTTTAGGTTAAGATAAAAATGTCATAAAAAAGTTAATACCACACGATCTTGATAAGGCTTATATGTGACATTGTTTTTAATACTTTACTACATATTTGAGCAGCTGTATAGGGTACCTTTTAAAATTATTCATACTAATGTAATGTAGAATTTTGATAGCAAAATACTTATATGAAGTTTATTGATTTTGACAATTCAATCGAAAATGGAATGCAAAACTTTGAATAGGTAATGAAAAAATGAAGACTCTTTATGAAATTCAAGATAAAAACCGCGTGAAACAAATTTTTGTTTATCATCACTTCATTCATTGTGGATCATCTTTGGGGACTACGACAAACACGCTGCCAACGATAAACACGTTTTTGGTACCAAAGACGCTGTTTGTTTTCGCGATCAGTGTCATAAAGGACAATTTAGGAACGCCTATGATTTCGATAGTTTGACCTGACTGGAATGCAGATGGAACTCTGATGTACGCAGATTCAGGTGTATCACGACTTTTACGCTTAAAGACTACAGCTATGGTAGGGAGGTTGAGGTCTTTATGGAGATCCGACAACCAATGCCCGTCCACGTTAATATTTTTTTTAATTTTAGACATAATGGTCATTAAAGCGTTAGCAATCTGACTTCTTTATTTAAGTTGAATAAAGTCATTATTTGCGGTTTTACCATCTCACTTATCTTGCATAGGATCAGATAAGTACATCCAATGATATATGTATTCGTCATACGAACTATGCGTATGTGCTCGTGGGATTTCATGAAAACTTGTAAACCTAAAACTAATGGAGGAAATGCCATAAAGGTTAAATACACCTTTGGCGTCTTATTGGCGGGGCTGGTCGTAAGTACATGGCAATGTGACTGATTATCTAACATATCATGTACCACTTTACGCTAGATGATGGTAGTGAAACTCTACTGGTGATTTACAACGATGACTTTCTTCACCAGCGAAATTGTAATTAATCGGCGTTTGAGGCGGCGGAGTTCAATAAATATTTCGACTAAATGGTCGATTGGTATGATATTCCAGTTTCTATGGAAATCATCTATCTCATATACTTACTGTCTGTCAGCAAGACAAACATTTTTATCCAAAAATTTATTTTATGTAGGTAATCATCATACCATTACATAAGCATAATCAAAATATCTCACTGAGACACCGGCGAAGTCGTTAGATACGTATTGCAGTTATAAATAGAGCAAATTACTAGAAACGTGCAGATAATAATTTTGATTGGGAAGGCATCAAGGCATTTCAAATTCAATTTAAAAATATTTTTTATTCAAGCAGAATGTTTTAAGTACATTGGAATCGTCAAATGGTATTAAATAAATTACCACAGCTTACTCCTAACGAGAAGAACTAGCAAGAAAAAAAAAGAGAACAAACCATAATGGAAAAATATTGGTGATTCTCTTGGATATTGTAAATTCCATTGCTGAACGTTCAAATGGTAATGTGCACTACAATTTTATATTACCATTTAACAGACGAGCCTTAAACTTAGTACAACTGACCAGTTATAAAAGACAGATATAAAAGTATATGGGAGATATTAAAAAAAAATTAAATGTAGTTTCTTCTAATTTTAAAATTTCGATAAAGGCTAATGGTTCTAAGATTCAACACTCTTAAGCAACGCTGTACGAACTGTAAATCGACAGATATGTTAAACGTAAAGAATAGTTTAATTAGTATAAATGTAAAAATCAGAAACACAATACGTGTAGGTTTATAAATTAAGGAAAAAGAAATAATATACTATATTCAACTAACTAAAAGAAGCTTCTCACAAACCATTGACCTCCAATAGACGACCTTCAGATCGGAGAGGCTATGTAAAGGTGTGGTATCGGCTACTTTACAAAGGTAAATAGGTATTTAGCAAATTTTATTCCTAAAAAAATAACTATTATGAGTAAAGTGTAAATACAAAAATATTCTTAAAGTAACTCTCTTTGTATCGTGAGCGTGAGTTTCTCAATAACTGTTTACATATTACATGCTCAGTGTAACTAACTCCTTCTCCGTCAAGTATAAATATTATTTTATAATATTTAACCACCGCTAGAGCGCTCTCACTCCAACAGCGTAATACATAAAAACGCGCCGAAGGCGCTAGGACTCTTAATATATATTGGCACATGATTCGTCTAAGTTGTTAGGACCCGTACTACGTTGTGTTTTGTATTAACTCAAATTCGTTTAGAGCGTCGGAGGCCATGTGTCCATCATCCCTAAGGAGTCAAATAAAACCTTAAATAGAATAAAATAATGTGATAATAATCACATTATTGTTTTATAGTAATATTTCAATATATCATATTCTTTAATATAGAATGAGCCGTCAGACTCCACATTCGTAGTTTATATCACTTTGCTCAACAGATAGGTTCATTATCAAATATCATTAGTTATTATATAAAATAGTTGTTTGTCGTCAGATTGGAGGCGTAAAACAAGCAAAAATTAATATAATTTATTGAAAAATAAGCGCACGATACATGAACAGACTCTATATGTTCAATACATATATATTCGTTACACGAACAGACTCTTATATAGCCAAATACATGAACGGGTTACTATAAAATTTCGTAAAAAAATGCGAGACATTCAGAAAGTTGAATGTCTCTTATGTTATTGCTTCATAGATATAGCCATCAGAAAGGGTTTTAGTTGATATATATTATATTCACTATAACATTTGTTTGTCATCAATATGGGACATAAGACTATGACAATATACAAGGAATAAGACTTTTCAAAGCCAAACAGAAGGATCGTTCGATCGTCAGATCTTACTTAAAACCATCCCGATGGGAAGTTCTAAGATATTAATATCTAAATAAGATATGTTCTAGCCAACAGAAAGATCACTCACTCGATCTTAATACCCTAGCCCTTAAACAACTCCGTAGAGAAGTTTAATCAATGTGGTATCTCTCTCCCATCTATTATATTCTTCCGATTTGGAAAAATATAAAAAGAGAGGGATAGTCAGTAGCTCCGCACCCGCTACCAACGGTGAGCTCCGTCCATGGATATGAGCCCCCCCCCCCCCAAGGGGTACCTGTTTATAGTGCGCCTGCGGCGTATGATCATGGGATAAACCCATTATTGTCGGGAGTCAACAAAACCACAGTTGACGTATTAGGCATGAGTGCCTGGGTGTATAATAGAGGACCGAAGCCCAAATAATAAATAGCCGGAGCTATAAAAATATGGCATTAGCCAAAGGCACAAGGCCTGGTAACATTGATAATAAATTACCAATTCTTATATTCAGTAAGGCGCATGTCGCCTGCACACATCGTAACGGCGCGTTCCATGGTAACAACCACATACAGTATAATACGTATAATACGTATAAAGTCCACAAAGTGGAAACCCATCGAGATGGCAAACATGTTGCAAAGCAACTTGATTAGTTATAATATATACACCATATAGGTGTGTGTCCACCGAAGTGGATAGTGTGTGTCCACCGAAGTGGAATATGTGTATTGCAGAGCATTACATGAATGCCAATCACCCCCTATTCACCCAATACCATATAATGGAGTCACACATAGTGCACTCGCTTACGATGTGCGCCAAGCTCAACACGCCACCTTATACAACAAAAAGTAATTTATGTTTAACGCGGCAAACCACGTAAGATGTAAAATAAAGGGATATGCAGGCCACACTGTCTAAAGCTAGTCCGCAGTCTTGTTAATAAAGACCCGACCAGCCGCTCTTATGCAATAATGCCATGCTATAATGGTCATTCGTGGTATCATTAACTAAGCTAAGGGGACGTCCTAAAAAGGACGAAACACCACACCCATCCGTTACTATGAACAGAGTCCATAGCGTTCCATCACTGCCTCTCCAAAGATCGACACGATCTTGCATCTTGAACCATTATACGAGAGCGGGCCTAGATGTGTATTTATTATTGATTATTATTAAAAATAGTCGAGTTAAAACTCAATTAATATATTGTATCGCCCCAGTACACATCTACAATATCATTATAACAACATTTCATAAGCGACCTAACAGATCACTTCTGCGCTCTGCGCTCCGCCCGCTCTCTCCATACTGTAGTACGGCGGATAACGTGACATTCGGTCAATATGACAAAAATTATACTTTTCTGAATTTGATGTTTCATAAATAGTGCATCAATTATAGATGCGAAAAAACGTTACTGCGTGACAAACAAACATTTATTTTTATATTTATAGATTTTTCTAAAATATTGAAATTTTAATAATTATTTATTTTTAAAAAACTCGAATGTAGGGATGAGACTGTTACATCCAACCCCCTAAATTCTATGAAGTCCTGTCGGAATAGAATTTAAATTTTTAGTTATAAGAGACTATTCGTGTATTCTCATTCTTTTTTTTTATTTTTTTATTTTTTTTTTTTTTATTTATTTTTTTTTTTTTTTATTTTTTTTTTTTTTTATATATTATTTTACATATTCTCTTATAATTATTACATAAATCAGATGCATCAAAAAGTTAAACAATTTTTTCAAAAAGTTAAACATCTTTTTTTTTTTTTTTTTTTAAATGATTAGTTACAGATCCGTAAGTTCTACTCTATACTCGGTAACTAAACTTATTTAGATTCACAAATATTTCTCAATCTAACATACGACAATAATTATATATATTTTAAAACTATTTCGATTATTTATTTATTAATATTATTATCAATCTCGTTTATTCAATTCCTCAATAACAATTATATGTCAAATCAAATACAGTATAATGCAACAAAATAAGCAAATTTAAATGTCACTTATAATATTTCGATAGGTGAATTGTATTAAATTTTCCACGAATTTTGTTTGTTTTTGGGTCCATTAAGGTATATACATTCCTAAACGGTATCGCCGCAACGACATAAGGTCCTTCGTATAATAAATCAAACTTACTTATCTCTTTTTTCTGAGCATTTGAACGGTTACTTTTTCTTACTTTTACCCAATCACCAATATGAAATTCGATTAATTTATGATTCTTATCGTATTTCGTATTTCTTATGAAGCTTGCTTTCTGAAGATTCTCTCGTACTTGTGTACGTATTTGTTCTATATTTAACTTTGTACCTGGGTTATTTAGTAATTTATCGAATGACAAATGAGTACTTTCACCATATAACACTTCACATGGAGTAAACCCTATGCTATCGTGAAGGGTATTATTATACAATTTTTCTATTTGTGGTATGAGAGACACCCAAGATTTGTGATTTTGAGAACAATATGTTCGGAAAAGTCGCCCAAGCTCCTTATTAACCCTTTCTGTAGTATTTGGACGCGGATTTCGTACTGTGGTATAAATTGCCTTAATACCGAGTTCGCCGAGACCTTCTCTATATTTTTTACTTATAAATTGCGACCCATTGTCAGTCATAAGACTTTTAATTTTTATTATTTTATTAAATTGTTTAATTTTTGTTATACATGTATACCCAGTTGCTTTTCGTAATGTAAATAATTGAATAAATTTGCTAAACGAATCTTGTACTACTAATATATATGTAAATCCAAAAGTACCAGATGGTAAGGGGCCATACAAATCTGCCATGACAATCTCTCCTATATTGTTTGAAATTATAGATTGACAGGGTCCTACATGTTTGATGTTGTCATTTTTACTAAGTTGACATATATTACATTTTTTTATTATTATTTTAACATCTTTGGTTAAATTTTTCCAAAACATTCTATCTTTAATATATTTTATAACTTTATATGCGCCTTGATGACCCATTTCCGTATGAACCTGGTTAATTACCTCTACCCGTAACGATGCTGGTAGATAAATCACATATTTTTGATTAGTTTTAAAATATAATCTACCATTTTTAATACAAATCCTGTTTTGGTATCGCTTATGCCCCCCAAATATTACTTCCCGTATCTCTACATCCTCTTCTTGCAATAATGACAACATCTTGAGCTTTGACAAGAGGTTTTTATTTTCGTTACCAAGATAAAATATCTCCGGTAATCTATTTTTATCCTCCTGTACACCTGTTCCATCTGGCGGATATCTAGACAGAATATCAGCAACTAAATTGCTATTACCACTGACGTGCTCAATTTTAAAATCAAATTGCTCCAAATACAATAACCATCGAGTAACTCTACTATTAAATAGGTTCCACGTTTTCACAAATAACAAGGCTTTATGATCTGTTCTTATTACTACCTTTGCACCCCTCAAGTAAGTTTCAAATTTCTTTAAGCAGTTTATGACAGCATAAAATTCCTGTTCTGTAACAGTCCAATTTAGTTCCGCACCTTTAAGTGCTCTACTATGATAACTCAATGTTTTAATATCTCCGTCATCCCCTATTTGGTATAGAACTCCTGCAAACCCTATCCCTGATGAATCGGTTTGTAAGTAATAGGGTTTTAGAAAATTCGGATGTTGGAGCATAACCGTATTAATAAAGTGTTTTTTAGTTAAATCAAAAGCGTTTTGTTCCATTTCAGTCCAATTCCATCTCTTACCCTTTTTTAACAAGTCGCATAATGGTAGTATACATTCTGTATAATTTGGAATAAACCTTCTATAAAAATTACATAATCCTAAAAAAGCTCGCAAGTGTTTAATTTTCTTTGGAATTGGAAATTTTTGTATTGCTTCTACTTTTTCTGGATCCGTGCAAATTCCTTGTGTTGATATTATAAACCCCAACATTTTCACCTCTTTACATAGAAATTTACATTTTTCTAAATTACATGTCATGCCTGCTTGTTGTAATTTGGTAAGGATAATTTGAATATGTTTTAAATGTTCCTCTAAAGGTCCTGTTGTAATAATAGCTAAATCGTCTAAATAGTTAACACAAAAATCACGAACTTCTGGTCCTAAAATTCTATCCATTGCTCTACTAAAACTACCAACAGCTGTTTTAAGCCCCTGAGGTAGTACGTTGTATACAAATGATTTTCCATTAAAAGAGAAGCCAGTATATTTTTTACTCTCTTTACTTATGGGTATTTGAAAATACGCGTTATTTAAATCAATTGTTGTAATAAAATTACAACCATGAAAAGAATTCAATACATCTAGTTGCAAAGGAGGTTTTTCCGTTTCAGCTATCATATGTTTGTTTATTTCTCTGGCATCGAGCAGAACTCTTATAGAGCCATCACGCTTAAATGTGAATGTAAGTGGGCTATTATAAGGCGTAGACGCTCTCGAAATTATGTTAAGCTTCTCAAGTTCCAATAGTTTTTGTTCCATCTTTTCGCGATAAGCATATGGTATAGGATATGATTTCTTTACTATTGGATTGTCGTGAGTCATTCTTATTACATGTTCATAACAATTACATCTACCCAACTTATCAGTAAAAATATTTTTGTGAGTATTCAAAACTTTTAACAATTTTTGTTTTCCGTCTTCTGGCACTTGTAAGTCTCCTATTACCTCGTTATTAATTTTCCCTACATTCTCTGATATGATTGTCATACAAGGAAACTCAGAATTTTGATTAATCAAGGGTATTGTATGTTCTATATTATCTTTACAAATTAAAATGCACATTTGATCTTTTTTTAGATTAAAAACTAATTCATTGTTTTTAATCCAATCAAAACCCAAAATAACTGGACGTGATAAATTTGGAACAATTAAATATGAAATATCGAATACCATGTTTCCTATCTTGGTTGGAATAATAATTACCTGTTGTATTTTTAAACTCCTTTGCCCTATAGCTCCTTTAATCTGTGTTGGTTTGATAGGCATTATAGGCAATTTAATATGTTTTAATTGAAGATACATCAGTTCTGAAATACAGGTGATATCACTGCCTGTATCAAGGAGAGCATCAATTTCGAAATTTAATAATTTTATACGGATTTCAGATCTTATGTGATTTCTTAACTCTGAGGTTTCGTGTTCCTCATAAACATTTAAAACTTCACTTTCTAATATTATATTCCTTCTGAAAGCCCTTGACATAAGCAGCTCTATCATCCGTTTACAACTCTGATCTTTTAAACATCCGAGACCCGCTTTACTAATTTGACCATTAATTTGTATCGGTCTATGTATACCAGCTTTTCTTCCTAGAGGTTTTCCCGGCAGCCACCCTGTTCGTAACATCATTTTTAAAACTTCGTCCCCTTTTTTCGTAGCTGAGTCGGAGACACATTCCACAGCCACAATTAGTTTGAACAATTTTGGTTATTTGATGGATCATTGATTTGAATTGGTTCCATATTTGGTTCATCACTTGTCTCTTCATTTCGTATGACATTACACTGTTTATTTGTCGGAAAAGGTCTTGGAGAATTTATAGGCTTCCTCCAATTTTTGTATGTTTGTTGATAATCACTCCTTTGGAATTTCCGCTCTTTATTGTGATTTGAATTGTTAATGTTATTGTTTGGAGAAAGGTTTGCAGATATCGAAGAAAACCCCTCGTCTTGCTTGTTTATATCATCTAGGTTCCTTAAAAATTCAGTAGCTTCAATTATTGTTTCCCCCTTTGTAATGGACCACATTTGCTGTACATGCTTTGGATAGTGGCGAATCATATCTGAAACTAACTGCTTTTCAGGTATCAAAAATGATAACATCTTGACTTGAGATGTTAATTTCAAAAAATGTCCAAGCATAGTTGGATGATTTGTTTTTTCCCATTTCGCGCAGACTATGTCTCTTCTTATTTTATTTTGCTCCGATTCTCCCCAATAAGTGAGGAGAAAATCCTTTTTAAAGTCGTCTATACTTTTCCATCGGGGACTGTATAGTCGTGCCCAATCTCTAGCTTCTCCCTGCAGGCACTCAAAAACTAATTCAAGTTCCTTATTTTTGCTTGGAACCTTCCTTAAATATGCTGCCAGATCTTCTAGAAACGTAACAGGATGGTTTGTTTCCTTATTAAACTTTGGTTTTTCAGTGGCTATATTTAAAATATTATAATTCATCTGATCCTCAGGCGCCATGATTGGAGGAATTGAATTGGTCATAACTGATACTGGTTCAATATCATGCTGTTTTTTTTAATTTCCTTCTCTAAGTTATTAATTTTTTCCTCCATGGTTTGTGTATTTTTCTTTATCATTTTGTATAATACTGAAAGTTCTGCACTTACAGTTGTGCAAGGTCTTCTTGTTATTATTTTCCGACGTTTTACACTAGTATTTGTCGGTTCTGGCGCTTTTGTCATTACATCGCGTCTTTGAGGTTCATCAGCATCTTGTAACTTCCTTTTTTCTCGCATTTTGTAATTAATTTGCAGTATTTTACACTTTAATATAATTCCTTTAACGTACTTTCAACAATATAACACTGAATGTACCTTTAACACTTTTTTTTTTTTTTTTTACAATAGTTTTTACACTACTCAATTTCTATTAACTTCTTGTTCACTCCTTTGTAATTTCGCACTTTTATCTGCAAAGAAGAAAAATGCGTTCAACCCCCAGTCTCCTCAACCCCCAGACCTTAAGAGGTTTCTAGTTTTGATGGACACATAAGCCTCGTCAGTCTCTATCCATTTCACGGACAACAAATTGTAGGCTTTCGCCTACTTAATAATTTTTCACAAGCCGTATTGACCATCCTGGTCACGGCACCAAATTGTAACTAACTCCTTCTCCGTCAAGTATAAATATTATTTTATAATATTTAACCACCGCTAGAGCGCTCTCACTCCAACAGCGTAATACATAAAAACGCGCCGAAGGCGCTAGGACTCTTAATATATATTGGCACATGATTCGTCTAAGTTGTTAGGACCCGTACTACGTTGTGTTTTGTATTAACTCAAATTCGTTTAGAGCGTCGGAGGCCATGTGTCCATCATCCCTAAGGAGTCAAATAAAACCTTAAATAGAATAAAATAATGTGATAATAATCACATTATTGTTTTATAGTAATATTTCAATATATCATATTCTTTAATATAGAATGAGCCGTCAGACTCCACATTCGTAGTTTATATCACTTTGCTCAACAGATAGGTTCATTATCAAATATCATTAGTTATTATATAAAATAGTTGTTTGTCGTCAGATTGGAGGCGTAAAACAAGCAAAAATTAATATAATTTATTGAAAAATAAGCGCACGATACATGAACAGACTCTATATGTTCAATACATATATATTCGTTACACGAACAGACTCTTATATAGCCAAATACATGAACGGGTTACTATAAAATTTCGTAAAAAAATGCGAGACATTCAGAAAGTTGAATGTCTCTTATGTTATTGCTTCATAGATATAGCCATCAGAAAGGGTTTTAGTTGATATATATTATATTCACTATAACATTTGTTTGTCATCAATATGGGACATAAGACTATGACAATATACAAGGAATAAGACTTTTCAAAGCCAAACAGAAGGATCGTTCGATCGTCAGATCTTACTTAAAACCATCCCGATGGGAAGTTCTAAGATATTAATATCTAAATAAGATATGTTCTAGCCAACAGAAAGATCACTCACTCGATCTTAATACCCTAGCCCTTAAACAACTCCGTAGAGAAGTTTAATCAATGTGGTATCTCTCTCCCATCTATTATATTCTTCCGATTTGGAAAAATATAAAAAGAGAGGGATAGTCAGTAGCTCCGCACCCGCTACCAACGGTGAGCTCCGTCCATGGATATGAGCCCCCCCCCCCCCCAAGGGGTACCTGTTTATAGTGCGCCTGCGGCGTATGATCATGGGATAAACCCATTATTGTCGGGAGTCAACAAAACCACAGTTGACGTATTAGGCATGAGTGCCTGGGTGTATAATAGAGGACCGAAGCCCAAATAATAAATAGCCGGAGCTATAAAAATATGGCATTAGCCAAAGGCACAAGGCCTGGTAACATTGATAATAAATTACCAATTCTTATATTCAGTAAGGCGCATGTCGCCTGCACACATCGTAACGGCGCGTTCCATGGTAACAACCACATACAGTATAATACGTATAATACGTATAAAGTCCACAAAGTGGAAACCCATCGAGATGGCAAACATGTTGCAAAGCAACTTGATTAGTTATAATATATACACCATATAGGTGTGTGTCCACCGAAGTGGATAGTGTGTGTCCACCGAAGTGGAATATGTGTATTGCAGAGCATTACATGAATGCCAATCACCCCCTATTCACCCAATACCATATAATGGAGTCACACATAGTGCACTCGCTTACGATGTGCGCCAAGCTCAACACGCCACCTTATACAACAAAAAGTAATTTATGTTTAACGCGGCAAACCACGTAAGATGTAAAATAAAGGGATATGCAGGCCACACTGTCTAAAGCTAGTCCGCAGTCTTGTTAATAAAGACCCGACCAGCCGCTCTTATGCAATAATGCCATGCTATAATGGTCATTCGTGGTATCATTAACTAAGCTAAGGGGACGTCCTAAAAAGGACGAAACACCACACCCATCCGTTACTATGAACAGAGTCCATAGCGTTCCATCACTGCCTCTCCAAAGATCGACACGATCTTGCATCTTGAACCATTATACGAGAGCGGGCCTAGATGTGTATTTATTATTGATTATTATTAAAAATAGTCGAGTTAAAACTCAATTAATATATTGTATCGCCCCAGTACACATCTACAATATCATTATAACAACATTTCATAAGCGACCTAACAGATCACTTCTGCGCTCTGCGCTCCGCCCGCTCTCTCCATACTGTAGTACGGCGGATAACGTGACATTCGGTCAATATGACAAAAATTATACTTTTCTGAATTTGATGTTTCATAAATAGTGCATCAATTATAGATGCGAAAAAACGTTACTGCGTGACAAACAAACATTTATTTTTATATTTATAGATTTTTCTAAAATATTGAAATTTTAATAATTATTTATTTTTAAAAAACTCGAATGTAGGGATGAGACTGTTACATCAGCATCTGCGATATGACAAGTTTAACAAAGGGAGGAGAAATCAGTGTCAAACATGTCGACGGGGATCGATATACGGTACCTATACCGTGTAAATGCAGCTATAAATAGAATTAATGACCACGTAATGTGTACAACAACGCGTAAATTAGGTACTATTTTTGTAGTTTTCGCTTACCCCTACTATTCGCTTTTAGTAAATAACCGCGAAATGTAATGCTCACTTACAAGGGATGTGTATTTGTTAACAGATTTTACAACTCAACATATCGGATCGTTAAATAAATTGGCGTTGAACAATAGGAACCATTGACAGTTGGAGCTAAAAGTGCTAAACCTTGCATCAGATTACATCTTTTCATAGCTTTACAATGAGACTGCCGCAATATTCATAACTAGCTGGAACTGTAAAGATCTAGACTTATTTTGTTTTAATTATCAAAAGTCGCTAGAGTTGCTAGACCAGACCAACCTCTAAGGCAGACGATTTTTTAAAATGATATAAATCAACCGAGTAATTGTCGAAGAGTAATTAAAAAAGTGTATTTAGAATGTCAAATTAAATCGACTTCTGCACATTCCTCAAATTTCTTTGGAACTGGCCGTAGCCATAACCAATTTTTATCACACTGGATTTCATTCTTTTATTCAAATAAAACTACGTAACTCCCAAATAAATCTGCCAAATCTGGCCTAATACTCTCTTAATCAATCTGAATGATATATGAGTTTCTAAATTGTTTACAATTTTCTAAATAGTCTGAATTTTTTTCTACTTTCTTGTCAAGAGAAGATCTTATGAGAGAAAAAAAATATAAGTTTAACATAAGAAAATAAGAAAAAAACAGACTTTCGTCTATAATCTATATAACCATCTTACTCTTAATACCTATTCTATTCGTCACAGATAATTAGAAACAAAATATGAAGATATTTTGTTTTTTATTATCTGTAGTTGTAGTATGTTTACTAACGATAATATTGCTGCTTTATTTTAATAAGTGTTAATGCTGGGATTAAAATATGAATAAGATAAGTCACTATCTATCGAGGGGCTTTTTTACAATTGTTAGTATTAAATTTATCGATATGCGATATCAAAATAGATTTATTTGAAATGGATTATTGACGATAAGTGGAAATATGATCGATGGGATGTGGCTTGTTTCTTGTTAACAACATATATAGTCTATCTTTTGATCGTTTTAAAATCTCCACCGATGTGAATTTAGTATTTACTTATGAATAAATTGCATTGATTTTATATTTTTAACTATTATTTGGCGGGCGAATGGCAACTACAATTCTTATATTTCAAATGCGAAATATAGTATTTGACCTTCATGTCCGAACGGAGATTATGTGTCTATGACGATAGCTGGGCTTTTTTCTCTTTAATATGTGCTGAGATAAAACATATCGCATAAACCTGCTAAAACTATAAAATCAATCAGGAACTCAATATCACAATATAGACAAAAGTGACGGACAAAGATAAGTTATCTTTATGTAAGCTCATCACAAATCACAATATCAAAGACTGTCGGTATTCACAATCCACAATCTTATCAATTTCAATGCAATCATTTCAACTGTAGTTGTGAATTTGTTTTTGACATGATGGAGACGTAGATACGTTAATAAAACGTGTCACGGAATGATAAATCAGTACAACAGATCACAGTTAGCATGTATTCGTAATTCAATAAGGTAGATCTTTTTAAACAACCAGGAGTACTTTTGCATTTTTTGCCGCAGACGCTTCTAACCTAAATTTGTTTGATTTCATAACTGGTCTTTCACTACTTCTATTGTCAAGTTTGTACTATAACAACCCTTAACTCATCAAATATTTTCTAAAATTAGAAATATCAAAATTAATAATGCCGTGTGGTATCCGGCTGAATAGAATAGTACCACCCTCATTTCTTAGCGAGGTGTCGTTAAAGACGATTAAGGTAAGTTGTACCGTGTGGTATCCGGTTGAGTAAAACGTCAGGCAGGCGGCCGGTCGTAAAATACGTAGCCAAATCATGTGACAACATGTTGTGCCGGCCCTACTTAGAGTGGAATAAGGGCAGTAGGATGATGATCAAAATTAATAACAGGCATGTTATGAAGAAAGGTGCAGAAGGTGTTTTCCTAAACAATTAATAAATTAGTTACTATAGTAAGTAATATTTTATAATCTTTCAAATGTACATATAGGTATACGACATTTTGTACACTAACAATGGCCCAATATAGTGACATTGTAACACTTTGTTTACGAGGCTTTTCAAACTTAAACAAGGTTGTTTTGTAACGGTACAATGCAGGTAACAGTAAAAAGCATATTTTAGCTAGAAAGATAAGCTTATGATATTACCCGTACTTTTGACTTCATTAGAATTCATTCATATTTTTACAGGTCAAATCCTATTTTGCTATTTATAGTATGCAGTGGGTTTTACCGACAATAGGAAAATGTTACGTCTTTGTTAATTATAAAATCTCACTCAATTTTAACAGCAGTAAATTAAAAAACAGAAAAACAGTTGCGACATACCGGTGATATTACTATTAATAAACTTTACTGATCATTCAAACGCTTTTATGGCTCTAATGCAATTAAACGTGAGTTACTACCACATTGTAATATAATTTTTACACTACAACATGGAAATAGTCGAAACATAGTTGATTAATGAAAGAGATTAATAATTGCTTGAATGGAGACCCCGCACCGGTAAAATACAGTGTTAGTAGACCCTTTGTATTTTTTTCAAAATACAAAAGGAAAAAAATCACGGACAACCGTTGGATCCTAGCGGTGCAAGATCGTGTGATGCGGAAATCGTTTAAAGAGACCTATGTCCAACAGTGGCCATCCATCGGTTAGAAAAGAAGTAGAAGGCAATAATTATAGCAAATCTATTAAATCTTAGTATACAAACAAATATCAGAAGCAATAACAATTTAAGAATTTAATCCTACTAATATTATAAATGCGAAACTTTGTGAGTATCGATGTATGTTTGTTACTCTTTTACGGCGAATTCGCTGAAGCAATGTCTATGAAATTTAGCACACTTATTCCTTATAACATATAGGCTATAGAAATCCTGTTAATTCTACAGGAATAGGATAACATTGAAAAGCGTCGTCTATTATCGACCTATCACACAAAAACAGTCCACGCGAATGAAGTCGCGGGGAAAAGCTAGTTAAAAATAAAGGTAAGAGAGAATTAAATAAAAAAATGAAGTAAAGTTACGTTAAAAATAAATAAAGGTTTAAAATATCTCAATGCTTCAAAATAGTGATAAAAGATTTTTTTTAAAATAAAACCTAGATCGTTTTATCGCCCCCAAAGCCCCCTTACGTACTGAATTTCATGAAAATCATTGGAACCTTTTCCGACACACACACACGCACGCACACACGCTCACGCACACACGCAAACACACAATTGATAAATACAGATTTTTATCAAATTTGCCGGTAACTTTAAGTGTTGTTTTTAAAACTTCCTGCAACATGATTCAATATTCAACGCACAAAGTAGCCTACAAATACAATTGTATGAACGGAAAACATGATTCATATTATGATGAATCAAATTACTTATGAATTTTACCAAATCAGGCTAGGTTTAGCAACATTGGAGAATGTTTGATAACATTTAGGTGTATATTTAAATCTTCTTTTTCTACTCTTTTCTCATCCAATCTTTACAGCCTCTGCTGGTTATAGGTCTCTAAAAGGGATCTTTACACCACAGACCATGTGCCGCTTGGATACCGCAGTTTCACGCTAGATTTTTGAGTTCGCCAGATCAGCACATTTCATTTATTAATCCGTACTATCTGCCTTTAATATTTAATGAGTTAATCTTGTATGTATATAAACATATTTTCTGAATCTCGGAAACGGCTCCAATGATTTTCCTGAAATTCAGCATGTAGCGGGGTTTGGAAGAGAAAAATGTAAGCTGTGGTAGCCCAGCGGTAACACCGTGCGCCTCTTTCGACGATGTCTAGGGTTCAAACCCCGGGCAGGCACCAATGAGTTTTCTAGTAAAACTTATGTGTCTAATTGATAATTGCAATTTATCACACGCTTTTCGGTGAAGGAAAACATCGTGAGGAAACCTGCATATCTCTAGAGAATTCTGGGGATATGTGTAACCTACCAATCCGCATTGGAGCAGCGTGGTAGGTCTAAGCTACAATCCTTCTCTCCAAAAAAAAAAAACGGAGTGAAGAGGCCTATGCCCAGCAGTGGGATAGTAACAGGCCGTTACTTACTAACGGCCGGACCAAAAATTTTCAATACCCGGGTTCGAATCCTACATGTCACCGGTGCCTTCTTTTTTTTATCTTTAAAAAAATTACCGAGCAAGGGTCGGTCACCCAGGTACTTCTATTATTATACACCCATTGTGCGTACGTGTATTTGTTTACCCTTCTTCGACGTCCAACGGATAAAAGTGATTTTTAATATGAAGAAGTTGGATAAACATAACTCAAGTCAGTTGGACTTTTAATTACCCTAAAAGCCTCTTTATTAGGTTCTAATAGTTTCAAGAGTGAAATCATTATCAAAAAGGTTACCGCAAGTTTATATTATGTTCATATTATTATTACTATGACAAATATTGAAACATCATAAAGTTATTATCATTATCATTACACTTGCATTGAATCATGAACTAATTGCACAGGCACAATTTTAATTTATTTTCTATCAAATGGCCACAATATTGAATGCGAAAACGACGGTCGCATTTCGTTGCAAATGGCTTTGCGAACATGAGATACAGAGAATCAATATCCGGTTAGAGTGATTTATATATTATTGCTCTAGCGGAGAACTTCGACTTGACATTCGTTGTATAGATGTGTTAGCACCAATTTGCAAACATATTAACGTCCACAAAATTGAACACTATAAATTGAATAATATTCTAGTTTTGAAATAATTTCTGTAGGGAACATACCGTAACTGGAAAGACTACATTAACTGGGACGTTTTTATGCATATAAGAAAGGCACGTTTGAAATAGTAAAGATCTGAGAGTTAAAAGCATGAAAACACTATCAGTTTTATTTAGAATGGATATTAGAAGCCAACTTATAAAGGTGCTTAAATGATATATATTTCAAGACTAGAGCGTTTTGTAATACTACATTTCAAAACAAAAACAGATCGAGTCGTCAATATGCAAAGCGATTTATTTTTCAGCCTTCAAACCTTCAGTATATGCAAATTGAAAGACGCGGTTGTCGCTTCACCCATAAACAGAAGCGCTTTCACTTTCCGATGACACAATCACGAAATGTTGTTGTTCACGTGCGAAGCTTAATCATTATACCTGGTCCCTATTGATGTTACTTATCAACGGTAAAGGGAATATGTATATAAAGAAAGAACGTGTGTATTATAGGTCCCCTACGGTACCCTAGAAACAAGGTAAATAAGGCAGGTAGAGTTTCCATACTTCCATAGTAATATTATAACTGTGATTGTTGGTATGGAGTTAGTATAAGGGCTTGAAATCGATACAGATATACTTGTACGTTTTGTTGTGTTCTGAGAAGCTGAACAGAAGAAGCTAGAGTGCTAAATAATGTCGATATTGGTACTTAATTAGGATTTCTACGAATTTAATTTTTATTTTTCAAAATTTTTCTATTAAACCCAATTTCTATTTTTTTTTAGATACTTCCATTATTAATAATATTTGTTTATCTGTACACATTAATAGAAACATTTTTAAATTCATCTTACGCTACAGCTTGTTTATGATATTATAATATATTTTAAAATAAACTCTGAAGATAACTTGGGATAGAGTGGAATAAACATTCAACCTTATGATTATTAATTGTACCTAAGATTTTATCTTTAGTAATATATTATATAATACATTGCTTGACTTGTATTGATGTCAATAACATGAATAGATACAGAGACAACGCTACAGATAACACGAGTATATACAGTAATAATTTCTAGGCTCAATTTTATGCTTGAACATACAATGAAAACCCATTAATTTCAATCAATAAGTAATAACTATATATTATTATTTATGTTTCATTTAGTCGTACACAAAGATGGAACAGCGATTCTAATGCTAATCCTTAGCTCGGATTTTAATAGACTGGTCCGATAGACATATCGAGGGTTAGTTTTTAACTAGACTTTTATAGCAATGGCATTGGTAAAGGATATTTAAAAATATTATGCACATTGTAAACAAGGTTATTTCATCATCATCATCATCTATCTGTGAAAACTTTTAATTGGCTTTATTTTGTAATTTATTTTTTGTATCTATTGTAATGTAATAGCTGTAAGTTTTCCTTATAAAATAAAATAAATAAAAATAAATCATTTTCCTGCCCTTATCCTACCTAGAGTGGGGTCGGCAAATGCTATAAAAATGTTGTGGCATGATTTGGCTAGGTATTTTACGACCGGCCGCCTGCCTGACGTCAACTTACCTTAGTCGCCTTTTGCGACACCTCGGTAAGAAAGAGGATAGTCTTTTCTACTCAACCGGATACCACACGGCGGGTCAACTTACCTCAGTTGCCCTTTACGACACCTCGGCAATAAATGAGGGTGGTCTATTCTACTCAGCCGGATACCACAATGCCGGTCTAAAGACGGTGTAAATAAGGTTATTACATATAAATAAATAAATTAGGTAATTATTTCATCAATATTAAATTTTTATATGTGTATAGTAAATTTTTAGTTAGAAACGTCATTTCAATATTGTCACTAGTTTCTCTCTTGGTAGAGCCAACGGAGAAGGGCGACATAAGATGTCAACATAATGGCAATCATTAAATGAACTTCTTAACTGTATTATAAAAAACAAAAAGTGAATCGGTTAGTGATATTGTTTTAACATGTAAATTGGTACATCTCAACCAGAAAATTATTGTTTCTTGGATCATCTTTGTATCACTTAGCTGTAAAGTTTGCCTAAACCAGGCCTCATTCGAGTAAGCTAATGTAATTATGTACTGAGCAATACACGAAAAGACTTGAATGATGACTCATTGATAAAATGACAGCAGGTTGACTGTGGATGATAAAAAGTACAATTCATCGAAATAATTCACGCTGTGTACAATTATAAGTTGAATTGTGTATTCGTGCCATAAAGAATAAAAATTAATATCTTTATATACATCTAAGTTAACTTGAGCTAAGCACAAACGAAGAAGTCAATGGTTAAAACCATGTTAAAGTATAAAAGTATACTTTTATCAAATTGATATCTTTTCGAACTGACAAAAAGCTGTTTACCCTAACGGCTTTTACAGCGTCGCCACGCGGGATGCGCAAGCGCAGAAGCATCGTTAAGATTGCAAATATACTCTTAAAAAATCACTAGCCTGCTGTTCGGTGCTACATGTAAGAAACAATAAAAACTACAGTGTACTTGTAAATATATAAAAATAAATAAAAAGTTCAGTGTACCTGAATCGTAACGGCTATAAATTTTTTTTCTAACGTAATACTTACTAAAGTTATTGGCTATATGGGTGACTATTCTCAAGAAAAATTTATAGAAAATAAATTATCATACTTAAATCTGATAAATTATTATGTACTTATACATACTTTTTATCGGGATTTAAGTATTCATCTGGGATCTACTTATTATTGTCACAAAACCTTGCAAGAACTATTAACAATACGAGTATAATTTACTGTTTAAAGTGCTCTTAAGATACGGAGTGAAAGTTACAGGTCGTGAAATAGATACTCTAGATTCCATCAATTCACTTTACTTAGATTACCATACCTCCATCATTATTACTCCTCAAAAATGTTGCTGCTCATTAAAATATTATATATGTAATGAAACGACGCTTGCTTGTTTGTGACTGACTTTATTATTTGCTTACCTACATAACTGACAACAACATACACTACATCTTTCCCCTCATAAAAGAAATACAAATTAACCAATAAAGCATGCATGCATATAAACACAACGCCGTTATTATATTTGTTTTCTTTTTTTTTTTAAGTATATTTTTAGTACAGTAGGCATTGATTACTTAAGTTATCCATATTATAAAAAGCAACAATTAACTTATAAACAAAAATAGTTTGACTTAAAGCTAACGTAACTTAAAATCTCAGTAGAAAAGAAAAACAATAAGTAAAAGTAATAAAAAGAAGAACAATTACATAATATATACATAAAACAACATAACAATAAATACATTTGCAACAAATATATATCCTGATTGGTAATAAATAGATAAAATTAGTGAGCTTGACTTAAAGCGGTAATGAAAATGTTATATTTAATCATTATTTATGAGTAATCGAGCTTGCTTTCTTGTAACAGGACCGCGTATCTCAGGAAAAGATTCCCGTTCACTATCGCGTTTTGGTTCTATCGCCATGTCCGCGGTTCGATTGTCGGACCCTCCGCTGCATGCAGTGTCCGCATCGCGACCAGCTTGCACGTCATCGCGCAGCGGATATTGTACCTGTCGCTGTACGAGATGCCGCCGGTTACGTCGATATTTGCGCCCCATTTCATCCTGTACTATGTAAGACCGAGGTTCCGCAGCCTGACTAACCACTTTTGCGAATTTCCGCTCTTTACCGTCCGTCATCACAACTTTGTCGTTATTATAAAGAAGTGGAAGATCTCTGGTCGACCTATCATATAGAACTTTTTGTTTTTGTTGATGTTTTATTACGGCGGTGTAGTTCTTCTTACGATCGACCGCTTCTCCGAATTGAGCATGATAAGTAGGTAGCCGCGTGTTTAACTTTCTGCCCATAAGAATTTGCGCGGGTGAGTCGATGTCCTCCCGCGGCGTATTTCTGAGATTTAGTAAACTTAAATAATAATCCTCGCCCGCGTCAAAACATTTTTTCAATAAATTTTTAATAGTACGCACGGTGCGCTCACTTTTACCGTTACTTTGAGCATACAGCGGAGATGATTTAGTATGTATAATATCCCACTCACGAAGGAAGCCGCGAAATTCAGAAGAAGAGTACGCCGGACCGTTATCCGTCACTAACTCGATCGGTATCCCGTACCTAGCGAACTGTTCCTTCAAGGCTTTTATGACTGATTTACTATTAATGGAACTTAATTCGTTTATTTCGACGAAATTAGAAAAATAGTCAACTAAAAGCAGGTAATATTTCTTGCGATATTCGAAAATATCCGATCCTACCTTAAACCAGGGAACATCTGGAATAACGTGTGGTACTAATGGCTCGCGGCGCGGCGCCGGCGCAAGCCGCTCGCACGCCGCGCACTCGCGTACGGCGCGCTCGATGTCTCGCGCCATGCCCGGCCAGAACATCACTTGTCGCGCGCGTCGCTTGCAGCGTTCGATTCCCAGATGCCCCTCGTGTATTCTTTGCAACATTTGCCCCCTTAATGTTTCCGGAATATATAGCAAATACCCCTTAATGATTAACTCGTCGACGTACTGCAGAATTTCACGATACGGCCAAAACACTCTAAGATTGACCTTTACTTTATATTTATTTTTTGGCCATCCGTCTATTATATATTTTATTAAATCTTGACATACTTCATCCTTAGCCACATGCTCTCTCACTAAATTTAACTTTTGATCACTAAACTGCAAATTGTTAATCATAAAACAAGACTGAGTTTCTAAGCTATCATTTAATCTCTCATACATATGTTCCGATACAGGCGCCCGAGAAAGCGTGTCCGCGATATACATATATTTTCCGGGAGTATATATAACTTTAAATTCATATCTCTGTACTCTTAATAACATGCGCTGTAACCTTGCCGGAACCGATGTTAAGGATTTTTTAAAAATCGATTCAAGCGGTTTATGATCAGACTGTACTGTAACGTCACATCTTCCAAAAATATATTGATGAAACCGTTCACACGCAAAAACGATAGCAAGCATTTCTTTCTCGATCTGCGCGTACCGCCGCTGCGTGTCGGTGAGCGTGAGCGACGCGAACTCGACGGGGCGGCCCGCCTGCAGCAGCACCGCACCCAGCGCCTCCGAGCTGGCGTCCACCGACAGCACCACTGGCAGCTCGCTCGAATACAGCGCCAGCACTGGTGCCGTTGCTATTTTAGTTTTGAGCAAACTCACTGCTTCAGAATGGTGAGATTCCCACAGCCATTCCGCATTATTTTTTAAAAGACTCCTAAGTACGGCCACCGATTGTGAATAATTAGGTATGAATTTTGAAAGATAATTGATCATTCCTAAAAACCGCTCTAACGCTTTCTTATCATTAGGTTCCGGCATTTCTAAAATAGACTTCACTTTAACATTATCCGGTCTCATACCACGCTCATCGAAAATATGACCCAAGTACGTTATCTCGTTTACCCCAATCTTGCACTTATCTTTATTAAAACGCAAACCTATCTCTCTCGCTCTTTCAAGTAATCGTTTTAAGCGTGAATCATGCTCGTCCCGAGTCTTACCCCAGACCACTATATCATCTATAAAAGAGTCCACACCGTCCAGATCCTCCAGATATTGCCTCACTTTCGAATGAAACATCTCTGGCGCACAACTAACTCCGTATGGCAAACGCAAAAACTGATATCTGCCAAAGGGTGTACTAAAGGTACACAGGTCGGCGCTGGCGTCGTCCAGCTGCAGCATCCAAAAGCCCGAGCGAGCGTCGAGCACGCTGAAGTACCGCGCGCCGCGCAGCCTCGCGGCCAGGTCGGTCACCGTGGGGAGAGTGAAATGGGCCCGCTTGATCGCACGATTTAAAGGCCGCGGGTCTAAACATATTCGTATATCTCCATTTTTTTTCGCTACAATGACTATAGCATTCACCCACTCGGTTGGATGTTGAACTTTACGAATTACTCCCAATTTTTCCATACGCTGTAACTCAATGTATAATTTATCTTTGAGCCCGAGGGGTATCTTACGTGCCGGACATATGATCGGCTGAACGGTTCGATCGATGACTATTCTATGCGTTCCCGGTAATTTACCAAGGCCATCAAATAAATCTGAAAAGTTCCTGCCAATATTAACAAAATCAACGCGTTGTATTAAACCTAATTTTACACAGGCATTTAATCCTAAAATATTTTGAGATTGCATATTACACACAACAAATTTAAGGTTATATTCGTTTTGTTTATATTTAACTGACAGCTCACATTGACCTATTACTGGCACGACATTGCCCGTATAAGAATGCACTCGCCCATTATAAGCGCTTAGATATTCATAACTATAACCTAAATACTCATAATCATATTTTGACAGAATATTTAACATCGATCCTGTATCTAATTTAAAACTTAACTGCTTACCATTACAGTCCATTATCTCAGTCCATTCCTTTGTTATACCACATTTTTTCTCATACTCCTTAATTACATTCACGTAAACTATTTCATCATCGGAACCTTCCGACGTAACACTCTCACTCAGGTTATGCACTCTATTAGCACTTAATTTACTTAATTTACACATACGGGCAAAATGACCACGGCCCCTACACGCAAAACACACTGAATTAATTGCCGGACACCGCTCTTTAGTTACGCAGAACTCACTACCGCATCGCGCGCACCCGCGCGATTCCCACTGCGCGGCTGTGCGCACCGTGGCGCTCGCGCCGCCAGCACCGCGGCCGCCGAGCCCGCGCGCCCGCGCCGGCCACGACGCGCCTCCACCGCGAACTCGGCCTCTCGACGCCTCTCGAACATTTCGATGCGCTAATCCATCCACCTGGACACTAGAACTCGCCTCCTCTATTTGCCGGCTTTCATGTCTCGACATTTCATCGGCCTCACATATTTGTATCGCTTTCGCCAGGTTTAAATCGTCAGTTCTGAGCAGCCGATCCCGCACGACCGTGTTACATATTCCGCATACAATACGATCTTTTATTAAATCATCCGTGAGATGCTCGAACTTGCAGCCGTGACTGAGTAATTTAAGCGCCGTCACATATTTGCTAATAGTTTCACCTTCAACTTGATTTCTTGAAAAAAACTTAAACCGTAGCATAGTAACATTTGTTTTAGTGCCGAAATAAACATCGAACTTATTTTTTAAACATGCCAAGTCATCTGCACTTTCACCTTTAGCGTACACAAATGTAGAATATATTTCATAGCCCTCCGGTCCGATGAGATTCACAAGCAAACTGGCCTGCACATCTGGCGATTCTCTTATCACCCCCGATGCCTTGAGAAATATAGTGAATTGTTTCCACCATTTTGCCCACGCGTCGGCCCGTGCGGCGGGACTGCCATCAATATGCAATTCAGATGGTGGTCGTGCGTGTTCCATCACAATTTATTATATAACACACTCTGTGTTTTCTTCAATAACATAAATATCCGTATATTCACTCCTAAATTTCATAAAAAACTTATTAAATGCGTGCACCGCTGTCACCATGTAATGAAACGACGCTTGCTTGTTTGTGACTGACTTTATTATTTGCTTACCTACATAACTGACAACAACATACACTACAATATATTTATTGAAATCTTGCATATTTGAGCGATTTATAGTGGTTATGGTAAAAATAAATACCATATAGATATTGTTGCTGTTTTTATCTTATACAAACAGTACATTACAGAAACTAAAGCAATAACTCAAGGAAAAGGTTTATTGTATGTATTTTCTATCCGATATGATCTCAACGGCTATTATTATCGATTATGTATCTCTACAATAGCAGAAAACGGCCATAAAAATTAAGAGCTGGCCGTTAATATTTATTTACAAATACTTTTTATTTGCATTTACAAAGACTTTTTTCATATCTCAATTATGGCTCAATTTTAAAATTTAACATAATACTAGGCTTTGGCCTTTTTGGTTTTGGCTAGGTATGTTATGACCGGCCGCCGGCTGGCGTCATCTTAACTTGCTCGCCTTTTACGACACCTTGGTAATACATGAGGGTGGTTCTTTCTGCTCAGTCGTACCACAATGTAAGAAAGAAAGAATGAAGAAATGAGGGTGGTTTATTTTACTTAGACGAATACCACACGGCGGACAATGCATTAATATTTATTACAAAGTCCTACCCAGCGTCTCAATTAACCTATAGACTGATTGATTCACGGGGAAGGTTCTAGTGTTTCATTTGTTTATTAATCAATTATTCTAAATATGACGATAACTGTTGATAATGTGGGAATAAATCTATCGGCCTGGGAGAAACCGAAAACACTGCCGTGCCGAAATGCGTTTGACGTATAACAGAAAAACGTACAGTGATATTCCTATATTCTAAGGATAACTTAGTATAGCCATTCTAACCTTGAAAGAATGGGCGGATACAATGCGTTATTTGAAAGTTTATTTAATTAAACGAGTGCAGTATTAATTCTTATTAACTTTCAAACGTCATTTTACCTTAAGCATTTCGTGCTCAATATTATGATTCGTTACACCAAATAATTAAAATATGTTAGAAGTCTTTGCAAAAAACGCGTACGGAAAAAATATTAGATCAGGGGAAATCGAAAACAGACACAGCAAAGCGCGGCCGGGTCTTCTAGTCTTACTCATAAAACAGTTAAACTGTATCCAATTGATGTAAAGGGCGTTTAACGGTCTGACGAAATTGAGTCAACTTTCACTCGAATTTTATGTTCCAAAAGGTTGCCACTGTAATGTAAAGTAATGATTATAGCCTTATGATAGCTATTCTTTTAACATTTCATATGAAATAGTAGGTACAAGAGATGGCTACAGTAAAAATCACCGAGTAGCCATCATACAGTAATGGGTCACCAATTTGGATGTTTTGCTTTAAACATGAAGAAAAATTAAATCCCATAAGGTGCTTCACTACATATTATAAAACAAAGTCGCATTCTTTGTTTGTCCATATATCCCTATGTATGCATAAAACTTTAAAACTACGCAACAGATTTTGATGCGGTTTTTTTAATAGATAGAGTGATTCAAGAGGAAGGTTTGTATGTATTCATATTAACATTCAATACAGAGTAGAGAAATACTGTAATTTTTGAGGTTTCTGTAAATAATTACATTTTTTCCGCTTACAATGCAAACGCAGGCTAAATCCTACGAGATTTATCAAAATGATGTACTAAGTATTTGTACACCTTGAAAAGGTCTACAGAAAAGTCCGCGATGGTATATGTCTATCTCTTATGGATAACTCACAATAGCATTTTTTGTCATTTACTTTTTACGAAAAATAATGCCTTATTTTTGAAGCAATTTTTATACAATACAGCATTAATCCTTATCCAATGAAGTACCTTAAATAAATTGTTGATTTAATATACATCAATATGGCCGTTTACAGCATGTAATTTAAGTGAACTTGGAGATATTTCAGATTTAAAATGCCGTGAGGACGCCGCGCTTCGCCCTATAGCACTTCGAATCTAGCAGCTATATGTCGCTCTTTCAAGAGTTTGTTTAACGACAAAGGAGCTGTGAATGTTGTATATAAAGACATTCTGTAATTAATTATAAAAATAAAATACATAGGGAAAAGTAAATAAGTAAAAATGTACTATATGAATTTAGATATTCCAAAGATAGCAGGAAATCTTGTTGGTATAGGGAAAGGAAATTGTTTTTCTCCAAATTTAACGCTTGGGGGCCACGGGCAGTAATAAATAAATCAAAACTACTGGATCATTTTTTTACACAGACTGACATGGGATATATATTTTATACCTGTGCGAAGCAGGGGCAGGCCGCTAGTACTACATAAAAATAGAAAAATGTCTGTAACGAATGGTAATAAAAAAATTATTATATTCGATTCATTCGAGATTCATGGTGTCTCTAATTTTAACATGTATTGTTGTTTTAAAGAAAGTAATAAGAACGTCAAATAACAATAGAAGTCGGGCACTTGCAACAATTGTAATAAATGGCTCCAGTTTCAATTGTCAGGAATAAATTGAATGTACGCAAGTCGCTTACAGTAATTATTGTCATGTGAATGTATACCCTGCACATCTTTTATTGTACCCAAATGCTAATGGATTGCAACTGATTGTATGTAATTTATCAAGAGAGTTCGTTCCTTGTTATAACCGTTATAAGTTCAGTATTGTTATGATTAGTATGGTCTACATTTAGATAGAGCATAACATAGATCATTTATTATCGCAGATTACAACAATCATCGTTTCTTTTTTGTATATTGTTTGGTCCCTAGGAGAAATATTTTTGAAAAAAGAGTATGAGTTCTGAATAAAATCATAAATAGAGTATGTCGTTACAAATAACAAAAATGTTATTACTTTACGTACGAGTATTTCCTCAACGAAACACATTTAATTAATGCTACATTATAATAAACGCAATGATAACAATGAAGTTGCGAATACTTGGCCAATCAAAAATGACTCTAATAATATTTTCAGATAAATTTTTGGTGAAATATTGTTTAATTACCATCCAATAACAAACACATAGCTACGTAGATTATTCCACGACAAGTAATAATTATTACCGCTTATAAAACCATAGTCACTTTATAAAAGGTTTTTAATTCTTGTTTTATTTTTGCCTTGGAAGTTGGTCACGGTCTATATAGTACTCGCATTTTGTTTGATAAAAAAACTAAATCAAGGCTAAGGAAACAAAGAAATTACAACTGATTTAAATATAATTCTGAAGGATATTTAAGGCACGTTTTTTTTAAATTAAACGTTAATTGTTAATATACATATATAGTTTTCCATATGTAGCGCGTCGAAAAAGAAAATAAGTTGCTAAATAAATGATCATTGAAATTTTATCAAAGGCAAACTGGAATTCTGAGTTGTTGATAGCATTCATGGCATAAGATACAGTTCATGCTGTTTAAGTAAACGTGTTAGAAAATAAACTGTCGTGACATATTTTGCCACATTTTATACCTCATTGACTCTTTGAGGTTCACCACCCCAGATATCCCTCCAGTGTATGAAGTGATGGAAATGGTTCATATAGTTGTGATGTCGATGATCACGTTTTTTGCGGAAGTCTGTAGGAGAAGGCGGCGCAGTGAGTGATTGTCGACGTCCACTGCCCACTGCGACTATAATAGGAGGCTGTTGTATATTTAACAGCCTCATCGTTTCCGGTTCATCGGACGAGATACTATCCCTATGTAATCGAGTGGACCTCGACGGGCCCAGACTACATTGAGACTCCTGCTTCTTCATTTTGATATTCCTATAACGAAACAAAACACTCGACAAATGCCGATCGGAACATAGACCGTGAATGTCACGACGCGAACTATGAAAACATTCGTTTGGATCTATATAAGCACTTATTGCCGGAGGATAAAGGCGTGTGGCGCGAGCGACGCCGGCCTCAGACTGCGGCGCGGTGGCGGATACACGTGGATGCCAGTTCAGACGTCAAAACAATGGGCGATGCTATACTGCTATACATCGTTTTAACTGTTAGAAATATTAGAAACAATGAGATTCTGAACATATAAAATTTAGAAGGCAGTGACAATAACTAATTATTGAAATAACTTATTAAATATTTTCTGTCTAGATAGTAAGACACTATTCAAAATAGAAGTCATAATCTTATTCTTTTACAACACAAATTTGTGTTGAACATATAATTGTCAAAACTATGCTATTACTAAATGTATTAAATTTATCAAATGTCAAATTTGAGTATGAAATGGTACCATATTCAGAATAAAATACTTCCTACAAAGATTTTGGTTTAGATATTGCAACACTGCACAATACCATGACATGGAAAGCTAATGAGAATATTATCTTTATCGCGGATTATAGCAAAATAATATTCTCATTAGTTTTGTATTATGGACCTCCACAAAGTAACACCTAATTCTATAAATTGCCATGACATGCATTATGCACTTAGATATATATATTCCAATTAAGATGTCAGGATCACAAATTATTAGATACAAAAACAATATTACTCCCTTTTCATTATCCTTTCAATGTAGTAAATATAAGATTTATTTTATATACCATAAATTTATATAGACTTATGCAAACCTAAAGTATGATTTAAACAAATGACTAAATATAAAAAGCTATATTGCAATTAATTGAAATTGTGTAAATTAATAATTGTAGTGAGGTATTCGATGAAACTTGTTATATAATCACTAGAGTTTTTCCTTATTTCTATGGTGTGTGGACTAACACTACTGTAGACCAAAAGTTAATTAAATTAAGGCAATTTTATACTGATCACCTCATATATTTATTAATAACTGATTTGATCATGTAGAGTCATAGCCATAGAGATGCCTATAATGGGCAACCAGGATCCGGATTTATATGTCGTCGCTGGGAATATTCATTGTTTTAAAGCACTGAGGTATTTTGGCCAAAAATCTGGCTTAACTACCAAATGCCATCCTTCTGAGTAAGATTTTCTATGTATCTACTTAATTAAATTAGTTTAAAATTAACAAAAAAATATTTTAAATCAGAAATTTATTTAATATTACATAAATTAAGCTTAAATGTACAAGGATCGTGTAGTTTACTTGACTTTTAAAACGCTTCTTATATCACAAGTGATCCTTGACTGACATATCAAAAGCGTATTTAAAGTTATGAATTTCCTAATAATTCTATTAAATTTCAAAATTAAATTTACTAATTAAAAAATACTGAAAATCCCTATACTAACATTATAGTGAATGTGTGTACAGGTCAAACAAGGGTCTTCTATTAAAATTTAACTTACGTGGGATTTCTGTTTATCTGGAGCATCAGTCTTTACATAGCACCTATTTTATACACTACACAGTCGGATAAAATTTAAGTAAAACACTGATCTCTTCGTAAAAATTAAAAACACTTACATACACATAGTATTAGTTTAGGGATGACATATTAATGACATTTGACCATTGACATTGTTGATTATCGTGAATAAATAATGTTCTACTGCTTAGCAAGGCGTGCATCAATGTAATGCACGTTTTACGGATTCTATTTTAAGTATATTTACAGGTCCATCAAAAATAATAATTTGTATATTCTGATGTATGCTCTTTTACTAGTACGACAATAGCATGTTCATTAACTCAATTTGACCGTTGTATTGGTTTCTACATCATCAAACTATCTTTAGATTATTTCTTATCTAAAGATTCGGTAATTTCTTATCTTAAAAATAAGAGAAAAGAGTTTAAAAAAAGAGGATAATTAAAATAACAGATTTAAAAAGAAATCCGTTTATAATGAACTAAAAATCGATTGATTTACTAAAATAATCGATTAATATAAAACACGATTATTATTTATTTTCGCAACCCTGATTTTTATGTCGTCAAAGTTCAAATGTCAACATTCAATTTCGAGTTAATACTAATAGTTTATGTCATAGATTATACACTGTCCATTATATTAACCATCTTTTGACAGATTGACGATAGTGATGTCCTAAAGATTCTCGTATGCGATACCATTCCGATTATAGTACCTACTATCATTAATCGAATTACGTACCTAAGTAATTCGATTAATGATAACCTACGTAAACTAGATTACTACTTGAGAAAAGAAATTCCAACTTTGAGAAAACTTATTGTTTCTTTGAAAAGAAGTGGTCTATTTCATGGTGAAAAATCTTCTTTGGTCAAAGTTTTGAACACAATTGGCTTTTCATATAATAAGTTAAATAAAAGAAAATTATTAATGGAACGCACAGATATAGCTATAGCACGTTGTGATTTTTTAAGAGAGGCAAAGAAAATACAAGATTGGGCAAATATTGTTTTCACGGATGAAACATGGCTCAACGCTAACCACACACTATCTCGTTTCTGGACTGATGATACTGCTGATTCCACTTCCTCAGTACCAATGGGAAAAGGTGAGCGCCTAATCATTTGCCATGCAGGTACAGCAAAAGGATTTGTACAAGACGCACTGTTGGCATTTAAATCGAAGAAATCAAATGACTACCACGAAGAGATGAATGCAAATGTGTATGAAGAGTAGTTCAAAAAAATGCTCATTTCATTGGAAGAACCATCAATAATTTTTATTAATATAATGCGCCCTACCACTCCCGTCAAATTGACAAAATGCCAACACAGGCTAATAAAAAGCATGAAATAATTAATTGGCTTCGGGACAATGGAGAAAATGTGGACGACTCAATGTTAAAAGTTGAATTAATAAAAATATTAAAAACCAAAAAGAGAGCAAAACGCTATGTAATCAATGAAATGGCAGCAGAATATGGCCATACTGTTCTTCGGATTCCTCCATACCACTGCCAGTACAACGCAATAGAACTTATATGGGCACAAGTAAAAGGGCATGCTGCGAGATGCAATACAAGCCCCCCATTCACAGCGAATAAAATGTTGCAATTGCTAAAAAATGCTTGCACCCACGTAACGGCCGAGAACTGGGCAAGTGTGGTGGAAAGAACTAAAAGAGTAATATTCTCTGATTGGGAACGTGATATTGCGTTTGATAATATATTATCTACACAAGAGCTAATAATAACTGCTACTGAAGACTCCTCATCGGAGGAGTCTAGTGTTGATTATCATTCCGACGACTCGTGCTAATAAAATAAATTAAAATATCCTGATTGTTTTATTTGTATTCATGTATTAACTAAGAAGAAAGTAAAACTTTATATAATGTTATTAAATGTCTTTTAATACTCGTAACATCGATTTCTACCGATTATTTTTAATCTGTGGCATAATCGTAGTAACCCATTATGTGTGACATCACTAAGTGGGCGGTACCCATCCATAAAGTACAAATATTATTTGTATGATATTTGTACGTAAGCAATACAAAACTTAATGAGCGTGAGCTGTCAAAAGACTGATAATATGATGGACGCAGTATATTAACTATAAAATAGATGGTTGAGATTCATACATTGGCGCGAGCCTATTTTCGGTGGTATGGGGGGTGCAGAGTAACACTATAGCTACTTACATTCTCATTCATAAAAAACTATCTGCCTCTCACCCGTTTCATTCATAAAAACGGATTTAGTCTCAGCTCTGACTCTTTCTCACATATGGAGTAGTAATATACATAGATTAATAACTATAAAATAGATGGTTGAGATTCATACATTGGCGCGAGCCTATTTTCGGTGGTATGGGGGGGGGTGCAGAGTAGCACTATAGCTACTTACATTCTCATTCATAAAAAAACTATCTGCCTCTCACCCGTTTCATTCATAAAAACGGATTTAGTCTCAGCTCTGACTCTTTCTCACATATGGAGTAGTAATATATATAACGTATGACGTAAAATTGTAGTAAAATTAGTGATGTACTTGGTGCGCTAAAACCGTAACTAGTGATGTCAAAGTTTTATCGATTCACATTTTACTCTTACCGATTATTTGGATAACCGGTTTTCCTGTAACATATTAATAATGATTTTTAGATTTTAATAAAACAAAATATTTAAGGAAATTCTTTAATAGACTTTTACTGTAATAAAAAAATTTATATTCAACAGCCGTTTTACATTTCTATGTGCATGCTTCTTAAAAAAAAAAGTTTTTTCCTAAACACGCTAAAAGTGCAACTTCAAAAATGATTACTATTTTTAAATAGGAAACAGAATCGGCGATCATGTATCTTGAAAATATAGGAATTGTAATTTAAATTATTATATATTATTATTAAATATAATTAATTATAAGTATTCACTCGAAAACAAATTTACAAGATTAGTATTTGAAACAATAGATGCTTTCGTTTTTACCGTTTTAGTATTTAGGAAAAAACATTATAGGTACTTAAAAAGAGTATACTTGATGGTAAATTATAAATATTAGTCTTTTTTAGATATATTGGTAGTAGTTTTATAGAATATTAGTGGTTTTTATCTCTAAGTATAATATTTTCCATCAAACCAGTTAACACTTCGGATTTATACATATAAAGTAAGAATTAAATTGTGAAATTTTGCCATAATTAATGTGCCAATTGATACCAAGCTTTTCGATGAAAGAAAACATCATGAGGAACTATACTCCATGGGTTAAGTATTTAACTAAATGTAAACATGTCAAAACAGGTAGTTTATAGTAGGCATTATCTGCCTACTATAAAGTACCTTTTTTATTACAACACATTATACTAACATTTAATATAATTTTTAATTCTTTTAAAGAATTTAAAATTATTGATAGTATTCGCACCACTTTATTATGGCGTGATTGCTATCAATAATTTTTACAAACTTTGAAACAATAAATAAGAATTATAAAATTTTTAAAGAAAACGATGGATAATATTAAATACACTAAATTACTACACATTTAAGTATCACAGAGTGAAGCTCGTAGAATATTGATATTATGTTGCGTTGGTTAATCCAAATACCATTTTAGGTAGTTTACTTGGCTAATTTGTATCTGCTGAATTTTATTAAATTATATATTGCTGTTTTGCTATACTAAAGGTATAAATATTTAATTTTAGAAAATACCAATCAATTTATGAAAATTACATTTATAAATATTAGAGATATTCTTTTGACAACTGCAGTTGAATCCCAATTTTTTCATTTGTTAATAATATTATTGTTATGACATATTTGTCACTCCTGAATCACATGGTTTTGTTTGTTTACATCTTGTTATGTTTCTATACTTATGGAGTATATATAGTAAAATAATAAAATTTTTGAATCAATTTTTAAATGTTAATAATAGTAATATTAGTTAGTTACTTTTGCCTCATGTATCATAGTTCTATAACTTTACTTGCGATAAAATTTTCCATTTCCATTATCGTTTTCCAAGTATCTGCAGTACTGTGAATTCTCCTTAATTGATACACCGTTGTCTAACTCGCATTATGATTACGATTATGCAAAAAACTTTTAACAAATCATATTTATGATTAATGCAAGTTAACCAGGAATTATAGTTTTTTAAGTTATATACATTTTTGACTAATTAACACTTTACATGCCATATAATGCCATTCCAAAGATATAAGTTTTTGTGATGGATAATATAATTTTAACTAGATCAAATCTTTCAGTTTTATTAGACAATAGCGTAATTATAAAAATTTCACAATTTAAATAATCCTGTTTTGAAAATATATTACTCCCAGGATTGCTCAGGTTTTTAGTTTTGCTACACAAGTAAAAACACGTGTTTTGAATAGGAATAAATGGTGTTAATGTTAAAATACACAATTTTTAGCAGCAATACAGGCAGAACTCATATTTCATTATAAGCCCGTCGTTTAAGTAAACTAACAATTAAACTAGCAACTAAGCAATTGTTATACATTTTCCTGAGTAATGAAAATTTGAAACCCATTCATCTCAAAATATAAGTTTTTGAGTTGTACCGCTATTGCTGCACATGACCGATATATCAATATACTGAACCGGTAATATGATATGGCTTGGGTCTGGAAAATATTTCTGATGGAATACAAGGTACTATAACTATCAAACAATAATATTAACCAATCATGTTTTAAACAATGAAACCAAATTATGATCCGTTCTAGTGTGCTAGAGCCCCCTTATCCACGGATTTGAGAAAAAATCCATTTGGTCCTAGTTAAGAAGTTTCAAACTTCATAATGTTTGTCAATTATACTAATATGAATACTATTTTGAAGACACAACCTTCTCTTGAGTCCTCTAGCATTGAAGCGGACTTTTACAGCCTTATTCCAAAATTCCGAATGGTTCAGGCGGCAAAATAAATTGTTAGTGAATAAAAGCATTCGCGCTGTGAAAATGTTATTACTAATGTCAATAAATGAGGCTAAATAATTATGATTCGACTGAAGCTCTTCATATATGTTCATCTGCATCATCGGGCTCGTGGACACTTCCCGGCGGAAGAGTTCGCAGCATATTTAACCTGTAATAAATAAGTTATTCTTTAATAATGTATAGATAGAACATTAGTTTGCAAAGGTAGTCTTACAGACAATCTTGGCATTGATATCCTCTGAGTAGAATAGACCACCCTCATTTCTTACCGAGGTGTCGCGAAAACCGATTAAGGTAAGTTGACGTCGGGCAGGCGACCGGTCGTAAGATACCAAATCATGTGATAACATGTTTAAAACATGTTGTGCCTACCCCATTTAGAGTGGGATAAGGGTAGGAGAATGATGCATTGACAAATAACAGAGATTTTAAATTTTAAAAATATATTTTTAGCTTCTACTGGTCTTAAATAGTGTCTGGAAAATATTTTTTTCGTGTCTATAACTTTGTCTACAGTTATATTTTAAGTATAGAATAGAGACTATAATTATAAATTTTGTTTTTTTAATAATAAAATATAAGGGGTATCTGTGACAATCTTTGTGTTATGTTAAATATCTTTGATTTTGTACTGTTAGCAGTACCAGGCTAAAAATATTATGCTTTCCAAATACTGTATTGTATGTGACAAAGTTCCAATGATCATCACTAATATGTCTTTTAAGCTATTCTTATATCACACACTTTTTTGCATCACTATAATAGAGGAAAAATTGTACCAAACATTTTTTGTTATATCTCAAACGGATTAGGCAGTTAGCCCATTAGACATATAAGCTTCAGTTTTAATAGAAAGTGAAATGGACAGACTGACATACTTTACATCAAATATTTACTTGCCTTCATCTAGTCAAATCAATTGACCTAATCATGTGCTTCATCCCATAAAGCATCAACAGCATATAGCCCTTAGACGTCATCCCAATGAGTACTCTCTTTGGCTATGACCAGGTTCATCTGAAAATTATTGCAAATACATTTTAATAAATATGGAACAAGCTATGGATAGCTCAGCGGTGAGGCCGTTCGACTCTGTAAAGACGATCATGGGTTTATACCCCGCGCAGGCACATGTCTAATTGACAATTGCAATTTATGACACGCTTTTCGGTGAAGGAAAATATGGTAAGGAAATCCGCATACTTCTAGCGAATTCTAGGGATATGCGTAACCTACCAATCCGCATTGGAGCAACGCGATGGTAGGTCTTTGCTACAATACTTCTCTCCAAAAAACGGATAGAGGAAGCTTATGGTTCCCACTGCTGGGGTGGATAACAGGCCGTTACTTTAAACATACACATGCCAATTTTTGTGTTTACAAACAAAAATGATTTATATTTGAAACATTTTAACTCACTTGAAGAATATCAGCCATTGTATCAGATATTAATGAATTCATTGCAACAACAGTAGCAGTGCCTTGACCAGACACAGTTACTCAGACAAAAAATCTAGTTCAAATGTGCATAACTAAATGGGATAGTATGTTAAAGTATCTTGAACAAATAACTTTCTGTTAAATAATTAAAGTATGTCTGTAATCCATATTGTCTGTCGCAGAAAGAATAAAAACTATTCAGAAATAACCACCTAAAACATAGAATATAACTGATATTGGGTATGACATATGATATACAACACTTCAATAAAGCATACACAATAAATATTACTATAGAAGGAAAAGTTTAAAAGTTTTATTTTTATTATTTTAGTTTTATTTTTACTTATATTTTAAAATTAAAAAATAAAACTTCCCAATATTATTACAGTTCAATAAAAACACTAAGGATATACTATAATGCTATATGCTTCGAGGTCCCTGCTTTAATAAATGTATATATAAATTGAAAAACACTAGCTTAAATTGTACTATATATTATAGAAAAAGAATATAGCACGAAAAATACTATATTTTTATCGCTAATTGCAATTGTCGTGCTTTTTTTAATTAACTGTGAATGGAACGCACCCGCAGCCCTGCATAGGGAATGTAGGAACGAAACTCATTCATGTATTTACGGGGCTTAGTTAGTTAGTAGCTCTAACTCCGTGTCATTATCCAGCGAAAAGTAATAAAAAATAATCATGGAAAAATAAATAATGATTGAAAATAGATGTGTCCTATTTTTTTTCCTGAATTTCCTAAAAGTACTATATTTTTTTGATTTAAAAAGAAAAATAGTATTTTTCTTCAAAAAAAAGGTGGCAACCCTAATCGCGCCCTTTTTGATTAAATAGGGGCAACACTGTGCCGTTATTGTTTTCGGTGGGGACTGGAGTGGGGAGTCTTCCATTTGATAAAACGTTTCAGTGACATTCAGTCCTTGTTCGTCATTCAAGAGAAGTGCATCTCGGAACGGGAATTGTGGTATTCCTATTATATCGTGTTATTGTATATAGTGTGCGTTAACAAGAAGTTTATGGAATTGTCTAATTTTAATTAAAAATCATTTGTTGGTTTATATATTTTTGCGTAAGTAAAAAGTGATTACAGTTATATATTACGTATAACGAACGTTTCAGGTGAGTCAGTACGTTTCAATTTTCTTCGTATTAAATAGTGCAAAAGTATAGTTTATTTGTTATTAAGTTTTGGATAACTACTCACATTTTATCCGAGAATGTTTGTTGAAATTCAAACATTTGAGTTGTTGAGTTGTTGTTGTTGTGATAGTGAATGTATATAGTGCTTGTGTATGGTGGTGGCGGTGGTGGAGGTTTGTGCATGTGTTTTTTACGAATCCTGCATGTATCAGGTATGATAACCAATTGTCCACTCTACATTTAGCATTATATACATTTTCTATTTTACTTCATCGCCGATTATAGCAAAATAATTTTATTATTACTTTTGCATAATTACTCTGTTTTAATCATAGCTTAGGTAAATATAGATTATAGTATAGTAAATATACATTAGCTTCAAAAGCGCGCTACTTTGTAAGACGTTTTATTAACGGGCTAGCCATTATAAAGGTGTCGTACTGATTTCTGAAATTGCGCAGTTTTGGTAATTCGTACGTCATTAATTTTTACAATTTTTTTTGTAATGGTTATGTGTTGCGGTTGGCAAAGAGCCGGTATTTGGCACCTGCAATACATGTAAAACCTTAATTCTTTTCCCAGTCGCTTTTGGCTACTGATGTTTGAGTGCACGCTTACATCTGTGGCTAAAATTACGGGAATCTAACTTAGCTTCATAAATTCAGACTTCACTTGAGTATTAGTTACCTCAAATGCATTTTCTCAAATTACAGAGGTCCTGGTGGTTGACGCTACTGTTCGGCCTGGCGCTGTTCGAGCGCTCGAGGCGACGGCGGAGCGACAGCAGCTGCGGCATAGCCGGACGGGCCGGCCTGGGGTGAGGGGCGGCGGCACGTCTCCATTGGCAGCAGCGAGGCCAGACCAGCGTAGCTCGTGGAGTCACGAGGCCAGCTGTCGGACTGCCCTCCTGTAAAATTAATCCATTAATTTCATTCAATCCATTAATTTTTACATTTTTTTTTTGTAATGGTAATGTGTTGCGGTTGGCAAAGAGCCGGTATTTGGCACCTGCAATACATGTAAAACCTTAATTCTTTTCCCAGTCGCTTTTGGCTACTGATGTTTGAGTGCACGCTTACATCTGTGGCTGAAATTACGGGAATCTAACTTAGCTTCATAAATTCAGACTTCACTTGAGTATTAATTACCTCAAATGCATTTTCTCAAATTACAGAGGTCCTGGTGGTTGACGCTACTGTTCGGCCTGGCGCTGTTCGAGCGCTCGAGGTGACGGTGGAGCGACAGCAGCTGCGGCATAGCCGGACGGGCCGGCCTGGGGTGAGGGGCGGCGGCACGTCTCCATTGGCAGCAGCGAGGCCAGACCAGCGTAGCTCGTGGAGTCACGAGGCCAGCTGTCGGACTGCCCTCCTGTAAAATTAATCCATTAATTTCATTCAATCCATTAATTTTTACATTTTTTTTTGTAATGGTAATGTGTTGCGGTTGGCAAAGAGCCGGTATTTGGCACCTGCAATACATGTAAAACCTTAATTCTTTTCCCAGTCGCTTTTGGCTACTGATGTTTGAGTGCACGCTTACATCTGTGGCTGAAATTACGGGAATCTAACTTAGCTTCATAAATTCAGACTTCACTTGAGTATTAGTTACCTCAAATGCATTTTCTCAAATTACAGAGGTCCTGGTGGTTGACGCTACTGTTCGGCCTGGCGCTGTTCGAGCGCTCGAGGCGACGGCGGAGCGACAGCAGCTGCGGCATAGCCGGACGGGCCGGCCTGGGGTGAGGGGCGGCGGCACGTCTCTATTGGCAGCCGCGAGGCCAGACCAGCGTAGCTCGTGGAGTCACGAGGCCAGCTGTCGGACTGCCCTCCTGTAAAATTAATCCATTAATTTCATTCAATTCATTAATTTTTACATTTTTTTTTGTAATGGTAATGTGTTGCGGTTGGCAAAGAGCCGGTATTTGGCACCTGCAATACATGTAAAACCTTAATTCTTTTCCCAGTCGCTTTTGGCTACTGATGTTTGAGTGCACGCTTACATCTGTGGCTGAAATTACGGGAATCTAACTTAGCTTCATAAATTCAGACTTCACTTGAGTATTAGTTACCTCAAATGCATTTTCTCAAATTACAGAGGTCCTGGTGGTTGACGCTACTGTTCGGCCTGGCGCTGTTCGAGCGCTCGAGGCGACGGCGGAGCGACAGCAGCTGCGGCATAGCCGGACGGGCCGGCCTGGGGTGAGGGGCGGCGGCACGTCTCCATTGGCAGCAGCGAGGCCAGACCAGCGTAGCTCGTGGAGTCACGAGGCCAGCTGTCGGACTGCCCTCCTGTAAAATTAATCCATTAATTTCATTCAATCCATTAATTTTTACATTTTTTTTTTGTAATGGTAATGTGTTGCGGTTGGCAAAGAGCCGGTATTTGGCACCTGCAATACATGTAAAACCTTAATTCTTTTCCCAGTCGCTTTTGGCTACTGATGTTTGAGTGCACGCTTACATCTGTGGCTGAAATTACGGGAATCTAACTTAGCTTCATAAATTCAGACTTCACTTGAGTATTAGTTACCTCAAATGCATTTTCTCAAATTACAGAGGTCCTGGTGGTTGACGCTACTGTTCGGCCTGGCGCTGTTCGAGCGCTCGAGGCGACGGCGGAGCGACAGCAGCTGCGGCATAGCCGGACGGGCCGGCCTGGGGTGAGGGGCGGCGGCACGTCTCCATTGGCAGCCGCGAGGCCAGACCAGCGTAGCTCGTGGAGTCACGAGGCCAGCTGTCGGACTGCCCTCCTGTAAAATTAATCCATTAATTTCATTCAATTCATTAATTTTTACATTTTTTTTTTGTAATGGTAATGTGTTGCGGTTGGCAAAGAGCCGGTATTTGGCACCTGCAATACATGTAAAACCTTAATTCTTTTCCCAGTCGCTTTTGGCTACTGATGTTTGAGTGCACGCTTACATCTGTGGCTGAAATTACGGGAATCTAACTTAGCTTCATAAATTCAGACTTCACTTGAGTATTAGTTACCTCAAATGCATTTTCTCAAATTACAGAGGTCCTGGTGGTTGACGCTACTGTTCGGCCTGGCGCTGTTCGAGCGCTCGAGGCGACGGCGGAGCGACAGCAGCTGCGGCATAGCCGGACGGGCCGGCCTGGGGTGAGGGGCGGCGGCACGTCTCCATTGGCAGCCGCGAGGCCAGACCAGCGTAGCTCGTGGAGTCACGAGGCCAGCTGTCGGACTGCCCTCCTGTAAAATTAATCCATTAATTTCATTCAATTCATTAATTTTTACATTTTTTTTTTGTAATGGTAATGTGTTGCGGTTGGCAAAGAGCCGGTATTTGGCACCTGCAATACATGTAAAACCTTAATTCTTTTCCCAGTCGCTTTTGGCTACTGATGTTTGAGTGCACGCTTACATCTGTGGCTGAAATTACGGGAATCTAACTTAGCTTCATAAATTCAGACTTCACTTGAGTATTAGTTACCTCAAATGCATTTTCTCAAATTACAGAGGTCCTGGTGGTTGACGCTACTGTTCGGCCTGGCGCTGTTCGAGCGCTCGAGGCGACGGCGGAGCGACAGCAGCTGCGGCATAGCCGGACGGGCCGGCCTGGGGTGAGGGGCGGCGGCACGTCTCCATTGGCAGCCGCGAGGCCAGACCAGCGTAGCTCGTGGAGTCACGAGGCCAGCTGTCGGACTGCCCTCCTGTAAAATTAATCCATTAATTTCATTCAATTCATTAATTTTTACATTTTTTTTTTGTAATGGTAATGTGTTGCGGTTGGCAAAGAGCCGGTATTTGGCACCTGCAATACATGTAAAACCTTAATTCTTTTCCCAGTCGCTTTTGGCTACTGATGTTTGAGTGCACGCTTACATCTGTGGCTGAAATTACGGGAATCTAACTTAGCTTCATAAATTCAGACTTCACTTGAGTATTAGTTACCTCAAATGCATTTTCTCAAATTACAGAGGTCCTGGTGGTTGACGCTACTGTTCGGCCTGGCGCTGTTCGAGCGCTCGAGGCGACGGCGGAGCGACAGCAGCTGCGGCATAGCCGGACGGGCCGGCCTGGGGTGAGGGGCGGCGGCACGTCTCCATTGGCAGCAGCGAGGCCAGACCAGCGTAGCTCGTGGAGTCACGAGGCCAGCTGTCGGACTGCCCTCCTGTAAAATTAATCCATTAATTTCATTCAATCCATTAATTTTTACATTTTTTTTTTGTAATGGTAATGTGTTGCGGTTGGCAAAGAGCCGGTATTTGGCACCTGCAATACATGTAAAACCTTAATTCTTTTCCCAGTCGCTTTTGGCTACTGATGTTTGAGTGCACGCTTACATCTGTGGCTGAAATTACGGGAATCTAACTTAGCTTCATAAATTCAGACTTCACTTGAGTATTAGTTACCTCAAATGCATTTTCTCAAATTACAGAGGTCCTGGTGGTTGACGCTACTGTTCGGCCTGGCGCTGTTCGAGCGCTCGAGGCGACGGCGGAGCGACAGCAGCTGCGGCATAGCCGGACGGGCCGGCCTGGGGTGAGGGGCGGCGGCACGTCTCCATTGGCAGCCGCGAGGCCAGACCAGCGTAGCTCGTGGAGTCACGAGGCCAGCTGTCGGACTGCCCTCCTGTAAAATTAATCCATTAATTTCATTCAATTCATTAATTTTTACATTTTTTTTTTGTAATGGTAATGTGTTGCGGTTGGCAAAGAGCCGGTATTTGGCACCTGCAATACATGTAAAACCTTAATTCTTTTCCCAGTCGCTTTTGGCTACTGATGTTTGAGTGCACGCTTACATCTGTGGCTGAAATTACGGGAATCTAACTTAGCTTCATAAATTCAGACTTCACTTGAGTATTAGTTACCTCAAATGCATTTTCTCAAATTACAGAGGTCCTGGTGGTTGACGCTACTGTTCGGCCTGGCGCTGTTCGAGCGCTCGAGGCGACGGCGGAGCGACAGCAGCTGCGGCATAGCCGGACGGGCCGGCCTGGGGTGAGGGGCGGCGGCACGTCTCCATTGGCAGCCGCGAGGCCAGACCAGCGTAGCTCGTGGAGTCACGAGGCCAGCTGTCGGACTGCCCTCCTGTAAAATTAATCCATTAATTTCATTCAATTCATTAATTTTTACATTTTTTTTTTGTAATGGTAATGTGTTGCGGTTGGCAAAGAGCCGGTATTTGGCACCTGCAATACATGTAAAACCTTAATTCTTTTCCCAGTCGCTTTTGGCTACTGATGTTTGAGTGCACGCTTACATCTGTGGCTGAAATTACGGGAATCTAACTTAGCTTCATAAATTCAGACTTCACTTGAGTATTAGTTACCTCAAATGCATTTTCTCAAATTACAGAGGTCCTGGTGGTTGACGCTACTGTTCGGCCTGGCGCTGTTCGAGCGCTCGAGGCGACGGCGGAGCGACAGCAGCTGCGGCATAGCCGGACGGGCCGGCCTGGGGTGAGGGGCGGCGGCACGTCTCCATTGGCGGCAGCGAGGCCAGACCAGCGTAGCTCGTGGAGTCACGAGGCCAGATGTCGGACTGCCCTCCTGTAAAATTAATCCATTAATTTCATTCAATCCATTAATTTTTACATTTTTTTTTTGTAATGGTTATGTGTTGCGGTTGGCAAAGAGCCGGTATTTAGCACCTGCAATACATGTAAAACCTTAATTCTTCTCCCAGTCGCTTTTGGCTACTGATGTTTGAGTGCACGCTTACATCTGTGGCTGAAATTACGGGAATCTAACTTAGCTTCATAAATTCAGACTTCACTTGAGTATTAGTTACCTTCCTTTAGTTGCACTTAGTCTAGTGCTATTCCATCTCTGAAAATAATTTTAAAAAATTAAAAAAATTAAAAATTGTTACTATTCAAATAGAACCTCTTATGAACAAGGTTGTATTTGAATCTATATGAATAGTTGTTCTATAATATAAAAAAAATGTTGTCTGTGTCATTATGCATTGATTTGTTAAGAAAGAGTAAATGGGTTCACTTTTAGAAAAATTGCTTTTTATTATTGCATAAGTATGAAGGAGAAATATTGTTTGTTATTTAATTTCTGTTAGATATAAACAGTTGCACATTTTAAGTGATTTATAAATTACATAAATATTTACTTTCAGTTTTATAGAACAGTCTTTTAATATTGCTGTTATTCTTTCATTCATTACACATACTATTATATCTTTTATTAGCACTGTAAATGTAAAGATATCTCAAATCATAACTATAAATAACATCATGTGACAATCATATTAAAATAAAAAATTACTCTTAATCTTGGATCTGAGGATTCTTGAATCTGCAATTAATCAATCAATCGTTTAATCAATCGTAAATTTAAATTTCGCTTTTGCTTTTTAATTAAAAATCAACAATAGTGTTATATAAAGCAATATACCCTATATTGCTTTATACAGAATAAACTTGCTCTCTTTTGCTATTTACTCCCTTTTCATCGGAGTCTCATTATAAAAAACTTGACAATCATTTTTTAAGTTCTAATATAATACAATGAAGTATACAACTTCAATTAAAAAATACTTCTAAAAAAAAATATTAAGTAGACCATTTAAGTTATGTCCAAATTATTCATAACTAAGATAGATACACACTTATGATCAATTAGAACAACTTCTAAAAAACTTTCACTTTAATGTTCCATTATTAATCATTTATTGCACTACAAGACACTAGAAGCTATATAAAATCGCAAGACATATCCTTAATATAATAATGAATATAGCTAATTCATCAATCGAAATTAATGTACATATCATAATTTTTATATAACGATAACTAAGTCAAATATGAAATAAAAATTATACTGCATGTTAAAGGTTTTAGGCTATCCATGCAAGGTTAGGTTATTATATTTAGATGTGAGAATGTAAATTTTAAGAAAGCTCTTACTATTATTGAGATGCACAAAATTCATTAAAACTCAACACTTACATTTATATAATGATTAAGTAAATCCTCTTCTTATTGTTTTATAACTGCACGTTTCTTCGTTGTTATATTTCTCATTTTAAGAAATATCTCAACAGCTACTGGTGAAATAAGACTTGATACATTTAATTTGCTTCTAGTGATATTTGTTTCAAGAATTTTGCTAACTAAATTAAAACAAAATTATACATTTTAGTAAAAATTAAAGTACTAGAACTTTACAACGGGAAATTTAAAAATTTAATACACCGCCCATTCATTAATAAAATCAACTTGTTGTCTTGTTATATGATAGATAGTCAAAATGAGAATGAGTGCGTAAAAATATGTATGTAGGAGTGGAGCGAGATGCAGCTGAGACTATTTTCATACGATTCATTCATAAATACGTACATGTGCAAGAGGGATGCGAGATAACATGTGTTGGCGCCTGTAGTAAAACCGCCCTGGTTTATGTATAGATAATTTAGCGAAAATCGGAGCGGCATAAGTGAAAATATGATCAGAGAAAAAGAATTTTTATAATTACTCAAATATTATTTCCATGAAAAGTCTTTCGATTCAGATCATTGGCTATGGCTCTGCCTCAAAAAAAATATTACAGGCAACGTGCTCATTCAAATCCAATAGCAGACCACTGCTTTGAATAGTAAGTTGTATTAGTGTAGTCTAATAATTCTATGCATCTAACCCAAAATTCAATCATCGATCCAGAAGTCAAAATACAAAAAAAATTAATACATAAGGTTTTAGTTATCCTGTTATCTGTTCCTTAATCTTGAATGTTCTTTCAGCCCTGATCATCCGAATAATTATGATTGGTCTGAGTTATATCCTGTATTAAAAAAAGAAGATTATTCCAAAGGAAAAGTTGAATTTTTAGATGTTGGTTGTGGATATGGTGGTTTACTAGGTAATTTTTAAATTTTCACATTTCCCGTACCATTTTAAACTTTTGTTTAACAAATTTCTATGATTTTAGTGACTCTGTCACCAATGTTTCCTGAAAATCTAATGTTGGGTCTGGAAATTCGTGTCAAAGTTTCTGATTATGTTAATGATAGGATTCAAGCACTGAGAACACAGTTTGTTGACCAGTATCAAAATATTGCTGTGTTAAGGACAAATGCTATGAAATATCTACCAAATTTTTTCTGCAAGGGTCAGGTACAAAATTCACATAAGTATAATTTATAAATGCATTCACATATTAAGTTACAAGTATATATGGAAGAAGTAAGTTGAAAATAGATGAATATTGTATTATATTATATTCTTATTGTATTGTTATATAGTGTTGTGTATTGGCATATTTATTAAAATACATATATTTAGGTGAGCTACATACTAGTAATGAACCATAGTTATGTTTTAGCCAAATCAATATGTTTGGTTTTACTATTATTTGAGTCTACTAATGGTCATGCATAAACCATAAAAATAACAACTAACTATTATACAATAATTGGTATTTGTTTATAAAAATTGAACTTTTAAATACTTAAATGTACAGAATTATATATAATTATATGTCTTACATAATACTGTAATTAATTTCAGCTTAAAAAAATGTTTTTCCTGTATCCAGATCCCCACTTCAAGAAAGCTAAGCATAAATGGAGAATTATTAATAAGTGGCTACTTTCTGAATATGCTTATGTACTAGCAGAGCAAGTATGTTGACTAATATTTTTATTAACTATAACTAATATTAATAATAACTTGTTTTATCATGAGTACCTAGGTGACAGAGCCCTGCTCGGTAATTTTAAAAATGATGTAAAAAAAAATTAAAAAAAAAATTGAATAGAAAAATGAAAAAATAATTGGGCAGGTGGGCTTGATCCTAGGATTTTTTCACCTCTCTAGACCGCCCGTTCCCCAAATTAACAGACATGACTTTACATTTGACAGCAAAATATTGTGATTGTATTGAACGTAAATTTAAAAAAAAATTTAGAACCCGAAAAAAGGGATAAAACAACGTTTTTTCAAAACAAAATTATCGTGATCGATTATTCTTCCCCAAAATCCCCTACATGCTGAATTTCAGGAAAATCGTTGGAGTTGTTTCCGAGATTCCGAAAAAAGAAGAAAGATTAACTCATTTAAATATTAAAGATGATATGAATGGACAAATCATGTGAATTCTATATCAGCAGATTAGTTCCCTTTTGTGGAAATTTTATTAGTTGATGTTCTAAATCTTAGGTGCCAAGCATTCTGCACTAACTAACAGCCCCTATTTATTATCAAAAGCATGGTCAGCAAATAACTTTCATATTCTTCTATTTTACATATTTCATTTAGTACATTGCAAAGGCCAAGTTACATTAGTCAATCCATTGTTACATTGAATAATATTCCATCCAATGTGATTAATACAAATGAAAAAACGCAAATACTTCGCGCTTGTAAGCACAAAATCTGTGGATACTAATTCAATACAGCCATAGGTGAGATTTGTTTTCCTTTTAAGTTACTTATATTTTGAATATTAGTTTACTTATTATTTTGTATTAATGCATGTTTTGATATACATTGCAAATATACTTTGTTCTAGGGTATTGTATACACAATTACAGATGTAAAGGATTTACATGAGTGGATGATTACACATTTTGAACAACATCCCTTGTTTGAGAGAATTTCTGATGAGGAATTGGTAAATTTGAATATATTATATAATTATGTTATTTACAATGTAGTATATTTCTTTTCATATCTAGCAAGTAATAAATTGAAATCATCAATTAGACAGTTGAGTTTTGAGCCTGTCTGGGATTTGAACCCATGTCTTCCTCGAAGGAATACGGCTAGGCTATCACAGCCTTGATAAAATATACATTAGTTTCAATACTGATAGCTGTTTGTAAAAGATAGTTTAAATTATTTTTTATGTGTACCCTCCTACTAATAATTGAGGCTCTGGTGTTTGACTTTTGATTGATGCACAACTGCTGTGCCGAAAATTATTAACCAGTAACAGACAATTTTAACACAGTATTACATTATGATTGGGTCATAACTAACTTGTCATGTTATATTGGTATTAAGCATTGTGAATAAATAACTATAAAAGAAAATGAGAGTCTTGTCTTTGAGGGCCTACATAGTTTTTACTCCAAAAGAAGAAAATGATTTATATTTGAAAGAGTGTAGTCGAACTCAAGCTTTTATAAGCCAATTGTATGTCCTAAAATTGTGAATTTTATTTTTTTAGAAAGCTGATAAAATAGTCAGTACACTATATGAGAGCACTGAAGAGGGTCAAAAAGTTACTAGAAATAATGGCGATAAATTCCTTGCAGTGTTTAAAAGGATACCTGATAACTTTATACTTAATGTCAATTGACAACATTGTTATTTAAATGTTGTCAATTTACATTAACTATAAAGTTATCAGGTATGTTATGTTACATACACAATAAATACAAAAAATATTCTGTTATTTTATTGTTATATATTTCACATTCTTAAACTTATTATTTAATAGTATATAGCAGAGGAATAATTACGATTTATTGTTAATCAAATCAAAGTTAATATCTACTCAATTTTTTCTCTAACAGATTAATCCACCTATTGAGATTTCTAGTTGAATTTAAGTTTTTTCTTACATGACTAGTGACACTTAAAATCCATTTTTTTCTATCTAAAAACATCTTATTCATCAAAACTGAAAAAATCATAGCAGCCCATATTTCAGATTGGCATGGATACATATGAAGCCCTCCCTTTGCTAAAACAAGTGATTTAAGTTTGTTGCCAGCTATATGTTCTGCAATGCTGGCAATAGCCAGCATTTTTGCTGAGTTGCTATTATCTACACTAAAATCAGCTGAATTTAAAGCCCTTTGTGCACAGGAACTTGCTATCTTTGCTTTGGTATCTGATGCGTTTAAACAATATTGTGCCATACAAGACCATAATTCTATACTACTGGGGTGATCATGAAGGGAATCACTTAATAATTTGATAGCTTCAGTAGCATTTTCACCTAGTGCAAGATAGGACTTTAGAAAACCAATGTCGTATCCAAATGTGCTTTCTTTTTCATATTTCTGTAATTCGCTCAAAGCTAATTTTGATAATCCTTGGTCTGAATGTATAATTCCTAAAGAGCATATGGCAAATAAACTATATGGTGTTGGTTTTTTCTGTGATACTTGAATACTGTGGAAGAGCAAAGTTTTTGCATCATCCATTCCTTTAGACATGTAAACTATTCCTGACATAGCTACAAGAAGTTCTGCCTTATCTCCATCCTTATCAGTAAGCCAGTGTAGTGCAGTTTCATATGCTGAATATGATTCTTCATAGAGACCTTTCCTGAAGAGAGCAAGTGCTAAACCACAAGTTGAATGTAAACTAGCCTCAGTTATGTCATTGAAATTTTTAATAGCTTCACCATAATTGCCAAGTCTCAAATAAATTCGAGCAATATTTAGGAGAATAATATTTTTTTGCTTACTATCTTCTGCAAAATGCAATGCCTTTTGATATGACTCTAACGCTGAACTCAGTAGTTCACTTCTTTCTTGTAAAATACCAAGAATATTATTGGCATAAGCATTGTTTGGTTCAAATGTAATAAACCACAGGACCAAGTCCATTGTATATGGTATTGCATACAGACCATCAATGACGTATTTTAATTCAGTACTATTTTTATATAAATCATTCTTTAAAGTCCGACATACCCAGTCAGCATAACCCATAGCACTTTCTGGATGGTATCCGAGACGAGAAGCATGCCTGAACAAGTCCATTGCTTCTTCCTCACGTATAACTTCAGCAATTAATCCTTGACCAATCCAACTTTGAGGATAAGATGGTAATGTGGACTGTCCACGCCAGAAACAGTAATTAGCTAATTTGTGAATACCCAACTTAACATATAGCGTACCCAAATTACACCATACTTTAGCAATAGACCATTTTCGTGTCACTAATAAGGCTTTAATAAAGCAATGTTGAGCAAGAGCATATTTTTTCATAAATACACATATCTTTCCAAGTTGGTTCCAATTTCTCCAGGCAGTAGGTTTCATTTTAATGTTAGCTACAGTTAATTTAAATGATATATGACAGTAAACCAAATCCTTGGTAGCATGATAATAAGAAAGATATGTAGATGCTAAATCATATGAAGATAATTGTAGTTTTTGTTTAGCAATTCTGGAATAGCAGGCCAATGCTTGTGGATAAATTTCATGTTTAACTATTCTAACCACATCATCATTGTCATTGGTAAATGAATTTTTTATATATACATAACAATATTTATCCGGTAATTTTGTAATAAATATAAGAGCATAGGCTAATAAATTCCATAAGCATAAGAACTTTTTGTCTTTTGACAGTGCTTGCGTTAAATAGTTAATGGCATATTGTGCTGTATCTCTAGAACTGCCATACAATTTAGCAATAAATTTCTTCTTAGCTATTCTCATCCACGTTTCTGCTATCCCTTTTAATGCCAAAAGTGAATAAGGGTCAATATCAAATACTTTCTCGAATGTAGCGATTGCATCTTCATATTGTGTCAACAAACAATGTATATAACCTATTCTAGTAAGGCAATGTAAGGTTTTTGTGGGATTTATTTGAATTACTTTGTTATAAGCTTTAAGTGCTGATGTGAATGACCCTCGTGAATAGTAAGCATCTGCTAAACATTCAAAAGCTGTTAAATTTTTAGGATAATTTTTTATCACATTCCGAAATTGCAATATAGCATTCTCCCAATCTCTTTTATTAATATAATGGAGACCTAAACGAAAACTAATCCATGATGTTTCAATGTGTAAATTTTGAGCTTTATTAAGTAAGTCAAAATCATCTTGATTGAGTCCAAGTTTTGTGTAGATTTCACTTAAATTTTTAATAATATTTATATCTGTGTGGTTTAAGCTACAAGCTTTTTCATAGCATTTCTTAGCCCTTTGTAAGTCTTCCTTAACATATTGATAAAACATTCCTAAATAGTAGAATGTATCAGCATGATCAGGGTTAATTTTAGCAGCTTTAAGTAAATAAATAAGGCACTTATCATATTGCTTTAATTGCCAGTATGCTTTCGCTATATAAAATGAATGAATAGATTGATCTGCAGATTGTTGCAATAGCTTTATAGTATCTTCATACTTTTCTTGTTTGATGAGAGAGAGAGCTTCAAGTTGCATATAATGTTCTGTTTGATAGAGATTTTCCATTATATAAACAGCTTGTTCATTTGTTTCTATATAACACTTTGCGAGTGCTGCTTGTTCATTAATGTCCAAATATCCAGCAGGAAATTCAGCTGCAATTGCAATGGCTTGTTTCCACTTTTGTTGTTCAACCAAAGAAAGAAATAGAAATTTCTTTAATGTTAATGTAAAATTTTTATCTTTAACCTTTATTAGAAAATTGGTGGCTAATTTTTGAGCTACTAAAAATTTTTTTAACATAAATGTACATCTTATAATGTATGTAGCTTCTGTGATATCTGCTTCTTGATAATTTACCAAAGGAACACATAATTTATAAGCATCCAAATACAATCCCTTGTTATAACATATCATACTTCTTAAGAGACCTGGATATTTAGAATTTTCAATACATATTGTGATATCATCAATATATTGTTCAATACTAAATTCAGAAAAAGAATTGTGTTCGACAAAATATTGACATAGATATTTACAAAGCCATTCACGAAAAGTCACACTAGCCTTAAAAAAGTCTAACTGTGTAACTTCTTTCATGGCACTTGAAAAATCCTTCTTCTGTAGTATTACTTTACCAAGAGTTATATACAATGTATCATTAGGTTCTTTATTTATATTTTGAGTAACGTAATGGACAATTTTCAAAATATCATCTTCTCTACATGGTATGTCTCCTTTTAATAGATTGAGTAACTGTTGTTCAGCAGCAGCAGATATCTTTACATCCAGTATGTTGTCCATATATTTTACCAAGATACTAACTGACTGGGTGTCATTCAGCGAATATCCTAGTTGACCAAGTTTATTAATAATTTCTAAAACTTTATCTTCATCCATTTGTAGTTTTAAAATTTCGTTATAGATTGATATAAGTTTTCGCTTAGCGTCAGTATCTTCTTTTTTTTCATAATAATTAGCAAGCCCTTGCCAAGCTAAGGGATGGTCAGGTTTATTCGCTATGGCTTTTTGAAAAGCTAAAGGAGCTTGATCAGATTCTTGTAACGACTTGCCTAATAGAATCAAAGCCAAATAATTTTGTTTGTCTTTTCGTAATATATTTTTGCAACATTCTTGCGCTTCTGTAAATTTTTTCTCATCAATTAATTTTCTTGCATCCTTTAGTAGCAACTTTACATCGGCCATTTGTTCAGATATTATTCAATAAATTCTTATTAAAATATAACGTAACACTTATATATATTTTTCTTCATAAGCTTTATGAAAAATTCTAAAAACTACTAACTATAAAAAAATAAAATAATCATCTGTTCACCATAGATGATAGACTACATGTTCAGTAATCAGTATTTCAGTTAGTAAAGTAATCTATGATGTTTAGTGTTCACTGTAGTCTTTGATAAGTCTATGCCATACATTAGTAACTAAAATAATCTATGCTACATATGTATATGCATAGTTTAATCGATATTAGCGTTGTAAAAAATTTATGTAATTAGGATTTCATATTATTATTATTTTTGTGTAACCGATACTTTCTAATCGATTTCTACACATTAGGAAATAAAATCGATTTTGTTATAGTCAGCGTCTAAGATCTACAAACAACCTCTCCCTTGCCACCTTAATAAGTTAATATGTGTTTTCCAGACATATTCTACAGTTCAGTTTCCTTATCTAAATTGAAAACAATATCTTCATTTAAACTTAATATTTTTAAAAGATACACAGCTAATCAATGCTATTTACATTTTATTGTTTATTAATTATACGTGTAAGTCGGTAATCACGACCTTCTTTTCTTGTAGGTAGGATATGGAATAAGTACGGCTGTTGATGCGAGTAATAACTGAAAGTTTAATCACAAAACACATTAGAACTTATGAATACATCGATACATGTTTACAACAATGATGTAATGCTAAATACCTGAATCAACAACAAGTACAATCACTATTTGATTTCACAATGTCAATGGCGCGAGCCATGAGATTAAATAACATATCGTGCGACCTGTCGGCTCGACAACGCCGCTGTCACTGTCCGCCTGCTCCCCTCCGATATCACGAAGCCGGCGCGTGCGCTGCGTTGGTTTGACCAAGGTCAAACCTACATCCCCCCTCTCCCGCCCCGCCTTAGGGAAGATAGTATTCAGGAGTAGGACAGTACGGGATCATTTTACTTGCGTGGAAAATATTTGATTCCTTCTTTTTGAAACCTGAATCTACGATATACAATAGATTTGAAATTTTCTTTTTTATTTTAAAAGGGCCCACTCTAATTGGATCCAGCTTGTTTCGGTTTAAGCGACTTGTGTTTTGAATGTATACCAAGTCTCCTTCTTGATATATTAAAGGCCTTTTATTCTTGTCATACAAAATTTTGTTCTGGTCATGAATTTTTTTAGAATTTAAAAGTGCTATTTCTCTGTTTTCTCTCAAGTTTTCTAAGTTGTTTTTGTTCAATTCAAGAGGTACAAAAGATTTATCGATACCGTTTAAAAGATAACTAGGTGTAAATTTTGTTGTGCTATGCACAGTGTTATTATAATTTTCAATGCATTGCTCAGCTATAGTGCTCCATGGTCGGTTTCTATTTTCTGAAATTTTACACCGTATTGAGTTTACTAAAGTTTGATTTGTACGTTCGTTTTGCCCGTTTGAGAAAGGACAATCCACAGCTGTAAATATGTATTTTATGTTTTCTGATTTCAAATAATTCTTGAATTGATTGGAATTTATACCGGAATATTGATCTGTTAAAAGTAATTTTATTTTGTTTTGCTTATTTTTTTGTATTTTTTTTACTAGATTAATAAAATCTTTTGCCGTTTGAGTTTTTGATGTTAACGCGAAAGCATACTTAGTGAAATGATCTATTACTAAATGTAAGTATCTCTTTGGTGATCTATTACCTCCGAATCCTCCTATTGTATCCAGAGATACTATCTGAAACGGTTCCGTAGCTGGACCTAGTTGAGATAGGGGTTGAATAAAATTTCCGAATCGTGACTTATTTTTTATGCATGTTTCGCATGTTCGACATATGAGTTTTATATGTTTGTGCATGTTTTTAAAATAATATGTTGTTGTCAAGGTTAGGGTTAATTGTTTCACCCCTATGTGACTGTTATTGTGAATTTTTTTTATTAGGTTAATACCGAAATCCTCTGTAATCCAGATTTTCTTTATGTTATTCATAGTTTTGTAATAAATGTTATTTTCAGTTTGAAACGTTTCATTTTCTGTGTGTATTTGTTTTTGGTTGTTCATTATTTCATCTAGCGATACAAAGTTTACTATTTTAATAGTAGATTCATTATTATTGTTATTTTCCAAAACTGGGTTTCGGGAAAGGCTATCTGCTTCTGTATTATTTTTTCCGGGGTTGTATATTATGGTAAAATCGAAGTTTGATATAAAGTTTAGTATTGGTAACAAATCTGGGTCCTGGCTTTTTTTTATATTGAAATTTTCAAGGGGTTTATGGTCAGAGAAAATGGTGAATTTATGACCCATCAAGTAGTATTGCCAATATAATATTGACTCTTTTATAGCCAGACATTCTAGAAAAATTGCACGTTTATTTTTTTGTGACTGAGTCAATTTTTTTGAAAAGTAAAATACAGGTTTAAGAGAATCATCTTTTTGCGGTTGTTTTAAGATTGCTCCGACTCCGTCTTTAGACGCGTCTGTGAAAATATATATTGGGAGTGTCGGGTCGAAGATTGCTAGTATGGGATCTGAACTTAGATATTTTTTTATTTTAATGAAGCTTTCTTCGCACTTCTGAGACCACTCGAACTGTACATTTTTCCTAAGTAGGTTATGAAAGGGTTCTAAAATTAATGATGCGTTCGGAATGTATTTTAAATAAAAGTTTATCTTGCCTAGAAGCTGTCTAATATTTTTTTGATTCTGTGGTGTCGGAAATTTTTCTATTGCAACTAAGTTGTCGTTTAAGGGTCGTATCAAATTTTCTCCTATTTCATGTCCGAGATACACAACTGATTCCTTTGCAAAGGAACATTTCTTTAGGTTTAATTTGAAACCCGCATTTTTGAGAGCTGTAAGGGTTTTATCAATATGACTTAAGTGGTCTGTAATGTTCTTCGAAAAAATCAGGATGTCATCTATATAATTTATGGCAAACGCATTCAGATCATTTTTAGAGATTACGTCACTCAGTATTCTCTGGAATATTGCCGGGGCTGATTTAAGACCGAAAGGTAAACATGACCATTGCCAGTGGCCATTATGTGTAATGAATGCCGTCTTTTGTTTATCCTTGTCTCTAATTGGGATCGACCAAAACGCCGAATTTATGTCGAGTTTCGTGAAAACCGAGCAATCTCGTGCTAAGAGTACTAAGTCATCGATTATAGGAAATGGATAGCATTCGGGAATAACTATTTTGTTGAGTTCACTGTAGTCAATACACAACCGTGATTTTTTCCCTTCTTCCTTCTTAAAAACAAGAGTTACTGGAGAAGCGTATGGACTGGTGGAATGTTCGATTAGACCAGCTTTTAATAAAGATTTTATTTGTGTATCGATTTCCTCTTTATCTTGCAACGAGCACTTGTAGGGTTTCCTAGCGATGTATTTATTTTTGGTAAGTTTCACCGTTGCTTCGTAGTTTTTTACCGTGCCAATATCGTACTTATGTTCAGCAAAAGCTGTTTTATGGTTATCTAATAGGCGATCCAAAGAAGTTTTGCTATTAGTTTCTACATTTATAGTTGTGGTATTTATTTTATTTTGCTCGTGTAATTTAAAATTTTCGTCATGTTTTTGAGAAATTTTCAGGTTTTCATCCTGACATAGCTTAAATTCTTTAATGGCATCTAACCCTAAAAGGATATCATCCTGGAATGATTCGCTTTTTATTACAAAAAAGGGCCAATTTTTAGAAATATCAAAAATTTTTAGGGGTATTATAATTAAACCCAACGTTTCTGTGACACCTGAAACAGTATTTATTTTTTTAGCCCCACTTATATTTTTATTTAATTTTAATCTTTTAACGGTGGTATAATTAATTATTGAGATATTGGCTCCAGAATCATAAAGCGCAATAACGGGGTTATTGTTTACTAGGACTTTTAATTTAATAAGTGGGGTAGTTATTCGTTTTTTGATTCATCACTTGATGAAATACTATCTTGAACTTCTAAGTTGTTTACCATTTTAATTTTGTCATTTTTGAAATTTTCTTTATGGCTTGGTTGTTTATTGCGACAAAGGTTTTCAGGATGGAATCTGTTTGGGAAACCTCTATCTTTGCAGTACGAGCAAGGTTTGTACTCTGATTTATTTGGTAATTTATTTTGCGATTTATTTTCAATTACGTATGAATTTTTGTTTTTGTTATTATTGCTCGTAGATGAATTTTCTAATTGTCGAATACATGACATCAATTGATCAATTGAGTTTATCTCCCTTTTATTGATCCGTGTCCTTATTTGCGATGGTAAACCCAATACAATAAAGTTTATTTGGCTATTTTGGGTTAATTCAGGATCCGCGTCCAAGAGTAAGTTTACCTTTTTGAGCGCGTAATCTAACAGTGGCCCACTAATATAGCGAAAAGTGTAGGCATAATTTATTTCGGCCCAACTCATCTCTGCAAATGTATCAAGAAAAGAGTTTTGCCAAAATTCCCACGGATGTGAGATTGTATGTGTCTTTAGAAAAGCAAGAAACCAATCAAGGGCCGGTCCTTCTAAAAAAAGTCTTAACACTTCTGGAAACCGGGTGTTTTCTATTTTTAAACGGTTGCATTCTTGTACAAAAAGGTTTAGAAATACCTTCGCGTTTTGATTTTTTCCCGAGAATTTATCTAGAATCATATCTTTTACCACTGAATGTATGGATTTGTTTTCAACCGGTTCTAAACGGGTAATTTGAGGTAAGGCGGGGGCAGAGGTCGGTGCCTCGTCCAGATATATACCTCCGAAACATACGTTACCCTCCTCGTCTAGGTACTGATTTTCCAACTCGTTCGCCAGCGATACCCATATATTACGGAATTTTCCTCGGGTCTTCATGCTCTTTACTACATTTTTTACAACACTCGTGTCGAATAGTTTCGGGTGATCCTCCTTACGTTGATACTCCTTAGGAAATTGAAATATAGTGTCCTCGCCTTCTAATTGTATGGTGAGCACCTTCACGATCGTAGTTTTTGCGTCCAAGGAGTCCGACACAAAGTGAAATTTCGCCCGTGGTGACGTCATGATTTGTTGTTGATTTGTAAGTCGGTAATCACGACCTTCTTTTCTTGTAGGTAGGATATGGAATAAGTACGGCTGTTGATGCGAGTAATAACTGAAAGTTTAATCACAAAACACATTAGAACTTATGAATACATCGATACATGTTTACAACAATGATGTAATGCTAAATACCTGAATCAACAACAAGTACAATCACTATTTGATTTCACAATGTCAATGGCGCGAGCCATGAGATTAAATAACATATCGTGCGACCTGTCGGCTCGACAACGCCGCTGTCACTGTCCGCCTGCTCCCCTCCGATATCACGAAGCCGGCGCGTGCGCTGCGTTGGTTTGACCAAGGTCAAACCTACATACGTAATATTTACTTTTTTTTAATTTTAGACTGATTGGTGGTTGGAAGAGATTCCGATTCCGGAATACGCCCACCATTGCATGTTGTTTTTTTATCATTTTTATACTAATTTAAATTTGTGCAATAAAGAGATAAGAAACAAACGAACAATGTATTTATTTATTTATTCAAGTACAATGAAAAAACATAACAGTATATTTATTTTAATGCTTGTTAATTTTTATATAACAATACAAAACGTTGAATAAAAAGGGAATATCAATATAATAAATCTTTTAAACTTCCATGTTAATAAAATCGATTGTTTTTAGATCTCGAGGCAGACATGCAATTCGGACATCACTACATACTTTAACTGTCAAAAGTTTAAATGATTGGAAGATATGTAAAATATGTGTTATTGTTTACGTATGGAAATAAATGCTATATACATATGTACAAAGCAATAAATAATGGATTCGCATTCGGTAGAAGTGACGTCTACTTATATAAAAAAATTAAGTAGGTAATTTATTTTCTTTTTATATTATCTGAAATTCGATATATTATGTACAATTTTTGATTACGAATATCTATGTCTTTTAGACCATCCTATTAAAGAGATACGTGAACGGTCCCTACTGTTGCTTGTAGCTAAACTTCAGTCAGGATGGGAATTTGAAGACGAATTGGTTGAAACACGAGAATTATTGCAGACTTTACTTGCTTGGTTCAACGTACAAAGGCCAACATTTCAGAAAGAAGCTTTAGAACTATTATTGAGAACTCTAAAAGTATAGTTGAAAATCATATTTATATAGTATTCAATTTTAAGTTAACAATCTGTATATAAACTTCTGAATAAATTTTTTCAATTTAAAAATACTAGTTATTAACATTTTACATATTTTTTTAAATTACAGACTAAAGCTGGAACATACATTTGTAAAGAAATTGGAATTGACAAAATTTTGTCTCTTTTATACAAAATAAAGCTTAAGATAAGTGTTGATGCCACTGATGTTTATGATGATCTGATTGAAACATTATGTTTTTTAAAAGCAGTTGATTCTGAAGTCAATGTTCATGTTCCTCTACTTAATTTACAGTCACAGATGAGGTTAATTATACATTACTTACTTTTGGGACTAAAAACTAATTATAGTTTTTTTTTCAATCTTTATTTTTTAGGGAGTTTAGTATTTGTCGATACATGCCAGCACTATCATAACCTAATTACATTTGACTTTAATTTTATATATCTAGATCTTTTGGTTCATTTTTGAGCACTAATAAACTCATAAACTTGAATGGCCTAATTGCAAACAGGAGAAATTAAAATTGAAAACTAATATTCATTACATTTTAATAAAAATAACAAATAAGTGATTCTCTTAAAATTTCATTTCTGTCACATAATTGTAGTTTTTAGTTATCTTCATTTAGTAACCAATATAATATGCATTTGTTTTACTATTATTGGGGTCATAATTTATTGTTGGATGTTAGTTATTTAAATTTAACTCCTATAATGTCTCTCTATTTAATTTACTATTAATTTAATCTATTTAATTTTAAAGTAGTACCAAGATATATTTTGGGTTACAAATAGATTGTTGTAATTAACAATAAGAATTAAAATTGTATGCTTCAGTTCTGAAAGCAATGGATCAAGTGGTAGCTATTATAATATGGGACTAAACAAGGAATCATCTAAAGACACTTCATTTTCCAATAACAATAAACAAGTATATGAAAATTATAGGTAAGTAGGAAATTTTTAATCCAATATTTTTTGTAACATGTTTATATTAATAAAAAAAATGCAGTATATTTAGACTAAATAAAAAAATATTTATTATTTTACACAAATAGTCCTATTTATTTTTTTCGAATGTTGTGGGCAAAAATATATTTTACTTTAAATATAAATACTATTTTTAACATTTCTGAAAACCAATAGGTATATTGCCAAGTACTTAAGATATGTCATATGTTTAAAATGAAAGTGCTTTATTTACATAAGAACACATATTAAACCAATTATTATCATTATTTGTTGTAAAAGTAATGACCAGTTACTATCCCACTGCTGGGCAAAGCGCTCATCTTTTGGATTAGAGCTTAGAGTGAGGGATTGGAGCTTAGACTCTGCTGGATTGTTAGCTTACTAATATCCCATAAATTCTTCAGGATATGCAGGTTTCCTCACAATGTTGCTTTACCAGAAAGCATATGATAAATTACAAATATCAATGATTAAATATTATGTGTAGTCCTTGTTTTATTAGTTCTAAAACCTGTTTTAATAAGCATATCTCATAATATTTACTTAAAAGTAGAATTAGCAAAATAATGTAGAAATTTAATATCATGAAAATGTATTTTAGGCCAAATACCAATGGAATAAATGTATTACTATTTCCTTGGCTCGAACTCTGTTCTTCAGACTTGAAAACTATGATTTTAATTCAAGATTCACTTAAAGTCTTGAAATCAACTCGGCGATGTTGCAGATTTATCAGAGATGTTTTCTTACGAGATTTTCCAGCAGATATATTCTTAAACCGGCCAGCCATAATAAAGGTTTTAGCATAATCATTAATTTTATTTCAATTAAACATTGTTAGCATTGCGATTAAAAGAGATAAAAGCTTAATTAAAAGTAAATTGATTTCAACTGAGTTTATAAAAATATATTTAAATCAGAGCATTTTTTAGAAAGTGTAATTAGAATTAAATGTAAAAGCTCTTTGCAATAAAAAACTTAAAAAAGTTTTTTTAAAATATAAAACTGAGTGTATTTTGTAATGATAATGTTGAATAAAAAACACTATTTTGAATGATTTCAGACATTACTAGCTATATCTGATGGACAATGTGGGGGCCATCCAGAAGAGGCATTATATGTTCTTTTGAGGATAACACAATCTCTACGTGAGAGCTTCCTGAAACTTTTTTCTTTAGATCTGATCTCACAGGCACGCAAGGTAAAACTTACCTGAGTTAATAATTAATGTTATTATATCTTGAGCATTTTATTTATTCTGGTTTGTCTCTCACTTTATCATATCTTCATCTTTTCTGTTATTACATTTTTAAATAAAATACGAATTAAAAAAAAATTATAAGTACATATTAGTATAAATTGGGGATAAGGAAATCAGCGAACGGCTTGGCTCGTTGGCGATGCGTAGAGACATATCATCACTGTGCGTTTTCTACCGTATCTTTCACGGCGTGTTCCATCGAACTACATGACTTAATTCCTGCTGCTAAATTCCATAACCGCACTGTACGTCACAGGTTAAAATAACATCCTTATCATCTGGATGCATTGTGATCCACTACAGTGAGGTTTCCAAATACTTTCATTCTGCGCACCACAGTTCAAAATCTCATCAAATCGCACAAATCTACCTTTGGCAGTGTTTTCGGATCGGTACAACATAAGCACCTTCAAAAAACGTATTTTCCACTTTTTTAAAGGACGGCAACGCAACCGCTCTGCGAGAGGTAGTAGGCGGCGGTGATTATTTGATGTGAACCGCATGCTCGTTTGCCATCCTATTCTATATAAAAAAAAATAGCTTCAGCGAATAATAATATGACAAAAAATAGCATACAATAAGTCTTTCAACTTGTAATATTTTTTAGGATTTGGAGGATAATAATGAAGCAGCACATTATGTGAACATGGAATTGGAAAATATTGCAGGAGAACCTATGAAATTGCCACAAAATGATGCACTCATTGCTTTACGACAAATGCCAGCACCTATATTTGCACTGGATGCTGCACATATCGCACTTTCTCTTATGACAAGAAATGTTGAATCAGAAATTAATGATGAGATGGAGTTGTACAAAATGGTAATTAATTTAATTGTGGAAATGACTATATATTAAATCTAGATAAAACTACTGTGTAAAGTTTTCTTGAGACATTTTTTAAACAACAATGTACATTTTTGGTATTTCTCTTTTCAGAAAAAATTGAATATAGTCATGTCGTTAGTAGAAAATGCAATCGAATTATTATTTGACTGTGTTAATGAAACTTTTTGGTCTATAGAGCACACTACTAAAATTCACAGGGACATAGCTCACAAAGCAAGTATGGTTATGCGCATGTTGGGCGAATCATTGACCAAATACAGGTTAGTTCTTTTATGCGAAGATGGGGTTAGTGTATTTAATTTGCCATATACATATTTGCAATGTTTTTGTCTTCGTACTCTAAATTGATAATAACGTAACTCTGTAACGTAACTCTTAAGAACGTTTTGAATCATACTTAAAAATAGCACTGCAAAAACTAGTAATAAACATTTTACTAGTTTTTGCAGTGCTATTCTTCAAAATGTAAAAAAAATTGTATTCTGAGGGTTATAATAAAATATTTGAATTTACCAATACAGATAGGATATGGAACAATATGAAATTATGCAATTATGCAATTAAGGATATCATACTTTTTGATAAATAAATCATCATAATACAGACAGATAAGTGAAGCTTGAATCCAACGACCTCCTGAAATCCTAGATACAAAAGTCATCAGTTATTCAAACCATATAAACCGCACGTAAAAATTACGTCGTTAAAAGAATAACTTGTATTTGAAATCTTTATTTCGTTTATATAGTTGCATGTGACTAAAAAAAGTTTTTATAAAAAAACACCTTTTTATATCTATGAGATCGACTTCTTCTAGTTTCAATTTTACAATATATCTTGGATAGATTATGAGAGATGAATAATTAAAGAATTGTAATATTTTTCCTCAGGTCATCATTTTATAAGAATCCAGAGCAAGTACATCTCAGGATCGCGTGGTTACGATTAGTCCCGTGTGGAGAAACACTTTTGAATTGGGCAAAGGCGTCAGCTTTACCGCCATCTTCGCTTATAGCTGCTCTGCAAGCTGCTCTACTGGACCCAGCCCTAGACCTTATGTATCCTTCACTAGCCAAAAGAATAGTTACAGTTTTATTGGTACGGTTCATTGCAATAACGCATATAGAAAGTAAATTTCTAGTATATTTATTACTTTGCCATTGAAACTTTTACTGAAATGTAGTGACCTCGATAGAATTAAAAGTAATATTCACGTTAATGGCAGTATATAAAATTTTATTAATTTGAAGATGTTAATAAAAGTGACCTTGTCTTGTCCCATATTTTTATTTATGAGCCACTATTATTTTATGATACATTCATATTTTGGAATGCGTAACTTACTTACTGACATTTCTCGTTCTTACAGAATACAAAGGTGTATGTAGACCAAGAATATAAAAGCAAATACAGAGAGTTAAATAAACTATTCGCGAGTATGGATCATGCAATCCATTGTATGAAGATGCAAGATAGTAATCAATTGACCAAAAATATTTTACCTTACATCAAAAACGCTCTGCCGGTGCTTTATTTGAACTTAAACAAACGCTTTCTAAGTGACATGGCTTCAATTGTGCTCAAAAAATCAAAAGATTTAGATTTGAATGATAGTGATTGGTCCATAGCGCGAAGTATTGCTTTGTCTCTAATGGCGCATAACGTAGAATGGGTTAAAGTTACATTTTATGAGATGTTATACGAAATGGTGAAGTCAGCGTTAATGGATGATGAGGGTAGTCAGGCTGAAAACGAGAAATGTCTGACGTTAATATGCGATGTGGGAATTTTGACAGAAATTTGCTGTCACGGTTTGTCTTCAAGTGTAAATGAGGTAAGTTTAATTTGTAGTAGCTACGTTTATAATTTGTCTACGCAAACAGGAAATTTTAGTAACTAATTTAAATACCTATATTGTTTGACTACCAGTGTGTGCTTTGCGTTTTTATTGTGAACAATGCAATGCAGTGATTGAAATTCTTCCTCTATTTAACAATATCGAATATTCAGTTAGATACTTTTATAATCAGTTTCGAATATTTACATATTTATAATATTTAGAAACATTTTTAATATTAAGCTCTATTATTTTGAGCAAAAAAAATGTAACTCAATTTTTTGTTTCATTTTACAACCCGAATGTTCTGAGATGGTTCAGAAAAGATTAATTTGCTTTTTAAAATGCAGGCCTGGGTTTGTTTGTAATCAATGCAATAAAGTGCATTGATACATATAAAAATAATAACAATAAACAACATAATTTGAAATTGCGGGCTTATTCCAGACAACCAGTCTGGTTTATTATGTTTGTTTATTACTCTACTATATTACCTGTGAACCAATTTACTATAGGCTACATTAACTTGTTAGAATAAATATAATTGTCATTATTTACTTAACTTTACTTTTTTTGTATTGCCTGCTTTTCACTTCTTGTCCTTTTCCTTCTGTTATTCAAAGGTTGACTGGAAGAAATCCCTTGTGGGGATAGGTTCGCCTTTGTACATGTGCTATTTTTTCTCTCTTTCTTCTAACAATATAGAAAGAAATAAAATAAACGAATAATTTTTTTTTTTATTCTTATATGCTTCAATTGAGTGACGAAAAGCACATGGTTTACGATATTATTAATTTGTTATATTCACTATGCATGCTAACTTAACATATTTTAAGTATTACATTATGTTTAGCCTCGTTTTGATATGTATATTGTGCTTAGGTAATAGTGTGGTTTGAGTATGTAATAATTATTTTTAGGTGGAACGTTGCTCTTCGGAAATAATGTTATACTTGCTTCGAGGTAGACTGGTCTTGAGTGAAGTTTGCTGGTGGCGTCTGCTAGCTAGTCTGTTGCCTATTTTACCTCTGCTGCATGTTTATGCAGAACACGATACACAATTGGGTAAATAATTAAATCGGTAATTTGAGCAAAAAATCAGTATTTTTTCATCCTTTTTTATATTAATAAAAAAGTAGAACTAGCCATTTAATAATTGTTCAAAATTTTTTTGTCCCTTGTTTTTGATATTGCGATAGATATAAATGATTAAAAACAGATATTGTTTTTCAAATTAAAAAAAAAATATATACGCCGTGTGGTATCCGGCTGAGTAGAATAGACCAACCTCATTTCTTACCGAGGTGGCATAAAAGGCGACTAAGGCAAGTTGACCCACCGTGTGGTGACCGGTTTCGTAGAATAGACCACCCTCTTTCTTACTGAGGTGTCGTAAAATACGACAGAGGTAAGTTGACGTCAGGCAGGCGGCCGGTCGTGAAAATGCAGCCAAAACATGCTGTGCCGACCCCACTTAGAGTGGTATAAGGGCAGGAAGATGATGATGTTATTAAAATTATATAAATAAATTAATTAAAATATTTAAATACTCATTTATATGTTGAGGTATTATAATCCGCTATTTTATTTATCAAGTCACACGAACGGTATATTATGTTTAGGTAAAGCAATATGCAAATCCTTGGAGCCGGATATTGTTGAATGTATGGGAGTGTCGAGATTAGAAATGGTCGCTGGCTTAATACGTCTTATGTTTGTAAACTGCGCTGCTGTTCAGTTGGACGCTGTACATAATCTCTGCAGGTTATTGGGCAAGTATATTTCTACCTACATTTCTATCTATCTATTTCTGGATAGATTTATAATAGACTAGTAATATCCCGTAAGCGTAATATATATAGCGTAATTTTCATTTTTTTACACCTTATTACATTTTATAACGGATCCCTATTTTTTGAAAATGTAATATAGTCTATGTTGTTCAGTAAAGATGCCGCTTCCCAATCGTGTAAGAATTTTTGAAATCGCTCCAGTAGTTTTTGTGTGAAAACATTACAAACATACATACAAATTTTTCCTCTTCTAATATTGGTATAGACTTGTGCTTTCTTCACTGTGTGCTTTGTGCTCTTTTGAGTGCGATCTAAGATAGAACTCTTGTATAATTTGTTAGGACTTCTGAGATTATTTTTCGGATGATGTTATAATTGTTTCCAACGTAGTAGTTATAAGGAAGGAAATTTTCTAGTAAAAGATTATTCTACGAAATTTTATTAATTTATACTCACCTGTAGTGTATTAGACATAACTAAGTACATACACAGTGATGCTTGGTACTAAAAATGCTTTATTTTATATATATCTATATTATCATTATAGATATTTTATGGCTTCTTAAGGGTGAATATAGAGTTCTGGATTATTAAGTCAAAAATTTTTACTTTGGTTTTGCTGTTCTTATCTTTCTGTAGATCATTATGACAAAATTAATTATTGCGAACTTTTCAGATGATAGTAAATATTTGCCTCCGCGAGAAACATTGCGCACGGATATAATAATGAATGCAATGAGACGAATCGTGCCACAGGATTTTAATATTGATCATACTAGCTCTCTCTCCAAAAATATTCAAGTCAGTTCAGTTTATTTTTTTATTCTTAATAAGTAAGATATTTAGTAAGATACTAAGTAAGATACTAAGTAAGGTACTAAGTAAGATACTAAGTAAGATGTTACTCAGATTACTGGGAAAGCGCTTGCTGTTTTATACTTATTTATTCGAGTATAACTTAGGAAGAACGGAACAGAACGGAAGTCAACAACGGCAAAAGTCTAACAACATTGAGGCGTGGTTCGTTATAGCGAGTTTTGTAAATAAGCAACATCTTTAATGTGCAAATATTCTTATATATTTTATTTCCAGACATCAGGGCTCGTTCAAATCATAGACGTGCTAAAACAAGATTTGATTCTAGAAGAAGATACTTCGGAGTACGTAGCCCAAAAGTCACTTACTCATCCAACTTTAGAGCCCTCTTTACGGCGAAGCACGTTGCAACAATTGGCCGTGATGATGCGCCAACCAGAACTCCACGAAACATTTTTACAGTGCGATGGCCTGAATTTGATCGTATCTCTTCTCAGGTATTTGCATATTGATCATCGGAAATAGATTTTATCTCACTATTAATATAACTCTATTAAAACAGGCCTTCCATACTTTTATTTTCATTAACGTGACTACATTACCATGTTAAAAAGACAGCCAACGTATGATATTGCCTAATCGAGGTATTTTTCCCATTTTGTTGGGAGCATGTAATAATTGACAGCCCAGCAGTAATACCGGGCAGACACCAGTGAGTTTTTCTGTTAAATCTTATGTGTCTAATTGATAATTGCAATTTATCACACGCTTTTCGGCGAAGGAAAACATCGTGAGGAAACCTGCATATCTCCAGAGAATTCTGGAGATATGTTGAACCTACCAATCCACACTGGAGCAGCGTGGTAGGTCTTAGCTCCAATCCTTCTCTCCAAGAGAGAAGAGGCCTATTCTCACCAGTGTATTACATAAGTAAGCAGCGGCCTGTTACTATGACAGGCCGCTGCTTACTTATGTAATAATTGTGTTAATGTATTTAAATATAAAATCTCTTTTTATATTTAAATACATATAAATAAACTTATTTATAATAAGAACGTAAATATTGGATTTTAAATTTATTGCGAAGGATACCTTCTTCCTTCGTTTCCATTCCATTAACAAATAATCATTAAATGATTGACATACCATAATATTTGTTTTCCGTTTAGGTTACATTTCGTTGAGTTATTGTCGTTTTGTTAGTTTTTTAAACATTTATATTTTGTGCCTTATATTTGGTTCCTTGATATTATGAAACATCTAAAACAAAGAAAAAGTAAAATAGACAGACGAAATTTCGCGATTTTAGAAGGATTAAAAAACGTATATGCTTTTAGATTGTCGTTGATGGTTGATGACTATTTGGCATTTCCTGAGTGCGCGATAAGCTGTGTGTCCATATTGAATAGCATCTGTTTCGGCAGCAGGCATGCTTTAGCTAAAATACCTGATCTACAATTACTATTGATGAGAGGTCTGTAAAATTATATTAGGTTTTTTTATTAACGGATTTTTATATTTACACAAGGCTTTTATTTCAGTCATATTAGTATTTCCAGCTAACGACAATACAGTGTTAATGGTAGCTCAAGTATTGTCGTTAGTAGTGTGGTCGGGTTTTGCACTACAGGAATTAGACTCAAATCGCCATCGCATCCCTGCATTACCCTTTATCGTAACGCAGCGAACATCCTTACCATTTTTGGTTAAAAGGTACTGGAATACAAGCCCCAATACCGAACACTCCTCTGTTGGTAAGTAACAACGTTATAATCATTCAAAAACAATGAATCAAAATCCACGCCTGGCTCATTCCTGTTTATTTAGCCAGTACCTTTGTTTATTTATCTGTAAAAATATTTAACCACTCAGAATTTTCAAGATACATGATTTCATTTTGAGAAGTAAATGCGAAAATTTTGCGATTTATGCCTACATTTATTCATCGATCGTCCAGTAGCCATAAAATAATCAAATTTAAAGTAACTCCATCTACCCAACGTCACTTTTTCTTGGTCGTTATCTTAATTACTGAAAGTCGTGTCCCAAAGTGACTAAAATTTCTGATAGAAACGTAATATCAGAGAAATTTTCTCATTCTAGATTTCTTACTTTGTTATTACCTTACCTTGATTACTTTGTGAAACCTTTTAGGTAATAGTTCCAACCCATATTTCAGTTTACTATCATTATTAATTAATCAATCAGAATTTTTATATAGAATGGCTACTAAGCGAAGACTCGTGGGGTAGTGCAGTCCGTGTTCGATGGTGGTGGATAAGTAGTGGAGGTCCCAAGCTTCTACGAGTCAATATACCTACATCACCAGTATCCCCGCCCTCATCTGTTGAATTGGCGGCACTTAGAGCTGCGTGTTTGCAGTATTCGTGTTCAAAATATCTGTTGGAATTAGAGAATGCAACATCACATAGGCAAGTCAACAAAGCCTTACATATGTTGGAAGGGTAATTATCTTGCTTTTCATTTATCCTATTTATCTTATTGTATGAGTTATTATTCCTACGGTAGGGATAGCTCTTAAACGTAATCAAATCAAATTAATCTTTATTCAAATAAACTTTTGCTGGTACTTTTGAGTGTTCTCAAGGATAAAAGATAAGCGTATTCTGTTTACTTAGTGTAAACCTTTGTGTAGGCAAGTCTAATATGAATTACGGATTTTAATTATAGAAGCGAGAATCCAGAATTTAGAAATAGATTCGAAAGAATACATGTTTTCCAAAGAAAGAAAAATGTTTCGGAATGTTGCTCCTACCAAATCTCAGCTGTAAATTAAAAAAAAAATTGCAAGTTTTAGCCGAATGAGTCGATATCAGCGAAAGTTTCTCTATCATTATATTACCATTCATTAAATCTCTTAAAAAAAAAAAATTGTAAATGGATTCATGAAACCAGATCAATTTCAATTTTTTCCCCACTAAACTTGCTTGCAGCTGAACATCGCGATACAAAAGTAATAGAAAATGAAGATGAACTATATCACGTTGAACGAATAGTTATAGACAATTTATTTGATTTGTTGTACGTAACTTTGATCTCACTAACTTAAATTATTTGATATATTTTTTATTTATTTTGCTTTAGCTACACAAACTTGATACCAATATCACCAACTAACGCAAAAGAATTAGGAAGCTTGCCTTGGCACCACAGTCGAAGATTTCTAAGCGCACCGCCGGCTTCTTCACGTGATACTGGATTATTGTTATCCTTACTGCAGTTTATTATTACGTTCATGGACAATGCTCCAAAAGACAGTTAGTAATGTGGCTTTATTACTATAACATGTAATATCTTATTTCAATATCAAATTCTTTCATGTATTTTTATAGGTTGAATTTAGTTGAATAGTAGTTTAATTTTAAATCTTTTTGGTTGGCGTACTATCTGTCATGTAGTTTGTTATGGTAGTGTCTGATTGCTTATTGGAAGTAAATTACATTAGGCATTATGTACTTATTTATTTATTTATCCTTTATGCATACAGAAAATACATTAAAAAAAATATACATATATATAATATGTACAAAAAAACTTAGTTATAGTTTGTTTAGAATTGCAGTTAACAAAATTGTATCGAATATAATGTAAAGCTAAATGGTAACTTAATTAAAAATTAAAGTTTATTGTAGAAGAAAATAACATGTTATGGATCATGTCGTCTTTCATCGGTAACGACGCAACTATTATATCGCTCTTAAGTCAAGACCGTCTATACCTCAACCAAACGCAGCAAGACGACATTGAATTCAACCAGTTACGGATTCACGTAGTTAAAGTGCTCTTAAGGTGTATCTTATATGTGGAACAAAAAGGTGAATACAGTTGCAGCAAGATGGAAAGTTTATTAAAGATATTATTGTCGTGCTTGGAAAGAATTGATTTGAAAAATTTTCATATATTAGGTAAGTCAACCACTTCTATGCGCTTGTAGTTTATGTTATATTTAGTTATGATCTCGACAATACCCTGTAACTCAAGTTACAATGTTTGTGTCTATAGCGCCGAATTGATTGATCGTGATGTACTACTATCCCTATAAATAACTTTTTGGTTTTGCATTCTATTAATGAAAATGAAAGATGTATTCATAATATTTCCGAAATACTGATTTTCCTGTTTATTCATAGATTATAATGGTAAAGAGCAAAAATATTATAACTCGCAAATGTTATATTTATTAAGTCGCCTAAAGTACCTATCTCTTGTTTGTAAATAACATTTACACAAAGACTAAATTGGAATGTTCTACGACAATATAGAACAATAGATTACCAATCTAAATATTAACAGTTAGGTAGAAGACTTTACATCTATCTTAATCTCACTGTTAATAACGTATTTAATTTTACGTAATATTAATATAGATCTTTATGTGCTGCTTATAAGGTTGTCACCAGAATCTAACAATAAACTTTACGGAAAATAAACATAATGATGGTGATTCTAAATGGTGAAAGTTTCTAAAGAAAACCAAATAAACTTGAACATGACACACGCTCGTTATTCAACACGTGTGATCAATATGATTTCCCTTTCTTCGCAGTACAAAGTCTGCATGAAATTATCGCCATATGTTTAACGCGCCTTGTAGAACTCATTGCTAATTATATTAGCCACTTGAATAAGTACTTGTATTTGTTATTATCTAGATAATAGCTGAGTAATGTATGTATTTTATTATGACATATAAAAAAAGTGGCTATAGTGGCCCGTTATTATACGGCTGGGCAAAGGCCTTCTTTTCTTTTCTTTCTTTTGGGGAGAAGGGCTGGAGCATAAGTTTATTACGCTGCTCTAATGCGGATTAGCAGATTTCATGTATCCCAGGAATTCATGAAGGTTTCCTCTCGATGTTTTCGTTCGCCGGAAAGCGAGTGATTAGACACAAGTTTTAATAGAAAATCAATCTCATTGGTACGTGCCAGAAATTAGAGCTCGCTCCTCCTGTCGAGCCACTTGGTTTCATCGTTCGGGTATCACAGCTATATAATAAACATAAAAGTGGACGTAAATGGACTCGACACGAGTTTAACCCTTTCGCTTTGGGCCACTTAAATACACTAGATTACGGCGCCAAATATAACGAAAAAAGTAAAGTTCTTCTTTCTGAAATCTAAGATTTCAGTTTTTTAAGTTAAGGGCATAACGATTTTAGAAAGGCTAATGTGAGGCATGGCACAAAATAGGTTGGGAGACACTGGTTTAGATCATTTATTAACTTAATTATCGTACAATCAATTATATTGGTATCTTGTGTGAGTAACGTTCAAGACAATTTCCAGGATATCTCAACGAGTTGCTACGCTGTGTTAGATATGTAATACATTCTCGGTACTGTAAATTATCAGAGGATACACTCATCCAGAGTTTGAAGATAATGACTAACGTCTTGAGTGGATGTGCATCCGGTGCCGGACGTAAAGGACAGGCGTGTAGATTAGATGCAATGCTTTCTTTGTTGGCTTTGTTGAGACAAATAAGTGATAGAGCATTACCTTTTCAGGTAAGGGTTTAACTCAGAATTAAACTCAAAGTAAAAAGTATATTTTAATATTACTGAAATATTCACAAATTGCTTTTTGGGTGAAGACTCAAATTAATTTTAGTCAAGGTTTTTGTAAGGTTTTTGCAATAACTTCTAAAAATCTTATCGGCCGTCCGGAATATTTATGTATCTACAGTAAAGGTTTTTGTTATTTAAATTATATATTTTAACTTAAATCCAATGGTTTTTCTGTTCCCCTTTTTAATTTTGGTTTAATAACGTTACTTGAATAATATTGAAGTTCTACAGTGTAATAACTTTAATTTCGCGTTTACTTTCGTTCTGATGGAGATATATGTAGATATCAATGAATATAATGAATAGAATGATCAAGATCTAATATAATTGTTGATTTTATAAGATGGCGTATTAAATGTTTTTATTTTATTTTATATATTTTCTTGTAAGAGATGGAGTGATGTTTGGAACAGCAGTGTTGTACGCGCTGTTATTAAATGCAGCACTGCAGAAGGAACAGAACTGCGAGCAGCGGCTTTGCATGTTATTGCGGCCCTCACTCAGTACGCCCAACTGCTGCCCAAGTTTATTAACTGTAAGAAATTTTGAAACATTTTAATGAATTGTAAATTGATATGAATTATAATGATAACATAGAATTACCTTTTGGATTATTTATTGATTGATTAAATTGCATTGATTTCGATAATAACACTAGTTTGCTTGTGATTGGTTTTAGTGGATATTTTAAAATGGTTGTAAAAATTGATCAATGATAACTGGAAGTATATATTCAAATTTACAATTTTCTTTATTCGAATAAACTTGTAAACAAGTACTTTTGAGTCGTCAATTCTACTGCTGGTTCGGAAAGCTGTTCCTACCGAGAAGAGCCAGCATAAACTCGGCGGTTGCTCTTTTCAACATAATACTTATAATTAGTTACATTAAGTTATTACTATCTTGTACAGGGTCGGACAGTAGCTATATCCACGCATTCTTAGCGTTCAAATAATCCTCAACCGTATAGTAGGCTTATGTATCAGCCAGAATTTCGTACCTTTGCAAGGCGCAAAGCAGGATGTCGATTATATTTGATAAAAAAAGATTCCAAATAACACATACTGGAATATAAATATATTAGCCACAGCCGTGTTCAGTGAAACCATGTAACACTTACGACCTTACCTTAGGTGTAGCGAGTTAAAACTGCAGACGACGGCAGATAATACCAGGCTATTGCTTTATTTTTACCATAAAAGTGCAATATTAATTAGCGGTTATTTTTAAATGTTTATTATTTTCCTTGTTTATCTTGCTTAGTATATGTGTGTGTTTTCCATTAATAGAATTCAATATAGATATTTAATAAGTAACTACTAGCAGTGGATTAAGAAATAAAATTATTCAGGTGTCCCGCAACAATCATTGATCCAGCATGCGTTTGCAATTTTCTCACAAGAGGGAGAAGCTAATGTAGTGCGCGCAGCTGCAGCGTCTTTGTTGACATGCCTTACTACTAGAACATCCCCTCACACACAGGTAAGCTTGGCAAATTTACACATTTTTTACGTTAATGCTTAAAAAATTACTATCGCACCTCAACAAAATTTTCAAATTCAATTTTCAAATTCTAAATATTCTTTATTAAGTTTTCTGGTCCCTACTAGTCACGACCTGTTTGTAACTTTTACACAATATTCGTAAAAAAATAAATTAGAATATGATCAATCAGTTAATTTCTAGAATATTTAACTTCATCATCCTCCTGCCCTTATCCCATTCTAAGTGGGATCGGCACACCATATTACAAATATGTTGTCACATGATTTGGCTACGCATTTTACGTCCGGTCGCCTACCTACCGTCAGCTTACCTTAGTCGTATTTTACGACACCTTGGTAAGAAAGAGGGATGTCTATTCTACTCAAACGTATACCACAAGTTGGGTCAACTTACCTTACTCGCCTTTTATGACACTTCGGTAAGAAATTATACCTTACGGCGTTTCTTGAATATTTAAATTGTTAAACGAAAAATCTAAACCTCACTGAAAGTCCTGATGTAAGTACATACAGAAATAAACAACGATAATATTTATCAGTGCAAATATAAAAGGGAGTAGTATAATAACCTATAAATTATAGTAACCGCAATTGTTCGTGCATGGAATATTGAGGACCACCTACGTTGTTTGACGATAGTTATATTTAGGTTTGTCATGCGTCATCAATGAAAATGTATAATAGAATATTCTGTACTTATGCAAGAATGTAATATAATTTTCGTAGGTAGGCTCTATAGGTATATTTTCGTAGTCTGCATTTCTATCATTACTTAATATAATTTTGTCACCTTTCCCTGATCAGGGATGTTGGGAATAGTATGAGAAATTTCCCGTATATAACTATACGGGAAATTTCTCATCTAAAGTGTCAGGCATCAAACTCTCTCTCTATTGTGTGAAGTGTGTAAATCTTAAATAAATGTTAGCGAAGGTTAATTTTAATTATCTGTAAGCGTAAAATAAAACTGGTGACTGGTCCTGCAAATATTAGGTATGTGAACGTTGCCTACTTTCTACACATTATATAGATTATCATCAGCATTACATAGATTCTCGTAACAAACGCCGATTATGTCAAAATAATTCTATCATAACTTCTGTACTATGGAATCCCGCAAAGTAACGCCTGCTTCTATAAATTAGTTAAGTAACTCTCAATTCAAAATATATTTTTGGAGAAATAAGAATAGAGTCGATATAAATAGCTCAATTTGTTTAACAGATTAAGTGACGTCTATGCGATAACTGTCCGGCGTTGGAATGAGTGATTTGTTTCTTATTACTTATTCTTGTTTTGGAATACAATGGATGTTATAAGAACGTTTCTACACTGCGGTTCAGTTTTAAATCGTTTGCATTAACCATATCAGAAAATTTGCATACATTGGATTTTTGTTATGTTATACGAAGCTCTTATAAGGCTGTAAGTTTTACCGTTTAATGCATTTGTGAATTTAACACTATAAGGTCAAAATTACATACAATATGTTTTTGGCTTTCACTTGAAACTGAAACTGACGGTACACCTGTACCTGTGTGCGTGCGTGTGTGTGTGTGTGAGTGTGCGTGTGTGTGTGTGTGCGTGTGTGTGTGTGTGTGCGTGTGTGTGTGTGCGCGTACGTGCGTGCGTGCGTGTGTGCGTACGTGCGTGAGTGCGTGAATGCGTGCGTGCGTGCGTGCGTGCGACTACCCTCATTTCTTTATTTCTTCATTTTCATACCAAAAGGCGACTTAGGTAAGTTGAGGTCAAGCAGGGGCCCGGTCATAACTAGCCAAAATATGTAATAATATGTTTCAAATATGTTGTGCCGACCCCACTTAGAGTGGGATAAGGGCAGGAGAATGATATTTACGTCAACAGTTTACTTACTTACACTAAGTTTCCGAAACTGTTTAAATGACTAACTACAACATACTCGATGGACTATGTAAGCATTATTTATTTTCCTTATTTCTATCCTCGATATAAAAGCATAAAGTTCAGAGTGTTGTTTAAACAGACTTGTATTTACATACACAGACTGAACGTTGTAATAACAAACTATATTATGAGTAAGCAACCATGAAGTCAAACCTAAAATAAGTTATTTGCTTTCAATATTAAATAGTTCGTTAATCATTGTTGATTTAAATACATTTAATAAATAAATAAATAAATAAATATATGGGACACTTACACACACGGTCGTCGGTCCCCAAAGTAAGTAACTTAATACTTGTGTTATGGGTGACAGACAGCTGGTGAATATATACTTATATATTTTTAAATACATACTTAAATACATATATACACCCAGGCTCAAAGACCAACAAATTCATTTATAGAAAATGTTGGTCCTCGGCGGGAATCGAACCCGCGACCCGTGGAGTTGAAGGCAGGGTTACTACCCACTACACCAACGGGCCAGTCAATATTAATGCATTGCATTTATGCATTGCATTTTTTATATATCGTGCTCTGAAATGAGACGTGAACTCATTGAATCCTAAAAGACTTTGTTTATAGTTTATAGAGTCATCATCTTCCTGCCCTTATCCCACTCTAAGTGGGGTCGGCACAACATGTTATGAACATGCTGTCACATGATTTGGCTATGTATTATATGACCGGCCGCCTTCCTGACATCAACTTACTTTAGTCGTAATTTACGACACCTCGGTGAGAGGGTGGTCTATTCTACTCAGCCAGATACCACACAGCGGGTCGACTTACCTTAGTCGCCTTTTACGACACCTCAGTAAGAAATGAGGGAGTTACTATTCTATTCAGCCGGATACCAAATGGTTTATGTCATATAAAGTGCATGTTATATTTAAAAAATAACGATAATTTATTTTAAGTAATAAGTTTCTTCTCATGTTTTGCTTTCATGTGAAAAACATGATATTTCCTTTTATTTTATTTTTAGTATGGAATCAAACTTAACGATATATTAATAACAGAAGTCGTGCCCGATACAAAAGTTATAATAAAATTATTTGCTATAATACGCGATGAAGTAAAATAGAAAATATATATAATGCTAAATGTAGAGTGGACAATCCGTTTTCATACCTGATACATGCAGGATTCGTAAAAACACATGCACAAACCTCCATCACCTCCACCACAATACACAAGCACTACATACGTTCACTATCACAAACTCAACAATCGTTTCGCCCCGCAACTGAAGCATCATCAGGAGACAGTCTCCACGACAAAATCGCAATGCCCGATCGTGCCCGATATTACTAAAAAGTCTGGAAAAGTCATCATATCGTTTACTTTTAATGTATAATGAATTTTATTATTTACAAACGAGGTATATAGACAGCACAAATTTCTAGTACTAAATTCTTTGATTCTAAGGAAATTATAAAGTTTCTTGTTTGTGGATTTTCCCAGTATTTTCACACTTAAGTGTGAAGTGAAGAATAATTACATGTTAAACGTATCTTGGAAATTTTCATAGAAGATTTGAAAATCAGTTAACATAGGTACATATTAAATTTGTTTGTTACTTTTCATTATTGTAGATATGCAGTTTTTTCTAGTTTTTGGTTTTTATTATATTCGATAAGCAGTGATAATAATATCATCATCTAAAATAAATTCGACTAAAAAGTTGAACAGTAATAGATAAGATTAAATTACAGTACATAATTAAGTTAAAAAAATGTAAGTAATGCAGTTTTATTGCATTAATACGTTTTAATAACTTGTGACAAACAAATGATTTCTTTTACAAAAATGATTTCTTTTAATACATTTTTATGTGATAAAATGTAACGTTTGAGGTTCTCACGCATTGAGAGGAAGATCCATGTGAAAAAACGCCCTAAGAGTAGGCATATGGGTACATGCAAGTCACGGACTCAGTACGTCAACATATATGACCTTGAGGCAACGCGTAGAGCTTATCTTGACGCTCGCTAGCGATATTGCTCATTCGATTTCTGACCGTCACCGCTGCTAGCGCCGCTTGCCACCACATGAACTCAATCTACAACGCGCATTGCTTTGTTTACCACAGAAACGCCGCAAATAGTCAACTTAAGTGCAGCGTTTAAACCTGTTTTGTCTATTCATACTGAATTTTTGCGACAATAAGTGAAAATGTGTATTACTATAACGTTGTTAGTGATTTTGCTGTTATTAGTGTTATTACTTACTATATTTCACTATGCGACGAGGGGAAGAAAATACTGGCACTACAGAAATGTGCCATATAGAGAGCCATGCCCTATATTCGGCAATTTTGGCGCTACATTGACAATGCGTCGGAGTTATACGAAGATGCTTCAGTTCTTCTATGATAAATATCGAAATGAGAAATATGTAGGAATATTTCAGGCAAGACGGCCGGCTTTATTATTGATTGATTTAGAAATAGTTAAGGCAGTATTGTCTAAGGATTTTTCGAATTTTAGCGATAGAATATCTGTTGCGACTGACACACGGCGGGAGCCACTTTTACGTAATCTGGCCAATATGAGTGGACCCGAATGGAACAAGATGCGGCACATTGTGACACCAACATTTTCTTCGGCTAAAATGAAAGCTATGTTTCCTTTAATAGCAGATTGTGCAAAAACCTTGAAAGCTGTTCTCATTAAAGAATCCGAAGAAGATATTGAGGTACCAAAATTAATGTGTCGATTTACCACTGATATAATTGGTAGTTGTGCATTTGGAGTGGACCCAGGCTCGTTAAAAGACAGCAAATCACCATTTTTAATAATGTCACAAAAGATGTTCCGTACAGATCGTTCCACGATCTTGAAGAGATATTGCCGGACATTCTTTCCACGACTATTTAAATTCTTAAATCTTAGAACGTATTCAATGGACGTTGAATTTTTTTTTACCGATATTATCAATCAAGTGTTAACAGAAAGACGTAAAACTGGTATTCAAAGAAGTGATTTTCTGCAACTAATGTTGAATGTACAAAAAACGGAGACAGGATTTCCTATGACTGACGAATTAATAACTTCTAATTCTTTTATATTTATGCTAGCTGGATTGGAAACATCAGCAACAACGTTATCGTTTTGTTTATATGAATTAGCAAAAGATGTTGATTTGCAGAATAGGTTAAGGACTGAAATTTCAGAATGTTTAGAACGTTATGATGGTTTAAACTATGAAGCGGTGTCTTCGATGAAGTTAGCAGCTCAAACCTATTTGGAAACTCTGAGGCTGCACCCTCCAACACCACTGACTACTCGACTGTGCACTACTCCTTGTACACTACCTAGCACTGATTTACAATTGAAAGCTCGAGATGCGGTCATCATACCAATACACTGTATTCAAAGAGATCCGAGGTATTTTTCAAATCCAGACAAATTTGATCCTGACAGATTTACAGAAGACTCAAATCCAGCTGGGTTCATTGCATTTGGAGATGGACCGAGAAGCTGTCCAGGTATGCTATTTATTTATTTATTTTACACTATATATAAAAGTTATATGCCTTATAGCCACACATGTCTGTGAAATAAGTTTTACAAAATAGACAAAATTCACATGGACCAAAGTCATTTAAACCTATAGTGGTGCCTAACCTATAGTAAAGTCATTTATACTTTTCTTAATAATCTGTTTTATATGTGCTATTCGTATATATTAAATGTGCACCTCTAATTTTTTCCAAAGAAGTCACCAAAACTTAACTAAGGCAATGTTATTTAAACAATTTTGATAGACGTGAGATCTTTTATGATTTTACGTAATTTCATTACATAAAAAAGTTATTTTAATACAACTATTCAGTGTGTTGTAATACTTATAACTGCGTTCCAGCGAAATATATTTTGTTTGATAACCATACAACTTTATTAATGTCGAATTTTTTTTATTAACATAGATATGTTGGAAGATAAGTTATCTGACCCAATTCCTCAGCAATAGCCTGAGATTCGTAATGGATGAGTGAATTTCATCAATTTCTAATGGCAAAAATGCGTGATCGGTAATATGTCACTAAGCAGTCAATGACCGACATACATATTTTTGTCAGTCAACTGTTCGGTTATCGATCCCAGTTATCGAATAATTAGTTGAATATTCATACTTAATATTAACGAATGTTCACACAGTATACAAACCATGTATTTTATAAAATATAATAAATGTGTATTATAAAAATATAATTTATAGAGAAGGCTTTGAATATTCGAAAGATCGGTTTAGACAGGAGTAGGCAACCTTTCGACAGTCATAATTGACAGTATACACAGGTTTTCCCACAGTCACTGAAAAATATTGTTTTCATGATCATATAAGTGGTCAATTGTGTAGTATTGATTATAAGCATAAAGAATGCATTTATGAAATACTATTATAATGATTTGAAAATTTTACAAATATTATTTTTATCATAAAACATTACATCATTGGGAATATTTGCTCTACATACTTTTTTTTTTAAATCATAAAAATATTTTTTATGCGTAAGTAACTGGAGAGCCGAAACTTCTAGGTACCGATGCCTATTTTAGAAGAAATTTTTATAGAAAATAAGTAATATCTACCTGATTGGGCCAACAGCCGGTATTTGTTTTATATTAAAAATGCTTTTTGGTTTTGAACTTCGATTCGGTTTTCAGGAGCTCGTTTTGCGCAACTTATGGTGGTAGCCGGTCTGGCAGCTATACTTGAAACATACGTAGTGGAGCCTTGCGCGAAGACTACTCCCACGATACACTACGATCCAAGAAGTGTCATGCTTAAAAACAAGGGTGGCATTTGGCTAAGGTTTAGGCCGCGTTAAATGATACATTTATTAAACCAATTTATGTGTAGTTAATCAACTGAAAACGTACTTATAAGTATGTACTTACTAGATTATACATTGTATAAATTGTTATGGCTATTTTACGTTTATGTTCTTGAAGTGTTAGGAATAATATTGTTATCTCGCATTTCTGAAATTATTGGTTCTAGTTTTATGATATAATGTAACAAAATATGATAGGCATATGTTTTATTTCTCGTTTATGTATTGTTTGGTTGATGGTTATCATTGGAATATAAACTATATTAAAGCTGCTAGTTGGTAAAACATAAAATGATTAGTGAATGATCAGGAATATTTATAGCATTAATAAAAACATAGATTTTATATAGTGTGATTTTTTATATTAGGTACTATGGTTTATTTAATAATTGATTTAGTTAGTAAATGATGTTTCTAGAATTGATTATGTACCTTTTTAAAATTATTAAGTATTATTAATAACGTGCATAACTTATTTAATTTAAATTTAAATTATTAAACGATACCTACCAATGGTTTACAGATATTTTTTTTTGTTTCATCTATCGATTTTATTTTGTTTCTTTGGTATAATAATTCCTACCTGCTATATCGTCTCCATATATAGTTTGATGTAAAAATGTTCAATATCTGCATATCACATCAAACTCCGTCCGGGCGTTAAATAAGGATAAACAAACATTTTCACATTTATGGATATTTGTTCTTTTGTCAGATAATAACTACGTAATTATTTTTAGTAGACGAAGCTGTATCAATATTTACATGAATATATGGACTTTGGAATAAATATTTTTTAATCTGCAACCTCATTGATTTTTGCGAAGTTTTAAAATATGCTTCTTACATCATGTTTCCCTCCATATTTTGTGTATGTAATAGGTATAGGGTGTGAACTGATAGTTGACACCTATATTACATACACATAAAATATGTTAGTTTAGTGAAAAATTGTGTAATAAACACATTTTTTTTATTAATAAATACAATTTTTCTAATTTTGTTTATATAGGTATCGTCTTGTTGAGGTTTCGAACGACATTACCTCCAAAAAGGTACCGGTAACCGGATCAATGAATATTTATTTGGATAATAAATGACATTAATAACTATTCGTGTAGGTACTTAAATAAAATTTTTCTAAAAATCTACTCCAAATTTATTTATGAAATAACGCTAATTAATAATGTGCGGTACATTATTATGTTTTATAGCCGTGTGGTTTTTGGCAGAGTAGAATAGACCACTCATAGACCCCTCATTCCTTACCGAGGTGTCGTAAAAGGCGACTAAGGTATGTTAACCCGCCGTGTGGTATCTGGTTGAGTAGAATAGACCATCCTCTTTCTTATAGGTAAGTTGACGTCAGGCAGGCTACCGTTCGTAAAATACGTAGACAAATCATATGACAATATGTTTATAACATGTTGTGCCGACCCCACTTACAGTGGTATAAAGGCAGGAGGATGTACATTATTATGTTTTAATACATAAAGTAATTTGATTACTTTACAAAACAGCATTAGATATATTATGTAGTAGCATCAATTAGGTATATGTTCATTTTGCCATTATTCGACTATAGAAGGTCAGCAACAATTATAAATACTTGTATATATACGTTATTCGCCTTCATACAATCCGTAGGCCCTTGAATTTTTTACTTGAAGTAACATATTATACGATCACAATAGATCAGAAATGGTCAAAGTGATACTGGGCCTTATGGCCCTGCAAAGCCACTACTCCCAGAAGAAGAAGAAGAACATATTATACAGAAATGAACGAATTTATACGCATACTGCGATATTCCTTATCTTTGCCCTACTTGTTATTTTAAATGTGCAATTTATTCTATTCAACATTGACGCATGTATGGGGCGATGAAATATGAATGTTAAAGAAATATTGATATATTTTTTAACTGTGTCATAATTACACGCCGCCAGCAAAATTTATTCGCTAAACATAAAGAAGGTCAATGTTTCTTTTAATTTTACGCAGTTACTCACCTTTGCTAATATTTCATTACCGAAATTCATAATTTAATAATTGTGCATAATTAAGATAAGACAAGGTTCGTATGAAGGTGGTTTAAGAATAATAGAATAAAGTGGTTAAATAAGATTTTAAAATTTTTGAACTATACCTAAAGGAAAAATAATAAAATATATATATCCTCCTGCCCTTATCCCTCTCTAAGTGGAGTTGGCACAACATGTTATAAACATGATTGTAACATGATTAAGCTGCGTTTTTACGACCGGCCGCCTGTCTGACGACAACTTACCAGTCGTATTTTACGATACCTCGGTAAAAAGGAGGGTGGTCTATTCTACTTAGACGGATACCACACGGCTAGAAAAATAATATAATACTTAGGAAATATAAACTATAATAACTTTTAACCTGTGGACTTTAATGGTAGTGTGTATTTAAAATACCTTAAAACCGAAGGGTTGACTGCTTAATAAGGAACATTATTGTTTATTTACAAGAATAGTTTTCGAAAGATTTGTAATTGATGCAATTTTTTTGTTATTATTGAAGGTACTAGAACGTGAAGTACTTAAAGCAATGGAAGACAACAATTTTATAGAAGAGTGTTTGCACATTTTTGTATATTACTGCAATGATACGGAGAATAGGAGTTATCTAGGTAAGTGTAAATTACGAAATATTAGTACTTATCATTTCACAATAATAGTAGGTATGTACCGTAGTGAATAGCTTTCTAGAAATTTCCGATAGTATTATTATATTAATCTAAAATTATATTATTTTATTTTACGTTATTTGATACGACAGGTGTAGCAACACCTGTCGTATCGTATAACGTTATAATTAGCAATGTCGCAAAATTAACGGTGTAGGCTATATTTTGTTAAATATAATAATATCGCTATTTGGTGTTAGGTCTAACGAAAAGTTATGTCCGTTTTTTAAATGAAATAAAAGACTAAATTTTTCATGTTTTGAATAAATAATAAAATTATCACCATTATTTATGATTTCTTGCCAGCCTTGAGTCAGTTGCCAGTCTTCTTGCTTGCCATAGTGGAATTTGTATATCCCATTTTGAAAAAAATCTTTTTTGCTGATTAAGCATATGAGAAATTGTAAATATCAATTAAGCACAAAACTTTTTTCATCAGCGCTTGTTTGAACCCGTGAACCCTTGAGCTTTCGAAAGACCGTTGAAAGCCTTTGACCATCTTGAAGCGTCGCTATCGAAGTTGTCTGTTTGTCGACACCTGCAAGGAATAACATTGTATCTCAGGTTTTAGAAATAATATATGGTGTTATTCTTTGCAGATGTCGATGGGTGAAAAATTGTATAGATACTTTATATATCCAGTGCCTGGTTGACCGAGCCTTGCACGGTAATTTTTTACAAAATACAAAAGAGAACTTCAAAAAAAAAGAATAAAATATATTGGGTAGGTGGGGCTCGATATTAGGTATTTTCATTTCCCGGGACCGTCTGTTCCCCGAATAAGCTACGCTGGCTTGACATTTTACTGCAAAAATAGTGTTTTTTATTCAATTTAAATGTTAATAACTTTTTTATGCCCAAAAACAGGGATAAAATGATTTTTTTTTAAATAAAACCTACATGCTGAATTTCAGGAAAATCGTTGGAGCCGTTTCCGTATACAAACAATACGTTATATATACATACAAGATTATCTCTTTTAAATATGAAAGATATATATACATACAAGATTAACCCATTTAAATATTAAAGATACAGTTGTAATAAATTTTCATGACATTACTTTGGCTCGGTTTAAGTAAAAATAGTTACATCCTAGCTACATATGACTTGGTGCTCTTCGCAGGTTTAGCTTACCCACACAGTTTGCTTTTCAAAATAATGTGCGTTTAATCCGTGCATTATTTTTTTTGGCTTTACTACATTTGTATTATTTGAAGGATCTTTTTTGAAGGGTTTTTTTGTTGACACAGTTTTATTTTTGCCTAGAACCCAACGTCCCGCTTTCTGTATTGGAACGTAAGTCTGAACTAGAAGTGCGTGCGGAAAAAAACGACAACGTCCTGTTGTCGCCTCATATGCCTCTCTACAAACCTGCGCCATCTGCGGCCCTGGTCACGGCTCTTGCCGATGTTTTGCATAACGTCACTGCTTACAAGAGCGCACCCGTGCAAATATGGAACGAACAGGGTGTTTACAGAGTTTTATTCAGGTAACATATCAGAACAAGTTATACCCACACACAGTTATTTGTTTTAGTATTGCCACTTAATAAAATATATGTCTACTCAAAATACTACTACTATACTATTGAGGAATACTTGGATGATAAAAATGCGTGGATGTAATTTCTCTTCGACCCTGTACAAGACAGTAATAACTTATGTAACTAGTAATAAGAATTATATTTTTAAAAGAGCAACCGCCGAGTATCTTGCTGGCTCTTCTCGGTAGGAACAGCTTTCCGAACCAGCAGTAGAGTTGACGATTCAAAAGCACTTGTGTACAAGTTTATTTGATTAAAGAATATTTTGAATTTTGAATATTATGTTAGGCTATACTCAAAATTATTCGGTATTCCAGACATCATTCTCCTGCCCTTATTCCACCTAGAGTGAGGTCGGCACAACATGCTATGAACATGTTGTCGCATGATTTGGCTAGATATTTTACGACTGGCCGCCTGCCTGACGTCAACTTACCTTAGTCGCATTTTGCGACGCCTCGGTAAGAAAGAGGGTGGTCTATTTTACTCAACCGGATACCACACAAATAAATGCAGTTTCAATGGAGCACTGACAATTCTATTTGCCTAAAGATAAATATAAACACAATACCTTATTCAACAGTTTGCATTTTATAGTCGTACCGAGTTTATCTTGGCCCATTTGCTTACAAGTCCCACCTTCGCAGCGCTCGCTTCCTTCTGTTCGAACATAACTAACACAATATGCCCAACTTCTAAATACACCTCTGACTGGTATGACAATACCAAAAGTTTCACATGAATAATAATAATTTTATTGAGATAAGCGGTACCGTAAATGTATACAATTGAACCACATTGGTAAGAATCTTGTTACAAATTATATGTTTCAATTATGGAAAATCCTTAAATTTTTAAAAATGCTTTAGTATATCTAATTATATATACCTGTATCCTTATGATTGCTAATTGACATAACGACTAATTTATATAAGTCATTTCGCTTGTTAGGTTTTCAAATCAATTATTATAATATGTATCATGTTGTTATAATTACTAAGAACGAAACACAAAGAAAATGAATTTATGTTTTATGATAACGTTATACAGAATTTTAATTTTCCGTGTCCCTCTGCCTCATTTTGTTTGTTACGTCAACGGAATTGTTAGCATTCTTAGCGTGTGATAAAATATCATATAGCGCCTATCGATCGTAAATCTAATAGCTTCCCAGGAGTTACATGCTTATCTCAACAATGTTAAGTGGCAATAAGCCAATTTCGAATAATCTATAATATGCAAGCTTTACTTGGTATTGTAATGTTTTTCACGCATATCGGATGACATATGACTATGATGTAATCGATAATTTAACGTACGTTAATAATCAAGATTTTATTGAATAAGGAAGAAGATAAAAGAATGTTACATTTTTTGCTTTCGGTTCTTTGTGTTCAGATCATCCTTCCAGACGAGTTGTAATTATAATACTAATTGATACTCGTATTTGATCAGAATATAAAATATTTGGTATTAAACTTCATGGATGTCACAATTCAGTCATGTTCCAGAGCTACCGAATATTTACGCGTTCCTAAACCATTCTATTTGTCCATGTCTCTTATAGAGGTACAATCGCCAACATCCACACACGTGTTAAGTATATATTACATAGGGTCTTAATCGCTGGTGACCAGGCCTTAGTTTCTTTATGAAATAGATCAATTATGTCTTGCGCTACGTTTCATAGTGCATTTTTATAGGGTGAGTAGTAAATTAATTTTTCGCTTATGATTGTTTTTCCATTGTAAACGTCCATTGATATTACCTTCCTCCGCTTCTGTCTATGTCCGCGGTTAATTCAAATGGTACTGATCTGATTTTCTTGTCATCTAAAAGCTTTAATGGAAATTCCATCTAATCCATTTTACATATAATAAAACAAAGTTTGGTAGGGATATTTCCCTTTTATAGGGCTACAAAAAATTCGCAATGGCATATAACTTCTATGGATAATTTACTTTACCTTAATGATTAGTACTTTTTTTCCTACAGTTATTCAATAGAGAACTTTCCATAATATGTAATTTAATGCGTTCAATACGGCCTTTACAGGTGTGCAGTTTGGTCTCGAGGATCTTCGATAGAGATGAATAGCACACGCACTTCGATCTGCCGCGCTCTAGCTTCAGCAGCTTTAGTTAAGTGCGTGCGCACCTCACTTGCAGCTACCAAAGATTGTCTTTACAAACTAATCCTTACGTTGGCGCCTATAAAAAAAGGTAATACTAATTTTTCTGACTTGATATACGACTTTCTTCTGTAATATCCTTGTTTTGAATTTGCATATAAACTTTTTTTGGTTGAGGTGTCAAATGTTCACACTTTTTGAAGCAGTCTGGATTTTTTGTCGGACTCTTTATTATCGCACTGGAAGTTACTCATAGACAAATTAAAAGTAAAATATATGTAGAAACCATCGCAAACACTCGACGTTTGACTCAATTGGCAGAGCCTCTCTCTTACGGCCGGTAAATTGTGACGAAGTCGTCGTCACAATTTTATATTTATAAATAAATTTAATTTTAGTGCAGAACTTTAGCTACTATTATGTTTTAATTCAATTTAGTTACACTTTTGACTGGCCCGTTGGCGTAGTGGTTAGTCCTTGTTGTACCCTGTCTTCAGCTCCGCGGGTCGCGGGTTCGATTTCCGCCGAGGGACAACATATTCTATTAATGAATTTTTTGGTCTTTGAGTCTGGGTATATATTTGTATTTAAGTATGTATTTAAAAATTACATAAGTATATATTCACCAGTTATCTGTGTACCATAACACAAGTATTAAGTTACTTACTTTAAGGACGGACGACCGCGTGTGTAAGTGCCCCATATATTTATTTTTTTAATTATTATTCATTGAGCTGTGTACTAGCAATCCAAATATTTTTTGTTATATGTCAATTTAACCGCCCACGTATTTTTTTTATTATAATAGGGCAAATAAATGTGTAAATTTAACAGTTATCTTAATTAATTTAATAAGATAACATTTGTAAAGCATATGAAATTAAGTGGATACTATCTAACATTTCTATTTACTGGATGGCTTTGTTTATTTACATAGGTAACAATACTTGTGGCACAAACTCAAGTATTATGAAAGATAGCGCAACGATAATCTTATCTACTATCGTATATCTTATTACACATCAAACAAATCTTTTATTTTCAGACGAGTACGAAAAAGATTTGTTATTGTCACGAACTCAGAGTCTGTACTTGCTGGCTGCTTTACTACCAGAGAAATCGGCGAGTGATGTAGTATGGGAGGAATTGAAAAATCAACCGACACTTTTAGATTTAATATTATACGCCCTGGAATCTGAATATAATGGTACTTTTTCAGTTTTTCATGAGTTATATTCGGATTTGTATAATGCATATTTTTGGTGTTTTGTATTATTAATAATATTTTAAAATATCTTTTACAATTTACTTCTTCATTGAGTTCTTCATAGTTACAGTTTATTTTTTCATATACGTAAGGCTTGACGAGTTGTCTGGATATATTCCATATATCTTAACCTCTACTTATTTTAGTACAAACTATAAAATAATGTGACTTAATTAATACTAGATAAATAAAATACATTGGTCACCACGTGAAAGCTGTTTCAGAAAAAATAAGCAAGATCAATAAATTAAAAATTACGACGTAGCTTATGAATTCAAATAAAACTACAAAACATATAACCTATTTAAAAAATTTGTCTTGTGGTATAGTATAATGCGTAGAAGCGAGTTGTTAGAACGGAGAAAGATGTGTTACACTTGTCAAGTACTGAATAAAATTAAAACTAAAGATGAAATATATTATGGAATTATTCTGGAATTCATATAAAATATGATCATACTTACTCGTATATTGCTCCTTAGCGCTAACATCGTTTACGATTACTCATTGCAATATATTAACATACGAGTACCTTTCCACTGATTCCAGTTACATTCTTTATATTATGTATTAGAACAATGCTTAATCATTTATCGAAAATCAAAACAGTATGCCAGAATGTTTTACATAAATTAATAGATTAATACACTTTAAGATTGTTTATTTTTAAGAATATTATCAGAAAAGGAATCTAAGTAAGTAAAAAGTGTAGTTTAAATCACTTCTCTAACGTTAGGGGCATCACTCTTCAAGACCGGTTGGTTAGGTTATACATATTATAGAGATTTCCTCAAGATTTTTCCTTCGATAAGAAACTTTTTTTGGAGTGCTGAACGATAGGCCATAGAATTTGAACTTGAATAAAGAAAGAGATTTCTTTATTCTTGTTATATGAAAATATTGCAAGATTAGCTTGTAAGCTCTAGCGGCTTACAAGGGACCGATACGTAGTCTGTGAGCACTTAGCTTGTTACGAGTTTTTGTTGCATATATCTATTTATGCATTTCGGTATTAAGGATCTATTCACCGGTTTTAGGACATTTCCGCATTTCATTGGTATGCTTTAAATTTTACTACAAAGTAACGATTCAATAATACTTATTATATGTTCTTCACAGATTTACAAGAAGCAGCGATGCATTGTCTTACGCAACTAGCACGGTCTATATTGCACGAAAAAGCTAAAAATGAAAGTAAAGAAAAATCTTATAATGAATTATTAAACAATTTGAAATCACCAAACATAATAGACCGAAAAAGGAGAGTCGACAGTGCAAGTAATGATTGTCAACCTGAATATATGGTTGAGGAAATGTCCAAAGTCTTAATAGATATTTATCGGCACTATATTGAAAAACAGAAGGGACTCTCAAGTCAAGGTATTGTATTATTAAGAATTCAAAATCTTTTATAGTCATGTGAGAAACACAGATTACAACGACAATTTTTGGCATTTGATATCCAAAGTAGAAAATGCATGTTCAAATTATGAATAATAGACATCATCGATAATTTTCTTTATAATTTTTATTAATATGGCAAAAGAACTTCTGTCATAGCAGACATTTAATTGTTATAATACAGGAATTATATTTGGAACATTTTCCAAATTATATAAGTTGCTTCGTAAAAGATAAATCAATAATGTTTTTCATTATACAAAACTGAATATAATGCTGCACATTTATTATGGCTGCTAAAGGAAGATATTCTAATCAGAAAATTCGGAAGAATTTTCGACATATATATAGATTTGCTGACTTGTAAAGATATAACGGGTTTCATTGTAAGCTACATACGTCTATTTTCAATAAAATAGGAGACTTTATCTATTACTATAGTATTAAAAATCAGGCTTGAATCATTTTATAATCAGGACAAATGTTTGTTATTTGCTTTTGCAATTTGACAAATTATTCTTAATGCAAGGCATTATATTTTCAGAAGAGAAATGGACGTTAGTAAGTGCGTGCCTCTGTTCTTTGCTATCAGTCAGCTTGCGAGCTCGTATGTACTGCGTGCATCGGCACTTTGCGACAACGCTTATGATGTCTTTACAAACAATTCGTGATACTCTCTCGTTGCAAAGCAAACCCGTTGAAATCATCAGAAATGCAGACCATGTAAGCGTCATCATCCTATAAAATATACTAGTGGTAGCCGATACTTAGTTTGCGTTAACTTAAGTGTTTACGCTTAATAATGCAATATGTGCTTTCCTGTTCAACTACGAGTATGAACTCCTTATTATTCTATAGTTAACGCCAGTGTATAAGCATTAGGTTGTGCCAAAATTCATCAATATTGGACCATTGGATTACCCCTGAAAGCATAAAAGACAATCTGGTAATTAGTTAATATCAACACCACACACAAATATTTTACAAAATAATTTGATCGACACGAACTGCGAACTTAACACATGGACACACATGTATGAATTTGCTGAATACGCAAAGTTATAAGGCGCTTCTGTTGTGTTAGGACTTTTTATGTTTAATAATATTAAAAGCAATTGAAACTTTTCAAGTCGTAGCTTTTCGTGTTTAATTCGTTGTTCTAATAAATAATAAAAAAGAATAATTGATTGAATTAGGCATTACTTTGCTGAGATCCATAATACAAAAGTAATAATAAAATTATTTTGCTATAATCCGCGATGAAGTAAAATAGAAAATATGTATGATGCTAAATGTAGAGTAGACAATCCGTTTTTCATACCTGATACATGCAGGATTCGTAAAAACACAAGCACAAACCTCCACCACCGCCACCACAATACACTAGAACTACATACTTTCATTTTCACAAAATTGCAATTTTGTTGTGATATTTATCTCCTGATGATGCTTCGGTTGCGGGACGAAACAATTGTTGAGTTTGTGATAGTGAACGTATGTAGTGCTTGGGTATTGTGGTGGCGGTGGTGAAAGTGTGTGCATGTGTTTTCACGAATCCTGCATGTATCAGGTATGAAAACGTATTGTCCACTCTACATTTAGCATTATATATATTTTCTATTTTACTTCACCGCGGATTATAGCAAAATAATTTTATTATTACTTTTGTAATAAAAATCAATTTGTCAAATTTTCAGGAGCCGATTCTTACTACTTTAAACTGGGTTCTTATATTGACAACATGCCTAATGTTAGAATGTACGCTAGCAAAAGAGCGTGTTGCTGATGATTTCGCTACATCTGTAATTCGCCTATGGCCCTGGACTATGATTACCGAAGATTTGAGGGACTCCATTATCCGGTTGTTGGTCACCTTTACTAACGATTGTCCTAGAGGTAAGTTAAAGAAATATTGGGTTGATAATATGTAGAAGCATCCACGCCGTGTGGTATCCGGCTGAATAGAATAGTACCACCCTCAATTCTTACCGAGGTGTCATAAAAGCTGACTGAGTTAAGTTGACCCATCGTGTGGTATCTGGTTTAGTAGAATAGACCACCCTCTTTCTTACCGAGGTGTTGTAAAATACGACTAAGGTAAATTGACGTCAGGCAGGCGGCCGGTCGTAAAAACGCAGCCAAATCATGTGACAGCATGTTTATAACATATTGTGCAGACCCCACTTAAAGTGGGATAAGGGCAGGAGGATGATGAATATGTAGAAGCATCAGTAACGTATGTTAATTGTTTTTTTTATCGTGGAGTCTATCTTTTGATGATTCTTCGGTTACGGGGTGAAACGATAATTGAAATAGTGGTAGTGAAGGTGTACTGCACACTTTCGCTCGTAGTGTAATGAGGTGGTGGTGTAGAAGTGGTAGTGCGTTATATAAATCCTGCGTGTATAAGGTATGAACATGGGTGGTGCGATTTACTTTTAACATTACAAATATTTTCTCTAATGGCGGATTGTAAAAAAATCATTACTTTGTAAAATGGACTTCCGCAAAATAACGCCTAATACTATACATTATTTATCGTTAGTATGTTTCTAATGGCATGACAGAATTGCGAGTTAATTATTTGCTTAGAATTTTGTCCAGAGATGGACAATTCATCGATTGAGACTGTGAAATAAGTATTCCCAAACTTATCAAATGTGGCGTTATCATTATATTTAATTTTAGTATTTCTTTATTGGCCATATAAAAGATTGTGGTTACGATAATACTGTAATTTTACGAGGCCTTATTGTTTTGTTTGTTTGTGACCGGAAATGAAGGTTGATTTTCATTTTGTTACTTTTATATTGTGCGCTTGTAGACCCAAAATTATTTCAAAATTCTGAATAGGTTTTTTATCAATTTTTTGTTTTCATTATCATTCATTATCAATTTAAGTAATTTAAGTAAATAGATTTATACTTAGAATTTCAAAAGTAAGTATTTGTTATAGAAGACTTACAGAATATTCAACTTTGAAATAAAATACTCGTAATTTTGAAAATCTAATAAAATAATTTAATGACTTATGGATTTATAAGAAATTGTTCCTAGAAAAACGATATATTATATAATAGTATAATTTAAATGTTAATTTTATTCAGATTATTTAAAAGTTTTATTAATCTATAGATTCTTTATTTACAGCAAAAATGTACAAGTTATATATATCTTAAAAATCTTACATGCTAGGACTATACAAGTCATGCCCACGTGGAATGGTCCCAAGAATGCTGGCAGCGTTTCCGCGCTGATTATCTTATTGTTATTATTTATTTATTTTAGCTTGGGCAAGTATGTGCAGTTGCGTAGGAGGTCGCAGTTTGTTAAATGAAATCTGTTCTCTGGTCAATAAAGAAGCAGGAAGACCTCGTCCTACGAACATTTTACAATTAAGTTTTAGGATATTACGTTATTGTTTACCGCACCACCATTGCAGGACTGTTATTATAAAGGTATTACTATTTGTATTGCATATAGCAGTCCACTGATATTTTAAATATTTTTTCTAACATACATTAAAATTTTGAAATAAGTTTGACTCGATTGCCAACGTCAGTTGTTTACAATACTACGACTTAGGTATGTTGTAACAACTCATCATCATCTTCCTGCCCTTATCCCACTCTAAGTGGGGTCGGCACAACATGTTATAAACATGCTGTCACATGATCTGGCAGCATTTTACGACCGGCCGCCTGCCTGACGTCAACTTACATCTGTCGTATTTTACGACACCTCGGTAAGAAAGAGGGTGGTCTATTCTACTCAGCCGGATACCACACGGCGGGTCGACTTACCATAGTCGCCTTTTACGACACCTCGGTAAGAAACGAGGGTGGTACTATTCTGTTCAGCCGGATACCACACGGCGTATGTTGTAACAACTGCTTTGTCTAACTTGATCGTTCAATATCACTGACCGATAATACAGAGTATACCGATAAGAAGCGTTACTAATGGTGAAAAGACCCAATTACCTAGTTCAGTAATAATTGGTGGATCTACCACGGGTTGCTGTGGCTTATTTTCGTCTTTACTTCAAAGAAACCTGTCATTGTGAAACAAAACTATCATTGACAGTGCATAAAAATGATCCGATTGTCACCAAGCTATAGTGGATTATCCGCTAGGCCAATTACTTGAAAATGTCGGCAAAATCGGCCCAGTCGTCACGATATGGAAAATAAATACATACTTTGTCTTGTATATATGAGCATGTGATTAACGAAAAACAGATATTTCTAGAAGAGCATTCACTATTGCTCCTTGTACAGCATTGGACGCTCAATCCATTTAGGGTTGAGCGACAGTAGTAATTTCCCCGTTAGGGTCTTTACCATCTTAATTTTTTAATTTTCGCTATGCTTTCGATATGTCTATAACATGTCAATTTTAATAACATTTACATATCATTTTTCATCGCCGAGATTGCCAAATCCTGTAAATAAAGAATATACTGATAACTGTACTAGCTCTGGGATAGTTGCCAAGCAAAGACTATCTCTTGTACAGATGATAGTCAATCCCATCCGTTTTGCGCCATTTTAATTTTAATACACGGAAAAGCAGCTAATTTATAGTTATAAATATATTATAATAACGATATTTTTCCTTTACAATTAATTCAATAAATAAGTAGCAATTTTTTCAAAAGTCATCCCACATTGACGCCGACAATTTTTTTTTATATTGACTCAACTCTTTGAAGTAGGTTGTATTTATCTGAACTTTAATTATGAATTTAAAATATTTTGTTTTTGTAAACGAATTATATTTTACTATGTTTCAGAACGAGGTTATCAATTGTATAAGCAAGTTACGTGCGCGCAGTAACAGTCATAGTTTCATTAGCGGGAACGTAGAATGGCTAAAGCTATGCGAGGCAATGTCGCGGTACCCCGACGGCGCAGTGGCAGTATTGGCTACCGTAGCGCTGCCTGCTTTGAAGCCTACACCTGCGAGGTTGCTTCCAGCGCTGGCGAACGCCGCACATTACCAAAGGCTGACTTTTCTGCAGTCACGTGAGTGTGCCAATTTTTTTTGACATGTCTAAAATGATAATTATAGTCGACACCCCTGTGTACTTAATAATCATAAAACTTCAAAAAAAAAAGAGTAATTTAACATGAAAGATCATTTATGAATTTGAATCGTGAGTAAATTCACATTCACAGTTAACGTATAGAAACCGTCCAAAATGGAAATTTTGTGTTTATTTTTATGTCTATTCAACATCATTATTATGGAAAATTTAAAGTGGAATTGGATTTCTAATCAGTACTATAATATATCCACATAATTAATATCCTTATTTTTACATATTTCGTTTTTAGATTTCTAAATTAAAGCCAAAATAATAGTGTTAAAGAAAGTATTAGATTATAGACTAAAGGTTTACCCGAATCTTCGCCTGCGTGGTACAAGAAGCTGCATATCACACTACGAGCGTTTGACGAGAACGGGGACTGAGATAGGTGCTTTCTCAGTCCCCGTTCTCGTCCTCCCTCTACGCCCTTGTACCTCGCAGGCGAATTCAAAGTTAAACAGTTAGCCTATAGATATGATGTCTAGAAGCCAGAACACGTGACGCCTGAAAGGTGAAATCACATGGTTCTTCCCAATGCTTTGCATTAAAAGACCCGTTACAAAAATACGTCGTTGATAATTTACATTTCATCGTTTTACGCAAAAGGATAATATGGAACACGTTTCATCTTCTAGTAGAGTGTGCTCGGAGCGAAGTTATGCGATCATCTTTTATTAAACAGTTTAAGGTTAATATCAACCATTTGGGTACTATACAAATTATCCTTGCAGTATTATTCAGAGCAAGCACAACTATTGTATAGAAGTCTTGACATGATTCATGTGTAAAAATAGGTATATTTAGGTTAAGATGGGTCTGACGTAACCTCTAAGAGGTTTAAAGACTCGATAAAAAAAATGTTAAGGGTCGATATCTGTAATGTCCGTAGAGAATCCTGGCATATGTATAACTTCGCCTCATCCTGTCTAAACAGAGTGCTATAATAAGCTGCTATTTTACTTTATGAGTAAAAAACATTAGCTATTATATAAACAAAGCTATTCCAAACGGTAATAATATGTATTCACTTTTTGTGTTTCATCAGCGGACCTCCTTGAGTTACTCTCCGGGTGTCTCTTGACTGGTGACACTGCAGACATTGTTTCCGCGGCAAGAGCTGTATGGGCGTTGGCTGCCAATAATCACAGGGTATCTTGAATTTTACTTTATTTATATAAACAAGTTACTATAATCGTCTTCTCATTGAATAAAGTATATTTCCTATATATACATAATAAAACAGTTTTATAATTTGATTATGAATGTAATTATTAATTAATATAAGTTTTAAAAATAGATTTATCATTTATAATCTTATATTGTCGGAATCTCGGAAATGGCTCCAACTATTTTCCTGAAAATTAGTATGTAGGGGGGTTTTGGGGGAGAAAAATTGATCTATGTAAGTTAGTATAGCTAAAAATCTCGTTTTAACCCTGTTTTCGGGCACTCAAACAATCCTAATATTTACTTTGAATACAAAAGAGAATTTTTGCTGGCAAACGTAAAGTCATGGTAGCTTATTTGGGGATCAGGCGGTCTAGGTTAAATATCTAGGATCGAGCCCCACCTGCCCTATTATATTTTTTTTACTTTTTTAATTTACATTTTTTTTCAATTTTTTTTTCTATGTTATAAAATTACCGAGTAAGGCTCGGTCACCCAGGTAATTTTTGAAATTATATATCGTGTTTCTATTTGATGAAAGTAACCTTAGTTTAATGGTCATCTAGATTAACCATTAGACTAAGGTTACTTTCATCAAATATATTTTAACATTTGGTAACGTATCACATAATTTACTGAATTATGTTACGTTACCAAATAATGTTAGCACCTTTTTGGGTCAGCAAAATACATATATAGAACTTAGTCTCAAAAATTTTGCATATCAAACTGAGAACTGATAAAATTGGTAACCAAACGTCGTGTTAATATATTCAACGTTTTGTTTTGATTTATAGGCGAAACTAGTTCTTCGAAGTGCAGGATTACCATCGGCCGTACAAACAACAGTCCAGCGTTTGCAGAAGTCACCAAACGATGTCGCATCGCAACGTGCACTCGAGCTTCTCACTTACACCCACACTATTCTACAAACTTCTTGACGCATATTTATCTCTAGAATAAATCTGGAATTAAGCTCAAGGGTTATATGATATTTTACAATAAAAGGCGTAGACATGATTGTCTTTAAAAATAATGAAGTCACTTTAATGTTATCCTTAAAAATTTGTCTTTATTCAGTATTCACTTTATGATTGTTGAGTTGTCTTTAACCTTATCTTATTTTTTTACTTAAACATCACTTAACATATAAATTGACAAACGAATAGATTTATTAAATTATTATAGTACAATGTTTGTTAATAATGTAATGTGATATGTGAAGATGTCCTTTTTTAATGAGACTTAAGTTATATGATTTTAAAACAACCTATTCCTTGTGGGTTAGTGAATTAAATCTTTTCTCATATTTGAAATCTGTATTATTTTTTTTAACTATACTGAATATTTATATTATTATTTTTAATTCATAAGATTTATGTTTTTTAATTGGCTATGATAAGTCCGACGATTCTGCGATTAGTCTAATACGACATTTGCAAGATGATATTTACATTCAAGGGTACGATGGTCCAGTTTAAAATAGTTGCTTTTACTAATATTTTGCAAAAATCTGATCCACAAATTTACGTGTAATTTAATAAAATCAATCACCTTAAAATTATTTGTTTTCAAAAATAGATTACTTATCAGTGTCAGACAAACTGAAACTCTTTAATGATTTAGTCATTGTATAAATGAGTTTTGTAATTAACTATTGTGAACGAAATAAACTGTATTTATAAATTTTTAAGTGTTTTAGTTTACCCAAACCTATTAACCTAATTCGCTGTTCACTAACGTTGTGCAATATTTTATTATCTTGGTTCCTATTGCGAAAGTAGAAGACTGTCGTAATTGCATATTTTGTATTTATTCGGTATATAATCAAAACCTAATTACCTCAGATAACTAAATGTGTTATTATTTTCTATTCATATTCTATAATAATGTTAGAAACTTAATACTTCAAAGATCCAATACTGGTGTAAATTGATGGTTTAAAATTATTCGTGAACTAATAACATATGGGCGAATTTTATAAAGATAATATTCGCCCATATGTTATTAGTTCACGAATAATTTTGAATTCATAAAACTGGGCTTATTTTGTTACCATATATTCTTGATAAAAGTTTTGACCTAAGACTTGAATTGAAGGATTTTTTTTAGATTTTTATTGTATTAATTGGTTGTATTCAATTTTTTTTTAATCTTTCATAAACACATTTTCTCGGGAACATTGAATTTTTATTATCTTAAATCTACATAATGATACAAAGATATTCTTAAGACATCTTATCATTCTGTTGATGTCGAATGGAAGTGTCAATAGTAATTAAATTATTTCATTCAATAAATTTGTTAAATAGCAAATCACAAGATTTTATATACTTAAGACTTTTTTTATGCTTATGAATATTAATTGTACGATAAATTTTCACAAGCAGATTTTATATTTTGTTTACCATTCAACTCTGCGTATTACTATTTATATTTAACTAATGAGGTACTTTAGGAAGACATTCATAAAGATAAGTTTACAATGTTATATTCATGCACATTATAATTTTGTTTATATGTTCTGTTAAAGATTTTGAGAGAACAGCTCGTTAGGAATATTTATATATTATAGAAGTATATAGTTAATAATATGTAATTGATTTCTTTTATCAGTTTTCGTTTATCATTTATCCTACGAATAGGTACAACAGTTGCCAACAAAAGGCACCTATCACTAATATGTAAATGACTACTGTGTATTTCCAATAGCTTCTTTATCTACGTAAACGTCAGTTGTTTATTTATTGTACATAATGTAGGTAGGTGAGGTATAATTATCAACAGCAAACCGTCACAGTATACGGAGTATACGGCCTCCTTGCAGAGGCAAGCCGAATACGTAAGGACGTTTCGTTTTACTGTCCTTGATGTGTTTATTTATATTTCATGGAAGTCTTTATTTTGGCGCGCAAGGTGATCATAGCGACTTCTCAGTCGTGGAAGCTTGTATTGCTCATTATCGCCATAAAGCGTGATAATCCGTGCCAGTTCGGGCGCCGGGCGAACGTCAGTGAGATCGCGCCCCGGTCGCGGCAACCGCGCACTGTTGTACAGTATAAGTCGCAACGCATTGATCAATAAGGAACAATGAATCCGCGAAGCGGTCGCGACTCGCGATCATACAATTGATCCAAATGTTCCGGGATCTTTTCATAAAAGTGTGTCCATTCCCTGTTCGCCGGTACGATAGTTTTGTCCGTGTTATGAACTGGAAATGTCACCGCCGCAATTCAACTTTCCGCCGGAAAGGTATTCGGCGGTTTACAACAGCGACGTTTCGAGTGCGAATGTGAGTATGTTTGTATCGGCATTCGAGTGGCGAGTGGCGACGTTATCGGTCCGCGACTTGCGTACGCGCACCTTCAAGGCCACGACGGTGTACATTGGTGCATTCAACTTTTGAAATAAATCAATATTAGGGAAGTTTATAGTATGGTTATTTTATTAAATTATTCGTAGGATAAACGTAACTTATGTAATCGATTTTAGTCTAAAAATTGCAACGATCATGCTCGTATAAACTGCATCCAAATTGTGATACCTACCATTTATTTATAAAATAATAGAATAATAATATATTCTTGGAATTAAATTAACTTCTATTGCTCTTGTAGATGCAGTTAAAATATTCGCCAAGATTCTTAAGTAATCTTTGCCTGCTAGATAAATAAACTAGTAATATACCGCGGTTTCACCCGCGTACATACCGATCTTAGGGCATCTGGAAAGTATACTAAGTTGGACTAAAGATTTACTTTTATTAAATATATCATCAATAGTTCCCGCAGCGCATGCAATGACAGATTTTTATGACTAATTTTTGACACCTTATTACATTTTTATTACGGATCCGTATTTTTTTTAATGTAATTGAATGTAATGAATTTTTAAAATCAGTCCAGTAGTTTTTGTGTGAAAACATTACAAACATACATACAAATTTATCCTCTTTATAATATTAGTATAGATAAAAAATTTACGCAATGAAGAATTTCTATGTACATGCAAAATGCACTGATTCAATTATCTAAAATTCTACAACATTACTCGTGCTGCGGAAATTGAACTATGTCATATAAAATGAATCATTTTATCTTTACAAAATATTTATAATAATATTTGTGTTCGCTAAATATATCAAACAACTTTAGCTGAACAGGGAGTCATTATCAGGAGTCGCATATGGCACATTATTTACTTATATCACTACGAAATCAAATAAGATAATGTAAACACGCCCCACTTGGGCGTATTATGCTACGATCTCCATATTAATAACCTTGAGTAAACAAAAGAACAAAGCAGATGTAACTTGCAAAATGTATTAACGCCTACATGAAATTGTAAATGTAGAGCTTTATTAGGATTTTGATAATATTATTTGACAATGTTAAGTAAAATAACATGTGTTAATGGCCTTATAGAGCATTAATACGTGTTATTTTACACAACGGCGAAAGGAGTTCGTCGTGTGTAATTGGTATAGAGCAGAAACTTTCGATTATTTATTTATAATTACTTTGCATCTTCAATTTAATTCATATGTGCTTGGTTAGGGGAAAGCAAATATTGAGTACAACTCTTTTCTTTAATAATTAAAATTTAACTTTCACTTAAACATAAACTTACAAATAAAATATTTCAATTTATTGATATCCAGCAGAATCGATCACGCATTGCTGTATCTCACTTACTCGGTTACCCTCTCATAATATTTCCCTTTTCCCCACTCTAAGTGGGGTCGGCAAAACCATGTTATATGAGAACCATATGTGGTGTTTACAAATTAAGCCCACGTGATTCCCTGCGAGAGAAGTTTAAGGAAATAGGTATTTTTACATTTGCTTCACAGTATATTTTAAGCGATTAAATTTTTGTACATAAAATTATAAAATGATAGGTGATATGTATAATAGATAAATTAGGAACCGAAATAAGCTTGCGGCTCCTGCTTTGTGCCTTGTAAAAGTACGTAAATCGTTTTTGGGTCTGGGAATAAGATTCTATAATAAAATACCGCAATCAATTTTAGCTTTGCCACTACAGCAGTTTAAAAAATACTGTTAAAAGTGGCTGATTCAGAAAGCCTACTATACTGTTGAGGATTACTTAGAAGATAAGAATATGTGGATATAGCTCGCTTAGACTCTGTACAGGACAATAATGACTAAATGTAACTAGTAATTAGAATTATATTTTTAAAAGAGCAACCGCCGATATTCTTGCTGGCTCTTCTGGGTAGGAACAGCTTTCCGAACCAGCAGTAGAGTTGACGATCCAAAAGCACTTGTTTACAAGTTTATTTGAATAAAGAATATTTTTGAATTTTTTAATTTGAATATAAATATGTTGTCACATGATTTGGCTACGTATTTTACGACCGGCCGCCTGCCTAACATCAAGTTACTTTAAGACGTACCTATTGGTTAGAAAGAGGGTGGTTTATTTCTAGTCAACCGGATACCACACGGTGGATCAACTTAACTCAGTTGGCTTTTATGACACCTCGGTAAGAAATAAGGGTGGTCTATTCTATTCAGTCGGATATATAAATCTCAGATATATAAATTTTATATTAAATTTTGTAGCCCTATAATAGAAAAATATCCCAGGCATATTGTGTGTTGAAAGCTCGCAGGCGGATTGACTTGATCGTCATAGTTTAAGAAATGTATACCAAATTTCATTAATTACAAATTTAAACTTTTCCTGTGAATCAATCAATCAATTTTGATCTGTTAGGTGGTAAACTCCAAACCGAATGCCGATGAAAGACAACTATCACCAACATCAAACGTAAGCGGGTCTCCAGAATCACTCTTCAACTGTTTTCATTGTGCTGTAAGTATGGGTTTTTATTTCATGTTCATGATAATCTGCAGTAATTAATTTCTTAATAAAAAGAGGTTCTAGTAAATATTTACTATACACTATGGACTTCCCATTTACTATCTAACATTTGTAAATGTCTTAAAAACATAAATGTGAAATAGAACACTATACAAATGTTTTTATTTTCAATAAACCTAAAATAAATGAAGAAATTATCAAGCTATTGACCAGCAAACTTATTTGTACTATACGAGTATATAGGATGAAAGCCTTACAATACCCTGTTGTGGAAATACAAAAGTAATTATAAGACTATGTTGCTGTAATCCGCGATAAAGAAATCCAAGTAATGCTAAATGAGTTTAATGTCCGATTTCATACGTTAAACGTGTACACAACATGGGTGGTCGTCATTTTGGATGAATTCCGTAACAACTACTTCTACAGATTATTGCCCCTCTCTTGTAGGGACCTTGAGAGAACGTCTATCAGTTGAAATGATGGAGTTCATTCGTATTTATTTTATTTAGTAGCATTACCGAACTATTATGGCATGAGTCATAGCTGACAGAAAGCTAGAAGACATAGATCCAGTTGTGTAGCTTGGGAATGCAAGGCCCAGGGGCAAAAAAGATACTAAGGTGTCAAATTATTTGTTTAGAATTTTTTGTTCTATGGATTCGACGTACTCCAACGGCTGGGGTTTCAAGTCCCAGGAGCTTGTAGGACCGCGGCACTGCCGCGTCTAGCCCTCCGATAGCTACGTCATTACATGGATTGCACTGATCTCTCTGCAAAGATGCACTGTAGCGAAAGCGTACCGTAAGCTTGTACCTGTAAAAAAGGATTACCTTGCAGATGACTTCCTCACGAGCGACATATGCTCCTCTGTTAGTGACCTCCGACCGCTTATGCTCTAGCTAATAAATAGTATACTCCTAATTCTGCTTTCTGTAGTTAAAAGATTCAAGGTAGAAAAGTAGTTTACCGTGTGAAATACCTTTCTACATTCAAATTGGCAATGGTTAAGTATTTTATACATATCAATCATCATTCTCCTGGCCTTATCCTACTCTAAGTGGGGTCAGCAAACATGTTATACATAAAAACATGTTTGCATGATTTGGCCAGCTATTTTACGACTGACCGCCTGCCTGACGTTCTTACATTAGTCGCCTTTTGCGACACCTCGGCAAGAGGGTGGTCTATTGTACTCAGTCGGATACCAGACGGTGGGTCACCTTATCTTAGTCGCCTTTTTCGACACCTCGGTAAGAAATGAGGGTGGTATATTCTACTCAGCCAGATACCCTACGGCGGGTATTTTATACATATCAATATCAGATTTTTTTTCGATAAATATTTGTAATGTCTGTCTGAAATTCAAACTATAACGACTTTTGACTGATTTTTCTGTTTTTATAGAGATATTAAGTAAAATATAATTAAAAGTGTTGCGTATTTGTAAAGATATTGTCAATTTTATAAGTAAAAGTATTTTTTTCTTATAATGCAAAAGTAAAAAAAAAATTAGTAGGTTTTGGTGAGCTATCTCGCTGTCCTTATGTATGATGATACGTATGATGTATAGCTTATATTATTATAGTATTGTAATGTAGGTATTTCCTTTTTTTCAGTTCCATAGCAGTTTGAAAGTAATACGAAAACAAAAAGATGCCAGAAAAAGTAACGTAAGTTTCTTATTGTTATATTTATTAACAAACCCAATTAGATTTAACTTAGATGCTACAATATAAGATGTGATATCTAATTGGTAAGACTATGTGAATCAGACAGTCATGAATATTCAATTCAATTCAATTTTTGGGTTTATGGCTTTTGGGAGTGTCACATGACACTAATTACTTCGCCAATGTCACGTGGAATGGCAGAATCAGTCATGAATATTTTTTTCCGTTAAAACTTATATGTCTGATTGATATTTATTTATTTTAGTAAGACCTACAACAACAAATACATCATTGACCTTATATAAAACATTATATTGTAACCGATATTGCCAATCTATCACACGCTTTTTGATGAAGAAAAACTCTGATATCTGCATATTTCCAGAGAATTCTAGGGTATGTGTAACCAAAAATTCAGGAACACGGACATCTGATATTTTAAGCGTCACTTTCCGAAATTGGGAAACCCTCCATTGGGTAAAAGATAATCCCAAAACAATAGCTGCTGGATCTAATTAAACCGACAATTTGGCTAGGAATAAAAAAAAAACAGGCAACTGTGATATATGATGACAAGTCTTCTATTTTTTTTATTTACAACAAAAATGTACAAGTTATATCTATCTTAAATTACTAATTACTATATAAATCATTCCCACGTGGAATGATCCCAAGAATGCTGGCAGCGTTTCCGCGCTGAATCGCTAAGCTGATTTTTTGTGCGAAAAAGGTTCCAGCCCTCTTTTCACCTGAAGAGGCAATTTAATTACTCTCATAAAAATCATATTTCTTAATTCTAAACTTAAATGTTATAATTTTGAATAATGTAGTGCCAGACTACATTATTCAAATTATAAGCCAATTTAACGATATTTTCGCAATAATTTTATATTTTTATTGCAGCACACATTTCTTGCTTACGGAATGAGTCTTATATTGTAGGTAATGAAAGTGAATCAGTGTTAGCATGGTTAGCATAAACTAATTTATGGTTACGTTATTTTGAACTTTATTTTATTTTAAGAAATTACTAGCAGTCCCGCCCACGCGTTGCTGTTCATTTTCCCTTCTCGTTGTTTGACAAGGACCTTAGTGCTATCCCTATTTCTAAATATATTGGAATGAAAAATTTCGGCACAAATACATAAGCATCTTTTTAGTCAATCAATTTGACTGCTTCTCCTGAAGAAACTTAGTGTAATCGTGGTTTTATATTGTCACTCAACGTTCAATTTTTAACATAAGCTTATATCCGATTAAGATCGGATCGCTTTCTGATTTTTACAGGATATATTTCGGAGAGTGTGCCACAGATCTTTTTGATCTGATCCCTTTCTCATCATTTCACGACCAGAAGACCGGACGCCGTTGAAGGCTCCACAGCTATTAAATGAATTCCAAAAATTCGCACAAATCGTTTCGGCTCATCTCTCCTTATGCGTACAGCCAAGTTGTGGAATTCCCTTCCTGCATTTAGCTTCCCGGAATCCTACGATTTGAAAACATTCAAAAAAAGAGTGAATAGGCCATTGGCAATCGCGGTCCACCTTAGGCTACATCTTTCGCTTGCCATCAGGCGAGATCGTAGCCAGGCGCCTTATAAAGTAAAAAAAGTGGCTCCACTTATTTGATGTTTAAGGCAGCAAGTTGGGTATGCTATCACGCAATTTTATAGTTGATCTTGTACAGTGACTTAAGAGCCTTTTTACTAAACCTTTTAAAATAATTTATAGAATTAGGCGTTACTTTGCGGAGATCCATAATACAAAAGTAATAATAAAATTATTTTGCTATAATCCGCGAGATTATTTCATCGCGGATTATAGCAAAATAATTTTATTATTACTTTTGTAAACCTTTTTACTTTAACTTCTTTAGTTACATCAACATGTGCTGCTAGTTTGATGAAGTTTGAGATAAAAGTCCTACATATTTCAGTGTTATCTAACAAAATTGATTAGCTAGAACTGAAGAAATCACACAACAATCATGTTGTGCGTTTACAGGGCATTAATATTGCTTACCACCTGCATCTATCGCACGTTGCAATAAATGCAACGACGGAGTTTGTAATCCAAAATAGTGCGTAATTAAAATTTTCCATAGACACAGAAATAGCGACGTAAAAAAATATAAATTAAGAGCAATTTCGTGCGTAACGACTTGGTAAAAATTCAAGAAAAAAATCTAAAAATAATACGTAATCTTGTTTCGTAACTGATAAAGTATTATAATTTTATGGATTTAAACTAAGTTTTTTGCCTTTCATCTCCGATGTCATACACAGGAAAAGACGATAAAAATTAATTTAAATAAATGTTATATTAATAGGTACACTCGTTCTATAAAAATTCAACGTCTGGAGTCAGTAACCGACAGTGCGGCTTATAAAGTATGGTTTTTCTTGTCCTTTGGGGGTTAATAACACATTCAATATGTAGGATTCCGATTATACTTTTGACGTTTAATGTATGACTTTTTTTTAATGGTGTGGATTCTGGAATAATCCTGGTGGTCATTCGTTTACGTATCGCGGTGAGTGACCGAGGGCGACCGGCGCGGGCGCTGGCTCCGGGCGTCGAACGCTCACGTTTTTTTTAAACATCGTAGCTGACGTAGCTTCCTTTCTTTTCTCTTCCCATTGCTAAGGCACGTGAACGTATAATGATAGCATAAAATATTCTCTCATAAAATTTCTAATGTATTATTTTGCAATTTTAAGAAACTTTGTTTTTCTTAAGTCAGGAGTCATTCGTGCCATTGAACTTCAATTTCTTATTTTGCAGAAAATTATAGAGAGAGACTAGAATACAATTTTATACATATTATTGCTTTTTTTTAACTTTTAACTGCGTGAATATTACCGTGTTAAAAAAAAATTTTTTCATTGTAATTATGTTTATTTTGACAACGATTAATCATGTTTGAGTTAATAATCATCATTGCTTATTTGTTTTTAAGTTAATTAATTTTAGAAAATATATGTAACATAAAAATGGTTGTTGCAGACCCTATAATAATAAACGTATAAGGGTCGTCGAGTTGTTTGTAGTCTTTTAAAAAAATGTACAAAATAGTTCGGCGTATGGTATCAGACTGGGTAGAATAGACCACCCTCATTTCTTACCGAGGTGTCGTAAGAAGCCACTAAAGTTAGTTGATCCGCCATGTGGTGTACGGCTGAGTAGAATAGACCACCCTATTTTTTACCGAGATGTTTCAAAAGGCGACTATGACAAGTTGACGTCAGGCAGGCGGCCGGTCGTAAAATACTTAGCCAAATCATTTGACATGTTTATTACACGTGGCGCCGACCCTACTTAGAGAGGGCAGGAGAATGATGATGATGACGGTGATAAAATGGTATGCAATATTTTATGACAATTAAGTCACTTGCGTTGCCTTAAATACTGTAATCACCCTAACGCATCGAAGCCTTTGGTTTAGTGTAGAAGTCTGATTTATTTTATCGAACAAACAAATGTGATATATGATTTGTATACCTTTAATATTTAAATGAGTTAATCTTGTATGTGTATATATATTTTCGGAAACTCGGAAACGGCTCCAACGATTTTACTGAAATTCAGCATGTAGGGTTTTGGGGGAGAAAAATCGATCTAGATAAGATTTATTTAAAAAAATTTGTTCTATCCCTGATTTCGGGCACTAAAATTTTTTTAAAATTTACGTTGAATACAATCACAATTTTTCATTTTCAAACTCATGGTAGTTCAATTGGGGAACGGGCAGTCTAGAGAGGTGAAAATACCTAGGATCGAGCCCCCCACCTGCCCTATTATTTTTTCATTTTTCTTATCAATTTTTTTTTAATTTAATTTTTTTTACATTATTTTAAAAATTACCGAGCAAGGCTCGGTCACCCAGGTACTTTCTTTTAAACTCCAATAAGCTACATAGAGGAGTAAGTAAGTAATGTTTTTAAACTTTTTTATTGTTTTGTAACAATTAAATAATATATGAATTATTAATGTTTTTTACATATAAAATGTCAAATCAATTTATTTTTAGACTTTACATACTGCATACAAAATTTAACTTATATATTCATAATGTAAAATTAATGTATTATGTAGGCACTGAGAGGTAACTATCGCAAATAAATTATACGCAGACGAATAAATTATACAAAGAAAACGAAGTGGTGGAAATCATTAATAGTAAGTAGAGAGGGGCACGTGTATTCGGCTACTTTTTTGAGAAATTTCCAGAGCCGATGTTTTAAATTGCTATCGCCGACTTGGGACGATTTTGAACACGTGTTTTACGAATCAATTATAATATTTGACGTTAGTTATTAATTTGAGTTGCTACTTTTCGAATGAAATATATAATATATTCTAGAAATCAATGTTTTACGAAATCTCATAAAGTTAATAAGTATTTTTGTGACAAATAGATCTTATGGATTTCTAGTTATGCTAGATTCAGAATTATATGTTACCCACATTATGCCAACCCAGATGTAAATAATGACAGGAATACAAAGTTTTGCTTTCTAACGTCTGCCTTCTTTTTAACTTCTTCTTCGGCAGATTTCTACAACGCTTCAAACGGTTTGAATTAGATAAATATTTATAAATATAAATTACATACACACACAATTACACACACGGTCGTCCATCCTCAAAGTAAGTAACTTAATTCTTGTGCTAAGGCTGATGGAGAACTCGTAGGAAAATATATTCATATATAATTTTAAATAAATTCCCAGATTCAAAGTACCATAAAATGGTTTCTGGAAAATGTTAACTCTCGGTGGGAAACGTACCGGCGACTCCTGGAGCTGAAGGCATGGTGACTGCCACCTGCGCATATGGGGATTTTCCTATAACACAGCGCAGGTTATAATTAATTATTTTACCCAAAAAACTAAACGTAGGAGACCTTTAAGGCTGTATCGTAGCTTACTTTCTAATCATCAAAATTTCCCTGCCTCTAGGTGGGGTCGGCATAACATGTTATAAAATGTTGTCACAGGATTCGGCTAGGTATTACCGACCGGACATCAACTTACCTTAGTCGCCTTTTACGACACCGCAGTAAGAAATGAAGGTGGTCTACTCTACTCAGACGGAAACCACGTGGCGGTTTAACTTAACTTAGTCGCCTTTTACGGCACCACGGTAAGAAACGAGGGTGGTCTATTCTTTTTAGCTGGATACCACACGCAGAGCTTGTTTTATAATAAAGTTAATATAAGTTAATATAATATAAGCGCCCTGATCTGTCCCGGATTTCCTGAGGGATAAGAAACATTGGAATTATTTTATGTAAAAAATATGGATGAACTATTATGAAGGACATAAAAGTGGTATAATCGAAGTATGAAAAAAGGTTTCAATATAATACAAAAATTAAAGAATAAATACGGAAACATACAACGCTTTCATTAAAAATAAAATGTTTGTATAATCATCAAAATTATACAAAAATCGCTATCCGAAATTTATATACGAAGTATTTTCGATATTTTACATTAGTCGATAACAATTTAATTTATTTCGATCTTTTTGATGGTTTTTTTTATATGTAGTCAACAAGATGATTATTTTAAACAATACTTCATTTCACATACACGCCTTTTACACGGCTCTGTTCATGGTAATAAATATTTTAAATGTAATTCTGCATTATATTAAAGTTTTTGCCATGATTTAAACACAACCGAAAAAAACAAAATGTGAAATGTATTCACATTGTGTAACTTACGACATAGAGGACAAACTTAAAAAATCTGCATTACATAAACGTCAAGGTTGACTTAATGTGAAAATTGTAAATTATGTAACCTCGTTGATCTTTTACGTAATCTTGTTACGTAAACATTATTGGTGTTGCGAAACATGTGACCGAAAAAAGTTTTAATATTCTTTTATTTTGTGTTTTTTGTGTTCGTAGTATTTTCATATAGAGTTTGGTATAATAGTTCTTCTTTTACGTATAGCGTATATGTTACTGATTAACATTGGCCTAGGGTTTTATTATTATATGAGATATTAGTCTAGTATAAATGTATCCATAGGGCAATAAGAAAGGTATAGCATATGGAGCTAAATTAATTTATACTTTTTATATGCATATGACCATAGACATAGAATCTTTGTTAAAACAATCCAAAGAAGAATTAATGTGTGTAACTCTGTGTGCGCGAGTTAATACTTTTTAAAGTTCCATCATAATCATGCTTCTGCTCTTTTCCCATTCTGTGGTCAGCACAATATGTTATAAACATGCTGGCTAGAAATTTTACGACCGGCCGCCTACCTGACATCAACTTAATTTTGTCTTATTAGGTACGACACCTTAGTAAGAAAGAGGGTAGTCATAGAGGGTAGAGGGTAGAATAGGTAGAGGTAGGTAGTGTTCTACTCAGCCGGGTCAACGTACCTTTTTAGGGCTACATCGGCTTATCGTACGAAATTTTATATACTGTGTGTAGGTCGGCCTCTTTTTACTCCGGGAAAATCCTTAGGCCCATAGACAAAAAAAACCCGAGTTTCTACGTAACTATCTTTTTACATAACCTTAGTAACTTGGGATTAACTGAGTTTAACATTGATAATGGTCTCGAGATAAATAATTTCAGTGTCATGAACGTATATAAAGGATTATTATAAATTTAAATAGTTCTTGTGCTTTTTTTTAGCGATGGACTTCTAGTGTGACGGAAATATATTTATTTTAGAGATACCTGAATTTGTAATGTCCAGAATTATAACTTTTGGTAAATGTAAATTTTTTAAGTATTCGCACTGTCGTCCTTTTTGGCCATTTTTTAGGGTCTTCAACAATAAAGTCATGACATTGGTGTATTTTGTAAAGTATTTACTTTATATTAATTACTTTATACAAGTGTATTGTTAAAACCGGATAGTAGATTAAAGTTTGAGTATTCCGGAAATGGGGTTTAATAGCGGTTTTTGATTAACTAAACCGTCTTTTAGCTATAATTTCCCTACACGTATATATTTTTGTTTGCAGAGAGTTATGTATTGTATATTGTATATTATATATATATTGTTTTTATCCATTTATCCTTAAGACCTATAGTTAAGCCTAAAACTATGATAGAGTTTGATAACAGCTGATATCTTAAATAAACACAATCGATGGACATACATCACGTTTTTTCATCGATTAAGTGATTTATTATGCATTTATCCGTTAATGGGTATTTGTTATCAGTTAATACTCACATTAACAAATGTAATATCAACTTAAAATATATATAAAAAAATGTCGGAAATTTCTCTAATGTAGGTTGTACAATAATACACACTGGGTAATCTTGGAGAGTATCTCTGTCTATTCTCGCTTCATTCAGTACCTCTGGTTTCCCCTTAATAATAAGGCAACATGTCTACTTATATATTCGCAGTTAAGACATATCCATCTTATTAACTGGGTCTGTTATACTTTTGTGGCTAATCCCCTAAAGTAAAATTGATGAAATTTAGTACAATTGAAGTTTATGTATTGCTAACATAAAGGCTAAAAAATTATCGTTTTTTTTGGGACAGCATTGAAAAACAGTATAGCAGGTATACATATACTGTATGTATCTTAAGAATAAATTAGATGCAAAGGAAGTCGCGGGTATCAATAGTATATATATAGTCATGTAGACAAAAAAAATTAACAATATTTTAACATTAAAATTGAAGTTCAGAGTTTTTTTTTAAAGTTATTACCGCTACTCATATGATTCACTACATATCTATTTGTACAGTTCATGAAGATTATTATAATACAAAAACCTACAAATTTCACTGATTTGTTGCTTCGGTAAACAGAAATGCAAAGTAGTGTGAAAAAATTCAATGATATAAAAAAAAATATTTTTTTTTATTGACTCTGAGTTCTGAAAAGATCTACTATCAGGTGTTACAAGGTTTTCCATTCTTTATGGGGCACCCTGTATATATCAGATTCATTGTGAGATGACGTGAGTGGAAATATGATTATTTGTTGTTGTACCTATAAAAATCTATAAATAAAGTTTTCAATTGATCCGAATATTCTAATCTTGAAATCTGTTATTGGTTTTTGTCTTTATTTGGTGGTAGAATTGGTATTACAGTATAACTAATAAGTTTGACAGCACTGTGTTGTGGAAACTCATACAGAGGACTAGGTCATTATGTAAAAGGTCTAAAATAATAATTAAATCATTTTGCTATAATCCCCGATAAATTAAAAAATAGAAAATATATATAATGCTAAATGTAGAGTGGACAATCCGTTTTCATACATGATAAATGCAGGATTCGTAAAACACATGCACAAACTCAACTTGAGTTAGTAGTAACCAAACAGTTAGACTTTTCCCAAAATCTTCAATAAATATCGTCACATTTCAAGTGATTCGTGTCGATCTGTCTATTAAACCTTACAAACAGCAATATAGACAATTACTATTTGTTACAATACAAATTCTTGAATGTCCTTTTCTAATGATGAGCGGCCTAAATTTTATCATAACTAAAACCCTCAATATAATATGAAATCTAACAGATCACCAAATTCTATTCTATCATTTTGTACATTAACTTAGGTACATCCTTCATATAAATCTATTAATAGAAAAAGTAAACATCGATTCGTTTATTTTATTATTTAGTATAGCACGAACAATAGTATTGTAATTGAAAAATTGCGTCAACCGTTTATTTAAAATGGAATTAGAAAATATTGAAACTTAAACGTTAAAGTACAATGTAAAGATTTAAATAGACTTGGCTGTGTATGTGTGTAGGATATTTCGACTCAGATAAGTAAGCATGAGGCAGGCCGGTACTGACAGAGGTCAAAATTGACGTCAATGTGTCACGTGATCGTATGAATACCAGATACCAGCGTGGGCATGTGGGGAGCGGCGTAAGCGCAGAACATTGGTCGATGCTGTGCCGCTCGCAAGCGCCGGTTTGATCTCATATAGTTTTACAAATTGTAGTTTATTTTGTAAACCTTACTAAGAAATCTTGTATATGCATTTCCTTAAATTGACTTGTATAATTGTATTAATAATAATACAATTGTTAAATTAATTTCAAATAATATTGATTTTTTAAATTTATAACTACAAATAGCTTTAAATTTGTTTTATATGACTATTTTTTAGTTTGATGGGATTCATTTTAAGAACTGAGTAACGCAAATATTTATTATTATAAATATTCATCATTACATTTCCAAAGGGAAACTAGACAGAACTCTATCATCATAGCTTTTTATGAGTTTACTAAATTACATCGCAGCCATGATTTTTTAACGATGAGACTAAGGGTTCGCAAGAGAAACCCCGGGCATATAATTTCTCTATAAAAATATATGTGCTTAATTTATATTTACATCACGTGCTTATAGGTAAATGAAAATGCACATATCAATATTAGTTGACAATATTTCGTTATCTACGAATCTGCATTGAAGCAGGCACATGGTTCCAACCTTTAATCCTTCTCTTCAAAGAGAGAGTTGGCCTTTGCTCATCAGAGGAGCTGGCTGTTGCTACTAGTATAACAATAATTTATACCTTTATTACTGTTCTTTATGTTGGTACATAATTTATCCTGAGTGGTGTTTAAAATGTTGAAGAGGACATAAACTCCACATGACAACGTCACGTCAATAAATTGTATTTATAACCTTTTTTTACATCATTGCTACGAAATTAAATGTAATTTTTAATTGGACATATGTATTTGAATTTTAAACTCCTTTAAGTTTTATTGTTTGTTGGCGGTTAAAATATATTTTTACTTAAAAAACTGAATTCTACATTGGTAAATACATCCTTTGTTTTTGTAAAATTTCGATCGACAACTCACCTCTATGGCTATTTAATGTCTCTTGTGCTCAGTTCAGTAATGCCAATTCTACGGATTGTTCGATAAGGCTGTAGAATTTGAGTCTAAATCTAAGGCATTTCATGTAATGAGATTTCTTCTTAGTCAAAATTAATGTTAATTTTCTAGCAAAATTTTTCAAAAAATACAGAGTTATTCAAATTCAAAATTAAAGAAATGGAACGTAAAAATTAATTATTTTAATGTAACTTAGGATTTAAAAAAAGGTTCTATTTTATTACTCAAAGGTTGACTGGAAGATATCCCTTTTAGGGATAAGTCCGCCTTTATACATGCGTTTTTTTAAAATTTTCTTTCTGTTATCTAAATATATGTATAAAAAGAATAAAGAAATAAATAAATAAAAAGAAAAATAAATTTCATTCGTGTTCATTCATTTCATACAGTCTTTCCGATGTGCAAATTCTATTCGCCACTTTAAGACCATCGATAATATTGTTTGTTCCACGTGTGGAATTTAAAAATAAACACGACATGATAACTCTTAAACCGCGATAAGACGTATTTAGTTTCAATGTAATTATATATTACGTTATAATGTATTTTACTAATTGATGTTATTTTATGATAACTATTTAATTGAGACTACAAAAACTACATTAATAACGTGAATATTGCTTTAAGTTATTTTCATGTTCTGATAAAGCTAGCTGATTTTTTAATACAGTATAAAAGAAAAAGCTTTATTTATATTTATAATATGTGAATAAAATACCAATGACACTGGACGATGTCAACTGGCAATTTATTTACTATATTAGCTTCAGATAATATGAACTATCCTACGCAAGTCAACGCCGGGTAATACAAGTTCCACAGTTTTAACCTTATACTTAGGTAATATACGTCCAAATCATAGTTGTGTATTAGAAAAATATTTATAATGATTAAAGTAAACTACTTATTCTATCATCTTCGATAAAATAGCCCATGAGATATAAGAATGATGTTTAAAGTATAAGATATCTACTGTTCTACATATTTTAGGGAAATATTTTATGTCGGCTCAATGTTTTTAGGTAATAAGAATTTACCTGAATATTTTGTTTTAGTATAGCTTGCCTTTAAATGAGGTTTCAAAAATATCATAAAAATAGGTAAATGAAGGTATATTTAAAAATATTTTTTTTGATCCATTTTAACAAGTTACCAAAGATTTATGTATACTAGGATTAATTAAAAAAAAAAAATTGCACTTTATGCACGTAGGTACATGTATTTATCATTTTATAAATAATGATATTATTACATTTATTTCCTGGTGTAAAATTGAGCGCAATTATGCTTTAAATGTTGTGTCCTTATTTTCCACCAGGCGCTTTGGATTTCATAGTCGAATCAATATTCTACGATTAGATACACCTATATTGTAATTTTGTTTGCATTAATGCTGACGATCAATTTAAACAGACTAAATTTTTATATCCATATTATAAATTACTTATAGTTACTATGTATATGTATATAAAATACTTTTATTAACGAGTTAAGAAACAAATAAGGTTGTAACTATTTGAAAAAAGAAAAGATTTTCTCGGGATTTTTTATATGATCCGTGCTAGCTTTTAATAGCTTAAAATAATTCAGTAGTAAAAAAAACTGAAATAAAATATATTTCAACTTTTTAATTCTTAAAAAAGATTTATACCTCCCTTCTTTAGTTCGTCGGTTAAGATTGCGAATTTGAAAGGTCAAGGCGTTTTTCGTTTTTCAAGGCATTGCGACTAAGCCACCGAGCCGAAAAATTTTATTTTTCACGCGTTCTCGTCTTTCAGTTATCACGACTGTTTAAAGTATTATACCTGCCTTTTTGAATAAACTGAAAATCACTACCGTTGATAATACATAACGATAAATAGCGTTGATCGTTGCGTCGCTTGCTCTTTATCGATTTGTTGTTAAGTTGAGAAATATCAGAAATAGAAGCGTATTGTTTCTTCATCTGGATCCCATAACTGCTTCACGACCCAATCATATAATACAACACAATAATAAAAACTTATATATTAGAGAATATATTAATGGAAGCAAAATGAAACTTCTTAGCTGAAAAACGTTACCATACCATGTATTTTTATTATTTTACTGCTCTTATCCCACTCTAAGTACGTTGTGCACAATAAATTTTTCCCTTCCATTTTCTCCTATCGTTCGTCATCTCTGGCGTCGTATTTGCATCAACACAATCAAGCCTTTTTATTTAAGCCTCCCTATAGTTACATATTCATCAACATTCATACTTAACACTTGTTTGGTCACATGATTTTCATCCCTCATTATACATACCAAACCATTTTAATCTTGCACTTTTCGTCTTTTATGTAATTTTGAGACTCAGTCATACCACGTATAATGAAAATAACATATATCGGTTGTGAAGAAGATTGCTGCTCTTTTACCATGTCATGTGAACACATCGAATAATTTGCATTCTCCATCATATTTTATTTTTCGCATTGTAATTGTATTTCCTAGAAGTAGTATTTGCGTTCTTTAATTGACGTATCGAGTAGATTCAATTAAGAAATATAGGAATACGTATCGAGTAGATTCAATTAAGAATGGTCATTAGGAAGCCGGTCATCTGATTGATTCATTATTAAAAACTATTAGAATGTGCACGTTCCCTGCCACCAGTCACGTAGGCTTTCCGGCGCAGAAAAGGCGCGTGCCAACCTTAGAAGTCGATGGTTTTATGCAGTTGCTTAACTACCTACAGGTGTCTTGCTATACTAGTTACATTACGTGAGAGGTGCTAAAGGCTTCGTTGCTCATAATATTAACGTATATGTAGTCGGTGTAACGAAGAATATCGAACTATATAGTATAAAATGGAAATTTAAAATAGCAATTTCTTCGATCAGCAATCAGGGTAATAGACTAAAACAAGTTCACTTCAGCAATGTTGCGCACATTGCTTCTCATCCGCCTCTAATAAAAAAATGATATAATCAATAATTTGTGATTATTTGTCTTTGTATTGTTTGCATTATCAACGATCCGATCAACACCTTATGCGAGAAAAATCCACGGTCCTAGAAAAAAACCTAATGTAATTAACCTATTATTGTTTATGACTATCTGTCTTATTTTCTACATAGCCTACCAACCGTAAGTGACCACTGGACGAATCTAAATTTAGGAATCTGAGTTTTATGTTTTTACTAAGGTGTCACAAGACGTTGGGTGCAATGTTTTTCAAACAAATATTGTCATTTTTATTTAAATTCACAACATGCTTGCTTGGTGTTTTGGGTGAATGATATACTTTAGATATTCAATTGTATTTGTAAGAATTTCTGCTGTTGACAATAGAAAATGAATAAAATAATAAATAATTCTAAATATGTCAAAAAGACTGTGTTCCCAAAAGAGCCCAGACACATCCTGTATCATCAAAACAGTCTTATTTGGGACAGAACTTATTATAAGCATAAGTAAGCAATATTAAAATAAAATGAAAAATAAAATAAAAATAACATTCCAGCTCCCAATTCATATGAGGAAAAATCAGGCTCAACTAGTAACGCCTTTATCAAATCGCAGGAAATGTAAAAATAATATATTTTCTATTATTTCCAATCTATAATTTAAGAATGTTGTTAGGGATAATATTTTTCTAGTAAGTTATTTTTGGTTTAATAATTAAATTTGATTCTTCACGACATTTGCATAACCTTTCAAATATTGAACAACGTCAATTTCTAATTGTGCCACCAATATTGTTGCGGTTATATGTATAGATTTTAATTATTGCAGAAAGGCATTAGGGACAATGTGATTTAATGATTGGTGTTTCAATTAAGACATGATAGCGATATATATTAATGAGAAACAATTAAAATAAACCTACGTGACTAAATATAAGTGTGTCAGTATTTATTGATTTAGGGGCGGATATTTTAATAGCAATTTCAACTCTGTTTTAATTTAATTACTTCATTTTCCTCATATTTTTATGCTCACGTTCACGTGTGGAGTTAAAGCAGCGTTGGAACTTTCGTTGCGGATGACAAAGTATTTATTTAGAACACTTTATTCGTGATAAAAGGCAAATGAACGCCTTATGTCCACTATAATTATTGTAATATGGAGTTAAATAATAGAGATCTTTTTTTTAAATAACTTACTGAGTAGTACCACATTCCTAATGATAGATTGAAAGTTTAATTTAAATAATGCAGGGTCAGGATGAGACACAAATTTATTTCTGATAGTAGTTTTACCTTTAAATAAATATATGGAGCTAACACGCACGCTCGTCCGACGCCAAAGTAACTTAATAGTGGTATGTGTGACAGACAACTGGTTAATACATAGATATAAAAATTTCTTAAAAACTAACATGCATAAATACACTTAGACTCAAAGAACCACCAATTTGTTTTTAGAAAATGTGAGTACTCGGTAGGAATCGAAACCGCGACCGCCCGAAGTAAAGGCAGGGTTACTGCCACTTTCTCCAACGGGCCAATCATCGTATAGAAAAATCAATAAAAAAACTTATTTCATTTTCCGAGTCTACAATCGATAAATTATACGGGAATAATAAAAAGGATCGTCTAAAGGTTTTGTTGGTTAAAAAATTATTTATTATAAACGATACACTATAAATTTTGATGTAGCATTGTTTGAGTGTTGCCAGTGTAGGGTAAAGGGCAACGTTCAAAAGCCGGGCCAAGCTAAGAATGCAGACGTTCGGGGTAAATGGACTTCTGTCCGGAGATGCATAATTCAGGAGGGGCATCATTGACCTCTGGTTTCAGATTTCATTACCTCCAAAGATTTATTTTATGAAAATATCTGTCCCTTTTGCGAATATATAAATGTTGAAATTTATGGGAGTGAAGTGTGTGAAGTTTTGCTTATACTGATATTGAATTTGATTTTTGGTCAAATTTGATTCTTGCTATTAAGTTTCTTGTTTTATAAAAAATTGAGATGCAGGAATAACCTTTGCATTACTTTTTATTCGTGTCTATTTATAATTACGTCCCTATCACATCATTACAGTATATAAAACTGCTAATTATATAGTTGTAGAAATAATATAGTTGTAGAAATATCAGTGATTGTACGGTGAATGTGGCACTGTGCGACCACGCATTCTCCTTGTGACTGATTGGAGATCCCGCAAGCAAGAATGTTCAGTGCAATTGATTCTTAAAGCAAATGATAATCGCGCGTGTAAATTAAACGCAGGTTTTACTGCCTTACAGACTTTATTGACAAGCCGGCTATAATGCACATCAAATCAAAGCAAAACAAAATCTTTACTAATAACGTCACAGAAAAGTAAACAGTAAAAATATACAGAAATGTTGACTAGCCCGTTGACGCGGTGGGTAGTGACCCTGCCTTCAGCTCCACTGGTCGCGGGTTTGATTCCCGCCGAGGGACAACATTTTCTATAAATGAATTTGTTGGTCTTTGAGCCTGGGTTTATATTTGTATATAAGTATGTATTTCAAAATATATAAGTGTATATTCACCAGTTGTCTATCTACCATAACACAAGTATTAAGTTACTTACTTTGGGGACGGACGACCGAGTGTGTTATAAAAAAAAATTAAAAATGTGACGTTACGAATTGGAACATTGAAACTTGTTACTTAAATCTAATACATAGTCTAAAGAGAGTAAAAACCACAGGGACAGAAAGTAAGAGAAATGTTTGTAGTAAGGATATATATTAATTACATATGCGCGTATATAATAAAAAACGAAAATTGTACAGCGCTGAATAATAGAGAAAAAAAGAAAGGAATGGCATCCGAGGGAGTATGATATTTTTGATTTTTAATTGGTTGTGTTACTTTACGCTACAAATTTATTTATCTTTTTAATAATTAATTTATTTACCTTAGTTATGGAAGCGCGTAACTTTCTGACACAAGTATTTAATTACTAGAAGACTTACTAGAAAGCCTCAATTTGTATTGAATTATGTAAATGAAATAAATATTTTATGTTACGTAAATGAAATTATTTTATGTTATGTACCTAAATGAAATAAATAGGTATTTTTGTTTTTTGAGTCTTGGAAGTTTTTGATTGGTGCGTGTTGGTGGTGGTTTGATTGGTATAGTAAATCGCTTATTCTTCTTTTCTTTTTCTTCTTCAACCGATGAACGTCCACTGCTGTCCACAACACACAATTTTGTGCCGCTTGTATCTAGCGGCTCCCCGCCACTTTTTTGCTTATTCATCTACCTGTTTTTATTAATGTCAGGCAACAATAAATCACTATTTCTACTATAATTATATAAAAAAGCGAGTGAGCAATATGCCTGCGGGACACGCGACGTAACCGTGAAACGCCTCATATCACTTTATATTTGACCAACTGCTGTCACACACAATTACGATTTAACCCATGTTTAACCTCAATCACACACCGATCACTCTTTTTTATATGAGTCTAAGTTATTATAACTGTTTCTAACGAAGTGGAGGCTTTATATAACGGCTATAAATATTCTACTTCTTTAGATTGTCAAAACTAATAATAAAATTATTTTGCTATAATCTGCGATAAAGTAAATAGAAAATATATAATGCTAAATGTAGTGGACTATCATATTTTGACATGACATTTATATTTATGTGAATTCATTATGTTCTACAAACATCATATGGAATGCGATTTCATATAATTGTAAGTTATACACTTGTATAATCGCAATCGAAACTTTACACAACTATCAACTAGTATACTGATGAGTAATTCCTATGTGCAATGATAAGAAATATTGGTTACATCTCATCAAAAGTATCCATATATTATTAACTTGTTGTACAAGTAACAACTCCTCTTTAAGAATAACATAAATTTCTAACATAAACCAACTAATAAGATAACCCTGTAGCCAAAAATAAAACTGATTTAGATTAAAGTGAATGCGAACTACAAAAGATTATTTTATTTAAAGATAAATATATAATTTTTTTTGATTTAGTTAAAAGTTCTTTGTCCATATACTGTGTAGTTATTCTCATTTATAAATCTGGCGGATTATTTATAAATATTCAGTAGGATTTTATTATTGACTTTTGATAATGCGATGAATAAATTTCAAATTCATATAAAGCTCAGGATATAAGATTTGGCGACATTATTTAAATACCTCATTTAAAATTGGAATAGGCACAGAGATTTTACATTCAAAGGGTACGACTTGTTTTGCAAATAATAAAATTTGAATTAAAATTCTTCAATCATTGACGTATTTCAGCGTAGGAATAATTTATTTTAAGCGAGGTACACACGATTTTCTTAAAAATTTATGCTTTTGTTATTATTATCTATATTGTTATTGTGGTATTTTCAATGATATTACATACATGGTTTTTGCAAAGTATTTCTGGATTGTTATATATAGTAAAGAATTTGGTTTATAGAAATAGTAATATGTAAAAGTAAAGATTTTTATACTTATTTGACTATAATATTAATTTAATAATATTTTATTTAAACTAAAAACGTTAAAGCTATATCAAACTTATTCTGCGAAAATATTTATTTAGAAAAAACAATTCCGTATAATCGTAAAATTTATCATTCTTTCTTTTTTTATATTCTATTTAGTGCACATACATTTATTTTAGTCAATAGTAAATATTAATTCAAAAGTAACATTCATCTATTTTGTTTTAAGCAAAGACGGATTCTCCTGAAAATAAACAACAATCTTTTAATGCATCTAATATTTAAGATTAAAACAGCATCCCTCCGTGTGGTCTGGGTCGCTCTCGGACACCGACAGGTCAACCGCCCCGGTAATCATCTACATTTGATTACCGCAGTGATTGTCCGTGGGCAGTATTTTAAGAAACTTCTATTAATATTAAAGAACACGTTGCTGCATATTCAGCGCGACCCGGCCATGGACCGGTCATCCAGTGAGTCAGGACAATCGACAGAGGTCCGCGCTACTGGATGCCTTGTCCCTACTCACTTGGCATGGGAATCAAATTATTAGTCTTCCTCGTAGTGCCTAATGACTTGCAATACCTTAGCAAAGGTTAATAAAAATTTAACAGTTATTACAACACTACAGCAATTAAATTGCAATAAAATTTTGTTAACTGCATCATGTGGTAGCACCTACAGACTGCTTGTTTTCTTTGGTTTTATAGTCTGTTCCAAATTTAAATTTATTTAAATTTGGAACAGACTAAAACCTAATATTAAAAATTCAAACTTCATTGTAACGTAAATATTTCGTGCAGGTGATTAATAATATTTAAAGACTTCCTAATGCGATGTATATTGAAATTCATTACAATTTTCGAATATTTGGTAGAGAAGTGCATGTGTAAAGTAGAGAATTCCTGATGCGTTATAGGAATAAATTTACTTTTACCTCTGACTTGAACACATTGAGTTCATTGCCCCACGAGAAATAACTATAAGCAACTTCTATGAATAATTCTCCCACATAAATAATAATAAAAAATTTCCATGGACCACACAAGAATTTTACCAAAAAGAATAAGGGTGACAAAAATTTTGGAATATAATTTATTTATTGATTTTAATCGTGATTTGGTATATCAAATAGTGGGCACTGAAATAAAATAGCAATATGAAGGTCAAGTTTGACGCACATGTTCCGGTGCCAGCGATGACCTTCGGATACGAAACTTAATCGGTAACTACGATCCTAATAAGGAAGCTTAGAGTTGCTAAGCAGCCGATGGAAAGCGTTACAGACAATTCGGAACATTTCAACACACACCAATTAGAAAAAAGTGATCCATAGACCACTGGACGACCACAGACGGACTAATTAAGCAAGCGATGGACAGGCTTCTAATATTTTGGACAGGCTTCTTTTATTTCATTTTAAACTATATTATAATATAAGTATTGCATTTTAAATATTTTTACTAGCTTGGTGTACCTTTTTCACTAACGTTAACTTATTTTTTTTTCAAGGTTTACTAGATTTACCTGTATATGTGTATGTAAGTATGTAATATAATTTATTCAAACTTTGTACTCTTTTCAAAAACTGATGACAATACAATAAAATAAAAAAATAATTTGAATTATTTGTAAAAAAAAAAGCGTTGGGCGTTATATGCCACCTTTTTCGTAGAATGTGGATACTACGAAAAATTTTTAGTTGGAAAGGGCTTCTTAAAGTTTTTTCAAACTATATATTTCATTTACATTCGATGAACTAGAGTCTACATTTTGAATGTAAATATTAAAGTATGTGTGATGTATTGTATTAGAATTAAATAATTGTAATAACTAAGTAAGGTAATAAACTATTGGATAAGTTCTTCCCAGGCTAAATAATAGAGAAGTTAACTATATGTAGAAACGACGACCATCCTGGGTAATTTGTAACGATAGGTAACCTTGATATTTCTTATTATTTTAAGACAAAGTATTAAACTAGAGGTGGAAGGGGTCTTCGACAAATGTTACGCTTAATTAACTCATATTAGGAGGTTGGTAGTTTAATTCGTCTTTACTGTAATATAATTTTTTATGTTAATGTATTGACGAATTATTATTTTTGTTTATTATTATTATTATTACTATTTTTGTTAGTCTTGAATACTCATCCTTACTTACAAGAACGCAGACAGAAAAACAATGTATCATCAATGTCACTATATAAATATTTAATTACATTAGTAACAATTATATTCCACAATTAAAAATATTAATTAACGGAAATTCAGAAAGGTCTTATCGAAGAGTAACCTAAATACATAAATAATAGTTAACAACTATAATTTTGATTAACGATAAGAGTTGTTCAGTGGTATTAATAACATCATAAGTGTCTAGCTTATATTGTCTTAATTATTCAGTTGATGCAACCGACAACGCAATTATTCTTAAAGGGTAATCTACTCGTGCTCATGCACGTGCCCATCTATAGTTAATAATATGAAACATAGATAAAGTTTCAGTAGATAGGAAATAATGAATGGACTTGTAATACAATGTATGTAAATAAAGGTGGCCAAACAGTAAGTAAGTAGCGGCCTGTTACTCTCCCACTGCTGAGAATAGGCCTCTTCTCACCGTTTTTGGAGAGAAGGATTGGAGCTAAGACCTAACACGCTGCTCCAATGCGGATTGGTAGGTTACACATATCTCCAGAATTCTCTAGAGATACGCAGGTTTCCTCACGAAGTTTTCCTTCACCAAAAGCGTGTGATAAATTGCAATTATCAAATAGACATAAGTTTTAACAGAAAAACTCATTGGTGTCTGCCCGTATTTGAACCCGTGACCTCCTCGAATGAGTCGCACAGTGTTACCGCTGGGCTACCACACCCAAATAGGTTAAAGCCTAAATATGTTTATGTTTAATACATTTAAAAGTAAACTAGCTATACCTGCAGTTACGCCCGCGTCGAAATTAGTGTGTAACAAAGTTTTTCCCGCGTAAATTCCTAACCCGCTGGAGTTCTAGAATAAAAAGTAGCCTAAATATTGCTCACAACCTCCTCTATCATCCAGTGCAAGTACCATAAAAATTTAGATTTAACGATTTAGCCGTTCTGGAGAATATACTATTAACCTAGACATTACTCAAGAATAGCACTGTCTTTTAGTAAAAATCGTGCAAAAATCCGTCAGTAGCATTTGAGAAAATCGATCACATACAGTTAGATAGCTTTTGGGGGAGAAATATCGATTTAACTTGGTATATTTAAAAAAAATCATTCATCCCTATTTTTGGGCATTAATAAAATACTAAAATTTAAAATGAACTGAATCTTTTGAATTAACTATCAAGTCAGCGTAGCTTGTTCGGGGAACGGGTGGTCGCGATAAATGAAAATACCTAGGATCGAGCCCCACCTACTCTATTATTTTTTCCTTTTTTTATATATGTTTCTTTTTCTTTATTTTGTAAAAAATTACCGAGCAAGCGGTAACCCAGGTACTTTTATTTACTTGATGTAAAATAGTGGTAATATTCGCCAAATCACCCTAAAAAGTCATGACGTGGAAAAATAAAATTAAATCAGCTTTTACGATTTATCCTTTGTACTGTGTTAATGAGCACATAGATATGGTTAGTATTGTATTCTATCTGATGCATACTAATGGGTTATTAGTGCCGTCATTGTAATGAATTGTCTATACAGCCCACCCATGTCGAACAATAACTTGGATAAGAAAAGTACCGATACCATATAATAATAATTATTATTTTTATTTTATATTATTAATATTTTTTATTAATATTATAATTTAGCAGTCGATGACTATGTACAACTTCATTTAAGGATTTATTTATTAAATAGCTCAGAGAGAATATGTAATACATATTCTATATTACTATATATAAATATAAGTACGTACTCCGCCGTGTGGTATCCGGCTGAGTATAATAGACCATCCTCATTTCTTACATAAGCGATTTTGCATTGTTGGATGAAACCAATATAGCCAAACTACACAATTTAATCGATTTTCACGGCGCATCTGTTATTATTTCTGGGTAGGAGTAGGAGTAATTAATTATTAATAGAAAAAAAAGCAACTTTTTAAATAGTGAGAAAATCGACTTTTTCTACTCCATGTCACATCACTAGGTGTCGTAAAAGGCGACTAAGGTAAGTCGAGCCGCCTTGTGGTATCCATATGAGAAGGAAAGAATAACCCTCATTTCTTATCGAGGTGTCGTAAAATGCGACTAAGGTAAGTTGACCTATGTGTGTATCTACGTGTGATCTAGTGTGGTATCCGATTGAGTAGAATAGACCACCCTCTTTCTTACCGAGGTGTTAAATACTACTAAGGTTATGGCGGCCGGTTTTAAAATACGTACTTAAATTATGGGACAACATGTTTATAACATGTTGCGCTGACTCCACTTAGAGTAGGATAAGGGCAGCAGGATGATGAAATATAAGTACGTTTTAGTTGACCCGACAGACGTTGTCTTAACTTGTTAATCTAAACTATAAGCAAGAGGTTTTTCCGCTAAATCCGCTAAAGTAACAAGGTTTTTTCTTTGCACGTCATATGTTGAATACTTAACGTAAAAATAAAATTGAGGCAATCTGTGAAACTGTCACTGACATCTATCGAAAACTTATAGAACTTTGAAGTAAATTAGAGCTTTTGAGGATTAAAACCTTTAAATTCCCAAAAAGTAAGATTAATAAACGAGAAAGCTATCCTATCCTTTAAGTTGGAGCCAAATATGACTTAATTAACTTAATATAACAAAATTTCATTTAAATCGGTTTTTGTAATTTTGAATATTAGCGTAAAGGCACATCATGTTACGAGATTTTTATATATTTATATAATGAAGATAAATTTTTAATCGGTTTCGCTCTTACTTAGTACTTACTTTATGTGGTTCCACAGTATTTCGAACTACAACTTAATATTTTACTTAATATTTTAATTTAAAAAAATCAGTATGCATCTGAATATTAAGAGGGTATTAAAATGACCGAACGATAGTTAACCCAATTAATACAGTTGGCTTTTTTTCTTTGATTCACGGATTCATACGTGTGACGCAAAAGAGGTTAACAAAAAATTTACCTACCTATCAAATATTTTTATGTATTAAAGACAGAAATAAATTTGAATAGATATTTATCACATAGAAATTACTTTAAGTAGATCATTGATGATTATCTTGTGCCCATAGAAACTTAAGTAATTTTGGATTGATTACCATTCGTATTTACATTATGAATACCGTAATTCACTCTTACCCAGAAGAATATGATGATTCATTAGTGTTCATTTAACAATCATCCGCTTTTCCAAAGATCGTCGTTTGACGTCATTATAGATAAGCGAAATTAAATACATATTAAAACTTCTTGATAATTTTATGAGTTTAAAAGTAGAGTGTGGTGTTCGCCCGCTATATGCAAAGTTTGCAAATAAATTCAAATGACTGGTTGGTAATTTGTGCGAATTTGTGCGATTGTGGCGGTGTGTCTGAATATCAGGCTCTTACATTTTGACATAAAATTTGGTAAAATTGAGGATCACATTACGGTTAATCCCTACTTTCGTCTACTGTATTTCTAGATATTGTATTCAATTGTCTCATGTGCTTTTTCGAACTCGCATAAAAAGTCCTAATTGCAAACTTTGCGCTCGTCCAAGTAATAAAAACAAACATTATTTATTTAGAATACATAACCATTTTAGGCATCAATATAAAATTTTACAAAGTGACATTGATATATTTAAATATACAGGTACATTAACATATAACATGATCATACACGTCGAATTTTGATCAATTTATTTCTCAATTGACGTCATAGAAATATATTAAAGAATTTTCTCATATCACGTTATTTTATTTTGTGTTAACTCCATACATCCATATTTATATCTATTATGTATTGTATCCGTTAGCTTGTCGGTCTGTCTTTCTAATATTTTTTTCATGGATAATTCGCTAGATCAATAATTATTAATTTTTACCTTAATACAAGGCTAACTTATACATAAAAAAGGAATTATTCCAATTTTCCTTCGAAAGCAGGGAACACTTAAAAAACGAAAAAAAACCTAATTCTTTCTGATTGATTCGAATGAATAATATAACTTAAAGAAACAAGCTTTTGTATTTCTTATGTATATATCATATGTAGATAAATTTGTTATTTGTTAGCTGTTATTGTTAAACATGTACTATTTATTTTTATATGAAGTGAAGGAATAGTAGAAATAGTGAAAGCATGCAAACAAGCACTAAATGAGCTTTCTGAAGTTAATGGAGTAACGATTGGGTGTCAGGATATCATGGCCATGTAGGCAATGAAAAAGCAGACAAATTAGCTAGAAAGGACGCGAGCCAGACATTTTGTGGGCCCATAACCTTATCTCCCAATTGAAAATACCATCATAAAGCGTATTATAGAAAAAATAACAGAAACAGAAGTGGAAAAAAAGATGGAGGAATGCAATTCAGACAATCAAAGCTGTTCCTCAAATCTTTCGACACAAAGAAAACTAAACACCTAATGTCTCATAGTAGGGAAAATGTAGCAATTATAACAGGTATTCGCACTGGACATTGACTGTTAAACAGATGCCTGTCGATAATGAGAATAAAAAGGATTCAGCGTGCTCAGAGTATGGAGTGGAAGAAATGAGTCTTCAACTTATGGCTGAGTGCCTCATGTACCCTCTGGTGAGATGTGAGATACTAGGTAAGGATGCATTGAAGTTGAGGACCTAACAAATATCCTTATCAGGGATATCAACAGGTTTAAAGCGACTGGGGGAATAGGTATAGAATAGATTATTGTTATACCAGCTAAATATTTTGTTGATTATTTTGTTTAAATTTTACGTCACCGAATCCCATTATTACATCATTTAAAATAACGAGTTTATCAAATTTCTATAATCGTTATATGATTTATACAAACAACTCACGACCACAAATTGGAATCCCAATACTTTAAAAACGATTTCGTTAATATAGTGTGCCTAATTCTAAGGACAGCTTTTTACTAAGTGGACTTATTTCATAGGTGGTAGATCATCATCAACCTATCCTTGTCCACTGTTGGACATAGGCCTCTCCAATATCACGCCACTGAGCTCGGTCTTCAGCTCTTCGCTTCCAACCGACGCCAGCCACACTTCGGATATCGTCACTCCACCTAGCTGGAGGTCGTCCTACACTGCGTTTGCCAAGGCGTGGTCTCCACTCCAGAACACGTCTACTCCAGCGGTTATCGGTTCTGCGACAAATGTGACAAGCCCACTGCCATTTGAGCTTGCTAATCCTTTGGGCTATTTCGATTACTTTGGTTCTCTGTCGGATCACTTCGTTTCGAATTCGATGCTTCAGAGAAAATCCGAGCATAGCCCTCTCCATAGCTCGCTGAGCGACCTTAAATTGGTGGACCAGTCGCATTGTCAGTGTCCACGTCTCGGCTCTATATGTCATTACAGGTAGACGCACTCGTTGAAGACCTTTGTCTTTAGGCTTTGTGGTATAGGTGACGATAAGATTCGATGAAGTTTCCTATATGCCGACCAGCCAAGCTGTATTTTCCGGTGGTAGATATATTGAATGAATGAATGAACACTTTATTGAACACCACATTAATAACAGTAAAAACTAAAAATAATAAATAATAATATAAATACATATTAAACTTCCAGCCAACCAGGTTGATGAAAGGACAAAGTTACAGATATATAGTAGGTGGTATATATATATATATATATATATATATATATATATATATATATATATATATATATATATTTATACGATATAATAAATACAATATTGTTCCGGTCCTGTTTAATCAAGGTTCTCGACAGCGATAAACGTTTTCATCATCTGAAGTTGCTGTTTAAAGCGACTTTTTTAAAGCGAATTATAAGTCAGGTGACCACATATTTTCTAATTCAAAATAAATATATTACTGCTATTATTACCTACCGTTTCCGGACTAAAAGGGATTGTTGAACTTGCCGAATATGTTGCTGTGGTAGCTATTTATGTTTTTCCCTAAATTCGTAAAACTCTGTGGTTTTTCATATCCGCTCATACATCATAATCACTGCGTTCAGTACGTCAATCTGAAGGAAAATTGATAAAACAACGTCGGGTAAACCCGCACATTGAATTTCAAGTGAAATTTATACATACTGAAAAAAATACACGTTCAGGCAATTCGTCAGGATTTTTTCATATACATATGAATGCAATTGAGTTCAACAATTATGATCAATTTTTTTGAACATTTCATACAATTACTGTAAATAACTTTTAAAAGTGTATGAATTATGTTTTGATGTTCTTAATTTTGGAAAAGAATTCGGTGGAAATCATTTTGTTTAAAAGTACCTCTGTATATTTCCTAAGATAACCTTATCCGCATTAATATATAGAGCCTCTTCATTACGTTAGATCTTGACCTTCCATGTGATTAATCCATACTCAAACTTATTAAAAATTTAGAAGAAAGTCTGTAACGGATACTTGGCTAATCCGTTGGAGTGGTGTTTATTGAATTTGGCATAATTAAAGCTTGTACTGGTCTTACATATTGAATAAATAAGTCCCGCTTTTCTATGGAGAACACGGAAAATCACATAGTACGTAATTGAGCGTATCATCGTAAGTTTACGTCACAAAGCCGCAGGTAAAGCTTTTGCGGTCATAAAAATACCAGAAACGTAATTAGGAACATCTAATAGCAAGTCGAGGAATCTCACACACGTTAAAAGATATTTTAAACAATGTTTAGTTGCTTCTTGCACGTTCGCAATTTTTAGCTGCTGTTCATCGCGTTGGTAATTTCTAGCTGCTGTTAATTTTTAAAATTTTTAGCTGCTATTTATCATGTTGGCAATATTCGATATTCATAATTTTTAGCTGCTGTTCATCATGTTGGCATCATAATGTGCTGTGCTGCGAATTCGACTTAACGATATAATGACAACCGAAATCCATCAAATTTTCAATTTATCAAATTGAGGCAATAAATTTTCTACTGTCAAAATAAATATTAAAAGCTACTACGATTTACCATCAAATAAGTATATTTACAAAAAAATAGTAAATTTGCGTTCTGTTCCACACACTTTAAAAGAAAGGAGCAACGAAGCTGAGCTAACCCCCCTTCTAAAATGCAGATTGACAGCTTCTCTATGTATTGATGTTTTTCTTCTTAAAATGGTCTAGATGAATTTTAAATATGAAGCACATTAGTATTTAGAGAACAATATTAAGTGCCTGCGAGGTCCAAATACACGATACCAGGGGGGTAAGAGTAACGGGGTGTCACCTATTACGGCCAAATCATGATCGATCGTAATCGCGATTACCCATAAACATTACTATTCGCTACTCATGTATACAATGAGGACATCGATAATCATATCCTATTAGAAATTTACCAAACCATTGTTAACTTATACATATGGTAGAGTTTCGAAGAGAAAGTATAGGGCAACTGAGACGATTAGCGGTCACCATTGACGTCAGTCTCAGGTTCGCGCTTTGGGTTTCAAAATCCCACGTCTTCACATAAATTGGCGTGTCACTAATGCTTGCATTGACAGTAGTTAAGAGACTTACGGATATAATCGGAATACTCTAAATAATTAATAAGTTTGATGTAGTGTTCAAAATTTTAGATTTTGAAGTATCCTTGACGAAAAATTTATACGAACCAATCATAATTTCATTAAAAGGAAAGTTCATTTAAAGGAAGCAGGAATCAGTTCATGTAAAGGAATTTAAGTAATTTTTACACCAATATTATTAATGCCAACGTCAAACTTCAGAATAATAAAAATAAAATGCAATGATATAATGATATACTGGTTAATACGAAAATGGGTGCTATAGACGTTTTAAATCCAATATTGGATATATTAAATTAAATGCGGTAAATTGTATAGACTATTATATTACTATAAAACTTCTGAAAACAAACCTGTGAGAAAGATAACTGTTTTATCGCTAAATCATTTATATTTAGTTTGTGCACCGATCCATGTCTCATAAATCGTAAAAATGTCTCATGTTAAATACATATTTACTCGTAGAAAATATTAAGATAAATATCTTAACATAATATTCTCTTAGGTAATTGGAATGTTCTAATGACGTATTATAATTGCATAAATGACATTGAAATTAAATTTTAATGATAAAAATTACGTGCCTGTAATTCATATTATGCCGTTGAAAAATATTTAAATAATGATACAATTTTTTTCGCACAATCAAACATAGGTAGTTGTTATTGAATTCACAATCAGGTTATCTGTTAAATGTTATCTAACACATTTCGTTTACAAGTTTTCTACTATTTCTAGTTTTATGCTCTATTGTAATATTCTTTTTTTTAAATTTTAAAATAGAGCCATATTTGGAGCGTACGTAGGTTAACAGAGGATCAGGTTATGAGTTAACTTGCTGGTATAAATTCATAGGTATTACTATAACGTATGACAGCAACCTTTGCTCTACTCCTACATCGTTACACTTAATTACGTATTCTGCGTTACTAGCATAGTGTAATGTAAATAAATGTAATGTAAATAATAACTTTAAACCATATACAATTTTTATTATATGTTTAGTAATTCCTTCTGTATCAGATAAACTACTATTACGAGTACCTCTTATTAAAACTGTCCGAATTAGGCTTAATTGAGTCAGATACATTGTAAACCTTATTTCGATGTCATCTACGGCATCACGCTACGAACTTAAAAAAAACTAGTGTTTTCTTGCTCTTCCAATTTATAGGTCTCTTTAACACTCATAAGTTTTGAAGACGCTACGATACCCTTTATTGTAATTTGCCACAAAACAATTTTTTTGAAATCTGACAATTTAATACTAAGAGCGCGAAATATGCTCCTTTGTTATATTATCCACGATTAACAGTTATAATTAATTGTTATACGTTTTTTCATAACTTTTAATCGTATAATAAATCTTAGATGATCCTTATCGTACTACCTTTAGGCGCCACATTATGCGTACAACGTCAGAATCTGTTAATGAAACCAAATGTATGGGCCAGAATTTGCAAGAAATTCTTCCTTCTTGGCAATGACATGGGTAAATTATGGGTTGCGTAATGAGTTTGCGCTTAGAAAACGAATCACGCCTAAGACAAGGCGTGCGTTGTTAAACTGCAAATGCGGTTGGCTTTTAGATCGCCTAGCATGACGTTAGCGCATTATTTAAGCAAAGACTTGCATATCCGACACTTGATAATTACTTAGAATTAATCTTTGGATTTGATACTTAATTGTACATAGTCCTTAATTTGTGCGAAAACTTTGAGCACATATTATATCATAACAATCAATTCAATATACTATAGAAAATTGACGTTCACTGAGTGTTTTCTTTTTATTTAAAATAACATCACTACATATTATAAAACAAAGTCCATATTTCCGTATGTACGCATAAAACTTTAAAACTACGCAACCGATTTTGATGCGGTTTTTTTTAATAGATAGAGTGATTCCAGAGGAAGGTTTGTACGTATAATAAAATTCAATACGGAGTAGAGAAATACTGTAATTTTTGAGGTTTCTGTAAATAATTACATTTTTGTCCGCTTACATTGCAAACGCAGGCTAAACCCTACGAGATTTATCAAAATGATGTACTAAGTATTTGTACGCCTTGAAAAGGTCTACAGAAAAGTCCGCGATGGTATATGTCTATCTCTTATGGATAACCCACAAAAGCATTTTTTCTCATATACTTTTTACGAAAAATAATGCCTTATGTTCAAAGCATTTTTTATACAATACAACATTAATCCTTATGCAAGTAAGTACCTTAAATAAATTGTTGATTTAATATAGGTCAATATGGCCGTTTACAGTATGTAATTTAAGTGAACATTTTCCGAGATATTACAGATTTAAAATGCCGTGAGGACACCGCGCTTCACCCTATAGCACTTCGAATCTTTTAAGAGTTTGTTTAAAGACATTCTGTAATTAATTGTAAAAATAAAATACATAGGTAAAATGTAAAAGTAAATAAGTAAAAATGTACTATATGAGTTTAGATATTCCAAAGATAGCAGGAAATCGTCTTGGTATAGGGAGAGGAAATTGTTTTTCTCCAAATTTAACGCTTGCGGGCCACGGGCAGTAATGAATAAATCAAAACTACTGGATCGATTTTAATCATTTTTTTACACTGAGTGACATGGGATATATATGTTATACCCGTGCGAAGCATGGGCAGGCCGCTAGTAAACGATAAAAATAAGTTAAAATTGTAGTATAATTTACTAGTTTAATAATTTGTAACCATGGCTTCACTACTAAATACTACTATATTTAATTCGAATAATTAGTACCATCAAAAATTCACCATAATTGTTTACTCCAAAAGTAATATCCATATAATATCCTAGTTAGGTAAGATAGAGCAATAGAAGTGACTAGTTGAATAGTCTTGGGTAAATAATGATTTATTTACTTGATCCCCGGCTTTAAGCTTAACTTCCGCGAAGTCTGATTTAATATCCAAGCCGAGACAGTAATAAAGCAAAACAATCTATTTATAATTTCTTTTCTGCCCTAGTGCACACTCGCGACATGCGTGCATCCAGTGACCTGGCGCTTACGACAGACTACATTGGGTTATCGCTGAATTCTTGGCCGTTTCCACTTTGCTTCACTCGCTACTGACATCTGTCACAATTAATCTGGCTGTTGACCTATTATCCCATTATAGCATTTATACCGACTGTCTGTGTATCTTCCCACGGTAAACAGACTATGTTTAGATAAGTTTATATGTCTTTATATATTATATCTTTAATATTTAAATGAGTTAATCTACGCCGTGTGGTATCTGGCTGAGTAGAATAGACCACCCTCATGTCTTACCGAGGTGTCATAAAAGGCGACTAAGGTAAGTAGACCCACCGTGTGGTATCCGGCTTAGTAAAATAGCCCACCCTCTTTTTTACCGAGGTCTCGTAAAATACGACAGAGGTAAGTTGACGTCAGGCAGGCGGCCGGTAAAAACACAGCCAAATCATGTGACAGCATGTTCGTAACATGTTGTGCCGACTCCACTTAGAGTGGTATAAGGGCAGGAAGATGATGATGATTTAAATGATTTAATCTAGTAGGTATATATATGAACAGAAACCAATAGATATTTGAGCTGCCAAATGCAAATCTCTGATAGCCTAACGGTAACGCGCAAACCAAAAAGTTCATAACCTGGGATTGATTCCCGTCTGTAACCCGGCACTTTATTTATTGCATTTTTTTATCTTTAAAAAAATTACCGAGCAAGGCTCGTTCACCAGTCGGTACTTATAATTGTAACAAAATATAACAAATAGTTTGCTTAGTCTAACAGTATAATAATCATATGACGTTACTTTACGCTTTGTAAAGTTATTGCTAACAATTAAGACGATATTTTTTGGATTTGATTACTATCCAAATATTATACCTAATTGTGACCGTGATATAGTCAACTGACGTCATATATTGAAAATGAAACGAGTAAATTATACCAATCTTAATTATTTTGACCATTATTGTTATTTTTGTAGGTAATAATAAACGTTATATATTCCAGCGGCAACTACCTACCTTGGTGTTAATCGTCTCAATATTTATAATAATATCCGCCATGTATACATAGACTTTGTAATGTTCCAGCAGCAATCGACAGCTAATATGTTCAAGATTCATTGCAAGCGTCCTAACAATTCAAAGAGTGTGAGGGCATATTAAAATAAAGTTTGATATTATATATAGGTATATTAATCTTCGTCCTCCTGCCCTTATCCCACTCTCGACATAGTCGACATAGCATATTATAAATATGCTGTCACATGATTTGTTTGCGTTTTTACGACCCGCCACCAGACTGACGTCAATTTACCTTAGCCGCATTTAACGACATCTCGGTAAGAAAGAGGGTGGTCTATTCCACTAAACCAGATACCACACGGCTAAGGTAAAGTAGCGACCTATTACTCTCCCATTGCTGGGAATAGGCCTCTCCGTTTTTGGAGAGAAGGATTGGAGCTAAAGCCTACCACGCTGCTACAATGCGGATTGGTAGGTTACACATATCTCCAGAATTCTCTAGAGATATGCAGGTTTCCTCACGATGTTTTCCTTCACCGAAAAGCGTGTGATAAATTGGAATTATCAATTAGACACATAAGTTTTAACAGAAAAACTCATTGGTGCCCGGGTTCGAACCCGTGACCTCCTCAAAAGAGTCGCACGGTGTTACCACTGGGCTATCACAGCTCTTACACGGCTAAGGTATATGAATATAATTAATATGATTTTACTAACACGACGCCACAATTCAGACAGCTTCCTTCTCAGTCGTTCATTCCCTACGGAGTGATAGTTATGGAAGATTTCGTTGGTTAATGTAGTCCTTGGAATGCGACTCCGTCTGCCTCGGAAGCAGACTTTTAGACATTCAGACAATAGACACATGTAGCGGAACTGTTCTTTTTACTTGTTTTCAAATGATAGACGCCGTCGAGCATGCGTATCGTCAAGAGATCTTGACTCCATTCGATCATGCTTGAATCCAAATTTTCCTAAAAAACTTTAGAGGTAGTGTTTCTACCTAGTAACACTACCATGCACCCTAGAACTATGTTATTAATAAAAGCTTACTATACAATGAAAAATTTTACAGTTGAATTGTAGCCTAATAAACTTTTTAATTGTTTGGAAAAGGGTACCGCCGAGATTCTAGACGTTTCTTGTAGTAGCAAACTTCATAACATTAGTTTTTACATTATTATACAAACTATATGTATTATACATGTCACATTTAGAGCGGAAACAATATAATAATTGCTGGCTATTAGTGCTATTTTATGCTTATAAAAGTAACACAGCAACATAGACTACTGCGTAGTATATTTTAGTGTAAATAAATAGGAAAATCTATAGTGTTTATATTAAAACTTTTAATAGCACCAGAATCATCATACTTCTGCCCTTATCACACGGCGGACATTATCCAATTTAGGTTTAGATTTATTGACTGGCCCGTTAGAGCAGTGGGTAGTAACCCTGCCTTCAGCTCCGTGGGTCGCGGGTTCGATTCCCGCCGAGGGCCAACATTTTCTATAAATGAATTTGTTGGTCTTTGAGCCTGGGGTGTATCTTTGTATTTAAGTATGTATTTAAAATTATGTAAGTATATATTCACCAGTTGCCTGTCACCCATAACACAAGTATTAAGTTACTTACTTTGGAGACGGACGACCGTGTATGTAAGTGTCCCATATATTTATTTATTTATTTATTTATTTATTAAATCTCAGAAAGTTTATCAAGTTCTGGAAGATTTTTAATAATATTTTTCTTTAACGACGATTTCATAACGGATTTTCAATATCAACTAAACACATAAGTTTTCAAGACAAGAGGTACCTAATATGATTTTAAACATAAAGGATATAGTGTACTATTAGTTTCTTACAAATAACCTGAATATATTAAGAGTAGAATAGACCACGCTCATTTCTTATCGAGGTTTCGTAAAAGGCGTCTAAGGTAAGCTGACGTCAGGCAGGCGTACAGTCGTAAATTACGTTACACTATATAACTACTACACTTATAACATGTTCTGCCGACTCCACTTAGAGTGGGCTAAGGGAAGGAGGATAAGGATGATGATGTGTAACCATAGAGTTATTATATAATACACAAAGTAGCGGAACCATAGGGAATCCTGTGAGTGCGAGTGTCCAACAAATAATAAGAGAGGGAAGATAACAGACCCATACTTGTAAGTAGCGACCTGGTACTTTCCCACTGCTGCTAATAGGCCTCTTCTCTCCGTTTTTGGAGAGAAGGATTGGAGCGAAGACCTACCACGCTGCTCCAATGTGGATTGGTAGGTTACACATATCTTCAGAATTCTCTAGAGATATGCAGGTTTCCTCACGCTGATTTCCTTCACCGAAAAGTGTGTGATAAATTGCAATTATCAATTAGACACTTAAGTTTTAACAGAAAAACTCATTGGTGTCTGCCCGGGTTTGAACCCGTGACCTCCTCGAAAGAGTCGCACGGTGTTACCGCTAGGCTACTACAGCTTATATTTCATTTCAGAGCTTATATTTCAGATCTTTGTCCAATCATACATAAAAATGGGAGATGGTATCCAAATTTGCTTTCTCTTTTTTTCTATGGACACTTTTTAGGCTGGCTCCTCTACTCTAGTATAATAACCCAATGTGTACGACTACAATATAGAGTATGAAAGGTGTTATTATTAGCTTAGTTTTATAAAGATTGTAGGTAATTGCAAGGTAACCTGAGACGATAGTGTTTTGCGGATCGTATGTATTGTAATATAATGAACACAAACGTTCGCACGCTACATGACTCTCTTCCGTTATTAGTACACGTCTGTATACGTAACAAACATTATCACAATGCTCTTAAAACGTGTGAAATTATCGCGTCCAGACTCGCTAATGAGGTGCTAATGACTAATAAGCCTTACCAAGCCAGTAAACTGTTGATACATGAATATAAAGCGCGTCATATTTTATTTTCCTAGTATACAATTATTAAGTACTAGTATGTCCAGCCCGCTTCGCCGTGCTTAATTTAAAGATATATTAGCAGTATCATCCGCTGGGTTATTTTAAAGATTGACTGAAATTTCATTAAAGTAGGTCTAGCCGTTTCGGAGTCTATAAAGCAAAACCCCTAAAAGTAGGGGCGAAAAACAAGCACCAGTATCATAGTAGTATGACCGTTTAACTTAAGATCGACCCACCTTTTTATTTGCTGACCGATTAAATAAAAACATACCCTATATGTAAGTGAGGTTTTTTACTACATATGAGTGAAAACAGTGTCCAAATTATATCAGCGGATTCCAAGATTAGCGGGAGCAAACGGACAGAGATTTTCAACAATTATGATATGTATAGATAGAAGATTATTTAAAGTTTGTAAAAGTTTATAGTTGAGTTCTATTCATGGATTCTATCTAAGCAATAGTTAAGGCTATAAAAATCTGTTATTGTATAGCAATCTCAAAGTGTCGCAGGCTATTCTGTTTAAGCATATTATAGGATATCATGGAAAAAAAGACAATATGCGCTCTAACTTTTTACTTATAAGGCTGATTTTATTCATACGAAAAGGAGAGGATTGGTTTTCCTTCACACAGATTGTAATCTAGAAAGGGAATCACTTCTTGGTTTAAATTCGGTTCTAACTGATTTATTAATATCAAGTTTTAATGTTAAGCCTTAGCCGTAATGCCATCATTGTTTACATAATTAAATTAATTTGAAATTTGAAATATTATGCATCCGAAAGCTTATTCGCTTATGGCAGCGATCGGCTTAGATTTGAATAAAGAGATAAACAGCTTACTTTTTGACAGATAGATGCTTCTATTTTACTACCGTGCGATCGATCTTACGTGTTCTTTTGATCAGAGATGTAAAATTACGGCATATATTTCTTATAGTTTATTACTTTCATTATTGTTCCCTGATATATTAGTAAAATTTTTGTTCGTAACACATAAAGCGCAGAGAACAAGCCTTGAAAAATTCTATATAAACGTACGATATTTCTTCATGTTTCCATATTACTGTTTGATTTCGATGATGATTATTATTTCTTGTATACTAGTAATATAATTCAATTATCAAAAAAAAAACAGTTATCAACAATTTTGACTCTTTTCATATCGAAATAAGTATATAAAATAGGATTAAGAAGTAATATCATATGCAACATGTTGGTCGTAGTTTAAACGTCTTGATTGATAAGGTTAAGTTCCTTTGCAATATAGAAACGTAAATTGTTACGTTACATAGAACGTGACAAAAAGGCTTTTGAAAATGATAAAATATTTCAAAAACCTTGATGTCTAAATTTTATTAATTTAAATTTATTGCCCTGCCGATTGTTTTGATTTAGATCTATTTTAATATATTTTAATCTAACGAATTCGTCTCCAAAATCGCTGTTAGAGTACTCATAAAAGTGAAGAGATAAAATTTTTAGCTGCTTCTTAATAGCTTACATTATGCCACATATCCTATGCATATACATGGGACATGTAACTTTATTCTTCGGATAGGGCGATATATTCCTTTCAATTTTTATTAACATAGTTGGTCCTATAATTACATCATGGCTGCCGTTACGAGCGATATACATATGGTAACTGCAGTGTTCCAATATCATCTCGCCCGTATCTGCACAAGATTTCATGTTAACTTCAGATTGAGGTAATATAGAAACGAAAGTAGAATCTCTCTCACTTAGTGACTGTCATTTTGGTAATAGTTCCAGTAATCGTTTTGTTGTTGATAATAATGTTTTAGTAGCGAATTCGATGCATTATGTTTCATAGATATAAAAAATGGCGTTTCAGCTACTACGTCTCAGGTTTTTACCATCATAATATTGAATTTTAAAATAGTTTTGCAACAACTCATCACATAGCACCTGTATTCATATATTCAGAAAATAACCATCATTCTTGGGATTGAAAGGGTATTAACCTGAACCAAGGATATATCATGACAAGTTAATCTGAAATTCAATTTTTCATATAACGCAATAAAACTGTATAATTTTCAATCATTTTATCGTTGCTAGAAGAATTGTTGTTGTCTTGGATGAGGATTACGAGCCATTGACGTCAGCGTCTACAGGGTTGGTCTATGTCATATATCAACGTTTAGAAACATGCATAATAGAGTCAATCAGCCAAAGAAAAACAACCAAGAGTATAAAAAAGGGTTACAAAACGTAAACAATATGTAAAATGACCTAGTTTAAATATTATTAGTAAAGTCGATCGAATTTAATAAGTTACTAGCCAAAACAAAATTACCATCGTGATTCTATAAACACAAGATTTATTTCGTGGATGAGAAGATGTCAAATCACTTGTTCGGCATCTTATCATCTATGGAGAAATGCAAATTGATACGCCATTTTTCTATTCTCAGGTCTAGTAATCATGTATGCAGTATACTAAACACTAAACGTGGTGTTTCTGGTTTCGTGGCTTTTTGCATCATGATTAAAACAATAAGTAGTAATGAATAGTGCGTGAGACAATTACTATCAATACAGGCCTAATGACTTCGAAGACAGAATATTTCATAGTCACACGAGAATGTGTCTAAAAGCTTTAATAACCTTGCCTTGTATGTATGTATGTGAAGGTGGAATCTTGCAAGATAAATTTGACCCACTTCCCGGTGAAAGATTGAGTTGAAATTTTACATACTTGTCCAGTCCCAATGACAATGCATGTTTATGATAAGCACGATCTGATAATCCTGTCAAGATAGGTTCCATACGAGGGAACTTCTGAACAGTTAACTGTAGGGACATAAAATTTTGTCAAAAGCTTTTTGTCGGAGAACGACAATTTATTTGCAGTTGCTCATATAGCGAAAGTTGTTATGGGAGAAAAAGAGAAGAAGTATGCCAACAGGGGTTCTTATATTTTATACCCTTTTTAGGAATTATCTATCACCCTTCTATCCCTCTAGAAGAGAGAGGGAAGCCCACTAGAAGCCTGTTAACAGCCCAAAGGTGGCCCACCTTTGGGCTGTTAACCTGACCTGTTAACAGGCTTCTAGTTTAGGATTTTGGGCACTTGCATAACGTTCTTCTTTGTATTTTTTGCTTAAGTTATACTAGTGCTATTAAAAATTAAGGATGATTATTATACATGCATTTTATTTATGCAAATCTTTTAAGTTCGATATAGATATCGTACGTTCTAGTATTGTAATGTTATACGTATGCATTTATAAAATAATGAGACGAGTTATGAGTTTAATTAAATTAGGTATATTAATAACTAGCGGTCCGCTCCGGCTTTGCACGGGTATAAAATATATAGCCCATGTCACTCAGTGGAAAAAATGATTAAATTAAAAATGATTAATCCAGTAGTATTTATTTATTCATTATTACCGCACGCGTTAAATTTGGAGTAAAACAATTCCCCTTCCCCTATACCATGAAGATTTTATGCTATAGGACGAAGCGCGGCCTCCGACGCGCTATGTATAGGCAAGAGGCGCGCTGCCGTAATCTCTATGCCCCTGCATTTTAATAAATTGCATATTAAATCTGTAATATCTTCTAAAATGTTCATTTGAATTACATGTTGTAAACGACCATTTTGATCTATATTAAATCAACAATGTATTTAAGGTACTTATTTGGATTAATGCAGTATTGTTTAAAATTGCTTCGAAAATCAGGCATTATTTTTCGTAAAGAAAAGTGGCAAAAAAAATGGTATTGTGGGTTATCAATAAGAAATCGACATACACCATCGCGGAGTGTAGACCTTTTCATGGTGCACAAATACGTAGTACATTATTTATATGAATCTCGTAGGGTTCAGCCTGCGTTTGCAATGTAAGCGGGAAAAAATGTAATTATTTACGACATCACATTAGAAACCTCAAAAATTACTACTCTACTCCATATTGAATATTATTAAACATATAAACCTTCCTCTTTAATCACTCTATCTATTAAAAAAAACGCATTAAAACCTGTTGCGTAGTTTTAAAGATTTAAGCATACATAGGGATATAGAGACATAGGGTAGACAGAGAAAGCGACTTTGTTTTACACTATGTAGTGATTTCATAGTCATAATAATAAAAAAAAACATTTTAGTTGTTAAAGCATTTAAGGAAAATTGATTTTAGGTGAAACATGACCTCAAGATCGCCGAGTTCAAGCGGCATAAGTCGGTTATACGTCGTTTTAAAGGAAAAAGATGGTTGGTGGTTTCTGTTGATAAACTTAGTTTATGAGCTATTAACATTACATTAATTATAAATTAAAAGGATTGCTTGGTTTTAGATGTATCTCGCTTTCTTGTAAAAATGCATATAAAATTTTACTTTTAATAATAAATAAAATTAATAGAATACTTTATATCTTAATGTATATATACTTTCATTTCCTTTCGAATACTTATCTTAATGACTCCCTCGTCACTTTCTCATAAGGCCCATTAAGTTACTGGCGTCAGCATCCGTGACCTACCACACCGACTCATTATGGAAACAGAAAGAAAGATTAGATAACATTTTAAAAATCCCGTACAAATCCATTATTTTATTTCCATTAAAAGTCAGGCAACAATTTCAGATACGATGTTTACGAGCAGTTATAACCTTTATATAATAAAGAAATAGAGATTATTTTGGCAGCATAAACGCAATAGTAAGCATCTTCCGTAGAGCGGATCTCTCTCTATATTAAGAAATACCGCTATAATACGAGGGGTACAGTTGTCCCGCGGGGGAAGAGAGTGAAATATTTACGAACAGACAGGTTATACGACATCCGACAATAATATAAGTTATAAAATTTTTAAAAGTGCATTTATCTCGTTTGTATATAGTAGTGCAATACTATTGAGTGTTATTATTGGTTATTTGAACTATTAGTAAGTAGTTGAATGTGGTTCAATTGATGCAGCGGTACATGCGTACTGAGAGGTTATGTTGACAAAGCATCTTTGTTTTACTGTAAGTACGTACATATATATCAAAAACTACTAACATTTGCAATAATTGGTATAAAAATTAATTAAACTTAACAACAGTTGTTTGACTTTTTTGGATTTTACGATGGTTATAGTAACTTACATATCACAGGCATCTTAATCTCTGATACTATTCTAATAAATCATTAAAACTTGTCGTCAACTCTTTATTTGACAGTTAATAAGGCTTTATTAACAGTCTGCCAAATTAAGAGTTTTAACTAAGAACTTTAATAAAGTCAAATATTTTGTCAATCTCAATCAAGGAAAATTAAAATACAGACGCAATCTTTATTTTTAATATATCTACTGCTCCGGAGTAATATAAAATATATAAAAAGTTGAGACAAAAACTTCGCGACAATACTGAAACTTACACTAGATTAAATCTATGTGGTGTTGTTTGTTGGTGAAAGGGATTTGTTTATTCTCTAAATCTATCTCTAAGTACGATGGCACATTTGCATCATATTGAGCACTATTTTACAAAAGCAAGTAAACATACTGTTTTAATACTCCAATCCGGCAGTTTCTGATTAGTAATCATTTAAGACTGATGTACATACATCCCAAGAAAGCTCCGAAAGTCCAACAGATGCATACTTATTATATAGTAGTTATTATGGGAAAGCAATTAAAATTCTTTATCGAGTTAACAACATAACAAAATAAATTTCGTAGGCCATAAATAGAATACACGCGTAAGGAACGAAATCAGAATTCCGTAAGGAGTGTAGTTACGGAACGACGCACCCGTAATCAATAAATTTTCATGTCAGTTTATTTTCAAAAACATTAAGTAGGATGAGTTGGATTCTTATCGTTGCTTAAATTGCTCACCGACTGTGTGCGATAGACGTAAGACGCTCCTAAAAAAGTTTTGTCGTCTGATCAGTAAACAAACCGTATGCCGCGCCGCCTTGCAGGCTATCGACTATATTGGGTAACGTTACTTCGGGTGAAAGCTTAACGTATTAAAGTACCAAAAGTTTATGAATTAACTGCGATACTCGTAGTAGTGAATTAATATGTGGAGTATTTTGGTGCATTTGTAGTAAAAGCAGGCCAGGTCGCTGTCCTGACGAACACGGTGCAGGGGAAAGTCGTCGTTTCTGTGTGGGTAACAGTTAGTTGTGTAGTTTCTTTTTGCTAACTCTATAGTCCGAGTACGCTTGCGCGGAGCGTATATACGTCAGTGTTGCGAGCAACCTACGTTCACTTCGGACGCGAAAACCGCGCCGAGAACCCTATGCTGCTATAATTGGATGTACGTATGAGTAAAAAGTGTATGTGTGTTGTGTGCTGACCATGAGTGGTGCGGGAGTGACGTCACGGGGCGTGGAGAGCGTTTCACTCCCGGTCGACATACCTGTGCGGCTGTACATGCGGGCTCTCCGTCAATACCAAAAGCTGATCGATTTAAAACACTACTCCCAGGAAAAAGTAAGCGAAATATCGTTGGTGTAAATTGCATCGCTTATAATATATTAAAAGTCAGGACGAGCTTGATTAAATGTAATCTCATTGCAGTTCACTAACCCTGTATTCTTAAATAAGGTAAGATGTATAATCCCATTCAAATAACCTGGGTACATGTATTTTAATTTGCTTCCCTGTATCGTTTTAACGAAGACTAATATTATTTATAAATACTGTATTCTTACATAACCCTTATACACATTTAGCTTATTATTAATCAATTTGGTTACATATTGGTTACAATTTTCCCTCAGAAATGTTCGAGAAAATTCTACAATTAATTCCGGCAAACTCAGTTAACCGACTACCTACACTTCGATTTAAACAACTTGTCCATTAGAATGGTGTGATAAAAACAATTTATACATTTATACATTTATACCTAATTACACGACTGCTTTTCATCGTCTGTTATTTATATGTGCAACAAATATTAATTACAAATTAAATAATTTTACCGTTTAAATTAAAATTGTTGCAGTATACACATAAACAAAAAGGTGGCTATTATTTTTAAAATATCATAGTCGGTGTTTCCAGATAGTAGAATAAGGACGAAATTTCTGGAAACCAAAAAATTGTAAATACATACCTTCCCAAAGTGGAATATTTCAGCAAATATTTAATATTTTATATATCTGCGATATAATCAAGGCATTATATAAAATATCTACCTAGCCTAACCAAAATTAAAGTAAAATGATAATTTTTTCATAGAGTGAATTTGTAGGAAGCAGCTCCCAACAATTCACATCATATGCCATGACACACATGGCATATACCATTTACATCTCATTACCAATGTCTTAAAAAAGGAAACTGCTCATAAATAATTACAATGTTGTTTAACGCTAGCATTTTGTAATAAAACAAAACTGCAGGTCTTATGTTTCAATTAATAAATGCCACTTTATGAAGTCGTCAAGGCTATTAAGTGTCGGGACCGCCTCCGGCCTAAGCTCGCTTTAGTGACGACCTTTCGTAACACAAAAATTATCGCAGTACTATTTTCTACATTACAATACACAGTACGTAATCCACAGTTTAGTGTTTGTAATTTTCATTTTTGGCTAATTGCCTTCTACCCATAAGCATGCAAGTGCACGAACACGTACACTTAAACACAAATTGCTAAAGTAAAATTTACACACAAAGACAAGTCTTCACTAACAATACATGTATTATGTATTTATAATTGTGGAAAAATTAGTAACATCAAGTCTAGTCTACGACACCGCTATTAAAATCTGGAATATTTCCTTTCCGGTGCGAGACGTCTATAGCTGTATAGACGCTACATTTTCCGAAGTTCCCAGGGAACTAATTACATTATTATGCTTGAATCTCCTCGAATAAGACGTCGAAGGTTCCCGTTATGTAAATGCTTACCTATAGGTTCCGGCGACACCTGGGCAGTTAATGCTTTGATAACATGCAATTGCCATTCTTGGTATCCAGGTGCTATGGAATTGGAGGACCCAATGGCCTAACTATTGGGCCAATGGTTTAACGTCTAACTCGATTATACACACACGCATATACTGAGCCAGATAAAAAACTTATTTTAAACATCCGCCGATAAGAAGGAAGCCTAAGGTATTGAAGAACACATAGTAGCTTAAAACCCTAAAATAAAAAGATGATCAAATATTTTTAAGACATCATACAAATATATACCCTATATTGTCATTCATTTTGCATTAACTCTGGTTAGTTAGTGGCCTTGATTTAAAATATTCAGTAACTAAAAAGGACGTAAATTTAGAAGCTTGTATAGAGGGACAAGGAATAGCGAATACGGAATGTGGGATACTTTCCAATGTTATTATTTTTTTGTAATCTATTTAAATCTAGTTTGTTTGAAAGGAGCAAGTTCAGATCATATTGGGTCATTTTATAACAACTTGGCGACCACTAGTTCGTTTTAATATACCTACAAAATCTTTTTAATAAAAATACTTTTAGAGAAACTAACTGTCACACAATAGACACAGGCTAACGTTCTAATTAAATTGGTAGGTATAATGTTAAAATATCTAAATTTAACTACGTCAAGTTTTAAATTTGCAAACTATTTGCGCAATTATTTACGGTCACGCCACGTCATGGCTTTCGATATTTTAAATGAAAATGTTTTGTTAACTTTACTGTTCCTGTATTCCTTTGTTTATTGTATTGATTTATTTGTCCTTATGATGAATTAGTACAATTAAGTGGGTCTTATTTTAAGTTATCATTTCGTATCACATCATACGTATCACACTCATCAGTCATAGTTATCATTTCGTATCACACATTCACATCTATGATCAGGATAGCGTATTGACAGATCGAAAAGAAAATTAGGTTAATAGCTAATCCTGTATTGACGATAATAATGATCGGCGATATTAACAATAATAACCAGATTGGCGGCACGTTGATCACATAAAATTGCAAATTGCCTTTTGCTCTTGGGGTCATTGATAATATTAATAATAACAGAACAAAAAATGTCATCATTCGTATTATAAAAAATTATGGTTATGTTTATAATAAACATCGTGTGATAGTATGACGCGTGGTGATAAAATATATAATACTAATAGACAAGATTTGTTCTTTAAATAAAAATCACAACATTGAGATAACCTTTGTTCTTGCTTTATACACGTAAATTAGTTGACGTCAAATTGTTAAACTCACATATATGTTCCTTATATCTATACGGTATTCTGAAAACCGGTGTTTAAAGGTAAAAATTGTAATTCATGACGTATTTTAATGATTTTTGATTTGATTAAATAAATTTTACACTAAACGTCATTAATTTTGATACAATCATTATTAATTATGTCTCTAGGTCTTTATAATTCCAATTAGATATATGCAAAGATTCCAATATACAACATAAGTTATCCTTCTACCATACAATTTAAATGTTTAGTTCCCAGATATGGCGGTCCTGAATGGCGCCACAAATATAATATAGGGTCATATATTGCGTCTTATGTGACCCTAACGGTCATATAAGACGCATTATAAGACCCTTACAGTCATATAACGCGGTGTGTATTATAATCACATCACGATTGTAAATACAAACACATATCATGCAGACAGTGTCTTCACCAGCAGAGACGAGGTCTTAGTTTTCTGACGTCGGTCGGATGAGATTTCTCGCTGTATAATCGACTAGTGACTAATCGCATTTATACCACCTACCTACATCATACGTCACCTTAAACCATGGTCCGGTTTCATAGGAGGCATGCTTAGAACGTTTCTCGGCGCTAGTAAAGCTTCTGAACTGTACTCTAACACATCTAAGTCTCAGCGATGCTGCAATAGCCTAGGGCTAAAAGCATTTAATCAGTGCGAAAAGAAATGGTTGATTTTCTATACAAAAATAATTGACAAAATAATCCTCTTTCGCAAAAGTATCCTAAAATTAAAAGTTACCTATTCTGTATAACATACAACAAACCCGCAAATTAATAAACAATAATGAATTAAATAAATAAACGCAGTGATCATATGATTAAAGTTTGTATTTTTTAAAGATTTTCTTTCATTTACACTTTCATCGCATAAGGGTAAATGCTATAGCGTGGTAGGTTACTGACTATATTTTTATGTTTTACTGAGTCAAACAATACAGTTTTTGGAGTTTGATGCAGTTTCTAAGCAATTATGACATAACGCTCCGTATAGCTGTTCTTACACGCCTGGGCAGTAACGATAAGTTATTTCAACTTTACCAAATTTATTTCCAAAGTAGTTTATGGATTTCCTGCAGGCAAGATTTATTTTCCTTTGTTTCTCATATAATGACGACCTACGACTCATATTACATATGTATTTTAGGTACAAGGGTTTGAGCTAAGACCCACAATGCTGCCCCAATGCGCATCGGTAGGTTACACATATTCGCAGAATTCACTAAAGATATACAGGTTTCCTCACGATGTTATACGTCACTGAATAACGACTAAATTGCAATTATCAATTAGACACATGAGTTGTAACAGAAAAACTCATTGGTTCAACCAATAACCACCTCGAAAGAGTCGAACGGTCTCACCGCTAGGCTAGCAAAGCTCTATTTTATCAGTATTTTGCAGGACTAAGTTACAGTTTCACTTTTGTAATACTGGTAATAGCTAAAACGCCGTGTGGTATCCAGCTGAATAGAATAGTACACCCTCATTTCTTACCGAGGTGTCGTAAAAGGTGACTAAGGTAAGTCGACCCGCCGTGTGGTATCCGGCTGAGTAGAATAGACCAACCTCATTTCTTACCGAGGTGTTGTAAAAGGCAACTAAGGTAAGTTGACCCACCGTGTGGTATCCGGTTTAGTAAAATAGACCACCCTCTTTCTTACCGAGGTGTCGTAAAATACGACAGAGGTAAGTTGACGTCAGGCAGGCGGCCGGTCGTAAAAACGCAGCCAAATCATGTGACAGCATGTTTGTAACATGTTGTGTCGACCCCACTTAGAGTGGGATAAGGGCAGGAAGATGATGTATACTGGTAATAGCTAAACTGGGATGTAAAGACCTACAAATATAGTTTTAAGCAATATACCTTATTGCTCGATGACTAGTTAGGCTTTACATCACAGTGCATAATACTCCGGAAGTCACATCGCTGACACTTCCTTGTTTTCTCTAACGTGACCTTATCTGCAGCTACTACTGTCTTATAACATCATTGAAACATATCATGATATAAATAAATGTATTCGCATTATTTCCTAATCCTACTAATATTATAAATGCGAAAGTTTGTGAGTATATGTTATAACTCTTTCACGGCAAATCCGCTGAACCAATGTCGATGAAATTTGGCACAATTATTCCTCATACACCGGAATAACATATAGGCTATAGATAACCTGTTATTTCTACAGGAATAGAATGATACTGAAAAGCGCCATCTATTATCAACCTATCATGCAATATCAATTGACGCGATCGTAGTCGCGGGTAAAAGTTATTATAATATAATGATTAATCAATCGGCGTCCAGTTAAGAGCCGATTTCGTTTTTAAAACTATATATTTTTTATTGTTTGAGAAGTGCTAACTGTATAGAACGATAAACCGTATAATTTTTAAAAAGCTCTTATTCAACTTGCTATGTATGTATGTGAAGGTGGAATCTTGCAAGTTAAATTGGACCTACTTCCCGGGGTCCTATAGAGCTGAAATTTTTTATAAAGGTCCAGTCCAATAGTCATTGTCCCGATGACAATGCATGTTTACGATAAGCATGACACGATGCTGCTGCCAGGATTAGCTCCAGACGGGAGAACTGCTCAATGGTTAACAGTAGGAACACGAAATTTGTTAAAAGTTTTTTTAACTTGACTTGTTAATTTTTTGCTGTAAATGCGATTTATGAAAACAACCGTAGTTATGTATAGAGTATGTAAAGCATTGGTTCCCTTTTGTGTGTTTTTGCCAGGTTCTCTTTAACAAAGGTAATAATAAAATTATTTTGCTATAATCCGCGATGAAGTAAAATAGAAAATATATATAATGCTAAATGTAGAGTGGACAATCGGTTATCATATCTGATACATGCAGGATTCGTAAAAAACACATGCACATACCTCCACCACCGCCACCACAATACACAAGCACTATATACGTTCACTATCACAAACTCAACAATCGTTTCGCCCCGCAACCGAAGCATCATCAGGAGATTATCTCCTGGTGGTGGAGGTTTGTGCTGTTTTTTACGAATCCTGCATGTATCAGGTATGATAACCGATGGTCCACTCTACATTTAGCATTATATATATTTTCTATTTTACTTCATCACGGATTATAGCAAAATAATTTTATTATTACTTTTGTATTATGGATCTCCGCAAAGTAACGCCTAATTCTATAAATTATTTAGGTTCTCTTTACTTCTTAGTTTTTAACTTGTTATTTTTTACATTGCCATCTTAGAATTTTTCCCAGAACTAACCAATTATAAATTTGTCTTGATTGATTGTAAAAATTAACTGTTCGAAGACGTAAACCATAGTGAATTCTTTTATATCGATACTTGAGAGAGTGTTCTTGATCGTTAATGATGTTCCGGCATTTGTCCCTGTTGGCCGTCATCCTGGCGCATTCATATAGCGAGATCACAGTATACAGTGGAAATGCTTATTTTATATCGATTTGCTGACATCAAGCACATTGCGGAACAAGTAGACTGTATTAAAACACAATAATGATGAAGTCACGTTCAGTATTTGATTTAACACGATTAAGAATCCCACAACGTGTAAGATAGATCCATGACGTAAGTAGAATAAGTTATCGATTTATATATGTACGTAACGTTGTTTGTTTACTATTTTGTTTACAATACTCATACGCAATGGACACGTTCTTAACAACGTAATAATTGTCATAGTATTAACGATGGATGAACAATCTGATTCAGAAAAAAGCTCGTTCTCAAATTTAGGGTTATCTCGAAATTACAATAAAAGAATTCCTAAATGATTTAATTAATTTTACACTTTGCTATTTAACGGATATGAGGTTCTCATTAGACTAAAGGAATAATGTGATATTACAATAAAAAATTCAAAATCGTTTAATTAATGCTTAAAAGAAATTAAGCTGAAAGAATATACCTGCCACTTCTTTCATATTTCATACGAAAACACTGAGCACAAAGACAGTCTTGAAAAGCTTTTGCGGTTTACATAGTAAATTTATTTCAATAAGCAAGAAAAATGAACCCCCATGTGGAAAAACCACCAGAGAGCAATAACAAAACCCAAAACACAGACTACATAACATACAATGACGACTATCCTAGGAATTCGATGCCATAACTACATTATGTATAGGTTACTGCTTAGAATAATATTTATTTATTATATAAGCTGTAAACGTCAGAGTAATAACAATGGTACTTATATATTGATTTTGATTTATTCTACCTTTCCTGCATATTAAAGGTTCTGCGTTCTATTGTGTTATGCTCATGAAATTTTGAATATCTGGAGGGAAAAAATAGAAATTAGTAAATTTCTATTTAGCAGAATACCTATTATTAGTATTTGTCTTTTGCGTTGCGTAATCGCCTTCAAAAGTCACCAGTACCCTATTACATAATCGAAATAAAATAGCATAAACACAGTTCATTTTATATTAACGAAATGTAAAGATAAATTTCACGTGTCGTTAAAAGGGAAAAACAAAAAAATTGTTACGAAATGTTACATTCGAATTCGAGAGTTTTACATAATAATGCCATAAGAGAGTGATAATAAAACAGTATTGTCTGTTTTATCGCACAGTCATCTTTACACAAGGAGAGAATAATCAGCAAATGTCCGTCGCTGACACGTGAGAACCTGAATTAAACGTTATATGACATAATCGGAGATATCCACTTAAATACATCTTTAAAAAATATTAGGTAATGTGTGCTCCAAATGTACCGTAATTTAATATTATAAGCGCATAGAGTATATATTTTTTTTACAAAATCCATTAAGATAATCATATTCTGTAATGGAATATTTAAAGTTGTCTTTCAGTTTATTTAAAGACCTGGGGCAAAAAGCATAAATAGTTACGCATTTTTGTGTTTTTTTTTTAAAGAAGCTTGCGGAATAATCCTAAACCTTTTCTAATTATATCTACTTCTTCACTTAATTTGACAATGGCTATATTGCTTACGAATTAAAATTACTAAAATATATATTTTTTAATCTAATTCTTAATATTATAGTAATAGCATGTAAATAATTTAGAAAATACTAGTGGCCCGCTCCGGCTTCGCACGGGTATAAAATATAAAGCCTATGTCACTCAGTGAAAAAAAATGATTAAAATCAATCCAGTAGTTTTGTGTTACTCATTACGGCCCGAGGCCCGTATGCGTTAAATTTGGGCTTAAAACAATTCCTCTTTGCCTATACCATAAAGATTCCCTGCTATCTTTGGAATATCTAAATTCAAAAAATATACTTAACTAAAGACATAATTACGTTTAGCTGTCATCTATGTTTTGTATTCCACTGACATTTGCGTTTTGTTATTCAATGTCATAGTCGTTTTTGTTATATCACGTTTTATAGTGACTTGACGGGATAAAATAAATGCGGTCGAACGGGATAAAAAGTATCCTATGTCCGTCTCCTGGTTCTAAGCAACCTTTACACCATTTTTCAGCCGAATTGGTTCATCCGTTCTTGAGTTATAAATAGTGTAACTAAGACCAACTTTCTTTTATATATATAGATATAATTTGTATTTGGTGGTGTTGAATACATATTTTACGATAAATACTACATTCTAAAATATACATCCAAATAAATAAGAAAATATTTTTTTTGTCAGGTATTAAGTTAAGAAATATTTATATATATATTTAAATTAAAAAAAAAGGTTACTAGCAATTTTTGGTTGCCAATTACTAGTAAACTTGTTAACCCGTTAACGTTGCACGACACATCAAATTAGTTTCATCACATTTATATTGCTTAGTGATAAATGAAAATAACGAATATCAGCTTGGCGTATATATTCGTAGTTATTTTTTACATATTGTTTTATCGGCATAAGCATGTTTGGTACTCGCTGTATAAAAGTTTTATTGTAAATACACGATAGCTGGCTCAATAATTTTTACTTAGAACAATTAATGACATTGATACAATATATTACACTTTTCTTTGGCTTAGTTGAGTTGATGATGGTTGTTACAAAACAGAGCGCATCTTCGCAAGGCTACAACGTGCGTCACGTTTCAATTATTCAAAACTGGTTTCGACATTTTCAGACACAATTTTATTTACTGGGCTCATATATATGCTCATAAATATTTATTTGTTATTTTTTTTTGCCTGAACACCTCTCTAGAATGCGCACTTGCTGTAAACTATAACTATTTGCGCGCTTTTAGAAATCCGATAAATATTTTCTAACTGTAGTCTATTGTCGACTTTTTGTAACTATTACAAATGACTTAAAACTATACATACAATAAGAACGGAAATGTATCTTTAATATTTACATGACTTAATCTGTATCTCGGAAAGGAAACGGGTCCAACGATTTTCCTGAAATTCAGCATTTAGGGGATTCCGGGGGAGAAAAATCGATCTAGCTAGGTAATATTTTTTAAAAATCGTTTTGTCCCTGTTTTTGGGCACCAAAAAATTTTTAAATGTAGAATTGAAAGCAAAGGATATATTATTAGCTGTCAAACGTAATGTTACGATAGCCGATGGGCAAGGCGCAGACCCAAAATGTTTATAGCCCCGGTTCGAATCCCACATATCTACGGCGCGTTTCTTTTAATTTTTTTCAATATATTTTTTTTAATCTTTTTAAAAATTACCGAGCAATGCTCGGTCACCCAGGTACTGCTAAGTAAACATATTATCCTAGGAAACTTTTATAAAATGGACAAATTTTCCCTATCTTCTGTTCGTAATTTAGGTGCGTGGGTTTCAGCTAATACTTCAAGAGACCCATCATCTACTATTTCTATACGAAAAATTGACATCGATCTATTGCTCCGTCCCAATATGTAAGAAAGACAATAAAAAACAATCACACATTAATAATGTGAGTATGGATTTCGTAATACATATAAAATTTACAACATCATAACTATCATAATGTTATACTATAAAATTTTGCAAAGTAACGCCTACTTCTATAAATTATACATATAGATTAGTTGGTTCTAATTAGGTATTATATTATTCACTATTTATTTTATTAAGTAATTTACACCAGTTATGGGCAAAAATAATTTATCGATAATTAGAGTTATAAAATCGTTAACCCGCATCAGCTTTCGATTAGAATGCTAAACAGAATCTTTGAACATAGGGAAAATACTAAGGTTGCAGAATTGACCTTACTCGAAAACCTCATGTTGTGTTCAATTGTATAATATATAATATATAAATGTATAATTAATAGTAATTGTTAATATGATATTGAAAAGTTTAATAAATTAACGAAACTAAATTTTAATTTTAATGAAAAATATTTCAAAAGTAATAGTAAAATTATTTTGCTATAATCCGCGATGAAGTAAAATAGAAAATATATATAATGCTAAATGTAGAGTGGACAATCGGTTATCATACCTGATACATGCAGGATTCGTAAAAAACACATGCACAAATCTCCACCACCGCCATCACAATACACAAGCACTATTTACGTTCACTATCACAAACTCAACAATCGTTTCGCCCTGCAACCGAAGCATCATCAAGAGATAGACTCCGCGATCAAAATCGCAAAGCTTTGCGATTTTGGTGGTGGCGGTGGTTTAGGTTTGTGCATGTGTTTTTTACGAATCCTGCATGTATCAGGTATGATAACCGATTGTCCACAATTATTTGAAAAAATTTTTAATTAACATGCTTCAGTTAAAATTAAACTCTCTACTTGCCTGTCATATTTCCCTTTTTATCAAGACCATAATTCTTTGTAATGTATTAATCGATATATTGACGTGGCCGCTTGAGGTAAAACGTTAAACAAACAATATTGGGAGGTAAACTGTCAGTTATATATGTAGAGGCTATCAGGATACTGAGGATAAACATGAACATCATTTCCCCTTCCGCGGTGTATCCTGAATTTTGATTCAAATATTTTACGTGATGGTCTCGAGAACGTCGTAAATAAAGACTTGCCAATTTTGGACGTACAGTATTAGCATGTTAATTATTTCCAAAACTGCTAAGCGGAAGCATGGAGTGTTATAAACATATCCAGATAATTTAGTGCTGGTGATCTTTGTTGAATGCTCCGCCGTGTGGTATCCGGCTGAATAAAATAGTACCACCCTCATTTCTTACCGAGGTGTCGTAAAAGGCGACTAAGGTAAGTCGACCGCCGTGTGGCATCCGGCTGAGTAGAATAGACTACTCTCATTTCTTACCGCGGTGTCGTAAAAGGCGACTAAGGTAAGTTGACCCACCGTGTGGTATCCGGTTAAGTAGAATAGACCACCCTCTTTCTTACCGAGGTGTCGTAAAAAAAGTAAAAGTAAGTTGACTTCAGGCAGGCGGCCGGTCGTAAAAACGCAGCCAAATCATGTGACAGCATGTTTATAACATGTTGTGCCTACTCCACTTGTGGAGTGGGATAAAGGCAGGAAGATGATAATTTTTGTTGAATGTTGAAAAACTTATTTAAAGAAGTTGATTGACTTTAATTATTTAACTGCAAAAGGGCGATGGCAATACCTAATCTTAACGAGAGCTTAATATAATAAGCTCTCGTTCAATATATTAATTAATGTTTAAGAGGCAGGCAGGTCTTAAAAACAGTCTGCTAACAGAGTAATATTCATCCGTTCACGGTGCCTTGACTTTATTAGTAGCACATGTCCTCAAGCCATGGTGCCTTCTGAGTTCCGCTTTGGACAACACTTCATTTGTTATTTTGTATTCGCCAGTGCGGGTTTCCGCTTGCCGATATAATTAACATTTGACCCCGAATTGCAAGAGCTGACAAACGTTTATTCGATAGTATACTTAACCAATGATGATACGTCGTGTGGTATCCGGCTGAATAGAATAGTACCACCTTCATTTCTTACCGAGGTGTCGTAAAAGGCGACTAAGGTAAGTTGACCCACCGTGTGGTATCCGGTTTAGTAGAATAGACCACCCTCATTCTTACCAAGGTGTCGTAATATACGACTGAGGTAAGTTGACGTCAGGTAGGCGGCCGGCCGTAAAATCGCAGCCAAATCATGTGACAGCACGTTTATAACATGTTGTGCCGACCCCACTTAGTGTGGGATAAGGGCAGGAGGATGGTGACTTAACCAATGATGATAAGTTGACATGGGAACAACTGACATAAATATAGAAAGGAATTATTGATTCAAACTGGAAGTTCGAGGTATTAACGTTTGTGTATAATAAATAAAAAAAAATTACTAGTCTATAATAGAGAGATAATAATTGATGACGTAATAAATGGTTTCGGACATTGTTCAGAGATTCAGGTTCAGAGTTCAAAGGTTCAGATTTATTTTAGAGAGTTATTATCTATCCCCATTTTTTTATTCTATTAACATTAAATGTTTTAATATTGGTTTCAATATTTGTAATAATGTATAAAACATTATACATTATTATATTATTTCATTTAAGCATACTTGTCAGAAAAGAAACGTTAATCCAATGGAGGCCAATTTATGTCACTATTAGACAATCGACCAATTTGGATTCTGCATATTCAAAGTCTGAGAGTTGTACTTGTTTTGCCATTTTTTGTGGACGCTGCATACCAACACGCACGTTTCCTGCCGACTAACTGCTCATTGTTAAGCTTATGTCCTTTAAGTTCGGAAAATTTTGCATATTATCTCATCCATTTATTATATTCATATCACATTATTATCTTCTTATACATGTAAATTAGTTATCGTATGTGCTTAGTATAATATTTTATTTCATCATAAAATTTGAATACCCGATGTACAACATCGCTGATATTGTTTTTGAGTTGTTATTAATTGTTAATACATTGTTTTTGAGAATAATAATTTGCGAAATGAGTCACAAAAATCAACCGTCATACCCTTACTTAAATATGAACAATGCAGTTGGATTATAAGACTCGTGATACAATAGCGATTTCTATGGTATGTAAACTATTCTAGATATCACGAGGTATACTTTAAGAGCTTAGTAAACAATTCAAAATCACGAGTTTAATAAAGGATTCTACAAGGCGTTGGCGTTGGCTGTAGTAATCCTGATTTATCGTACAATATATCTATCTGTCAATGTGTACTTCAAATTATCTATTTCCTTTTGGCCATCATTTTACCTTAACGCGTAGTCGAAATCCTTAATCTCTAATGCTTACTTTTCTGGTAAATTAAGTCGTTGTAGTGTAAGCGAACTTAAATCGAGCAGGAAACATACAGCTGTGTCAACATAAACCACCTGCGCTAACGCACTTTGGACGACGTCATTAGGCTAATTTTGATAGAAACAACAGCCATTCAATAATATTACACTCTCATTAAACAAATACATTATTCATAGGTAAATATGACTTTCGTTATAGATAACAAGTTATGAATGTGAATGAATTAAATTCACCTGATTTCAACTCTTATACATAATAAAAAATGTTACGGTTGATCGGTAAGAGTGCGCTACTTTCTCGGCTACTTATTATCTTATTCTAAATTGATAACCATTAATAATTTAAACTACCCATTAAAAAAGACAACATTGCCAAGAAACCTGCACATCTCTAGTGAATTCCTGAAAGATTACAAAGAGAAACTATACTGCGTCCATCATATTATCAGTCTTTTGACAGCTCACGCTCATTAAGTTTTGTATTGCTTACGTACAAATATCATACAAATAATATTTGTACTTTATGGATGGGTACCGCCCACTTAGTGATGTCACACATAATGGGTTACTACGATTATGCCACAGATTAAAAATAATCGGTAGAAATCGATGTTACGAGTATTAAAAGACATTTAATAACATTATATAAAGTTTTACTTTCTTCTTAGTTAATACATGAATACAAATAAAACAATCAGGATATTTTAATTTATTTTATTAGCACGAGTCGTCGGAATGATAATCAACACTAGACTCCTCCGATGAGGAGTCTTCAGTAGCAGTTATTATTAGCTCTTGTGTAGATAATATATTATCAAACGCAATATCACGTTCCCAATCAGAGAATATTACTCTTTTAGTTCTTTCCACCACACTTGCCCAGTTCTCGGCCGTTACGTGGGTGCAAGCATTTTTTAGCAATTGCAACATTTTATTCGCTGTGAATGGGGGGCTTGTATTGCATCTCGCAGCATGCCCTTTTACTTGTGCCCATATAAGTTCTATTGCGTTGTACTGGCAGTGGTATGGAGGAATCCGAAGAACAGTATGGCCATATTCTGCTGCCATTTCATTGATTACATAGCGTTTTGCTCTCTTTTTGGTTTTTAATATTTTTATTAATTCAACTTTTAACATTGAGTCGTCCACATTTTCTCCATTGTCCCGAAGCCAATTAATTATTTCATGCTTTTTATTAGCCTGTGTTGGCATTTTGTCAATTTGACGGGAGTGGTAGGGCGCATTATCAATAAAAATTATTGATGGTTCTTCCAATGAAATGAGCATTTTTTTGAACCACTCTTCATACACATTTGCATTCATCTCTTCGTGGTAGTCATTTGATTTCTTCGATTTAAATGCCAACAGTGCGTCTTGTACAAATCCTTTTGCTGTACCTGCATGGCAAATGATTAGGCGCTCACCTTTTCCCATTGGTACTGAGGAAGTGGAATCAGCAGTATCATCAGTCCAGAAACGAGATAGTGTGTGGTTAGCGTTGAGCCATGTTTCATCCGTGAAAACAATATTTGCCCAATCTTGTATTTTCTTTGCCTCTCTTAAAAAATCACAACGTGCTATAGCTATATCTGTGCGTTCCATTAATAATTTTCTTTTATTTAACTTTTTATATGAAAAGCCAATTGTGTTCAAAACTTTGACCAAAGAAGATTTTTCACCATGAAATAGACTACTGCTTTTCAAAGAAACAATAAGTTTTCTCAAAGTTGGAATTTCTTTTCTCAAGTAGTAATCTAGTTTACGTAGGTTATCATTAATCGAATTACTTAGGTACGTAATTCGATTAATGATAGTAGGTACTATAATCGGAATGGTATCGCATACGAGAATCTTTAGGACATCACTATCGTCAATCTGTCAAAAGATGGTTAATATAATGGACAGTGTATAGATCTTGTTAACGAATTTAATCATAAGCAAAAAGTGTAATAAGCAATAAGTGTAGAAATATTTATTCGTCATTGCTTATTTAACCTAACCTAACCTAGAATGTAATAATCTCTTCTGCCATGAGGATAAAACTCTTTCAGGCTTAATAATTATTTAGCTCACGAGTTTATCACGAGTTTATTTTTTATGAATACTTATGTTTATTTCGGTCAATAGCCTTACGACAAACAACCTCGACCTTCAGCTGGTCTTGTGGACCAAGGCCGGCCCTTGATTAAAATCCTCTAACCGTACACAAAGGTAGCAGTGATAGGATGTTTAAAAAATATGTCAGAGATTTTTACTTTTTATTAAATTAGTATTGCTTTATAAAACTCTTAAATAAAAATAAGAATCAATAAATAAATCAAAGAAATAAGTTGTTCAGCTAAAATTTTAACATTTATCTTGTGTAAGGAAGATTAAATTATTATCTTTGCTACACAAGATAATTGCGGAGATCCATAATACAAATGTAATAATAAAAATATTTTGCTATAATCGGCTATGAAGTAAAATAGAAAATATATATAATGTAGAGTGGACAATCCATTTTCATACAGGATCCAGGATTCGTAAAAACACATGCACAAACCTCTACCACCGCCACCATAATACACAAGCACTACACACGTTCACTATCACAAACTCAACAATCGTTACGCCCCGCAACCGATGTATCATCAGGAGATACACTCCACGACAAAATTCATGTCATACATTTTTACCTGTTTGTATTAAACATAAATTAATAAAATCATTTTCAATTCACACATGTACATTAATTAGCATGAGTAGGCTAAGCGTAATTTGTTAGCGCGTGCTAAACATATTTGATTTTTATATATACACACGGACACGACCACCGCAGTGTATCGCAAACATTGGAAAAGTACAAGACACATACGTATCTGGCGTGACTACATTGCATTTCTAATCTATTACTTCCACCCTATTGTTAGAAAAGGAATCGTGTTTCGTCTGGCGCTCATTTAGATCATCGTGTGACACACCGTTCAAATATGTGTTATTGATAAGAAATGCACTTCAAAAGCAAATAAAAACTTTTCCTTGCTCATAACGCTCACTTTCTGGGTTGTAAAATAGTTCAAATACATTCTCCGGGTATTTTACTTCGTGCACTCCGTGTACATACAAAAGACATATTTGTTTTAGGACAAAGTAAGTACGTCTTTTTAAACATGTTTGGAATATTCTATTGCGTAACTGGAATTAAGATGAACGCATTGATATGACTTTTGTTTATCGTTGGCTGGCCAAGAGAGCAGATAGACTTGCTTTATTGGTACCTGATGTTTGACTTATATTAGTACGATGTGATTACAGTAATTAACGTTACACGTACGCGAAGAAGCCTACAATTTTTAACAATTTCATTTTTTTTCGAACTAAGTTTTATAAGCTTTTGCAGTGTAATATGTGAAATCTAATTAGTACTTCAGCAGACCCGTCTTAAGCACAACATGCACCCAGATGCAAGCCTCTGGCGCCTCAAATCCCTCTACCCCCATTACCAAAAGTTTTGGCGCGCGCTCAATTTCACTCCCTGCATCATGGGGGAAGATGGTCCTGTACTTCAGTATAATATTTCTAACGGGATTAAACTATAATAATTTGTTTGTTTCAACAATTATAGAGAAACTATATGTGCTTTAGTACCTTTTTATCAATTGTACTATCTATAGAAAATGTTTTGTTTTGACAAACTTAATATATGCCCGCTTAAATTTTTAGTTCATGTATAATTTAATGAATTATTTTTAATTATCACTTCATTGCCTGCTTGCACAAGCTGGTAACTTAACTATCTTATTTTATAAGTAGTATCGTATTTTATAGGTATTTGTATGTACTGAGGGGTAGCGGAAAAATTTAATGTACGTAGAGTACGCCTTAGCAAATTACAAAAGAAACAATAGTTTTCGAAGTTTCATACTTGTCCTTACTATAATTTATATGAGTATTATAACCAATTCAATGTCTTCAATGTCTAATAAGATGATAATAATGCAAAAACAATAAATATTTAATTGAAATAAAAAATTTGAAGAATATTGATCTTTATTAATTTATTTTATCTAGATTAGCAAATAAATATACATATGTTTATTTGCTAATCTAGTAAATTATCGACAATATTGAAAAGTGAGTTTCGGGTCAAGGTTTGATTCCTGCTTTGATCACGTTGCGGTCTACGTACGATGTGGGTATCATGTTTAATGTTTGCGTTTTCTCAAGGTGTTTCACGCTGTGCGTCTCACAGATTACGTAAGGCGGTCATTTTCAATTTTACAACTAACGTGTTCTGTTTTAACTGTATGATTTGCTAATTATGTAGTATAAAAGTATCGATCGAGAACTATAAATTTTAATTGTTGATTTAAATGTCAGAATGTACTGAAACTTTTTGATTGTTCCATGTGTAAAATACAAAAACGAAAACCAAATATTTTATATATGTTCGCTTAGTATGAAGCTTCAGTAGTTTTGTTATTTATAGAACACTTTCTATTTTTTTTTTGATTATATATCGTCCATGCGACCACAGTCAATGCCAAATTGGTTTATTTTTAATCTGTTACGGAGCATTGCAATTTTAATACATTTTATATGACCTGCTCGCTGATACATCACAACATATCGCACGCTTATAAAAGTGACTGAATTCTAAATTCTAGACTTAATTGAATTAGATACATTGTGATCATTATTTTAATGCTATTTATGACGCTACGAACTAATAAACTTACTTGCTCTTCTAAGTTATCATCATCATCATCATTCTCTTACCCTATCCCACTCTAAGTGGGGTCGGCACATATGTCTTCTTCCATTCTCCTCTATCATTCGTCAACTCTGGTGCCATTCCTTTAACATGCATAACATTCACACAATCCATCCATCTTTTTTCGGCCTCCCCCTAGCCATACATCCATCCACATTCATATTTAAAACTCGTTTGGTCACATGATTTTCATCCCTCCTCATTACATGACCTTGCTCTTCTAAGTTATGGGTTTCTTTAAAACTCACGAGTTTTGTAAGCGCTACGCTACGCTTTATTGCAATTTGCCACAAGACTTTTTTTGAATAAGGTCACTTCAATACTAAGAGTGCGACATATCGACACACAGTTGTAGTTGTAGATACATTTGTAGCCTCAATACAGCAATAATAACTAGGCGCCGTTTACGCATTATGCAGGTACTCGGTAAATGCTATGCACCTTGCGTCTAAGACACTTTCGCATCGTGGCCGTGAACCGCCATGACCTAAGTAGATATTCAAAGGGTATCGAGCGAACAAACAATTTAATTCAGTGTCGATCCATGATTACCTGCTGCTGTATCTACGCGTTTGATAAAATAACAACCGCTTTGTTCGCGGCTACACTTGCACATTATATTCATCACGAATTTGGTAATAATCAAATTAGACTTACAGTCGCACCTCGACTTACAAGTTTAATTTTTTCGTAACCTTGCTCGTCAAATTCATTGATTGATAATAAATGTTCCAAATTTCATCGATACTGGTGGAGCGACTTTGCCGTAAAAGAGTAACAAATATACATCCGTACTCACAAACTTTCGCATTTATAATATTAGTAGGATAAGTGAGAGCACACTAGCTCCGTATTTTATAATCTCATTTTCCAAAATAAGATTCAAATACACGATATTTCTAGAATATAGTCCGTTGTCTTATATTTTTTTATTTAAAAGTATACATTATTTATAGAATTAGGCGTTACTTTGCGGAGATCCATAATACAAAGGTAATAATAAATAGCAAAATAATTTTATTATTACTTTTGTAAAAGAATACAGTTATTGTGTAAATATGTTTAAGATATTTTTCTACTTCTGTTAATATTGACCGTGCCGTGAGAGCAATTCAAATTCATAGGTCACTCATGTTTAATAATGTCTATGAGATCACTTGATATTATAAATGTTGTCTTTATTAGGTATTATAGTAGGCGTCTGTGGGTAGATAGGTATGTAATATTTGTTTTGGAGATTTACTTTAATTGTCTAATGAGAGACATGATTGTAACAATAACAAAAAACCTTACGAAATATCTTTCCGGCGCAGTGGTACAAATTAGTCTTATGATTCATGTGTGAGTGCAAAATCCCTCGAATAAACCTTCGCCTAACAGAAGAATATTAGTTGGTATTGCGGGAGAGAGAGATAGATAAATAGATGGTAATTGAAATTCAATCTATACTAATATATAAAGTATAGTAATAGTATAGAGTTTGTAAATTTTTTTGAATGCGCTAATCTCAAAAACTATGGCACCGATTTCATAAATACTTTGAGTGTAAGATAGTCCAGTTATCGAGGAAGGCTATAGACTAAATAACATCATGCTGAGATGAGTAGTAGAGGATCAGACAGAAAGTATGTAAAAATGGCAAAATACAAAGCTTTCCTTCCGTGCGCTAAGTAAACGGTGAAATTTATTCAAAAATCTCTTATAATTAACTCACGGTAACTACTTTTGTTTAAAATTTCCATTCGGGAAAAAAATTGCGTGTGGCCAAAGCAGCTGGCACAGCTAGTAATCTATAAAAATAAATGCCTTCATGAAAAGTCATGACCTCCTTTTTATAGTGAAGTCAGAGGTCTCTGTATTGTGAGATATTACAATAATGATGTAGAATGTAGACTTTATTATGGCCTAAAAGCGAAACTTTCTTTTTGCGGGCCATTGTATTAAAAATTGAATTAACTCTGGCTTCTGTATGTCGTTTTGTATTTTTTCTTGTTTTAATTATAACTACAAATTTTCAATCAATTTTGAAAGTTTCAATTATAAAAAACAAACTTGAAATACGTTGTTTAGAAGTTCAATTAATGTAGAGTAAGTACTCTACAATTAAACATTTTTAAAATTTAAACTTGCCTAAACTTGGACAAGTGTAGTTTTCAAAATAACTCGTAGGTATGTAATAAAAATATTGAATTTCCATCCTCCCATCCTCATAAAAATGCAACGTATGTCATTGTAACTCTATTTGACTGTCGATATTTTTCACGGGTGTATCTATTAGACAGGTCATTTTTCTGTCTTGATACCAGGGTTGGACAAAATAATAGTATTAAAAATAATATATATATAGCAAAGTTATTCATACGAATATTATAAATGCAAAAGTTTTTCTGTATTATATAGATATAAGTTGCAATTATACTAAATTTCATCCGTATACCGGATTAGTTGTGAAAGAATAACCGATAGACAGACTTTCGCATTTATAATATTAGTACGGATAGATATAGATACGTAAATAAAAAATATGAATATAAAATGAATGCAACTTAAAAAAAAGTATATTTGGCTTTACAATTACAACACGGTTACATTCCTAACCTTCACACTAACAATATTTAAGACAAGTCACGATCTTTACTGCTACCCGGCGACCAAAAACAACAAGCCTTACAAAACTAATCATCGATGTTTATTCATATACACGTGCGTGTTTTGTTCACAAATGTATTGTAATACGTCATAGTAATACACTAATACGTCGGATATTTGGGTGTCATGTATGGCTCAGTATCGAATCTTCCCCTTGCGTCACCCGTAAAGGACGCCAATTACGTCACGTTTTAATTTCTTCAATACGTTGTAAGAGAATTATATTAAAACGCACCAAATATTTACGCTGGTTAACGGTTCCTGTATGGTTAATCTTACGTAATACCGATTTTGCGTTCGACGTATTTAATGACGTAGCGTAAAGCTTTTCATAACCATACTTACCAGAGTATCATTATGAAAAGCTCTACATTACGTCATTACATCCAATATCAACTATCATATGTAAAGCTATCCTATATCTTAAACATAGTAAAATACTTTGTTTTATAGCAAGGAAAGCTAAGCTTCAATATTTCTATTATTCTGCATGTCTTAATTATACTACTGATCGCCCATAAAGTGCTAAAGGTGATTTGAATGCAACTTTTTTAGTTAAAGTGACTTCGGATACCTACATTAATTTTTCCACAGTCAAAACTATTAATAGTTCTTGCAATGAATTGCAGCGGTCATTTAAAGTATTTTTTGTACTATTTTGTTCACAAAATTCACATGATTTAAATTAGTTTTAAGTCTTAATACTATTAGGTATATGTCTATATATCGCCCTATCCGAAAAATAAAGTTACATCTCCCATGTATAAGCATAGGAAAAGTGACTTTATTCTTGGGATGGGGGAATTGTTCTTTGTTTTACTATGAGCCGACAATTTATTGAAAATTGCTCAAATGCATAATGGGAGTGAATGCCAAAAAACGACATATTATCGTGTTTGACGACGTTATTGACAAGTCAAGATTTTTGATGTATCTAATAAGACCGTTACTTGATTAAAAAGTAGCTTTGAATGAAACCCTTGTGAACCTACTTAACTATAAATTTTAGTCGGTCATTCTAGACTAGTCTTTTACCGGTTTTGTTTCAGTAAATGGGATCAATATAATGTTATTTATATATAATAACAATTGTATTAGTAACTTTATATTTTTCCTTAAATTAAAGATAAATAAAATAGAGTGACAATAATAAAGTGTATGTCTCAGACCCGACCACTCATCAGTAACCGTTTTAATGATTGTTACCTATCGGCCCATATATATCGTACTTACGGATATTGTAAAGCTATCGTTTCCTAACGTACTAGTTGCTCAAGACTGCCTAGAATGAGGTCAGGGTATGACGAACGTTACCTTAATCATTGATAGTTAAAATAACGTATGCTAGTTGCATATTCGCACTAGTAGTGCGAAAGTTCTTACTCCACATTTACTCTCTATTTCTATAATACTCTAGTACCTGGGTGATCGAGCCTTGGTCGGTAATTTTTGAAATGATGTAAAAAAATGAAACTTAAAAAAAAATTAAAAGAAAAATGAAAAAATAATATGGCAGGTGGGGCTCGATCCTAGGTATTTTCACCTCTCTAGACCGCTTGTTCCCTAAATCGGCTACCATGACTTGACGTTTGACAGCGAAAAATTCAACGTAAATTTCAAATAAGTCTTAGAGCCCGAAAACAGGGATAAAACGATTTTTTTTTAAATAAAACTTATCTAGATCGATATTTCTCCCCTTAAACTCCCAACATGCTGAATTTCAGGAAAATCTTGGAGCCGTTTCTGAGATTCTGAATATATATTACATACATACAAGATTAACTCATTTAAATTAAAAATATTAAAGATTAGAGATGTGAGAAATAGAGAACACTACGAAAACAATGATTAATTTTTTAAAGCATTTAATAATTATGACCTAAATAGCTAAACAGTAATGATAACAGGTTTAAGTAAGTGTATCGTTAAAACATCGATTTATTAATAGAACTCATGAGAATTCAGGAATATGAAATTACAATACATAGTACCCGTTCGCTGTAAACAAATATTAATTTACCCAATTGCTTGTTAGTTATATTTAATAGTGCTACCTGTTCCTATTATAACTTAGTAGTTTGGGAAATGTTACTATCTATTTTAAGTCTTTGAGTTTTACAATACTCTTTTTTATTGTACTAAACTAAAAAGAAATCTTCAAAAACCTGTACTTTATATTTAGTGAAAACTACTTCATAACTTTGTTTTACTATACTTTATAAATGATTACAAATCACACTAAATATATTTAAGTTACAGAAAAGAACAAAGATTTGCAAGCAAATCTCAAAGAAAAATAAATTAAACTATCTTCTAAACCTACAATACGAAAGGAGAACAGCAAACAGTCAGTTTAGGTAAACATTCTTTTTTTTTTTTTTTTTTTTTTTTCGGACACTAACTAAGGCTGTTAGCCGTGAAGGCTTTGACAGCGTCACCGGGAGAGTGGGCGAGCGCAGAAGCATCGCCGGGGGTGAAGTGCTAGGAGAGCGGGTCTCGAAAGAGGCCCGCAGCATCCTGGGAGCGTCGCCTTAAGGGTGCCTCCCGTGAGGCCGAACCTCGGCTTAAAGCGACGCGCTGTGGAGGATTATAGTCGGACTGTGGAAGAGTCCTAATGTCATAACGGTCGGGGTTGGACGCCCCTTCCGCTAGACGTGAGAAATCGGGGACCTCGCCTTCGCCGGCGAAGGCGCTGTGTGTGTATGTGTGTGAAGTGTTTGGCGTTGGCGATCGTAAGATGATCGTCAGGGTCGTATAGAACGCTCCTAGGGCGCCTATAGTTTTTAGCTCTGAACTTATTTTCATAGCATTTATATTGGACCATTTTAGAAATGAGAGGGTTCGGGTGTGCCTCTGCCTTTTCAAAATATTTCTTCGAGAAACATTTGAATAGGTTGGCTATTGAGGGGAGACCTAGATCTCTATGTAGGTCCACGTTTCGCATGTACCATGGACAGCCGGAGGCTATACGCGTGAATTTATTTTGCAAACGCTGCAAGACATTTAATCGATAAGGACGTACATGCGCGAACGTGACGCACCCATAGGACATTATTGGTCTTATGCAAGCTTTGTAAAGCGTCACTTTGTTACGAAGTGACATTTCACTCTTCTTGCATAACATCGGATATAGACGACCTAGCGCATACGCTGCCCTGTTACGGACTGCGCGTATGTGTTTGGCGAAAGAGAGGGTGGGTTGGAGGATTACCCCGAGGTATTTGATCTCTTCCTGCCACTGTATTTCCCTGTTGTGTATTGTTATACACTTCTGGGGCTGGGGGGACCGAGCGCCTGGCTTGTTAAAGAACATGGCCGCGCTCTTATCTGGATTGATGGCTATTCTCCATTGAGCAAACCACCGCTCGAGGTTGTCTACTTCTGCTTGGAGACGCCTGACAATTAGGTCTTTTTTAATCGAAGACGTGAAGAGGGCAGTGTCGTCAGCGTATAGGGCTAACGACGAAACCATTTTGTTGTGAGGGATGTCACTCGTGTAGAGCGAGTAGAGGTATGGTGCGAGCACCGAACCTTGGGGAACTCCAGCACGAATCGGTCGACTGGATGATAGAGTACCGTCTAATCGGTATCTGAAGGTGCGATTTGTTAGATAGTCCCGTAAGAGCCTTACGAGACTATCCGGTAATTTTAAAATTTTAAGCTTGTATATCAAGCCTGCGTGCCAGACCTTATCAAAGGCTTTGGCTACATCGAAAAAGACGGCACCAGTATCCGCTCCGCGTGATAAGCGGTTTTGGATGACATGTTCCACCAGGCGGTGCACCTGGTGGACGGCCGTATGATTTGATCTAAACCCGAACTGTTCGTCCGGTAGGAGTTTGTTGGAGTCTATTTCCGTTTTAAGCCTCGAGAGGATCACTCTCTCGTAGACTTTACCCAAGCTGTTAAGCAGACTTATAGGGCGATAACTATCTGGGCGGTTACGGGGTTTACCCGGTTTGTGAATGCCTATAATTATTGCTTCCTTCCACTCGTCGGGGAAGCAGCAACATGACAGGAGGGCATTAAAGATCAAAACCAAGAGGCAAACAAGGCGGTCGGGAAGACGCTTAAGAGCCTTGTTTGTTATGCCATCGGGACCTGGAGATTTCCTAGGTTTGAGCTTATCAAGGATAGCTCTGATCTCATCTCCGGAGGTGGGGGGGAGCGGAACCCTATCGGGAACCACCTCGGTTGGCCTATTCACCAGTGATTCCACCCTGTCGTGGAATTTGGCGTGCTCGGGTGAGCTGGGATTTGGGGTGCATTGGGCTTCAAAGCTGTCCGCCAAGCACTCGGCCTTGTCAGTATCTTCAAACGCGGGCGGAAGATTAGCTCGCAACAGTGGCGGTGTGGACACGTATTGCTCCCCTCTCAATGACTTCGACAGCTGCCAGAAGGCCTGGTGGCTGGGCGAAATCTCCGAGAGTTTAGCATCCCAGGAATCGCTGCTAAAGAGGGCAATTTTTTCTTTCACCTCTCTTTGTAATTTCCGGAGTCGGATCCGGTTTTCGGGGATGGGATACGCTGCATACGCCCTAGTGGCTGCGCGTTTTCTAGTAAGAAGCGCTCTGATGTCATCAGGGAGACGCAGACGACCTTGATCGTCAGGTATTTCCCTTGAGCATGCTTCGATAGACTCTTTCAGATGAGCGGTGAGGTGTGCGGATGCCGACTTGGCGACATCCTCTGAATCTATTTTATCTGGGATTTGGTCCAAGTGGACAGAATCTGTTGACCGGAGGTGCTCGCTGAGCTTCTTCCAGTCTATGATGGTTTTTGTACTGGGCTCCGCGGAAGCGGGTCGACCCAGTTGAAACAGGACCGGTCTGTGGTCCGAGCTGAGATCATGAATAACCTCTATTGAGCGTAGCTGGAGGGCTACGTTCTTGAGCGCTACAATGTCCAGAACGTCCGGGGACTGCGCACTATTGTGAGGATAGTGCGTCGGTTCGTTTGGAGCTACGACATCGAAGTTAAGATGAGCGAGTCCACTGAGACTGTGGAGGATGCGCCCATTTTTATTTTGACTTATTGAGTTCCAATGACCGTGCTTCGAATTGAAGTCTCCGGCCAGAATAACTGAGTTTCCGAGTGCCAGGAGCGCGACGATGTCGTTCCTTAGCACTTCTTTTTTGGGACTTAGATATACTGACGCCAGAACGACGGATGGATGACCCGTCATACCAATCTGGCAGACTGAAGTTTCCATGTTTTCTAACTGAGGGGGATCTATTGGTGAAACATGGAGTGATCTTTTGTAATAGATTACGGTACCGCCCTTTCGAGAACCGGAGCGGTCGTGACGGATTATATTATAATTTGCGATCCTGGGATTTCGTTTGCTCGGTTTCAGGAAAGTTTCCTGAACCAAGAGTATGTCCACGCAATGAGTTACCACGAATTCACGGACTTCGTGGATTTGTCTGACAAGGCCGTCCGCGTTGAGCGTGACGACTCTGAGCCCGAAGGGTTTCTTCCTGTGTGGTGTACTACCCATTAAGATTTTTTATTTTGATATTTTAGCGATGGCCTGCACGAGCTCTGCGTGCTCGAGTAAAGCCATCAGTCTATTTTTTGGGTCGCTCCTCAGCTTGCCCGCCAGTACCGACAACTCGTCTGTGTCGATATCGGCGACCAACCCGCTAATCAGCTTCATGTCCTCCATGAAGCTGCTCGCATGCTGAGGCGCGGCCACTTTGGGCTTGGGGGGCGCGATCTGTGGGGTGGGGGGGGCGCTTACTGCCTTTACGACGACTGGAGTCGTCGTTTGGGCCTGCGGGGGCGAAGGGGGTGCAGCCGACGCGGCTGCCTGCCTCTGCTGCCACACATTGACCGCGGGCAGCGGGGCGGGGACGAAGCGCTCCTTGGGGGGGGCCGCTTTTTGGGCGGTGCGGGCAGCTGCCTTTTTACGGGCTGCCGCCAGACCTCCCCGTTTCGCCCTGAGCGGGACTTTAGGGCATCCGCGATAACTCGCTGGGTGCCCCTGTTGTCCGCACAGGACACAACTCGGCGGTTCGACCGAAGGGGTCGGGCGGGGGCAGTCCACGGTACCGTGGTCCCCCAGACATTTAACGCACCTTGGACGTGCGTAACAATTTCTGGCACAATGTCCAAACAGCTGGCAGCGATGGCATTGGCCTATCGCCCCCCTCTGCTTGGGCGCCTCGATTCGCAGACCAGACAGTCTGCAGACCGAGGCGACATTAAATATCTTTTTCCCCTCCGGGGAGAGATCTAAAATGATCAGACAAAACTCAAAAGGAGCTTTGGTGCGTCCGTGGTACATACGATGTACCTGACGCACAGGAAGACCTTGACCAATCAGGTCTTGTTTAATGTAATCGGTCTCGAGCTCGACCGGAAGTCCTTTGATGACTACGCGTAACTCGCGCTCATCTTGAAGTGCGTAGGAGTGGTATTCAATACCCTCCTCACGCAAGAAGGTGGTGGTGCTGCGGTGATCCGCAGAGGTTGTCAGCTCAACCTTGATTCCGATCGCAGTCGATCGGGCACTCTTGAAAGCGATATTTTTCGCTTCCAAGACGGACAATAAGCGCTGCCAGTCGCTCTTATTTCTTATGTAGAGAGGCGGGACCTTCTCTCTACGTTCGGACATCGTGACGTCATCTGTCACATTAGGGCCAGAACCGGTAGTTCCCACCTTTGTAGGCGTGGCAACAGAGGCGGGGGGGTGGGGGCGCTTCGGTGCGCTCTCGAGATTAATCGCCCTTTTGGACGGAACGGTAGTCGGGGCCTTCAGCTTTCGCTTCTGGCTCCGTGACTTGACGGTTTCGAAACCGTCATTGTTGTCGTCCTCCTCGCCTTCCGAGGAAGACGGAGAACGTTCGGAATTTGATTCCGCTTCCATGTCCGAGGACAAGGAACTGGGGGGCGGAGGACGCTTCTCCGGTGACGGAGAAGGCGACGGGGACGCGGGACTATCCCGCGGGGCGAGCGTCGCCTGAAGGGCGGCGAAGGCGTCCGGGAAACGTTCCCGGAGGAAAGCAAAAATGGCCCCGAGGCTCGGGTCCATTTTTCTAATTTTTTAAAAAATTTAATATACTGTGTTTGGGTCCTAGTGGACCCAAACAACAATTAAAAGAGATGTCCCCCTGCCGGAGGGCAGGGGGGAGTGTGCCTACTTTACACTAACTAATTAATAAACTAGTCTGCGTCCCGGTGAGGACGGAGGTGTGTACCTATTTAAACTATATGTGGGAAATTGGGCGGGACTCACCAACCGTGCGTCTTACGAAAAGCGACGTGCGACGAGCGACGAGCGACGAGCGACGTAGCACTAAAAAGTGCTAACGGTCACTCCCCACAACGGCGAACACCCGGCGCTCTGCAGACCGCTGCGGCACGTCAACGACGCTCCGCTACAGTCGACAGCGACCACAAAAACACAGAACACAGAACCACAAAACAATCCGGACTATCGAACACGACTGCGCAAACGATTATAAGGACAACCGGCAACAATCTCGAGGCTTCGAGCATCGGACGTGTGAGCGCGGCAAGTGTGCGTTGCTCTCTGAATGGTAAACATTCTGCAAATAGTTTGTATAAATACTTTTTGGTTCATCGTTACCTTTGTTAATAAAAAATTTTAAGCGAATCTCATAGATTTAATACGACATGAGGAGCGTTATTGATATATCTAGCTAACTGCTTATTAAAAACCAAGCAATACTGTTTTAAGAAAAACATTTGGACGAAATTTTACATAGTTCACTTACATTCTCAATCTCTTTGCAACGCAAAATATATTCGTGCGATATAAAACGTTGTTTTTCCATCTACACTGTTAATGCATTTGCAAATTAAGTTTATGAAAAATGGAGGCGCCAAGAAAATTCAATTTACTGGTGTCGGCGGAAAGAGGTGAGGGCGCGAACGCAGCGTTCGACGTCATCACGCCGAGGTCTCTATAAAAGCACGCTGGACCCTCCCACTGACACCACTCGCGAGCTAGCAATAGAAGTCAAATCACGCACATCGATCGCTCCTCGCGCGTTGTTATCTACTTCGTACATTCGTGTCTCACCGCACTCATACAGCATGACTGTCACTAGCAAGATGAATAGTGTCTCCCGCAAATCTGTTCTGAGCCGCCTCGGTCCTGGCGGACTCCTGTATGCCGCAAATAAAATTTTAGCGGTACGTCATCGCATTGTGATGTTTTATCTTATATGGAAAGTGATTAATGTTCAGGTGTTATGTGCGCGCAATTATAGTGTTTTGAACTCGTTCTTTTATTGTCCGCAGATTGCTGCTGGTAAGGATGAGGAACGTTGGCGTAACAAGAACGAGAGAGCCTTGTTCAAGCGCTGGAAACGCACCACGACTTCGGTTGAATCCAATTTGCCTGCCGTTCCTGCAACGATCGCACCAGCACCGCAACCCTCCGATTTGCTCAAATTTTTAGCTATTGTAAGTATTGTATTGTAGTATAATAGTTCTAGCAGTGATTTCGCGCGCGTCAAGCAGACAGATAGACAGACGGACTTTCACATTTATAATAATAGTATGGATATTCCACATGAACGGAATTTTATTATCTAATTTTACCTAATTATTACTTACATTCTTAATATACGTTATTACGAAGTAAACCTACTGTATTTAAAAGTTTAGGTACTTTTTACGCGTAAAGAAATTCTTGCTCCTATATATATATTTACGTCCCGCTAGTTAAGACGGTTGATTACATAATTAGTTCTCATTAGTAAAAACTATTAAAATTGTTTAGTAACTTTGACTTGTTTGAGTAATAAAAAAATATGAAGTGAATTTCAAACAAATAATAGAATAATTTTATTTGTTACAGAATGCATTAGAGCTCTCTGCCCCAGCATCCGACGTTCTCTTAAAATCGCGACAATCAGAATGGTTCCAGTTGTCTGGGCACCCTGGCTGCCTGGCACCCGCTGGTCCTGGGACGGTATGGAAACGACGTCCAGCCGGCGACCATCCATCGCATAATCCTGAACGTGAAGCTTATGAGGCTCTTACAGCCTGCCCTCACATGCGCTCTGCTATCCCTCGCTACTACAGGGAATTGGAATACGGCGGCGAACATTTTATTGAATTGCAAGATCTGCTACATGGTTTTCGTGACCCACACGTTATGGATGTTAAAATGGGTACCCGTACTTTTTTGGAAGAAGAAGTAAGCAATGCCCGCGCTAGATCCGATCTTTATGAAAAAATGATCCGCCTTGATCCGAACGCTCCCACCGAAGCTGAACATGCGGCACGTGCTATTACAAAACTGCGCTATATGCAATTTCGTGAACAATGCTCATCATCTGCGCAGCAAGGTTTTCGCATTGAAGCTGTGAAACTACCTGGCCAGCCTCCGCTTACGGACCTTCAAAAAGTGCGAGAGCCGACACAATTAAGTGCCACGATTGCTCGTTTTCTTGGAAATAATGATCGCGTTCGTCACTCTATAGCCGCTCGTCTCCGTGAAATTAGAAATCTCTTTGAAAAGTCAGATTTCTTTACAAATCATGAAATCGTTGGAAGCAGTATTTTTATCATTTACGATGAAGAACGGGTTGGTGCTTGGCTCATCGACTTTGCAAAAACACGCCACGTACCAGATAGTATCAAAGTAACACATAGGGAGCCCTGGGAACAGGGTAATCACGAAGAAGGTTTCCTATATGGATTAGATAGGCTCATAAATACTATTGAAACAGCAAAGTTGTCTGAAGCTACTACAGAACCAGATGTTTCACGTTGAACAATCTTCGAGACGAAACTGGACTCGTCCCGCGGTTTTTGCGCTTCGCTTGGCCTTATTGCCCCAGTGCCATTCTCCTGGCGCCAAAGTCGAGGCCTGGAGATTTACAAATGTATACTACGTTTGTGTTTGTTCATTTAAAAAAGGAATGTGATGTATCACCCAACAATTTGTTCTAGTCCTTAATTAAATTTTTATTATAAATATTTGAAATTATTACAGCGTTTGATTTTAGTTTTAAAAGGTTGATATAATAGATATTAAGGTGAAACTTGATATAGTACAAATAATGGTATTTTCGATATGTAATAGATGTGAGATATAACAATTGTAAATATCAAAGTTGAAAAAAATGCCCCATAATAACACTATATCTACTAAACTAGGCCTAAAGTAATAAAACTTTCCCACGTCCTGATTTAACGTCACAGTTAAGGTAAAGAAAAATATATATTTTTTTTTAAAGTATTATTAAAAAGGTAAAAATGAAATATTATCTACACTTTTACATATTTTCATCATTTTCTAAATAGTAAAAAGAGGAACTACTAGATACAGCAATAACAGCCTGCTCTAAAACAATTTAGAAAAAGCCAAAATAACCTATTTTATATATTCCAAAACTTCACGCTTGTATGTTTGGTGTCTGTGTAAACCATTGTGTTTATTATACTAGAGTAGGACAGGTATGTAAGCGAGTGTCATTTATTGTTTAATAAAAAAGCACATTTTAGGCTGACTTCCTTACTCTAGTATAATAACTCTATAGCCCTACTACAATAAAGAGAAAGGAAATGAGAGTGTATCTATCGGTCACCCTTTCTGTGTTATTAGACAAAGATTATTATACTAGTTTTATCTTCCCTCTAATTATTTATTGTGACTACTTCTATAGTGTTCCATATAACTGTATGGATCACTATAGAATAGATGCACCGCCGTATCTATCAAAGAATATACAGTGTATATCTATATATACACTGTATATTCTTTGATAGAAAAAAAAGATAGAAAAATGTTTGATACGCATCAAACTTTTTTTTAACAGCGAATTTAAAATTAAAAACATTTAAACTTAAGGTAAATTATGAACAATGCCATAGTAGAAGAATCCTTAAGATATAATATGTAGGCAATCCTTAAGACCATCAATAGTGCATAAAGAACACAATATCAATATAAAAGTCACAAGTATATTTAAACATTTTTTTTTCCCTGATAAAACAAATTGTTCCATAAATGATAGGTAATTAATTCTTTCGTGTAAAAGTTAACGACATCTTTAGGCACGCAATTGAACTAATTTGACAAGTAAAAATATACGCTACGTCTGTAAAGATGTCGTTACTAAATGAAATATTATATTTAATCATCGTTTTCATGATGTTTGTCGGGTTTAATGTTTGTTTATACATTATTTTATATATATTAAGGCTGTGAATGGCAGGAATTAATTCCTGCCATTTATTACATGAATAACGTTATCGAGTGTTCTTTCTGATTTCAAAAATTGCTTACTTTATTAATTTAATAATTATTTTATAACAATATAAGAACTATAATATATATATACTGTAATATAAAGGCGTTGCTTTTTCGAGTTTCATAATACAAAATTAATGATAGTATTATTTTGCTATAATTCACAACCACTGATCCGCACGCCAAACGGAAATGTTTGCAAGAGATTGGTACATATCAAATAATCTAACACAAAGGTGTATGATATCTGCAGCGAATCTCAACCGGGAGGCCTAAAAACGACAAGACCTAAGTAATGTTTAACTCGCATGTTTCAGTCATCAATATAAACTCACCACTCAAAAGTACACGGATACCTGACTTCACCTGAGACGTACATTACAACTAGGTAGTTTCCGCAACAACCATCCAAAAATTTACAGATTTTGCGGGTCGAAGCTACGGGAAGATGTAATGTTGGTAGACCCTCACAATATAGCGTTGGTGTTAGAGTATAGTCAAATTAGTCGTAGGAAGTCTAAACTTAGTAATTGGCATAAGACCGACCGTTGTGGCGTCAAAATTTAAATTCAAATTGGCTTTTACATGCACTTTTGAATCGCCAAATTACAATGAAGCTACAACTGGTTCGGAAAGGTGGACTCATGTCACTATCCTAACGCTTCCTGAATGCTCTTAAAATTGGATCTAACTAGTCAGACCATATTTAGCAGGTATAGCAATTGATAAAAAGGGAATACAAATATCAAAACTAGTTCAAATTGGCATATACTTTGTAGATGAGTCAAGATATTCTTTCTTTAAAAATATTTCAGAATTCTTGAATTATTACTATTACATTGAACCTATATAATCGTTAAATAAAAATCTTAGGAGAATTAAAATAATAAGTTTATTATAATATCAATAATGATGCAATTAATTATGAAATCTAGTCTATTTACATTTAAAAATAACTTACATTGAAAGTTATATTGAGAGAAACATTATGTATATACTAAGCCTCCAATTAATTTTGCCTCCTTAATTAATTTTGACATGAAATAGGTTCCATTTCAAATTTAAAAAAGAAATATTTAACATGAGACTTTAAAATTGAATTACATACTTTTCAACTTAAATACTGTAATCTTGCAAAGTACAGTAATAACAAACGATAAAAGTTTGTCCAGCAACTTACAAACACTTTTAATTAACATAAAGAGAAAATATTATGTTGAACAACTAAAACTATTTAAATTTTAAGCCAAAAAAAAAGCAATTCGGTGGAATAGTCAGTAACATATTCAAAATTTATATCTAAGTCTATTATTTCACATTTATACTGAGTACATAGAAGTATAACACTCACTACCATTAAATGATTTATCAGGTATATGATATTACACAATAATAGTATGTAATAAACAATAAAAGTTAAGAATTAAAATATATTAAGTTACATTTTAATATAATGTTTCAGCAAAAACAAATGTCAAATCAGTTTATATGTCAACCATTGTTATATTCTTCTTGGCCTTAATAATCCTACAACTATTAACTTTAGTGGCAAATCTTAAAGAGTTAAGAGTTTCATTGAAGCATTCATCGAATTGGTTGATATTCACCAACATAAGGGTTTTTGAATTGCCCCCAAGACTCGGCATTAATAGATGAGTAAGTTTAGAATTTCTATATGGGATATGGGATTGGTTAGTTTGTAATGATAAGATCACTTTTGAGAGCTCAGAAAGTGATCTATTAATGTGTTTGGTTTCATCCATCCTCTGTGTTGTTTTCCCACTTTCAGAACCAGCTAAGTCAACCAAATTTAAGTTGCTGGTAAACTTTTCTTTTCTTTTTTCATTAATAGCAGATATTTTTATCTGTGCAACCGAGTGAGACCGGGAGCTTCTTTCGTTGTTAATTGTAGCAGCAGTTTGTCTGTTACGTTGAGCAAACATCAACAACCTGATGAAATCATGAGAACTCTTAACTTCTTCTTCTTTCAAATTTGAAACGTATAAATCTGTGCCTTTAGAATTCATCATTTTTATTTCATGATTCTCTTGATCTTTACATGAGTTTAGTAAATCATAAATAACTTCATTATATATTTCTAAGAATGAAGCTTTTATGGATAATTTCCATCCCATTCTCTTAAGATCTTCCATACAAGTAAAAATCATATTTATAGCCCGAGGTACAATACCATACTCATCTACTCCACAACCACCTTCCATTGTGTATGTCTTACCAGAACCAGTTTGCCCATATGCAAATATGCATACATTGTAACCATCTAAAGCAGACTGGACCATTTGTGAAACTTCAGTGAAAACATCTTCCTGCGATGAATGTGGCGTGAAAATTCCATCAAATGAAAAGGAATGGTGGGATTTACCTTTACGGGCTGAACTAAGAAGCTCAATCTTCTCAACTTCTATAGAACATGCATCTAGAACATTGAGATTATATAGAGGCTTTGAAGCTTCTGAGTGAAGTGGCGGTCGTACCCTACAATATACTCGTATATTTCCTTTCAAATCTTGTACAGTGTTTCTAAGAGCTCTTTGATCACTGTACATAGAAGCTAGTATATTTTGTAATGCGTCAGAGTCAATTTTGCTTTGTGATATTGTATTTAAAGCATTTTTATGATCCAATTGCAATTTATCATGCTGGACCGATACAGTTTTAAGATGGTCAGTTAAAGCTCTTAATGCTTCAGTTTCTTCACTAAGATTCTTGTGACGACGAGACAAATCATCGAATTCTATTTTAAGTCTATCAAATTCAAGTGATTTAACCTTCAAACTGTTAGTAACATCTTCTAAAAGATTAGCTTTAAAGGTCAGTTGTTCATTTTCCTGTTTTTTAATTTCATGATCAAGTTTTAAGCTTTCATATAAAGTTGACATTTGTCCTAACTCTTTTAAAGAGCTTAATAGTTTTTCTTGTAATAAATTTTTCTCTGCAATAGTCCCTTCTACTGTCTCCTTAACTTTCTCGTATTCATCAGACACTTCCAAATGTTTTTCTTTTAGGTCATTCAATTCACTTTTAAGTACTTTATGTTTGTCTAATAAGTCATTAAATCTAGCTTTATAATCATAAGGAGCAATTCTTGGAGCAACTGTTGTCGGTTTTCTTTCTATTTTAGCAGTTTTATTAGATGTTGAAGGAACAGTTGGAGCCGTTGCCGATCGCTTGAGACGGGGAGCTGCCACGGATGTGGCTGAAGCATTGCGTGATGCTTTAGTATGGTTTAACAATAAGTTCTTTTTATCAGTTTCACTAAGACCTATTTGGATGGTCCTCGTCACATTTCGAGTATTTGACAGTGCAGGTCGATTTTCTTTGCTAGCAGCAGGATATTTAGGAATACGAGACATCTGAAAATCGTATTACAAAACAAATATAAACATTTTGTTATAGCGATACAATAATTCGTTAATTAATAAACAATGCACTTTAGATCTAAGCAATTTACTACTTAAATGCCTATAGAATTATAGCTTTTGCATAATTATTCTATATTACACCACTAACCGTTTTATAGAAATTATAAAATAATACCTTTATTTCATTAACAATTATTTATTTTAAAATTATTTTCACAGTTTCAGTCCTTTAGTTTGTCAAACTCAAGAAACGGTAATTTATTTCAAATTTCGAATAAACGCGCTGTTTTTTCTTCTAGAATTTTTAGCTGTGGATTCTAGTGTTTTTAAAAAGCAATGTTAACATTTAAAAGAAATATAAATAAAAAATACATTACAATCTTCTTTGATGAACCACTCCACAAATTATTTTAAAATGAAATATTTTTACGATTCTATCATAGAATTATTATATGGGAGCCAGCCTAAAATGTATCCTTCAACAAAAAGGAAAGCAAATGAGGCTATAGTCCGTCAAGAAAGTCATGAAAAGAATGTTTTGAGAACTAAAGCTTTTACTTGTTATGGCAACACTGTATTCTGTCTAACTGAGCATAGATTATTAACTATAAAATAGAAGGTTGGGATTCATACATTGGCGCGAGCCTATTTTCGGTGGTATGGGGGGGTGCAGAGTAGCACTATAGCTACTTACATTCTCATTCATAAAAAACTATCTGCCTCTCACCCGTTTCATTCATAAAAACGGATTTAGTCTCAGCTCTGACTCTTTCTCACATATGGAGTAGTAATATATATAACGTATGACGTAAAATCGTAGTAAAATTAGTGATGTACTTGGTGCGCTAAAACCGTAACTAGTGATGTCAAAGTTTTATCGATTCACATTTTACTCTTACCGATTATTTGGATAACCGGTTTTCCTGTAACATATTAATAACGATTTTTAGATTTTAATAAAACAAAATATTTAAGGAAATTCTTTAATAGACTTTTACTGTAATAAAAAAATTTATATTCAACAGCCGTTTTACATTTCTATGTGCATGCTTCTTAAAAAAAAAAGTTTTTTCCTAAACACGCTAAAAGTGCAACTTCAAAAATGATTACTATTTTTAAATAGGAAACAGAATCGGCGATCATGTATCTTGAAAATATAGGAATTGTAATTTAAATTATTATATATTATTATTAAATATAATTAATTATAAGTATTCACTCGAAAACAAATTTACAAGATTAGTATTTGAAACAATAGATGCTTTCGTTTTTACCGTTTTAGTATTTAGGAAAAAACATTATACTTAAAAGGAGTATACTTGATGGTAAATTATAAATATTAGTCTTTTTTAGATATATTGGTAGTAGTTTTATAGAATATTAGTGGTTTTTATCTCTAAGTATAATATTTTCCATCCAACCAGTTAACACTTCGGATTTATACATATAAAGTAAGAATTAAATTGTGAAATTTTGCCATAATTAATGTGCCAATTGATACCAAGCTTTTCGATGAAAGAAAACATCATGAGGAACTATACTCCATGGGTTAAGTATTTAACTAAATGTAAACATGTCAAAACAGGTAGTTTATAGTAGGCATTATCTGCCTACTATAAAGTACCTTTTTTATTACAACACATTATACTAACATTTAATATAATTTTTAATTCTTTTAAAGAATTTAAAATTATTGATAGTATTCGCACCACTTTATTATGGCGTGATTGCTATCAATAATTTTTACAAACTTTGAAACAATAAATAAGAATTATAAAATTTTTAAAGAAAACGATGGATAATATTAAATACACTAAATTACTATACATTTAAGTATCACAGAGTGAAGCTCGTAGAATATTGATATTATGTTGCGTTGGTTAATCCAATTACCATTTTAGGTAGTTTACTTTGCTAATTTGTATCTGCTGAATTTTATTAAATTATATATTGCTGTTTTGCTATACTAAAGGTATAAATATTTAATTTTAGAAAATACCAATCAATTTATGAAAATTACATTTATAAATATTAGAGATATTCTTTTGACAACTGCAGTTGAATCCCAATTTTTTCATTTGTTAATAATATTATTAACAAATGAAAAAATTGCTAGATCGCTGTAGGCGATAAGACCGCCCTTGCATCTTATCATAAATCATTTTTTGTACATATTATATATATGTATATTTTTTTTAAATGTATTTTCTGTATGCATAAAGGATAAATAAATAAAAAATAAATAAAAAAATTATTGTTATGACACATTTGTCACTCCTGAATCACATGGTTTTGTTTGTTTACATCTTGTTATGTTTCTATACTTATGGAGTATATATAGTAAAATAATAAAAATTTTGAATCAATTTTTAAATGTTAATAATAGTAATATTAGTTAGTTACTTTTGCCTCATGTATCATAGTTCTATAACTTTACTTGCGATAAAATTTTCCATTTCCATTATCGTTTTCCAAGTATCTGCAGTACTGTGAATTCTCCTTAATTGATACACCGTTGTCTAACTCGCATTATGATTACGATTATGCAAAAAACTTTTAACAAATCATATTTATGATTGGTGGAGAGAGAATAGAAAGTCGCTGGTTTTTTACAAAATTTAGTATAATTTTTGAGAGCGTTTAACTATGCGACATTACTTGACAAGATACAGGAAGAGAAGGAAAGTTACACAGACAAATAATTTAAGCTAAACATCAAAATTAACACAGAGTACTTAACATAGTCCCCCCGTTGAAAGGAGAACCATTTCAACCAAGAATATAACACTAACAGAAAGAACATAAGAGACTAGTGGACTGTATATAAGAACAAGAATTGACATAAGTAGCTAGAGAGAGAGAGATTTTACAGAACTTTGAATACTAGAGTTACAATAGCAAACAAATTAATTTAGTATATTTTCAGTTATACAAACCAAAAAAAAAACAAATTTTAGATAACAGCAGTTATTTTTAACAATAACAATTATACTAAGTAATAGCTAAGTTTATACAAAAATAAGTTATTATTTTTATATAAAGTTTATATAATTATACAATTTAAGTTTATATAAAGTTTAACAGTTACATACCATAAAAATTATATCTAAGTTTACAATTTTTATGTAAAATAAATTATAAATACAAGCAGAGAACATTTTATTTGTAAATGAACTTATCATAACATAAGTACATTAAATATAGTAAATAAGAAAAAGAGGATATTTTTTAATATTAATTTATCTTCACAAAAGTTTTAAGCTGAAGTTAAGCTTCATTTATAGGTAACAAACAAATTTTAGAAATAGGTCTCATAAGTATATTTTTAGCAGTTTTAACATAGACACATCTTATTAAATTATCCTTACCCGGTACTAATTTAACAATTTTACCTAACAACCAACATAATGGGGGTATATTGTCTTCTTTTATAAGTACAATATCATTCACTTTAACATTATTACATTGTTTATACCATTTATACCTTTGCTGTAATGTATTTAAATAATCATTACTCCAACGTTTCCAAAACAATTGTTTACATTGTAAAAGTTTTTCATAAGTATCCAATTTATTAAGATTGATATCTAAGAGATTAGGTTCTGGAAAGCTAGTTAATGAATCATTGATTAAAAAGTGAGCAGGTGTTAAACATGAAACTTCCTCATCTGTTTTAAGTGAACAAAGAGGTCTAGAATTTACAATGCCTTCAATTTGACATAATAAAGTATTTAATTGTTCATATGTGAACTTTTGCATTCCAAGTACTCTTTTCAAATGATATTTGACCAATTTGACAGAGCTTTCCCAAATACCACCCCAATTGGGAGCTGAAGGAGGAATGAATTGCCATTCAATGTTTTCTATAGACATATAGTTCATAACTTCCTGAGACCTAAATTTGTCATACAGCTGTTTTAACTCGTTCTTAGCACCATGGAATGTGGTGCCATTGTCAGACAAGATTTTAGAGCACTTACCGCGCCTTGCTATAAAACGCCGAAATGCATTTAGAAATTCCTTAGTAGACATACTAGACACTAATTCGAGATGAATCGCTTTTGTACAAAGACATATAAATAAGCATATATAACCTTTTGAGACTATAGACCGACGCATAGATGACTGCTTGACCTCCAAAGGCCCTGCATAGTCAAGACCGACCTTCACAAAAGCGCGTGGAGTGGGGTTTACACGATCAAACGGTAGATCAGCCATCAGCTGCTGCGTGCCTTCCGCTCTAAACCTGAAACACTTGAGACACTTGTGAATAATACTGCGGACACAGTTGCGTCCTTGAAGTGGCCAGTATTGTAAACGGAGGCTGCACAGAGTAGACTGAGGCCCGGCGTGGAGTAGAAGTTCGTGTTCACTCCGCACTATGAGAGTTGTAACGTGACATTTCGAAGGCAAAAGAAGAGGAAACTTCTGCGAAGGAGAGACATCCGCGTACCGGATTCGACCACCAACCCGAAGTAATCCATCCTGGTCTATAAACAAGTTAAGAAACTTCAGTGATTTTAATTTATTATCTTGTTGCAACTTTAGTATATCTGAACCAAAATGTAATATTTTGATAATTAACAATTTAGCTGACTGCAATTCACAAGCTGTAAGAGGACCCTTTTGTTTAGTATTAGATTTTTTAATATTATTAGAATATCTTAGAACCCAAGCAAAAGTTCTGAGTAATCGTGACCATGACGAAAACTTTTCAAACCAAGAAATAAACCAATTAGCTGGCTTGTGGCAAGTAGTCATGACAGTCAGAGATTTGCCTTCAGGCAAATCACTGCTATCTAGTACCTTGCCACTGCCTTTATCCCAGAGCGCCTCATCAATGGATAGCCATGATGGACCTGTCCACCACAGACTACTATCCTTGAGAGCAGATGGTAGAGAGCCACGAGATATGACGTCACCAGGGTTATCAGATGATTTAACGTGAGACCAGAGATCAGGTGGGGATAAATCTTGTATTGCTGCTACTCGATTGGCAACAAATACACACCACCTAGAGGCATCAGATTTGATCCAAGCCAGAGCAATAGAAGAGTCTGTCCAATAATAGACATTGTTAACATACTCTCTAAAAGTATTTAGTACCGACTTCATTAGTTGTGCCAGAAGCAGAGCAGCACAAAGCTCAAGTCGTGGGAGTGTTACTGGCTTTAGAGGTGCAACACGGGATTTAGAGCAAATTAGTGTAACAATAATTTTTTTACCATCATTAGAAGTACAACGTGAATAAATTGAGCAGCCATAAGCTTTAGTGGAACTATCTGCGAAGCCATGTAAATCAATTTTATTACCATGTGGCAAAATAACTCGGGGGATGAAGATAGATTTTAAGTTAGGTAAATCATTTATAAAGACTTGCCATAATTCAAGAATGTCAGAGGGAACAGTCTGGTTCCAATCAATACCACATTTCCAAATAGCTTGCATGATAATTTTTGCATAAACAGTAATAGGCTGAACAAGCCCAAGTGGATCATATATTTGAGCAATAGAGGATAAGATATTTCTTTTAGTTTTACCTGAAAGAGCTTTATTATCAGGGACTGATATTTGAAATGAATCTGAAAGAGGTGACCATACTACACCTAGTGTTTTGAGAGTACTGTTATTGAAACAGTCGAAGTTACATTTTTCTTGTTTTTGTATGGGTATCTCATTTAGTATATCTTGAGAATTAGAATACCACTTATGAAGCTCAAATCCTCCCTGCTTTAGAAGTTCTATTAACTCAGATTTTAAGTTTAGTGCCAAAGAGGCTGACGGAGCAGTTACTAAAAAATCATCACAATAGAGATTTTCTTTAATGGCTTTTGATGCCAGTAAGAAATCATGACCATCATCCTCGACTAACTGTGGGAGTGTCCGAGTAGCAAGATAACTAGCACTAGCTGTGCCATAAGTCACAGTTGTGAGCTGAAGACACTTTATATCCTCATCACAAGAATCACGCCATAGAATGCGTTGTAAAGTTTGATGATCAGATTTTATACCGATCTGACGATACATCTTTGTGATATCGCATATAAATGCATACATAAATAAGCGAAAGCGTAAGAGAATAATAAAGAGATCAGGTTGAACAACAGGACCAACTAACAGAGTGTCGTTCAGTGAAATTCCTGAAGATGTCGGTGACGAAGCATTGAAGACAACTCTCAGCTTTGTTGTGGAGGAAGATTCCCGAAGCACTGCATGATGTGGCATGTAGTACTCTGGATAAGCAGTGGAGTCACCTGGAAATGAAGAGGTAACCCATACAGCATGACCAAGATCAATAAATTCATGAATGAAATTTTTATATTGAAGAAAGAAATTTTTATCTTTTTGAAATCTTCTTTCTAAAGATAAAAGACACATCAAAGCATTTGAGTAAGATTCACCTAGCTTTTCTAGATGTGAGTGTTGTATAGGAAGATCAACCACATATCTGCCTGAGTCCATGCGAGACACAGACTGAACATATAATTTTTCACATAATTTTTCAGACGGAGAAAGAACTTTTTCAACTGACAGTTCTTCCAGAGCCCAGAACTTAGTAAGTACATCATTAATGCAACAAGAACTTCTTAGACATACTGAATGATTCGTATGAGCTAAAGATACTAAGCCCTGATTTTTATTTTTATTTTGGGGGAGTATAATATTACCTCCAAATACCCAACCAAATTTAGTATTTAAGAGTACAGGTAAATTAGAACCAAGTGCAATAGTTTTATATAATAAACAGTTATAAAAAACATCAACACCCAACAAGAGATCAATAGGGCCAGACACATTAAAATCTGGGTCAGCCAGTTTAACAAAAGATGGCCATTTTAGTAATTTTTTATCAAATTCAAGAGTAGGTAAGTTTTCAGTAATTTTATCCATTACCCCAAACTGAAGTTTAAGCTTGTAGCTTTCATCCAGTCTTGAAGCAATCAGTAGATCAACCATGGCTGAGATACGGGTTTCCTTACCCGCTATACCACTAACAGTCAGGTTGGAATAAGAGAAATTAGTATTTAGCGACATAGCCAAAGACCGAGATATATAGCTACGTTCACTACCACTATCCAGTAGTGCACGAGCATGATGGACGGAACCATCAGAGCTGAAAACTTTAACCTTGACAGTAGAGAGTAGACAAATAGTGTTAGTATCGCTTACCAAACAACTAGTTGTAGTAGAGTTTTCAGAGTTAATACCAGCGTCCTGCACCGAAGACACTGCAGAGGATGGCCCTGGGGTTTCCAGAACCAACGGACCTGTATTAGCAGAAGTAGGTAAGTGAAGAAGCACATGGTGTTTATGAGAGCATTTTTTACAGGCAGAGTGTTTCCTGGGACAGTAAGTAGACATATGAGAAGAATTTAAGCAAATGAAGCATAGTTTAGAGTTTTCCACAGCTTTACGACGATCAGATATATTAAGAGATAGAAACTTTTTACATTCAGAAATCCAATGACCTGTTACTTTACAAAAATTACAGAAAGATTTTTTAATAATCTTGTTAGGTTCACTTGATGAAGCAACTAACGTTTTCTTAGTATTAGAAGGCAACGGACCACATTCCAGGGTGACTAATTCTAAAGCTTCACAGCGGTGTGAGAGATATTTTATAAAAGCTTGAAGTGTAGGAGTCTCAGATGAGTCTCTTTGAATTTCATAGTCTCGGTAAGTAACAAAGTCAAGTTTTTGGGTTAATAAAAATAATATAAATAATTCTCCCAAATTAGGCATATTCATAGAAAGCAGTGCATCATAGTTTTGATTAAAAGTATTTATAAAATTCCTAAGTGAGTGTGCAGAAGGCTTATTTATTTTAGATATATCAAAAATTGCTTTTACATGCCTATTCAAGATTAATAATTTGTTATCATACCTTTCATTAACTAGTTTCCATGCCTTAGAATAATTAGCCGCAGAACATTCAAGATTAATTATAGTAGTAGCTGCTTCTCCTGAAAGAGAGGATTTTAAATAGAAGAACTTGTGAATGTCTTGCAGTTTTTCATTGTTGTGCACCATACATGTATAAATATCCTTGAATGACAACCATTGTTCACTTTGTCCACTGAAGATAGGTAGTTTGATAGCTGGCAGAGAAGGATTGTCCGCTGAACGGAAGCTGTCATTCATTAGACTTGAGTTTCGTCGGCGTTCTTTTTCCTCTTCTTGGAAGGTTTGAAGGTCATCGACTTTAGAGGTTAAGGTTAACATTAATTCCTGATATTTTTCCTCGATATTAAATCCCTCCTTGTTATATTTATCTTCGTTAATGGCCTCAAGTTCCATTTGGATGTTTTCGAATTTGCAGTACAGATCCTTTAATTGTTGTATGTACATATTTACCGCTCGAAGAGTAGGCTTTCCAACTTGAAATTTATTTGCAAGCGCAGTTATTTTTCCTTTTATGTATTTTCTAGAGGAAACTAGTTTTTCTTCGGCCATTATAGCTGTTTAATTAATAATTATTATTGAACCAAAACGTGGCGTCAATAATGGCGGTCGTCGTACCTGTGGCGTTGTTCCGATTTTACGAAATATGTCGTCGCGTGCGCCGCTGTCGACTTTTTTGCAATAATCCGTGAGAAGAACCAAAAATATGGTGGAGAGAGAATAGAAAGTCGCTGGTTTTTTACAAAATTTAGTATAATTTTTGAGAGCGTTTAACTATGCGACATTACTTGACAAGATACAGGAAGAGAAGGAAAGTTACACAGACAAATAATTTAAGCTAAACATCAAAATTAACACAGAGTACTTAACAATGATTAATGCAAGTTAACCAGGAATTATAGTTTTTTAAGTTATATACATTTTTGACTAATTAACACTTTACATGCCATATAATGCCATTCCAAAGATATAAGTTTTTGTGATGGATAATATAATTTTAACTAGATCAAATCTTTCAGTTTTATTAGACAATAGCGTAATTATAAAAATTTCACAATTTAAATAATCCTGTTTTGAAAATATATTACTCCCAGGATTGCTCAGGTTTTTAGTTTTGCTACACAAGTAAAAACACGTGTTTTGAATAGGAATAAATGGTGTTAATGTTAAAATACACAATTTTTAGCAGCAATACAGGCAGAACTCATATTTCATTATAAGCCCGTCGTTTAAGCAAACTAACAATTAAACTAGCAACTAAGCAATTGTTATTCATTTTCCTGAGTAATGAAAATTTTAAACCCATTCATCTCAAAATATAAGTTTTTGAGTTGTACCGCTATTGCTGCACATGACCGATATATCAATATACTGAACCGGTAATATGATATGGCTTGGGTCTGGAAAATATTTCTGATGGAATACAAGGTACTATAACTATCAAACAATAATATTAACCAATCATGTTTTAAACAATGAAACCAAATTATGATCCGTTCTAGTGTGCTAGAGCCCCCTTATCCACGGATTTGAGAAAAAATCCATTGGGTCCTAGTTAAGAAGTTTCAAACTTCATAATGTTTGTCAATTATACTAATATGAATACTATTTTGAAGACACAACCTTCTCTTGAGTCCTCTAGCATTGAAGCGGACTTTTACAGCCTTATTCCAAAATTCCGAATGGTTCAGGCGGCAAAATAAATTGTTAGTGAATAAAAGCATTCGCGCTGTGAAAATGTTATTACTAATGTCAATAAATGAGGCTAAATAATTATGATTCGACTGAAGCTCTTCATATATGTTCATCTGCATCATCGGGCTCGTGGACACTTCCCGGCGGAAGAGTTCGCAGCATATTTAACCTGTAATAAATAAGTTATTCTTTAATAATGTATAGATAGAACATTAGTTTGCAAAGGTAGTCTTACAGACAATCTTGGCATTGATATCCTCTGAGTAGAATAGACCACCCTCATTTCTTACCGAGGTGTCGCGAAAACCGATTAAGGTAAGTTGACGTCGGGCAGGCGACCGGTCGTAAGATACCAAATCATGTGATAACATGTTTAAAACATGTTGTGCCTACCCCATTTAGAGTGGGATAAGGGTAGGAGAATGATGCATTGACAAATAACAGAGATTTTAAATTTTAAAAATATATTTTTAGCTTCTACTGGTCTTAAATAGTGTCTGGAAAATATTTTTTTCGTGTCTATAACTTTGTCTACAGTTATATTTTAAGTATAGAATAGAGACTATAATTATAAATTTTGTTTTTTTAATAATAAAATATAAGGGGTATCTGTGACAATCTTTGTGTTATGTTAAATATCTTTGATTTTGTACTGTTAGCAGTACCAGGCTAAAAATATTATGCTTTCCAAATACTGTATTGTATGTGACAAAGTTCCAATGATCATCACTAATATGTCTTTTAAGCTATTCTTATATCACACACTTTTTTGCATCACTATAATAGAGGAAAAATTGTACCAAACATTTTTTGTTATATCTCAAACGGATTAGGCAGTTAGCCCATTAGACATATAAGCTTCAGTTTTAATAGAAAGTGAAATGGACAGACTGACATACTTTACATCAAATATTTACTTGCCTTCATCTAGTCAAATCAATTGACCTAATCATGTGCTTCATCCCATAAAGCATCAACAGCATATAGCCCTTAGACGTCATCCCAATGAGTACTCTCTTTGGCTATGACCAGGTTCATCTGAAAATTATTGCAAATACATTTTAATAAATATGGAACAAGCTATGGATAGCTCAGCGGTGAGGCCGTTCGACTCTGTAAAGACGATCATGGGTTTATACCCCGCGCAGGCACATGTCTAATTGACAATTGCAATTTATGACACGCTTTTCGGTAAAGGAAAATATGGTAAGGAAATCCGCATACTTCTAGCGAATTCTAGGGATATGCGTAACCTACCAATCCGCATTGGAGCAACGCGATGGTAGGTCTTTGCTACAATACTTCTCTCCAAAAAACGGATAGAGGAAGCTTATGGTTCCCACTGCTGGGATGGATAACAGGCCGTTACTTTAAACATACACATGCCAATTTTTGTGTTTACAAACAAAAATGATTTATATTTGAAACATTTTAACTCACTTGAAGAATATCAGCCATTGTATCAGATATTAATGAATTCATTGCAACAACAGTAGCAGTGCCTTGACCAGACACAGTTACTCAGACAAAAAATCTAGTTGAAATGTGCATAACTAAATGGGATAGTATGTTAAAGTATCTTGAACAAATAACTTTCTGTTTAATAATTAAAGTATGTCTGTAATCCATATTGTCTGTCGCAGAAAGAATAAAAACTATTCAGAAATAACCACCTAAAACATAGAATATAACTGATATTGGGTATGACATATGATATACAACACTTCAATAAAGCATACACAATAAATATTACTATAGAAGGAAAAGTTTTATTTTTATTATTTTAGTTTTATTTTTACTTATATTTTAAAATTAAAAAATAAAACTTCCCTATATTATCACAGTTCAATAAAAACACTAAGGATATACTATAATGCTATATGCTTCGAGGTCCCTGCTTTATACCTTGTAAACATATTAAATAGACAATAGGTTGAGATATACAAATAAATATATATATAAATTGAAAAACACTAGCTTAAATTGTACTATATATTATAGAAAAAGAATATAGCACGAAAAATACTATATTTTTATGGCTAATTGCAATTGTCGTGCTTTTTTTAATTAACTGTGAATGGAACGCACCCGCAGCACTGCATAGGGAATGTTTGAACGAAACTCATTCATGTATTTACGGGGCTTAGTTAGTTAGTAACTCTAACTCCGTGTCATTATCCAGCGAAAAGTAATAAAAAATAATCATGGAAAAATAAATAATGATTGAAAATAGATGTGTCCTATTTTTTTTCCTGAATTTCCTAAAAGTACTATATTTTTTTGATTTAAAAAGAAAAATAGTATTTTTCTTCAAAAAAAAGGTGGCAACCCTAATCGCGCCCTTTTTGATTAAATAGGGGCAACACTGTGCCGTTATTGTTTCCGGTGGAGTCTTACTATATATACCGATAAAACGTTTCAGTGACATTCAGTCCTTGTTCGTCATTCAAGAGAAGTGCATCTCGGAACGAGAATTGTTGTATTCCTATTATATCGTGTTATTGTATATAGTGTGCGTTAACAAGAAGTTTATGGAATTGTCTAATTTTAATTAAAAATCATTTGTTGGTTTATATATTTTTGCGTAAGTAAAAAGTGATTACAGTTATATATTACGTATAACAAACGTTTCAGGTGAGTCAGTACGTTTCAATTTTCTTCGTATTAAATAGTGCAAAAGTATAGTTTATTTGTTATTAAGTTTTGGATAACTACTCACATTTTATCCGAGAATGTTTGTTGAAATTCAAACATATGAGTTGTTGAGTTTGTGATAGTAAATGTATATAGTGCTTGTGTATGGTGGTGGCGGTGGTGGAGGTTTGTGCATGTGTTTTTTACGAATCCTGCATGTATCAGGTATGATAACCAATTGTCCACTCTACATTTAGCATTATATACATTTTCTATTTTACTTCATCGCCGATTATAGCAAAATAATTTTATTATTACTTTTGCATAATTACTCTGTTTTAATCATAGCTTAGGTAAATATAGACATTGTAATCTTTAATATTTAATGACTAGCAGCGTCTGACTGCCCTCCTGTAAAAGCTGCAGGGCTTTTTCTTCTCATTTAACAGTATGGTTGAGGTGGACACTGCAGTGTTCTTTCTTCCCATACTGTGTAGGCGTTTTGTTGGTAATGTTTGTTTTCTGTATTTTTATTTTTTTTTTATTTTTTTTTTATTTTATTTTATTAGGCCATCAACAATATATACATTATTAACATGTTGAAAAGTTACATGATACCTTAAAAATAGAAAAACTAAATGCTATATTAATTAAAGACGGCTACAACATTTCCAAAAATAACAAACATTCATACTAAGATATTAAAAGGATACAAAAACACTGATTATGTAACTAGGTATTAGTTAAAAGTTTTAGGAGGGATTTTTTAAACATTGTTTCGGAATCGTGCATTATATCTAACATATTACCCTTCGATAGCTTATTATATTGACGCATAAGTCTATTCAAGGGAGAGTTGTGTCCTAGATTTGTCTTTGAAGGCCATTCCGCGAACAACTTCCGTATTTGGGCACGAGGTTGTCGATTTGGTATTGCAAAGCTAATTTGCTTTAATAGGGATGGACAATCTATGACACCTCTTAGCAATTTTAACAGAAACATACTGTCTAAGAGAGATCTTCGATTCCGTAGTGATATTAAATTAAAGTGCGTCAGTCTATCATCATAACTTTTTAGTCTTTTTGCCAACCCATATTGATATGAAAGATGCCAAAGGAATCTTTTTTGTATCGACTCAATACGTTTCGCATACACTTCATAAAAAGGATTCCAGACGACGCTGCAATATTCGACTTTGGAACGGACAAGACAATTAAAAACTACAATTTTAGTCTGTGGATTTTTAAATTCTTTAGTGTTCCGCAACACAAAACCGAGAGTTCTTAAAGAGTTTTTAACTATGTGGTCTATATGAATATTGAACCTGAGGCTGCTGTCTAAAATTACACCCAGATCACGAATGGATTGATTTCTTTTCAATGGTGTGTTGCTAATACGGTATAAATTCTGTATAGGATTGCGTGATCTTGTGAATTGAACATAACTACATTTGTCGGCATTCAGATCCATTCCATTGACCTTACACCAATATGTCAAATTATGTAAATCCTCTTGTAACATCAGTGAATCCGAAGAATTTTTTATTGACTTATAAATTTTTAAGTCATCTGCGAATAACAATCCTTTTGAATGTCTGAGGCACAAAGTAATGTCGTTTATAAAGATATTGAACAATAAAGGCCCTAAATGTGAACCTTGTGGGACACCGGAAGAATTATAGAATATATTTGATTCTTGACCATTTATGACTACTTTAGATGTCCTCGCATTTAAGTAAGACCAGCACCATTGTAAAAATAAACCATTTATACCAAGAGACTCGAGTTTATATAATAGTATATGGTGTGGAACGCGATCAAACGCTTTTGCGAAATCCATATATATAACATCCACTGTACCACGTGAGTCAACAGCGCGGGATAAATACTCCACAAATGAAATCAAGTTAGTAGTGGTAGACCTATTTTTTACAAAACCATGCTGAAATGGTGTGATTTTTTGCTTAAAGTAAGAAATAAGGACTGGATAAAGCACTTGCTCAAAAATTTTTGCAAAGGTCGATAAGATAGAAATCGGTCTGTAATTTTTTACAAAACTTTTCTCATCACTTTTGTATAAGGGAACCACTCGTGCCTCCTTCCAAATTTGCGGAAAAGTGCCTTCTTTCAATGAGGTATTAAAGATAATTGTAAGAGGCCGTGCTAAAGCTGAAGCGCACTTTACCACAAATACAGAAGGAATGCCATCCGGGCCAGCTCCTTTATTAGGATCAAGTCTTTTTAAAGCTTTAAATGTGGTTTCTATGTCCAATATGATATTGCTCAAGCTGTTAGATTCAAATGTTTTTTTGCTGGTCGACTGAGAGAAGTCTTGCACAGATGATGCTGAAGTGAAAGTTGATGAAAAGTGAGAAGCAAAGAACCCACAAATAGTATGTGCATCTGAGGAAGTCATATTATTATATTTCATTTCGCTCGGGTATAAACTCTTACCATTTCTTTTAGTTTTTAAAAACGACCAGAAAAACTTGGGATTGGACCTCAGTGTCATTTCTAATCGACTTAAATATGCATTGTAACAAACTAATTGCATTTTCCGGCACCTGTTTTTGAGGATTTCAAAACTAATTATATCGCGAGGATTACCATTATATTTCTTTATTTTTATTCGATACTTATATTTTTCACGCAGTAGATTAATAAGATTAGGAGTAAACCAGGGTGGATACTTGTTTTTATTCTTAACTGATTTTGGGACTCGATCCTGAATAAATTTGTAAATGTAACTATAGAACTTAGAAACCATTTCGTTCACATTTTTACAACTATTCAATATTTTATCCCAAGCAACACTGTTTATATCATTGATTATATGTTCGTAATTAGCTTTAAAAAAATGTAAGCGCGTTGAACGTTCAGCAGTTTTTAAGAAAAGGTCGTTATTTAAAGATAGCTTAAAAAATAAGGCAGGATGAAGCTTGTCAATACCGACAAGTGGGTCCTTGTGTTGAGCTACACTTTTTATTTCAATATTACTTAAGACAAGATCTAATATTTTGTCTTTACAATTATTTATATAATTATATTGATTCAATGAGTTGATATGTATGAAATCAATGAACATATTAGCATAATGACTATTATTACTTGTGGGATTTAAGTATAAGCTGTCAGATTTAAAAGTCCATTGAATGCAACTAAAATTAAAGTCACCCACAATGACATAATTACAACAAGGAGAAGAATTTAAAACACGACTGGTGTTATCCACGAAATGTTTCACTATGTGTTTCTGAATCGGTGGAGGAAGGTATGCGGCGCATATTAGCAATTCTGATTGTGTTGTGTAAGATTCAAATGAAGACAAGCCTACCCAAAGATCTTCACATTTTGACTCGTAATTGACTATACGCTTGGAATTCAATCTTTTAGTAACCGCAATAAGAACACCACCTCCGTCTTTCTTACTATGAAAGCCGCTTGTCTCACGATCTCTCCTATAAACCACATATCTATCATCAAAGAGCTCATAATCAAAGACACCTCCATTCAACCATGTCTCTGTTAAAACAACAATATCAAAATCATTGCAAATAATATTATTAAAAAACTCAATTGTTTTCGTACGGAACTGTATCGTCGAACATTAGCTTCAAAAGCGCGCTACTTTGTAAGACGTTTTATTAACGGGCTAGCCATTATAAAGGTGTCGTACTGATTTCTGAAATTGCGCAGTTTTGGTAATTCGTACGTCATTAATTTTTACATTTTTTTTTGTAATGGTTATGTGTTGCGGTTGGCAAAGAGCCGGTATTTGGCACCTGCAATACATGTAAAACCTTAATTCTTTTCCCAGTCGCTTTTGGCTACTGATGTTTGAGTGCACGCTTACATCTGTGGCTGAAATTACGGGAATCTAACTTAGCTTCATAAATTCAGACTTCACTTGAGTATTAGTTACCTCAAATGCATTTTCTCAAATTACAGAGGTCCTGGTGGTTGTCGCTACTGTTCGGCCTGGCGCTGTTCGAGCGCTCGAGGCGACGGCGGAGCGACAGCAGTTGCGGCATAGCCGGACGGGCCGGCCTGGGGTGAGGGGCGGCGGCACGTCTCCATTGGCAGCAGCGAGGCCAGACCAGCGTAGCTCGTGGAGTCAAGAGGCCAGCTGTCGGACTGCCCTCCTGTAAAATTAATCCATTAATTTCATTCAATCCACTAATTTTTACATTTTTTTTTTGTAATGGTAATGTGTTGCGGTTGGCAAAGAGCCGGTATTTGGCACCTGCAATACATGTAAAACCTTAATTCTTTTCCCAGTCGCTTTTGGCTACTGATGTTTGAGTGCACGCTTACATCTGTGGCTGAAGTTACGGGAATCTAACTTAGCTTCATAAATTCAGACTTCACTTGAGTATTAGTTACCTCAAATGCATTTTCTCAAATTACAGAGGTCCTGGTGGTTGACGCTACTGTTCGGCCTGGCGCTGTTCGAGCGCTCGAGGCGACGGCGGAGCGACAGCAGCTGCGGCATAGCCGGACGGGCCGGCCTAGGGTGAGGGGCGGCGGCACGTCTCCATTGGCAGCAGCGAGGCCAGACCAGCGTAGCTCGTGGAGTCACGAGGCCAGCTGTCGGACTGCCCTCCTGTAAAATTAATCCATTAATTTCATTCAATCCATTAATTTTTACATTTTTTTTTTTGTAATGGTAATGTGTTGCGGTTGGCAAAGAGCCGGTATTTGGCACCTGCAATACATGTAAAACCTTAATTCTTTTCCCAGTCGCTTTTGGCTACTGATGTTTGAGTGCACGCTTACATCTGTGGCTGAAATTACGGGAATCTAACTTAGCTTCATAAATTCAGACTTCACTTGAGTATTAGTTACCTCAAATGCATTTTCTCAAATTACAGAGGTCCTGGTGGTTGACGCTACTGTTCGGCCTGGCGCTGTTCGAGCGCTCGAGGCGACGGCGGAGCGACAGCAGCTGCGGCATAGCCGGACGGGCCGGCCTGGGGTGAGGGGCGGCGGCACGTCTCCATTGGCAGCAGCGAGGCCAGACCAGCGTAGCTCGTGGAGTCACGAGGCCAGCTGTCGGACTGCCCTCCTGTAAAATTAATCCATTAATTTCATTCAATCCATTAATTTTTACATTTTTTTTTTGTAATGGTTATGTGTTGCGGTTGGCAAAGAGCCGGTATTTGGCACCTGCAATACATGTAAAACCTTAATTCTTTTCCCAGTCGCTTTTGGCTACTGATGTTTGAGTGCACGCTTACATCTGTGGCTGAAATTACCGGAATCTAACTTAGCTTCATAAATTCAGACTTCACTTGAGTATTAGTTACCTCAAACGCATTTTCTCAAATTACAGAGGTCCTGGTGGTTGACGCTACTGTTCGGCCTGGCGCTGTTCGAGCGCTCGAGGCGACGGCGGAGCGACAGCAGCTGCGGCATAGCCGGACGGGCCGGCCTGGGGTGAGGGGCGGCGGCACGTCTCCATTGGCAGCAGCGAGGCCAGACCAGCGTAGCTCGTGGAGTCACGAGGCCAGCTGTCGGACTGCCCTCCTGTAAAATTAATCCATTAATTTCATTCAATCCATTAATTTTTACATTTTTTTTTTTGTAATGGTAATGTGTTGCGGTTGGCAAAGAGCCGGTATTTGGCACCTGCAATACATGTAAAACCTTAATTCTTTTCCCAGTCGCTTTTGGCTACTGATGTTTGAGTGCACGCTTACATCTGTGGCTGAAATTACGGGAATCTAACTTAGCTTCATAAATTCAGACTTCACTTGAGTATTAGTTACCTCAAATGCATTTTCTCAAATTACAGAGGTCCTGGTGGTTGACGCTACTGTTCGGCCTGGCGCTGTTCGAGCGCTCGAGGCGACGGCGGAGCGACAGCAGCTGCGGCATAGCCGGACGGGCCGGCCTGGGGTGAGGGGCGGCGGCACGTCTCCATTGGCAGCAGCGAGGCCAGACCAGCGTAGCTCGTGGAGTCACGAGGCCAGCTGTCGGACTGCCCTCCTGTAAAATTAATCCATTAATTTCATTCAATCCATTAATTTTTACATTTTTTTTTTTGTAATGGTAATGTGTTGCGGTTGGCAAAGAGCCGGTATTTGGCACCTGCAATACATGTAAAACCTTAATTCTTTTCCCAGTCGCTTTTGGCTACTGATGTTTGAGTGCACGCTTACATCTGTGGCTGAAATTACGGGAATCTAACTTAGCTTCATAAATTCAGACTTCACTTGAGTATTAGTTACCTCAAATGCATTTTCTCAAATTACAGAGGTCCTGGTGGTTGACGCTACTGTTCGGCCTGGCGCTGTTCGAGCGCTCGAGGTGACGGCGGAGCGACAGCAGCTGCGGCATAGCCGGACGGGCCGGCCTGGGGTGAGGGGCGGCGGCACGTCTCCATTGGCAGCAGCGAGGCCAGACCAGCGTAGCTCGTGGAGTCACGAGGCCAGCTGTCGGACTGCCCTCCTGTAAAATTAATCCATTAATTTCATTCAATCCATTAATTTTTACATTTTTTTTTTGTAATGGTAATGTGTTGCGGTTGGCAAAGAGCCGGTATTTGGCACCTGCAATACATGTAAAACCTTAATTCTTTTCCCAGTCGCTTTTGGCTACTGATGTTTGAGTGCACGCTTACATCTGTGGCTGAAGTTACGGGAATCTAACTTAGCTTCATAAATTCAGACTTCACTTGAGTATTAGTTACCTCAAATGCATTTTCTCAAATTACAGAGGTCCTGGTGGTTGACGCTACTGTTCGGCCTTGCGCTGTTCGAGCGCTCGAGGCGACGGCGGAGCGACAGCAGCTGCGGCATAGCCGGACGGGCCGGCCTGGGGTGAGGGGCGGCGGCACGTCTTCATTGGCAGCAGCGAGGCCAGACCAGCGTAGCACGTGGAGTCACGAGGCCAGCTGTCGGACTGCCCTCCTGTAAAATTAATCCATTAATTTCATTCAATCCATTAATTTTTACATTTTTTTTTTGTAATGGTAATGTGTTGCGGTTGGCAAAGAGCCGGTATTTGGCACCTGCAATACATGTAAAACCTTAATTCTTTTCCCAGTCGCTTTTGGCTACTGATGTTTGAGTGCACGCTTACATCTGTGGCTGAAGTTACGGGAATCTAACTTAGCTTCATAAATTCAGACTTCACTTGAGTATTAGTTACCTCAAATGCATTTTCTCAAATTACAGAGGTCCTGGTGGTTGACGCTACTGTTCGGCCTGGTGCTGTTCGAGCGCTCGAGGCGACGGCGGAGCGACAGCAGCTGCGGCATAGCCGGACGGGCCGGCCTGGGGTGAGGGGCGGCGGCACGTCTCCATTGGCAGCAGCGAGGCCAGACCAGCGTAGCTCGTGGAGTCACGAGGCCAGCTGTCGGACTGCCCTCCTGTAAAATTAATCCATTAATTTCATTCAATCCATTAATTTTTACATTTTTTTTTTGTAATGGTTATGTGTTGCGGTTGGCAAAGAGCCGGTATTTGGCACCTGCAATACATGTAAAACCTTAATTCTTTTCCCAGTCGCTTTTGGCTACTGATGTTTGAGTGCACGCTTACATCTGTGGCTGAAATTACGGGAATCTAACTTAGCTTCATAAATTCAGACTTCACTTGAGTATTACTTACCTTCCTTTAGTTGCACTTAGTCTAGTGCTATTCCATCTCTGAAAATAATTTTAAAAAATTAAAAAAATTAAAAATTGTTACTATTCAAATAGAACCTCTTATGAACAAGGTTGTATTTGAATCTATAATATGAATAGTTGTTCTATAATATAAAAAAAATGTTGTCTGTGTCATTATACATTGATTTGTTAAGAAAGAGTAAATGGGTTCACTTTTAGAAAAATTGCTTTTTATTATTGCATAAGTATGAAGGAGAAATATTGTTAGTTATTTAATTTCTGTTAGATATAAACATTTGCACATTTTAAGTGATTTATAAATTACATAAATATTTACTTTCAGTTTTATAGAACAGTCTTTTAATATTGCTGTTATTCTTTCATTCATTACACATACTATTATATCTTTTATTAGCACTGTAAATGTAAAGATATCTCAAATCATAACTATAAATAACATCATGTGACAATCATATTAAAATAAAAAATTACTCTTAATCTTGGATCTGAGGATTCTTGAATCTGCAATTAATCAATCAATCGTTTAATCAATCGTAAATTTAAATTTTGCTTTTGCTTTTTAATTAAAAATCAACAATAGTGTTATATAAAGCAATATACCCTACATTGCTTTATACAGAATAAACTTGCTCTCTTTTGCTATTTACTCCCTTTTCATCGGAGTCTCATTATAAAAAACTTGACAATCATTTTTAAAGTTCTAATATAATACAATGAAGTATACAACTTCAATTAAAAAATACTTCTAAAAAAAAATATTAAGTAGACCATTTAAGTTATGTCCAAATTATTCATAACTAAGATAGATACACACTTATGATCAATTAGAACAACTTCTAAAAAACTTTCACTTTAATGTTCCATTATTAATCATTTATTGCACTACAAGACACTAGAAGCTATATAAAATCGCAAGACATATCCTTAATATAATAATGAATATAGCTAATTCATCAATCGAAATTAATGTACATATCATAATTTTTATATAACGATAACTAAGTCAAATATGAAATAAAAATTATACTGCATGTTAAAGGTTTTAGGCTATCCATGCAAGGTTAGGTTATTCTATTTAGATGTGAGAATGTAAATTTTAAGAAAGCTCTTACTATTATTGAGATGCACAAAATTCATTAAAACTCAACACTTACATTTATATAATGATTAAGTAAATCCTCTTCTTATTGTTTTATAACTGCACGTTTCTTCGTTGTTATATTTCTCATTTTAAGAAATATCTCAACAGCTACTGGTGAAATAAGACTTGATACATTTAATTTGCTTCTAGTGATATTTGTTTCAAGAATTTTGCTAACTAAATTAAAACAAAATTATACATTTTAGTAAAAATTAAAGTACTAGAACTTTACAACGGGAAATTTAAAAATTTAATACACCGCCCATTCATTAATAAAATCAACTTGTTGTCTTGTTATATGATAGATAGTCAAAATGAGAATGAGTGCGTAAAAATATGTATGTAGGAGTGGAGCGAGATGCAGCTGAGACTATTTTAATACGATTCATTCATAAATACGTACATGTGCAAGAGGGATGCGAGATAACATGTGTTGGCGCCTGTAGTAAAACCGCCCTGTAACTGAGTACATCAATTGTCACATCAGAGGTTATTGTGGTTAGCTTACTGGATTTTTATTAATTACTGCGAATATTTCTTATCGTTTAACCGTTTTGTGGTTAAAATGAATCGCACTGTTTATAAAAGTAATACGAGACAGATCATATTTAAGGTTTTTCAAGAATTTATGAGTGAATTTCAAACGGGAAAGTTATTTTCTGATTTGGGGGAGATGTTTACGGTCGAACAGCTAAAATAACAGGTATGTACTCGTATTTTAATGTTAGACACTGTAACAGAAATAAAATTGTACATTTTTAAGTGATAATTTAGCTTTGTGATAATATTGTTTACGAATTTTAAAAGGTTATGTTATTGTAGGTATAGCTTTCCTATATTACCACGCTTAGAAAATTTTGATACTTTCGTATTTTTATTACAATGTTTGAATTTTTTTTTTCTTCCAGGTGTTTCTGAAAGCACCGTTCGACGTATAGTGGACGAGGGTATGAAAAATGGAGGCAAATTTGTAACGCCTGAAAAAAAAAAGGAAGGGCCGACCTAGTAAACCGATTGATGATTTCAGTCTATGTGCCATTCGTCAAAAAGTTCAATTTTTCTACACAGTCAAAAAAGAAGTACCTACGCTAAGAAAACTATTAGCTGTGGTGAAACAAGACTTAGATTTTGATGGCAGCCATGAACTTCTCAGACAGATATTACATTCAATTGGATTTAAGTTCAAAAAATGCAAAACAAATAGACTGGCGCTTATAGAAAAGCCAATTATAGCTTCAAAACGTGAATATTATTTGAAGCAAATTCTTGAAAATAGAAGATTGCCAGAAGAGCTTCAAAAAAACATAATTTATTTAGATGAAAGTTATATTCATGACTCCTACAAAGTAACTAAATGTAAGTGTTTGGTGGACTAGTGCGGGTGTCGTTCACTACAGCTTTAATCTTAAATCTGGTCAGACGATTACGGCAGATATCTATTGTCAGCAACTGCAAACCATGATGGAAAAGCTAGCTGCTAAACAACCGAGGCTGGTCAATCGCTCTAGGCCACTGCTGCTTCAGGACAACGCTAGACCACACACTGCACAACAGACGGCTACCAAATCAGAGGAGCTTCAATTAGAATGTCTTAGACATCCACCGGACTCTCCGGACCTTGCTCCAACAGATTACCATTTTTTTCGCAATTTGGATAACTACTTGCAAGGAAAAAAATTCAACTCCGATGGGGCAGTCCAAACCGCCTTCAAAGATTTTATTGATTCCCACCCGAATGGTTTTTTTAGTAAGGGGATCAATGAACTACCTATGAGATGGCAAAAGTGCATACATAGCAATGGTACATACTTTGATTAAATAAATATATTTCATTAAAAAAACGACTTTATGTTCCTCCCATAGAAAACGCCAATTTCATTTGTAAGGACCTAATATATATAATGCTAAATGTAGAGTGGACAATCGGTTATCATACCTGATACATGCAGGATTCGTAAAAAATACATGCACAAAATCGCAAAGCAAAGGCTTTGCGATTTCTATCTCCTGATGATGCTTCGGTTGCGGGGCGAAACGATTGTTGAGTTTGTGAAAGTGAACGTATATAGTGCTTGTGTATCGTGGTGGCGGTGGTGGAGGTTTGTGCATGTGTTTTTTACGAATCCTGCATGTATCAGGTATGATAACCGATTGTCCACTCTACATTTAGCATTATATATATTTTCTATTTTACTTCATCGCGGATTACAGCAAAATAATTTTATTATTACTTTTGTTTTTTTTTTCAAATGAAGTATCAAAATTTATTAATCGAAGTATATAGAGATACCATGTAAAAAACAGTGGCGCCCTCCTTTTTTTTCACGACTTTCTTGACGGACTATATATCAGGACATGTGTGATTAGTCAAAAAGAAGTAGGTAAATGTTCTCATTACCCATTTTTTTTATTTACGTATAAATAACTTTATGAACCTATTGAGTTTTCCAAATAAAAGATACGGCTCTTTATTGGAAGGACAACATTTTCTTAACTTTCAATACCCTTCCCTAACCAATGATAATTTATTATAATGTAAACTACATAATGTTAGCATTATATATTTGTGAAAGAGTTGTAAAACAAATAAAGATAAACATATATAAATAAATTTTTTTGCATGGAAGAAGAACAAGGATTTAGAGCTTTATTAGCTCATTTGAAATGCCATGTAATTTTTTTTCTTTCTGCCAGGTCTAGCATAACCATTGATAACCAAGAGTTTATTTCATATAATATATATATGTTATTTGTCTGCATACATAATATCTTGATTACTATCGAAGTTATTCGTCTATGGTTTAATTGCCATTTTTCCTATTTGTGTGAGAAAGAAGTGTGACTAAAAAATGTATGAAACCATATTGTTTTAGTACAGTGATGATTTTATGACCGTTCATCATCAAGTAAGTTAAAAACGATTCAGATTCTTGACGTGTATTTTCTATATATCGTTTTTTATCGAATATAAATATAGTTGCTGGGCCTGTATGTTTATCACAATTGACGGATGTCCTTGTATATTTTGCAAGAAGCAGAGTGGCGGTAATTTTGATTTTCATTTACGATTTCGATGTAATATGTGATTTATGTTAAAAAATAAAGTTAAATATGGGCAGTTCAGAAGAAAATATTCTTACAAGTGCATGTAAAATTGAAAACAATGTTGAAAACAAAAATGAACAAGAAGGTGACAATTCGGAAAACGATGTTACAGATGTTACAGACTCAGCATTAAATGTAAGTCTAGCTTCTAATACATCGCTAAACGACGGCAGTACGTTCAAAGAAGGTGAAACTGCCAGTGCTGGTAACTCGAAAAAAACAAAAAAGAAATTTAGGCATGGGAAAAAAGGGCATGTTCCCTGCCCCAATTTAGAGCGTAGCGCTGTTCGAAGACTTCATCATACTGGCACAAAATTTAAACAGAGTAAGAAACGAGCACAAAGTTTTCCTTCAATTTCTAAGTATTTCCTACCAAACAAAAGACCGCGCAAAGAAGCTTTTATTCCACCCACAAAATTTCTTCTAGGAGGAAATATCTCTGATCCATTGAACTTAAATAGTTTACAAGATGAAAATGTTAACAGAGCTATGAATGCTGTGACACCAGAGTCCTCTCCATTACCTACACCTCCAAGACACAAGGCAAAGATTGATGTTATAATTCCGCCTAACATTAGAGATCCCCTTAATCTCATGGAGCCTTTAGATAACGCTGAGTATGAGAAGAGACTTGAAATGCAACAGCGCAAACCCAGAAAGAAGCCTAGAATAAGAAGGCGCACAACAGAAACAAATACTAATATACACACAAATATACCTGTGATTGAAGTTAAGCCTGAAGCAGAGGAGAAAATCAAAGAACCTTTACCTCCAGAGCCATCAACTTCCAAATCTCGAAAAAGGTCTTGTAGTGATAGTGACAATAGTTCTCAAAAGGGTAAAGATGCTAAAAAGTTGCGACGTATGGACTCATTGGACAAAATTGTAAGTCCAGTTGTCCCTCAGCCAGGAGCATGGATGCGTGCTAGACCACAGCAGCGACCCGGAGCTCAGGAACGTCCTGTATCACCACACAGGATAAAAATAAAGAGTATGTCTGAAGAAGATCAACAAATGCCAACATTTCACCCAAAAAATTCTAGATATCAATATGGAAATTATGATAGGTATGGTTATTCAAAAAAGTGATAATATTTTATTTATTCTTATGCAATTAACCTCTTAGAATTTTTCTAAATACATTTACTTTGTTGTAAGATCTTGTATACATAGAATTCACCTCTAAATAAATATTAGGAATAGAAATCTTGATTCTGCATCTAACTATTACAGATATAGATAGTACTATAATCAACTTATATTGTATTGATGCGACTGCTTTACTATAAACTTTTTTACTGAAATGAAAAAAAAATTTCAGAAAAATTCAGCATTTTTCTAGTAATTTTTTTTTTAGATATTATGGCTACCGCAACCTGAATGCCATGATGGACATCCGATTACAAGTATTTGAAATGCATCGACACTTATTTCAAAATAAAGACGTTCTGGATATTGGTTGTAACGTTGGACATATCTCTATAGCTGTGGCTAGAACACTTGGAGCGAAATCTGTTGTTGGAATTGATATAGATTCAGTGCTTATTGGTACGTAATAATTTTATATTACAATTTTATTTTATTTCTAACATGTGTACAAATAGACGTACAGGTTATTCATAGATCAATAATCAATATGAATAATGTAGCTTAATTACAATAAAAGTTAAGATCAGTCATTATAAAAATGAAATGTGTGGAAAGAATAACATATTTACCAAACTATCTTTCAGGTCGCGCAAGAAAGAACTTAAAGTCATTCATACCAGTTCCTACAGAACAAATAAAGACAGAAGAAGATAAAAAAGTTGATATAGCTGAGAAGAAGACAGAATGTGATAAGTGCAAAGAAGCAAAATGCGAGTGTTCATGTATTTCTATTGATCAAAAGCTTGATAAAGAGGAGGATTTGAAGAAAAATTTGACTGGGAAAAAATTAAAGAGACCAAGGAAGAATAGGAAATCTATCAATAAACAGGATCAGGGCCAGTGTTTTTTCCCCATGTCAATGTCAATGATGTTTGGTCCTCTCGGGGACCTAAAGGCTGATGCACCAACTCCTGTATTTCCACAAAATGTCACATTCAAACAAGTAAATACATTCATTTATTTCTATTACATATATTAAGTATTGTATAAAATAAGGTAAAAAATTGTTGTTTAATCACAATTGTAAGGCAAATCAGAAGGACAATTTTTTTTTTTCACTGTTTATAAATATAACATTGGTTAAGGATACCAGACATTTCATCACAAGTACACAATTAATTGTTGTTCACATATCATGAACAACATTTTCACACATATGAAGTACAAATTCACAATACTTGTGAAGTAATTATAATTTAAAAACTAATTTTGTGGTTTGAAAAATGAGCAATATGCAACAAATTAACATCAATAAAAGTGTTCTGTTGATCTCCTAGTATATAAACATATTTTGTTATGGCATATGTTAAGGGAAAAATATGTTTTGAGATGATTTTAGTTTAGATTTATCATTTTCCTGACAATGTCTTATCTAAGCTTTACCAATCTCTCTAATACACAGGTCCTCAACTTTGTTTTCTTACAACTTAATAGGTCTTTATTTATAAATTTTAATTTTTTTCTGGGTTTTATTTAAAAAAAACATCTAACATATGTTTTTTTTATTATTAAAGTGTTTCTTTTTTATCATAAATGTGTTATACAGGGAAATTATGTTCCACGCGAAGAAGTTGCAGTAGGGTCTGGGATGGAAAGTCCACAGTTTGACCTAATACTTTGCTTGTCTACCACCAAGTGGCTACATTTAAACTGGGGAGATGCAGGCTTGAAGCGGGCATTTCGTCGTATGTTCGCTGATTTACGCCCTGGAGGCAAACTTGTGTTAGAGGCACAGAACTGGGCAAGTTACAAAAAGAAGAAGCGATTAACGGTAAGAATATTCTCCAAAATCATGAGAAATAAATAATTCGGATTTTTTTTTGGCTTGAATCTTATCATTTATATAAAAATAGCACAATTAATTAAGTTGATAGAGGTGCTACATACATAATTATAAATGGTTTCCAAGATTCTCTTCTGTTTTAAGATCACAAGTATATTTTTAATAGTTAAAAAATTTAAATGGTAAATAGCTCGATTCTGGAAATTCAGGTTTGAAATCCAAATAACAAATTAAACAATTCTTGCAGGTTCTTTTTTGTAAGAGCAATTTTTTGACCCTGTAGTTTGTAGCTTCATTACTATCATTAATTTCCAATGATAGTTATGAATTATAACTACTTCTAAATTATTATTTAACAATACGATTATAAAATTGTAATTTTTGTTACAGCCCACTATTTACGAAAACTTCAATTCGATAGAACTATTCCCTAATAAGTTTCGAGAGTATCTACTATCGCCGGAGGTCGGGTTCAGCAAGTGTTGCATACTGGGAGTCCCGCAGCATGCAAGCAAGGGCTTCCGACGGCCTATACAATTGTACGTGAAGGGTGATTTTACGCCGAGTAAAGCGCGATGGTCGGATGCTTACGCGCCGTCATCGCATCACAAACCGGAGGCCGAACCGCCGCGGCGGACCGTGTACGCGCCCGTGGCTCCGGCGTATAGACCCAGTGATGACGCGCCGTCGTGTGGGGCCGTGACGCCTTATTCGCCGAATCTCGACTGCTGTGCGGACGACTCCCCCTTTTACAATCCCCGTAGTGACTCTTACGCGCCGTCGTACCAGCCCCCGCGGCCTACGGTGTACGCTACTCTGCCTTCGCCGCTGGGCAGTGCTTCCCCTGCTGCGTCTCCGGCGGCCTCTCCCGCGCCTCACGCGTCGCCGGCCTCCGATCCGGTGTCGGCTCGAGGTTTCCCGGCCCCTGAACGCCTGCACGACGACTGAACGCCACTTAGTGGCATATCCGCCTATCGTTTAATGTAAATATCTGTAGATCCCGTAAGATTATGTTCGGATAGGCTGAAAATATTTTATAATATTATATTCGTAACATATTAAGCTATTGATGGGTTTTATTTCTTACCCTAACCTGCTTTAATTTGTCTTTAACATGTAATTTTATAAATTTATACCTGAAATGAGTCCGTTATAATAGATTGAAATTTAATTTAATTAGTTTTAATATTGAAGGTAAGATTAGATGAAATAAGTAATCTGACAGAACTTTTGCTTGTCTGAGCTTTCAATAACAAACAATATCCAATTATGGTAGTGTGTTAACTCTTACGAGTTTTAGCGGGTATTTTGCTAATTGGATTTTTTAATAAGGTGTCAGGTGGGTTTGGCAATCCAAGACAGGTAAAATGCTATTATTCGGTGCATATAAGTCACTACATAGTACACGACGACATAATATAAAATTATTACAGAAATGTATATGGTTTTGAAATTCAAATTATGTTATAGAACTCCAACTCGGCGGTTACACTTTTGTTATTGAAGTTGTTGTTATAAAGTTGTTGTTGTTATAAATATTATTTAAAGACCATGACTGTTTCTTAAAACTTTTAATTTATTAAGAGTTTTTTCCCTATTTTAGATATTAATCGAGAGCATTGAGTTGTATTATGAAATATTTCAGTACTAAATATTTGAAAATATTACCCAACCTGTAGTAATATAAAGGTCGTTTATCATTGTAAACTGGAACATGAAAATGTACTTCGCTCTGCATCACCATATGAGATACGCAAAGACTTCCCTTAAAAGCTTGTTGCAGAGATTTTAGATGCATGAAATATTATGCAGATGTCTTTATGTATTAAATTACGCCGTGTGGTATCCGGCGGAATAGAATAGTGCCACCCTCATTTCTTACCGAGATGTAAAAGGCGATTAAGATAAGTTGACCCGCCGTGTGGTGTCCGGCTGAGTAGAATAGACCACCCTCATTTCTTACCGAGGTGTCGTAAAAGGCGACTAAGGTAAGTTGACCCACCGTGTGGTATCCGGTTAAGTAGAATAGACCACCCTCTTTCTTACCGAGGTGTCGTAAAATACGACTATGGTAAGTTGATGTCAGGCGGCCGGTCGTAAAATACGTAACCAAATCATGTGACAACATGTTTATAACATGTTGTGTCGACCCCAATTAGAGTGGGATAAGGGCAGGAAGATGATGTCTTTACGTATTAAAATTCGAAATTTCAATTTGCAATTTTTTGACTTCGTATCATCAGCAATTGATAGAATTACGCGTTACTTTGCGGAGATCCATAACACAATTAATAATGAAGTTATTTTGCTATATCCGTGATTAAATCCTTTCGTTTCGGTAGATTAGGAACAAGGCGCGTTTTGATAGAATTTATAATAACCCAAAAATTTCTATGGATTTCTTAATACGTTTTTTTGGACGAAACTAATATTGCATTGATGATATTTAATAAAAGAATATTGAATTTTACGAACAACTTTCTTCAAAATTTTTTATATTTTTTATGTTTAATTGTGCGCTTTTAACTTGATTTACTTTAAGTTTGGAATATCTACAAACAAAATGTATCGAAGTATCGCTTATTACAAATAAGTATTAATTTTTCTGAATATTATTAGATTTTTATTTGTTTTTATATGACAGTATAAATCAAAGACAATGTTAAGTTAAGGAAAATAATAAGGATATAGTATCTCATGATCTACCACTAATAATTCAAAATTATAAACGTAATAAAACCTACTGTCAATTCATTTTTACTCCATTTTATTCTATCCGGGAATCGGATATTTTACTACAAGAAAATTTATTCTCATTATTCGTAGACAACACTTTCAAACATAGTATTTTATTAAATGTGGGCTGTGGCAATAATAGTCACTATGTGGGAGAGATTACGAATAGTGTGTAAGTCAATTTATATACGTTGCGTCACACTAGCCTATAGTATATTATGTAGCATATGCGGATAATGGTTACTAATTGTGTCAACTAAAGCAGGTCATATAAATAATTTATTTTAAATAAAAATATTAGAGGATAAAAGCACCGTAATTTCCTATTTAATCTATCTCCAACTAAATACGAATTATTGTGGAACTCATCGTAAATTTTAATCATAATCTTAGCTTTACAGTCAAAGGTCCCCCCACGTTACTTAGTATAATATTTTACCCCTTACAGCTTTAGTAGTACCCTAAAATAACTTTCTTATATTATATTATTCACAGTATGCAAAGATAAAAGCCTCTTTAAATATTTAATGGTAGTTTCAATAGATTCGAAGTTACGATATGGATTAATATAAAATTTCTTTGGAATAAATACTATAATTTTATATTTTTTTTAAATAACCAATTTGTAAAAAATATGACAAAATATTTGTAATTATAGGAATGTATTAGTTTGTTACAAATATGTTTGTAAACCGAAACTTATAATGAAATTTTTAGTACAGACTATGGTGCATTATCTTACTGTGACCGACCATACGCAAACAAAAACTGTTTTATCTGTTTGATCTGATATCATCCTGTTAAATAGGTAACGGTAGGTAGGGGGTGTAAGGGGGAGGCTCGTCCCAATCAGTCTCCTCAATTGTCAACCTCACCTGCACGCGGTGCACCCTGCAGATTAACCAACGAGGCTCTGGCGACCGACCAATGGCGGTATAACCATTCATACAGCTGATCTAAATTCTACCAGACCGACAGTGGGCAGCAGCACTGTCGGTGCGACATGGTCAGCACTGCGATCACCAACCCGCAGGCCAAGCGTGGTGATTACTGGCAATACCTTCATGGCATTAAAAACAAAACCAAAGCCCCTAGTTCCCGGCAGCTCCGCTATTCCCAGCTCTGGCAGCGGTTTGGGTAACGGCGGGGCAGGGGGTGTCAAGAATCTCCGGCAGAGATTCCGCTGCCAACCCCGACGACTAGACCTGGCAACGTACAACGCACGCACTTTGAGGGAAGACGAAAAGATACTCGAGCTGGAAGAAACAGTAAGCAAGTTGCGGTGGGACGTGATAGGATTATCCGAAGTCCGAAGAGAGGGGGAGGACACGATGATCCTAAAATCCGGCAACTTGCTGTACTACCGGGAGGGCGAACAACAGTCCCAAGGTGGTGTCGGGTTTCTCGTCCACAAGTCCCTTGTCAACAACATTGTTCAAGTCGAGAGTGTGTCGAGCAGGGTCGCGTTCCTGATACTCAGAATTACCAAACGGTATTCGCTGAAGGTCATACAGGTCTACGCACCGACATCGGCACATCCGGACGAAGAGGTAGAGGCCATGTATGAGGATTTATCTAGAGCCATGCATGCCTCCAAAACCTTCTACACTGTTGTGATGGGGGATTTCAACGCAAAGCTGGGCAAGCGAAGCGGCACCGAGTTGAGAGTAGGGCAATTTGGATATGGGCAACGGAACCACAGGGGCCAGATGTTGGCCGATTTCTTGGAGAGAGAAGATCTCTATATGATGAACTCTTTCTTCAGGAAACGGCCACATCGAAAATGGACCTGGGTAAGTCCCGACGGTTCCACGAGAAACGAGATTGACTTAATCATGTCGACCAGGCGTCATATATTCAATGATGTCTCTGTGATCAATACCGTGAAAACCGGGAGCGATCACCGTATGGTTAGAGGCACATTGAATATATGCGTACAGCTGGAAAGATCCAGACTGGTGAAGTCTACGCTCCGACCAACTCGAGCTCATATTCAAAACCCCGAGAACTTTCAACTCGAGCTGAAAAACCGTTTTGATTGCTTAGCTGACTGCGCTTCTGTGGACGATGTAAATAACAGGCTAGTGGAAACTGTCCATGCGGTGGGGTCCAAATTCTATAAGACTCACCGTAAGAGAACCAATAAATTCTCGACCCAGACTCTCAAGCTCATGGACGAGAGGAACGAAATGAGGCTACAGTCTTCAGTAGACGCTTCGAGCTACCGTCTGATCAATAGAGAGATTTCTAAGGCGCAGAAATGCGACCTGAAACACTTTAACACCGAATATATTCGAGATGCTATTGAGCGTAACAGGGGCTCAAAAGTGTTCGCAAGAGATCTGTCTATTGGGCAGAGGCAGTTAACGCGACTGAAGACCGATACTGGTAGTATCATTTCATCTCGACCTGAGATTTTGGGAGAGGTTGAGAAGTTCTTTGGGCAGTTATACACCTCAACACAACAGCCTGTTGTCAATTTGGCAAAAGACCCAAGAGCCAAGTTGACCCGACACTATACCGAAGATATCCCGGACGTCAGCCTATACGAGATTAGTACGGCTCTCAAACAACTTAAGAACAACAAGGCTCCGGGTGAGGACGGAATCACTACAGAACTCCTGAAGGCGGGTGGAAAACCGGTACTCCAAGTCCTTCAGCGATTGTTCAATTCCGTCATTCACGAGGGCACTACGCCCGAAGCGTGGCACAGGAGCGTGGTGGTTCTTTTCTTCAAGAAGGGTGACAACACCTTATTGAAGAATTATAGACCCATCGCGCTGCTGAGTCAGGTTTATAAGTTGTTTTCGAGAGTCGTAACGAATCGTCTCGCTCGTAGGTTTGACGACTTCCAGCCTCCCGAACAAGCCGGTTTCCGGAAAGGCTATAGTACCATAGACCACATATTTACGCTGCGGCAGGTTATACAGAAGACCGAGGAGTATAACCGGCCACTTTGCTTGGCGTTTGTGGACTATGAGAAGGCCTTTGATTCGGTGGAAACATGGGCTGTGTTAAGATCGCTCCAGCGATGCCGAATCGACTATCGGTACGTCCAAGTGTTGAAGTGTCTGTATGAAAACGCCACAATGTCTGTCCGTATCCAAGACAGAACTACGAGACCAATCCAAATGCGGCGTGGTGTGCGACAGGGAGATGTCATCTCCCCGAAGCTGTTTACCGCTGCATTGGAGGATGTCTTTAAGCTTTTGGATTGGAACGGATACGGCATCAACATTAACGGCGAGTACATCACTCACCTTCGATTTGCCGACGACATAGTCGTTATGGCAGAGTCCCTGGAGGATCTTAACACAATGCTCGACGACCTCAGCAGAGTATCTCAACAGGTGGGCCTAAAAATGAACATGAGCAAGACGAAAGTTATGTCAAACTCACATGTTCCGCTCCACCCGATCATCGTTGAGAACTCTGCACTCGAAATTGTTGACGAATACATATACCTGGGACATACGGTCCGGCTAGGTAGGTCCAATTTCGAGAAAGAGGTCAGTCGCCGAATCCAACTCGGATGGGCAGCGTTTGGGAAGCTACGCGAGATCTTTTCGTCCAATATTCCTCAGTGTCTGAAGACTAAAGTCTTCGAACAGTGCGTGTTGCCAGTGATGACCTATGGCTCTGAATCTTGGTCGCTGACTATGGGCCTCATAAGAAAGCTCAGAGTCGCTCAGCGGGCGATGGAGCGAGCTATGCTCGGAGTTTCTCTACGTGATCAAATCAGAAATGAGGAGATCCGTAGAAGAACCAGAGTCACCGACATAGCTCAGCGGGTCGCGAAGCTGAAGTGGCGATGGGCGGGGCACATAGTGCGGAGAACCGATGGACGTTGGGGTCTTAAAGTGTTGGAATGGCGACCCCGCACTGGAAAGCGCAGCGTTGGAAGACCCCCTACTAGATGGACAGACGACCTCAAAAGGGTCGCGGGGAGCCGCTGGATACAAGCGGCACAAAATCGTGTGTTCTGGAGATCCCATGAAGAGGCCTTTGTCCAGCAGTGGACGTCCATCGGTTGAAGAAGAAGAAGAAGAAGAAATAGGTAACGTTATCATATATATTAGACTGCAAGACATGTTGTTTTGTTTACTAAAAGCAGACCGACCACAAGTTTTTCGATTTTCTTTCCATATATAATATTTTAGTGCGCTATATTTTTAATTTGCAATTACTTCTAAAACATTGATTTAAAATATATGAGCTTCAAACAAGACTGCGGTTAAATAATGTAATTTTAAAATGTTTAAAAGATTGACCGCCGAGTTTCTTGCTGGTTCTTTTCGGCAAGAGCAACATTCCGAACTAGTTGTAGCTTCATTCAATCTAATTGATCCTTGACGATTCAAAACGACGACGTGCTTGTAAAAATCTTACTTGAATAAAGATTATTTTGATTTGATATGGAGTAAAGAATGAAAATGTTAAGCGTGAATTGATTAAGATAACTAGCTTATTTAAGTTTATAAGCATTAATACTGTATCCGGCTAAATAGCTTTGCGTATATCGAATTGTAAATTGTGAAATTATTTTGTAGAAAATACTTATGAAAGAGGAATACCCCTACTTTATATAGTTATATCTCAAATAGATTAGGCAGCGTTAGCAATGAAAGCTCCCAGACGGCATGACTTTCTTCGTATTTTCTTGTATATAACGACACAAAATACCTTTAATAGAAAATAACAACGGACAAGTTATTTAATTAAAATTTGGCTCTGGGAATTTATCAAAGGAACATTATATATTTAAATTTGTAGTCATTAATTAATATTTTATAATCTTGTTTTGATATTTTAATTGTCAGGACCGTAGTAGTAATTGGATTTCAGTTATTAAATGAGATATGGTTAACACAATACTCCACAATAGGCTTCTTTTTAACTTAGCTTAATATATCAATTGTAAAAGCAAATTCAAATTCAAAATGAATTAACCTACAATGCGGTAGTTGGAATACTATTTAGACGTATACTGTAATAACGATTATCAAGTTAAATACGTTAGCTACTTTTAACATTTCAGGCTTAGCATAATACTAGATAAATAAATTTCAAATTACGCCATAAATTTTAAATCATAGGAGTTCGGTTCGGTTAGTAAGATATAATATAACTTGAAAATAAATAAGGTATCAGCAGAGAATCTTTATTTGTTAATCTCAATAAAGATGTTTGTGGCTGTGTATACATTGAGAATACGTCCCCACGATATTAGAGTTTTAGAGTACCCTCCAGTGATGCTTGAAGAAATGGCAAGTTCACGGTTCCAGTGATCTTTTCAGATTCTTTCAAGTCAAAATGTTCGAGATGTTCAGCTTTACAATTTTTTTCTTCTGTATAAACACCCTCAAACAAAAACACGTTTTTTTATTATTGAGCATACTTTCGCTTTATTTGGCGTGAACTAAGTCGTGGGTACCACACTATTTGATACATAAACACTTTCGTTAATAATCACCAAGCATAGCAAGCGGCAAGTAGAATGAACAAAGGCACCGACATAGCTCAGCGTGTGGCAAAGCTGAAGTGGCGATGGACGCGGCACAGAGAACCGATAAGCGTTGGGGTCTTAAGGTGTTAAAATGGCAACCCTCTGCACCGGAAAACGCAGCGTCGGTAAACCTCTTACGAAGTGACTGATGTCCTCAAAAAGGTCACGGGGAGCCGCTGATTCCAAGCGGCAGAAGATCGTGTGGTGCTGGTATCCCGTGAAGAGCTATGTCCAGCAGTGGACGTCAATAGGTTTATGAAGAAAAAGTAGAAAGGGAGATGTTGGACATAGTGCCGAGCCTATTGCATCGATGACGTTGCTATCGCTATCTATTAGTCAGTGGTCACCAACAGTTATTCTACGATATGTTGAATGATAGTCTGGTCGGTATCTTAGAAACATATCCGAAAACTGATAATTGAAATTTAAGGGCAAGTTTTCTCTATTACAGTTCTTCATCTTTTTACATCTGGTAATAAAAAGGTGTCTTAGTAATATTGATTTCCTTTTTTATGTTACAGTTATACCATTTAATGTTATAGTCAGATAGTTCCTTGAATTAACTTTATTGCTAGTGAGCGAGGTTATACATTAATGAGAAAGTTCATTTATGCCTCTTATGCTACAGCGCGAAGTTAGAAATGAAGTTGCTATAGTTTTAGGGGCTAAGGAAGGATCATACCACTAATAATAATTTCTCAGGCCTCGCTAAGTCTCCGGTTACATAATACAATTTCTGTACAATTTAGAATTTAGTGACATTAGCTATTATTTTATTATGTTATTATTTACTTTGTTTGTTGCTTTTTAATTCGCTAAGTGCTACACAAACCTGCTCTAAGGCCTAGTCATAGTCATTTAGCCTGAATAGATTTGTCTTGACTAAGCTAAATTTAAACTTATTATCAATATCATGATTTCAGATGTTTCCAAGTCCTTGTTTCCACCACAATATATAATATACAACAATGGATGACCTATTTCGAGCTTGTTAAATTTGTATTTAAATTTCAATTAAAGTTACGTTTAAAGTTTAATGGATTTATTTATTTTTTTAAATATGTTTCGTTAAGCTTTGAATTTATATTTTTCTTTCCTCAGAGTACTCTCGTTATTTACAACTACTTTTTGTGTTGTTCCTAGTAATAAAAGAACTCTAAGCGCTGTGATAAATTTCGCAAGATAAAAGCTTTTTTTCGTCTCCGTTACCCAAAACTGTTTCTTTTTATTCGTTTCATGCATTAGTAGATTTATTTATTATATTTTTCAGATTTCAAACTTGTACCAAAATATGTTTAAAGTATATTTTCAGCGTAGTAAGTAGCTAAAGGTAATATCGAGATAAGTTTGCAATAATAAATTGCAATTTCGCTTAACAAAGCAAAACTGAGTGACCAGGCAGCAAAATGATTAATGATAGCAAGTTTAATCCGACTACAGTTCGTAATTCTATCTCCACCTAAACAAGGGAAAATGATGATACTTAGTTTGTGTTCGTTCAGCCTTAAATTATCTAAGTGTCATATCTTTTATAATCTTTGGATTTCCTTCTATAATATACGCATTCCACATTAAGTTTCCGTAGTTTATAAAACGAAACTGCCTTTTTTCACTTTCATTACGAAATTGGTACGCATAAAAATACTAAAACTTAAAAAAATATGAACTACTATTGATTTAATTTAACAGGATTTTTTCAGGAATAAGTTTTAATGTTAATAAGCAAGATCAGGCTTGAGTTTGAGCCATTGTTGACTTTAATACCGTTTTAAAATCCTTGCTGTTTTATAAAAAAAACTGCTTTAAATCGAAACAGCTATTGCATAGCGCCCTTTGCCAAACCATAGAGAATTACTTGCTGCTCAGAACACTGTGATGATCTTCATGATAAGAGACATGTAGGTATTTTTCAATCCTCAGCAATTTCAAATACGGTATAGATTATGTAGTACAAGTAAGCGCGTATAAAGTTAATAATCATTTACCAGTAGTAGGTATTATTTTATAGTCTTATTATATATCCCGCGGTACCGATCTCATGGCAGTGGAAAGTCTACTAAGTCGGACTATTGATTTTTTCTTTGTTTATATTATATTGATTGATTACCTATATATTGATTTTTGGTTGATTGGTTGTTTGATTTTTTGATTGATTTTAAATATAATATCATCAATAGGTTCCGCAGCGCATGCGATGACAGATTTTTATGACTAATTTTTTACACTTATAATTTTTTAAATGTAATATAGCCTATGTTGCTCAGTAAAGATTCAGCTTTCCCATGGTGAAAAATTTTCTGAAATCGGCCCAGTACTTTTTGTGTGAAAACATTACAAACATACATACAATTTTTTCCTCTTTATAATATTAGTATAGATAAGTACTCGGGTGACCGAGCTCTACGGTATTTTTTCTGAATATGAAAAAATGAAACATGAATAAAAATAGAATTAGTAACTGGGCAGTTGGATGGGAAATTATTATTATTTTCACGCCTCTTAACCGCCCGATTACCTCACTGAGCTATTACAACTTTGTAAATGCCAGTCTAATTAGATAATAAGAATTTAGAAGGATTAGGCTATTGATATTAATAAGGACAAGTTAGAAACACGGATTATTATATTTTTCACGCACAGCCCAAAGTGAACCAATTAAGAGTGCCAATAATAAAATGAATGCATCGTTTTACACAGAGACAGTAAATCTTTGCAAGAACTTTGATCACAGACTATAAATAAATTTGAAGTCAACGTGTTTACTCTCAGTACAATTTATAGTTACCGCCAAGAAATAAACTTTTATAGCATTTTTATCGTCTTTTGCGCTGAAGAATACATTAACAGGGTGTTTACATGAGGCTCTAATGAAACATAGTTTAATTTTCTAATTATTTTTTTATGTTGATAAATGTTTAACACGTACATCCGTGTGGATCCAATTTATATTTCGATATTCGGCAAAAGGTTTTACCAAACCGAGATTTATCGAGGTGTCGGCCCCTTACCTACACAATAAATAGCAGTGATTTAGATAAGATATTCTTTTGAAAAGGGTATGGTGAGAAAATTTTAGACCAGTCTTGCAGCTTCACTATTTATCAACTGCGCTGAGCGTTGAGGATATAACTATACTAAGCTTTGGGAAATGGGGATATATATTTATTTCAAATAATAATTATTGCTGCAAAGTTAACTTATATTTTTTTAATATGTATCTACTTTAAGGAAAACTACAAATTTTCGCCAAAAGTGGGGAATTGTTTTTAGTTTTATTTTATGGGTCTTGAGTAATAACACTTTTTGTTTGTTGTAAACAAATTAATTTTCTCCGCCATGTGGTACCTGGCTGAATAGAATAGACCATCCTAATTTCTTACCGAGGTGTTGTAAATGGCGATTAAGGTAAGTTAAACCGCCGTGTGGCATCCGGCTAAACAGAATAGATCACCCACATTTCATACCTCGGTATATTATTACTACCGGCCGCCTGCCTGACGTCAACTTACCTTAGACAGGGCTTTTTTTCTGAGCTTATATGCGAAATTGAATTAACTAAGATGAAAGTGACAAAATTAAAGAGAAAAAATTCTAAATAGTAACACAAAGTTTTCTTTTAGTTTTGTTTTCTTATCTAATGAGATCCTTAGTTATATAAATCACTGTATTTAATTAATAATGAGTAAAACAGACCTACAATGAAAAGTAAATTTGAAATTTTGTAGCAATCTGAATATCTGTAAGCAAATAGAAAATTGTATTAAATAACTCTGAATCTCTATAGAATAAATTAATTCGGAGAAAGCATTCATTATATCCTAATCTATTATTTATATACTTTTCTATTATTTATAATCTGTTCTAGACAAATATACAATATAGAATATTCATTCATGGGTTTTAATACTTTCTGTGGAGTTGAAAACAGATATTTCACTTGTTGAGTAGATGCGTAATATTATGATATCGATAAAATTAAAGGACCAAAGGCCTAGATATATATTTTAATAAAATGTGAGAACAATGATGTGAGTCATAAAGTAGAAGATATTTGTCAACATTCTTGAACCTAATTATATTTTGAATGAATAGATCGAACGACGAACGAATACTCAATAACAACGTCGATAAGAAAAGTTTGAATAGGTCGTTTGTACACTTTGACTACCAATATCTGAAATTAGGTACCCAAAAATAGGTTTTTATTATGTACTGTTTATCAAAAGTTTAAAACCATCAATATAATTGGTAGCCTTGTATTTGCTAAAATAAAGCGTTGTCGTTAATGCCATCATTACGAAGTAGTAATCGCCTAAAAATTATAATATAAAAGGGCCACGATAACATAAAAGCTTGAGAAATACAGCTTTAAACTAAATTGCGTTTTGTTGGTTACGAATTGCAAATAAATTAAATAAAGAATTTATTTTTCTATCGGTGACGTAATATCTAGTTAAAAAATAAAAAAAAGATTTTAAATTTATATGAGAAACAGACGCAAAAGATTAAATAAAAAATACTGGAAATAAAACTAATGTTATTGTAATATAAAAAGTTTGTTTTATGCCGTTTATCAAATGTTTCTTAAAACACTGTTTTAACTTTCGTGATATTTTTCATGCGTTCATCGTAAAATTGTTATTATAATAAATATAATTATGAAGATTCTGGTCACCAAGGTTATTTTTTATCTTTTTTTCCGGGGCAGAAAAGAAGTGCAGATGGTTACGCACTGTCAAGCGCGCTACTACTTGATTGGAGGTTTATTCCTTACAGTTTGTTTTTTAATTGGAAAACTATGTGAAAGCGAAACTGTGAAACTTAATGTTTATATATTGAAATTTTATATTAGCAGTGTTGTGGTAGGTAAAAACATTAATGAAGAAAACACCATATACCAAATCGGTCGATCTGTTCAGCAATCATTATTATTATTATCATCTAATAATCGTATTTAAATATATTGGCATTTATTCAAAAATTTTAAAACTATTGTTAATTTTATATAAAGTATACATGACGAGGTGGCCGAGTGGTTAAGGCGTTGGACTGCTAATCCAATGTGCTCTGCACGCGTGGGTTCGAATCCCATCCTCGTCGATAGCTTTTGCATATTAAGTATGAACAGAATATCATATTTTATGTAAGGTTATAAATATTGTATATTGCAATTGTCGTGTAAGTTGGCTTCAATTAAATAGTCTCTTTGTGGAACTTACTGTTCAATATACGGTTGAAAATGTTATTTAAATCAATTTTTATAAAATAAATATATATATTTTTATAACAAATTACAGAATATTTAATTGGATCATCATTTACTACGTAGTTCTTTAAATTTATTCATCCATATTCGTTATTTGGCATCAATATTTTCACAAAAATTCTGTTCATTTTTGTGAAGTTATGTTTTAATTGAGTATCGGAATTTTTATACCGTAGCGAAAAACAAACGAAATTGCTCTTTATTAGTATTAAAATATATAAATTACACAACGAGTAGAGAATGAAATTCAAACTCAAGTAGATATTAGAGATTTGAAATATAAATAAATATCTAAATATAAATAAATAAATTTCCCGTTAATTATGTTAACATTTTTGCCGTTGTACACTAGATATATGATGTGATATTTCTAGATGTATGAGTGATATTTCTTTCTAAGTTGAATCTGTTTCATTTAGGAATGAAAAAAAAATGTAATCAGATGACGTACCTCTTAAATTAATTGTACCTATATTGTAAATCGATTTTTTTTAATTGGCCTTACAATTTCGTCATCGTATAACCGCGATCGAGGCCTGATTAAAAATAACCTTAACAAGGCTTTAAAAGAACAACCACATAAAAGTAACGTAAGTCCCATTACCCGAATGTCAGGAACACTTATATTTATATTATATATTACTTATACTTATATTATATATTTTCGTAATCTCGCAAACAGCAGCAACGATTTTCCTGAAATTCAGCATGTAGGGGTTTTGGGGGAGAAAAATCGCTCTAGCTAGGATTTATGTAAAAAAAATGTTTTATCCTTGTTTTTGGGCCTTAAAAACACTAAAATTTATATTGAATTGGATTTTCGCCATTAACTGTCAAGTTAGCGTAGCTTATTCGGGGAACGAGAAATGTTAATACCTATTATCGATCCCCAACTAAATAATTATTTTTTCTTTTTTTTTTGTAAAAAATTACCGAGCAAGGCTCGGCCACCCAGATATTATTTTTAATATGATCATAATTTTCCTCTAATAAAAAACAAGTCTGGGGATAAAATTGGTTTTATTACATACCTAAGTCAGCAAGGGGTCTCGATTCATAGCATTGATATGATGAGTTGTGCGATCTTTGAATAGGGTAAGAGGATTGCATACATAAAAAATAGGTTCTAATCGTTTGTTTTACTCTATATCATAAATTGACGCCGTATTTTTTATGCATAAAATATTTTTTATTGACATTTTTATCAGGAATTTTTTTCTTTAATTTATATCCTTACCTTGCCCTTTTGTCATACTTTCTTTTCCATTATTACATCGAAAGATGTGCGTTGATGATTGTCATAAGTATTTCAGCTCTATGAACATCACTAGCTACCTATTAGTTATACATGCAGTCTAAATAGCTCTGTAACGAGCTTCCGGACTGTTTTAAAAAGCCTACCAGACAACCTTTTTTTAAATCAATAATGAAATATTTTGTCTCTATGGAAGGTTGTAGAGGCGACATATTTTAAGATCTTTTCTGGTCTAGTATACCTAAGTCCTGAAAACGCAATAAAAATACACATCTATGTCAAAGCAAAGGCAATATATCTTGCAAGCTACGTTGTCTGAGTTTTACGGGGGTTGATTTAATATACGTTGATCAAGGGAGAGGTAGATTTACTTCCTTTCTAGAGCCCATAAATATTATGTCGCGTACAGAGTATTTTTTATTAAGTACGTCTAGAGTAAGTCCAGAGCAGTCTAGGCAAAAACCAAGGTTTAAACAATATACCTTCTGAATTTAAAACTGGATAGCAAGTTTATATACCAGTAGGCTGTTTCATAAAATTACTGTTTAAAATTCAGATTTTGTGCGTGGAAGTATTTATAACGAAAATGCATGATATTTTATCATAATAGTTTATTTTATACTCTTACTACTAAGTTACAATTGTATATAATAATATTTAATAATAGTTTAGTAATTATTATAATTTACAATTGCAGTTAAAAATGTTTATTCAAAATAAAATATTTTTCAGATCTCAGATACTTGTATGCTGAAGATTTTGAATTTGTATTGTATAATTAGGTGCTTTCAGAAATATAATATCTACGAAATTTGTAAATAGAATGTTACCCTTTCGTTATTTATTCGTCTAAGTGACCTATCCTTGACAATATCCTTTTATATATGCGTTAATGTAACATAAATATGCTAATATTGTATTTTTATGAAAATTCCTTTTTTGCCTACAATATATAAAATATTAAAACACCGCCTCGAACCACATTTTTTTTATCAATTTCTTTCATTTTGCTCTACTTGTTATTTGAAGATTTCAGTTTTGTAATACATACATACACAACATAGATTTGAAAAGAAATTTTAAAATAAATAGTCCCCCGATATTTTTTTCAATTTATGTATATATAGTTTAATGACAATCCAACTAAAACAGAGACGAAGTAATTAAAATTGCACGGGTCAAGTATTAAGAACGTTACTTTAAAACTATTCGTTTTTGCTTAACACTGAACTTTGCTATGCAACCATGTTTGGCAATTAAGAATGGTATTACACGCGGAATCTTACATCATCATCTTCAGCATCCTTCTGCCCTTATCCCACTCTAAGTGGGGTCGGCAAAACAACAATGTTATAAACATGTTGTTTGTGTCACATGATTTGATCACGTATTTTACGACCGGCCGCCTGCCTGACGTCAACTTACCTTAGCCGCCTTTTACGACATCTCGGTAAGAAATTAGGGTAGTCTTTTCTACTCAGCCGGATACCACACGGCGGAGTCTTCGATAGCATAATAAGTCGTATTTTCACGACTCCTCGGCAAGAAAGAGGGTGGTCTCTTCTACTCAACCGGATACCATATGGTCAACTTGCCTTAGTCGCCTTTTACGCCACCTGGTTTAGAAATGAGGGTGGTCTATTCTACTCAGCTGGATACTATACACGCCGAATCTTACATAATAGTTAAAGGCAAGTTTATTTAATTTGAAACAAGAGAGAGAGAGAGAGTAAAGTGCTCAACAAGTGAAGGAAGGAAGTGATGTCTTTTGCTAAATAAATAATATCCACAACTCATTTTATAAGAATAAAGTAATATAAAAACAATGTCTAATAGATGAACAAATAAAGATTTTATCTCCGAATTGATATTTAAATAAATGCAAATGATTGTAAACATATACGTGTACTCTTCTTATTATTGATCAACCATTTATATGGATATGTGCGCGCATAAATGATTTCATAAATAATTGAAATGTAAAAGGTTTTGATTATGTAAATAAAAAATATTTACCGAACCTTTACCATAGTTTCAATTCGATGAACAACTGGTTCATGAAAAATAGTCTCCCACGTACTGTATTCCTCTCGTTACATTATTAATTTGTACTCTTTCTGAACATTTCTTCTTTTTTTCTGAATACCCGATTTATAATTGAGATGCAGATGGTTTCTACACGATAATTTAATTAGTACGAGGCATTAAATGTATTTAATATACTCGTAAATGCGGCGAAGAAAATTTAATACCACTTTTCCTTTTGTATATCTAATAATACCACAAGACATTAAGTTTTTATTCCATTTTTTTAGAGAAGATGTAATTATCAGTGAGCTTAAAGTACAAAAAAACTAAAGTATAATGTCTTCGTCTATCTGTGATTATGTTAAATAATTAATTGTCATACAAATTGTAATATGTAATTTTCTTTAGTTATTTATTCTACAGTACTAAAAAGTTATTGACAGCAGTTGTTTACGATTCAAAAGAATTTGTAAAAATCAAATTAATTGATTTAAAATAAATACCTACTATATAAGAAACAGAACATTCAAATGGAAAAGTAAATCGATAATAATTATGATCACTGACTTCTATAATGAAATATTTGCGTATTTATTTTTTAGAAATAAAATGCATATTCTAATAATACCAACGTTATGTAAATATCTAGTCACTCAGCGACAAAACAATTTATAGAGGCTTAATAAATACAATGAACATAACTTCCGGCACAACGCCGGACGAAACGGGCGTGCTAGTTCATAATATCATAGACTAGCGGCCTGCCCCTGCTTCGCACGGGTATAAAATATATATCCCATGTCATTCAGTGTAAAAAAATGATTAAAACCGATCCAGTAGTTTTGATTTATTCATTACTGCCCGTGGCCCGCAAGCGTTAAATTTGGAGAAAAACAATTTCCTTTCCCTATACCAAGAAGATTTCCAGCTATCTTTGGAATATCTAATAATAATAATTACAGAATCTCTTTATATACAACATTCACAGCTTCCTTGTCGTTAAACAAACTCTGGAAAGAACGATATAGCTGCTGGATTCGAAGTGCTATAGGGTGAAGCGCGGCCTCCGCATGGCATTTTAGATCTGTAATATCTCCGAAAATGTTCACTTAAATTACATGCTGTAAACGGCGATATTGATCTATATTAAATCAACAATTTATTTAAGGTACTTAATTGGATAAGGATTAATGCTGTATTGTATAAAAATTGCTTCAAAAATAAGGCATTATTTTTCGTAAAAAGTAAATGACAAAAAATGCTATTGTGGGTTATTCATAAGAGATAGACATATACCATCGCGGACTTTTCTGTAGACCTTTTCAAGGTGTACAAATACTTAGTACATCATTTTGATAAATCTCGTAGAGTTAAGCCTGCGTTTGCAATGTAAGTGGAAAAAAATGTAATTATTTACATAAACATCAAAAATTACAGTATTTCTCTACTATGTATTGCAGTATTGCTATGTACTATGTATAGCAGTAGAGTTGACGATTCAAAAGCACTTGTTTACAAGTTTATTTGAATAAAGAATAATTTGAATTTGAATTTGAATTTGAATATTGAATTTTATTATACGTACAAACCTTCCTCTAGAATCACTCTATCTTTAAAAAAAAACCGCATCAATATCTGTTGTGTAGTTTTAAAGATTGAAGCATACATAGGGATATACGGACATAGGGACAGACAGAGAATGCGACTTTGTTTTATACTATGTAGTGATATTATTTATTTTTACAATTGATTAGACAATGTCTTTACATACAACATTCATAGCTTTTTTATCATTAGACAATATAAACTTGAAAGAAGGACATTTAGTTGCGCCTCCGGTCGCTGCTAAATTCGAAGTGCTTATAGGTCGAAGCGCGGCCTCCTCGCGGGATTTTAAATCTGTAATATCTCCGAAAATATTCACTTAAATTACATGCTGTAAACGGCAATATTGATCTATATTAAATGAACAATTTATTTAAGGTACTCAATTGGATAAGGATTAATGCTGTATTGTATAAAAATTGCTTTGAACATAAGGCATCATTTTTCGTAAAAAGTAAATGAAAAAAACTGCTATTGTGGGTTATCCATAAGAGATAGACATATACCATCGCGGACTTTACTGTAGACCTTTTTAAGGTGTACAAATACTTAGTACATCATTTTGATAAATCTCGTAGGGTTTAGCCTGCGTTTGCAATGTAAGCGGAAAAAAATGTAATTATTTACAGAAACCTCAAAAATTACAGTATTTCTCTACTTCGTATTGAATGTTATTATACGTACAAACCTTCCTTTTGAATCACTCTATCTATTAAAAAAAACCGCATCAAAATCGGTTGCGTAGTTTTAAAGTTTTATGCGTACATACGGAAATATGGACTTTGTTTTATAATATGTAGTGATGCAACAGCTTTTACTTTGTTTACATGGACTTTTGCAGGGGATTTTTGTAGGATAATAGAAAAAGGGCATAGGCTTCTATATACTGTGATACTGAAATCTAAGCGGACAAAGAAGCAGGTAGGAGCTACAACAAATATTCATCTTGTGGAGGAGTTTAACTTATCATTGGACAATGAATTTTCACTTGGATGCTTATGTTGTTGACATTACGTAACTTATAAAGATTAGCTCTTCAATTTGTCATTTTTATATTTATTCAAAACTCCTACTTATTTCTGCTCGCTGACCGTATATAATCTGAACGTAACGTAAGTACTTTTAGAAAAGGTTAGCTTTTCGTACGTATTGTAAAGACGTTGCGTGCCTTTTAAAGTCGAAAATGAATGAAAGTAATGAAAATATATGTTACCTAATCCGTTATATGTTTAAGTATTAAGTAATTACTGAGATTAGGAAAGCAGTCCACAAAATATGTGTTACATATATAAACATCTGGTACACGGTATTTATGATTGATTGAAACTAATTCATGTAGAATAATGCAATACATCTAGTAAACGATATAATATCAGCTATTGATTTTTTTTTGAATTCCTAAAAACATATTATGCGTCGTAGTTATTAGATAGTTGTAACTAATTTCAAGAAATTATAAAATCTGCTTTTTCTTTTCTTTTAAGTTTAAAAAACATGTCGGTCTTTCAACATAAATCATTCAAGAAATTAAAAGCAAGCTCATTTAAAGACGTTAATACCTGGGCGACCCAATCCTAAATTTTAAACCTAATTTTTAAAAGATACAAAAAAACTTGCTATATATTTTTATTTTCGTAGTTTTTTTTAAAGCAGGGATAAAACGATATTTTTAAATAAAACCTAGTTAGATCGATTTTTCTAACCCCAAAACCCCTTACATGCTGAATTTCAGGAAAATCGTTGGAGCCGTTTCTGAGATTCAGAAAATATTTAAATATTAAGATTTAACATAAACATGAACCTATTGATTATTTAAAGACTATAGTACAAAGAGTCCGTATTCTAAGTACATTGCTAAAAGTTTCGCTCGAAATTATATTTCTCTTTTGTAGCACCTTACAGTATTGAAAATTTTCATATAATGTTAGATGAAAAATTCCGAGCGATCCGAAGTCAACAACGCCGTGGTACCGCAGAACTTTCTCGACCGCGGATTTTGCAACTTTTATAAGAACTTGGAGTAATCTTTAATATTAACAATAAATTAAAAATCCCAGACAACTTAACTGTAACAATATGAAATAATATAGTTCTAATATAAAAAATAAAAAGGTGCGCGTGATATTTGGCGCAGGGGAGTTATTCTATAAACTTCTTCTTTTCTTCTTTCTCAACCGGTGGACGTCCACTGCTGAACATAGGTCTCCTTAAGGGATCGCCACAATCCACGATTTTGTGCCGCTTCTATAAACTAATACATTTCGAATGCTTATTTTTAAATAAAATAAGCATTCGAAATGTATTTTTCAAGGACACACTACGTAAATTTACATCAGTCTGCATTAACATTACTACAGTTTTTGTTGAAACATTGAACAAAGTTAACGAATTCAGTGGTTGTAGATCAAAATCTTCGACAAGTACGTTAGTAGTAAGCAAGTTGCTACAGATGGTACGAGTACATCAATTTGAAACTTCGTCACTAACTATATGGGCTTCATGACAAAGCTTAGAGATAATGGACATTTTTTGTTAAAATATCATCATGACGATTTTATTATGTAATGTGGGATCTTTTGTCTGTTAGACTTTTAGTTTAGCTTTTAAGAAGTAAGTTACAACAGAGACAAATATATAAGTAACTCCATTGCGCCATAAACGGATCATACAAAAGCACTTGGTCAAGAAGAATCACCGCGTATGCCATCTTTTCTATTATAACCTGTTGAGTGGTAATTATCATAATACATAATAATTTTATAAAATATTATCCCTATAAAATATATATCCTCCTGCCCTTATCCCACTCTAAGTGGGGTCGGCACAACATGTTATAAACCTGCTGTAACGTGATTTGGCTGCGTTTTTACGACCGGCCGCCTGACGTCAACTTACCTAAGTCGTTTTTACGACACCTCGGTAAGAAGGAGGGTGGTCTATTCTACTAAACCGGATACCACACGGTGGGCCAAATTACCTTAGTCGCCTTTTACGACACCTCGGTAAGAAATGAGGGTGGTCTGTTCTACTCAGCCGGATACCAGACGGCGGGTCGACTTACCTTAGTCGCCTTTTACGGCACCTCGGTAAGAAATGAGGGTGGTACTATTCTACTTAGCCGGATACCACACGGCTACTTATCCCTATAAAATATATAATATAAATTAACCATCAATTATAATCCGTAGCGATGAGCGATAACTATAAATTTCCATCGTCAATTATCAGTGAATTGTTTTCTTTTTAGCGATTATACCGTAAAACCTTTATACTTGTTTTTCATTTTACTGTATTTTGTGTATGTTTTCTTTTATGGTACATAAATAAATAAAACAACATAAACAATAAAAAAAAATTGTGTAATAATTTTTACCTGAGGCTTTTAAGATCTATTGTTACAAATAGTGGCCTATTGTGGAGGTACGACAAATTGATGTAATAAATAAACTCAATAATAGTATCCCTTCTTCTTTTAAATTGGCTCTTCTCAAGTCTTGTTTTATTGGATTAGATATCTAAGGATTTATATAAATTGAAATAGGTGGAACAAGTTTTACTTAATTCAATTATAATTCTTATCAATGTTAAGTAAAAAAATGTGATGGAGACTTTATTTATGGCATTGTCTGGAATTTCTCGGTTTCTAACTGAAGGCTGTTTTATGTTTAGTTCTTTATATACATGTCAACTAATGATTGTCTGCTTGATATAAATCTCTACGAGGAATCTGCGGTGCTGGTTCATTAAAGTTCAGTGAAAACCTGCAACCATTTTGTGGTTGTCAGTTAATTTAATTTTGGCTTACAACACTTCGTTTTACGTCACGTATTCGCCATTTCAAAGGTTAATAATCCGGATATAGATTCGTTTATGTGCCATCTTTAGTACAATCAGATAGTTATGAACTTTTGTTGTGATTGCAAATAATTATCGTTTCCCGGTATGAATCATGGCTATTCCTATACTAAATTTCATTCGCTTTTACAGAGTACTGTATTTTACGCCATCAGGTACCTTAAACTTATACTGAATGTAGTAAAAACTCGAAAGAATAAAAATAAATCACACCTACGCTATTCGTTAATGTCTACTCTGAGAAATGGCTTGAATTATAACTCAGATGCTACCAATACTTTCACTGCGACAAAATATTTTCTTTTTTTGGTATACTGTCTGATTTCTTTTTATCGGTAGTGATATTTCAAATGCGCGACACAACGTAACGTAACGTGTAACGAAATAACGTAATTATTTTCAGGGAACATAATGGTGTTAAACTTGATTTTCAGAAGAAATTGAATAGTTGCCGAATAATTATTATAACTCTGTTATGTTTTATTAGTATTTCGTACCCGTTTTCCTCTTTCTTATTCCTCGTACAAACTAAGCTTCTTTCGTTTGTTAAGGGTTGTCTAAAGAAGATTACGGTTTAGTGATAACAATACGCTTCGCATGCCTTGTTATACGAATGTTATTCTTGGCTTTTCATAGATAATGCCCTAGATTCAAACTCGCTAACTTTAATGGATTAGGTATTCTGACTATTCGAGTGTATAAAATAGTATTTGTTTGTATTAAGTATTTATAAGATGTAATCTTATGACATGTTGTTTCTTTCTTAGTGTACCTATAATATCAAAGTTTTATCACTTTAAAACTATAAAGATAAACGATTAAACTTACTACTTAAACTACTTACTGTCACGATCGAATTAATTACGGTTTCTGTCCATTCCTGAAAGAACATAAATTCATATTTTTTTTCTGATTATATTTAGATATCAAAATACTTTACTTAATACATACTTACAAAATAGAGCTTCAACAATTCTTCTTCTCTTAGTTGCTAATATGCAAGTTATTTTTAGCCCAACATTATGTATTTGATACTATGCCTTCAATTGTGCTTGGACTTGTCTTTATACATCAGGATATAACGATGTTAAAAGACAATAAGAATTATGGATAAATACTAATAAATAAAATAAGTTATCCAGATATTTATAGATAAATAAATTACATGTATCGGCATGGTCGCAATAACTTTTGCAGTTTTGACTTTGATAAAAATATTAATTATAAGCTTATCGCGCAGAACCAAGTTAAGTACAAAACTGATAAAACGGTTATGAATTTGTTGCATAGTATTAAATATATAAATTTATACGAGATTTGTATTTTTGGAAAGATAATTTTACCGATATACCCGGACGCTAAACAATAAATGTAGATAGAAGCTCATATTGACAATATTTTTATGAATATACCAATATGGACCAAACTTTTAACACGTAAATAGGTGTGAGATGTATGGAATATAATAAAAAACTGCTTAATATGAGTTGTTATACATCAATGGTATTAGATGGTAACTATAATGCATAAACTTCTATCTGATTTCGGGGACGCCTGTCGGAGCAGGGCGGGTGGTCAGCTCCTATTTTGGACAATTCCACCCATTTGCATATACTTTATCCCTTCTGCTTTATTCGCTCACCCTTTTGTGATAAACTAAATTAAGTAGCAATATGTCTTATCATATTAGTAAACTTAGTATGTATGTATATTTATGATATACGAATTATAAAATTTATACAAAGTAAAAGTCGTTATAATGATAGATCATTCTCCTACCCTTATCCCACTCTAAGTGGGGTCGGCACAACATGTTATAAACATCTTGTCACATGATTTGGATAGCTATTTTACGACCGCCCGTTTTCCTAACGTCAACTTACCTTAATCGCCTTTTACGGCACCTCAGTAAGAAAGAGGATTGTCTATTCTATTCAGCCGGATACTACACGGCGGGTCAACTCACCTTATTCGCCTTTTACTACACCTCGGTAAGAAATGAGGATGATCTATTCTACTCAGCTGGATACCTCACGGCGGGTCAATTTACCTTAGTCGCCTTTTACGACACCTCGGCAAGAAATGAGGGTGGTGTATTCTACTAATAAAACATCATTCAATAATATATATTGAGTGTTGTATAATATCAATTTAATACGAAATATTACGTCAAAGTATCAATATGGCTACATTAATGAATATAAATAATAAAATTCAATATTTTATATACTATTGATTTATTTGTGCCAAAAATTGTAGCATTTGAATTAATTTTATCATCTGGATAATATTCAATTATAGCTTTATTATGTGGTAGCAAAATTCGAACATACTTTTTAAACCTGTGTAAGAGATTTTTGTATAGACCAGTAAAACTATATACGAAATATTAATTATATTATCTAAACTTAGTGAAACGATGTTAGCAGTGCCCTTATTTACGAAAAGATAAAACACATTACGGGCTTGATAACATTACGGGAACAATGTCATTCGGGTTTACACAGAGGATAACGGCTCGCACAGAATTTGAAAATTTTGTACTCAATAATAATCTTTAGTACGATGGAACGTTAAAAACGTAGTTCATGGATAGAATTAATAAAATTATTATTAGCTAGATTTCTATAGGTTAGTATTATTTTCTGTTCTTAGTGTTAACTACATGGTTAATATGTCATTATCATTCTGCTGCCCTTATGGGGTCGGTACAACATGTTTTGAATATGTTGGTGTATGATTTGGCTAGTTATTTTACAACCAGCCGCCTGCCTGACGTCAACTTGAAACCGGGATAGTGGAATGGTTAGGGTAACGGATTTGCAATCGCTCGGTAGTAGGTTCGAATCGCTGTTCTTATACTACCGCCGGGAACTCACTCCTAACACAGCTGGACGGATTAGCAAGTTTACTAGTAATTTGTAACCCAAAATTTCACCCTTTTTAAAAAAAACCTTAGTACTCTTTTACGACACCTCGGTAAGAAATGAGAGTGGTTTATTGTACTCAGCAGGATATCACACTGCGGTATCATTCATATAACTAACAAATAAATACGTGATTCAAATATGATAATTGTGCGTTACCGTGAGTGCATGTCAGGGTAGGTCTGGAAAGGGCTCTAGAAAGCATCTTTAAAATTAACTATAAAACATTAGGATAATAATTGATATTTTAAATTCACGTGTGCCTTGCGGTAAATAAATCGTTGCGATTATACTTGTACATGCAAAAAGAATTATATAACCTCCCCATCCACATTCAAGCAGCATGGTGGAAAATTCTTATTTTAGGCCAGCATTTTGTGTCTGTTGTATGCTATATTATTCTATTAAGTCAAGCATTTCACCATATGAACTTAAGTTGCTACCACCCAATTAATCTAATATTATATACCTATTTCTTTTTACGATCACAATTTTATATTCCGTTATGTTTTTTTATTTAACTAGTTTCAAGCTTTAAAAGGGGACCGACAAATCTTATTACTTCAGATGATCTTTCTTATGGAATCTTTCAATCGATGCCATTAGAAAGATTGAAGTCGCCTTATTGAAGGGGCTTACTAAGTTGAGGAAAATATAATACGGATATAAACACTTCGAGAAAACTATTTAAGGGAATTTCAATAAAAGTACAAATACTTATAAACATTTACGGATTAATAATATAGGATCACCATGTATAGGAAATATTTGAAAGACAAAAGTAGCTTACCTGATCGGGCTTATTAAAGTTCTAATATACCATGTACGACAAAGAATTTATCAGTTTGTCGAGTGCTTTACGATTTTAGTTATGGTGTAGAAATGGTTGCTCAGAGATACCATTTTTAATGACTGTTGGTTGGAGCATTTTTATTTAATTTTTATACGTATAATAGATTATTAAGATCTTTCATCATCAGAAATATAAAGGTGGTTAAGAATCTTTTGATATCATGTATAAAGTATATAATGTATAGTAACGGCCTGTTACTATCCCACTGCTGGGCATAGGCCTCCTCTCTCCATTTTTTGGTTGACCCATGATCGTCTTTAGAGAGTCGCACGGTCTTACCGCTGGGCTATCACAGCTAATAAAGTATATAGAATGTAATTAACAATTTTAATTTCGTTGCTTCATGTTATTTTTACGCTGAATTTCTTATCTAGCCTGAACTAGTTGTAAAATTTAACAATTTAAAAAAACAGATTTTAATTATAAATGTTAGTTGTTGGTGCATAGTTACCGTTAGATAAAATTTACATAGGGAAGTACCTAGTTACAAGTCGACCGAACAATCATAAATCAACATAATATTATAAAACAGAGCGGCAAAGTTAAGCGGGTAAAACTTCACCCCTATAATTATTGGCATAAAATAAAGTGTACGGTGAGCACCTGCTGCTTTCTGTTCGTGTTGTAGTAACTTTTAAAAGTGAATCTTAAACTACAAAGATTAAAATGTATTTCTTAATTAAACAGTGCGTTTTAAAAAAAAATGCAATTAAAAATATTAAAAAATCCAATTGAGCTATCATGACTTTGCGATTGGCAGCGAAATTATTCTTTGCTTTCTCATAAAATTATAGGTAGCATGTTTTTTCAGTACCCGAAAACAGAGATAAAATAATATTTTTTTAAAATAAAACCTTATCTAGGTTTGATTTGATAAGATCGATTTTTCCCTTCAAAACCCTCTATATGCTGAATTGCATGAAAATCGTTGGAGCCGTTTCCAAAATTCAGAAAAATATATACATACATATATGCATAAATATTGAAGACTAAGTAAGCAAAAGAATTAAAATTTCACCTGTATGCCACCACAAACAGAACAATCAAGTGATGGTGAAATTACACGCTATGATATTGTTTTTTTTATGGGTGCAGTCTGTATTCATATTTTTAAAATTTGTTTATTTGCAATATATTCATAGATTAGAGATTTAGTTCAGTCGTCCGATAGCTGATATCGACGTTATCAACGGAATTTCAATTGGTGAGAAAATAGCATCTATGTCGTAACAACGATCTTGTGATTTTGACATAGGTGTTTTTAAAATATTTTTAACACCAAAAGTAATGGTATCTTGGTACTGTAGTTACAATAGAGTTCTTTGCTGCAATCCACGTTTGTTAAGAGAATCTATGTTATGCTAAGTGTATGAAGCAGGCAACATTAACATACCTTATACATGCAGGACAAACCACCACACGTTTCACAAAACGCCGCCAATACCACCAATACCAACACTCCACACAAGCACTACACACACTCACTACCACAATCTCTGCGATCGCTTCGCCCCGAAACCGAACCATCTTCAGGTGGATAGGTTCCACTACAAAATCGTAATGCGTCGCATCGTCCATGCAAGTAGTCTTACATTAGTTCAACCCCCATCATTGATTTTCCTTCCAAACACGTGAGGAAGCCGGAATTGGAGACATTTACTCGCTTATTTATTATTATATTCTATTATCTCAATAATTTGGTATCTTGGTAAATTTCCTCATTATTTGATTGATGAAGAATAAAAGTCTTTGATATTAAAAAAGATCCATTCGTATTTGTGTTGCTTGATTGGACGAACGAAATTGTTGTAAACAAATAAAATAAAGTTCAGAGCGAAATCAAGACCGTTATAAAACGTCTGAATCATAAAGTATAAGTTAACCCTTGTTACTTGTAATGTCAAACACAATAAACGCTTTATTAAGCGGAAAATTAGGGTAACCCATAGCGTGACTACGATATTACACATCGATGGCTCTCAGAACTGAGGTAGAGAATAGCCTTCTATTCTCATTTTTAACATAAATGTATTCTCGACAAGCAAGAGTTGTGTTTGTTATGATTGGATCCATGTAAAAGAATGTTTTTGATGAGTGGGACAAGAATAATCATCTTCGCATCCAATAAGCAAGACCAGTGAGGTTAAGTTAAAAAAAGGCAACACATATTGAAAGCTAGACTCAAAGAGTTAGATGTTTGGTATAGGATGCTACATATATTAAAGTAAATTAATTCCAATTATTCGTTATTTAAGTTGGCTTTTACAAGCACTTCTGAATCGTCAAATTACTACTGGTTCAGAAAGGTGTTCTTACCGAGGAGAACCCTTCATTCTTATAAAAAATAATCATATAATATATAATTGTTAGACAAAAATTACAATTAATTTAGTGAGTAGCTTGTAGCAACTTCAATCGAAGGTTTCTTATCATTTACATAATCTTCAATAGTATAATAAGCTTTGTTAATAAGTATTTTTTGATTGCTGTTTTGAACTTGTATAAATGCAAGTCCAAAATAAATATAATTAAAAAATATATAAACGGGTTTATGTGTGGAGGTGTGGGAGAGTCGATTATTCGTATTATCTGCCTATCTATATTTTGTAAACTAAACAACTAGATATAACAAATAATAGTGCAAGTTTTAACTTAGATCTAAATTTTTACTTGATTGATTATTATAGACTTTGCTAACTTAAAAAGTACTACAAAGATTTCCAAATATTTTTTCCAAATTGTTAAGCTTAATATCTGTACGGCAGGAGGCGAGAAACATCTGCATTTATTGATTTAATATTTTTTGAATGTAGCAATATCTAAGTAGTCCGCCTTATTTCCGCTAAGAAATATAAAAGCGAAGAGAGTAACGTCTAACTCATTATTCGAATGCCATTACACAGGATTAAAAAACGTGACACAGAAAATAAAAAACGCTTATTCATGAAAAAATCTTATAAGTAGACATGACAACCCTTGTAAAATTCGAAAGCCATATGAGTTTGAAAATACAACACCGCTTGAATAAGAATGGATATATAATTAGTAGTTATGTGAGATTATAGTTGATAATCTCTTTTAATAGTCTTCTTTAAATAATAAGCGCTAGATAAAGTCGAATTTTACATAACATTTAAGATTAAAGTAGTAGTTAACATGTCAATTCTTGAACATTCGTTAACAGTACGGATTTCATTTATTTACTGCACAACATCAATATTATACTACATTTACCTGTCAAATATTCGCCAAGCAAGGGAAATTAAATACAACGTCTAATGGCAGGCTCTTAATGGTCTTCATTAAAAGAGGCGTTCTTGGCGTACTGTGATATCAACATTTATTATGCAATAAATTTAGGACATTCATTATGTTGTGTCTTGTGTACTTTGACGTTTAATTGCGCTATAACACGATCATCTTTTGATACGGAGGCGTTACATGTGTTTTTGATACTAAAATCTTGAAGCCGATGAGTGGAGCACAACTGCTGGTGTAGTTACAAGGGATATCTAGACGTCGCATTGAAGATTTGGCACTTAAACTTTATATACTCGTACGTCCGAGAGGCGTTCAATTTGGTGATTCTTATTAATTGACCAGGAGATTAAAGCACTTGTGTTAATTTATTATTTAAAGTTTATTAAATTGTTGTGTTAAATTTACCGAACCGCGGGATGCGGCGGAGCGGATCCTTGAAGTCGAGTCCTTGAAACTGATTTAACTCAATATCTAGCCTTAACTGAAACCACACGAAAGCGATAATCATTTAAAATTATACTAAAATAGGAACTTTACTTCATAACAACAGCAGAGTTGAACAGCATAGTTTAATTAACAGAAAATTTGTTCAGTCTCTATTTTCAGCCTAATATACTAATATTATACCTACGAAGGTCAGTTTGTCTGATATCATACTCATAATCACAATCTGCTAAAGCAATTTTGATAAAATTTTGTACAGTTGAAGTTTTTATATTGGACCAACATATATGATATAAATTCCCGTTTTCTTTTGGGTATAAAAAACATGGTACATTACCACGGGTATTTTACTAGAAGAAATTGTCGGGTACCTAGAATTCCTCTTCCCATTGGCATATCGTAAGATATAATGATCTCCTTTTCCCTCGCGATTGATTTACTAGCGTGACACTGCTCCAATTCGGGAATTACGAATACATAAAATGTTTTATATTCCCTATATTCGGGATTGGCTTTAGAGCTCAGCTTTTTTATAGAGTTATTATACTTAGAGTAGGAGAGCTGGAACTTGGAGGATATAGGCCTGTGAGTGCGAGTGTCCAACAAATTATGTAATTAGGCATTATGGGGGATCCATACATGCGCAAAGAAATAGTAATAGCGCATTTTAATTTAAATACTTTGAACATTTTTTAGCACACCTTCAAAATGTTTATGCATGCATGCATAAACATATGCATTTTTTGTTCAAATGTGAAATGAATTTGAAATTTACCAACATCCAATGTGATCCAATCTTCCGATAATGGCTAAAAAGAGAGATAGATTGATATCCTCATTAGCTTTATAATTGTCTTTTTTTCTTCTCGTCTCGACTTTATTTTCAATTAAACACAACGAGAGTTTTGTAACTCCTGAAAAAAATAAGGAAATCTTTAGGCATAAAATGGATAGGTACGATACAAAATATTTACTGTAATATTCAATGATATTTTTCAATTAGTGAAGTTGACGTGATGTTTCCAAGAACCCATAATTCTCTTTGGATGACCACTACATTTTCAAATATATCATCTTTTAAAGCCTTGACATATGTTTATAAACCTACCAATCCGCACTGGAGCAGCGTGGTAGGTCTTAGCTCCAAACCTTCTCTCCAAAAACGGAGAGAAGAGGCCTATTCTCAGCAGTGGGATAGTAACAGGCCGCTACTTACTTACTATATGTTTATAATATATTTTTAATGTCAATATAAATTAATATAATAACACATTACCTATACATATTTATGAATATTAATCATACACAAAATATATTATTATATATTATAAAAAGTTAAACAGAAGTACAGAAATTTCAATGGCTGTACTCTACACATATACGAAGTATTAAGGATAATAAGTCTCAACCTAACTTGAAGTATTTCTCTACCGGCCGCCTACCTGACGCCAACTTACCTTAGTCGTATTTTACAACACATCGGTAAGAAATAGGGTGGTCTATTCTACTCAACCGGATACTACATGGTCGGTCAATTTCCTTAGTCGACTTTTACGACACCTCGGTAAAAAATGAGGGTGGTTATTCTTTGCAGTCAGTTACCACACGGCGGATATAAAGCAAATTGTATTTTATATTATAATATGTGGATTGTGAAAATAAAAATTTTGTAAATGTAAATTCTCAAATGTAAAATGTAAAATCTCAGAGCGAAAGTTACCCAGTACAGAAATGCAGCCTTACGGAGAATATATAAATGAGAACAAAGAAATATTTTTCCACTTCGTTTCGCTGAAATCAGAGCTATGTTTGCTTATATCATGCTTAAATAATCTTTGGAGATTTATGTAACGTACATAACTTCGTGAGCAGCTTTTGTATTTATTTAGTCTAAAATGTATACACTTTAAATATAATTCAAACGAAGAGACTGTACTGACTCGCAAAATTCAAATACATTTTATAAGAAATGTCGTTAGAAGTTTTTACGTAAAACCGTTTTTTCTTGTGCAATTTTTATGCTAAGAGCTTATCAATAAGCTCCGGGATGGAAGAAATGGGAAGCTATAAAAAACGTACCAATGCTTTCCTGGCGCCATGTTTTTCGACTTGATTGTTTTGTGGCCATGTTTCTCCTACATTTGTTGCGTTAAATAAAATATATTCATTTTTTGACCGCTATCTCACTTGATTTGAAGGTTCAGTTTGCAACGGCATACGAATTTATGGGTAAAGTAAAAAGTGTTATAAAATAATGTAAATGTACTAACAAAAATGTAAATGTACAAACGTTTAATCAGAGCCTTTACAAGAAAATTATAAAACATATATAGTTATATAGATATTTTAATAAATTAAATAAATGGAGGATAAAGAATTGTCATAAAATAAAGTAGGTACAACATACATATTGCTTATAATATTGCAGTAGTTAGTAATACAAGTGAAAATATAAAAAAATATTTTAAAATGTTTACTCATTCTCTCTAATTCACACACATAGATACACATACACACTCTCTCTGTCAAACACACACACTCAAGTAAGTGCGTGCGCGTATACACTCTCTCTCACACGTCAAATGTAAAGTATAGATAATATAAGACGGGAATCTTCTGGGATAAGTATCTCCATGCTTAAAAGAGAACCTAATTTCAACATTAGTAACGGTGTTGATGAAATAAAAGATTTTTTCTATATTGAAGATAAAGTTAACGGCACAAATCCTATTATAATTATCACTTTAGACAGCAAGATAAAGCCGTTGTAGTGATATCATTTGTAATAGAGACGGACCAGAGCGCTAAGTAGGGGATCTATCATGACAAGTTCATTATAATTTTTGCGTAGCTGCAAAGATTATATCCATCAGCCTTAAACATGATACAAGGAGTAAGAAAAGTAGTTGAAGAGTCCTTGGCAAGCAGTGGATGTTTACGAACTTTTTTGCTCTACACTGATGTTAATTAATTTCGTCATGGCCGTTAAAGATGGATATATTAAGGAAAACTCGACTAAAGACAGTGTTGTTATAGCTTTTTGTACCTGTTAATTATGATAATCTAAAATATGTATATCTACGTACAAACTTAATTTAATATATAATCGTATAATAAAGGTAAAGAGTAAATAAATTGAGTGCTGTTTGTACAGCACAATTCTATATTATCATTTCGCAAATAAAGCCTAGAATTTACCTTTTTACTTTTTTAGATTTTTTTCTATTTACTTAATCGCTGATTGTAGCAAGTAATTTTATTATTACTTTTGTTAATTGTTATTAATTGAAAAATTATTAATAATTTAGTTATGTTTAACATTTGACTATTATTTATTTTAGTAATTACCATTATTAAACGGTGACAGTATAGTCAAGTCCAATTTTCCTATTTCAAACATTATTTATTAATTAGTTTCGTCTAGGTAAATTTTTATTCTTACGTAATAAACAAAATACATTCCGCAAGGAGTTATACGTACTAAAATATTTATTAAAATACAAGTTAAAGTATACCGCAGCAATTTTGTGTAGGAGTTCAGTTCGCGGCTTTCTTAGAATTCATTTTATAAATTTAAATCAAAGTTTAACAACTACAAATTTGCCTTTATAATACCGCGGTAAATAACATAATAAATAATAAAATAATAATAACAGCACAGATTATATTTAAAATTAAAATACTTTCAGATTTCTGTTCTTGGCTCAAAATATGAGAACTAAAATATTTCATAGGATATTATATGTCATTTGATCTTACAATATACGTACACAAAACTTGTTTATTAGCAAAAATGATTGAGTAATAATTAATAGAATATAGCATGTTCTTGAAATTGACTCATTATATGTTGGTGTATACTGGTTTGGTTCGAACTTCTGATCCAATTTTTTCTTCTTACTTGTTTGAGGCACGAGACGAAGTTTATAAGAGAGACGAGTTTGTCAGTTCGAAAGGCGCGACTAAGTACAACCGTAGTACACCCGTCCTTGATTTGAAGTATTTATGAATATTTTGTAAAGCCGTTCTATTCAAAGCGTCTCACAAAGAGTAAGTTCACTTTAATACACTTAGCCCACTCGCTTTGTATAGGTTGTTACATATTGTATTAATTAAAAAAATTAGTATAAATCATTGTTTTATTATCCAAAGGTTTGGAGAACACAAGTTATGTTATATATAATATTATTTTTTGTAATTTATTATATAACTCTATCACGTTGTCCTGTATATAAAATCGGTGCTCTATGGTTGGCGTTATTTAAAACGAAAGCACGCGTGACACATTATAGCTGCTTTATGTAAATTAACATTGTAAACTACCGCGCGCAATTCCTTTTAATACGCGCGTACAGTCGCATGTAGATCGATATCTGGATCCATTAGAATTTCAAATCCTAAACCTCATGATAACAAAAGGTAATTTAATAACGTATTGGTCTTAGCAGTACCTTAAAATTAGGATAGAGATGTGAAATTCCCTCTTTATATATTGTTGACCCTCGTTTTCTTTGTTGTTGTTTTGTTTTAACTTTAAGGTAGTTGTACGTAAGTACTTTAAACGTTGAGTTTAAATATACATAAAAAATATTTATCTGAAATGTGACTTTTAGCATATTTTTATTTATAAATAAAACAGTTAAGAAACAAAAAATTAAAAAAAGCGTCACTGAATTTCATGAAAGTCTTGGATGTTTTGTGATATGTACCCATCATATTAAAGCGAAGTCTATTCAAGGCAAGTTGTCAATCCTTATGGATATGAAAAAGTAAATTGTCAAAGATATTAATAAATATACATAAATACTTGTATCATAATTGTTAAAAAATAGAAAATAGAGTCTAGAAAATTAGTATTTCTATCGTTGACATTGTTGAAATGTCTCCAAAATTATTCTCAAGGGTGCCAAAGCTACTTCACTTACGCATGACATACGCTAATGAAGTGGCGTGTTTTTCGTTGACCACGTAATATAAATTAAATTAATTAACAAGCCAGGCGTGGCACATTCTATAAGTTTTGTTACTGCTACTCAGCAGAGTTAGCGAATCGTGCGTTTGTTTAGGTATTCGCTTCTACAATAAAATTCCGCAATCCATACAGAGACATGACTACAGAAAGGTTTAAATTAAGTCTAAGAAATATGCTTATACGTAAAGCATATTACACAATTGAAGATTATTTGGATGAGAAAAATTACTTGGATTTGAATATTCATTCAGCTTCATACAAGACTACGGTTTAATAATGTAAGTTGAAGATGTTTAAAAGATTGACGGCCAAGTTTCTTGCCGGTTTATAGAATTAGGCGTTACTTTGCGGAGATCCATAATACAAAAGTAATAATAAAATTATTTTGCTATAATCCGCGAAGAAGTAAAATAGAAAATATATATAATGCTAAATGTAAGTGGACAATCGGTTATCATACCTGATACATGCAGGATTCGTAAAAACACATGCACAAACCTCCACCACCGCCACCACAATACACAAGCACTATATACGTTCACTATCACAAACTCAACAATCGTTTCGCCCCGCAACCGAAGCATCGTCAGGAGATAGACTCCACGACCAAAATCGCAAAGCGACGATGCTTCGGTGTTTTTACGAATCCTGCATGTATCAGGTATGATAACCGATTGTCCACTTACATTTAGCATTATATATATTTTCTATTTTACTTCTTCGCGGATTATAGCAAAATAATTTTATTATTACTTTTCTTGCCGGTTATTTCGGTAAAAGCAACATTCTGAACTAGTTGTAACTTCATTAATTAATAATACCTGTATTGATCATTGACGATTCAAAGGTTCGTTTAAAATTTACCTACATAATAGAAAAATATTGTTTATTTGTTATAGAGAACATTTATCCCACATAGCCTTAAGGTCCACAATCTTAGTTACGTGTAACTACTGTATCCTTCTTTGTGTTTTTCCAGGAAGCAGGCCCTAAAATTTCTGTATTAAAAATCGTACATCATAAAACAAACCCTATATATAAGAAGTAAGAAAAATATGTATGATTACGTTTTGGTTACCGTTTCTTGCTAGTTATAACTATGGAAATTTCATAGTTTGGTTACTTACAGAACTTGTAAGCACGTTGTGTAGAAGCTTTGCCTTTAGGTTTTAGACTACATATTGCGATTCTTCTTGTATTAAAGCTAGTACAGTTTTTTTTATACGCTGATCTGCACTCTGCTTTCTAAAAACTAAAAGCACATAGACGGTGAAATCGACGGAATTTTGCCGCTAAACGACCATTACGGGATAAATAGGAACGAAGGTTTAACGTGCTTTCCAAAGTGAAGAAGTGAATGCAAACGACCATATTATAATAAAATCAGAACGATATTATAATAAAGTCAGAATTTAGCGTAGGCTTGGTAACAATTTCTAGTAAGAGTCAATTGATACATCATATATCAGTTAAAAAAAAATCTAACGTTCTCAACGGTATCCGATAGCATCCTTAGCACGTACCAATAGATCAAGCTTGATTGCATTAAAATTGATTGAGCGATAACGTTTACTGCAAATTTGTAGCCCTTCCTCGGAGACGATACGTAATCACTCTTGCTTTAGGATATCCATTTTATTGATAGCGGGTGAGATGGCATCACAGTATTATACTTGAAATTGAAGTCGGTTCAGAAAAAAAGATGTTTCTTATTATCTTTGACTTATTGATTTAATAGGTTTAATTTATGTAACTGTTTCTAATTCCGTTCACGGGTTCAAACACGGACCGATCTGTTTTCTATTCTTAAATTATGGATGGAACCTGTATAAAGTTACGGTCTGTTATTATCCCATTGCTGGGAATACGTCTCTTCTCTCCGTTTTTAGAGAGAAAGATTGGAGCTAAGACCTACCACGCTGCCCCAATGCGAATTGATAGGTTACACATATCTCCAGAATTCTCTAGAGATATGCAGGTTTCCTCACATTTTCCTACACCAAAAAGCGTGTGATAAATTGCAATTTTCAATTAGACACGTAAGTCTGTCTGATCGGGTTAACTAAAACTCATAGGTGTATGAAATCATGACCTCTTCGAAAGAGTCGCACGGTACCGTTGGCCTATCACAGCTACGGAACCTGTATATCTAGAAATAATTCCTGAAATATGTATACCCTACAAATCCGCTTCCGGTCTAAGCTATATAAGATATATTTAGAAAAGTCTAAAGAAGGCCTTTGTCCAGCAGCGGCAACTTATTATTTTAACCTATAAAAATAAAACAAAAAATTACCTAAAAACCACGTACGTCGAATAGATTTTATATATTTTTTTAACATAAACTTTTTAATTTATGGAGAACGTTCCTTGTTGCATAGGTTAGAATATTGGCAAGCGATAAATTCCCATAACACATTTAATGTGCAGACGATAAAATTCGCCAACCCATATTGGATTACCAAAAGATAAATCTACACTTTATTGGGCAAAGTTCACTGCGGTACTTAGATTTAATGATGGCACCTGACTTCGCTGGATATGCTGACTGCAAACTTTAGGGTTCAGTTAAAGCTCAAGAATAAATTATTCTATTATGATAATTTTCAGGTTGAAGGTTTATTACGTATCATGTACGAGTGTTGAGTGAGTGATTTTACAGATATATAATAATAATTTATTTATTTTTCATTAAATACATAAAAGTTACAAAACGAAGGTTGGGACCTTCATTTAAGTGAAACAACACCTATATCAGAAGGGGCCCCGCTCTCAAAAATTAACAAAAGAAAAAGAAATAAAACTATTCGTGCTACGTATTATAGTTGTGCGTGTGCTTGTGTGTGTGTGTGTGTGTGTGTGTGTGTGTGTGTGTGTGTGTGTGTGTGTGTTTGAGTTTATTAGATGATGTCTGTTAGTGTGTAGATGTGGGTGCAAGTTTTGTGTTTTTTACATATATGTATAGATTACGTCACACGTTTTAATAAGTTTTCAACCTCATCATACGTGATTGACATTAAATATTGTTCCATTATTTGCCGGTATGAATATTTAAAGGTAATAATTTAAGGTAGTTTATCATACAAATATACTGCAGTTTATAAAGTATTTATGGAGTTAATTAGGTCGAGTATTGAATATGAGAGAAGCACAACCTAGTTGTCATATTGGAATCTGATTAATCCGAGACAGCCTTTTACCAATGTAGAAATAAGGAATGTAAGTAATCAAATAAGTGTTTAAGTTAATTTGTAAATTTGGTTTGGTATCTTATCTATAAATACTAAAGTTGCTAACACATTTTCTAGCTTCACTCTTAGGATGAAATTGCGAGAAGTAATAAATATATTTAAAGACTATAAAATAGTTATAACATTCTTATATATGATCTATAGATATACAATACAAAAGCGTATAAAAAAACTTACGTATACATTACGTCGGAATACGAAAACAAATAAGCCCGTAGTTAGAGTATTTGAGGGCGCCGAAATCACCCTCTATGCTACCCAATTCAAACAATACTTTTCTAGTATCCTTTGATTCCAGAACCAAGTGACCTCTTGAGACTTTGTCCGCAGTAGATCAGTCAAAGACACCTCAAGAAATATACTTACAGTCAATATCCTGCATAGAGATATTAAAGATTGTCTAAATAACACAAGTTAAATTAGAAAATAATGTTTAGACACAAGCGATATTGCTGTGTCATCATCTTCTGCCCTTATCCCACTCTAAGTGGGGTCGGCACAATAGGTTATAAACATACTGTCACATGATTTGGCTGCGTTTTTACGACCGGCCGCCTGCCTGACATCAACTTACCTCAGTCGTATTTTACGACACTTCGGTAAGAAATGAGGTTGGTCTATTCTACTCAGTCGGATACCACACGGCGGGTCGACTTTCCTTAGTCGCATTTTACGACACCTCGGTGAGAAATGAGGTTGGTCTATTCTACTCAGCCGGATACCACACGGCGGGTCGACTTTCCTTAGTCGCCTTTTACGACACCTCGGTAACAAATGAGGGTGGTACTATTCTATTCAACCGGATACCACACGGCGTAAGTGATATTGCTGTGTAAATTTTTTAATAATAATCCGAGTCTTAATCTCTCAATGTATGTAAATATATACATGCACCAATAGTAATGAAATTTTCGTGTAAATTCTACTAAAATCTGTATTTAGTGTTCATTCGTAAGCACATTTTGCTATTATGTCAAGTGTGCTGAAATGAAACTTGACCTCTGAAAGTTATGAGGGGTTAGCCGAGTATTAGCTAATGGGGCGTCGACGTGAAAAGTGCTGCCGTCTACAATTTGAAACGTAGAGTGAGAATAATATTTAATTTGTTTGTTACACCAAAGATATTACAGCAACTCACTTTATTGTATACATTTATATTTTCCTTTATGTCAGGGGTTAGAAACCTTATTAAATAGAATTTTTAGCGCGTCGCGCACAAAGTAACGTTTGTTAATAATTTACAAAACTTTTTTTAATAATAAATGTAAATTTGAACTGAATGTTTGAACAAGTTGGCGACAAGTGACCCGACATAAAAAATTTTTATTTTTTTTAGATTACTATTTTATCATAATTAATTTTATAACAAACAATATATTGATGAGAGAAAGTCGATAAAATAAATTCAATTTTAGAAATGCTTAGCGGGGCGCATAAAGATGTTTAACGGGCCGCAAGTGGCTCATGACCGCGTATTGGTTTCGGCTTTATGTAAAATATTTTACAGTTATTTAGATTTGTACTAGGGATGTGCCTTGGAATGTATAAAATAGATTACTAGATAATTCATTTTTTCCCCTTAAATATTAATTGAATTTTATAAAATCGACTAACCCGAATCAAAGAAATCGATTAGTAATAACCGTTAATAACCGTAAAAGTTGCATTGCTTTCATCCAACAACGTATATCTTATCTAACGTGAATAAATACCAGATAGAGAACTGTCTGGACTTTTATTCTGTTTTAGAAGAAAGTATAATATATTTTAATTTATTTTTAAGATAGAATTGATCCTAACATTCAATTACATAAATTGTAAATCCTGTGTCTACAACTGATACGTTATCTCTACAGTTGAAGTCTTGGTTTTATCATGTTTATTAAAATACATGTTTTGTCTTGTATATTTTTGCTGTCGTAAACTGAAATTTCACAGTAAATAAATTCTAATCACGTAGTATTCCGTTACAGGGCTAAGGGTTCTTCTCTTTTTGGAAAGAAGGATTGGAGATTAATTCTGTGACGCTGTTTTGATGACGATTAATTTGACGGTTAGGTATACTTACCTCAGAGATTCTGAAGGAAAATGCAGGTTTTCATCACAGTGTTTCATTGCTACAAAAATTCACCCATAACAGTGTTGTCGCCATTGACTTCCGCTTTGTATTTTATAGCAACACAGTCATGAAACAAGAGTATCGCGCCCTTTTTGATTAAAATGGTACCAACACTGTGACGTGTTGTTTCCGGTTGAGTCTTCCTATTGATAAAACGTTACAGTGGACAGTCAGTCTTTGTTCGTCATTCAAGAGAAGTGCATCTCAGAACGAGAATTGTGGTATTCCTATTATATCGTGTTATTGTATATAGTGTGCGTTAACAAGAGGATTTAGAAAAATAAAATCACTTTCACAATACCTTCATCATATACTACTTTAGTATTAATAGTGACGACTAATGAGAATTAGGTACAGAACAGAATTATTTTGTTTTAACAACTTCCTTGAATATACAAATAATGTTGGACTGCTACAAACAGTCTTTGAAAATGTGAAATTAATAATGTCTTTGAATCCCTTCAATATTATTGGACCGGAAGTACGCCTTTATTTGCTCGTCCTATTTACATCTCTCCAACTGTCGCATGGGTATTCAATTTTGCAGTTTCAATTTATTCGTCCTGAGATACTAAATTAGCTATTTTTTGAAATGTTAATTCTCTATATATAGACCAAAATGGCCTCATATAGTAACCTCTTTTAAATAATATTTATTTTAGTTCATAGTTTATTTTATGCTGTAAACTCGCATTATATAATACATAAAGTACATCCACTGTTGCCTATATGCTCCTTTATGTGATTGTCTCTGTGATTCTACTTACCTGGAAAGAAAATTTTTCCTAGAAATATTAATGCACAGCTTCCATAGACTGTGCAGACAGAATTTTGTATGGATGTTTATGTAGTAGGTAAAAATGAAAAAGGATTAAATTTTTCGATACATTTAATTTACTTAGATTTAAAAACACAAAATTATATACAATATGAAGTATAAAATATGTAAATATATAAAATTTCAATTTAAATAATGATATTAAATTGTAATAATTGAAGTAATATATTAAAAATTAAAACAACGCGCGTTAAAGCATATAAATTTTTTTACATATGTATATTCTCGGATTAAAATACTCTTTGGACCCTAAGCGTAAACAATAAAACTTATTACTTCAAATATTTATTATATTTCTATACTAGTTTTTGCGTCTTGGCTCAAAAGACGCGAAGACTAGTTTTAATATTTAATCTAAAAATCTTTGTACAACTATTTTAAAGAATTAAATTGTAGTTTATTTTTTATTTATTTAAGTTAAAAATTTATAACTAAACACATTTTAAAGTAATTTCTTATAATTGATATATTTAATAATTGTTTAAATCGTTAAATAGACCGGAAGTTCCTGCAACAAAATTATTAAATTATTTAAACACAATTCGAAAATTATATGAAAATACTAACAAAATATAGTACAAAAATTACGATAAACAAAATATACTTATTTATCTAATCGTTATTTTAAAGGTATTCTATGTTATGGAATCCCAGTTATTTACTGACATTGTTGATATTTCATAACTGACATTTACAAAACTGACAAACATTGAGGTGACCAAAAACCTGTGGTACCTGTGTCGCGACTCAGTAGAGCTAGCAACTCATTTAATGGTCTCGGAATTCACTTCAATAATAAAATTCCGCAATCCATACTAGACCAGTATACAGAAAGATTAAAATTAAGTGTAAGAGATATGCTTAGCTTATAGCATTTTATAAAATTTAGTAAAAAGTTTAATAATGTAAAATTGAAAATGTTTAAAAGATTGACCGCCGCGTTTCTGCCTAGTTCTTCTCGGTAAGAGCAACATTACGAACCAGTTGTAGCTTCACTAATCATATTGATCCTTGACTATTCACAAGTGCTTGAAAGAGCTTATTTGAATAAAGATTATTTTGATGTGTGTAAATTAGATGAAAATTGTTTCCAATTATATTTTTTTTATATATTTTCATTTGGGTGTTACAATTTGTTTACCTGTTTAAATCTATATAATACTGTCCTCCACCACCCTGACGAGGGCGGGCATCTGCCGCTATAGCGGACCGGTTACCTGGAACAGTGGTGTGTTTTGTAACCTAATTAAAAAAAATCAATAACAAAAATGTATATTTCTTTGTGTTATAAAAGGCCGCAGAGGTTGACTGTAACTACATTTATTTAAGTCTGTACTAATATATAAGGCTGCATTGTTTGTTTGTTTGATTGTTTGATCACGCTAATCTCAGGAACTACTGGACCGATTTGAAACATTATTTAAGTGTAGTCAATTGATCGAGAAAGGCTATAGACATATAATATCACGCTAAGATGAATAGGAGAGGAGCAGTAATTAAAATATTACGAAAACGGCAAATCGTATACGGTCATGTATTACAAATAATATATGTACATGGCAAAACAACATTGGACCGGTCAGCTAGTATACAATAAATTAACGTTGAAATGGCAAGGGACAATGAAGCTATTCCCTTTTTTTATCCAGAGCTTCATGGCGAATTTTATATGAGGATTAATTTATTTAATTTTTAGGTTTTGGTGACATATGCTATTTTTAGGTCCCATTTTGTCTCTATTCTCATTTAAAATAGGTATAGGAATAGAAATGAATGAAAAATAGTGTTTTTGTTAATGGATTTTCATTTAAATAAATATAAGGGACACTTAAACACACGGACATCCTCCCTAATATAAGTAACTTAATACTTGTAATGTGGGTAACATAAACATGTTTTCACGTGATTTGGCTATGTATTTTACGTGCGGCCGCTGCTTGATGTGAGTTTACCTTAATCGTATTTTACGCCACCTCGTTAAGAAAGAGGGTGGTGTATTCTGCTCAAACGGATACCACACAGTGTGTTAACTTACCTTAGTTACCTTTAACGACACCTCGTTAAAAATTTTGGGTGGTCTATTTTACTCAGCCGAATACCGCACGGCGGGTCGACTTACCTTAGTCGCCTTTTACGACACCTCGGTAAGAAATGAGGGTAGTCTATTCTACTCAGCCGGATACTACACGGCATAAAAAGTACGCCTTTAATTACTATATAATATATTCCAATTATTTTAAGTGACCATCGCATATGAGATGAGTACTATTGCAAGTTACAGCAAAGCACTTTGTACTCCAGTAATTTATTTTTTGAACCTGCGAAGTGTAAAAGAATATAAAAGAAAATTTTGAAAGTAAACGGAACAGATTGTAATTTTGCATTTCAGAATTAATCAACGACATTTTAGTATTCTCGGTGAAATTTCCCTTTAAAATGAGAAAACCGGATTAGGTTTCTGATATTGAATATAAATTTTTAAATTAATACGTATACCTATTGTTTTTGCAGCACTGGACATCTTGATCATTCAGTTTATTATGTCGTAATCGATATTTAAAATTTTAAGTTTCCTCTCTTTTTATAATACTAAGACAGTACAATATAAAATAAAATATTTGTTGCCTAAAGCAACATAATATAATAATATGATTACCGTTTTTATGTATATGTCGGCGGTTGACGTCATGTCTTTCTTGTAAACAACATGTACATCCAGCAGAGGGTTTTCACGGACAAGTAGGCATTTTGACAATCGCATGAACCGAACGCGGAAAATTCAATAAAGTAAATGGCTGGATACTCTCCTTGTGAACAGACTACAGTCTCGTGTGCTTGTTTTCGTGTATCAATATTATTCTTATATTTCAAGTGTTAACAATAGAGTGATTTAACGTATATGCATTAAAAGATGTCAATCCTAATTGGTGTTTTAATAATGGATCTGCTACTGCCTATGTATATAACTAGATGTGCCAGCAGCTTTGCCCGCATTGAAATCAGTGTGTAATTTTTTTTTCCCGAATTGAAATTTTGTACATAAAAGTAGTTATCGTGAGTTAATTATAAGAGATTTTTGAATAACTTTCACCGTTTACTTAACGCACTTAAGGAAAGCCTAAAAATTTTCCGCATTTGCAAATTTTTTATTGCAATGTTTTTTATTGATGCTACTCTCCTATTTATCTTAGCGTAATTGGCCTTCGTAGATAAATGGACTATTTAAAACTTTTTAATTTTTTTTATATTTTAATTTTTTTTTAAATCAGAGTAGTAGTGAGATTAGAGCGTTCAAACAAACAAACTCTTCATATGCTTTATATATTAGTATAGACTAGCTTTTATCCGCAACTTTGTTCGCGTGGACTGTTGTCGCGCGATATTTTGATATTAGATGGCGCTTTTCAATGTCATCCTATTCCTGTAGAATTAACAGGACTTCTATAGCTTATATGTTACTCCGGTGTATAAGGTATGATTGTGCCAAATTTCATTAATACTGGTTCAGCGGATTCGCCGTGAAAGAGTAACAAACATACATCCATACTTTCGCATTTATAAAATTTGTAGGAAGTAGGATAAAATGAAAATAGCAATGTAGAATCTTTTTAGGATTTTGATCGAAAGTAAATGTTGAAATAATGGAGTTATCAAATTTACTTTAACTAGAAGACGATTTCTATTGTTTATTAGGAACAATTAGTATCCCTATATATAAATAAACTGTTAAATAATAAATATTCCATATCACTTTTTAACTTTTACTTACATGCTTTCGGAATTTTAAAATTAAAATATCATAACAAAACTAGATGATTAATCTTGATTAGTTACCAAATCCGCGACAATTATTAATGGAGCAATGCTTAAATTATTTACGAATATATTGATTGATTTTAGAAGACGATTAACAACTATCAGAATCAGTACCGTAGCTATCACAAACTTCCTACCTGCGTTGTAGGTTCATGTTTAGTCCCACATTTTGCTGGCTCTTCTGCAGCGTATAGCATCCGTCGAGCGAGGCGTGCAAATGTACACCTAAACTGTCGACTCATACTGCAATACAGTACAAAGTTAACAGACGACGTAAAAAGTGCTAGGACGTCCATTAAATCACCTGCGAACAAAGAATTTATTTTCATACAAATGCATACATAACTCATTTTTTCATGTTTATGTAACTCATTGTTTATGTAAATAGATCTTTGTTTTTTTTTCGTACGTGGAGTATATGAAATGAGCAGCCTTTTACGGAGATTTCATACGACTATGACGTGGTTGTTCAAACAGAAAAAATAAATTGCCTCGAAGCCAGATACGTGATCACCGTTTATTCAGTGTTCTTTACTCCATGGACAAAGGTAATATCTTTCCTTTTTGTGGTTTGTTCCCTGATATCTAAGTAATAAATCTTGTTCGTTTGATAAAAATTTAAATCAGATAATATTTAAATGTGTAATTTAATTTAATATTGAAGAGATTCGAATAATTGCTATATATTAAAAAAAAATATATTTGTTAAGACTACCTCGCTACTATATCTATTGGTGGGAAAACTTTTTTAATAAATCTTTGTACAGGCGCTATTAATCTTGCTCATGAGATTGATTAGATGATGATGTGCAAAGAGTTATTAGTTTTATACGGATACATGATTTGATGATCAAAATTTGTTGTGAATTTTTCTAAAGATTAAATAGTCCTGATTCAATAAAACAAGCTATAAGTTTTAAAATAACGATACAAAGGGTATTCAAAAAATCTACCAATTATTTATGTACGCATTTTTTTCGTATTATATACTAATTAGGACCAACATTGTGCTTGATAATGTGTGTGTACATGCATCCAAGTTGTTGTATGTCTATAAATTTTGATCCAAAGCTGTTGGTGGTAATTTCGTGTTCCGGAAAAGACATACAAACTTTTATTTCTATAATTATTACACAGCATGAATTAATAACATTTGTACGATGTACTTCAACCCAATAGAACAACTACGAATTTCTTACTTCAGTCATTTGATATATATAATAGTATATGTATAGTTATATATGAAATGAAGAAATGCTAAACAGTATTTGTTAGGAGTAAGTATATATATCATATAATTACAATGATTATTGGATTTATAAACTTTTGTTCTTGCTCAGGTCATAAATAGATTATTTTGTACATTTGTAGCATTAAGGGCGTTCAAGAGTCTTCTATATAATGTAATCTAATCTAATACGACTAAATCTAAGAGCATAATTAATACATTAGTTGTGTCTTAGATCTTCCGAATTTAATACGACCCGGATGGATAAATTAATAATCAGCTTTTAACAGATTTATTAAATTATCCTCTAATAAAGTTAAAGAGAAAGTATTTTATAGGAGTCCTTGAACAATTTAGAGATGATTTTGCAAAGACCTTTAGGAATGTGTTTTATGTGTGAACCATAAAACAGGTTTGACAGTTTGAGTGGACGTAAAAACATGATTCCTTACGTGAAGTAGTGGCCAAAGTAGTTTTGGCCGATAGTTATGTAGCTTGAAATTTATGTAGTACATAATTTTATTCCATGTCTGTATTCTACAATATCTGATAATATAATGTTATTTCTACTTATTGTCAATAACTGTTTTTAACTGCTATGTATTTCGGACCATTATTTGCCACTATATAAATCTACCACAGGTTCATAAATATATCAAGTCATGCAGGTTATTATTTCTCATAATTATAGCCAGAAATAACGAGTGAGATGATTTTATTGGAAGTCTTTTTCTTTTTCAGAAAAGATAAGATACTCTTAGAAACGAGATTTTCATCTAAGCATTGCTTGTCTTAGACAAGTAACTCAGTGGCCGTCCATCTAACAAGATCATAAAAACCTTTCAGCGAATAAACAAAAATATAATGAAGATATGTGATTTTAGCTATATTAGATATGTATATAATATGGCTAAAATTATAAATTGAAAAAAAAATTAATTTCTTAGAATTTCTCAATTTAAATTATTTGAATCTGACGTATATCAATAAGAACAAGAGCAATGTAAACATAGCTTTATCGTCCTTAGCAAACTCACGATAAAAGAAGATCTGTTAAAAATATCTACAAATCCCGATTAAGAAGTCCTATTTCTGTAATTCTAATGGTAAGAATGTAGAAAACATTTAAATTATATTCGCTTTTGTTCTGTTTGTTGTTTTTTTTTGTTAATAATGACTATTGATGATCTTGTTTAGTCTTAAATTAATATAATATTATTGAGGTAGAATATTGTGATTGATTTTTGTCTGCCGTGTGGTATCCGTCTTAGTCATTAGAATAGACCACCCTCATTTCTTACCGAGGTAAAAGGCGTCTAAGGTAAGTTGACACACCGTGTGGTATCCGATTGAGGAGAATAGACCACCGTAAGGCTAAAGTTAGTTGACGTCAGGCAGGCCGCCGGTCGTAACATACGTAGCCAAATCATGTGACAACATGTTATAAACATGTCGACCCCACTTATAGTGAAATAAGAGCAGGAGGATGATTGTAATCGATTTGCGTTTGTTTTGGAAAATGAAAACAAAGAAAATTATACGTAATTTGCTATTATATACCTTAATTTCATTTAGTTTCGAATAATAATATATCAATTATCAAATTAAAAATAATATACAAGGTTTGATATAAGGTATCTATTTCATAATTCATATTGGTTAATTATCTCCGGTGCGTGATTCCAGCACTACGCTCGTCCCGGTTGTTATTTAATAATAACAACCGGGACGAGCGTAGTGCTGGAATATGATAACTCATGTGATAATAATTACGTCTACTCAACCAATATTTTCCATTTACAATACCTGAAAGGTTACGGAAGTTTGTTAGTCGCTAAATGTTAGAGCGGGTTCTGTTTCACATGTGAGTTAAAATAATAATCAGAACCTGTAAACTGTTAAATACTGTTTTATTTCTACTGGATTGAATTAATATTCTACCTCTGTTTATAATACAGTACCTGGTTGACCGAGCCTTGCTCAGTAATTATATACAAAATAAAAAAAAATATATATATCTATTCGGGGATCGATCCTAGGTATTTACATTTCTCGAGATTGCCCGTTCGCCGAATAAGCTACGTTGATTTGAAATTTTAGTATTTTTTTATTAATGCCCAAAAACAGAGATAAAACATTTTTTTTTTAAATTAAACCTGGCTAGATCGACTTTTTTCCCTCAAAACCCGCTACATGCAGTTTTCAGGAAAATCTTTGAAGCCGTTTCCGACATTCCGAAAATATATATACATACATACAAGATTAACTCATTTAAATATTAAAGATAGATGTATAGAAAAAATAAATCCTTACCGAACATACTATAACAGTTCTTAAAAAAATCCGGTGCTAGCGCACTCGCTAGGCCCAGGAGACCTTGAGGTACCTCCGTAGAAAGGAAAAGTCCGAGGACGGCCAAAAGCATGCGAGTCGTACGATCCGTCCGACTCGTTCTGCGTGCCGACGACTCCTCTGCCAAACACTGCTTCTCGGGCTGTTTAAAAACATTTAAAATAATAAAGAGACACTAGAGAAAATAAGTTTTTATTAACTTATAGTTACTCAGACTAAATCAAGATTTATATGAAAACTTTTTCTGTAACTCGCATACAAATTACTTGCACTTTAATGATTATCGGTAGGTATTTTAAAGACAAACAATATGTTAATTTATATAACTTTGGAGACTTCGTGTTGGCAGTATCGGCATTAATTTCATTTATCCGAACTACGAGTATGTAGGCTTGAAAAGTTTTCATATAAATTTTAGCTATAAAATATAATAATGATGCAATGATTAAGTCCCTGATTCTAAAGTTTGCAATTTTCTCCGATACTAAGTGTTTGTAGGTAAGGCACGAAGCACTTAGCTACTTCGTTTCAACGGAGATCGACAGCTTTCCGGCGGTCGTGATTCCTCTTTTTTTACTGTACTATTAATTCTTAAGACGAGATTATGGGAAATAAGAATATAAAGGGTGCCTTTAAGCAAAAATAGACTAAGTACCGTAATTAATAGACAAATTTTGAAATAAAGGGCATTTAATATTTATGGTCTACTCTCTTTCTACAAAATGTAAAGCTTATAAATATTTCATATTATAGAAACTCACTTTATAAGATTTATGAATACATATTTGCGAAGTGTATAATTTATTTCGAACACTCGGTGTAGGAGTGTATTTATTTGCTTTCAAATATGTTTTGTGTAACTAATAGAACAGCCATTCCCACTTTATATTTAACTGTTATTTTTAAAACATCGAACGTTGTCTACAAAGATTTGAAGTTTTCGCGTTTATGATCTTACCTGTGACAAAGCCACAGCTTTTTGGGAAAATCACCTAATGTGACATGTGATAAATGATGATGAGTGATAAATTTGAAAATGGAATTTTAATTTAATATTATTACAATCATTTCTATAATTTTTAGTAGTAACACAATAATAGCAAATTGGGATAAAATATAATTAATAACATAACAACTATAATAAAAAAAAGTTTACGTTAAAAAGTACTATTTTTATACCTATGTTGTTTTCGTAATGGCCCTTATTCAGATATTTATCGATGCAAAAAATTTTATAACTTTTTTTATTATTTTCTGAATTACCAATATATCATAATCAATCTCCATATTTACATAGCGGTAACCATTCAGGGTTGATCAAACAGTAACTAAGAGCCGTAGTAATTGAAAATTTCCTTTGATCTTAAGTGGTTTTAAAGCGTTACGAAGTCTTTGATCAAACTAATGAAAAAGAATTTAATTAAAAAAGTGTTAAAACTTTCGATTAGGTGAATTATATTTTTAATTTTTTCGTTACTTTCGATGAAAATACGGATACTACAGATACTTCTATTTAAAGGCAGAACGTAGACTGGTGTGACATTACAGATTCTGTAAATATTAAATCTGTAAAAGTATTTTTAAGTTTTTTTAAGGGTTAAATAATTTATTTACTGTACATTATTTATTTTCATAGTAAAAAAGCTATGATAATATTAGTATGCTATAACTCACGATAGAAGGTATTCATCACAGATATAATAAAGGTTTTTACGAATCAACTCCTAAATAAGAGTTCATGAATGAGATATTGATTATAATAAAAAAAATATATATATTTTTAACCCTTCTAAATTTTTAACAAAACCCCCTAATGTATACCAATAAAAAATAACTATATACCAACTAAAACTGTCACTCACAACACAAGTATGAGTATTAAGTTATTTACTTTGGAGATAGACGAACGTGTGTGTAAGTGACCCATATATTTATTTCTTTAAAATCTAAAAATTAAACTACATTTCTATAACTGAATACAACGTTGGCTTATGGCTTTTGAATATCGCCAAGCAAAGTGTTTTCTTATTTTTATTTTTACATCACGAAGAAACTCTTATAGAAAAATCTATTAGCCTATATCTTTTATTCTGCAATTTTAGAATAAATTGGGGAGATGCTTTAAAAGGCACTCATTATGGCTTGGATTACGCACAATTTATTTAAATCCGGTCGTTTGGGTTTTTCATACGTAAGTAACCCCGGGCTACCGCTAATGGCATCCCAACGACAAGCTTATCTTAATTTGATTAAAATGTCGAGAAAAAGTGTAAAAATAAAGATTTTTAAAACGATTATATAGAAATTAATTTTGCCAATATTGAAACAAAGACTGTAAAAATGTAGTAAAGGTTTTTTGAACCATGTTACAAACCTTTTTTATATATGTATTAAATTATATTATTTAATAATTATATAGTCCGGTCAATATATAGAATACGACATTTATTTATAATATATGTATAAAATGTTATGTAATAAAATAAGGTTGATGACTTTCTAGTCTTACTACTAATTGATAGATAACCTTGTATGAGATAAAAAGCTTAAGCATATAAATTATCTTGGAATTATTTCAATCAATTTTAGTAATCAAATTTGAAACAATAATGTAGTATCACATAAGTGGACATTAGGTTCTGTCAAAATATTATTACAAAACCAGATAGAAACCAGTTTTTATGAATGAAATCTTATCTATAGCATAGATAACATTATAAGTAAAATAAAGTGTGATAAAATTATCGCAAAAATGTCTCAATGTTTTCGTCACACCCAATCCATCTCCATATTTACAAGTACATTGCGCTAACAACGTTTAACTAAATATCGGCATTCAAAGTAGAAATAAGATCCGCTTTAATTGAAAATTTCCTTTGACGTGAATGGGTTAAAACCATATGTTTTATCCTCATTGATCAAACTGATAAAATTGAAAATTCATATAATAAAAAAAAGTCAGGTTAATTCTATTATTAGCTTCGTTTTACCAAATTTAAATCTCCAGTAGATTAGAAGTGAAAACGTTTAGATAGACAGACAAACAGACTTTTGCATTTATAATATCAGTATGGATGTTTATTCATATCAACGTGAAAGCTTTGGCGATTTCAAGGTCTCGTAAACAAAGCTAAAAGCTTATTGAAAACTAAGAAAAGTTTTTATAAATCATTTTTTGTCGAAGGCGAAATTCGTATCGTAATCATCAAATCGATCATCCAACACAAATTTCAAAGTTTACATTACTTTCTTGACAGATGATATTTTATGCATAGGTTCTAATTCTTATTTTTCCTTATTTAATTAATTAATCTAATTCTTGTGTTTAGTAGATACATTACTGCAGTGACATAGGCCGAAGTACTACACAATATTTCAATATAATAGTTGTAATCATAAAAACTAAAGTAACTGTAGGCGATTAATATAAATTATTATAAACTGGTACATTGATTTTTACAACTAATATACTAAGCCAAGAACTATTACTGTATGCTAGTATGAAACAACAAAATAAAAAATAACTTAAAACATTATGGATGAACTTTCTAGTATCAGTGAACAGGGTCACACTTGAAATGTTAATGAAAATACGAGTATTTCACCTGCTGCAATACAATGTACGAGGTGTGTTCAAAAAGTATCGCGAATTTTGAATTTTCTCGGGTTACGTATATTCGAATTTCGTTTTTTTTGTGGCGTTATGTTGGTACATTTGTCCCTCACTTATGCTGACAACTTTGGCCATTTTGAATTTTCAGTTAATTGTTGACAGCTGATTTGCTTGCACGTGTTTTGGTTCGTCTTCGATTTTTCCTTATTCAAAACAATGGACTACGATAACGCCCCTGCTCACACAACGCTGCTTGTACGCGACATCTTGGCCAAAAACAACACACTAATGATGCCACAGCCACCTTATTCCCCAGATCTGGCCCCCTGTGACTTTTTCTTGTTCCCGAAACTGAAAAGGCCCATAAAAGGACGACGCTACGCCACGACTGACGAGATAAAGACGGCATCGAAGGAGGAGCTGAACAAGATACAAAATAATGATTTTTTGAAGTGCTTCGAAGATTGGAAAAAACGTTGGCACAAGTGTATAATATACCAGGGGGATTACTTTGAAGGGGACAAAATAAATATTCACAAATAAATAAATAGTTTTTGAAAATACACAAAATTCGCGATACTTTTTGAACACACCTCGTATATGTAAAATATGTAAGAGGAAAGCACACACTTTATGTGTATTGTGTGCTTTTCTCTTATCCGACTTTATCTGATATTATTTATATTTAGTTTATACTTTAAAAGTACAATATAAAAATATACTTGCCTCATTGGGTCCAACTGTTGACTGTTTGAACAATCTTTGCCTCTTTTTTTCAGTGGTAGTCAATTTCGATATTAGACACGTACTCAAAACTGATAATGCTATACTTGGCACTAATTTTAAAATAACACTGTAGATCCACATAATAGCCGTTACTAATTCTTTATTTTTTGACATCTCTAACACATATACAGTCCTATTATGAGGTAATGATAAATCCTCTGCAAATTCAGAATTGTTTTGTCGTGTCAGTTCACTTGGTACTATGTTCATTGCAAAATAAATAGGGAGACACAAAAATGGACATATTACATAAGCGCTAACGATAGCCAAAGTCGTGTTTCTTTTACTACACCATGTCCGATTCTTCTGCGGGAATGCTATAGCAATGTAACGCCAAACGGCCAGCGTAACTGCTAACCAAATTGATATAGTGTGAAATGTTTGACTAAAAATAGAATGAAAATAGACGAAAACTGTCCAAGAATATGTATTCTTGTTTATTTGAGGACCAATTTTAATATTCATATGCAAGACGTACGGGATGTACTCTAACATGACCAGAAGATCTGCGACGGCGAGACCAGTCAGTATAGAATTTGTAGGGCTAATCATTTCTCGGCGGCTAAGTACAGCTATGTTGATTGAGTTTGTTGCAGATCCAATAATGCATATGACTATGGCAATGTACCCATGTAATCTACTATACGCTTTATTAAAATCTGTTGCGCCGGGAACGCAATTCGCGTCCGTTACGTTCGCCATGCTCTTAATCTTCTGACACGTTTACATTTAGTCATCGGTATCGCAAGGTCAGTTGACTTGGTGTGTCTTCGAACATTTTTATCGTCTTCATCGTGAATATCTGTAACAAAAAGATTTGAATTGAAACATAATAAAAAATAGCCCATAAAAAGATTAAAGATTTTACAATAATTATTTTTTCTTTCTGCTTTTTTTCAGAATGTCTATATAAAGATTTTTAAGGGGCTTTTGACACCATTCTATGCACCATTTCATGCACCCTGTATTTATAATATGCGACATATTCTTAAGTTTGTTGTTCGTCGTGAGGTCCCTCTTCAACTTGGAATGTTTTTGGTGTCATAACATACATGAAACGATACATTACATTATATTATACCTCTTATTTTAATTTTCTGGTAGTTAAAAATTACCAAAGCGTTAAATTTAAGGTAAATTCAAAATAAGACTTTAAGACGTTTAAATTTATACTGAAAATAAATATGAATCGAGAATAATTGAATAGAACTTAATTTTATCACATCAGAACAGAGGACATGAATTTGCTAAAAGGCTTCCGAATCACAAGTTTTGTGGACGGCTACTTATTAGAAGCTCTGGTGTCTATCGGCAGTGCTTTATATTTGTTGAAGAGAACTTCACATTGGCTCAAGTTCAAGTTCCTATTTAATTATTACAAACAGACAGGCTTTTGGGGACTCTGTTTTATAATAAGTATAGAATTAAACGTAGATACTTAGTGCACGACGTCGATAACTACATTATTTGTTTTTAAGGTTCAAATACAATATTCCAATAAGCATAATATCAGAATCGCCTAGTTCGCCTAGACAGTGTTCGGAAAGTTATGCAAGATTTTCTAATTCACCTCAGTGCTTGAACTGTCTTCGCACAGACAATTTTGATTACACAATATTTTTGCAAATTGGATCAAGAAATTGTATTTATTAGTTGGTAATTAGGCATGTGTTATAGTATATACGTATAAGACAAACCGGAAATACATACTAGATCATATAATTCCTTAACAATATTTATCTCATACTTATTACGTCGATCACCAATCTATACTAATACATAAAGCTGAAGAAATTGTTTGTTTGATTGTTTGAACGCGTTAATCTCAGGAACTGGACCGATTTGAAAAATTCTTTAAGTGTAAGCATTTATCGAGGAAGGCTATAGGCTATGTGATGTAGGTACTAATGTTACTTCTTATAATGTATAATGTTGAGCGAAATTAAAGAAGGCAGGTGAAGATGGATTTATTATGAATACGTCTAACAAGTTTGCTGATTGCTTAGCGACTACTTATACAATGAATCTATTGCGGATATATGAGATCCGCTGACTTCGCGCTACATCATTTCCCCCTTTTTTTAAAAAAAAATGCAATATAAAAATAATTTGAAATTGTTATATAAAGAAATATTAAACTATGTAAAAGGGGTGTAAAAATTACTGTTTAAAAATATTATACATAACTATAAAAATATAAAAATTATTAGAATATAACACTATTGAGAAAAAAATCACTTAAATATATTCACTTAGTTTCAAATTGTTATGAGCATGTGAACCGAACCACAGGTTTGCTGATGCGTCGTGATCGTGTTACGGCGCCGGGCTCTTCACCATTTTGGTGTTGTTTTGATATGTTATTATTCGACTCATCTTGCGTACTTAATAAGAATGCGGGCTTAAGGCGATCTATACTAATAACTTTTTCTGTATCTCCTTGTAGGATTTTAAAATATTTTTCATTTCTCTCTATAACCTTGTAGGGTCCAATATACGGCGGTGTGAGGGATTTTATCATTGTATCACATCTAACGAAAACGTGTGAAGTATGTTGGAGCTCAGGATGAACGAATATTTTTCCTTGTGTTAATTCTTTTTTAGGAATTGATGACAACGTGGTAATTTTGGTTCGCAGTTCTTTTAAGAAAGCATCTTCATCAGGATGTCCGCACCTTGACGGTTCAAAGAAATCTCCCGGTAGTCTGATTGTTTCTCCATACAGCATCTCCGCTGCACTGGTTTTCGTATCATCACGTAAACTTGTTCTTAAACCGAGTAATACAGTTGGTAACTCACTAACCCAGTGTGTTGTATTTTCTCTACATTTGAGAGCGGTTTTTAAACAACGATGCCATCTTTCTATGGCTCCGTTTGCTTGAGGATGATATGCGCATGTTCTAATCTTTTCTATACCCATTCTTTTTGACAAATTGCGGAAAAGGCATGACTCAAATTGTCTTCCCTGGTCAGTTGTTATTCTTAAAGGGCAACCGAAACGAGAAATCCAGCCAGTGTAAACAATTTCAGCTATATTTTCTGCGGTTATCTCTTTAGCGGGGTATGCTTCGGGCCAGCCTGTTTTCCTGTCTAACATTGTTACGATATAACGATATCCTTTGCAGTATGTCAAGGGTCCAACAATATCGATATGCATATGTTCGAAGCGGTCACTTTTTGTGAAAGTGCCATAAGGTGAAATGGTGTGACGTTGAATCTTCGATTTCTGACAACTTATGCATGATTTAGCCCAGGATACGATATCTTTCTTCATTGATGTCCAGAAATATTTGTTGCATAACATTCGCTTAGTCGTACGAATACTCGGATGGCTCACATCGTGTGTGGCTTTGTAAGCCGACACGCGAAATTCCTTCGGCAAATATGGTCGTGCTGTGGCGCCAGATATCTCACAATATATCGCTATGTTATTATCTACAGTGTTAATCTTTTTTATTTTCAGGTTATTTTTTTTAAATAATATTTTTAGCTCTTCGTCATTTTCTTGTGCTTTAGCTAGCTCTTTATAGTCTATAGGAGAAGGAGTATCAATGGCGGCTACTCTTGACAAGCTATCTGCCACGACATTTTCTGATCCTTTTATGTGTTCTATAGAGCTACAAAACTGTAATATGAAATCTAGATGACGCAACCTTCTTGGTGTATCATTTGGACTTATGGTGTTCTTCTTAAAGGCTTGAACCAAGGGCTTGTGGTCTGTGTATACCGTTAGGGGTTTTCCTTCAATATGGTAGCGAAAATATTTGATTGCCATATAAATTGCGAGTAATTCCCGATCGAAAGTACTATAGCATTGTTGGGCGTTACTTAGTTTATTTGAAAAAAATCCTAATGGTCTCCATGTATTGTTAGTAGGGTCTCTTTGTTGTAGAACTGCCCCTGCGCATGTGTTTGAGCAGTCTGTCATTATTGCTAAAGGAGCATCCGGAATTGGAAAAGACAATGTAATTGCGTCTTGTAGGCTACGTTTACATTGTTCAAAAGCCTCATTGGTTTCCTCGGACCATGGAATTGGGGATTTATCTTTTTTCTTCGCGTTTTGTAGAAATACGTTTAATTTGCTATGAATCTGCGCTGCTTTAGGTAAGTGTCTTCGGTAAAAGTTCAACATGCCCATAAATCTTCTTAATTCTTCTACCGTTTTTGGTTTGGGATATTGCGTAATTGCTTTCATATTCTCTTCTAGCGGTCGTATTCCTTGTTGTGTAACGCGATGCCCTAAGTAATTTAATTCGGTTTTTCCGAATTCGCATTTCGCTAAATTTATAGTAATTCCAAATTGATTTAGTCGTTCGAAAACGAGCTTCAAATGATGTCGATGTTCTGACGTAGAGGATGATGCAATTATGACGTCATCGATGTAGGTGAATAAAAAGTCTAGATCGCGAAGTACTACATTGTTTAAAAATCTTTGGAATGTTTGTGCTGCATTTTTGAGTCCGAAGGTCATCTTTGTAAATTCATACAAGCCGAATGGGGTAGTTATGGCTGTCTTTTCTATGTCCTGTTCAGCAACGTTAATATTATGATATGCTCGTTGCAAGTCCAAGCGTGAGAATATTTCTTTTCCAGAAAGTAGATAGACACAGTCTTGTATCCGTGGAATAGGATATCTATCGGGCTTAGTTATAGCGTTTAAGCGGCGATAGTCTCCACATGGCCTTATTTCTCCGTTCTTCTTTGTAACCACGTGTAATGGGCTTGCCCATGCGCTTTTGGAGGGTCTGCATATTCCCATGTCTATCATTCGTTGAAATTCTTTCTTGACTATGTTATATTTATTTGGAGGTAAGGGACGAGGGCGAGCGAAGACAGGTGAACCATTCGTTTCAATGTGGTGGACGATATTATGGCATGAATTCTCTTTAAAACACATGGGTTTGGTAATCTCAGGAAATAAGTCCAAAAGATCGCTGTATTCATTATCGGAATCTATCGTTCTTATTGATGGCTGATCATGTAAAGTAATAGAGGCGACCGTAGATAAATTTGTTACTTCGTCGATTAGTTTTTTGTTGCGCACATCTACTAAAAGTTTGTGATGGCTTAAAAAGTCTGCGCCCAGTATTGGCTGTTTAACATCCGCCAAGACGAAAGTCCATCGGAAGGGTCTTCTTAGCTTGAAGTTCAGGTCTAGAGTTTTCACACCGTATGTATTAATTTGGGAGCCGTTTGCTGCGTATAATATGTAGTCATTATTGCTTTTGCTGTAAAATGGCTTTTTGGCAACTGGTAAGACTGAAATATTTGCGCCAGTGTCGACAAGAAATCGTGTTCCCGAATTTATAACTGTGATGCAGAGGCGGTGATGAGGAGTAATAGTGCAAATCTCCGCCTGCGATTGCACTTGTCTTAGTTTTCCGAATTTTGATTCTGCGATTTATTCCACGAGCACGGTTCTATACATTTATTAGCTCTGTGGCGAAAGCGTCGATGATAATAACAATACTCGTTACCCGATGCGGAGCGGGTCGAATTTCTTTCGCGCGATGACGATCTAGAAAAGCGGCCCCTGTAGTTCCGTGGATGGTATCTTAATGTTCTATTTTCTAGGTGTTGTATTCGAAGGCTTAATTTTGCAATTTCCGATAATATTAAATTATGATCTCGAGAACTAGAAGAAGGTTGTATCTCAGCTACGTGCATGGGTTGAGTAGTCTCCATCACTTTGTCTGCAATAGCTCCCAAGTTCTCCAGGTCTTTTACTTCACAGACTGCTAAAACTGTTCGAACTGCTGAAGGTAAATGTCCTTGCCACATCAAGCAGAGAGTCTCATCCGTCATTTTACCTCGCGCCAAATCTCGCATGCGGCGTAAAAGTTGTGAAGGCTTTTGATCACCTAGTTCCATTTCGCTAAGTAATTTTTGAAATTGCCGGTTTTCTGATTCTTCGTACACCGTTAATAAACGTTTTTTCAAAGTTTCGTATTTTCGACCCTCTGGCGGATTTAACAAAATCACGTCGGGGTCACCAGTGTGATGTAGGTACTAATGTTACTTCTTATAATGTATAATGTTGAGCGAAATTAAAGAAGGCAGGTGAAGATGGATTTATTATGAATACGTCTAACAAGTTTGCTGATTGCTTAGCGACTACTTATACAATGAATCTATTGCGGATATATGAGATCCGCTGACTTCGCGCTACAGGCTATATAACATCACGCTAAGATGAAAAGGAAAGCAAACACAAAATATAACGATAACGACAAAAATTAAAGGTTTCACCGTTTACTTAGCGCACGCAAGGTAAGTAAACGGTGAAAGTTATTCAAAAATGTATTACTAAATTGTTCCCCTCTAAAAGTTCTAAATTAAAAACCCGCGAGAGCATATGTCTAGCTTTTAAGGTTTTATTTTTTATGGTTGTCAAAATACTATATTACGGTTTTAATCTTTCCACGGGCGTTGGCGATTGCTAGTTATAAATTAAATAGGATAAAAAATTTATAGTTAAACAGCTTACGTTTTATTTAATTCTCAGGGAAAAATAATAATAGTAATTTATAACAATTATTTTTTACCCACGACTCTAGCGGTAGTTATAATTATATTAGTATTAATATTATAGCTATAATTATCCTCCTCTTCCCACTTCTACCGCCCACGCTTCTGGCAATATATAGAGCTTCATAGAGAATTATTGTGTAAGGGGTCTTAATTAATATTACTAATTTGAGTAATCTTAATTAAATAATGAAATGTTTACAATTCATCATTTTCCTGCCCTCATCCCACTCTAAGTGGGGTCGGCACACCATGTTATAAACATGCTGTCACATGATTTGGCTGCGTTTTTACGACCGGCTGCCTGCCTGACAACTTACCATAGTCATATTTTACGACACCTCGGTAAGAAAGAGGGTGGTCTATTCTACTTAACCGGATACCACACGGTGGGTCAATTGACCTTAGTCGCCTTTTACGACACCACGGTAAGAAATGAGGGTGGTACTATTCTATTCCGCCGGATACCACACGGCGTAAAATGTTTAAAATTCATCATTCGTTTTAAAGTATGACAACTATAATAAGAAAATTTGCATATTTCACACAAATTTTTAAACAAGTTTACAAAATTAAATAAAAAGGCACATTAACAAACTTATTATGGTATTGAAGACTCCGCCGTGTGGTATCCGGCTGAGTAGAATAGATCACGCTAATTTCTTACCGAGGCGTCGTAAGGTAAGTTGACGTCAGGCAGGTGGCCGTTCGTAAATTACCTAGACAAATCATGTGACAACATGTTTAGGAAATGTTGTGTCGACCCCAGAGTGGAATAAGGGCAGGAGAATGATGACTATGAAACGGATTTTTTTATATCCTATATATACTAGCCGGATATACAAGTATATGTTTTAATATTGCTATAGCGTATTTGCTGTGAAAGTGTAATAAACAGATATAAATTTTCGCATTTATAATATACACAATTAATTTTAATTCTTTTCTCTTAAAATTTTTATATTGTATTAAATTTTTTTTTTATGTATTGAGATCAAATGTAGTAATGAAATTACAATTTATAAACGTAGGTGTATAAGTAACGACCTCTTAATATCCCATTGCTGGGCATAGGCCTTCTTTCTTCGCTTTTAGAGCGCATGGTTGGGGCTAAGAGCTACCACGCTGCTCCAATTCGTATTGGTAGGTCATACATATCTTTAAAAATACCTAGAGATATGCAAAAATCCTAACAATGTTTTCGTTTCCAGAAAAGACAATAAGACGCATAAGTTTTAACAGAAAAACTCATTGATGGCAGCCAGGGGTTTGAACCCGTGATCCCCTCGAAAGAAACCGTGAGTCTTTTCTCATCCCAACTTCCTACAACAATATAGAAACTCATAATATTAGAAGCTTAGGCTGTCAAATTTAGATAACTCGAGTGCACAATAACATTTCACGACGTCAATTTCGATATTCAAATTTTGAACTCTAACGTATATTCAGTTATGATGTAATGTAATACGGATTGACATTTCATTAATACATATCACGTGTATACATTTGACATACAAATCATAGAATTTACTTCATAGATAATACATTTACTTGATGCTCCAGTAAAGAAAATATTTTCGTATTGTATTTTGTAACTAGCTTTTGCCCACGACTTTTTGTCTGCAAAAACCTCAGTACCGATATCAAGTCATTTATCTATATGTTAATTTACATAATTTATTATTGTTTCAGAGCCATCTAACGCGCAACTTGTCGCACAGTTCACTTTCTTCTCTCAAGTTAAGTGGCACGCAAGATATAGACACAAAACCTATGGATATAAAACGATAAAAGGGGATCCCCAAGGAACAATTCCTGTGGAAGAAAGATGAGTTACGCTTTATCCTCTTTTTAGTAATCTCGATCTATTTAAATTCCCATACAGATATCTATAAGACACGTTGATAAAGGGCTTCCAATAATAGTTGTTCTCACTAAAGATGAAATTTTCATAAAAAGGAAAAAAACAATGGTCCTACAGCTAAATTTCATGAAAAACGTTAGAGCCGATTAAGTAATTCAGATTATACAAGGATAGCTCGTTTAAAGGTAACATAATTATTTTGAAGTAACCTTAATACAGTCTACAAAGGTTCTTTCAAGAATTTGAGAGAAAACAACATTTGCTTCTTATGCTAACATTTTATTTTTTGATGGTTTGAAGAAAGAATTCTACTATAAAAATGATTTTAGTCAAAGTTTGAAGAACGGTGCTGTTGTATAATTTCAACTTTTGTAATAAATTTAAGATGTGTATTATGTTACGCTTGGGGATTTTTACGTCTGATATAAAAATGTACGATGTACAAATAAAAAGATTATATACTTAGAAGTTCATTTCAATTGAATTATTCACAACATTCTGTTGATGGCTTGTATTAATTATGTATATTGTATTATCTTCTTGTAGCTTCATTTAAATAGACAATGGTACCACATTAAATAAAAAATACAGATTACAGATAATATTAGATACAGATTATATCTATGGGACCCAATTCCAACTTTCTCGGTTGATTTATTTATTAGTTTATCGATTTTGATTAAGACATACGATTTTATGTGTTTATGAATCAGACAGACTTACAAATACCCGTAAACATTCGTATCATTTTCCAGAATTTTATAAATATGAACGTAATTTTGGAAAGTATTAGTGTATACATTTTCTATTCAATTGTAAATTTAATATGTGCATTGCAGAAAAAAGACGATGAGGAGTATTTTATATTTATACTATTTTAAAAAAGAACAACCGCAATAAATTAGAAAATGGTTTCATAAAATATAGAAACAACGTCATTTAAATCGGGAAAGAAAAAACAAAGGCAATTAAAATTGATGGAATTCCTTGTGAAGCGTAATATTTTTCTTTCAACGTGCAATTCTTCAAAAGCATTTTGTTCTTAAGTCTTTCTTATATTGTAGAAACGTATTGCAAAATATTATTCTAATATGTACATCATTATATCAAATAGATAGACATATTATTCATATGTTTTGGGCTTCAAAAAGACATTTAATTAAATCATTGATTTATTCCAAAGTTTGGTAGTCTTCTTTTACAGTATCAACCAATCTTCATCTTCTCACTATCTTGAGAATAAATATATTAATTAACATGGACAATTATAACAGATCTTTCTCTGCAATAAAAACAATAATAGAGCAATAAAGTCAATCTGCCAATTTTTATATATTGATAAGGCGACAAAAACTGCTGGTCAAATTATTCTATTACTCGCCATAAGAATTTGATACCTTATAAATTTGTATTCAGAATTGTAAGTAAATTATCACGCTGCATCATTAATATTTTGCAGTCGTTTGTAATGAATCTTTAAATGGTCAAAAGGCAGAGTAAACAAAATTTGTTTGTTGCATAAGAATGTACTATGACTTTTAGAACTTATAGATATAGATATAGATAACCTTAGAGAATTCCTTATCCTTGATGTTTGTACCTGCCAATCTACATGAAATCAGCATGTTTGGGCACACCTTCGATTTTTGGAATAGAATTGAGTGTCAAAGAGAGAAGAAGGCCGTCAGTAGGAAGATAACTAATTGTACTAACCTAGTTGCGCTACACAACAAACTGTTATTTGATATAGAAACAATGTCCTTACATTGTTTTCGTTTCTCTTCTCTCTTTCTCACTTTTGCGTTTCTAACATTAACATATCATTTTTTCTATTTTGCGTATTTTTATACATTTACTAGTCCGCCCACGTCTAAATTAGTGTATTTAGTTAAAATTTAGAACACAAAAATATTTATTGTAAGTTAACCATAAGAGATAGAGACATGCTGTTGCGAATTTTTTATTGTATTTTATAGCTCCACAATTCTGTAGTACTCTACTTTAGTGTATCCCTCATGGTTTACGCGGCGCATGCGACTAAAGCGACCGAACAGGTGAGTTTTTTTTTACAGCTGCCTGACCTCTCTTACACAATTACATAAAATATTATATGTAGTAATGTTTTATTAATATAAACCTTTCGGAAAATTTGCACTTCCTACCTTACCTATTAGTAAAAATCGTACAAAAATCTGTTCATAACATTTTGAGAAAATCGATCACTTACAGACAAACAGCTTTTGGGGCCTAAAAATATTCTTATGTTGCCATATATTTGCGGCTGATATTAAAACAATTCTGTTTGCTTAACGCTATCTAAAAAACCATATGTAAGGTTTTTACCTTACATATGGTTTTAAAAATACAGGACTCAGGTTGGACATAAGTACTGTTTAATAGTGTAATACGTATACAGCGAAACATTTTTGTTACCCACAAATGTTTTTCAGCATGAAATAATATCATTATTTCTTATAATACCCGTACCTTGTATAACGTTCAAACGTCTTTCGTGAGAGAATAAACTTTTCTCTTATAATATTCCAGCAGAAGTAAATTTCAACTTCCCTACACGTAAAAAATATTATCTGGGAACTAATTATGTAAATGGAATAATCAAAGTATAGGTAGGACTTCAATATCTTTATATCAACAGCAAATTCCTTTAAGACTCATTGTATTGCATGAATTGTGGAAATTGAAATGAGATTTCTTCACTGCTCTTTTCGGAATGAATTATGTTGTAATTTGTTTTAATAAATTGTAATTAAGATTCAAAAGTCTGGCTAAAAGACCATATAAAAATGCTCTGTACTTACCTTACAAAAACATCAAATTATAAGCTATCATATATTTTTTCTTCAAATATCTATGCTCATCCACGTAAAAAAAGGAGAGGCTTTATATAAAATTCCAGGAGGCTTTCAAGCTCGGCCAATTTTATATTACATAAATTACATGGAAGTGGTTATAACTGAGATTTTTTCCGTACTGAGCTGACAATATGTTATAAGCCATAACGATTTATACTACGACGCGACTGGTCAGTACAGAAGTATTGTCGAGAGTGCTAAATGTGATCCTAAATGAGATTGAAGCGAAGGAGATTTTCTGGTATCAGCAAACGACGTCCTAAAACTGCCTTGAGTCTTTGTTGGAGGGCTTGTGAGGAATGATGCGAGAATTCATCACCAATGGGATATTGCCACTATCCATACTATTTTGTTGCAATGTTCTAGAGGCTAACTCTACGCTATTCCGCGTATAAGTTGTCTATTAAACAAGTCTAGCGGAAAAGTATATATTTTTGGTGATTATTTTGTTATTTGTAAGAAAAAAAACAATTACTTGTAGTGGTAGACCAAACCATCGAATTGTGACACACGGATACATATAATATAATATTTTATTTTAAAAAAAGTTTCATTCTATGTTATATTTACCTTTAAGTTAAGCAATAAGCAATAAATTATAAGAACGTAAAATCATATTAACTACTGATAACTTGATATAAAAAAAACGACCTTAGAAAACTGGGAATTTGTATTTGCTGGCGATGACTGCGTTTATGTGTGTATGTTTTAGGCGTCTTGTGTTGTGTGTTGACATATATGATGATATTAGAACGCTTATATTTTCGTTGGATCGATCCCACCGGGACGGAATGTGTGTAACGAGATACTCTTTATGGTTCACGGCATTTAACAGCTCTAGCACACAGAGACGTATATTTCGAAAGCGTGAGCCCTACGCAAATACTTCGTGCACCTGCTCTGCGTGTAAAAATTTAAATAAAAATTGAAACTGAATTTTTCAACATCGGAAGCACTCGTATAACACGTTTATTTATAACTTTTCTTTCAAGTGTTTTTAAATAAATGTAATGTCTTACCGCTAACTATGAATAAATACTTTTACTACAAATAGCATAGTGTGTTTGTTTGTTTATCCTACTTTATATGGAAAATGTGATTTTAGAGTGGCTGGAGAGTAACGTAAGCTAAATTTATATCACTCGCTAGTGATATTCGCTAACGACCTTGCAGAGAGAAGCTACATTAATTTGATATTATGTTTTCACACTTAATATTATTACTTCTAAGTACATAAGTAACATATCATGAAAAGTACTTATTTTATTTTATTTAAAGATTAGCATGAAATCTAATGCACTGGGATTTGCTTTGCTTTATTTGATTGACTGGCCTGTTGGCACAGTTGGCAGTGACTTTGCCTCCCGCTCCGCGGGTCGCGGGTTCGATTACCAAGGACCAACTTTTGCTGTAAACTATTTGTGGGTTCTTCGTCTTCTTATTCATAACACAAGTATTAAGTTACTTACTTTGGGGACGGGAGCCGTTTGTGTAATTGTTTCATATATTTATTTATTTGTTACATGTCTAGAAATAAATCGGTTTGGCGATAAACATACGCAATGAAAGCGCAAAAAAAATCAATACATTTACAAGCTTCGTCGCATAAAAGCAATCTTTATCCGGTAACAATATTGTTACACAGTTTTAATTAATGTGTCAATCACATTAATAATAATACGCCTTAACATATTACTACTTTTTAATAGATAATATTATTGTGTACATATCATTTTCACTTTTGGGTTTCTTTAAATCTATCGAATACGCAATAAAGATTGTATTATAAAAGTGAAAGCTGATATCCGTTTATAAAATTTGACGTCCAAACAGCAGCACAGTTTTTGGTACATTTATTTGGTATTTTAATACAATTTGGCAAACTGGATAAGGGTTTTCCAAATTTATTATTTTACGCAGAAGCCAGATAGTTCGGCTTCAATCGACAAGAGAATATTTACTTAAGTAAAGTACATTTCGTCATAAAAAAATTACAATAGCAAATTTTTCTGTAAACTTAATAGATTATATTTCAGAATAAATTTAATAGAAGGTAGTTAATATCATTCTAGAGGCTATTAATTAAGCTAGTTGAAACTTGTTTAATTACTTGAGCTCAATTTAGTTGACCTTGCGAATAGGAATATATAATTCGATTTCGTGAGTAAGGTGTAAAATATTTGTTGCAATCGATATGATATTAATAAATTTGACTGGCCAATGGGCGTAAATGGTAGTGGTCCTGCCTTTCGGGGTCGTGAGATCAATTCCTGCTGAGGTCCAACATTTTCTTAATACAAATTGTAGGTTCTTCGAGTCTGGGTGTATTAATACTATTAATTGTATATTTAAAATATATGCGTATATATTTATATTTGTATTTATTTATTTTCATATTATTTATTATGTTTTTATTTACATATATTTACTAGTTGGCTGTCATCCGTAACACAAGTATTAGGTTAAGTATTAGTATACTTTGGTGACGGACGATCCTATGTGTAATTGTGCCATATGTTTGTTTATTTATTACTATTATTAAATACTAATAAAACAAACAGATTTATTTTTTATCTTTCTGTTAAAGTAGCTCTATTCCAAATTTTACATTTATGTTTTATCAAGGTAATCAACGGTGGAAGAACATGAGACTAATAATCTAAAACGTAGACAGGACACCATTCCAGACATTATAAATAATTCGTGACCAAATCCCAGATGCAACTGCGCTTTCTCGCCCAAATTAAACGAACGGTGCTATTTTCTTTGATGTTAAATTATGTTTTCTAAATGTATTATTCATTTACAGTTGAAATTAAGAAACATATAAGATAAAGAATTATAAATTTATGTATATTATGTAGTTGATTCATCATAAAAAAACTAATATCTTAAGTCATACTAGTTTTAACAGTTTTTGTTAAAATTGCCTTGGTATTGTATAAGATTTTCGTGAGTCTGTGGGTAATCTACTTCAACCCTAATATAATTTATACTTGTAATGAATATACTTTAAACTTTGAACTCACAAAGTTAGCTGCCACTAAGGCATAGATAATAACATCGTAGTTTTAGCTTAACGTTGTTTTCTCATGTACCAAACCTTAAGTAACCTTCCTAAATATATTATTCTTAGTTCGACTTAATCCATGTTCTAACTTTAAGTGAGATACTTTCTTTTACTATGAAAGAGTGTAGAGCCTTGAGCAAATCACAAAATAATAAAAGAAGCCAAGTAACTAAAAAGTTGAAGTAGGATTCAATCTGATAACATAAGAACCCATTAGCAATTAATTTTTTCATGAAGTTCATATTATACATTTTGCTCTTTTGAATCAAAAATGAGTATTATGGATGCCCGCATAGTAACGCCTAATTCTATAAATTATTTATACATTTTGTATCACAAACATATTAGTCATATTATAAATTTAATGAATTAATGTAATTTTACTGCCACAACCTACCCATACTTCGAATACCGCATCAAAACAAGAGCCTTATTTCGCCATTCATAAATAAATAATATAATTCACTCATAGAATATTTACTCAATTCTGATATTGAAGCCAAAAACTTGCGTGCCAGTTTTGGTTTGCTATATATCTATATATATAAAAGAAAGTTGGTCTTAGTTACACTATTTATAACTCAAGAACGGATGAACCAATTCGGCTGAAAATTGGTGTAGAGGTTGCTTAGAACCAGAAGACGGACATAGTATACTTTTTTATCCCGTTCGACCGCATTTATTTTATCCCGTCAAGTCACTATAAAACGTGGTATATCAAAAACGACTATGACATGGAATAACAAAACATAAATGACAGCTATACGTAATTTTGTCTTTGGTTAGGTATGGTAAAAAATTTGACAATTATCAAAATAATAGCAAACTTCACTACATATTAAAAAAATAGTCACTTTTTGTATAGTTAAGATATTCCAAAGATAGCAGAGAATCTTCATGGTATAGAGTAAGGGGAATTGTTTTACTCCAAATTTAACGCGTGCGGGCTACGGGCAGTAATGAATAAAACAAAACTAATGGATAGAGTTTAATCATTTTTTTCACTGAGTGACATAGGCTATATATTTTATACCCGTGCGAAGCCGGAGCGGGCCACTAGTTTTTTATAAATGAAAACACTATGGCAAGAAAGCTAGAGATTGATTGAATATCAAAACAACATTTGCTACACAGCTGCGACGCCATCTTTGATATGAAAAAATAACGAGGCAAATTCTTTTTCATCTATATCAAGATGGCGACGGCAAATATATCTTACACACAATTTATAACTATAGATGTCAATTTTAAATTAACTTCTTTATTCTTTAAATCAGAATACAAAAATGTTTGGTATCATAGGCAGATAAACCTAGTCAAGTACGTTTATACGTTTTCCATAAACATGGCATTACGCTTTTTTTTCGCTTTATATACAGTAAATTACAGTTACAGACTAATAGACATCATTCAATAAATTGTTCGAAGTGACATTGGAAATCAATATTACACAACTAATATTAATAAGGATGCCCACGTAGACACCACTCGCGCTTGCATATGCAAGCGCGAGTGTACAACTACACTGGCTAATTTTTTATATAAGTATATACTTATATAAAAAATTAGCCAGTGTAGTTGTTGTTTGTTATCATTAGAATGGCAAAGGCCTCTTGGAGAGTAATATTGGTAGTTAGACTCACCACTCTATTCATATCAAAAATCATATTAAGTAGACAGTTATATTAAAAGTATTAAGATTACACATTCTGGTTTACTATAAATAATTTGTTATTGTAATAATAAATTGTTGTTGTAATAATATTTGCATTTTTTTTAAACAATTTTACCAAAGATCTTGTATTATTTGCTGAAATGGCGTTTAATATACTTAATCTTAGAAAACGTAACTCTGGCTATAAAATTTTGTCAAAACAGAAATCTGAAATCAAATTATATACCAGCCAACCTTATTCGTCATATAAAGTCACTTAAGTTAAAAAAAATAAGAAGTATTATTCAGTTATCTAGTGCCTGGCATCTCACCCAAATAATCTCTCGTGCCTCGCATATAAAATACTTTTTGCATTTGCTGCCAAGGGCAGATTTTTACGTATTTTTCGGGGAAAAATTGTATCAAATGGATTATATATTAACTATTGTATTACTTAGACTGTTGATATTTAAAAAACATTACATATAAAGTTACTCAGAAGGCAGAACTACTTAATTTAAATCACAATAATATGAATATGTATTAATGTTTTTACGTTCAACGATACATCCCTTAAACCCACTAGAACCCTGAAATCCTTATTAGGAATATTGTGGAGATCAGAATAAATAAGAAAGGAGGAACGAAAATTGCCACAAAACCGCATTTCCGCAAAACATATTAGACATGCCTACGGAGGTATAAATACGTGATACGCTTCGTGGAAAGCATAAGTTGTTGCAAAAGACTTGTGTAAAACTTGTAAAAACTTTTAATTAATATACTAATTCTTGTGAACTGTTAATTAGCTCAAAATTTGCCTAAACTCGGAGGAGAATAATATGTAATGTTACATATTGCGAATTCACATGTCTGTTAAACAACCCTTGTTATCTTTATATCATACGCACCGTTGGGTTTGTTACTTACAGAAAAGATATCGTATCACTTCATCGGGCACAATAATTGAATGCTCAATACAAATATCGAATGACTATGAAATCGTTCCTAATACTTTCATTAAAAATTAAATATACGACGGAAATAACACTTATCTAGTTCGTAGTAACGGTGCACCTACTAATTAAGTTAAAACACTTTGCAATTAGTGTAATTACTAAATTCTATCATGCAGCAATTATATTTTGTGTAGTTTTAAAAATATAAATATCTCAATTCTTTCTAAAAGGAATAAATAAATATTTTTGTATTTCTGGTCACAAATAATATTTTTAGTGTCAGTAACTTATAGTGAAATATATAATTAACCAAAGTTCTCTAGGGTGAAAACCCAAAGTACAGAATTATTTTTTCTAGTTAAAGCTTTTATGACCAATGACTCTATATTATAAAACTTTGTCGAGTTTTCTTTGTTGTGAGTTGTCTTCCAATGAAATAAAACTGCAATCTGCAATGTAAATTTTTACATAAGATCTATTTTTTTATTAGTATTTTATTATCTTTTAGGAAAAACGTAAGAACACTTTATCTTTATATAAAGCTGAAGAGTTTTATTGTTTGGACGCGCTAATCTATGGAACTACTGGACCGATTTGAAATATTCTTTCAGTGTAAGATAATCTATTTATCGAGGAAGGCTATAGACTATATAAAAACATGCTAAGATGAATAGAAGTGGAGCAGCAATAAAAAATATTACGAAAATGGCAAAAGCTTTAAGCGTTCCTTGCGTGCGCTCAAGTAAACGGTGAAAGTTATTCAAAAATCTCTTGTAATTAACTTTTAATTTATTGGTGCAATATTTTGAACAAGTAAATCAATCAAAAAGTCATCAATACTTCAATTAGTTATTGACGATAAAGCCCCATCTTGTAGCTGACAAGCGAACAATGGATTTAGACGTGAGCGCTCTCATCTCTTTGACGAATGTTGTCAGAAATGGCAAGTGGGGCATACCTTATTAATATCAATGATGTTTGGAAATTGAAGGAAACATAATAATATGTATCAGCAAATTTTTTTACATTACATACTAAACGAACCAAGTACTAAATAAATTGTCAAAAGATTAAAAAGCTTTGAACTATATGGCACAAGATAATTAACTCTATTAACGGCGAGACGTGGGTTTGTTTGAATTATTATAAAAGACATTCTACTTTTTAACTTTGTGACAGGTGAGTAGAACTGACATATTATTATGAATCAGCAAAAGTTCAAATAAGCAAATTTTTTTTTCTGGAAGTGGATTATGTTAGAAACCCGTTGCTAAGGAAGTAAGTAGTATAGAAAATTTCTATTCACGTCTTTCTAACTCGAAAATCTATACATCATTGTTAAAAATAGTTGCTTGTTACATCCTGTTGGCTCAGGTGGCAGTGAACATGTTTTCAGTTTCCTGGGACGTGGATTTGATTTCCGCCTAAGGCCAACATTGCTACAATAATTTGTTCGGTTTTCGATCTAGGTGTGTTCATGTAATTTATTATATGTATAAATGCCATTTAAGTAATCATCCTCCTGCCCTTATCCCACTCTAAGTGGGGTCGGCACAACATGTTATAAACATGCTGTCACATGATTTGGCTGCGTTTTTAAGACCGGCCGCCTGCCTGATATAGTTGCCATTTAAGTATTCATTTAAAATTATATATGTACATATTTGTCAGTTGTACAGCACCCATAACATATGTATTAAGTTAGTTACTTTGGGAACGGACGACCATGTGTGTAAATCAAATCAAATTTATTTAATCAATCAATCAAGTATACAAAGATGGCATATACAATAAGGCTTAACATTAAAACTTCTGTTTAAGATATTAATCAGATCCGATTATTAATCAAGAACTGGCTCCCTTCCTAGATTTTTTACAATCTGTGTGAAGGAGAACCAGCCCTCACCCTTTCATATTAACAGAATACACTTTATATGTTTACTAGCTTATCTGGTTAATTTACATATACTAAATATTAGTGATAAATATCCTGTATATTTACTTATTAAAGAAAGCACAAATAAACATGAATGTTCATTAGTCGAATTACAGAAGCTTATTATGCCAAAGGCATTTCTCTTTTTATTCAAATGTTTTAACTATCATAATATATTAGAATTACGTCGATTGGTTGTACAGAAAACTCAGACGTAATATTCTTCGTCCAAACACTGTTAAAAAATTGCTAGCGTGAGTAGACATAAACGGTAACTAATCTTTTAAAGTGTGTATTTTAACAAATGGCCAATTCAAATATGTCTCTAGCGTATCGTTTTGCAGAAACCAATTTCAAATAGTAGTTATCATCATTAAGGAATTACAGTCGCCTGTCCATTTTGTTATTTACTATTAAATACATTATTTTTTCTATATTTACGTTATCATATATTATAATACAATCTTAAAATCATATAAAATAAAATAATATGAAATGAACATTAAAGTTATTTAAGATACATAAATTGAAATCATACATAAACTCGAAGCATAAAAAATAACATAATAATGTATCGCTTCGATCTACGAGTACTTAAACCAAAGTTCGTGCTAAAATATTTATGATAGATAAGGTTGTTCCAGAGATAGATATAGAGAGAGATAGACAATCATGCTATTAAATTATTCAGAAGTATAGATTCAGTTTAGGGTCCTACGAGGAAGTAAAAAGAGACTAACGCAAACTAATAAACAAAAGTTATATATAATAGTTTACCAAAAACAAGTTCTAATAACATAGAAACAATTGCGTTGTAAATATTTCAAGGATGCCCCTAAATACCATAATTATGTCTTCTAAAACTATGTTTAAGAATGTTTGATTGTTGAAACGATCCATTTATTATAATTATATTATAAATGCGAAAGTGTGTCTGTATATTAGTATTACCTTTAAATCACAACTGAAGTTGTTCATAAAAGATTAAACAAAATCCAAAAGCTGATATAAATTATTTTTATAGGTACAATTTAATACAAACGACGCCTTTTATTTCTCATTTTGTAGCTGAAGTCTTTAGCACACATATCTACATTAGTATTTTATGACTCGAACACTAAATCACAATTTAAAACATTTAAATCTAAATGATGTTTTACATTTTCCACAAATTTTGTGTTTATATATGACTAGCTTTCACCCGCAACTTCGTTTGCGCGGACTGTTGTCGCGTTCAATATCCTCCTATTCCTGTAGAATTAACAGGATTTCTATAGCCTATATGTCACCCCGGTGTATAAGAAATAATTGTGCCAAATTATATTATATTGTTTCAGCGGATTCGCTGTGAAAGAGTAACAAACATACATTCATACTCACAAACTTTCGCATTTATAATAACTGTAGGCCTTGGCTAAGATAAACAATTGATTCTGCGTCACAACTAAGATCCTGCGACGAAATTTTATGGACCTTTATCTGACTGCCTGCGGACATCTGGCAATTGCTTAAATGTTTTAGGTTAAGTAAATATTCTACGACTTTAATACGGAATATATCATGTTAAGTAAAAGTAAAAAAAGTTATAGCGCAACTAATTAGTATTACGTTACGTTATAACTCGTAATTCATACTTTATCTAACACAAATATTGAATGAAGGTATGCCCTTGACTATAAAAATTAAATAAATAATTTTATCTCGCCTCTTTTTACTCTTATTAATGCTTGCATCTACTAAAAAGTATTTTATCATATTGCTTTGATTTGTGTCTGTTACCATTACCACAACACAGTGATTCTCATAAACAATATAAAACTATACGAAATTGAATTATTGTAATAAAAGATACGCATAGCATTTATTAATAATTGAATGCTATAAGAATAATAATATATGTGTTTGGTTGTATCTAACACAAGTCCATAAGCTTCATAAACTAAAATTAATGTAGCTACGGAGATAAACTTACGCCTTACACGCATTTAGCCAATTCAGTCATTAAGGATTAGATAAGATCCAGGGAGGCAATATGAGGTAGAAACAGTGTTTGAGTAATATATGTTACACGATATTGTGTTCGGTAAATGTAAAACAGGAATGAAAATAAAATTATATTGCAGTGTATTAAATTGTAGGAACAAGGTAGACTTGAAAGGTACATTAGTTTTAATAAATAAGATAAGCCAAAATTGATTACAAATAACTATCACTGTTGAAATAAAGTTCATATTAAAATTTATATAAAAGAATCATGTATCTTATTTACGTAGAAGACCACCGTGAGTAATATTTTTGAAAATAAAGATCCACACTTGTGACGAAAAACTTGTCACAAACATGTATATGGGCATTATAAATTGTATTATATTAGTTTGCGATTACTTTCTTCGTATTAGTAACATTAAATACCGATTTACTGCGACGCGATTTTGGTGAATAAATTGAACCCGGTTGATGTAGATGCCGGCCATTAAAATACAGCGGAATTTAAAAGAGATCGACGAAATAATAATAAATAATGTATATGATATGAAATAAACTGAGTTTAAATTTTTACTATGAACTATCTGTGGCCGCAGATTCACCCGCAAAGAAATCACAAATATATCAGAAAGTTTTTCCCGCGTAAATCCCGACCCCACGGGAATTCTAATATAATGAACTATTAACCTAAACCAACCTCGGAAATTGCAATCTTTTAGTATAAGGCAAGAAAAATCCGTTCCATATATTATGAGAAAATCGGTACACATACAGACAGACAGCTTTTAGGGACTTAGTCAGAAATCAGTACTTTTAGAAGTAATTACTTTTACGGTATAGTACTAATATTAGTAGTCAATCAAAAAAATAAAATTAAAAGTACTGTGCTAAATAAAAAAAAACGATCAGAATGATAAGAGCTGAGCTAAATAAATTGGACGTCCTGAATGCATGTTTATCATTAACTAGCTGTGTCAAAAGCTTCGCCCGCATGGTAAGCTTTCAATTTTGCTGTTTTCGCAATATTTTTTATTGCTACTCCTCTCCACTTACATCTTACATCTTAGCGTGATGTTATATAGCCTGTCTCAATAAATGGACTATCTAACAATCAAAGAATTTCTCAATTCGGTTCGGTAATTCCTGTGATTAGCGCGTTCAAACAATCAAACAAACAAACAAACTCTGCAGCTTTATATATTATTATAGATTATGTTCAAATGACTGAAAATGGTGAAATGCTTACTATATCTTTAAACTCATTTAGACTTCGCTCGAGTTCATTTTATTTCTTTTCAATGATAAAAGTCACTTATATTGGTATACAACGGGTAAGTGGTGCTTGAAGCAATATCAAAAAGAACATCGAGGTCAGAAAATATCAAAGAGATTAATAGCTCGGATTCATCTTCCCAAATCGCTGTTTAATAGCATAGTCAGAGGGAAGTCTACCGACAAATGCGATCACTTCCTATTGTTATATGATCCCATCTATTTATACCCCAGAGAACAGAATTAAGGATATTCAGTGTAGAACATTTTGGTTTGTAGTATTGTATTAACTGAAATGATAGTTCTTAAAATTATATCGATTCGATAACGATTGCTTTCATAATGACTATCACTATCATAACGTATTCTAAAAACAAAGTTTTCGATCTAACGTAGTACAATCTGTAAGCACATAAATTTAATGAATATGTCAGAAATTTAAAATCCATCGCTGGTGCCAATCAAGGTATAATATCCTGAACTAGTCGTATGCAGTCGAGGCGGACGCTTTTATGCAATGACAGTAGGAAGGATTAATTATGATCAAGACGTTGTAGTATAATAATAAAATAAATAAACAAATATTAAAATAAATAAAGTAAAATGCAGGCAGTAAATTTTCACTCCCTTTTATATATATTTAAATCTTTAATTTGGATCTGCGGGATAGTTTTGATACATTTACATCACAATACATACCGAATTGATTAGACGTGCTGGTAGAAATCATTAGAACATATCATATCGAGGTAAATGCGGGTTCGTCTTATCATCATTTACCATCAAACAAACATGACATTGACATGCAAAAAACAGTATTATCTTGATTCAATTAGAACAATTGTCCTAAATTCGGCTGCCACAAGGTTACGATAAAAATTTAGTTAAGCATTTGAGTGGTAGTAAAAAAGTGGATTTAGACATTACGCTCTTCTGTTTTAGGTCACGTTTATATCTGAAATTCTTACGGCATACGCGAGATTGTTCAAAATGTGTTAAATTCAGTAATCAATTTTGGTAAATTTCTTGTGTAATAGTAATTTAAGTGTATGGAGACGTTATCTAAGGTCTAACTCAACTACCTTGAAATAGTAAGAGGAATCAAGTCTCCTATTTAATCTGAGAACTTCTTTTAGTGATTATGCGTTGTAGTTACAAACATACCATAAGTAATTGTAACGCCAACCAAAATAAAGAAATTACTCAATGGAGTGGTATGTATACACGCCTCGCTTACAATTCTGTGGCGGACGCAAATAGCTTTTTGTAATTTGTAAACTTGTCAGTGCAAATTAACCAAACCATTATTTAGAGTACGAGGACAGAGGTTATTTTAGCACAAATTGCTTTCACAATGTTGTAGGAAGTAAATGATGTAACCCTATCAATAGGTTACTTGATAATATGAAATCATCATCCTCCTGCCCTTATCCCACTCTTAAGTGGGGTCAGCGCAACATGTTATAAACATCCTGTCACATGATTTGGCTGCGTTTTAACGACCGGCCGCCTGCCTGACGTCAACTTACCTTAGTCGTATTTTACGACACCTCGGTAAGAAAGAGGGTGGTCTATTCTACTAAACCGCATACCACACGGTGGGTCAACTTACCTTAGTCGCCTTTTACGACGCCTCGGTAAGAAAAGAGGTGGGTCTATTCTACTCAGCCAGATACCACACGGCGGACTTGATAATATGAAATAAATTATCTTTTTAATTTTGTCGTTATAATTGCCCCTTATTAACTAATTATAACTAACTAATTATATTATTGAAAGTAAATAGAAATCCAGAACTCCAAAGCGGCTGTAGAGTCGGTGACCGGTAGCTAGTCCCGTCATCCACTTAGTGGCATAAATTTTAGACAATCAGTGAATTCGTCAAGCCTAAATCAAGGAATTTCCCTCTTGTGGCTAAAAAGCACACGTTTATCAAGAGGGGTATGAACGTGCTTTGGGGCGTAAATCAATCTCACTAGGTTACATTTTTAAAAAACGTCGTTTTATCCGCGTGTCATTGAAAACCTTCTACAATATCATCAAAATACAAAGGTAAATTTCACTACTAATAACAAGCTTATATCAGCTCAAATGGGTAATCGAGCGGTCCCGTAACAACCAGGTGCGAGTTTAGATGTTTGCAGATTGATTGTTTTTTTACCCTTTTTTCAAGTTCTCACTTTTCTGAGATAAGCTATTATTGGGAACTTTTTAACGACGCGTCTATTTTTTTAAAGTGGGTATATCTTCTTAAAAATACAGAGCGAAGCTCGGTCATCCAGGTATTAATAACATTAAACGTAGACATACAAACTGCTAAAAGAAAAGTCACACAACCACGTAAGATTTTATAGCTAAACCACAAATTCTTCTAGACTCACCTCATTGGACAGGGGATATTTAGTACAATAAAAGTAAAAGCTCGACTAGACCATATAAAAGTGACTCGGCGATATAAATGAAATCTTTTTAGTTAGAGCTTATGAGTCTATTTGGCACCTTTGAGAGTTTTATTGCAATTCCAAGTTCTTAATTGGCGATAATGCCCATCGTTTTGCTGGGATTTGTGCCAACAGGCCCTGAAGTGAATCTATGGATTGAGTTTTCATATCTCTCGTTGGTTAGAGATGAAATATATTTTAATAGGATTTTACTCCATTTATGTATAATATTATTCCATTTATGTAGACTTAGAGTAATTTTTCTAGTTTTTCAAATAATGAAGTAACAAAACATATCTTGAATCGATATAATATAATTTATAAAAATTTGACTGTCTGTTTTTGTTTAACTGACCGGTGACCCTGCCTTCAGCTCTGAGGGTCGCGGGTTCGATTCCTGCCAAGGGGCAACATTTACTATAATAATAATAATATTAAGAAGATAATCATACTACGCCCTCCCAAGGAAACTTTCTTCATTGATTAGTGACATTTGACTCAGCAATTAAGGTCATCATCATTAGTCGGGTAAAATAGTAATCTTTCTTAGATCTTGATAATCTTGAACGATTAAAATGTAATCAAATCAATAAGAATTAAAAAAAATCAGCGGCAGTCTTGATACCATATTTATATACCTCAATCTGTGCCCGCGGCTACGCCAGCGTACATATAAGGGTGACACGAGGTTTTTCCCGAGTAAATCTTGATCCCTCAGGAATTCTAGGATAAAATGTAGCGTGTAAATTCCTAAACAACCTCCTCTATCTTTCAGTGAAAGTCCCATTAAAATCGGCTTAGCTGTTCTGGAGAATATACTACTAACCTAAGCATTCCTCAAGAATTTTAATATCTTTTTATAAATAGTAAAAATACTATCTTTAAAAAGATTTTAAGAAAATGATCACATACAGACTTTGAATACTTTCTTTTATATTACAAGTATGTAGTCGTATAGATACCACATATGTTATGCGATATAAAATACTAGCTTATACCCGCAAACTTCGTTCGGGTGGACTGTAGTCTTCAAATTAAGAGTAGTTTCTGTCACTCTACAACACTGCAAATATCTCAACATCACTAAAATCAGATCGATCCGGGAAGAATCAGAGGGATTTATCGTTTTATCAATAGCATAATTTGATAATTTTAGTAAATAACCCTTACTTACATGAAATATAAGTATATAGTAAAAAAGCTATATAGTAAAAGGAGTACAAAAACTTCATATACATCAAAAAATTCCTGTTTTTCTGGTATTAAATATCTTTATAAATATGGATGCTACTTTCATTATCGTTCGCTGTGTCGAAGTTACTAACAAGGGTATAATTCTAAACAGTACTAATTAATACTACACATTTACATGCACGGTAATAAAACATTTCCATATTTAATTAATATTATCTATGTTTAAATTATTATCAGGTGGATAATAGAGTACTTCAAGTATTAACGTGATGTTAAAAAAATATGAGAAACTACTTGTTAGAAATAATTATACTCATTAGTTGAAATATATAGTAGTATAAAGCCGTGTGATTTCCGGCTGAGCAGAATGGACCACTCTCATTTCTTACCAAGACGTGGTAAAAGGCTACTAAGGTAAGTTGAGCCGCCGTTTCGTATCCGGCTGAGTAGAATAGACCACCCTCAGTTCTTACCGAGGTGTCGTAAAACGTGACTATGGTAAGTTGACGTTAGGCAGGCGTCCGGTCGTAAAATACGTAGCTAACTCACGTGAAAACATGTTTATAACATGTTGTGCCGATCACACTTAGAGTGGGATAAGGGCAGGGGGATGAAGATATTACAGAAGTATAAGCTATTACTACACTTATCTTAATAATTATTCTATTCACCCATCTCTGTTTAATTTATTCATAAAAAAATAATACATGAAGTTATATAATATAAGCTATATAATGTAATATAAAATACCTAGGAGTAAATACTTTTAATATTATTGTTTTTATGGACCTTCATATTCATCATTCAACGCCACATTCATCTTATACTTAGTAAATATTTATATAACCTACTTTAATAAGTTTTATTAATAACAAACAAAACGTAAAATTAGTGATAGAATTTTTTATTATTTATTTGGTTAAAGTACTGTTCTAACTTATTGTTAATGTATCTCGATTTAAAGGAAGTTCCTTCTGAATTTTTCATCTCTAACAATAACACTTACCTATTTCTTAAAATTCTTCCTCTACTTTGACAGACTATTTAATCCATGCGTAAATAAGCGTAAAACATTCGTTTCACTCATTTAATTAAGGTTTCATTGAAAACTCGACGAAACTCGCGAATACGTGTCACGTAGTCGACGACAGAGTCTGCACTGATGTCGCCTACACGGAAAGCCCTGTATCGCTTATAAGCTAACCAAAAAGGTTACTTTGTACCGTATGCATATCATGAGAAGTATGATTTTCTTGAACCTCTAAGGGGATATGCGATATTATTGTATTTGCTCATGCATTACTTATTTTTGAAATAAATTGTTCGACAATTTATACCAACATATTTTATATTCGTCGGCATAACAAACAATATTTCAGCGTAGCACATAAGGTACTGGAAGTTTAAATTGATTTACAGATTATTTAAATCGACTAAAAACAACTGTACCTATCGGTCTATTTTAACTTTAAGCGTCCGATTAAATCCTTTATGTAAAATGAAAAATAATAAATCAATTAAACTTTCTTCTTTCTTCTTCTTTTCTTTTTATTCAGTTTCAATTTTTTGCTAATTTAAAGTAACACAGTTATATCGTACTTTATATACGTTATATATGTGTTATTATCTATTTCATTTCATCATATTTCTCAATGATAACTAACAAAATTATATAACAATAATAATATTTATAACAATATTACACAAGTAAGAATCTGTCTGTCTATTATGCTTTCACAGCTAATCCGCTGGAGCAATATTGATGAAATTTGGTACAATTAAAGCTTCTATACCGGGCTAATATCTAAGATATAAAAGTGCCTGTGTTTCCTTCGGGAACTGGGAAAAAAATAGTATAGAACACAGTCAAAGGTATTTTAACGTTCACAATATACAGCTAATAATTAAATCATTCTATATTATCCTTTCTACTACCAACTCAAAAACTAGTTTACAAAGTAACTCAACTCATTAAATGAAATCTATTTTCCAACTATTTATATAAAGATCTTAGTGTGAGTGTTCATGTAAAACAACTGAAACACTAAAGCAGCTTTTAGAGGGTCGTTGTACCGAACAGACGATCCCAGAAGGACTGTTAGTAGTGATATAGGAGCATTGATTATCTCCTGAGAGGCCACTAATGACTAGCTCCGAAAAGTGCGACTCCTTGTAGACATATAAGACAAACCAGTTACTACTGCTTTGGGAGCATAGCAGGAAAAAATTAGAGGCCGTTTTAAAAAAAAATGACTTCATATCATCAAACATCATGATAATGACGATGAATAAGTAACTCGCAACTTTTGAATAACTTCTTTGAAAAAATACTACGAAGCTGTAGAAGAATGGTGAGATCGTGTGATTCTTAGCTTAAGTGCTTAAGTGCCGGGTAGGTTGGTATTTGGAAAAAATTGTGCAGCAAGATACATATGCTTTGATAATGCGTAGTATATGTGTGATGAACCAATCCACGTAGGAGCAGCTTTATGGGTCTGACCCTTCTCTCCAAAAAAGGGCGAAAGCCATTGTCCAGCAATGGGATAGTAACAGGGTGTTTACTTTACGTCGATACAGTGAGAAGTGCAAAGGGCTGTCTTATCACAAAGGCTTCATCTTTTCCAGATAACCTTTTGAAAGGAAGAATGTTATAATTTACTAAATGGATTAACAAGAAGACGTGATGATGGAAATAAATGAAATATCACGTATCGTAATTATACAATAGCTGCACAATGAACGCTTTATCATCCAATATTGGCTGCGATGGGTTTTCAACATTTAAAAATGTACATATATAAATGTACACATGTGTAAAATTTTAAGTTCAGAGTTGTACTTTAATGTTGTTTTTTTATGTTTTCATTGTTCTCTTGTTTTTTTTTGTCTTTCTGTTTATTTTTAGGTTTGCCATGGTAAAATTATTACTAAGATTAATGTGATTTCCTGTAATTGGTACTACATAATTAATTAAAGACTATTTGGATATTTTTTGGGTTGTATTATAGGTTATGCTGTTGGAAATCCTTATAAATAAATAATAAATAAAATGAAGAGCACCAGTCAAGATCTCACTGTAAAAGAGACGTCGTGAAATTTTGAGTTGTTTTAAAACATACTGTATGATGTACAAATCCGTTTTAGCAAACCTTTTAGCGTAATTAAGTGGCAATATTTTAGATTTCTAATATAAATTGGAAAAAATATCTGTCTTTTTTACATAAATAAAGGTTTTGATATTGTTAATTTCATTTTGGTTATTACATAAATAGAGAATTTTTCTGTGGCGAATTTTGCCCATTCGTATGTATCCATGCATCACGGCTGGATGATTTATGGGTGTTACAAAATCAACATATGTTACAGAGTTACATCTGTCACTTGATATTCGTACACTTCAAGTTTAGCATATAAAGTACCATATAGAGAAAACACATTAAGAATATTGTTATGCGTCGTATAGATATTCGGATATTAGTTCTCATCACTGCATAGATATTCGGATATTAGTTCTCTAATGAGATGCAATAATTTGCAGTGTATTATTTTTCCTTATAAAAAAGCTTCTTAATGAAAAACTCGTCGAAAATTGGCACATATTGGCAATTATAGTTTTATGGGGTTAGAAGCCTATTTATAAAAACAGTTTTAGAAAAATATATCTATATAGAAAATATATTTTTATAAATATATTTCGTATTCAGGTTTATCGTGAATATTTTAAAGCATAGTATTAAAAATGCGAAGCTGAATTTATATATTTGCTCGAGTCTAAGGGTATGGGAGTTTAAGGGCAATAAATGTAGGTTAATTTTTACCTCGACACTGAAATGCCGCCGTTGATGTCGCGGGTAAAATCTAGTATATGTTTCAAAATCACGGCTTTGTAGCTCGAAGGTTTATTTTTAATTGGAGAAGTCAATTCTGCAATTTACAATAGAGTACGTTATAAAAATTATAATAGTGCATGTATATACTTTGAATTTCGTTAAATTGTATGTATATTAAAATTTCATTTTGTTATTTCTTTTTCTTCTTTTTCAACCGATGGACTGATGAACATAGTTCTCTTCTCGAGACTCTGGCGACCGACTAATGACGGTATAACTATTCTATAGCTGACAGAAATCCTACTGATCTATAGTGGGCAGCCACATGCCAAGAGTAGCGATTATTGACAAAGCCATTACATGACCTCACAACATTATAATTTCATATAATATTTCTAGTACACAAAACTGCTTACATACAGCCTTTTCTCTATCAACAGGTATATAGAAGTTAAATAAAACAAATACCAACTGGTAAACACTATCGGAATAATAATCACTTTGCAGTCCCTGTTTCGCGAACGTAGCCTAAACAAATTAGTACGCTCCAAAACAATCCATTTGCATAGTATACTCGTATCAGAAACAGCAACAAAAATAACGAATGTATAAGATGATTAAACTTTTAAAGTCAACAAGTAAGGTAAATATGTTTCCAGAACTTACCCTATTTGTGGGAACCATAACGTTCTTTTCATTACAACATAAACCAAATGGTCAAGATATGTATCGTATGTGTTTATCGGATCGTGCGGTGGTGGTCATTTGTTGTCCGTGTGTTTTTACGAATGCATGCATTTATCAGTTATTTTTCATTTATTTATTTATTAATTACCTTTAATATCTTTTACAATTTATTACTTCATATGCATCGGTATATTTTAAACTTTCGCGCTTCATACTAATTAATATATAAACAAACGGGTCGCGACGCGGGACTCCGCGGCGCTCCAGTCAGTTCGTGACCACGGTGGATGCAACTCTGCCGAAAGGTCGAACCTTATACAAAGGTAACTCGAGGTTATCGCGATGTGACCCGTTTGTTTATATATTAATTCATATGCATCCTTGACAACTTGTCTGGATATTGCACATTACTCTTAACCATAAATATAGCTGAATAAAAATGTAAATAAAGTAACATTATTATACAGAAGAAAATAATAACTTAGTATTCTTAAGTTAGTGTTCTTTGATTTTATACTTTATATTAAAATGGGTAGTACAATCTACATTGTGCATGAGATATATTTTCTTTCATCGCGCCTTATATCGAAATAATATTTTCATTATATTATGGATTTCCGCAAAGTAACGCCTAATTCTTTAAATGATTTAACCTCACGGTCGTAAGTGTATTTGATTTTGACCATCATACCGGTTTCGTCAATAGTACTTTGTATATAAGATTAAGTGGTGATGATTGCTCGGGCACCGACATAATATCCGTCTTCGTTTAGTTCGTTCACCTAAATTGTTGACAAATATTAAATAAAACTACTTTTCTATCTCAATTTACTTTTTTTTTACAGCAAAAATGTACAAGTTATATCTATCTTAAATTACTTACACGCTAGGACTATACAAATCATGCCCACGTGGAATGGTCCCAAGAATGCTGGCAGCGTTTCCGCGCTGAATCGCTAAGCTGATTCTTTGTGCGATAAAGGAGCCAGCCCTCTTGTCACCTGAAGAGGCAATCAACCGAGGTGTTAAAACGGATAAAAAAATTTTTTGAACTTTGACTCCATGGCCCTAGGGTCTCGACTGCAAACGGCACAAATATATAACTCTCGATGAGAGATGCATACTTCCGCCGTTTGCCGGATTCGGCCATTTCCGCCGGAGCTCCAGGTCTTGACGCTGTTTCCCTGATATGGGACGAGGCTAACGTATCAACGCATGTTGCGTCCCACATTAGGGCCCATCGTCGTTCCCAAGGAACCAGCGTCAAGCCGTCTGGTCTCTTGCCATCATCCCGACATATCCCGGAAGGCTCGAGAAGAGCAGGAATGTCGATGGTGGCAAGAGCTCTTTTGATGGTATCATTAGGAGAACCATGACGGAAAAGCCTACCAGAGCTCCTGTGGCATGGCGTGTAGGCCAAAAGGAGCCGTGTACTCAATTAATTTACTTATTCTGACGTAAATTGATTGAGTACCAATATTATAATAAATTAAAAATATTATCAATGATATTGAAAAGCTTTAAGTTCATCATCATTCATCATTTTCCTGCCCATATCCAAGTCTAAGTGGGATAGGCACAACATGCTATAAACATGTCGTCACATGATTTGGCTACGTATTTTACGACCGGTCGCCTGCCTGACGACAACATAGCTTAGTCGCTTTTTGCGACACCTCGGTAAGAAATGAGTGTGTTCTATTCTACTCAACACGGCGGGTCGACTTACCTTAGTCGCCATTTAGGACACCGCAGTAAGAAATGAGGCTGGTGTATTCTATACAGGTGGATATCACACGGTAGTTAAATAAAACTTTAGTAGCGAATTCTAAATTAAAATTCAACAATTGATGGTTGGAACAGTGTCTTATTCTGTCTTTGGTCTCTACGGAAATATATTTCTGACTTAACTATTTAAGAAGTTGACGTTATTTACTTGTTATTTTTATATGCTTAGTTTTACATTTAATACATTTAAAGATTCACGATTATGTACATAAAAAAGAACTCGTTCTTTATTCTGTTTTTTTCCCTTTTGTGACATTGTCGTCATGTGGGACTGTTACATCAACAATAATTTTCTAAAGCGCTGACCGATCCACTAACCGATGTTTGGTTTGTAAGCCACAATGTACCCTATCAATGATGATAGATCGGTCCCAGTACAACAGGGGATAGGCATCTGTAATAGTGTTCTTTGACGTTCACGAAACTATATTGAAAAGGGCGTTGGTATTATCCAGTTCGGGCTACTTTTATATCTGTCCTAGTATTACATTAGAAAGATGAGAGAAACCGAAAAAAATACGTATGATATACTACTTATGATTATTAAACGCTTTGCAACGGACCTTGCATTATTTACAACTAGCTTTTACCCGCGAATTCGTTAGCGTGAACTGTTACCGCGTGATAGGTTGATAATAGATGGCGCTTTTTAGTGTCATCCTATTCCTGTAGAATTAACAAGATTTCTATAGCCAATATGTTATATTGGTGTATAAGGAATAATTGTGCCAAATTTAATCGATATTGGTTCAGCGGATTCGCCGTGAAAGAGTAACAAACTCACAAACTTACGCATTTATAATATTAGCTTGTACCCGCGTCTTCGTTCGCGTAGTCTGTTGTCGTGTAAAAGGTAGATAATAGATGACACTTTTCAATGTCATCCTATTACTGTAGAATTAACAGGATTTCTATATAACAGCCTATATGTTATTCCGGTGTATAAGGAATAATTGTGCCAAATTTCATCGACATTGGTGAAAGAGTAACAAACATACATCCATACTCACAAACTTTCGCATTTATAATATTAGTAGGATAGAATAGGTTTTGTTTACGTTTGTTATCTGTCTAGTCATTTGATAGGTAATTCACATATAAACACAAAAAGGCAACAAATAAAACGTAGGATTTTGTGAATATCCTATATATATCCAGCAACATTATATTTTAACATTTCCTTTAAGAAAATCGTATGATTGAACACCTTACGATTGTAAGGGGTTCTTGGCATTTACAAAGACACGTCCTCAATACTTGCGTGGGATGTACAATCGCAACACGTGCGAACTTGAATGATGCTTACGATGTGTTGACTACAATTTTCAGGTCATTCTATAAGGATATCTATATTTGAATTGCCTTAAAATGCTATTGAACTGAACGCAAACACTGAAGACTCAGTCTCTGTTATTACCCTACAAAAGACCTCTAACAAATTCTCATAGGTGGCAAAATAATAATTCTTTCGCTGGTTGTTTAATTATCTTATCATCGATATTCTGCGCATGTAACCCATCTAAGTATAAATTTTATAAGTTTTCTCTAAACCATTATTTTTATTAAAAATTCCTTTCAAAACTGATAGAAGGTGAATACAGAAAAATAAACATTTATATCATTCCCGACGTGTGGTATCCGGATGAGTAGAATAGACCACCATAAGGTAAGTTGGCGTCAGGCAAGCGGTTATAAAATAACTAGCCGAAAATTGTTTAAAATATGTTATGTCGACCCCAGTTAGTATGGGATAAGGGCACGACTCGCCGACGTCCGTCGCATGCCACCCTAACGGGGACCTCCGAGCGATCCGAACGGGGCTTTATCGGACGCTCGCTGGAGTTAGGTCCACGAGGCGTTCGATGCATCCGGTGCGCCCGATGCATCGTCCAGCGGAGGGAGGGGCCACTTTCAGAGAGGCCCCGACCCAGAGGTGGCGCACTCTGGGCTACAGAGTTGCTGCTGGCGGGGATGGGGGGCAATGTCTTCATAGGTACCCTATCCCCGTCACCAGCAGCGTTGTGGAGCACATAGGTTGTTTTAGACATAACCGTCGCCTGTCCCCGTCGGGCGGCGGTACCCATAAGGGGTTTTTTCCTGTTTAAAAAAAAAAAAGGAGAATGATGAAACATTTATATAATTTGTTGCAATGACGAACATTTGACGTTTTTTATCTTTTTTATAGATCCAATAAGTATACATATTCTTTTATGGCCAGCTTGCGTTACGTTACATAAATTAATATTAACCATTCCATTTTCACTTTAATTAATTTTTGTAGACAAGCGTTCGTTCACGCTATTTATCACACCTCAGTCTGGCAGTCTGGCAGTCTTGCCAATGTTATTAGAAACGTTCTCTCTTGACGTTAATCAAGCAATCAATAACTAGAAGGAACCCGACCAAGTAATTTGAGTTTCTTTCGAGAATTTTCTTCTCTTCTTGTAAATACGTAAACGAAGTATATCCATTAACGTTAAATTATAAGCGTTTATCACTTCATAACTATGTTTTTTTTACTATAAGCATTACTATACTAAATCAACTGAACATTGAAGTGAACATAACAGATTCAAACGATATACAGCGTTCCATTTGCAAACACAATGAGCTCACGATTTGGCCTGTTTTAAATTATCGACTTTCTGTAAAGTGCCTGGAAAAAAGAGCCCCAACCATGTTGACGTCCAATGAAAACACGGAAATTAAGTGTTGAGTCATTTAATATTGCAATATTAATAAGAATTTTAAATATTACCCAATGTTCATTTATTATAATATGGCCGTAAATCTTACAAATATTGATGAGGATGTCATGTAACTCACTCTGTGTAAAGTAAATGCATCCCGCCTTTACCTAGCAGCGTATTAGTTACAGGCTATTCTCCTGTTATTTAGAGAAGAGATTAGAGCTTAGATAGACTATACTGCTCCGATTCTCCGATCTTATCTAGGTTTCCTTACTATATTTCGCTTTATACATCATCATTCAAATATTACCATGTTCATTTGTGTGATACGTTCATACACATACAAATATGTTTTAGGGAAACACCTTATTCAAGAAGATTGATGGTGAAGAAAAATAAAAGTAATAATTAATGTAATAAAAAAATAGGCAACTAAATAAATACCAGAAATAAAAAAGTGCTTTTATTTTTAATTAAATAGTGTATTATTACTAAGTTATATTATTATTACTAATTTAAGTTTTTTAAAGAATTAAATACCGATGTTAATTAATCGTTTTATGTGTTCAATTTGATCGTAAATTGCAAATTGTATTATAATTGTATAGACAGCGTGGTTACCGTGTGTTAACACATGATTGGTGTTGTTTGATCGATTTCGCGTTTAGTAGGTAAAACCTTGTACTAGTACTATTAAATTTTTGTTATTGTTCAATCAATTGCTCATACTAATTCGCATATATGAAATTATAAACTTAAATTTGAAACTAAAATTCAATTTTATATAAAAAGAAATACGTTAACAAAATTATTAAATGATATAAAGCACGACCAAGTATATCTCTATAACCCTACTAGGAACATGTCTATAATCAATGTTTATTTAGGATATCCAAATAATGGAATAATTATTGAAAACTGGTACCGTAGTAACGCTGGTTTTGTATATTTTTTTTCCTAATTTTATAACGTGAAGAACTTAATATTACAGAATACCATAAGAATAGTTCAAACATGGCTTCTATTTTCTCACATTTATGTAGTTTTCTAGTTTTTTAGTATTCAATAGGCATGCGCTTGACTGCAATCATACCTGATGGTAAGCGATACAGTCTAAAGTGGAAAGAGCTTGCCTAGAAGATGGTTAGTCTATGGTTTAAGTTAAGTTGCTTAATAAAAAATCAAGCAGTTAGCCATAGACTCTTTACAAGTTATTTGTTAGAGCGCATATAGAGTCATAAAAAGGTCGGAAAAAATATAAAAGCCATTGTTTGCAACATATATCACGCACACGGCGATGCGAAAGTTTCGCTAAGTGGAAAACATCGTGGATATAATTTATGAGTTCAATACTCATAAATTGTCTTAAGGATATTGCTATTATAAAAATATAAACACACGTAGTTTTATATCGATATAGCTCACACTACAGGAAAACTAGGACAGAAGTAGACCAGTGTAAAATACATATTATAGAATTGAATCGTTAAGAAACCGAGCAAGTGACAGATTCAAATTCAAATTCCAAATATTATTTAGTCAAGTAAACATAAACAAGAAGTTCTGTGCCTACCTTCTTTTCGAAATAATTGTTATAATTAGTTACATTTAGTAATTACTATCTTGTCAATGGTCGATGAGTTGCAATATCCATGCATTGTTATCGTCTATGGCAACAGTATCTATGTAGTATGGCTTTCTGTATCAGCCTTCCTTTAACAGTTTTAAACTAATGTAATGATAAGCTAAAATTGATTATGGAATTTTATTATAGATTTTATACCCAAACCCACAAACGACATACGTACTTTTGCAAGGCGCAAAGCAAGAGCCGTAATCTTATGTGGGTTCTAACTTTATCTACATACATCACCATTTTTTTATAATTCTTTCAAATATTTTTATGTACTTATTAATCATAATTAATTCGAAATAGAATGATGAGAGATAATTTCTATAGAAACCAATTACTAAAAAAAGATTCTTACGAGTATAAGCCAACACATTGTCTGTGTCATTTAAAATTAAAAAAAAAACTTAATGATTCTTAAACCAGCCATTTATTAACTACAAGATTTAATAAAGGAGCCGAAGTTGGAGTCCACATGAATTCAATCGGAAGATTCAACCTTTCGAAGTTCCGTAAAAACTTTAACTAAAACTCTACTTAATTACCGCACCACGTACCTGAATGGAACTGACTTCCTTCCGAAAATCTTTGCATTATTAAGCAACTATCCCACTTAAAAGCAAACCCACACACATGCTTCTGGTATTAACAACTAAACGACCCATAAATGTGACAACTGTTTACTGTTCAAATATATAATATATAAAAGCTGTGGTGAGTAAAAACATAATAAACATAATATTAAAAAAAAATAATGTAAACATAAATAAACATAATATGAAAATAAGCTTTATTACATTGAGTATATCTATCTACACAGGTTTTTAGACAATATTCTTGAACCGGCTACTACGTCTAGCAATAGTGGATTAAATCGATTGTGGATAGTGGATCTATTTATTTATGCGAAACATAGAGGCAGAGTCAGTTGAGAGATACTAAATCGATTATCCGCCTGTCTAAATATTATGTACATCGTTCGTCTGTCTCTAATATATATTATTTATGACAACAGAGTCTGAAATAACCCCGCAGTGTCTGATTACGTACATGGTAAAGCTCTAGTAAAGAAAAGGCGAGGCACATGCTTCGTGTCCTTGGAATATATAATAATTATGATCCCATTCTTGTCAGAGATCGAAGATATTGTGTCCCAGATACATTTTTACGAGTAAAATTTCTTAATAAGTACAGACATCGAATTGAAATACGCGCAATAGTATTTTTTATTTAACAGTAAGACGCAAACAATGTTTTTCCATGTTCTACAGTGGGGGGTAGTAGTATCAAGGTTTTGGAATGATGCCTAATGCTAGATGACAAATTCAAACTGAAATTGAAAGTATTCTTTACTCAGAGTGGCTTTTTAAAAGCATATCAAATCGTTGAACTTTAATAAAGCTAGTACTCGTTCAAAATGATACCGTAATCAAGACGAACCTGAAATTAGGCGGACAGTTTAAAATTATATACAAATTTGCTTAGAATAATTTAATTTCATGCGTAGCTGGTTGCAGAAAGAAGCTGGCTAAAGAGCAAACAAAGAAGTCTCGAAGAGCCAGTGGTATCAAAAAAAATTACACTGATTAGCGTAATAACTATTATTGGTGGTCTATCCTACTTAGGCGGGCACCACACGGTGGGTCCACTTACCTTAGTCGCCTTTTACGACACCTCGGTAAGAAATGAAGATGATACTATTCTATTCAGCCGGATGCCACACGGCGTCAAGATATGAAAATTCATCGTTTTAAATTAGAAGGCATATAATTGAATTATTTTGTTTAGTAACAAGAAAATACGAGTACACCAAGCATCGGTGATTTATTTGTGCCTTTAAATAACAGTCATTAATAATTCTTTGTTCTGTTTGTGTTAACAGAAGTAAGCGATCTTTAATTTAACCAAAAATGTTTTTATAAATATTTCTTTACCGTTGTAAGAAGCCTGTTTAACTTTGAACTTCGACAGTATTTACGACAAGGAAAATGATTATTTTTGGTGAACTTATTGAATGTCGGACCGTCAACTTGATTTTATTAATAATTTAAATACATCTATGATGTCTTCGGGAAGTGGAATATGATACGTTCAGGAACTACTTTACTGCTACTGATTACATACAAACTGAAACGTTATATTTTTCTATATACATACTACATATTTGCTTAGTACTTCTATAGATACTCCACCTATGTTTTACATACAAATTTAAATATGGAAATTTCAAGGCTAAACATATTTAAGCTATAATTAAATTTTCATTTCTTTTACGACATATGTTCTATTGTAGATTCTTTAGAGATAAGAAGTTGTATAGATAAAAAAAACTGGTTAGTTATTATTGGAAAACGCGCAGTTCTGAATGATGCATTTCTGCATCTCAATTTGCAGGACCGGTGGATGATCAAAATATATCAAAATTTGCAAACTAAGTATAATTCTTATTAATAGGATAGACGACCATACAAAAGACCGCAAGAAAAAGAATTTAAACATGTAATGAAATAACTTATATATTCAACAGGAGACGTTCATTAAAGAACGTCTTTATTACTTATCTTATCACAAATTTTAAATTGGAAGGTTCTGCCGCTATCATATTCTTAGCAAAATGATTAAAAGTGGCATTATTGATTCAATCAACGACTGTCGTATCTTCCAGCCTCCAGACTTAAGTCGCGACATATTTCAGACTTAACTTGTTCATATTTAGCTTATACATAGATTTGAGATATTGTGAAAATTTTAAATTACACACTAAGCTTATTATTTTGAGTTATTTGCAGTTGTACACCTTCAGATAGCCCAATACGAATAGAAAACCTTCGCGGAATAGATTTGCAACGCCGTGGAAACAAAAATGTAAACGGCTAATACAATTCCGATCAATTTTTAAAAAACATGTTTTACGTATGTTGTTAGTTTATTTTTGTTAATCCTTAGTAATATTGATTGTAAATGGAAATTGACACGTGAAGGCATGTTTTCGTTAAAGAGAAACTCTTAACAGATTAAATATTTGATACCCACATCAGTTTTTACTGGCATTTTGCCTTCGCTTTTACGATTTGTTTATTTGTATATAAATGAGCACCGAAGAATATTACTGGTTTGATTTCATAGTAGTACTGTTATTATAACTAAACGTAAGTTTATTCCTAAAAAAACTACTTTAGGTTTAATCATATCTAAATAGATATAGTTAAACCTAAAATAGTTTTTTTTAATTATATCTATTTGGATATAATTAAACCAGAAGTAGATTTTATAATTATTGTAAGTTTTGATAATTCATCAACAAATATAATGTAGATAAGGTGTTTAAATGTGTATAAATCACAAGCGAGTGTGCTTACATTTGCCATGTGTAGTTAGGTAAGTTGGAAACATAAGTGTAGTGTGGTTATATAATTATGCAAATACTGTAGTACCATTTGTTATAAATTGTTCGCGAACAACTGCGTAATGGATCTATCCATTAAATTTTGTAATGGTTCTTAGAACTCCTAACATCGACTTAATCCCCGAAATTTGGCTAAGGGTAAAACTTAGCCTTGGTTTCTAGTGTTACAAAGTTGAAAGTTTTGTAAGGAAACAAAGCCTATACGTATATATATACATATATATATATATATATATATATATATATATACATCTACTAGTATATATTTCATTATTAATATAACTTTATGATACATGTTTATATATTTGGTATAAAAAAAACAGTTAAAAATACACAAAATTGCTATCCACAAAGAGCGGTGCTTAAAATACCGATTGTTGTGATTCTAGACTAAAGAGCTTTCTCAATATACATGTCGTCTCAAAAAATACTGCTTTCTGATCTTACCCATTGCCTTGATCCATCTAGCGAAAGTCTCTTGAGATGTTTGTCGAGTCTATTCGCTATTAGGCGGTTAACCGAAACGAAAATGAGAACAATTATTGTTAAGAGAATATTGCACGTGGCGGTTAACTCAAGAGTAATATCTGAAATATAATAAATATTGTTATATTCATAAATATTTTACTTATTACCGCGCTTGGAAGTTGCATTAATGATTTAATCTTCTCTTACTTCGTTTCCATTCATATCGTCCTTGGGCTGGCTTGACCATTGGCTTTGTATATAAGGTACAATGGTATCCAATTTCCTACACGTGTCGTCATGAGCCGTGGTGCGGCCTCACAGGGAGCACCCTTAAGACGACGTTTTCCGACGTCCTAGTAGAGCTTCCGCGCTCTACTCTCCGGATTTCGCAAACTTGAAAATGCTTCTGCGCTCACCCGTCCCAGCCTGTGACGCTATAAAAACCATTAGGCCTATAGGGGGATTCGACGCTCTCGCTGGAATAAAGTTCCTTGAGGTGGCCGATGCAATTGAAAAATTGCAATTGGGAAAAGTTGTCGTGCAAGAGTCTGTCCATGCTCTACCAAGAGTAGTAGGAGTAGGCTGCTGATGTGAAACTCTTAGTATTCCTGTGCTGTCGCCACCAAGCAGCAAGGTGGAAAACCATGACGTTTTAGCCGGTAATAGTCCAGCATAACTGCTTAAAATAAAGGTCTAACAGCATATACTCAGTTATGTATATGTATATAGTATAAAAAGTAAGAAATTGCATCTTGTTTTAGCGAACTATTCCTATGCATATAGACACCGCAAGCACATTATATATATATATATATATATATATATATATATATATATATATATATATATATGAATCTCAAATATGTACTTCTCGTAAACTATTTAAAATTCAAGATTCTTGCCGATGTATTAGCATATAATTATTTTTATTTATAGTATCCATATTTTGAAAATAACGTTCTGTTATATTTCTATGCTTTGGTCCTTTTTAAGATATATGTAACGATTTATACATTTCATACTCTATTTGGGTGCCGTTTTAAAGAGATATCGCATTCACAAAGAGACTATCAATGCTCAATCGAGTGTCAAACTTTTCTAATGTTACTAAAAGGATAACTTCGGCACGCGTTGTTGAACATTATTGAATAGCGTTGCTCTTATATAAAGTACAGGCATCAAAACTTAAAATGTTACTCAAATAAACTTTCTTTTTAAAGAGAACATAGTTATTTAATATTATAAAACTGTAAAACGATTATTTATGATGATGATTAGAATTTTTTTGCAGCAATCCGTTTGTTAAGAGTATCTATGTAATACTAAGTGTATGAAGCTGGCAACTTTCACATACCTTATACATGCATGACAAGTCACCACACGTATCACAAAACGCCGCCAACACCAACACTACATCAAGCACTACACACACTCACTACCACAATCTTTACGATCGTTTCGCCCCGAAACCGAAGCGTCATTAGGAGGATAGGCACGACAAAATCGTAATGGCATCTAATTATTACTAGTACATTATTTATGGTTAACTCATTTAACTAGTTAATTCAACACAGTGCAGTATATAGTGATACATATAAAATATGACTAGCAAAAATAAACATTGACATAAATTTAACAAATAAGTGGCTATACTTTACTTTCGCGAATCCTATAAATAACGTTATCATGTGCGATACTTAGTCCGAAGTACGGGCTCTATAGAGGCTAGAAAATTAATTCATGTGAATTGCCACAGAATCATTAATGATTCATGCGATATAAATGAAATATTCTAGATAGAACGCTGCAATAAACTTCTTTTTACATAGCGTATATTTGATAATGTTCCAAGATGATGATCAAGAGATTCTTTTTTTATTATGAAAATACCATTGAGTTCGCATGTATCACACTCAATTTTTCCGCTCGATGGCATCTCCTCGTCGTAAAATCTATAATACGTATTTTCATGATATCAGTATAAAGAGCGGTACGTGAATACTTTTATAAATATAAAACAAGTTAAATATTGACAACTTATCACGCAAAAATTAAAAAATACGATACTTTTTCTTACGAATCTTTAATTTTGTTTATTTTTTTATATTCTTTAAAACACGTTCCAAATACACCTCCGTCAAATAGTTTTGTCAATAATATAACGAAACATTGCCGCCGTCAATATGTGACAAGTTGTTGAAAGAGAATAAATGGGTTGACTTTTGATGAAATTGCTTCTTATTTATTGAATAAACGTTAAGGAAAAATATTGTTGTTATAATTTATGTGAATTTTTTACTAGCTTAGAGATAGCGCTTGTACTCCCACTGAAAGAACAAATAGGAAGTTAAGTTACTCGTAATTTCTCAAAAAAAAACAACTCGTAATAGTCTAGTTTATAAACTAGTGTATAAAACTCTCATCTTTATCTGCGAAGCTAGTAGGAGAGATTGTATTTTCAAAAATGTCGTTCAAGGGGATCCCTTTAGACGACTGTTATATGTCTTTAAATTCTTCAAACGAGTTCCCGAGATGTAATCCTTTTTTCAGACTCTGTTAATTTTTATTTCGTTCGTTTTGAAGAAAATCTTATTGAAAAGATTTAAGCCCTTTAAATAAAATTGGAATTCTAATTTAATTTTATAATTTAAACCGTTCTCTGCCTGGATTTACAGGCTTCTTATAATCTCAGAGCTAGGTGAATCGTTTTTAAAGCCTATTTACTTTTACGCCATTTGGACTTCTATATTAAAACTCGTAGAAAAGTAGAAGAATATTTTAAAACTGGGTAAAACTGCATGTCTTGTATCGTCGAGAGGTCGATCAAATCTATACTGTCCTGGGCTTCATTGTGCACTCTGAGTATCTAAAATAAAACATCGATGACGTATTTTATTTATACGTCTACGTATTTTACGACCGGCCGCCTGCCTGACGCCAACTTACCTGCGACCCCTTGGTAAGAAATGAGGGTGGTCTATTCTACTCAGCCGGATACTACACGGCGCGTCAACTTACCTTAGTCGCCTTTTACGACACCTTGGTAAGAAATGAGGGTGGTACTATTCTATTCAGCCGGATACCACACGGCATTCAATCTTGACACATATGTCTTATAAAAAAAGGAATTGGGAGACCGATTTTATTAATGATACCGTTTACTAATTGATTAGTAGCGTATTTTTATTTTAATCTCCATCTTTGGTTGAGAACACGTAAGCAGTGCCGTCGTACGAGCTACAAATCCTACATTAAAACAAAGTAATGATTGATGTTGAGAAAATTCAACTGCAATAAATTTGTAAAGTGGGTTTTTTTTACATACAAGCGCTATACGAGCACGATCAATAGTATTTCATCACAAACTCAAACAAGCAAAGATATTTACATCGGGAGCATTATCTTTCATAAATCTAGCGTCCTTCATTTAAGGTCTCTTATTTCTTTTTGAAAGCTAGAAAGACTGTCTAAATAGTAAGCCAGCCAATTTTCGTAATGATGAACTTCAAAACTTTGTGATATATCCAGAGAATAACTTTGCAAATATATAATACTTTTTATTACCGTTTATATATTGCGGAGAACAGGGATGTCTGGCGCAGACATGGGGAGGCCTATGTCCAGCAGTGGACTGCAATAGGCTGATGGATGGATGGATGGATGGATGGATGACCGTTTATATTATTAATTTCCTTCACTTTGCATCTTCCCTCATTTAAAACAATAACAAAAAAGGATAACTTTTTAGATGTTTGTAAACATTCTTTTATCGGTATTAGAAAAGTTTGACGCTCCATTGAACGTCAACCGAGTTTAGGGTCTACGATATTACCCTGAAACCACATTACGTAAACAAATGCGATTCGAGCGTGAGTATTTTTGTAACAACTTAGTTCGTGAAAGTTTCGAGTATCAAATATTTATAGGTAAGAATAAAAACCTTTAGCTATTCACGTTTATTAAATACCATTGAACCGTAAATTCTTGTAGTGCTCTTCAAAGCTTATCGTTTATATTACCTTAGATTCTTTACAAGGGGTTTACAGATTCAGACTCTAAATGGCACCCAAGAGTTCTTTAGAATTTATCTTTAATTGATATTTCAATCCATCATGCGTTTTACAGTGACCGACGTAGTAAGGAATCATCCTGGACATGCTTTGCGATTTTTTCGTGGAGTCTATCTCCTGACGATGCTTCGGTTACGGGGCGAAACAATTGTTGAGATTGTGGTGGTGAATGTGTGCAGTGCTTATGTATTGTTGTGTCATCGGTGTCGGGTAGTGCATGAGTTCTTACAAATTCTGCATGTATCAGGTATGAGAACGAATAGTATACTCTACATTTAGCAATTATACTCTCATTACTTTTGCTTTTTACTTAAATCTTATTGAATCGAGATGTTGCAGTAATTATTTAGTTTTTATTCACAACAAAATTTTATCGAACAAAATCATTGATTATATTTTGAAGTTAGTAATAGAAAATTGTTTAGATTTGAAAATACTTAACAAAAAGAAAGTTTTAATTATTCCTTCGGCTTCCTTTGAATAAAAAGCATTTGTACACGGGATAGAATTATTAATTTATATTCTCTTTAATTATAATTCGGTAACAACTAAGATGGAGCGACCTGGACTGAGCTATTTACTGAGCTTATTTTCTCTCCTCGTTTTTTACAGAGAGGTTAGAAAATAAGAGTGCGACATTACAAGTGTCTCAGGTGTTTTCGTGACACTTGAGAACCCCACTTCCGTTAATACAATTAACAACTTCAGAAACAAAAGACACTTCACTTTTAAAATTGCGTCATATACTTCTTTTTTTAATAAAAGCCCAAACAAGGTTTACATTCTTTTTTATCTGTTTAACTTTATTTCGTACAAGAAGCTGGTAATGAGAAAGCTAGTTTGTCAATGTAATAAATGTCATGTATCTAGATTTACGGGTTTGGGCTCAACGCCAATTACATATCAAGTAATCATACGTTATTTTTGGCAAACAAGCGTTTGTTGTAATTTTTCTTATATCGAACTATAGGTACTTTATTTGTATGTATTGTAAATATTATTACTTTTATTAACTCTTTTAATATCGAAAGTCAAGTTTATATGACCTAAAAAAATGTTAGTAGGCCTAACAATAATGATGGTTGCACTGGGAAATTTTTATTTTATTTTTATATTGATTCACAAATAACGCAGTTTCATACAAAGGTGATCAAAGTTGTTGCCATTAGTATTCAAATGTTTTTAATTAAGAAGCTATGACTGATTCGAAAGTTGACTCCTACTGAAAAGAAACCAGCAAGTTTTTACTATTTCTATTAGTGGAATAACAAAACTGAAATAAGTATTAGAGTAATCTATAATTATGTAAGAATTTCAGAATGTGGAACTGGCACTGAATGATTGCATGTATAAGAAATAGAAATAGACGTAGAGAGAAATGGAAAGACTACTAATATGAATAATATTAATATCTTCAAGCTGATTGAATTGACCACACCCACATAAGAACAGCCACCTTTTAAGACTCAGTCTCTACACGTTACTACAATGAAGATTAATATGTCCCGCACATAAATATAGTGAAAACTCCACTGTAAAGTGAACTACTAATTGTAAATATCAATGACGATTGTTAGAGAAATTCACAAGCCTGGGATTATGAAGAACTGACGGATACCACGTGGGTTACGTGCTATCACGAAGTCGGGTCGGGTGTAGAAGCTAATACAGTGCATAGAAGTATATACTAAAAAATGTTTTGTTCGTTTCGGCCTTTTTCCTCCGTGTAACATAAAACAAAATGAAACGTGGTGCTTCACATTATAAGTACAAATGTAACAAAATATTCTGCCCTTAATACCATTCCTCGTACCCAAAAACTTTCACGAGCCATTGTATGGCTATAAAATTGGATACGCGTATGTGAAATTCAACACAAAGGTCCCTTCGAAATTTAGAGTTTAGACTTTCGCATAATAAAGAAACTATTACTAATTCGGAAAGTTAAACCGAATTGAGTTCGCTTTGTACTTTGACTTTGTACAAAAGAAATAAGATAAACACTTTGTTCTAGTTTATTAAGTGGATGACGGGTAAATGTAATTTACTGAGGATTAAACGAGTTATTTGTTTTGACGAACTCCGAGTCGCATGTGTTTATGTGCTGCCCTTTAACAGAAAGTGCCGGGTTCAATTTTAGATATGAGATAAAAATAATATTTTCACAAAAAGCTATTAGATGTCTACAGAATCGGCTCTATAATCTTTGGATATATTAAGATGTGTTAATAATAACAATGAAAATTATTTATATTGTCTGTAGTTATTTCTTAAAAATAACTATTGTGCGTGTACTGTTTTCTTCTTCATTCGGCCTTTCTATATTATGGTCACGAATTCTATACGAGTGTTAATAAATAAAGAGATTAAATACAGAGATTGTAGCGTCCAGAAGTTTATTCCAAAATATATTTTCTATAAGATATACGTAGTAATGTTCCAATGCGTCTATGTGTTGTAATCCATGTCTGTAAATAGCAACTTATATTATCGTTTAAATCTTTTTTATTATTTAATTTTACGGAGTCGGGCGTTTATATCTGTAGCGAAGATTTTAAATTTGGCAACGTCTTTGTTGCTCTTAAAAATGTACAGTTCCCGTGTGGTTCCTATAATATGTGTTATTTAATTCATTTCACTAATTTGTCTCATTTTATATCTCGCAGACCTAAAATATATTTACGTAACATCAATGAATCTTACTAATCCGTATACAGATGTCAACAGCAACATTATTTTTGTACGAATGGCACCGGGACACGTTGTAAATTGACGTCGGCCATATAGCCAAACAAACTGGAGATCATAAAAATATATCATTTCGTAATATGTGCGGCTCATGAAAAGCGATTTATAACAAAAAATTATATGTGGGTAAAAAATTAATAATATCTTATTTTTATAATGGTACTTATTTTTATAATTAATTTTTATTATAAATAGCAAAGTTTAAGTTTATTATATGGTACATACCTATTTTAATTCTAACGGAAGGAAACGGAACACACTGTTTTTTTCCGCTATCAAGTTATCAATTAACTAGCAAATGCCAGCGGCTCCGCCCGCGTGGAAAGATTAAAACCGTAATATAGTATTTTGACAACCATAAAAATGGTTAAAGTGGGTTAACCTTAAAAGCTAGTCATATACTGTCGCGGATTTTAATTTAGAAATTTTAAAGGGGAACAATTTTGTAATACATGATTTTTAAATAACTTTCACCGTTTACTTAGCTTGCGTGCGCTAAGTAAACAGTAAAAGTTTTGAACTTTGCCGTTATCGTAATATTTTGTTATTGCTGCTCCTTTCCTATTCATCTTAGCGTGATGCTATATATACATTCCTCAATAAATGAACTATCTTAAACTGAAAGAATTTTTCCGGAAAAACAGGTTGACAGGAAAAGGGATCTCCTTTTCCTGTCAACCTTTTAATAACAGAAGGAAATAGACAAGAAGTGAAATACGGGTAATAAAGAAAGAAATAAAAAACAAAAAGAAAAAATCTATGTCCCTAGATTTTCACTCTAGATAACACATAAGGAAAAAGTAAATCGTTATTTTCTTAATATTGACAAAGTTGGTACACATCAAAAATATTTGAACATGTTCAAAATAAATAAGAGACGTATATCCTTCAGTTGATATAAAAAGTATTTGAAATATATATTTCAATCAGATTTTATACCTGTAAATTTTATCATTCCAAATTCAATTTATCGACAACAATATCAGTAAACAGTTGCTAAACAATAGGTAAGCTCTGTTTACTCGGCTATAATGTACTATTGTCCTTGGAACTATTGAGTTGCAAGGACAATAGCAAATTATAACTCATACGTAAATCCTTTGAATGGTACTCAACGATGGGTAAATGATTAATGTTAGTTCGCATATAGCCCCAGTTGTAAGTCTTCGATATTACTATTCATACCGAATTTTTCTCCTTTAATAGAGCTTAAATATATGTCATTTAAGTATTAACGAACATATACTATACACCGAATGGTATATTAATAAATTTTATATTTAGGCATTGATGAAATGTGTTTACAGAATTAATCAATGTAAAAATTTATTTAAAAAATAAGTTTACAACTTTTAGTTATATCACCATCTTCCTACCCTCATCCCAACATGTTAACACATGATTTGGCTACGTATTTTACGACCGGCCGCCTGCCTAACATCAACTTACCTTAGTCGTATTTTACGACACCTCGGTAAAAAAGAGAGTGTTCTATTCTACTCAATCGGATACCACACGGTGGGTGGCAACTTACCTTAGCCTTCATCATCCTCCTGCCCTTATCCCACTCTAAGTGGGGTCGGCATAACATGTTACAAACATGTTGTCATATGATTTGGCTACGTATTTTACGACCGGCCACCTTAGCCTTTACCTTATTTTCAATAATAATTATTTATTCTATTTACTATATCCGTACAAAAAACATACATAAAAACGGATTGTTGTGTGACATATTTAAAATATTAACATAAAATGTAAAAGGAAACAAACAAAAATAATATAACGGCAAGCGCAATTGATAAGTTTTCCTATTTAGGAAACCACGGTAAAGTCAGTTTCTTAGCACCCGAAAATGCAGTATAGTAACGTAGCTGTCGTTATACTTGTATTGTTTAATGTAAACAAGATACCTACATGAAACGTAACCAATGTTGTTTCTTCAAACAATGTATCGTGGGAATTTTGACATGTGCTCGGCTTGTTCTGTTGAAAACTTCCACGTTCCAAGTTAAAGATTAAATTCTTTAATTTTCGTACATAAAAATATAGAGAATTATAAAACGATAGGTGATAGGTGATGAACGATGAGTCTGGATTTAAGATTCTATAATAAAATTCCGCAATCAATTTTAGCTTTGCCATTACATCAGTTTAAAACACTGTTAAAAAGAGGCTGATCCAGAAACCCTACTATACTGTTCAAGATTACTTAGAAGATAAGAATGTGTGGATATAGTTCGCTTAGACCCTGTACAAAACAGTAATGACTAAATGTAACTAGTCATAAGAATCATATTTTTAAAAGAGCAGCCGCCGAATTTATTGCTGGTTCTTCTCGGTAGGAACAACTTTCCGAACCAGCAGAGTTGACGATTCAAAAGCACTTTTTTCTGTTAAATCGTTTACAAGTTTATTTAAATAAAGAATATTTTGAATTTGAATTTACAAGCGATTCTTACAAATGTTCAGATTTTTAAATTTATACTATCGTGAATAGTATTCATAGTTAATGTATAGAGCCGACTATACTCAAGTCTTATTCTATCGGGTTAGCCCGACTAGTTTCATGTTCAGATATTAAATTTTTTTATATACACTTTTACTTAAACATGAGAGTTTTCTATACCCGTCCTATTTATATTGAGATATAAAATGACTTATCTAGATATATCAAAATGAATTTCTATATCCCTTGGTCGTCGCGTCACGCGTTAATGATGGAACAATTTGGCTAAACATTTTGTGTGTTAATTATTGTCAGAAGAAATTTCTTACAAAGAAAAAGTAAAAAATTCAACGGAACACAAGAAAATTTTAAAAATCTCGATTATCGTATATAATCTACGTATCTATCTTACTATGCCTATTAACTACCTACCCACCGCGCGAAGTACACAGGGTTTATGTAATCTGTACATATAATAAAAGAAAAATCGGCATTATAGATAAGTATATAAAATAAATAAATAATATATAGAAAATCGAATAATAAATAAATAATAAATTGTTGGTACCATTGCTCAACAGTGATATTATATAAATATTGTACTAACTATTTATAAAATACTGGGAAGTGAATATGTTAAAATAAGAAGACTAGTTTCAATGTTTTAGATTTTCTTCGGATCCGAATCCGTTTTATAAAGATATGAATTTGAAAACGGTACATTATAAAATAATAGACGATACTAGACATAAAATAATAGACGCCGCTGGATCCATGCGGCGCAGGATCGTGTTTTATGGAGATTGGGAAGAGACCTATGTTCAGCAGTGGACGTCTATAGATTACGAAGAAGCAGAAGAGGTTTTTATTCTATTGAAAAATACCCCAATCCCCAATTTTTTCCTTTTCAAGATTATATTGTAAAAGTCAACTGAAATCTCTCGTTAAGCTCGAATTATTCACGTGCAAACGAATTTCTTATTAAGTACAAATAGGTACAGTCAATCATCTGTAAAGAAAATATACTTTATTTCTCCAGTGAAACGGCGACATAAATACTGTCTTCATTATTACATTTAGCAAAGTCGTATTATTTTTATTGAAAGTCGAACGGTGAAACCATGCCACTTTATCCAGGGATTCACGGGTTCAAACCCCGGGTAAACCCAATATTTTTTGTACACCGATCACGTTAGATTTCGCATATTCCTGTAATGCAATTTGCAAGTTACTTGCAATATTTTCATTCACTAAAAAGCGCGTTACATATAACACAGAAGTTTTTTAGAAAACAAATTAGTGCCAGGCCGGGATTTGAATCCACGTACCCTTAACGAGGGTCACACAAACTTAGCGTTTTGATATCACGTTTTTAGTACTGTTTTAAATATTGTTTAGATGTATAAAAAATAATAAAGAGATAATATTTTCTTCCGACAGCAATTAACACTCTATTTAACAAACTGTCTATTACATGAAAATGTGTTAACTAAGTGGCAGGTCTGAAAATATTTTGCTGTTGAAAACACGTTGGAATGCATCTTACGTCTACTCCATTTTCAGAACATAAACATTTACATTTATAACCGTTTCGTATTTTTCACGAAGTAAATCAAAGCTATTCTTCGGGCAGATAAAATTTCATATTAACATTTATTGCTTCGTTATTTGCCATAAAGTTTCAACATTACATCAATTTCTTTTGAACTTGTCTCTTATAAAGATCAAAATAAAAAAAATTACTACACACATATGATTTACATTTATATTTAATTAACAACAGTCTAATAATGAACAATTTACCGTTACATAAACCCATGTCCCCCTTGATGTGAGATCTATATTGTGTATTTGTAATTTATATAAATACAAATAATATAGGACTCCAATATTAGTATATAGTATTATTACTTTATTATTAATATTTTGGTTTTACATTGTTAACATAATAATTTATAGCTTCAAATTCATGAGCCGTATATTTAAGTGCGTAAAGTTAAAGTAAAAGAAGCCATTAACTAATTTCGTGAATTAAATTAAATCCGACGTAATATTGTTTCATAGCCCGTATTTGTTACGATCGTTATTCAAACAGTATAGAACCATCGCTTCCAGGTGTTTTATTTAATGAACTGAAAATCAACTCCAATAAATTATTACATTCAAACATTCTGCGAGACTATCAGCGTCACCTACACGTAATATATATAAGCTAGGGATATTCTAAGCGCCATCTCTAACTAATGTTGTAAACTTAACTCTTCCTTTGAAACTCTACTCACGACATATTGACTCGTGGGTCATAAATTCTCTAATACTTTTCATAAAGTACGAATATACGGCGCTACTATATCTTGTAAATGTTATGTTGATTGTTTTTTCACAATAGATAAAAACTAGAGTCGACTGATTTTTTCATTTATAGTTGCAAGATAATATTTACTTGGATAATCGTATTCATTTGTGACATATGAGCAAAATTAAATTAATTACATATATCTTGTAAAAACTAAAAACATTTCATAAAAATAATAATGAAAATTATTGCTTGATTTGTCCAGGATTCTAATTATAACTTGACGACTTATATTTACTATAACTTTTTAGAAACTGGAAATTTTGTTTGCGCGATTATTGGCCATTAGTAGTAATCTTGGGCATATAATTTCCAGTTATTCGTTGTTTGGTGATACTGAATATACATGACTAAGTATCCAAGATAATCATTAAACACTTGCCATTCGTTATGTTTTGATGAATGATGAAAACCTTTCCTTATCACACCTTACGGCCCTGAGTCAATTATTGAAAATAGTTTATACTGTACTCATCTGGGGTCTGTAATTTATCATTGACTAGCGGCCTGCCCCTGCTTCGCACGGGTATAAAATATATATCCCATGTCAGTCAGTGTAAAAAAAATGATTAAAATCGATCCAGTAGTTTTGATTTATTAATTACTGCCCGTGGCCCGCAAGCGTTAAGTTTGGAAAAAAACAATTTTCTTTCCCTATACCAAGAAGATTTCCTGCTATCTTTGGAATATCTAAACTCATATAGTACATTTTTACTTATTTACTTTTACATTTTCCCTATGTATTTTATTTTTACAATTAATTACAGAATGTCTTTAAACAAACTGTTGAAAGAGGGACATAGCTGCTAAAGTCGAAGTGTTATAGGGCGAAGCGCGGCGTCCTCACGGCATTTTAAATCTGTAATATCTCCGAAAATGTTCACTTAAATTACATGATGTAAACGGCCATATTGATCTATATTAAATCAACTATCTATTTAAGGTACTTTATTGGATAAGGATTAATGCTATATTGTATAAAAATTGCTTCAAAAATAAGGCATTATTTTTCGTAAAAAGTAAATGACAAAAAATGCTATAGTGGGTTATCCATAAGAGATAGACATATACCATCGCGGACTTTTCTGTAGACCTTTTCAAGATGTACAAATACTTAGTACATTATTTTGATAAATCTCGTAGGGTTTAGCCTGCGTTTGCAATGTAAGCGGAAAAAAATGTAATTATTTACAGAAACCTCAAAAATTACAGTATTTCTCTACTTCGTATTGAATGTTATTATACGTACAAACCTTCTTTTTGAATCACTCTATCTATTAAAAAAAACCGCATCAAAATCGGTTGCGTAGTTTTAAAGTTTTATGCGTACATACGGAAATATGGACTTTGTTTTATAATATGTAGTGATGATAAGCATGTTATATCCAAAAATAAGTATGAGTCAATATTCATACTTATAAGTCCTAACTTAAGCTATTAATACCTTTAATGGTATTAATAGCTTCAGCTATGTGTAATTTTGGCCCACCCATAACTGCTTTAGTTTTCGTATCTATAAATGGTCTTAAAACGAAAACGCTCGATCAAAATGCTCTGTGCATTCCGCTTAGTTGTTGGATCAACGGTCGGATATAAAAGGCAGTATTGCTTGAAACGGCGCATATTGTGAGAAAGTTTGTCATTCTGAAGCCCTAACTACCAGTAGTTTTGCCTTATGATCCGTATCCAGCAGACGACTTGTTTAATCTTTTCAGTGTTATTTTTTCGTGTACAAATACTCAGAAATGTGACAAATTTGCTTGTAGGAGTAATGAAAGTCCTTTACAAATATTGTTTATTAGCTGAATCCGCGACTTCACGTGCACCAACTTAAGCGTTGAAATAAGCCCAATTTCATAAAATACCTTCAATGATATAAAAAGGGTGCGCAATTTTTTTTCGAGTTCCCGTTGGAAAAACTAGATTTTTATCCTATATGTTCTAGTTTATGATTCCGGTCTTCAATAGCACTTAGTTATATACATCAATATTGCTGCAGCGGATAATCCAACCAAGAAGCGTAACAGACACAATAATACACAGACTTTGGCATTTAAAATCAGAGAAGTAAAAGTAGAAAGTAGAAGTCGCTTCTATATCAAATAAGTAGGGCTCACTTTTTGACGCGAAATAAATTTGTAGATACAATAGTTAATGTGTAGTGCCTACAATTATTACTTTTATTTATCGGTAATTTTGATTATATTGTAACCAAAAGTATTAAATTTGTAAAGCTGAGAGAATCTTGTTATAAGTGTCTTTGAATTTCAATTGAACAGGTACGAAAACCTATTTATTTTCATAATATTTCAATTTGTTCCAACGGAGTGAAATACTTCTTTGATTCCATTTATAAAGGGCCATTATTGAAATAAATAATTTACGTAAATGATGGAACGTCGACACTCTCAGTGTAATATCAAGGCTTGTTCATAATACGATATTAAAATGAGAAGTAATATTTGAATAATTTAGTACTTGTATCTTAAATTTCTTTAATAATTGCCTTAATTTATTCAAATATAACAGCGGTACAAATGAAAGTGTTTAAAATATGAACTAATAAAATTAGTGACTTTGAATTATACATATACTAGCGGCCTGCCCCTGCTTCGCACGGGTATAAAATATATAGCCCATGTCACTCAGTGAAAAAGAAATTATTAAAATCCATCCAGTAGTTTTGATTTATTCATTACTGCCCGTGGCCCGCAAGAGTTAAATTTGGAGAAAAACAATTTCCCTCTCCCTATTCCAAGAAGATTTCCTGCTATCTTTGAATATCTAAATTCATATAGTACATATTTGCGTATTTATTTTTACATTTTCCTTATGTATTTTATTTTTACAGTTAATTACAGAATGTCTTTAAACAAACTCTTGAAAGAGCGACATCGCTGCTAAAGTCGAAGTGTTATAGGGCGAAGCGCGGCGTCCTCACGGCATTTTAAATCTGTAATATCTCCGAAAATGTTCACTTAAATTATATGCTGTAAACGGCCATATTGATCTAGTTTAAATCAACTATTTATTTAAGGTACTTAATTGGATAAGGATTAATGATGTATTGTATAAAAATTGCATCAAAAATAAGGCATTATTTTTCGTAAAAAGTAAATGACAAAAAATGCTATAGTGGGTTATCCATAACAGATAGACATATACCATCGCGGACTTTTCTGTAGACCTTTTCAAAGTGTACAAATACTTAGTACATTATTTTGATAAATCTCGTAGGGTTTAGCCTGCGTTTGCAATGTAAGCGGAAAAAAATGTAATTATTTACAGAAAAAAATTACAGTATTTCTCTACTCCGTATTGAATGTTATTATACGTACAAACCTTCCTCTGGAATCACTCTATCTATTAAAAAAAACCGCATCAAAATCTGTTGCGTAGTTTTAAAGTTTTATGCGTACATAGGGATATATGGACAAAGAATGCAACTTTGTTTTATAATATGTAGTGACAAAAAACGTGCGTGCGCCTCACGCCGTTATCGTATAGAGCAGTCTCTCCAAACCTTTTTTATCATGCCCCACCTTAGCCTTCTAACGTTCTTATGGAAACTTAAATGATAGATAGCTGTTAGGAAAAATTGGGTTTTTCTTGCATTTTGGCACCGAAATCTAGCATTACATTTAAATGGCCGGGGTGAACGGGTAAATCTTGTATCGAGTGCATTTTCAAATTCTGAGAAAAAGAAAATATATTCTAAGAAATCTACCAAAAAAATCACTAACAAATATTTTATTTTATATTTTTTATGTAATTTATTGAATGGAAATACCATATATACAACCGACCATAGGTTGACTATAATATGATATACAATATGATTTACAACAGTATACCATAGCAATATTATTTCTACGACTACATCTTTATAATTTAAATTTCTACTCACAAACAGCTTCTCTTTTACGTATATACTCATTATAAAATTATATAAATTATTTTTTTACATCAATTAGATAATAATATATAGTATAAAAATAGATTTTTTTTAGTTTCCCTATTAAGAATTATATAATTTTAACTTAAGTATTTCATTTAAATCTTTAAAGTGTTACGTTCAACAGGGATCTACGTTATTACAGATTTCACTCGTTTACTTTCGTAAAAGACGAAATTGCCGATTGTAAAAAGAATTACTTTACAAGTTTCCTTCAAAGACAAGCAAAAGAAACAAATTACGAAAACACTTTCTAATTAAAAAAACAAGACCGTGAAACATTTTCAATAGGTTAAAGTTTTTGGAATTGAGTGATTTTAAATCCAAAGAATCGTGTTTTTCTTGTTGAAACTCTAGAAACTTTTAAGATTATTTAAACTTATCGAACAATAGTACTCGTAGTACCGTCTCTCCAAGTTAAGACTCATTACGCGATTTTTGACATCGCTACCAACTATTGATTTCCTTTTTAGGTTTTTCACGCACAGCGTCTTCGTCATTGAAGACGAGATCACGCCTCTTCTCCGACGGCTTGATAACTAATCACAGTCATTTCATCAGCCCTCCAGTACTCGTCGTTCTAAGCCGTAGTCCGGCCTTAGAAGAGGTACCCCACGCAGTTCTCCGACTCTAGTAACGAAGCTCGGCTTATGAGCTCTACAATAACACAGCAACAGCAACTACAGCAAGAAATACATTTTTATTTATTTCTGAGGTAATCAGTGCAATGCAAGATATTATAAATGAGGAAGTCTGTCTATTCGTCTGTCGGTCTGTCTGTTAAACTTTAACGTCTTATTCGTTTGAGTAATACAGATAAAATCTGGTATGATTGAAGCTTGCATATATGATTAAAACGCATTTGTTCCTCAGGAATGATAAAAAAAGAATATGGTAGGTACATAATTAGTAATTAGTATTTAGAAGCTTTTATTTAACTTGCCAAATATATATGTTAGTATGTGAAGGCGGAATCTTGCAAGTTAAATTTGACCTACTTTTCGGTGTTCGATTGAGTTGAAATTATACATACTGGTCCAGTCCCGATAACAAAGCAAATTTATGAAAAGCATGAGCTGATGCTGCTACCAGGATCGGCTCCGGCTAACAATAGAGACATGAATTTTTGTTAAAAATTTAATTCTTTAAAAGCTTTACTTAAAACTTATTTAATACTTAAGTTGAACCGAACGAAGCTGCTGGTAAAATATACGTTAATCAAATATTGAAATCTAAATCAACATAGGAATTTAATCATACAGAATCATTAATAAGATTTACGGTGCCAATTAATTCATCAAAGCTAGGCCATCGGCAAATAGAATTTCGAAATTGTGTGAAATTTTATTTGCCGAGTGAATTGGATATGGCTATCGGGAATATTATCAGAGTAATTGCTTTATTTGGCAGAATTATTTACCAAACGTAAAAACAATATTTAACCCAACACGTAAACCGACATGGCGAAACAAAGATTATGAAATCTCTAATCATGTAAGTAGGGACGTAATGATTATTTATGAGACGCCATTACGTTACTTAAGTGCGTTCACGAAATCTTATATAACTTAAGCTACGAGTATGTAGCTCCGCGTCTGTATAATTTATTGACATTACATTGTTAATTATATAGTAACAAGTATAAATTAACATCATCATTCTCCTGTCTTTAACCCACTCTCGGGTCACGCCACTCCACTCTTCCACGTGTCGGTGCAACATGTTTTTGTCTTTCATTCTCTCCTAATGATAGGAGGACTTTGATTGACTCCTTTTTTCATAAAAGTAAAGTACAGTTTATTATTCTTTCTTGTTATAATAATAATAAAGTTTTATATGCATGTTCTTCCCATATTCCAACCACCTCTTTTTAAGCCTTCACCTCACGATATATGAACTTACCTTAATCGCCTTTTACGACACCTCGGTAAGCAATGAGGGTGGTACTATTCTATTCAGCCGGAAACCACACGGCGTCGTGATCACGAATAATATTACCTTTTATATTTCTAGCTATTATATACATGAATATATTGATTAGTCGTAAAACTAACCAGATTAAGCGTGCAATGAACAAGCGAGGGTGTGCCATTTACTGCCCCAATTTCATTTCGATTCGTTACACTTATGCCCTTGGCAACGTTACTAGTTAGCTATAACACAAATACCAATTGTCGATATAATGTTGTTATATTAGGTCCTTACATATGAAATTGGCGTTTTGTCGTACTGGCCACTTTGATCTCAAATATTACCTTTATGGTTAGGAACTCCAAATTCAAACTCATACAGCTATTTACTCATGCATTTGTGTTTCAAACCCCTAATTCATTTGTTTTTTCTTCTTTTGTTTTTTTTTTGTGTCACTCTGTTTACAAAATGGAAAACATGAAATATCGCGTTATTTACGAGTATGAGTTCCACCGTGGCACCAGTGCTGCAGAAACGGCTCGAAGGATTAATGATGTGTATGGTGACGGTGTCGCAAAAGAAAACACAGTGCGTTTTTGGTTCCAACGTTTTCGTTCTGGAAATTTCGACCTGCAGAACAAGCCTCGTGGACGGCCGGAGACCAAAGTTGATAATAAAGAATTGAAGGCTATTGTGGAAGCGGATCCATCGCAAACCACGTCCGAGTTAGCTGCAGGCTCCGGTACATACTTTGATTAATTAAATATATTTCATTAAAAAAAAAACGACTTTATGTTCCTCCCATAGGAAACGCCAATTTCATATGTAAGGACCTAATATGATGACACTGGCAGGTCAGTAATGAAATCAAATATTTATGGAAACATTGAATACAGTTTAGTTGTAGTTAAACAGTTTCAAGAATATAAACTATGCATATTTCAAAATACATACTTACATGAAATTAAAATTTTTAAAATGATTGCGAATTCTAGTTAGACAATCATAAGCACGGCGATCACCAACCCGCATGTTAAAAAGCGTTGTGAATTCTGTCGTAAACCTTAATTGGGTAAAAACCCCTTGAAGACAATACATAAGCGAACTTTAATTAGTTGATGCGAGGGAGAGTATTTTATTTTTTATTTATTTATTTTTTTTTATTTTATTTTTAGGGGAAACAAACAATTATGAAAATACTTAAATATCTAACTTATGTTTTAAACAGAAATCAACTAAGTTTCCACTGATACAAAAAAATTTACATCTATATTCAATGAGAAAATTAAAATAAAAAAGTTATGATTAAAAATAAAGCACAAAATGGTATCTTAAATTAAATTACAACTAAAAACAAATAAATATCAGCTACTGATCACTAAAATTAAAATTAACTAATTGTAATTTTTTCTTAAATGTAAACATTGTATCGTGCATAATGTCTAAATTTTCGCAGTTATTATTGTACGTTCTGCATGCACGATAAATAAATGTATTATCAGCATATTTTGATCTGCATGTTGGTACAAAAAACGTGGATTGTTTTCTAACAATGTTATGTCTGGGGCATTTAAATCTAACATTACTTAATAGAACTTTAGAATCAACTAAATTGTTTAAAATTTTATATAAATATATTTGGTCCCTTACTTGTCTACGAGCTATCAGTGACTGAAAATCATTATTGATGGAACTACCCGACTTAAATTGCAAATGCTTTAAAAATTTGTTTTGAATTTTTTCAATATTATTTATGTATATTTTATATTGCGGATTCCAAACTGTAGAACAGTACTCTAAAATTGAACGAACATAGGAATTAAAAAGAATAGTCAAGGTGGTGCCTTTTTTAAATTCTTTACCTATTCTCAAAATAAATCCCAGCATACTGTAAGCCTTAGCTACCATATAATCAACATGGGATGCAAATGTCAGCTTCTGGTCTAAATAAACACCCAAATCTTTAACTTGAGACACTCTTGTTAATGAAGTGTTTTTCACTACGTAATTAAATAAGATAGGTTTCGTTTTCCTTGTAAAGCTAACGATATTACATTTTTTTATATTCAATTGTAAATAATTTTTCATACAGTATTGGTATAAATTATTAAGATCTTCTTGGAGCAATTCACAGTCATGAAGAGTTTTAACACTTCTAAATATTTTCATGTCATCGGCATAAATCAATATCTTACAGTTATGAAAATAGTTAACTACGTCATTAATGTAAATATTAAAAAACAATGGCCCTAGATGGGAGCCCTGGGGCACACCTGAACTAACTGGTATAAATGACGAGCAAAAACCTTTAACAGCCACCGCTTGGCTTCGATCACGAAGATACGATTCAACCCAGCGAAGTAGGTCACCATGTATTCCTATCGAAGCAAGTTTTTTAATAAGCAATGAGTGAGAAATTCTGTCAAATGCTTTAGAGTAGTCAGTATAAATAACATCCATCTGACCTCCATCATCCATTGCAAGTGACACATTATGAACAAACTCGCAAAGATTGGATTCTGTCGATCTACCAGTAAAAAATCCATGTTGTTGATCGCAGATCACTGACTTCAGAACGGGACATAATTGATCATAAACAATCTTCTCGAACAATTTAGCAATTGTATTAAGCTTAGAGATTGGCCTATAGTTACCAATATTGTGTCTATCTCCTGATTTATAAATCGGAATTACAAAAGATTGTTTCCAAATTTTAGGTATTTGACCAGTACGAATAGAAAGCTGAAATAAAATAAATAATGGGAGTGATAGACTTACAGAGCAGGATTTTAAAAATAAAGGTGGAATACCATCTGGCCCGCAACCTTTATTTACGTCTAAATTCCTCAGGTAGTTAGCAACCATTTCAACAGATATATCAACAGAACCCATAGAAACCGACAATCCATTTGGGCATAAACTTTCACGTGATACATTTGAAGAATAATCCTGTTGATGTGTATCAAATGCTGACTGAAAATGATTATTAAAAAGATTGCACATCTCGAAGCCATCCGAAGTTTTTACATCATTAAAAAACATATAATCTGGTATATCCGCAGACTTACTTCTTAACTTTACAAAAGACCAAAAACGTTTACTATTACGTTTTATATCATTTTCAACATTTTGAATATAGTAGTCATAACACTTCATTTGCAAACGTTTTTGGCGATTACGCAAGTAATTAAAAATATCATAGTCACTATTTCTTTTATATGTTTTCCATTTCCTATGATATTTCAGCTTTTCATTAATAACTTTTATAAGAGCCCTAGAAAACCAAGGAGGATATTTGGTACCAGAAAATTTCTTCATAGGAACGTATTTTCTTACAACTTTATTGATTATTTCATAAAAGTTATTTATTGCTATGTCTATGTCATTGCTATGAAGTATGCTCTGCCAATCGGTCTGAGCCAATTCTTTATTTATTATATCGTAGTCAGCGATTTTAAAAACTGGTACAACACGCGATGATGACCTCAAACACTCTGTACGTCCTACAAAAGCTTGGACCGATAAGGCTGGATGATGTACATCTTCCTTTACTAAAGGTGTTTTGCAATGATCAACAATACAATTCATTCCACCAATAATAAGATCTAATTGCCTATCATTTAAATTTGGCACAGTGTTGAATTGATGAAAACCAGTAAATCTAAGAAAACAGTAAATTGATTGAATTAAGGCATCACTATCATTACAGTTAGCTAAATTATTAATACTGGAATTAGGATTGTTCCAACGTGCGGCACTGATGTTGAAATCACCCATAATTAAATAGCACTCATTAGGATTACTTATGCACTTGTCAGAAATAGTCTCAAAAAAGTAATTAAGAGAATCGCTTTGATGCTGAGAATGGGGAAAATAGCAACATAATAAATGAAGTAATCCAGACGAAAGTTGCTTTTTGAGGGAAAGAGTTACTTCTATAACATCAGCCGCCGCATACTGAAATGTAATGGGCCTCGATGCAATGACACAAAGTTCACGGCGTACAGCAATAAGCACCCCACCACCCATTTGATCACCTCTCAATGCATAATCCCTGTCACTTCTATAAACATTATACCGATGATCGAATAACTCCGAATCAAAGATACCAGGAATAAGCCAAGTTTCCGACAAACAAATGACATCGTAATCAAATAACATTACATTTCTGAAAAACATATTAGTTTTTGTTCGAAGACCTCGAACATTTTGGTAGTAAATACGCAAGTTAGAAGATGCCATTGATAAGTTCATTATGTAAACAATAACTAATTATACATTTAATGATGGAAAGATGATTCTCACAACATAAACAGCAAGTAATGTATGAAAATATAAAATTTAAAGAGGACCGAATAAATAGACATAACCGATTTAAAACATTCGATAACTTATAACAGTAAAATAAACAATAAGATATGTACTTTAACATGCAGATACCAAGACAGAAAAACAAAGTAAATGTAAAATATAAAACATTAATTATAATAAAACCACGGAGCATAGTGACAATTTTACACGATACCCAAATTCTTACTTTATTTTGTTTAAATCCGTCAGACTATTTATACGAATAATGGGACTAGTATCTGACCGACGAACCATGATGACACTGTTCCTGACCCAAGTGTACTTATAGTTGTTTTCTTTTGCTTTTATTTTAGTACGCTGCAACAGAGTCTTGTTAGTGCTAGTTAAATGTTCATTAAAAAAGATTTTCGCATATTTTACCTTATCTATACTGATATATAAAGCTGAAGAGTTTGTTTGTTTGAACGCGCGCGATCAGGAACTTGATCGATTTGATAAATTTTTTGAGTGTATTATAGTCCATTTATCGAGGAAAGCTTCATAAACGGAAAAATTAAAACTTTCCTTACGTGCGCTAAGTATTAAAAGTTACTCAAAAATCATGTATTACAAAATTGTTCCCGTCTACAAGTTTTAAATAAAATTCCGCGATAGAATATTTCTAGCTTTTAAGGTTAAACCACTTTAACCATTTTTATGGTTATCAAAATACTACATTACGGTTTTAATATTTCCACGCGGGACGCGGGAGACGCTGGCAATTGATATGAAATTTATCACACGCTTTTAGGTGAAGGAAAATATCGCGAGGAAACCTGTATATCTCTAGATAATTCTAAGGATATTTGAAACCTACCAATCCCCATTGAAGCGGTGTGGTTAGGCTAAACTCCACCTCTTCGCTCTGAGAAGAATGAGGAGGTCTATGCAGTAGGATACTAACAAACCGTTACTTTACTTACTTTTTATACTGTTATGATCTTGTAGCAATAGCGCCTAGATGCAATTTTGACTTATGTTAAGGGTATCGTATGGTAATGGTAATTAGTTCGCTCTGATTGATCGCTTGATTTTCAAATTTCCTTAAATTTTTGTTGTACAGGACAATTAGAATGAAGTTTTAACTTCATCAACTACAGGACTTCACGAGTCTAATCTTATCAGGAAATATGAAAGTAAAAAAAAAACCATTGGAGAATCACGAAATGTTTCATTAATAAAGGTATTAAACCTTAAACTGTAAATAAAGTCCTTTTAATAAATGAGACGTTGTAACACGTGTGTATAAACACGTCTGGATGATTGATGGCCTCGTTAGCACTTGACATAACGTCATTACGAGTTCACGCGTGTAATACATATATTAATTATATTTACTGAAAAGTAAAATAGCCTAATATGCGTGTATATGTAATTTATAGAAGAAGGCGCTACTTTCTGTTAATTCCATAGTACGGACCTTACGATAGAATTATTTTGCTGTAATCCGCGTTTGTTAAAAAATCTATTTGTTTAATAATAAATTTTGGCCCAAGATCCCGTGAGCGCCAGACCTTCGTCATTTTATAAAAGCTGAAACTTTGTCAGTGCATGCTCCCAACACAGGTAAGAACGATGGTAGATTATGGAATTTGGATCATAGTGGCTTTGGGAGATACGAGGTACTCAAGGTTGCAAAATTCCGAATTAATTTCGTCATAGTATAAAGCTTGATCTTTTGATATTACCTTTAGAATAATATTAAAAATCACGTCAGTCAATACCAGACACTTAGCATAGTGGAAACCCCCTGCCAGACACCCTTAAAGTTCATGAAATTTGACTTCTATTTACGTCATAGTATATAAGCTGATTTTAATATATATAACTTGGATAAGAATAAGATGATGTTTCCCCTGTAGCCAGACATTTTCGTTAGTTCCTACCCCAGCCAGAGAAGCATAAAAGGTTGCGGTTGGAAAGAGCACGAAGTATATATACGGGTAGGTGCGAACGAGATGGCGAGTTAGGTCGTTACGTACTCGACAGTTTTTTTTATACGCTATTTTCAAGTATTGTTAATTTAATATTTTAACAACACCAATCCATAAAAAAACTGCCGCATACGTAACGACCTAACCCAGCTTTTATACTATGACGTAAATAGAAGTCAAATTTCATGAACTTTAAGGGTGTCTGGCAGGGGGTTTCCACTATGCTAAGTGTCTGGCATTGACTGACGTGATTTTTAATATTATTCTAAAGGTAATATCAAAAGATCAAGCTTTATACTATGACGAAATTAATTCAGAATTTTGCAACCTTGAGTACCTCGTATCTCCCAAAGCCACTATGATCCAAATTCCATAATCTACCATTATTCTTATCTGTGTTGGGAGCATGCACTGACAAAGTTCCAGCTTTTATAAAATGACGAAAGTCTGGGGTCCACGGGATCTCTCTCTATTTCTTTAGGAAGCGGAAACCGTTCACATACCTCATACATGCAGGATTACCACACGTATCCACAAAACACCGTCACTAACAACACACTACACATATTCACTACGATAATATCATCGACACAATCACATCTTTACGATCGTTTCGCCATCATCAAGGAATAGGTGGCACGACAAAATCGCATTGCGATTTTCAACCGATAATACCATACCAAACTCAAAGTTTGTCTGATTTTGTCAATCAATAGCAGAGTTATAATAGACTCAATAAAAGTGAGGTTATGAACGTATTATATGTTAAAGAGCTCTTTTTAAAGTATATCATTTTTAGCATAGATAAAACAGCATAGACACAATAGTGATGAAGCAAATAATTAATCGAGTTCTGAACAAGAATAAACTTTAACTTTGATTTCTTTATTATTTAAAATATTTATTAATTTTTATGATTAATTAATAATTATTTATGTCGAAATAATCATCTAATTAACGCCATCTTTGTTCTATTTTTTGTTATTAGTTTACTTTAATCGATTATTGTAATCGATAACTTATTTTATTTTGATTTCCAGATTGCAAATTGCGCTAATTTTTGTATATTTTAAAACACAAAATTATACCGCTTTTATTCAAGTCATACCTCACCCTTTTACAATAGGGCCCAAAAGCCCCGTTTACTTTTAACTGTCCCCGATTTCATTAATAATTGCTCAAACGGATAAGCTGTAAAAGCATTAAAACAGATAAGCTTTGACATTTATAATATTTGTATATTTCTCACGTAAAACATAACTTTGATCCAACCAGTAAATGACGTTGTTTTTTTTTCTTTCCGCGGTCTTTGTTTTATGTCTATTTCATTATACCACCGAGTATTGTGATCGTAACTAGGTATATAAGGAGATTCAATGATATTTTGGTAAACTTACGCCACCTGTGGTCTCATTTTGACAAAACCTGGTTGGTTACGACTTGTGAAAGTAAAGTATAAGCAAATAAACGAAGAATAAATAAATTTGAAAATTTAAAATATTCTTTATTCAAGTAAACTTGTCAATAAGTGCTTTTAAGTTGTCAACTCTACTGTTGGTCGGAAAATGTTTTTACTAGTAATGACAATCATTACTAATTTCTACAAGATCGAAGAGTAGCTATATCAACAGATTCTAATCATAGAGGAGTATATATCCTCAACATATATGTAATATACGTAGTAAGCTTTCTGTATCAGCGTGTTTTTAAACTGCCGTAATGACAAAGCTAAAATTGTTTGCGGAATTTTATTATAGAATCTTATATTTAAATACTTTTGTAATGCACATAGCACGAGCCGCAAGCTTACTAATATTAGCTTACTAATATTTTTACCACTATTTTTTTGTTTAAGTTTTAGGTATATCAAATTAAATTAAATTAACCCTTATTCAAATAACCTTTTACAGGTAATTTTTAGTCGATAAGGATTAATTACATTTAAGGAAACTATCACTTCTTCGGAATATTGCTCTTACCGAGAAGGACAGCTAAACTCGGCAGTCAATCTTTTTAGCATTTTGAATTTACGTATTTAAGCTGCAGTTTTTTATGCAAGATTTTCAAAACCAACCATTTTTTAATTTTATGATCGCTAATTGTGTTATACGCTGTACGTATTCGTATTCTTTACACTTAATTTAGACCTTTCTGTATATTAGTTAACCTTAACAAATATACAGATATATATAAAGAAGTGCATTTGAATCGTCAACTGTACTGCTGGTTCGGAAAGCTGTTCCTACCGAGAAGAGCCCGCAAGAAACTTAGCGGTTGCTCTTTTCAAAAATATAATTCTTAATTCTATTTATATAATGTTATATATATATATATATATATATATATATATATATATATATATATATATATATATATATATATATATATATATATATATATGACAATATATGTAGAATTATATACATGTACATACATTATTATTGTATGCTTGAAGACAAAAATAATAACCACATTCACTAAGTTACACGTAGTAATCTTTTATTATCCTCTAAACGAACATAATTGACTTATATCATATGTTACTTTTTGTGTAATCTCAAGGCGACTGCGGCCCACGTGACTTGGTTTACGACTTAAAGGTCTCAAAGGCCACAATCCAACAATGCCGTTCAGTTCCATTACACAACTCTAATGGTCCTTTATACAATAGCAGAGTTCTCGATGTACTTAAGTGTTGCCGAGGGTTTACTGATATTAATGTTTGTGGTTTGTGAGTTTCTTTATCGTCATAGCAGTTTAGTAGTCATTGGAATGAAACAAACAAGGATAACTAATAATCATTAATACTACTAATTACTAAACGTAGCGATACATATTTAAATAACTTAGTTAATATTATATAAGGTATATTAAAAAAGTAGATCTTTTTTTGCTCCTGAAACAGAGTTTATTTTATTCACAAGTGGAACGTTTCCCGGACGTTATTTGTTCATACATACTACATGGAATTTGTTATATTTTTTTATCTGGTTTATACTGTTCTCGTTTATGACCTATGTGTGAACAAAACAATGTATTATCATATATATAATTTTAGAAAATTAGGATGTAACAAAATCTTTTGTTGTCAATTCAAACAATTCTATTGGAAGCCGGAAAACAAGTCTACAAATTTAGTGGTAATATTGCTTCTTTTAGCACACACCCTTTTAATGATCGATCGATATATCTTGAGACAAGAGTAAAATGGGTGTGTTTGAGATGTTTATAGCAGCAGATTTACTTATTTTGCTTCCCCACGTAACTCTTCTCCCCACAGAACATTTATGACAAGCAAGGAGTACCCAATTTTTCGAAAATATGCTGTTGCATCTCACCCTCAACTTGAAATGTCAATGAGCATTTTTATAAATAATTGCCGTTTGCGGAATTTTATTGTACGATCGAATACTGAGACCAACGACTCTACTGCGTCACGACTCTACTGATTCGCAGGAATTACAAGGATTGTGACCTCTCATATCTCTATATATAAATATCAAATTTTGTCCAATACATAAGGATATTTTACCGTAAACATAGAATATTACTATATACATACATATATATACACATATGTGACGCTACAGTAAGTATGCCTATTTCCTTGAACTTTTTGCGAAAGGCTTTTCCTGTTGCATTGGTTTCATAAAAAATACATAATTAACAAAATCCTTTCACTGTATTAAATTATTATTATGATCTCGAAAGAAAAAATCTTTTATAAAAACAGATATATGAATCCTGTAATTAGTCACGCAGTAAATTAACACTCCGTCAAAGTTTGACATGGGTCCCTACCTTTAAATTATTATACGATTAAATTATTTCAAGAGTTGTCAGTTGGGCCATTCTTTTTCATTTAAGAAAGCGGAAATAATCAGTAATTGTTTTTTTATCTAATAGATTTTGTTAATGTAATGTAATCCATGTAACCACTAGACATTAACTTAAAAAGAAGTTTTAAAGTTACACGCACGTTGCACATTGCCGTTTTAGTCCAGAGATTTCCTGAGAGCTTTTACAAGGAACTTAGTGCGGAATCTAACACTACTTTTCAGCCGCGAATTGCCACTGTAGTAAATTTAGACCTCCAACACTCCGAGCTAAATATCAAATACTGATTACTGCAATAAAAAGTATATATGTATATATAATTAATTCGTAAATCGTTAGATTAATGTCGTTTTTAAATTTCAAATTTAAAATTCAGACTTTCTGAGATTTTAGAAACAGAAAAATCCGTGAAACTAACCGAACCAAACATTTATATGTAATTAAATCTCCTAAAGACATTGCGAATTCTTGAAATATAAGGATATCTACTACTGGGCAAACCATAAATTGTCTAGCTATAAAAAAAATGATTATAATTATGCTCCTATTATGTGTATAACTTATAGAATTAAGTGAAACTAACCGCATGGCAAATGAGAAATGAGGCAGATTCTGCGTAAGATATCGCGTAATAATTGTTGATGATAATGGACAGTAATAACTGAATTGCTTTCTGAGCCAGTAGAAATGGTAAGTAATAATTATTGGAGTGTCCGAGTATTGTTCGAATACTAGTACGATAAGTTTTAACTACTATAAAATAATTAATAAAAGAAATTTAAAAATAGGTTTTACAACACCTGTCAATCATCTACATGTCAAGTCATTATTTTAGACATAAAATAAATGTATTTTATTAGTATTTTAATATAAAATATAAATGATAAGACAGATTTATTTACTTTTCAGAACAGCAAATGTCTGGATATCTATGGGGCATCGGTCGACTTGTAAATGATCCTTCGAGCGATTTGGTAAATGTAATACGTAAACATATTTCAGGGCCACCATTAGACAATGTTTACACTTCTCAAGCTAAGGAAAGCGAAGATGTTTCCAAAGTAAACAATCAAATAGAATCAAAAGAATTTAAAAGCGATAAATTGCTTCCTGTCAGCATTCCGGAGACGTCAGGCATAATAAAAATTAAAACAGAGACAAAAGTTAAATCAAAATGCATTCAAATAGACAAGCCAATAATTAAATATTGTGAAGTACCTATACAAACGTCAAAGTTTCCATGTTCTTATGTTAGCGAAACGACTAGTACTCATTATGTAAGCCATCTCAACCGTGGTATCGGCACATTTCGAACAGAAACGACTGATGCTTACACTAATCCCGTTGAAAAACAAATTTGCAAGGATCATAAAGAAATAATATGTATGCTACAAAATTGGTCAAACGATAACAAACAAAAAAAATCAGCCACTAATAAAATTACACGTTTAAAAAAAAAGCTTGTCTATTTACTTAATTTGCTCAAAATTGAAAAAATCCAGAATATTCCAGAGTATCATGGCACGGAGAAAAAAGTCATGAAATTATACCGGCAAGAAATATGGTGTAATAATAACAACAGATAAAGTATTTTAGAACCAAATTAGTTTTTAATATGGTTCCTCATACGTTCTTCTGTAAAGCTCCAAACGTAATTAACTTTAGTAGGTAACAACTCTACAACCTGTCACATGCATACGTTGTGTATGAACTGGTGAGTAAATTAAAATATAAACCAAAATTACATCTATTATTTATGTTTTTGGTAACTGCAATTCACATTTCAAAAGCTGCTATTATGGACGATAACGAATTTTTCAGGCATTATGAATTTTGAAGAATACTCATTAAGAAGTAGTTAAAAGGAAATATAAACAATACGCCCTATCCCAAGAAAAAAGTCACATCTCCCATATATAAGCATAGGAAATGTCACTTTATTCTTCGGATAAGGCGAATAATAGAATATTTAATACTGTACCAACAAGTTTTTATATAAAACTATCTGTGCTCGCGCGTTCCCTTTCACTTAGGCGTTAGGTGTTACCTTTGCTATACACTGTCCATTATATTAACCATCTTTTGACAGATTGACGATAGTGATGTCCTAAAGATTCTCGTATGCGATACCATTCCGATTATAGTACCTACTATCATTAATCGAATTACGTACCTAAGTAATTCGATTAATGATAACCTACGTAAACTAGATTACTACTTGAGAAAAGAAATTCCAACTTTGAGAAAACTTATTGTTTCTTTGAAAAGAAGTGGTCTATTTCATGGTGAAAAATCTTCTTTGGTCAAAGTTTTGAACACAATTGGCTTTTCATATAAAAAGTTAAATAAAAGAAAATTATTAATGGAACGCACAGATATAGCTATAGCACGTTGTGATTTTTTAAGAGAGGCAAAGAAAATACAAGATTGGGCAAATATTGTTTTCACGGATGAAACATGGCTCAACGCTAACCACACACTATCTCGTTTCTGGACTGATGATACTGCTGATTCCACTTCCTCAGTACCAATGGGAAAAGGTGAGCGCCTAATCATTTGCCATGCAGGTACAGCAAAAGGATTTGTACAAGACGCACTGTTGGCATTTAAATCGAAGAAATCAAATGACTAGGTACCACGAAGAGATGAATGCAAATGTGTATGAAGAGTGGTTCAAAAAAATGCTCATTTCATTGGAAGAACCATCAATAATTTTTATTGATAATGCGCCCTACCACTCCCGTCAAATTGACAAAATGCCAACACAGGCTAATAAAAAGCATGAAATAATTAATTGGCTTCGGGACAATGGAGAAAATGTGGACGACTCAATGTTAAAAGTTGAATTAATAAAAATATTAAAAACCAAAAAGAGAGCAAAACGCTATGTAATCAATGAAATGGCAGCAGAATATGGCCATACTGTTCTTCGGATTCCTCCATACCACTGCCAGTACAACGCAATAGAACTTATATGGGCACAAGTAAAAGGGCATGCTGCGAGATGCAATACAAGCCCCCCATTCACAGCGAATAAAATGTTGCAATTGCTAAAAAATGCTTGCACCCACGTAACGGCCGAGAACTGGGCAAGTGTGGTGGAAAGAACTAAAAGAGTAATATTCTCTGATTGGGAACGTGATATTGCGTTTGATAATATATTATCTACACAAGAGCTAATAATAACTGCTACTGAAGACTCCTCATCGGAGGAGTCTAGTGTTGATTATCATTCCGACGACTCGTGCTAATAAAATAAATTAAAATATCCTGATTGTTTTATTTGTATTCATGTATTAACTAAGAAGAAAGTAAAACTTTATATAATGTTATTAAATGTCTTTTAATACTCGTAACATCGATTTCTACCGATTATTTTTAATCTGTGGCATAATCGTAGTAACCCATTATGTGTGACATCACTAAGTGGGCGGTACCCATCCATAAAGTACAAATATTATTTGTATGATATTTGTACGTAAGCAATACAAAACTTAATGAGCGTGAGCTGTCAAAAGACTGATAATATGATGGACGCAGTATAACTTAAACTTGATGAACTAAATGATTTACTGTTCCCGAAGCAAAACCAGGCATTTTATATAATTAACCAAATTTCATTAATATTGCTCCAGCGAATTAGTGGTATGAATGCGTAATAAACAAGCATACTTTTGTGTGTTTATTATTAGTAGGGACTACTAAGAATTATATGTATGTATATTTATCCTGGTATATTGTTGATCATTAACTGAAATTTCTGAATATTTTCTGACGTCTTTCTAGTCTGTACTGCCGTATCTCGTACTTTTTTTTGCAGAGGAAAAGAATGATTTTTCGTGTCATCAGTATAGTATGTAGTATAAGTTAATAAAACTCGTCCTAGTCTATGTTCCCAATAACGAACTTATTTTGTCCTTGCCAATAAACTGATAAGGCTTTGACATGTGATTAATAGAAAAAGTTCTGAAGGTCTCACGTGATTTGTTTAATAATTCTCATATTTGCACTCATAGCACTTCACAGCTGGCTTCGTTGAAATTAATATTTCTTTTAATTGCATATACAAATATTAGTGAAATCTTTTAAATGGTTAAATACTTCCGCCGTGTAATATCAGGCTGAGTAGAATAAACCATTCTCATTTATTACCGAGGTGTCGTAAAAGGCGACTTAGGTAAGTTGACCCATCGTGTGGTATCTGGTTGAGTAGAATAGACCACCTTCTTTCTTACTGAGGTGTCGTAAAACTAAGGTTAGTTAACGTCAGGCAAGCGACCGGTCGGAAAATACGTAGCCAAATCATGTGACCACATGTTTACAACATGTTGAGCCAACCCCACTTAGAGTGGAATATAGGCAGGATGATAATTAAGTAATAGTTTAGTGACGAAGCTGTGATGGCCTAGCGGTGCGACCGTGTGAATCTCTAGAGACGATCATGGGTTCAAACCCGGGCAGACACCAATGAGTTTTTCTATTAAAACTTATGTGTCTAATTGATAATTGCAATTTATCACACGCTTTTCGGTGAAGGAAAACATCGTGAGGAAACCTGCATATCTCTAGAGAATTCTGGAGATATGTGTAACCTACCAATCCGCATTGGAGCAGCGTGGTAGGTCTTAGCTCCAATCCTTCTCTCTTATAACGGAGAGAAGAGGCCTATTCCCAGCAGTGGGATAATAACAGGCCGCTACTTACTTTTTTTTACTTACTTAGTGACGTAAATGAGATTCGATCCTTTTCAATCTCCTCTTGTGCCTATCAATCAGTTCTAAAATCCGCATCATACACTAAAAAAGGTTTCCTTTTTTCCTTACAAAATTTAGTCATGTCAGAACGGAGAAGAAAGAGTTCTTCAGTTGGTCAATTATTTAAGAAAAACCTGAATCTTAGTGCCCCAAAAGTGATAAACTACATTTGTAAATCGAACAAGTGTGAATGTACCCCAATTCTAAGTTTGAAAATTCTAAAAAAGAACATTACCATAATAATATACTTTTTATTCGGTACCTGTGATTTGTATTTCGCCTTTAAGTAAACAAAAGGCACTCAACAATAGAAACTAATTAGAGACTTGGACAAGAAACGAAATTTAATTGAGCAGCCAGTTTCAAAGAACGCTTTGTTTTCCGTTTTATAACAATCTAAAAATATATCGAAGGAATACTTAGTAAAACAAGTAAAATGCTGTGTTTATTTTACTAATTGCATAGCTATCTGATGAAACATGCATGATGAAACATAATTCTATATACATATTTATTACCCAGATGTATTGATTTCTGTATTTTTTGGTCAGTGTAGCCTTTGTTTTGTTGCATTATATGTTGTATGTTTACCGTCTTTAGCTGTTGATAAGAATGAAGAAATGTGCACATCTAGTAAGGTTAATTAAATAAACTCAAAACCTGGATATCGATTACAAGACTGGACATGTTATATTAACACGAATTAAATATATAGAGCTTTATATATTAATGGCTGACCTTCATTAGATAATGTGTATACATAGTTCACTACAGTTAACTCATGAATATGAGTAAAACGACCATTATTACTAAATTATTTGGTCAAACTTTAAGACACGCTTTTTCGTACTATGGTGCCCACACATTGCTACTCGTGTCCCAAAGACACAAAGACAGGACAAATCCCAAAGACAGGTCTGCTACCTGCGACCGGCGAAGATGTACGAGTACGATGTATAGGTTTTGCGGCTCGTGGACCTCTTAGTTCGTTTGTATATGGAATAACTGCTACAGACACAACTTTCGTTCTAACACCTCGGATAATTGCCTCTTCAGGTGACAAGAGGGTTACCTCATTTTTTGGACAAAGAATCAGCTTAGTGATTGAACGCGGAAACGCTTACAGCATTCTTGGGACTATTCCACGTGGGCATGACTATTGACCATGTCAAAATATAATGTACCATGGATAAAAAATACTTATTTCATTACTTTAATTGTTTTAGGATATAATGGTATTAATGCGAATTCTAATTAAACTCATTTGATGGGAATAAATATATTCCTTGCATCCTATTAACAATTTTCATTGCAGTTCGATTAAGCATAAAATTACTATATTAGAAAATTGCTGTCAGGGCTAAATTCGTAGTAATATAAAAGCAAAAGATTTTTTTTTCTTCTTTCACGTTGAACCAGAGAATATGATTGATGTGATTTGTTAACTAGAGCTACATGGGCTATTTTTCAGTAATGAAATTCACATAGGTGAAGTCTAGAACAGAAGATAGTATGGGGAAGCTTTTATTATTTGTACGAGTTCCTTTTTTTCTTGGTTTTATATAATGTTAGATGAATGATACGCAGTTGGGCGTGTCTTTATTAGCCGACCTAATTTTGTTTCAATTCATTAGGGATTTTGATACTATTTCGGTAGATATTTAGTCTTTACTACGTAAATTAAATAGTTTTTTTTTAATTAAATCGAGTTAATTTTGTTTACTTATAGTAATTGTAGCAGAAATACCACCTAAATATTAACTGAATAATGTCTAATATGTCATTTTAATCCTTCTTATATTACGAAAGTGAAAGTTTTTATATTTGTAACTTAGGTATATCACGCATAAACGGCTAAACGGATTTAGATTAAAAATTTATACACAAATGGACATAGGTCTCCGCTTTATTTTGGAAAGAAGGACCTTAGACCTATGACATAGCTCCAATACCAATTGGTATTTTTAGTTTAAATAATGTAACCCCAAATGGCTTATGTTAAAATTTTTATATTAAGAGTTATATAGTGGTAATAATAGCTGTGGATTTTTACAAATAAATAAATAAAAAATTATTGGTGCCTGTCTAGGGTTTGAACCCATGACTCCCTGATAAGAATCACGTGGAATTACGGCTTTCAAAGCTTACTTAATATACTTTTATCCCAGAAAAGAATTCCCCGCAGACGATTATATTTTCACACTGCCACTAGTTCGATTATTTGCTAAAGAAATTACTAAGTATGTCTAAGACAGTATTCTTATAAAAACAATGCCTTATTTTACTCAGTCATTATTTTCGTATTTCATTTGGAATGGCGCCACTGGCAAACGATGTTTTGGTGGACTCTAATGAGGTTGTCTGTTTAACTAATGGATAGTTGGACGGACCACCTTACCGCTGAATCCAAGCCATACAAGATTTTGTGACGTTGAAATCCCCTGAAAAGACCTATATGGACATTATTCTCTTTCGTAAATGGATCGAGTAAAAAGGACAAAAATTTGAGTATTAAAAATGGTAACTTATCACAATTCATCCTCCAGCCCTTATCCCACTTAGAGTGGGATATTGGACACAACATGTTACATACATGTTGTCATATGATTTGGCTACGTATTTTACGACCGGCCGCCTGCCTGACGTCAACTTACCTTAGTCGTATTTTACGACTCCACGGTAAGAAAAAGGGTGGTCTATTTTACTCAACTGGATACCGCACGGTGGGTCAACTTACCTTAGTCGCCTTTTACGACACCTCGGTAAGAAATGAGGGTGGTACTATTCTATTCAGACGGATACCACACGGCGTTTTTGGTATAATAAAAATGGTAACTTATCACAAATGGGTGAAAATAATAAGTAAATAATTGTTACATTTTTCAAAAACAATCTCCTTCATACAGTTGTTTAATAATATAAAAAAAACATTGTCACCGCCAATGACACATAGGGTTGTTAAGAAATAATAAACGGGTTGACTTTTGAGAAAATTGCTACTCGCCTGATTTTGCTTTGATTGCTTCAATAAGTGTAAGGAAAAATATAATTATTAAATACTGCACTTCTTGCTGCGCAACATACAGGAAGAAAAGAGATTTTTCAATTTGAAAGGAATTTACATAATAGGTTGATCTTTAGCAATAGATTTTCAAACTATAATTGCGTTTACTCTGTAGATTGAATTCAACCCCAGCTATTATTTGCGCGCAGCTGCTCCATTTAATCTCATATAATCAACAACTAATCCTTCACGAAAATAGCATTTCTCTTTGACTGTCACGCGGCGTAATTAATTGGAAAAATCCATCTTAATTATGTCCCCGTATGTTCAGGTTTCTCTGTTAGATCCAGTATCTGCTTTGATCATCAACGTCATTTGATTTCATAAAACAAAATTATCTTTAGTGCAGTGTATAACAGTATGTTATTAATTACGTAATTATTAAATTTGCATTATCAAATATGTTGTATAAACTGCATAAAAGGCTCTAATAGCAGTATCAGATAAATACCATTTTTAACGTACCAATTTCAATTCCCAACAATTTCAAAAAGCTGTGGTAGCCGAGCGGTGAATCCGTCCGACTCTTTCGAGGTAGTCACGGGTTCATACCCCGGGCAGGTACCAATGAGTTTTTCTGTTAAAACTAATGTGTCTAATTGATATTCGCAATTTATGACACGCTTATACAAAACTTGAATATCTCTAAAAAAATCTGAGGATATCTATTAAAGCAGTATGGTGGGTATAGTGTATATAAACGAATGTTGTATGAATATAGTACAGGCTCAAACACGCACTAACAAGTTTATTATTTAAGTTTAGCAATATAATTTATCTTCTATACTAGTTGGTTGAAAATGTCAATAATTTTTGAAAATGTCGAAAAATGTCAAGCTGTCTGTGACCTTTTATCGAAAACGCAGTTGAATCCCCTTGAGATATAACAAAACAATGTATGGTTGGTTTATTTCTCTTTTATAGGTTTACATAAAATACAACTAGACACCAAAATAGATACAAACAGATGGCTTAAATATAGCTTTTAAAGATAACTTATCAATTCTTATATCTAAGATTATGGCCACGTACAATGCGGTATTTAGAAACTTATTCAGAGGAATATAGTATTCGTCCTTATCAACTAAGCAAGCTTTAAACAATTTGTCCTCAACATTATAATTCCATGACTTCAGAAATACAATTTGATAATAAAAATGAGCTATTCTCTCTTAGGCCATCAGTTTGTCGAATGTTCCTTATCTTTTATTTCATTTATTTTCCCAACGATCCAAAACTATCGATGTGACTTACTTACTTTTAATAATATACATTCCAAATCCAAATGAAGACAATCATTCGAACCCACCGTACCTCGCCTGGTGACCGTCTTGTTTACCTCATTCAAAACAATTGGAAACAAAAGCTTAGTCAGTTGAGAACAGTTTAATTTTGCGGAAGTCTAGATCTAATGTGACACTAATAATGTTTAGTCAGCGAGAAACTCGCCTTTTTTATTGTTTGGATGGAGCATCAAAATTATCATAGCGTCATTGGTTTAAGACCTGAAGATGAAGTATTAATATTGTTTTCGGCAAGATTTTAGACGAAGGTTACAATACGATCTACGATCCTACAACTTTCGCACGTACGAAAACTATACCGGTTGCCGGAAAGCTATGGGATTTTCAAAATACAGTATTTTTTAACGCCACAAGTACATAACTAAAAGCTCAAAGTTTGATCACATACAGATCATCGCAAATATCACAGGATAAACTCGAGCAGGCCAGAGCAGATTTAGCTACATCCATTCGCTAAGATTAAAAGTTGGACAAATTGAATTGTAGAGTTTGGAACTTTTCCACATACTCCTTAGTGGAAAATTTGGAATGTGCTCACATCTATAATTACCACTAAGCCAGAAGTTTCAAAAACAGATATACAATATTATTTCTTAAAGCCATAGATGCGTTAAGTATTTCGCTATGCTCCAAAAGTCGAGATTTGATAGTGATTTTTCTGTAATTTTAATTAAGTTATAAAATAAGTGTTAGGAGACAAACATTTCTTATTTCTTTTCTATCCTATTAACTTTACTTTCTTTTAATTGCTCAGTCGTAAATTACACTACAGTGAATAAAACAATGTCAAAAAAGTCATTTACATAGAGTTCTTAACTATAAACAAGTTTACTATTATATTGTTCACGCAATATCGCTGTTATGTGCGTCGTTAAGATTAATGTCTATAGTGTTAAAATTAAGTTGAAAACTTTTCTCCCAGTAAGTAATGATAGTTTAGAAGTAGTTACCAAAATGAGCTACTTGTAGCTATATGTAAATAATAGGAAAATTTACCTAAATTTACCAATTGTTTTAAATTTCTAAGACTATAACATACATGGACTGGTTTTGACGATATGTATACCAAGATGCGCACGCTTAATAAGCCGTAATATAAAAGTAACGAGTACGATTCCCACTTAGGTAAAATAAAATTTGTTTCGTTTAATCTCTCTCTCTCTCTCTGGCTATGTATCCCACATGGTGGTGGGGTCAGCCTTCCTTATTAATCTTCTCCACTTCGCTCGGTCATGGACATCGTCGTCGGTAACTTTGCATACACAAGAGCAAATTTATATGTAATGTTAAATATAGAGTATACTATTCGTTCTCATACCTTATACATGCAGAATTTGTATAGAAGTATATATAGAATAGTTTCAGTACGAAGCCATGTTAAAATCAATATGACAGATGGTTAAATACACCACAATTAGAATGCTACTTTTTATTTTCAAGATAACTTATTTTATTTCTGAATAAAATAAAATAGTATAATAAATTTTATAAATAAAAATATACTATCATTAAGAACATCAAATTCACCTTAAAAACCTTAACGTTTGTGTTATACCTATTAATATAATAAGTAATTAAGCATTTTTCTGAAAAACTTATAAGAAATATTCTATTTAAGTAATAATGACAAAATTTTTAGTATATATAAACATTTATTAGAACTTTGAAGCTTTCTTATTCTTATAATTAAGACAAAATAAAGCAAATGTTAATTAAAACTACGAATAGATGGAATGGAACATAATGTTGACTTTCAAAACTGAGACAAGGACATTGAAATGATTGAAAACGTTATAAATTAGATCCACCCCCGCAGAAACTCCCGAGAACTTCTTACTTAGAGAAAAATCACTCATTTCATACAATTTGATCTTACAAATATTTTAAGATAGGTAGGTTTTTTTATTTATTTTATGTATACAAAAGATAATAGTATCGAAATAACTTATGAATAGATTTGGCAATGTGCACGTACACGTTTGGCGTACTTACACATCGTAATTCGTAACACACGGCGTTACGGCCAATCACAGCCAATCACAACTCCGCCAGTTAAAAAATGATATGCCAGCGTATGTAATAACAACTACTTACTATTTGAATTTCTACCAATTACAATCTAAAAATATTACACTACTTACCACGCAAAACAAAAATCCCCTCACTCGTAAACACATGTTTTAATTTGCCCCTAAGGTTTATTTTTAAGGTTAGCAAAGAATCGTCAATCTTTAGATGTGGTTGTAAACGTCGATGTAACATAGTAAGTAATAACATACTTATAAAGTATAAACTGTACAGGAGGAGATTTTTTATAAGTTCATCTTTAATGTTGTAGTTGTTAATATTGTTAGGTTATATACAACTATTTTCGAATGAGTAACTTCAATATATTCTTTACTAGCGGCCTGCCCCTGCTTCGCACGGGTATAAAATATATATCCCATGTCAGTCAGTGTAAAAAAATGATTAAAATTGATCCAGTTGTTTTGATTTATTCATTACTGCCCGTGGCCAAAGCGTTAAATTTGGAGAAAAACAATTTCCTTTCCCTATACCAATACAACATATATTCGTCTTTATATACAACATTCACAGCTTCCTTGTCGTTAAACAAACTCTTGAAAGAGCGACATCGCTGCTAAAGTCGAAGTGCTATAGGGCGAAGCGCGGTCTCCTCACGGCATTTTAAATCTGTAATATCTCCGAAAATGTTCACTTAAATTACATGCTGTAAACGGCCATATTGATCTATATTAAATCAACTATTTATTTAAGGTTCTTAATTGGATAAGGATTAATGCTGTATTGTATAAGAATTGCTTCAAAAATAAGGCATTATTTTTCGTAAAAAGTAAACGACAAAAATGCTTTAGTGGGTTATCCATAAGCGATAGACATATACCATCGCGGATTTTCTGTAGACCTTTTTAATGTGTACAAATACTTAGTACATTATTTTGATAAATCTCGTAGGGTTTAGCCTGCGTTTGCAATGTAAGCAGAAAAAAATGTAATTATTTACAGAAACCTCAAAAATTACAGTATTTCTCTACTCCGTATTGAATGTTATTATATGTACAAACCTTCCTCTGGAATCACTCTATCTATTAAAAAAAACCGCATCAAAATCTGTTGCGTAGTTTTAAAGTTTTATGCATACATAGGGAAATATGGACTTTGTTTTATAATATGTAGTGATTGTTATTTTCCTCGCTAGAGAGCTCCGGTCATAAATGCGTCCGATCGCTGCTAAATTCAAATGGTTAAAGGGCGAACCGCGTTTTTTTTTTCGAATTTGACTAATGCTGTTGCCCTAATGGCTTTGACAGCGTCACCGATAAGACGGGCGAGCGCGGAAGCATCGCCGAGAGGCGAACCGCGACCTCCGACGCGCTATTTATAGGCTCGCGGCGCGGCCCCTGCATTTTAAATCTGTAATATCTTCGAAAATGTGTAAAGGGTCTTATTGATCAATATTAAATAAACAATATATTTAAGGTTCTTAGTTGGTTAAGTAGATTAATGCTGTATTGTATAAATATTGCTTTGAACATAAGGCATCATTTTTCGTAAAAAGTAAATGACAAAAACTGCTATTGTGGGTTATCCATAAGAGATAGACATATACTATCGCGGACTTTTCTGTAGACCTTTTCATGGTGTACAAATACTTAGTACATCATTTTGATAAATCTCGTAGGGTTTAGCCTGCGTTTGCAATGTAAGCGGAAAAAAATGTAATTATTTACGACATCACATTAGAAACCTCAAAAATTACAGTATTTCTCTACTCCATATTGAATGTTATTAGACATGTAAACCTTCCTCTAAAATCACTCTATCTATTTAAAAAAAACCGCATCAAAATCTATTGCATAGTTTTAAAGATTGAAGCATACATAGGGATATACGGACATAGGGACAGACAGAGAATGCGACTTTGTTTTATACTATGTAGTGATATTATTTATTTTTACAATTGATTAGACAATGTCTTTACATACAACATTCATAGCTTTCTTATCATTAGACAATATAAACTTGAAAGAAGGACATTTAGTTGCGCCTCCGGTCGCTGCTAAATTCGAAGTGCTTATAGGTCGAAGCGCGGCCTCCTCGCGGGATTTTAAATCTGTAATATCTCCTAAAATGTTCACTTAAATTACATGCTGTAAAAGGCAATATTGATCTATATTAAATCAACAATTTATTTAAGGTACTCAATTGGATAAGGATTAATGCTGTATTGTATAAAAATTGCTTTGAGCATAAGGCATCATTTTTCGTAAAAAGTAAATGAAAAAAACTGCTATTGTGGGTTATCCATAAGAGATAGATATATACCATCGCGGACTTTTCTGTAGACCTTTTTAAGGTGTACAAATACTTAGTACATCATTTTGATAAATCTCGTAGGGTTTAGCCTGCGTTTGCAATGTAAGCGGAAAAAAATGTAATTATTTACAGAAACCTCAAAAATTACATTATTTCTCTACTTCGTATTGAATGTTATTATACGTACAAACCTTCCTCTGGAATCACTCTATCTATTAAAAAAAACCGCATCAAAATCGGTTGCGTAGTTTTAAAGTTTTATGCGTACATACGGAAATATGGACTTTGTTTTATAATATGTAGTGATATCTTTAATAATATTTTAAAATTAATTTGATTACTGTGTTTATTGGAATATTCGGTATATTCGGTTAAAAATGAGATTTTGGAAAAGAAAAGTGAGGTTGAAAACTAATGCTTACAGTTGAAACATTCGACGGGCATTCGAATGAAAAATCGAACTTAAGTGTTGATTGATACGCAAAAAGAAAAGGCAAGAGTTGTATCAAGAGTACCGAGATCATGAAAATGTGAAAAATAATAGCGTGTTTATATTTGTTCAAAATCCTAGGAGTAATCTTGCTTTATTATTTACCTTTAAAATCTATCTTTATTCCAAATTCAATGAAAATAAATAAATTAAAAACATAATGAGTCAATTACACACACGGATGTCCGTTCCTTAAATAACTCAATACTTGTATTATGGGTATATATATATAATTTTACATACAAACTTATATACATATAGACTCGAAAAACCAACTAATTGTTTATTAAAAATGTTAGCCGTCGGTGGGAATCGAAACCGCGACTTCGGGGCTTAAGGCAGTATCACTACCAACTGCGCCAGCGATCCAGTAAATACTAAACCTATTCTATGTTATTTTAAATGTATTATGTGAAAGGTGATAAACGTCGGGCTTTAAGAGGGCCTACCCACATCTACGTGGAAAGACACTCCTTAAGCAAAAGGGAGTCTAACCAAAATTGTGTAACACGATGACAACGTATTTTAAATGTTTATCCATTTCTCACCGTCACCATAATGAACGCGATTTGCTCGCTTGTTATCAACAAAGTAGGTTGAAACTTAATCCTTTTTTTAATCATAATAATAAGGGTTATAATTCTTTTAGAGGAACACGCCGTGTGGTATCCGGCTGAATAGAATAGTACCAACCTCATTTCTTACCGAGGTGTCGTAAAAGGCGACTAAGGTAAGACGACCCGCCGTGTGGTATCCGGCCGAGTAGAATAGACCAACCTCATTTCTTACCGAGGTGTCGTAAAAGGCGACTAAGGTAAGTTGACTCACCGTGTGGTATCCGGTTTAGTAGAATAGACCACCCTCTTTCTTACGGAGGTGTCGTAAAATACGACTAAGGTAAGTTGACGTCAGGCAGGCGGCCGGTCGTAAAAACGCAGCCAAATCATATAACAACATGCTTAACATGTTGTGCCGACCCTACTTAGAGTGGGATAAGGGCAGGAGGATGATGAATTCTTTTAGAGGAACGTATTTAATCGGCTTTTTTGGCGCCAGTTACAAATCAGAATCATGAGTATTTTACCTTTTTTCTTGATCGATGTTTTTTCTACTCATCATATTCTGTACGCTGAAAGAAAACATGCTCCTGTGTATTCCCTAAGAATTTCTGCATAATCCAAAAGTTATATCTTTTAATGTACAGTATATGTTAATTAATGTTGCTCCGTTAGCGTTAACATAGATTGACTATGTTTATTCTAATCATCCTCGAACATTGTAATCAAAACAATGCAAATAGATGAATATTTGAATTGAAAATTAATACCTCGTTAACTTGATATGTTTTCCGTGTTTATTTTCAATTATCGTTGTTCTTTCAGTCTAACGAATGTGAAATAATCATGAAATTGATACAATGGCTTTGATTAAATTTGATTTGACGTTAAATTTCGAGATTTTGATGTATTTGATATATAAAAAATATCTGCAATTATTCAATATAAATGATATACTGATATTGTGTCCTTTTAACGTACAAAATATTTTTAAAAAAGTAGAAGGAAATGTTAATAACTAGTCTAGTCTTATACAGCAAATTCTATTGCAATTGATTTTTTTACAAAAACTTAAATTAAAATGACATCAAAAAGAAAAGAAAAATTTATTTCTAAAAATATCGCTTCATAAAGGTTTAACTTAAGAAGCCTATATTCTGTAACATGTTGTAAACACTTTTACTTATAATCAATGAAAAAATTTTGTATAAGAAAAAATGTTTAATATTATAACGCGCATTTTAGCTTTAACAATCGGAATAAGGTAAGATTAACAAGAGATAATATGATTATCCAGAACAGAAGACATATAACGTTTTTCTGTATTTATGTAATAGAATATAAATTTAAAATTTACATCATCATCAATTATTGTATATATAGTGTTAGTATATGTAAAGTATAAAAAGTATATGTAGTGTTAGTAGTCTTAATATCTGTATCATACAAATATTGAAAAAAACTTTAGTAAAAATAATGGCTGGTCTTATATGACAATATGATAACTATAATGTTAAAGTAAATAGTATAATCTTGATCAAAATGAACTTAGAGCGAGCAAAATTAACAACTCAGTAGAGCTCGAACAATTCAACACAACGAAAATACGGCCTGTATTACCTTGTTTGCTATCATGAGCAAACATCGCACTTAAAATTAGAGAACAAGGGTAACTAATGTTAAATAAACATAAATGTTATTTATATATACATGACTAAAATCACATATAGCTTGTATTAAATTATACTGTTTTTGCTAGTGAAAGCACGATAAACAGAAGTAGACAAACTTTTTCAAAGGCCAACGCCAAAATAAGCCTTTTTAAAGGTATTTTTTACAGTAATAAAACTGTACCAACATTGTCGTCGTAAAAATACAGCTTATTGCTGGCCAAATATAGAATGACACATATCCACAAAATTCTAAAATTAAGTAAGGTACAGCAGACTTTTTTACTGAATACTAGGTTGGTATGTACGAAGATTTATCCCCAGAACCCCTAATTAGAATTACATACATACTGTAATTTTTTTTTAATGTAATAGCCATAGGGCACAGTATATTTGTTAAATTACGTGACTTGTAAGATGGATTGTCGGATCACAACGTCTAACTCATAGTCCAATTAATTTTATAATCCCGTTGGTATACGCGAGGGTCGAAAATTAATTTTACAGTCCAATGAATACAAAAGTATAACTGTACAGATATTTCTTTTAACGTTGTCGCAGCATTACTTTTGTTTTTGTTTTAGTAAACGTCAAAATTCAACCCAAATATATCGAAAAATAACTAATTGTTTTAAGAAATGGACAATACACATTTTACTTAAATTATTACAGCTAAAAAATATATTTTAAAGAAACGAATAATCTGTACAAGAGGACACCTTCATGAAGTCTTTGAGCTGAAATTATTATTGTTTAAGCCAACATGGGAAAAGGTAAAAATCTATATGAACAAGACGGGGTTACGCAAATTGCCAATTAACGCAGCAATCAAACTGACACACTACGGATTAACCCTCGAAATTTTCAAATTGCTTTCATACAGCGCAGAATATGAAAGTCGGTACTAAAACAAACTAATTTCAAAAATTGAGTTAATATTGAATGATATGATATGAATTTTTTTAAAGAACGTCGTATTTGGCGTTCTTCTGTGTGATTCTAAATAAAATATTTTAATGTTGAAAAGACTCAATAGCATTCTTAATTTGTTTTAATATCTTATATAGCGTATGGGGTCCAAAAGATTCTCACATGCATATTATTATGATTGATAAAAATAATATTACTAAATACTCTTGCTAAGTCTGCTTTATGTTCAAACAATTACAATTTTACTGCAGGAGGAAAAAGAATGGGAATTTTTATCCTATATGTTAGCTCGATATATAAACTTCAATTGTACCAAATTTTATGAATATTGATGCAGCGAATAAGCCATGAAAGGGTAACAGACAGACTTTCGTATTTATAACATTAGTATGTAATTACGTCATTTCATTTCACTATTATAATCGCCTGGTTAACAAATCGAATTAGCAAACGTATAATATGAGTAAATATAACTCGAAAGGTAAAACAACTTAAGTTAACTTATAATGTCAAGAGAAAGGTTTTTAAAACCTCAGCACATCTTTAGACTTGTAGAGCGACCTTGTTGAAAAATAGCAAAATTACCACCAGTCACACTTTGTGGATATTAGGAGGGATATTTCTGGCAGACATTGTTTAGGCTTAATAGACAAACAGCCCAAGTTTTATTATATTGAAAATATAATAGATAATAATAATAAATATTTTGTCAGGTTTAACAAATTGTGTGTAATATTTTTAAATGACCAACCCCTGCATTACTAAGGTCTACTTAAAAAAACTCATTAAATCATCATCCTCCTGCCCTTATCCCACTCTAATTGGGGTCGGCACACATTATTTGGCTGCGTTTTTACGACCGGCCGCCTGCCTGACGTCAACTTATCTCTGTCGTATTTTACGACACCTCGGTAAGAAGGAGGGTGGTCTATTCTACTAAACAGGATACCACACGGTGGGTCAACTTACCTTAGTCGCCTTTTACGACACCTCGGTAAGAAATGAGGTTGGTCTATTCTACTCAGCCGGATACCACACGGCGGGTCGACTTACCTTAGTCGCCTTTTACGACACCTCGGTAAGAAATGAGGGTGGTACTATTCTACTCAGCCGGATACCACACGGCTAAAAAAAAAAAAAAAAAATTAAATAATATTTATAAAACAGGTAGTGTGTTTAAAAAATCACAACAACACACACTTTTACAAAACGGACAAATAGATTAGAAATAGTAAGATAGTTTATTTTTTATAATCCTCAGTGAAAGAAATTCTATGGAATGCTGAACGTAAAGCACACAATGTACTATTCGCTATAATGCTTTTATAGACTCTCGAATCGCTTGTCATAAAATTTATCTCTTGGGAATGTTTCGGCTACAAAACGAAACGTTCCTTGATAATCTAAAGTAAATGTGTAGTATAGTAGCTCCTTACTGAGTTGAATTTGTAAGTTCTCCTACAGAAAGTCTTATGGATCCAAAATATGGACAGTTTCCGCGAACCTTAAATTCGTTTTATATGACTCTTCGTATTTTCCCTTTTTAAAAACAATCCTATCACACCTCACCGTAACTTGCTTTGTTTTCCTCCCATCGGTGACCTTTTTGTTGGTCTTTAAGTTACGTTCCATATGACCAGGTCTAGTTGTACAGGTTGACAACAAACTCTCAGAGTCTTTGCATCTCTCTCCACCGTTATCTAAGCCAATACCAGAAGCAGGAATAATGGGCCTACCGATAAGTAACTTTAGCCGTTATTACCAATTTATTAAAGGCGTCAAATATAATAATGATATGCGTATCGGTGATGACCGCAGTAGCCCCACTGAACCACTAGCGTTATTTTTGCCAACGGTTAGTGGTATTTGGGTCCTTGCGAACATATTCGTTATACTATCGTTAGTGAAATGCGCTTTTGAAAATGATCTTTTTTATATACACATGGTGCGTCACAAACAGGTAAAATTGGTACTTGTAGAAGTAGAATAATACGAAAATACACCCTTTACCCTTATAAAGATTATTCATGTAAATTACTCAAAGGCACAGTAATCATTTCATTCACAATTTAACATTTGTCGTTTACGAAATAATGTTAAGTGTTTCAAGTTAATGTTGCGTGAAAAACGATGGGGAAAGAATAATAGCACTTCATTAATAACAGGCTTAATCTTAGTCGCACAATACAATCTTTAAATGACATTATTCAGTAAAAATAAGTAATACTGTTCCTCGTGAATTAATAATTGAAAGAAACTTTATTTAAGTGTTGTAAGCAACCTGAAGTGAACATAAAATGAAACTACAAATTTCATTGAAATAAACAATTAAAAGAAACGAAAGTTAAAATCTTGTTGACCACAATTAATTAATCGTTTTATATTTTATATTGTTTTAATTAATTAATTGTGAAATTAATAGGCCAAATATATTGGCTATGTAGGCCATATATAATTATATGGCCTAAATTTATTATTGACTACAATCCAAAAAAATTGTTTTTATCGACGAGGTTGTATTTATTTTTTACCGTGTCAAGTCTTGAATCTATACCTATTATAAATCAAAGTCCCCAAAAGCTGTCAGTTTGTATGTGATCGATTTTTTCAAACTCTACTAACCGAATTTTTGGGCGGTTTTTACTAAAAGGTAGTGCAATTCTTCCGGAAGGTTTCGGATAACAGTACATTACGGTTTTATCTAAATTGTGTTGAAGAGGTGGCGCAGTTGTAAAAAAACATGCCTCCGAAAAAATTTAGTCGCGTGCGTCGCGTAAACCAACCGAGATACACTAAAGTAATGTACTACAAAATTGTAGATTTACAAAAATACTACAAAAAATCCACGGCAGCATGTCTCTATCTCTTATGGTTAACGCAATGACTACTTTTATGTTCAAAATTTCAATTAAATACACTGATTTCCACGCGGGCGAAGCCGCAAGCACAGCTAGTATGTTGTAATTTGAAAGTACGAGGACGCAACTTGTTGACATCGGGGAAAGAACCAATCTGAGCTAGTAATAGATGTCATAAATATTTGAACACACCCTTCTCACTGTCCGTGATACATGTGTGGACGTAAATATATCTTTACAAGTAAGTTTCCTCTTATCGGCAAAACAAGATGGTTAGCTTTCTTGGTATACTTTCATCCCAAAATGTCGTTATCAACTTGTCCATTTGTCCATCATTGTATCGCTGATATATTTATTTTCAACTTTACTTGAAAACATTTCACTGATTAACAGATTAATAAACATCCCTCTATACTAATTTAATGACAAAATAAGCTTATTGTAGTGCATAGCAAAAACACATATTTTAAAGTATTCAAATAAAAACTTTCGCTGTTGTTATGACGATAAAAGTCACCGAAGGTCCTAAAAAAGACGCTCTATTTTAACTGCAAGAAACACTTGTGTTATAAGGCCTTACTGTGTTAAACTGTTTTGGTTTGTCTGATTACATGTAGCTTTAAAGTCTGTTATGTCAATATATATCCAGAGCTTGTGAAATAAGCTTGAGTTTTTTTATTAGTTACTTACGTTGTCATAGATTCCTATTCCGTCGTAAGAATTTACGATAATAAAACAGCGAACTATTTTATTTATTAAAGTTTTGGAGTAGACGTAATATTTAGATGAATCCCTAACCTCAATAAACTACGACAGTAGGGTCTCGAATAAATGTTTGTTTTGGTCGGAACAGGTCGAATGATTGGAGATGGGCAAACTAATTTAGATTTATACAGAAAATATTTCACGCTATCATTTGAAGACATGGTTTTACTTCATTAATATCCAATCTTATACTTACAATCTTACGCTACCGTTTGTGTCAGTAAGTGTAAAGAAATGATTAGTAAAACTAGCTTGTGTGTTATATGCAATATCGTTGGTGCAATTAATAATAGTATCACCATACTTAACGTTATCAAATCATACCTAATATAGCCTAATATTAATCTTATCTGATGTGATAAGCTTGTCAATGATGGATATGTATTTATGAAGGTACTAATAATTCCAATTGTAAGAGCACGGTTATTCTCTGGTCTTTCACGTCTCGGGCATTGGGAACCATCACATCTGATGTGCACAAAAAGAGAAGCTAAGTTGGATTTCTAATTCAGTTCAAAATTTAATATTAGTTAACCTTGTTGGTTCGAAATAGAATTACAACGTTACTCTTGAAGCAATGAAATAAAAAAAAAGAGTCAATGTTTTAATACCTATTTTCGATTTTTGAAATACTTTAATGAAAATCATAACATAGACTAACTGAAGCATCAATCCAGTTTAATTAAGTTAAAATGGACAAGTAACAGCTGTGGACATTTATTATTTTCTTTCGTTCGATTGGTTTTCTTAAGCATTCGAATGGTACTACAAAATTGATTGATTCTGTATTAACATTTACACAGCGTGCGAAGAAAATTGACCAAATTTATTAAGAACATAACTAAAAAAATCGAATATAAATATCTATTTGGCTCACGTTGAATATTTAATATTTAGATTTATGTTATTAATAAAAAAAGACTAGCTTGAATACACAATTCGATTTAGATGTCTGACAAATAAACCGGAATAAAGGGTCTAGTATTTATAGTATTTTTATACTTATATTTAATGGTGCACTTGTGGATTACAAATGAGTATTTACTTAATTACGGTACTTATACAAGGTGTTTCGATAAGACATAACATGAATCCGCTGATCACTTAAAAGTATAACATAACTTTGGCATTATTTAAATCTTCTGAAATATCGTTTCACACTTTTTATGCCCTAAGGAGGTGAAAGATCTCGCTCCCAAGAAGATCCTGGAATTTTGGGAGGATACCTGTATTGGTAGTGAACTGTAAACAGTGGCGATCACAATAGATCAGCAATGGTCAAAGTGATACTGGACCTTAGGCCCTGCATAGCCACTACTCCTCAGAAAAAAAAGAAGAAAATATCGATAAAAAAATGTATTCTCGAACATAATCGATATCTGGTTTTGTTAGTAATGGTTGACTGACCTGGCGCGGTGCGCTTATCCAAACAACAGGAGAAAATAACAACATCATAGTTTTGTTTCCCTCGTACCTGCTTAGTTCTACCGTATTTATAATTACCGTATTGAGACCAAGGTTCGAATGCGTGTGCGGTCACTGATCCATATAAATCGTTTTTTTTACTATAATACTTCACTGTTTTTATTTTTGTGTAAGGTGAGGTGTATAGATACCTAAAATTAAAAAATTCATGTCGTCTGGTCGGTACCACCCTGTGCTATGCTATACTCTGCTTATAATCTGTGTAACTCTGTCTTTTTCAGTTAAGGCAACATATTTATGTCTATCACAAGTTTTTTTAAATTTTCTATATACACATTAAAATACACATGATTACTCTTCCCATGATTTATAATATAAAATCTCAATATTCTATGTAAATTAAACGAAAAGCTCCAAAGCACATTTTAGCATGTGTATAATTGCTGTTTGATATCATAGAGGCGTTATAACATCAAATTCAAATTGAACACATGGATTAGAATAATAAGCAGTCCTTGTTTACATACTGGGAATATGGTATTAAGAAGAACAATTTAGAAATCACAACAGAATTAGTGTAACGCTCCTAATTAGCACTGAAACATAACATATGTGTATGCTTAATGAACACTACTGTTATGAATACAACCTATTATGTTAGCTTATAAATGTTAGAGAAGATTGAGGTTTTCTGATATAGGCTTTACAAAAGTTTATATATAACTTTCACAAAATAAAAAATAAGAAAGTTCTTCACAATTGTCATATGTATCGTCAGGATGTAAAATTGCTTCTGATCATAAAATAATTTTTTATTCGTGAAAACGGCAGTAAGAAAATAAAGATCACTTTTTTAGCAATAAATTTTTCTACAAAGTCGACGAACTCAAAGTCGAAACTTAACGAAATTTTCGTAAATAAGAATTTGTCGTAAATATCTTTAATAGGCCACAATTTTCTGTCTCGGTCATATTAAAAACTGGGGTTGGGAAATCATTCCTTAAAGTTTAGTTAAAGTCTACTTACTATGTGCTAATATTTAAGGGGAATGTAAAATAAATATAAATACAAGCTGCGCTCACAAATTTCGTTCGCTCTGACTTAAGTGTTCTAATACTGAGGGTATCACTTACGACGAATTATGTACGGTGTTTTGCTCTATTGTGTGTTATTTCCCTGTTGTCTAAAGAAAACTGGGAATTTTTCTGTTCTATTCCAAATTTCGTAAATATTGCGAAAACGCAACCAGACACACAGATTTTTACCTTTATAACTTGATTATGGATATAATGTACTTTACTCTTCTCTTGTATTTCTTTTTAGAGAAATAAGAATATTACATATAAGATGCCGTACGTATCTGGCTGAGTAGAATAGACCATCCTCATTTATTACCGAGGTGTCGTAAAAGGCGACTAAGGTATTGAGTAAGGATTGTACTCAGACGGATACTAGACCACCCTCTTTCTTACAGAGGTGTCGCAAAAGTCGGTCGTAAAATACGTAGCCAAATCATGTTACAACATGTATATAATATGTTGTGCCGACCCCACTTAGAGTGGGATAAGGGCAGAGAATGATGAATGATGAAGAATAATTCATATAGGGAAGCGTTTTATTTCAAACTTAACCGTATCTTAGTAATACTACCAACCATACTATCCAAAGTTTCGAGGTCTGTCAGTCTCGATATGTAACCTTAATAGATTGTCAAGTTGATTTCCACATTAATTGCCAATCTATGACCTCTCCCTTGTTGTGTGTTTGGCTTGTTGTTTCAAACTGTAATAGATCGTAAGCCTGATAAAGTTTTGTTCTCATCAAAGATACTTACATCACCAAAAGTTTTTCCAATATCGGAATTATATCAAGACATTGTTCGTTATTGACAGGAAATTATCTGCGGTATTAGTAGAAGATGTTATAAAGTGCTATCCGTTGAGGATTTTGTAAGGCACTATAATAGGAAAATAAATAATGGATTCAAATTAAAAAATAGACTTAACTTTCTTATTCACCTTTTTATTTATTTGTAATTCAAAATATTATTTATACAAGTAAACTTGTAAACAAGTGCTTTTGAATCGTCAACTCTGCTACTGGTTCCGTAAACTGTACCTACTGAGTAGAGCCAGCAAGAAACTTGGCGCTTGCTCTTTCTAAAGTATGATTCTTATAACTAGTTACACTTGGTCATTTCTAACTTGTGCAAGATCGAAGAGTAGCTGTATCCGCGTATCCTTATCGTCTACGTAATCCTCAACAATATACAAAGATGTAACTCCTTTTTGATTGTTACTAATATAATTAATTGTTATTTGATTTACAAAAAAATGCCAAATGAAAAAAAAGATTTATAACAGAGAATATAATAATAAGAATATAAACATATAAACGTGCTTCGTTCCAGTTTAATTGTTAATTGATACTATCGAGATTCGAGGTGTACGTTGCGGTGAATAAAAACGAGGTATTTCTAGAGAAGTCTTTAGACCTACCATCGTCTATTACAGTGTAACGTATTGGTTCGCCAATCCTTCTCCCCCAGAGAAAAAGGTAGATCTTTGCCTAACGTACATGCCTAATAGTACAGGCCACTAATTTCCTGTAATTGTCAAATATTGGAGCTTGCCATTTTAGAGCTTTTATTATATTTAGCTATCGTATTTATGAGATTATCATTCCTAGATAGCTCTCGGGTGTCGCTTTCCGTAGTGATCACCGCACGTGCAATTTGCTATACAACGGCTTGTTAGACTGAAGAAAATTACTGTAGTAAAATAAACACAACCTTTATGTTTAATTTATATATTTAATACATTTTCATATTCTAAGTAAGATATTGAATTACAACTATCTACTATAACATTTACATTCTACGACATTTCACTATCAAGTCTTATATAAATAATTGTAAATTACATTAAAGTTCAAAAAAGATCATTTTCGATTTTTAAATAGACTAGTATATTTAATCTATGATGATATATAAATATTTACATAGAGATGTTAAGTGGAATAGATGATAAAGGACTGATGTGGAATGATATACGATAGACCGGTAACGAATTAAGCGAAAATAATCGTGTTGGTAACGTAACGGATACTCTACTTGACATATGTTTTCACGGGAGTTTGAAGAAACAGTTCTATTTGAACGAAGTAAATGTGTTATAACATTAAAAACATATCCTATGCGTATATAAAAAAAGTCAATTTCCAAAACACGGATTAAGTTAGTAGTTTCGCATATTTTTCCATAACATTGTATAATATTATATTTAAAAACTCATTTTTATGAGATATATAAAAATTATGTACATACATATATAATGATATTTCAAAAATAGTGTTTTGATAAAATTCCAAATATCTATTAAATACGAGTATATTAGATTATCTTATCATATTTAACTATTAACCTCGTTAGTGCTTGTTCTCAAAAATTTTAAATCTACTTTTCAACTCTAATTTGGTGAAATTATTACTAGTTTATATATTTATATGAAGTACGATAAGATGATGTTTATGCATACATATAATAAAGATCTATTTGTTGGAATTCCTACTAAAAATATATAAATAAATGTTATCACATCTATAGCTCTGTTTACAAAAAACATTGCAAAGCTTTACAGAAATAAATAACAAGAATGTTCAGTTTCTAAAATAAATAACTCTAGCCTCAAATAAATCATTTTAGTTTAGGGATAAACATAAATCTTCATTTAATGACGAAGTTCTTCCTATAAAACTAATAATTTGGTGTAGAATGGTTTTGTGTTTTGAATGGTATTGTTTGTAAAGTAGATATTTGATATACGAGTTTAGTACGTGTGACTCATTTAGGAATAATACTATTTTATCATTTACGAATAATAATAAATTTGTGTATAAGACTCATCATAAATGATATTCTTTAAAATTACAATGAGGTAAAAACTTCAATATTAATTATTCAATAAAAACTGCACATCTAAACCGCACGTTGAGCGGAAGAAAGCGCATGTATAAAATATTATTGTTTTTTCTAATTTACATGATTACAGAGATCTTTTATATCATACATTAAATTTAATGACTATACACGTATTGTTTGTTAACTTTTTATCTTACATTGCAAACTACTTATTTATTTATGTCATCACAAACTAAAAATACTTTATATATATCGTATATATGATTGAATATAATATATTATCCTAAATATCTCAACACAGTCAAAAAATTAAAGAGACATAACTACTTTCACGCACAAATTAAATACACAAATAATACAATTGTCATTGCAGTGCTTAAATAATGTGGTGGTCATAAATTTTACTTATTCAATAATTTTATTTTATTTGCATGAACAAAATTAAAATAAAAAAACAAATCAAGTTATACATTCCATTTGCCACCATAGATAGATAATGATTTTGCAATTAAAAATTTAATTATTAGGAATATAATAGTAAAAATTGAGATTTAAAAGATTAAAAGAGTAAATTCCTACTGTTCTTTATACAATGAGAATATATTTTTCATAGACATTAATAGATACTTAATATCTAATTAAAAGATACTTCATAATTTCAAAAAAATTGACACATAGTTATTAACTCTACCAGACAATTCGCAGACTTCGTTGTTAGTTAATATATATAAATATAGGTACGTGACCAGATTTTTTTTATTATGCTTCGCTCTTTGAAAATTAAAAATTCGTTTGTTAGGATATACATGGCTTTGATGTTAATTATATAAATACTTATGGTATATAATACTACTAACTACGAGTGAAGGAAAATGCTTTAGACAAGAATATTGATTTCTTCATTTAAAGAATAATGTTGCACATAATAATTCTTAATGTTACCTTTTCATGACCACTTATATTTACTATTGAAAATGTGGTAAATTTAGCTGAATTAATTTTCATATAAATCAACTCTTTGAGATCGATAAAGGTAATTTATGACATACTCTGTATCGGATTTTTCTATAAATTTAAGCTTAGGTTAATAATAATTAGCTTAATTATAATATAATAAAGCTACGCATAAGAAAAATTAAATATATTGTACAAATGGAACGCAAAAATGTGTATTATTGCGTTCTTTATTTTTACGATGAAACGGATGTTACAATTTGTTTCAAAAAACTTCGATAGTTTAACTTATCTAAATTAGTTCAAACTAAATTCTAACAGTCTGAACCTACTATGACTTTAATTGATGATCGAAATATTAATTGATTCATACAGTAGGCCTTGAAACAAAACTCATGGATCACAACTATATCTAGATAAAATTCCAAACTATCATACTTCTTCTAATACTGCATTATCACTCATCAGTAGATTAGATCGTGCTCGACAGCAATATACAGCTCATTTAGTGGAATTACTTTTAAATATATCTGAAATATTTAGGTCTTATGCTTATACGAGGATTAATTTTTCATTTTAAATATCATGTTTACAATAGATGTATTACAACGACACAACAACGTTACAAACGAAATATTATTGATTTAACGTATATATGTATATAATTATTGTATACCAATAATATTTATTGTGTAAAAGTTACAGCCTGTTACTATCCCACTGCTGGGCAAAGGCCCCTCCGTTTTTAGAGAAAAGTGCTAGAACTAAGATAACCTCGCTGCTCGAATGCTGATTATTTCATATTATATCCCCAGAATTCTCTTGAGATAAGATGAGATTATGAAAAAAGGTTTCCTCACGACGTTTTACTTTGCGAAAACAGTGATAAATTGTTATTATCATGAGAAACATAAGTTTTAATAGAAAAACTCATTGGTGCCTGCCGGGGGTGTCAACTCTCATAAAAGAGTCGCACAGTCACTGCTGGGCTCTCACAGGTATATATTGTATAACCAGTTTATAAATGTGAAATTCATTACACACCACAATATTTACAACATTGTGCCCATTAATCCTACATTTCTACATTGTAAATGCGTTTAACAATAGCACAATACTTAAAATCAAGCACCATATATCATTGTTGTTATTCAAATAGATATTCGTATCCGACATCGTTGAATTTGTTTTGCTAAGACACGGTCACCCGTTCTATATGCAAATTTTACGTGTTTCAACTGAATTTACAAACCCATGTTATTCATATTAACCTAGTCAGATCATTTTCATGAAGATTTAATACTAACATTTTTAATTAAAATTAAGCATACGGCTACGAATATAAGGAATTCTAAACATAACTTGCAAATATAGATTGCCATTGTCCTATTACCAAAAGTGACTTAGTTGGTTAAGATTTAATTTTTTTTGGAGCATACACTTTATAAATATATTTGAGCCTGAACCTGAAAATACTATAATTGCTGCTAAACAAGGCCATATTTATAAAATTATTTAAATTTATAAAAAAATCACAAATAACGAAACTTGATAATTAAAATAAAAATAATATAAGAAAATATATTGGTACACAAAACAAATATTAAAGCGAGATCGCAAAAGGAACTTTCCTTAAAACAATACAAGCATGACTCTTCTAAACGGGCTCACAATTTTCTTTTTGGACTTTGAAAGAATTAGAGTTAAAAGAAATCAATTTTATAAAAAGAAAATATTTGCACGAAAATTGTATATCATGCTGAAAATACATGGCTCAAATATTTTTTTTGTATCGTTACACTCCTATCTAAATCGATACACGACCCAGAATTGTTCTATTTTGTTATTTTGCACGCAATTGTAATAACACACAACACAATTAAAAACTCAAGTTACTATGAGTAGAGTTCGTTTCATTAAAGATTAGCAGCCATAGTAGCCGCAAGTCGCGTACGCTACGTTTTAACAGTCGTAGAACTTGTGTTGGCTGTGGCCATCTCACTGTCACGGCGATGCCTTGGCATTGGTAATACCTTGCCCGCAAGACGTGTGAACGTAGACCGGAACTGGCGACTCATACTGCAGTATAACACGAAGTTTACAGCGGAACCTACTAGAGCCATGAGATCCATTACTTCACCTGCCAAAAGAACAGACTAAAGATTATTAATATACACATACCAAAGTAAAAGCACCTTCAAAACCTAATAGGGAATTATTAACACTAATGGTATTGCTTATTTGTATACACAAAGTTAACATCTGCCTTTTTTCGGACCGACTATCTGTTAGTTAATGGCTTCAAAAGTGTCCTCGAGTGAGTCGTACGAGCAGAAGCATCGTCGAAATTAATACACCTAATATGATTCTGTAGGTTCATTAAATGGTGAAACAATGGCTCTTAGTTTCCGTCGTCCAAACGCGAATTCTATCCTTTAAAAATTAACGAGTCATATATTTGTCCCTTACATCATATATGTAGTATTTAATTGTAATAGTATTTAATTGTATAAAGTTAAATACATTTTAATTACACATACAATTTAATAACACATAAAATCCAACTTTGTGAAGGATTGTTTAGTTTTAGAGATAATCAACATGAAACAAAGACATCGCAATATAACATTTCTTTCACATTTTGAGATCAAAGCATTTTTACATACCAGTAGCTCGTGCCATAAAAATAATAACAAAGATAAACACAACAAACATCGGGTGGATTTTTGAAATAGATCGTAATTTTACAACAACAAAAAATGCAGTGTGGTGATATAGATAACTCCACATGTCTTTTCTATGGATACTTGTAACCAAAAACTAATATTTTTAATAGGCTAACTGATGATCACGCCGCTGATACTATGGCAATAATAAAGTGTCTGTCAGAGAATCTCTAAAAATGAAAAATGAAAATGAAAATAAATAAATAAAGTGTAATAAAAGTCACCTCATTTTATCAACAGAGAACAACCATAAATACCATAACCATTAAATAATACATATACAAGTATTTATACAAAAACGTAAATTTTGCACAGTCAAAATTAAATATACCGTATACTCGTTATAATCCTATAATCCTACTAGTATAATCCTACTAGTATTATAAAAGCGAAAGTTTGTGAGTATGGATGTATGTTTGTTACTCTTTCACGGCGAATCCGCTAAACTAATATCAATGGAATTTGGCACAGTTATTCCTTATACACCGGAATAACATAGGCTATCCTATTAATTTTACAGGAATAGGATGACACTGAAAAGCGCCATCTATTATCAACCTATCACGCGACAACAAATCACGCGAACGAAGTCGCGGGTAAAAGCTAGACATCATTTATATAATAATATGACATAATAAGTAAAAAATTAATATAATAAATGGAAAACAGACTCACAAATCTAAATCTATTAAAACATTTTTATTCAAACATGCTTCACAGGATAGAGTTTATTTATGAATATTAAGATTACAAAATATCTTAATATTTGGAAAGCAATCCACACAGTCTAGTAAATAAAAAGCACCTGTTATTCAATGGGATCAAATACATATCGCATCACAGAAACGAAATTATATTTATTCTTAAACATTGCTAACGGCTGTCGACTTGCTATATATAATCAATCTAGAGCAATAAATTCATCCACAGCTCCATTAATTTAAGTGGTTTTCGAAACTCGCAGACGGTAGACACATCGTATTTTTAAGTTCCGCAACAATTTATAACCAGCAGACGAATAAACAAGAATGTTGTGAAATGCATCTAAATTATGAAATGAAAATTATATTAATTGATTCTCTTTATAGGAAATCCAGCTGTCTCGATATATGACAAGATATTAAAATATCAATTACTAGCGGCCCGTTCCGGCTTCGCACGGGTAAAAACTATATAGTCCATGTTACTCAGTGAAAAAAATGAAATCGATCCAGTAGTTTTGATTCATTCATTACTGCCCGTGGCCCGCACGCATTAATTTTGAGTAAAACAATTCCCCTTTCCCTATACCATGAAGACTTCCTATCTTTGGAATATCTAAATTCATATACTACATTTTTATTTATTTACATAGGTTTTTAGGGACATGGGGAAAGACACAGAAAATGACTTTGTTTTATACTATGTAGTGATAAAAATAAATAAGTAATCAATGAATAAAGCAAATGTGTAAATCAGATATTTATACTGTATGAAGTATCACGACATAGTATAAAACAAAGTCGCTTTCTCTGTCTGTACCTATGTCTGTACCTATGTCTCTATCTATGCTTAAATATGGTCTTTAAAATAATATTATGTTCTGTAAGAAGGTAAATAAGATATGCTACATCTTATTTATCTTCTACTCGTTGTGCCAAATGACGCTTGTCTTTTGTAAACATTATAATGTAAAGTGTATCCATTACTAGGTCACTATGTAAGTCGTTTTGCGAATATGTTTAACATAATAAAAGCCATCTTCTATTCTGATCTATATAAGTCACTTATTTTAAATCTAGTTCCATATTAAATTCTAACACATATTTAATGGTTATAATTGTCGAGTAAATATTTTTATTATATTTAAACGAAACACAACGTTATTAAAGGTTATGTATATAATAAAGAAAGCGTTTACTAATTCAGCTCGAAGTTCTAAAAACAAATATGTAAATCTATAATATTTGATGATAAATTACTTGCTGATTTAGTACTCTATTAAAGGTTCATTTGGAAACCAAAATGTTGACTTAAGGATAGTTACTACTTAACTAATATTGTTGTTTTAAGAGGTTGTGTTAGTAGAATGTGTGTGTGTGCTTTGTATAGAGTATTTTTGTTGGCGGCGTCTTGTATTAATTAGGTTTGGCGGCTTGTCCTGCATATATGTGGTATGTGATTGAAGTCTGCTCCATACACTTCGCATTCCATATATTCTCTTAGCAAACGTGGATTACAGCAAAGTAATTTTATTGTAACTTCTGTACTATGGAGTTCCGCAAAGTAACGCCTGCTTCTATAAATCATTTAATTAATATTGTTGCAATAAAATATAAGTTATAAAAAAATTGCGTATAGACATTTAGACCTTGCACTTTGGTCGAATTGGAGTATTGGCAGATGTATCTAAATACTAGACATATAAATATTCTAGACTATTCTGTTTAATATATTCCAGTTTCCTAACAGCGTTCGAGACTTAAACTCACGAGTCCTACTCCTAAGCCATCAGGGTAATATTAGCAAGTAGCTAATTCAGAAACACTCTATGAGTTAAGTAGGTGGTGAAAGGATTACTACTACTAACACAAACATTAATTATTAATCCCCATTATCGGATTACAGCGGTATCTTAAATATATTAATAGCACAAGAGGAGAATAATATTATTGACTATTGGGACATTGCCTAGGAAGATATACAAAATACACTAAAGTATTTACACAATTTAATATTACCTGATATAAAGCCGTGTGGTATCCGGCTGAGTAGAATACACCAACCTCATTTCTTACCGAGGTGTCGTAAAAGGCGACTAAGGTAAGTTGACCCGCCGTTCGGTATCCGGCTGAGTAGAATAGACCACCCTCTTTCTTACCGAGGTGTCGTAAAAGGATACAAAGGTAAGTTGCCTGACGTCAGCTTACCTTAGTCGTATTTTACAACACCTCGGTAGGAAAGAGGGTGGTCTATTTCACTCAACCGGAGACCACACGGTAGGTCGACTTACCTTAGTCGCCTTTTACGACACCTCGGTAAGAAATGAGGGTGGTACTATTCTATTCAACCGGATACCACACGGCGTACTTATTAGGAATCTACGATAATGTAAATATAACCTATACGTACCAAATGCATAATAACAAATCTGAAAGAGATGCGGTGCTACAGCAGTAAGTAGACCGAACAAAGCTTGGGGCAATTCGGTTGCAAGAAATAGACCCAGCAGGGCCACTAGCATACGCGTCGTGCGGTCAGTACGCCCACCACCCCTCTTACCACCGTCTTCATTTAGACGAACCTGTTCCCCCTGGAAATAGAAATACCACTTATACACATGAATATGTATGATGAACAAATAATTCCTTCATACATGGACAAATAATTACCTATAAGTTTAAAGATGGCGTTGATATAAAAAATATATTGTTTGTAACTTAAGTGTAAAATAAAAACTTTCTGTTATCATTTTTATAATAATTAAATTTTATTTTTTATAATTATAGACTATTTAACTTATATTTGACTCTATAAAACCTAGTTTTTACTAGATCCCCGAAAGCTTCATTCTATTCAACAAAAAAGGGGTTTTTGCATGTTTGTCTTTGAATTTCAAATACGTTAGCGCTTACGTTCGTAAATCTAAATAACGATTACAAACATAATAATTATGCTTTGTTATAAAACAAATGTTGTCAATATTTCTTGTCAATATTTCCTAGTATAGAATAGTTTAAGTAACGAAAGAAAATAACTACATATCATTATATCATTAGACTGGCCCGTTGGCGCAGCGGGTCCCTGCCACCCTGCCATCAGCTCCGCGGGTCGCGGGTTCTATTCCCGCCGAGGGCCAACATTTTCTATTAATAAATTTGTTGGTCTTCGAGCCTGGGTGTATATTTGTATTTAAGTATGTATTTAAAAATATATAAGTATATATTCACCAGTTGTCTGTCACCCATAACACAAGTATTAAGTTACTTACTTTGGGGATGGACGACAGTGTGTGTAAGTGTCCCATATATTTATATTTATAAATACAGTATAAATTACAATACAAGTCACAATCTAAAGGTCGTGACTGTGTTTAATGAAGCACATTAATGGGAGATTAATTATGGGACACTTACACACACGGTCGTCCGTCCCCAAAGTAAGTAACTTTATTCTTCTGTTATGAGTGACAGACAACTATGCCGTTTGGTATCCGGCTGACTGGAATAGACCAACATCATTTCTTACCGAGGTATCGTAAAATACAACCTAAGTAAGTTGACGTCAGGCAGGCGGCCGGTCGTATAATATACAGCCAAATCATGTGACAACATGTTTATAATATGTTGTGCAAACTTAGAGTGGGATAAGGACATGAGAATGACGATGATGGGTGACAGAAAAGTGATAAATCTATACTTATATAATTTTAAATACACATAAATATACACCCAGACTCGAAAAACCAACAAATTGTGATAATAAACGTAAACCTAATTTTTAAAACAATAACTCCCATACTACGCTGCTGGTTTTGAATTAGGAACAACACAAATATATCGGTAATTCATGGGATAGACTTCATAATCTGTCTGACATGTTTCACATTTTCAATGCACATTGATATCATACAAAATGGACTTTTAAATAATTCAAATATCACTTCGTCAAGGTGCCATATTTTAGTGAAACAAAAAACTACTTTTTATTACGTCTACGATCGTGAAAAAATAATTTCTCGTGGGGGTTCTTCCATACTTAGACATCCTCTTTGAAATTTCTAACGCTTTTTGCTTAGTAGGTTTTGCTGAAATCGATTAACATATTTTATGTACTGCAAGCAGTCTTTTTACATTCAGCTTCGGACAAATAGTCTGTAACATAATTTTGTTATCCGTTGGGAGTTATTTTCTTACTTGACTGTTATTTACTGCCATTTGTATTTTGTTCTTATCTTCTATGTTGCCACCCCACAACCTTTTAGTGGAATCAGAGTTCAACCATGCGTGCAGTTAGGGACGACAAAGTGAAAAAGAAAATTGATATTCGTATTAATTTGACTTTATTATGTTGTCTTAGCTTATTTAAGAAATTTATCAGATATACTTCTTAGTCTGTCAGCACTGAGCCAAACAATGCCAAAAAAACTTGCAAGATAAGATGATTGGCCTCATATGCAGCATATAGCTACACCGATTATGAGGATACTGATTGACATATAATCCAAACTTTCACGCCGAAAATTAGACGAAACTATGCAGATTATGACTGAATCTTGTTGTTAATGTTAACCTAAATCATATAAGATTTTCATTATACTGTTCATAACATTCAGACATATAAAAAATGTACGGATTTAAATATTAAATATATAAGTATCCTAAACAATCAACAATTGCATTTACTCACTTCTTTTGTTGCAATTGCTGATTTTTTCAACAATTTCTGCCGCCTTCTGTCACTCGATTTCATTTTTAAAATTAAACACACACTCAAAATCGATAACACTACACAAGGTATTAATTTCAAGAACACACTATATATCCAAAAAATGGCTGTCAATAAATTTTCGTTGTCAGTCATAGAAATCGCATACGATGGCTCTTCAATCGCAGATGTATTCACAAAATCCATTTCATTTGCAGAACTATTTTCACCTTCGTAATTATTTTTAGCTAACTCTTTTATATCCATAGCAAAATAAATTGGTAGACAAATTATCGGGCAAACAAAGTACGCAATCGCTATAGCAATATTTGTGTTTGTTTTATTGCAGAGGGCCTTATTTTTTTGTGGAAATTTTATTGCTACGAATCTCCATACGGCAAGTGTGATTGTCAGCCAGATTGAAACCGTATGAAATGTCTGACTAAATATAGAATGAAAGTACACAAAAACTGCCCAAGTATATGAATTACGATTAAGTTCTTCAGCGATATTTGTATAGATATGAAGTGCCAGAGGTATATAATCAATCATAACTAAAAGATCTGCGACGGCTAGAGCAGTTAGGATTGAATTTGTTGAGGACATCATCTCTTTACGACTCAGTACTGCAATATTCACGGAGTTTGCGACGCAGCCGAGCAAACAGATAATAAGTGCAATATATCCATGCACTTTTACATACATCCGTTGAAAATTTTGTCCGGCTGGCACGCAGTATGCTACTACCGTAAAATTCCCGCTTGTCTCTGTGGCTGACATCGTACTCAATCAAATCCTTAGGAAGAGGTTTTACTGAAGCAAAGTTGTTCTTCTTCTTCAGCCAAATAGATGTATTTTCTGAAAAGAACAAAAATATTCAATATGGTTTCAAAAAAATATTAAATACTTTTCTTTTGTTAAGAAATATATCTGAATTTGATTTATAACGCCTTTTCTGCAAGATTCATACATATTTTTTGAAGGCAAAATAATTGAAAACTCATCTACTCGTAATTTATAAAATTAAATGTGCAATGTCACATAGATACATAATATTAGAAACAGTGTTACAGGAGTTTTTATTTAGAAAACGACCTTCAAGAAAGTACAAATATTTAGTTTAGTTTATTTATATCGATTAAATATACTACTTTCTTATTTGTCTGTCATTTATCATCATCAAATTTCTATTTCAATATCTCACCCTACGTTTACATATTATTATGATTATATCAAATTATTCCCAAGTCAAATCCAATTGGTTTTATCTAATGCCGCAAAGCTCGTATACATACGAGGTGTGTTCAAAAAGTATCGCGAATTTTGAATTTTCGCGAGTTACATATATTCCAATTTCGATTTTTTTGTGGCGTTATGTTGGTACATATGTCTCTCACTTATGCTGACAAGTTGGGCCATTTTGAATGTTCCGTTAATTGTTGACAGCTGCTTTGCTTGCACGTGTTTTGGTTCGTCTTCGATTTTTACCTATTCAAAAAATGGAACAAGTAACCTGTATCGATTTTTGTGTGAAAAACGAAATTAAGTGCGCGGATGCATTCCGAATGTGGACTGTGGCATATGGAGAAGCTACTTTGGACAAAAGCAACGTTTATCGGTGGTACAAAATGTTTTTAAAAGGCCGAGAAGATGTGAATGATGAAGAGCGTGCCGGACGCCCGAGCACTTCAACAACAGACGAAAAAATTGATGAATTGAAGAAAATGGTATTAGCCAATCTTCGAATCATCGATAGAGAAATTGCCGAGGACCTAGGCATATTGATTGGCTCGTGCCATTCGATTTTAATCGATAATTTGTGGAAAAACAAAAATTGGCTTTTGCACCTCGATAACGCCCCTGTTCACACATCGCTGCTTGTACGCGACTTCTTGGCCAAAAACAACAGACCAATGATACCGCAGCCACCGTATTCCCCAGATCTGGCCTCCTGTGACTTTTTCTTGTTCCAGAAACTGAAGAGGCCCATGAAAGGACGACACTACGCCAAGATTGACGAGATAAAGACGGCATCGAAGGAGGAGCTGAACAAGATACAAAAAAATGATTTTTTGAAGTGCTTCGTAGATTTGTAAAAACGTTGGCACAAGTGTATAATATCCCAGAGGGATTACTTTGAAGGGGACAAAATAGATATTTACGAATAAATAAATAATTTTTGAAAATACACAAAATTCGCGATACTTTTTGAACACACCTCGTATATGTATAATAACTATTGGCTTACTGGCGTAAGATACTATTTTATGTATCTCGAATTGGTTATTTATAACTACATCGTAACTGACACCGAAATCTTTACATCTTATAAAAAATAGCGCCCTATCGGCTGGCTGTCCAACTGTCTTTCTGTCTGTCTCTATTTCTCTCTATTTGTTTGATTTTATGTCTCTCTATCACAAACAGAATGTCGGTACAAAGGTTTTATGTAATTTGTTTAGGTTTTGTAAAATTAGTTGATACCTTTCACAGAACGATCTGATCTGTTGGCGATATAACAAAACAATGTTCAGATAGGAATATACCTATCTCTTCTAGTGGGCTAAAAAAAATCTGCAATTGCATATATGTATCTGTTAAGAAAAACTTACTAATACAATGCTGTATTCAGAAGACAATTAAGGTTATTTCAGCCACATCAACTAAAATACGTTAGTTGCCTTAAACATTTTTATGATCAATAATTTAATCCTGTCACCACATAATTGAAATGAATATTTTAAAAGTTATTTCAAAATGAGAACCAAAGCGTGCGAAAATAATCAATAGCAGGTTTCACTCAGGGCATAGTGTTTTAAATACCTATGGTAACCTAGGGCGCGTCAGTTGAAACAAAATATTTCGAATCAATATTTATTTGTCCTATTGTAAAATAGACTTTTTTGACGTAGTGATAACAGTTCAGTGGGAATTATTAAGTTTACTGGTTATATTTTCTTATTTAGATCACGGACTAATTTTATAATCCTACGGGAAAAACATGGCTTCTGGAACTCAAGAATTCTGAAGTGTACTGAAACACTTTATAATATTTAGATTTATGAACTGCAATTTATTCTGTTCCCGTAGGAAAACAAAATTTCTTACGTTCTAGAGCTATTTATATACACTATTTTACTGAGTTTTATTGAAATAAATATAACCAGTGTATTGATATAAAAAAATTAAAATTAAAAAAAAGTTAAAAATAGTTGGGCAGGTGGGGCTCGAACCTAGGTATTTCTCGCCTCTCTAGACCGCCAATTCCCCAAATGAGCTACCATGACTTTTCGTTTGACAGCGAAAATTGTCTCTTGAATTCAACGTATATTTTAGCATTTTCCCGAAAACAGGAATGATTTTTAATGAAACCTAGCTAGATCGAACTTTTCCCCCCAAAACCCCCTACATGCCGAATTTCATGAAAATCGTTGGAGCCTTTTCCGAGATTCGGAAAATATAAATTTGGTTCAGCATGACGCCTTCACAAAAACAAACAGATAGATTGACATCATGACGAACTGGCGGTAAAATCGATCGGGACTATTACTGGTTCTTAATAATTCAATTCACTTTTAACTGGTATCCTGTCTATTGTCGCTTGACAGTAATCATCTCCTGTTTCTGGTTTTCTGACTGTATCACGTACTTAATGCACCAAAAATACATATTTTTATTATATTTGACACAGCGCTGCTCAAATGTATAATTTTCAAAAGAAGTGCTAATAATAGAAGTGACAGACTACCTTTCCACTGAACAAAGGCCTCGTCTCTCCTTTTATGGAAAGGAGTTTTGGAGCTTAGATCTATTGTGGATCGGTAGTTTACTGATATGGCCCAAATTCTCCGAAGTTTCGCAATTTCCGAGCAATGTTATTCTTCTCCGGAAAACTTATGATGAATCGTAAATATTAATTAGGCACATAAGTTTTATACGAAAACTTAAGTGGTGCCTGGGGTTCGAACCTATATATCTCTGGTAAAAGTCACACTCTCTCGCCGTTCGACTACTGCAATATATTCGTAAAAATAAATTTCATTACATTAGGGGAAGTCTGAAAGTTGCGCCCATTACAGAAAAGGTGAGAAGTGCGAGACTAAGTTGGTATGGTCATGTAATGAGAAGGGATGATGATCATGTGACCAAAAGAGGTTTAAATATGAATGTGGATGGATGTATGGCTAGGAGGAGGCCGAAAAAAGATGGATGGATCGTGTGAAAAATGATATGCATGTTAAAGGAGTGGCACCAGAGTTGACGAACGATAGAGGAGAATGAAAGAAGAAGACATATTGTGCCGACCGCACTTAGAGTGGGATAAGGGTAAGAGAATGATGATATTTCATTACATGAATCCACTATTTACTATGTCTATAAATTTCTATCAATTATTTACATAAGTATGTATTTAGATACACTTCACTATAAAAATAAATGTTTACCTAACACAGCTTTGCGATCTAAATGTTAATCGAACGAAAGTACAGACTATTATTTTTGGCAGCTTTCCTCTAATAATTTTTAATAATGTATGTAGCCTATAAATTTTTTATATGCCACATACATTATTAAAAATTATTCCACAGCTATAAATTTTCGTTACAACGTTTAGTCAATTTTGTTAATTTCTGTTTTAAAAGATTTTCTTTGTTCGCTCGATTGTGTTTTCATCAAATTTGTCTCCCACATTATTATTATACCATCCAGATACGACGAAATCTTACTTAACTTGTTTTTTATTATGTACAAAGTAATTTGCGACGCATTAAACTTTATTAATAATCATTAAAATAATATATGTTCTAATAAGATCACAGGTGATACGGTAAGTCTACGAGTAAGCCTATCATGAGTGCGGCGTCGAGTTTGACACGGCACTTCACACTCACGTTCACACACGTCCCGCTTGGGTGGTTCTGCGGGCAGAGCACGTGGTAAAGGTGGGGGCGCGACCTCTCCATGCCCACCGTGATTCGTTCCATGATGGACGGGGAGAGATCGTGTCCAGTAATAGCCTCTATCTGCGAGGACGTTATCTCGTGGATGGAGGCCGCGGTGCAGATCCGGGAAGTCGAGTATTTGGATCCGATCCGCCGCAGACGAGTCGGGCGTGGGTTACTCGCTCAAGTGTTTTTTGCCGCCCTGACGGGGACCTTCGTGCGCTCCGAACGGAGCTTATCGGACGCCAATCTCAAATATTCCCCGAGGCAGTCGATGCATCTGGTGCTCTCGATGCATCGATTAGCGGAAAAGGGCCACTTTTATATTAGCCCAAACTCAAAAGTGGCAATCTGGAATTCAGAGTTGCTGCTGGCGGCAATGTGTCCAACGGTACCATGTCCCCGCCACATGCAGCGGATATGTTGGACTCTAACAGCTCAAAACAACCTGAGTGAATGATAACTAAAACAATCTGAGTGTCGGTTCGACGGCGAAACCCATAAGGGATTTTTTCCTGATAAAGAAAAAAACAAAAAAACGAGTAAGGCTACCCAACACGCGTTATATATACACGAATACTTAGACTATAAAAATAATATAAATTCATACTTTTATTTAAGACTTCAATATAGGATTACACTTTTTCTGAACAGCACAATTGTAACAGTCTGATGAGGCATATTAAAATATAACAAAAATGTATAACATTTTAGTCTATTATTTATATTTTATTATATAAATAAAATATCCTATCAGAATACACACAAATTACCAACAGCTCGTGTAATCAGACTTTGAGCAGCAACCTCTGAGTCTGAGATTCCATTAAAAAGTTCTTATTTGGCATAATCAATTCATCAACTTTTACAGTAAACCAGCAAGTACGCAAATTTCAAGTTAGCAAATTTGTGAAATTTATGACACTTATCTAAGTCTAAGCTAATCCGGAATATCGCGATCTGTGGGTAACTTCATTTCCATTTCCCCATGGCATTGCTCAACTATAAGATATAAACTAGATTTTAGAAATAAAAATTAATTTCTAAAATTTAGTTTTCTAGTATCTAGTAGTCTTTTGAAAATAAAAATTTAAGTTTAAAGTAAAAAGTTTAAAGGTTTCATTAAGCTTAAACTTAATAAGAAATTTCCTAATATGATATAATTTATGTTATAAAATTCTGCAGAAAGGACACTCTTTTTATCAATTTCTCTAGAATTAGTGGACCTTTTATTTACCTAATGAAGAAAATAGTTTGGAGTTTTCGTTTATTTTAATTCTATGTTAGGATGTTTGGCAGACACTAACAAATAAATTGTTTCATAAACCCTTTTACTAGGCTCAAAGCTCCATTTATAATTCGAAGATATTGACTTGATATCTTATTCCTCAGAATTTTGCATGCAAGGATTTGTAATATACTGTGCAGTATAATAGGTAAAGCAATATCATACACAAAAACAGATGCAAGGTATGTAACATTTCACATTCGTTTCACCCCTTACGTATGAGTTTTAAAATTGAAATAGTATTTTGGTCCAAGGCCAAACTAAAAAATTGTTAGTGAGTTATATTTAATTTTGTATCTAGACTTCGTGAAAACGTGGAAATTACTATGGCCTTCATATTACATTTCTAGATTTGATTAAATAATTTATAATGCAAAATATCGGTACAAATTTGTGTCACTGTGAATTTTAAGTAAAAATCAAAAGAATAAACAGGGAGTGTTAAAATATATTAGGTACACATAATTGGATTACAGTGTTTTTGTTTCATTTCAATAGTATGCAAGACATACTGATCGTTAATAATTGTAACGTGGGTACGTAAATATAATATGTTATAAAAGTTTTTATTATCCTCAATAGTCTAGTGATTTGCTATTTAATTCTGATGTACTTTGTTAGATAAAGTTAAAATCATATATCAGCTGAGTATTTCATGGATACTGTGTATTACTACATGTTAAATTTACTTTGTATTACACTCTTTTTTCTTTGAAAGTGTTTATTTAAACGTTATAACTTTCATATAAATGTTTAGTTAATGTCTTTGTTTGCCCTTATTTCACGTTCGGATGAACGAAGGGATCATTTTGGCTTTTAGTATTAGATAGCTGGCTGAAACTTCAAGCTTGTCGACCGACTGATTGTAGTAACTATACATATAATATACACTTTACAATGAAATATTGATTGACTGAATTATACGTATAGGTATGATATATAATAGAACGATGGATTTATTACTGTGCGACCTTTCAAATAAATTAAAAAAGTAAAAAAATTATTACGATATTAGTGAGTTAGTTATTATTTCAAAAAATGTTTCAAATAATAAAACTAAGATCAAATTAAATAATTTTTTATACTTATTTACGTATTTTTATGGTTGAACTCAGCTGGTTTTGTGACCAGTGACCATAGTCCGTTATTTTCAGAACTGTATCTAAATGAGAACACTGTTTTGTAACCAAAACATGGAAATACTTTTGACACATCATAATTTAAATTTCAAATTATGCTAATTGCTTTGTAGTAACTGGAACTTATCCTGTCTAAGTAAATGTAATATTGTAAATTTTTATATTTATGTATTATTCTATTACGCGAATGAATTTATCGATAGAGTTGTTATACTAGAGTAGGGAATCCTGCCTTTAATGAGACCTATTACAATAAAGAGAAAACCACTATGACTGTAGCTCTGTCTCTCTCTGTCTTTCTGCTTTTTATGTGTGATTAGATAGAGATGAGTATATGATTTCATCTTCCCTCTCATTATTTTTAAAAAACGGACCACGCCAGAATAGTTAAGCCATTTGTTCATATTGAATTAAATTGTAGTAACCAATGTGGTAGAGAACAATCTATTTGAAATGGAATAGTTGACTACTGAATTTAGATAGATATTAATCTACTAATTCATTATATTTTTTAAGTGATATAAAAATATAATAGATTAAACGGCATCATTTCTGTCTTTAAATTAACAAGACCAGTAACGGCACCGTAGTATAACAACAACGTAGTAACTGTCCAGAAAATTTGTTCCAAAGCTGTATTCTTACTGATTAAACATGCGATAAAGTAAATATTTCAGTGTGAATATCGCGAATGACTATTTCATGGAGAACATAAAGTGGATTTCTCAATCGAATCAAGTTCCCGCTGAGTCCGTTGGCCAGTACTTTTGTAAAGGGCTCGATACGTGCATTGAATATATTAAAGGTCTCCAAAGGACAATGAAAAACATTATCTATATTGTAGGCGTTCTCATATTGCGTAAGGATTTACTTTCATTATTTAAGTGATTTTGTTATAGTATTTAAAATGTATTACTTTTAATCTTAAAAAGATAATGTTTCTTATGTCTTAAGTTTTTTAAATAAAATTAATATTAAAAGACTATCCAATTTTCTCTGCTAAACGCTCGTCATCCTCCTGTCCTGATCCCACTCTAAGTGGGGTCGGCACAACATGTTATATACATGTTGTCACATGATTTGGCTACGTATATTACGACCTTTTATACGTATTTTTATTTGCCTGACATCAACTTACCTTAGTCGTATTTTACGATCCTCGGTAAGTAAGAAGGTGATCTATTGTACTCAACCGGATACCATATGGTGGGTCAACTTACCTTAGTCGCCTTTTACGACACTTCGATAAAAAATGAGGGTGGTCTATTGTACTCAACCGGATATCATACGGTGGGTCGACTTACCTTAGTCGCCTTTTACGACACCTCGATAAAAAATTAAGGTTGGTCTATCGTACTCAGCCTGATACCACATGTAATTTTCTCTCCTTAACGCTATGGGTGAAAAATCGATCATGACAATATTAAAAAAGATCGCAGTTGTCGAGTAGTTGCTATGTGGTTGAAACGAGTTATACAAATCAAAAATAATCCGTAAAATAAACAATCTATAAGTTGATACTGCCAAATAGTTACTCAACTATTCGATTCTGTAAGAGAATATTCGTGATGTAATGAGAACTTTTACATTTTAGGTATCGCAAAACCTCCATTGATTTTGAAAATATTTGTATTCAAAGTTTTGTGTTTAATTAAAGTTTATGATCAGTTAAATATGCCAGACTTTTAAAATTTTAGTAAAGATTGTTCTAATATTATCACTAATTATAATATAAATTTAACTTTTATATTTAAATAATTATTTTTTTATATTAAACCTAACAAATATTAAACAATGCTAAGCCCCTATTGTCATGCCATTTTTATTCAAAATTATATACTACAACAGATTTACCGCTTAAATCATAGGTGGTAAATCTTTACCAAAAATATTTAGGAATATATTATTTTTAGTTACATTATAACAAAAACGCAATTTTAGAGTTCAACACGGTGAATAATTTATTACAACTAAAGTTACTATTTCATTACCTAATCAATGTTGGTCCTTAATAAGTTTTAGAATTCCAAGGGTAATCCACGATTTTATACGTTTTCTACGTAGAAGATTCATACTAATATTATAAATAGTCTCCAGACCGATAACATTTGGTACAATTGTAGCTTATATACCGGACTAACATCATCCTCCTGCCCTTATCCCACTCTAAGTGTGGTCGGCAACACATTTTATAAACATGCTGTCACATGATTGGGTTATGTATTTTTCCTTTCTTGACATCATCTTACCGTTCTCGTATTTTGCGACACCGCAGTAAGAAAAAGCATGGTCTATGCTTCTAAGTCAGATACCACACGGCGGGTCAACTTACCTTTGTCGCCTTAAACGATAACTCGGTAAAAAATGAGGGTGATCTATTCTACTCAGCCGGATAGCACACGGCGGGTCAACTTACCTTAATCGCCTTCCACAATAGTCGGTAAGAAAGAGGGTGGTCTATTCTATACCGGACTAACATATAGGATAAATATGCCTTGTTATTTTGGGGATAGAAAAAATTCATTTATTTACTTTTCCGGCTGAATAGAATAGTACCACCCTCTTTTTTTACCGAGGTGTCGTAAAAGGCGACTAAGGTAAGTCGACCCGCCGTGTGGTATCTGGCTGAGTAGAATAGACCACCCTCATGTCTTACCGAGGTGTCGTAAAAGGCGACTAAGGTAAGTTGACTCACCGTGTGGTATCCGGTTAAGTAGAATGGACCACCCTCTTTCTTATCGAGGTGTAGTAAAATACGACTAAAATAAGTTGACGTCAGGCAGGCGGCCGGTCGTAAAATACGTAGCCAAACAACATTTTTATGACATGTTATGCCGACCCCACTTAGAGTGGGATAGGGGCAGGAAGATGATGAAGTTATTATTAACTATTATAATTGAGTGGTTGTTTATTGCAATTAGAATAATTTTAACTAAGGTCGCAATTCGTCGTATTGAATAGTGTTTCTTAGACGAATCGTTTTTAATATTTCAACTCAAGCATAAATAAAACTTTGAAAAAGCAATTGAATTATTCAAGACTATTGGATAGTAGGTACATGAATAATAAAGTGATCAACTCGATGTTCAGCTTTTGCGAGAGTTATATAACTTTCTAAATGTTGCCGAATTTATGATGAGAAACTTGTCATTGTTACTTTTATCTTGATAAGACCGAACATAGAAATTTCCAACAAAATATTTGGTACCAATATAATAAAATAACATCGTAATAGTCTGCTTTATATCTTAAAAACAAATCTACAATGATGAGTATTTAGAGAAGGCGTAGATTAAAATTAAAGCTTCAGATAAGCAAGTTAAGTTAATTCTAAGTAATGCAAAAGTACAATTGAACATGCGTTTACCCGAGTCTGTTACCCGTTAGCAATTTAAAAGGCGTTCAAAAATTGTTAAGAGCAGTTTCTCCACCCTTTTACTGAATGAAGACGTTAATTTACCACACATAAATCGAGAAATATTCATATTAAAGAAAAAGAGATGGAACCAATGTATTATTATTTAAATAAATATAGATTATTATCTAAAGTAATATCGATTATAATCTAGTTAAAGTTTTGAAGTGCGAACATACGCCCATAATCATATTGTAAATAGATCTGTGTTGTCTTATTTTTATTTCTCGTTATAAATAGTTTAAAAGAACCAATTATTTAGAGTTTTATTAATATTCAAAAGTTAACAATTTTTCTATAATTTTCCACGGACATGACATTTTCATGACAGCGACAAGAATTAATAAACTTAATACTTTTCAATTCTAATCGTTGTTAACATTTTCCTGTGCAGAATATTGAAAATATAGCGTTCTTATATACTTGAGATAAAAATTGTTGTTTCTAGCATACTGTAACTTTAATATCTAAAGGTTATGCTAAGTTGAAAAGAGTTACAAATTTCAACTTACCCACTCAAACACATCAATCAATTTTTAGAGCCACATAACATTACCAATATCACGTTCATCACGAAAAAGTTCGCCGTAAAATATTGGAAATTCAAAGGATCAGCATACGAAGAAAAAATAATTCAATAAGCAATCAAGATTTCAAAAAACGCCTAAAAGTTCGTGTATAGAATCATTTATATCTTCGTAACGGAGCGCTGTTAGGGCGGCGTGTTACGTTAAGGCCGCCCTCATTGTGACTGAATATTGCGAGCTGCCGGCGCCTGCAATGGGATTCCTGAAAGAGAAATCACGAATTCGCAATAGGCACTTTCTGTAACTTCGCAACAAAATTCAGGAAATTCTCATGTCATTTAATAATGGCATGATTGCTTTTAATAATTTTAAACACTTTGAAACTAATAAATTTAAATATTATTTAATGTCATGTATTGTTATTGTATTGTCTACTTTAAGAACCTTTTTTGGCAAATATTCAGATATTTTAAACCTTTTCTTGAAAACGATGGAAAATATTAAGTATACAATACTATATGTTCCATATACGATGGACTAAGTATATAATACTACAATATCTTATAAAAGTTTAATATTGTGCTACATCCGATAATGTAATATAATTACTATTGCCGGAATTGAATTAAAGTAGTTTTATTGGTTTTAATCTGCATCTGATAAATATATTTTATAAAATTAAATGTTTATGCTTTTGATACTAAAAGCATAAATATTAAATTTTATTTCATTAAAGAAATTACTTTGAGAAATGCAGTTTTATTTCAATTTCTTTATTTGTAGATCATATTATTCAATAAAATGTTTGGCACAACTGTGTCATATGGTTTTGTTTTACATTTCGTTAATTACCTATACCTATGGATGGATAATAGTAAAGTAATACACACTTTGGCTATTGGTATAGCCAAAGATGGGCGAAAACTCTTTCTTTGACCATCAGATCGTTTGTGTGACGATGGAGCCCCAAAGGGCAATAGATCAGTTCAAATACTTAAATCAGTAATTCCTTGTTTAAGTTTAAAAATTTTAGAAAACCTGCATAATAATTGTATATATTTTACAATTTATGTAGGTATTGAAGTATTAAGAGCCATGTATTAAAAAACGCATAACTCTTATTCAGGGAACGATTTAGATGATTTTAAGAGTATTAAATTTTAGATGGTTAGCTGGACACTGAAAATTTCGAGTATCGCTTTAACCTTTTCTGTTTAGAAAATTTTGATATCAACAATGATGAACGTAAAAGAATAAAGAAAAGAGTATGAATTGCAATTGAGTAGAAAAGGCTCTATCTAGATTTTGGGTATTCTAGGAGGTGATTGAAAGTTAGCAGCATTATTCGATTATTTAAAATAATCAATAACAGCGGCCGAATCATGTTGGTCATTATTATATAGAATGGCCAATGAGAGATCATAAACACAACATATAGTAAAATTATTGTGATCCGGCTTGATGTTCTGGCTCAAACACAATTACATAGACGAACTGCCAAAGAGTAGCTATGAAAAAGGACTCTGAGAAAAATTGGCATAAAATAACCAAAACAATCAAACGCTTATAGCTAATGTTCCTTATAGTATATGATTGATACTTAATATTATTATACTTAATGCATTGCTTTTCGTTATTGTGTATATAATATAATCTATAAAAGATTATCGTAAGTCCATCTAGATATGATTTAAGTATCTATAAACATGTTAAATTTAAAAAATTGAAGTATTGTATTTTTTTCGTATAAACAATAAATATATTGACTGCAGAATTTTGCAATCGCTCGTTATAATAATGCTGATCTAAAATACTTATGTTTTAATTTCTTAAATAAAACGACAATTTTATAATAATTTCCTGATCCAGAAAGCGCACTGATTTACGAAATACCGACAACATACCTATTTTTAATAAATTTATCATCAACAAGTATTAAATACGTTTTAGTGAGAACCTTTCAAAATTTACTGGGCCAAATTAGCATGCATAGATCATTCAGGATAATCTAAAAACAAAACAGGGGCACATTACGGCTCAACTGAATGCCAAACAAATCTCATTTAAAATTTCACGACGCGCGTACCGTATTTTTAATGATTGGTAACCTAAACCTTTATAAAATCACATGGACATTAACGGCTATTACTCATTATACATAGTTAAACATTATTTTTTAGAAAAAAGAAAGTCATTTTTGGTGATTCAGTTGTCTGCTGAATTCAATACTTAAAATATTTGTGAGTTTTCGCATTGATTAATTAATAGGAATTTAATAATATTTTACTTAATCTTCAATCTAGCCGTAAGTCTAGTAGGCAACTTTATATTAACCTTAACATAATAATATCTTACTAGATTTTGCCCGCGACTTCTACTGCGTGCTTAGTGTTTGAAATCAATGTTACTAAAGAGATGTCCTTTTGAACCGTTTCTACGTGATTATAAAATATGTATAAAATATGTGTGTAGCACACATATTTTATAATCTCGCATTATCCTATAACTAGATATATAATATGATATTATATAGTTGACTGACTTGACGAAACTGACATAATTATCAATATTCCGATGTATCCATCATAATGAAAATCAATTTACATGTGTAAATATCTGTAATCGAAAAGGGTAATAAGATTTTTTTTTAATTCATCGATAATAATCGAAATTATGAACGAAACTCTGTACACCATGATTGGATTTACTTTGTATCAATTCTATTCAGTAGGAATAGAAGGATCTATGCCCGGATGAGACTATATGAGACTATATGAGTTTACCATAGAAACCTATTTACAAAACATACATCGCCCCATCTGAAAAATGAAGTTACATGTTCTATGTATATATATACATAGAACAACTAACTTTATTCTTCGCATGGGGTAACATATCCTACGACTATTACTTAAATAAATAAATGTGTCCTACCTGCTAATATGCATTGGAGCCGCATGTTAGGTCTAAGATCCAAGCTAAGCTTGTTCTCTTCAAGGACATAGGGGGGCTTTATTCAGCAGTGTAATATTCTGTGTAATGTCATTCTCGGAGGTAAAACTGAATTTACTCGGAACTCTATACAAAACTCCATAGCATAGAAAACAAGGCGTCTTCCTTAACGTATTAACTATGCCAAAAACATTAGAAGGTTTTTTTCTAATCATCAACTCTTTATCATGGTTAATTAGTAGTTTCTGATTGAATTATCTTCGTTTATAGCTTCGACTATTATAAATTATCATGATACTTATAATAGGCGTAAGGATAATACAATATTCGTTTTTTTTTGTTAGCGGATGCCTATATTATATGAAAGCTGAATCTGAAAAAAATTGTTATCATAAAATATATATTAAGTTGCGACCCTTTAATACAGCCCGTTAAAAGAGGCTGGCGGTCCTTTTTATACCGCAGATTTACTGCTTTACTAAACAACTATTTGATATATTGATATAATAGTATTTTTCACAAGCTCAACTAGTTGAAAAAATTAGTGTATTTAATCATTTCGGAAATATAGCAAGTACTTGTATGATACAGCTGATTTGAACCATTTTATTCTTAAATATTTAAAACTACTGGGCTATGTTGTATTTAATATTTACATTTTATTTATTTATTCTTTCAAGCATACATTAAAATAAAAACATATATATTTTAAGTACAAGAAATGATTTACGAGGACTTGCAAGGGCAGTCTTATCGCCTACAGCGATCTCTTACAGACAACCCGTTTAAGAGCCAACCATTTTTATATTTAACAGCTACACTATAACTTGTAAAGGACGTTATTTACACGTAGCCTTTGTTACATTAAGCCCTTGTTAAACCTTTCATCATAATAGCTGATACAAGATTTAATATACACTGGTAACTAGGTCGCACCGCCCGCATAATTTCGTTTGAGTATTGCTTATCCTATTCCTTATTGTAATCCATATTCCGTATCTAATTTACGTTACTTGAAGCATCATGTTTGACATATTAAATGTACGTGGTGATCATGACTATAAACATAAACATTTTCCTCCTCCTTCAGTCGTATGCTCACTGCTGAGCATCGTGATGATCCTGATCCCTGTTGTTGCAGATTAACTGCCGCTAATTTTCCCGGTAAGCAGCGCTTTGAGTGAGGAAAACAAGTCAAGTTAAGCTTTGAACAAAATTTCCCTTTTCCCCTACTGTTAACCGTTGAGGAATTCTCTCATCTAAAGCCAATCCTGTCAGTAGCATCAGGTCATGCTTGTTATTAAAAATTCATCGTCATTGTGATTGGAACAGTATATAAAATTTCGGCTCAATCTGAATTCCACCTTCACATTCATATATTGCAAGTTAAATAAAAGCTTTTAATTATATACCATGAATAGTAAAAGACCTTTGAATTAAGAAGGGGTTATACAAAAGTTCCTTCACGATTGTCTTACCCTATTTCACATAAAGTCTTATATCAGTACATAATCTCTTCAGATTACATCTAATATTTTGATTAATCGTAGCTTAGATTAACCCTTATGTTATCCTCAACAAAGTATTTGCACTTTAAATAATTTAGTAAGTAACACTGATGGTCACGCAACATACTCTTTAGTAGCATGACTCAATAAACCCTTAATTGTATGCTTTGTATATATTTCTTCTAAGGTAGTTAAAGTAAATATCATGTTCCCTTTTGACTGTAACTCTAATTTTTTATATTTATACATAAGTAGTTATTAACTCACAACCGTTATTCCACACTTAGTGGGGTCGGCACAACATGTTATAAATATGTTGTCACATGATTTGGCAACATATTTTACGATCGGCTGCCTGCCTGACGTCAACTTACCTTAGTCGTATTTTACGACACTTCGGTAAGAAAGGGGCGGTCTATTCTACTCACCCGGATACCACATGTTAGGTCAACTTACCTTAGTCGCCTTTTATGACACCTCGGTAAGAAATAAGGGTGGTTTATTTTACTCAGCCGGATACCACACTGCGGGTCGACTTACCTTAATCGCCTTTTACGACACCTCGGTAAGAAATGAGGGTGGTCTATTCTACTCAGCCGGTGTAGGCAGACCCCTCTCTAGGTGAACTGACAACCTTAAAAAAGTTTCCGGGAGCTGTTGAATTCAAGCGTTACAAGATTGTGTGATAGGAGTCCTACATCCAACAGTCAACCTCTATAGGTTAAAGGGAAAGACAGATTCTACACAAACCTTATCGTATCTCGTGAATACTCTATCCTATTCATGTAACAAGATTAGCATCTGCAAAATATTTGCGAATATTTCTGTTGCACACGTATTTATATTATCCGATCTAAAAACCCGTCGGTACATTGCGGTAAGCGAAACATTTTTAGTACCATTTACTTTAGCAACACCTGTTTTTAGCTCATTATTATATACAGACACTTCAATACTACTAATTCAAATAGAGTCTATGTATTACAAACTTACAATACAACAACAACAGCTCTCAAATTGTTAACCACATTGTGCCTTAAGCACAGATGTCCATGTGGAAAAAAGGTAGACAGTTTTGGCATACATGGGCTTTCATGCCATAGGAGATCTGGTAGGCTTTTCCGCCATGGTTCTCTTAATGATACCATCAAAAGAGCTCTTGCCATCATCGACATCCCTGCTCTTCTCGAGCCTTCGGCTATATGTCGGTATGATGGCAAGTATCCGTTTTACCACCTCGGTTAATTTCCTCTTCAGGCGACAAGAGGGCTGACTCCTTTTTCGCACAAAGAATCATCTTAGCGATTCAGCGCGGAAACGCTGGCAGCATTCTTGGGACCATTCCTCGTGGGCATGATTTGTATAATCCTAGCGTGTAAATAATTTAAGATAGATATAACTTGTACATTTTTGTTGTAAATATACAAAACAACAACAACTATATATATATATATATATATATATATATATATATATATATATATATATATATATATATATATGTGTGTGTGTGTGTGTGTGTGTGTGTGTGTGTGTGTGTATACACCTTACAATTATTTATTGGTATCAACGTCTTACGATAAAAATTTTACTAAACTGGCGTAATATCAGCATAACATGTTATAAACATATTGTCACATGATTTGGCTAGGTATCTTAACTTAGTCGCATTTTGCGACACCTAGGTAAGAAATGAGGGTGGTCTTTTCTACTCAGCCGTATAGTACATTCGTAGAGTGAATAGTCCCATTGATGTAATAATGCCAGAATGTATCATAATAAAATATACTAAAATAGAAACATTGTTGATATATGTGTGTTATATATGCTAATAAATACGTTATTACATTACTATTACTTAAACGTAATTTTTTTTCTATTTTTTAAATAATTACTTCTCAGACAATGACTAAAGTAATCAATTTACTGTTTTAAATTTGCTAAAATGTCTTTCGTTTTAAAGACTAGAAAAAAATCGTTGGTCTCCGAGCCCCTTAATACGCCAAATTAATGTCCCTTTCTCTGAGTGTATTTATTTTCTTAACTGACCTACTTTTTCCTAAATAATACACTAAGCATTAATTCAACAGAAGGTATAAAAAACTGTCGATGGAAACTAAACGTTTCATACAATCTTACTCAAAAATCTGTGGTTATATTGAAAACGCTTTATGAAATTTTAAACCCTCTATAATTGGAGAAATCAATTGAATGTTACTTTCAAAACAGACAACACGATTATGTCGTTTTAATTTATTAGTAAAAACAATAAGTATATTTTATTATATTACTAACAAACTTGCTACATACTTTATACTATTTATAATATGTACAAAAGTAATAATAAAACTATTATCCGTGATATGTAAAGTAAATAGAAAAAATATATATAAATGTAGAGTGGACTATTTGTATTCATACTTGATTCATTGCGGAATCGTAAAACGCATACACTACCATTAACCACCACCAAACCTCTACCACCATCATCTTCCTGCCCTCATCCCACTCTAAGTGGGGTCGGCACATCATGTTATAAACATGATGTCCCATGATTTGGCTACGTATTTTAAGACCGGCCGCCTGCCTGAAGTCAACTTATCTGAGTCGTATTTTACGACACCTCGATAAGAAAGAAGGTGGTCTATTCTATTTAACCGGATACCACACGGTGAGTCAACTTACCTTAGTCGCCTTTTACGACACCTCGGTAAGAAATGAGGGTGGTACTATTCTATTCAGCCGGATACCACACGGCGTACCAAACCTCTACCACCACCATAATAAAAAAGCACTAAACACATTCACTATCACAAACTTAACAATCGTTTCGCAACCGAAGTCTCATCAGGAGATAGACTCCGCGATAAAATCGCAAAGCGATGCATCTACCAAGTAAGTAATACAGTGGTTGGTTCAACCGCCACCAGGTATTTGCCTCCAAACACATGTAACAAACTTGAACTAGAAACATAAAACTTTTATCAGATCGTTAATAAGGGTGTCATTGTTATGTTCAATGATTCAAGTTACTCTAAAATGTTAAGTCGAAAACTTTTATCACAGATGTAAAGAATTTGGAACAAATGGTCCAGGAATATTTCTTAGAAATCAGTCATAAATACAACATATTTATATTTACATTAAAGGTAGAAAATAAATAAACTTTGAATAATTTATCAATTTATATCGGATAGAATTTGAGTATAGAACATTGTGTTCATTTTATATAACACACCCGTGACTTTGTTGGGCAACTTAAAATTGTTGCGTACCATATAAGTGAGGGTACTGTGTTTATTTTGTTCTCATTTCATTTCATTCAACCGAATTTCATTAATATTGCACCAGCAGATTAGCTACATAAGCGTGACAGATAGACCAACAGACAGTTATGAAAGACTTTAAAGCTATTTAAATTTCTCAATTCATATTTCGAATTCACGTATTTTTATAATTTAGTAAAACCTAAAAAAGTTTAATTTTATTAAACCAAGTTTATTTATTTCAAACAGGAAGCAACCATAAATAGGTTTCACAAAGAGAAGAAACTTATTAGTTTCCATACATATACATACATAATATAGTATAGTAGCTGCTAATTATAATCCATATTATTTGAATTGAATTATGTGAACCCATAAAATTAATAAAATTACAAAATTTAGCGACACGTTTACTTTTTAGTTCAGACGTGACAGTAATAGAAGTCCAGCTGGCTACCAAAAAATTTAAGAAATAGGCGTATTGTTATCTAAAACGATAAAGTGTCTCACTCCTTCATGTAAAGTGTAATAGAAAGTTTCAAAGTAGGTATCTGTGTTATTTTTCGTTCAAATACTGTCTACCTATCTATTTAATTTCTTAATCTCTACTTTGCACGTTTTACAAAACTATATCTAGTATCTAGTTATTTGTCTGTGTTTGACATACCTACGTGTTGAAGCATGCTAGATGTGTGCTTGGAAACTTAAAATTGTATTGGTTAAAATATTTTTTGATGGACAGCTCATGTCTTGCCGGTTATTTAAATTTACACAGATGTTTTTTCCTACAATAGCAGTCGTGTACATAATGTACTAGATATTTTATGTCACCAGTCTGAGTATATGTTGTTGGGTGTAAATAAATATTTTAAGATTAACGTAAAAATTGTTTAGAAAGATGTCTTCAATATTAACAATATCTTTTATTATAAGCTTTGGCTTATTAGAAAGTGCTACCGGCTTAGGCGAAATTATATATGCAATTAACGCTGGTGGACCTGCACATACTGATATATATGGTATTCATTACGAGAAAGATCCCTTGCAAGGAAGAGTTGGTACGGCATCTGACTACGGAAAACAGTTTGTGATGATTGGAAGAGTCAATTCTAAAGACGAAAGTTTGTACCAGACTGAACGGTATCACCACAGTACCTTTGGGTATGACATTCCAGCTAATAAAGATGGTGAATATGTATTGGTTTTAAAATTTAGTGAAGTGTACTTCAATGCTCCCAATATGAAAGTCTTTGACGTTGTTCTTAACGGAGATCATACAATAGTAGCAGACCTGGACATTTTTGACAAAGTAGGCCGTGGAGTAGCCCATGATGAGTATATACCATATTCTATTAAGAATGGAAAATTATACTACAATGATGAAGAATCTGACATAAGAGGTGGAAAAATCAAAGTTGAATTCATTAAGGGTTACAGAGATAACCCAAAAATTAATGCTTTGTATGTTATGAGAGGAACAATAGATGAAGTTCCAAAGTTACCTCCTATAGTATGGCCAGAAGCTGACACTGAGGCTGAGCCAATTGAGGAAGTGGAAGAAAAAAGCACCAAGTCTCGTCGAGCGAGTGGACCTAGACAACCTGATCCATATTCTATGGATGATAACTCTGTGTTAATCCCTGTGTTTATCACAATTGGTGCTTTCATCCCGCTAATATTTTGCCTTTGCAAATTATAATAAATGTAATATGTTGAGTTATTGGTGGTAATACTCAGTATTAATAAATTGTCTGATTCAAATTTTTTATTGATGGTGTTAAAAATTTTGGTATTGAATTGAATATTATTTATTTTAAAGTAATTTTATTTTCATTTTTTAATTATATATATGAATATGCTGGTATTTCCACCACCAATATATTATTATTGTTAATTTATCTGATGCTTGTGTGTTTTGTTCTGAGTTTTGTATGATGTAGCTTTTTTAATTTAATATTTAGTTCACTAAATTATATACAATTTTCCTAAATTATATATGCTCAAGCCAAATAGTACAAATGGAATTACTAGTGCCCGTCCCTCATAAGATATACATATAACAGACAGGGTAAGGGCATGCCAAAGATCCCTTTTAATTGTTATCAAAGAAGTAGTGTGTTTGAATATATGCTACTCCAATAATAGACAACATTTAAGGTAAAATTAGCAAAAGAAGCATTTTCTGCTAATTAATCAATTTGAAAAAATGAAATGTTACTAAAATTTATAGTTTGAGTTCATTTACCCTAAAAAATTTATTAATTCTTATATTGTATGTAGTGAGTCACTCAAACAATTTGCTTCAAAACACTTTTTGTAATATGAACTAATAGTTTGTTGTTTATTTTGCCTCCACTAGCTATAATCTAATGAAGTGAACCATTTTAAATAAAGCAACCATGTTTATAAGATGTTTATAGTGATTCATCTTTAACATGTCTCTACCCTTCAAACTAGTTATAAGCACTTATTCATTGCAAATGCACATATGTAAATAAATTATTTTAAATTTATTTTTTTTAACAATAAACTGACTTCAGCTGTTGGGTATCATCATCTATACTTATAATAAATCTGTAGAGAGGTCAATTCTGTAACTGGAATATATTTCCAAAATAACTATCAGGGGGTGATTAGGGATCGATACTGATGCCAAAAATGCAATCAGTAAAAATTTTGTCTGTCTGTCTGTCTGTCTGTCTGTCTGTCTGTCTGTCTGTCTGTCTGTCTGTCTGTCTGTATAACCGTTATAGAAACAAAAACTACTCGACGGATTTTAACGAAACTCGGTACAATTATTTTTCATACCCCTGGGCTGGTTATAGTATACTTTTCATCACGCTACAATCAATAGGAGCAGAGCAGTGAAGGGAAATGTCGGGAAAACGGGAGAAGTTACTCCATTTTTTAAGCTTTCGTCGCGTGTGCAACCTTGATGGTTAAAGCTACACAGAAATCATGTATGACGGAAATGTTCTCCTTAACATTATATAAAAAATATCCCACGACAGCATATGTCTATCTTTTATGGTTGACTCACAATAACACGTGTAACTCCCGATAGCTTAGCAGTTCGAAGCTTTCTGGTTATATTTGTCTACTCCTACGTTTATATCACTCTCAGTCATCCCTAAATAAAAAAGTAAATAGTATTAACCATTGTATAAAAAAAGAATCATTGAAATCGGTATAGAAACACCAAAGTTATATATGAAATACGCTAATAATAAGCCATCGCGCGTGAATATTGAATCATGCTATAGGGATTATCACTACATAGTATAAAACAAAGTCACATTCTTTGTTTGTCCCTATATCCCTATGACTGCTTAAATCTTTAAAACTACGCAACAGATTTAGATAGAGTGATTCAAGAGGAATGTATAATAATATTCATTATGGAGTAGAGAAATACTGTAATTTTTGACGTTTCTTATGTGATGTCATAAAAAAATCCTTTTTTTTTGCTTACATTGCAAACGCAGGCTAAACCCTACGAGATTTATCAAAGTGATGTACTAAGTATTTGTACACATTGAAAAAGTCTACAGAAAAGTCCGCTATGGTATATGTCTATCTCTCATGGATAACCCACAATAGCATTTTTTGTCATTAACTTTTATACGAAAAATAATGCCTTATTTTCGAAGCAATTTTTATACAATATAGCATTTATTCTTATCCAATTAAGAACGTTAAATACATTGTTGATTTAATATAGATCAATATGGCCGTTTACAGCATGTAATTTAAATGAACATTTTCGAAGATATCACAGATTTAAAATCCCGCGAGGAGGCCGCGCTTCGCCCTATAGCACTTCGAATTTAGCAGCGATCGGACGCGCAACTAAATGTCGCTCTTTTAAGAGTAACCTCTAAAGAAAACATGTTTGTATTGTCTAATGATAACAAAGCTATGAATGTTGTATATAAAGACATTCTGTAATTAATTTTAAACATAAAATATATAGGGAAAAATGTAAAATGTAAATATGTAGTATATGAATTTAGACATTCCAAAGATAGCAGGAAATCTTCTTGGTATAGGGAGAGAGAATTGTTTTTATCCAAATTTAACGCTTGCGGGCCACGGGCAGTAATGAATAAATCAAAACTACTGGATTGATTTTAATTATTTTTTTCACTGAGTGACATAGGCTATATATTTTATACCCGTGCGAAGCAGGGTAGGCCGCTAGTTAAAACTATTTGAATACTCATTATATTGTTTATTTTCATGCTTTAATCAGGTGTTAAAACTCCAGTACTGTGTAAATTATTGATTTTTTTTTATAATGAGAATAGAACACTTAAGTGATAAAAAAGTAACCACATCTTTAAACAAATGACTAAACGTAAAATTAATAGGAATGCTTCACTTTAATGATAACAGAAGAAAATGTTTAAAATCGATACCAAAATTTGTAATGTGAAACAATAAAACGATTTGGCAAAAACATCAAACAATGTTCTCCAAATCGGCACACCCCCAGACCACGAAACTATAAACAAGAAAATAAAATTAATGCCCGTCGCCGGGAATGCCTATATTTATAACTTAACAAGTGTTATTGATAATGCAAAGTAAGTAAATACGTAATATTTACTAAACTAGCTCTCTGCCTTCCAGACTTCGTCCACTGACAACAAATGCTTCGTGATGATTAAAAAAAGAACGCAAGATTAGCGACGGCGGAGCAATCTATTCTGTTTAAAATTTAAATAATAATTCCGTATAGGAATACTCAATAATAATTTACCTACCTTACATATACGTCAAAATTAAAAACTCAATATTATAATAAATTTAATATGAAATTCATTCTTGTTCTCTTAGCATTAAATTTTAAATGTGACAGTCATTATTATTTTAACTTAATATTACATTAAAACTAATAAATAACCTAAAAGTAGATTATAAGTTGTCATTACTCTTGTTTTCTCTTCTTTTTAATTTTTGAGACAATTTTACAAGTCTTAGTAACCTGTAAAAAAAAACGTTTATTGAGTTTTAAATAACAACATCGACGCATGAATACATTTAAAATGCCATCAATCAATCAAGCCATTAATCGTCTTAATAAATAAAAATAAATAATTTGACTTAGTACAGGACAACTAACTGATTTAAAAAATCTGAAATAGGTATATTACGCCATAAACCATGGTAACACCATTTAGTCATAAAATGGTACAAAGTATCAATAAAGAATTTAAAAAGATAATTTCATGTTACACGATACATCATAAAAAAACCATATTACAATAAAGTGCCTTATTGCATTAATTATAACTTAATTTTCGAAATGTTTTAAATACAATTTTTTTATTACAGGAGAAAAACCACGAACGAAACGGTTGAACAAGTTTATGTACAAGTGTTTAAGATTGTTCTTAATTCTCAGTTCTGTTGCTTATTAATTAAATATACCTACAGTACCTGGGTGACTGAGGCTTGCTCAGTAATTTTTTTTAAAGATATAAAAAAATGAAAATTGAATAAAAATACAGACATACAGCCTACATGCTGAATTTCATGAAAATCGTTGGAGCCATTTCTGAGATTCAGAAGAAAAAAAAATTACATTATTTATCTCATTTAAAGATTAAAGATAACTTGGTTATGTAACGGAAAATAAATCTTTTTAAAGGTGACAGTTTATAAAATATCGAATCAGACTTTTTTTATTTGGATATATTGAAATGTCGGTCGGAACAGAAACCGGCTTTTACAAACAACGATAGCCGCTTTTTTTAACGTTTGCTCTTATCAAATTTAATCATTGCTAAAACTTTACTTACGCATTTCCAGTAGTGTGTAGTTTAAGTTGGCATTCCCCTTTTTGATTTAAAATATACCCCTTTCTGCAGATTTTGGGTGTTGAATTTCGAGTAGACATCGTATTCTCAGTGGTAACATTTTCAATAGGGATATGTGATACATTTGTTTTACTTGTGGTATCTTTTGTAGGAATTATTGTTGTGGCAGTAAATTCCAGTGTTGTTATCTCATTCTTTATTGGTGATATTGTGTACTCTTGTTGTACCGTGTTGACATTTGTAGAATTATCGCTCATAACAATTTGGTCGCTAACCGCACTTGCAGTCGTAATGTTTAACGGTTTTGGGGTTGTTCGATTTTGTGGTTTTATTGTTAATTCTGAATAATCATATGTATAGTCGTAGTTCTGAAACAAATTATATATACTAATAGATTTACAGGAAAAAAGATATTCAAGTTTCGATAACTGTTTTTGATATACCTGCTAATAACTAATTTATTTATCAACATAAGATCACTTTTCTGTTATTTTAGCTAACTAGGACTAATATTTACTTCGACATGTACGTCAATTAAGATTTATTAATCAGTTAACTTACCATTACTGTAACTTTAAATATCAAATTTGTGATGTGAGATAGCGTGATATGTACAATTAATTTAATACATAATAAAAACTTAGTTAAAAATTATTAAACAACATTTAAAAGACACGTAACTGAATAAAAAATATCTTACCACATATTCTTCTTTATCGTCTTTAAGAATACCGAAAATTTCAATATCTTTAAGATCAACTTGAACATTAACATCTCCGGTTTGCCGCTGGTCATATCGTAAAGAGTTTGCATTGCTCGGTAGACGAAAACAAAGGAAGAAAAATATTAAAATCATTTCGAAATAAATATACAACTTTCTGTTTATACATAAGGTCGATCCGATCGAGTCCCACGAACCTGATCAACTGGCCGAGCCGTATTGCCTGCCGCCCTGCATGTTATGTGGTCAAAGTTATTTCCATCAACATAACAGTTATTTCAAGTAACTGTGAGGTCGATAGCCTCCGCTAGTGCACTGCGTCGTTAGATTGCGCTAAGACCACGAATAATTTGTAAAGCTATGACTTTGAAATTCAAAAAATTACTCTTTTGAACATTAATTGTTCAGGATGCAAAATCGTTTAGGAGGCAAACTCGATTATACTTTTACTGACCTTACACAATAAAAATATTGGCCAGGGTTTTTTTATTTTTAATCTTAATTTTGTAATAAATATAGGTAACCAATTTTGTAGGTATTGTTTTTTTTTTATGGGTGAATTAAAAAGTGTTTTACTCGATTGGTAGGCAGAAGTCAGAACTATTCCTTTTTTAACTGAGGTAAATAATATATAGAACTCTTGTGGGGTACGAAAGTTATCAACCAAATGTTTTAGAACTCTTTATATGGTGTTTTGACTATTCTGCATCGTATCTAGCAAATTCTATCTTCATATTACTTCGCCATTTATTCGCTGATATATATTATGATCATCATCCTCCTGCCCTTATCACAATCAAGTGGGGTCGGCACAACATGTTATAAACATACTGTCACATGATTTGGCTGCGTTTTTACGACCGGCCGACTGCCTGACGTCAACTTACCCGAGTCGTATTTTACGATCCCTCGGTAAGAAAGAGGGTGGTCTATTTTACTAAACTGGATACCTCACGGTGGGTCAACTTACCTTAGTCGCCTTTTACGACACCTCGGTAAGAAATGAGGTTGGTCAATTCTACTCAGCCGGATACCACACGGCGGGTCGACTTACTTTAGTTGTCTTTTACGACACCTTAGTAAGAATTGAGGGTGGTACTATTCTATTCAGCCGGATACCACACGGCGTCCGCTGATATATATTATGATATTCCTTATATATTAAATATCTAATTAAGTCTTCCTCTTTTTCTCTACGATAATTATAGCGTCACCTATTGTAATCTAATACTCTTGAAATATAATTTATTTCCTGTAAAAAATATTTATATTAGATTCTTTTTTAGGACGACCATATTAATAAAGTTACTATTTAATTAAGTAAATTAAGTCTCTTAATATTACGTAAAATGAAGAACAGAAGATGCTTAGTAACACATTTGACAGCTGTCACTGTCACTAATCATAATGTTTTTACACTTTATTTACAAAATAATTGATTGCATTATGTTATTTTCTAAACATAATGAATACAGTTAAATATTTTTGTGCTATAGTTTTATAACTTTATTATATAATACATATTTAATTGAATATTTGAATCATTTTCTCCTAAGAAATGATAAAATTTTGGAAGAGTGCAGGTTTGCTTAGTGAACGTCGTATGTATTTCAATTTATTTTCAATATATATATAACGTTGGTTAAATATTTTTTACAGCAAAAGGTAAAACAGGCTGCCCAGTGCGCCCTCCGGAAACTTTGGAAAATAGGCAAATAATACTTTTAGATACCGAAGTTAGCAATGACGTCAATGGTAAATATTTCCTCAATTTCTTGATAGTTACAACACTACTCGAAGTCGTATATTAAAATTAAGATTTTTTCCAGACAAATCGAATATATTTGAAAAAAAATCGAAGTTATCTCTTAATTTACATGACATACTCATTGAAAAAACAGTAATAAAATATTTTACAATGTATATGGAAAATGTGGGCAAACTATATCTCATCAAATGTTGGATGGAGCTAGAACAATTTAAGTCACAATTATTATTAAACACAAATATAAATATTAAAGAAACTCCAAAAATAAGTCATACAAAAAGTTTGGATGAGGACACAAACAATACTGAAGTTGTAAAAGACTGTGAAAATTACATGATCCAAAAGTTGAGTTGGAGAGCAAGTAGTGACAACTTACGAAAAATCAAAAACGAATTTTCTGCCAGTTCTTGTGGAAATCTAGTGCAACATTTAGATAATTTTGATTGCTGTAATAATGTGACAAATGTTACCGACAGAGCTATAGACTTGTTTAAGAAATATGTGGCTTTAGAAGCCCCATATCAGTTAGATTTATCGGATGATATAAGAAAAACAATTATATCAAATATATGTCAACCAGAAGGTCACATAACTGAAGACTGCTTTAAACCAGTTCAAGATGCATTATTTTACCAAATAGACAAAAATTATTTTACAGCATTTCAAAATAGTCCTCTTTATATTAAATCACAGATAGATATATTGACTAGCGGATGTTTAAATCTTAAGGATATACTATATAACGATACAATATTGTTTTATTTTACAGAATTTTTAGAACAAGAATCCTGTAGTAATTTGCTTGAATTTTTGATAGCTGTTATGCATTTTCGAGACTATTTCAATGGAGACAATACACCTAATCTTGACCAAGTACAAGCCGATGCTATTGTCCTATATGATAAATACTTTTCCCTCCAAGCTACAAACCCTATTGGTTTTCCCACCGAAATTCGACTTAAAGTAGAAAGCGATATATGTAGTGAACCTATAGCAACCTGCTTCGACACACCTTATAGAATAATATATAAAACACTTAGTAAATATGTAAAATTATTTTTGGGATCAGAACTATATTACTCGTACTTGTCTGAAATGATAAAATCAGTGGAGCAGACTTGGTCTTCTAACTGTAAATCGCTTTCTGACTGCAGCAGTGAATTTAGTATTAGTACTCAGAATACTCTTTTAGCTATGGGTGATCCACATTTTCGAAAAAAACGAAACCACTCTGTACCTGATATGACCATTGATTCAAATCAATTGTACAATGCAGATGCATTATGGCAAAGAAAAAAACATGATGGTCTGAGTCTTGGTAGAATAAATAGTCTGGGAAGATTTGAATCAAAATTTGAACCAGATCCTGATAAAAAAGAAAAATCTGTCTTAAAGAAGATGGTCAGCAAGTTTGTGCCAACAAATCCCTCGAAGGTAGAAGAAGAAATGGCATGGCAGATCGCTCATATGATTGTTAAAGATGTAACTGATTTAACCATGGCTCCACCTGAAAATGACAATGATAATGTATAAGTATGTGATAGTAATGATTAAAAATATATTTTGTAAATAATCTGTTATAATGTATAGATATTATTAAGAATATATAAAATTCTAAATTATCTATTGGCACTTTTAATTTCACTTCAATTAATTAATTTCAATTCAGAAATTCACCTGGTCTTATATCAGATTTTGGTTTTGACCAAAGCCATGATATAATCTCTTTTATAGTTGTTGTCATCTCTAATAATGATCAGTTATAGGTTAATAATACTAACACTTATGATTATAGCTGGATTGATTATGTTGATCCTAAAACACACATTTGATTGTTGTGATTAGACATAACAAAATTATTATTTTGGATTTGCATTATAGTGTACAAAAAAAAATTAGCCATTTATTTGTAAGCAAATCCTCACTGGACTGGTAGGTCTCAATAAATGAACCAAATTAACTTATACTTTACAACTAATCTAAAGTTTACCATATGTATCGCGGTTAAGATCGAATTATTTATATCCAAGACCATACATATCGATTGCGTGGTCGATTCAATTTCGCCATTTTAACGCCAAATTTAGTAATTCCTCTTGTTCCTTGCTCATTTCAGGATTTTAAAAATCCAACTGAATCTTTTTTAATGGTCAACATGTGTTAATTGACATCAAGTTACATAAATTAATAGCAGTTTTTACTTATCAGAACATTAAATTTATGACATATAGCATGCCAGCAAGGTCATATAAGCTACTTATTACAAGTGCAGTTGCGTTTATTCCCATTAAAATCTCTGGAGAAAGAAAGTGAGCATTATAAGCCATGGTGGGATTTAGTTCTTCAGCTATGAAGAACCATAAAAAATTCTGAATTGAATACTGTAGCATACCATCCTCTCCAAATTTTATTATACAAAAATTTTGATACTAATACGAATATCCATTGTTTAATTTACACGAGATAGACAAAAATGTCACTCACTCAATCAGTGTTAAAAAAAGGCATGATAATTTTCATAATTCATACACAACATCAAAAATGCAAAATTTATTCATATAAGTAAATATCACAAAATGTCGACCTATTACTAAAACACCAATAACATATTACATTGTATCGTAAATATTTATGGCAGGCGGTATTGGCGACATTGGCAATCGAGGCGGTTCTGAACCAAGCAGTGGTGATTGTTCATCGTGAAAGGAAAAACTCTTTTGTAAGTTGGGCAATGTAGATCGAAAGCTCCTTCCACCAGGATTCCATTTTCGATATACTAAAGCGTTCAGTAAAGCCTGCATCGGGTTCAGTAAAGCCTAAAAAAATATATTACAAATATTATTATGAATGAAATAGTTTTGTAATGTACTACTGTTGGACTTCCCCCTCGAAGACAAAGATAAGGAGATTTGACCCAAGCTAAGTCTCCAATATGTTAGGCATATTACGCATCTGCTTTGCAATTCAAATATTAAAATGTAAATAGTGTCGCGTTCATCATTATCCAGCCCTTATCACACTCTAAGTGAGGTCGGCACAACATGTTATAAGCATGTTGTCACATGAATTGGCTACGTATTTTAAGACCAGCCGCCTGCGTGACGTCAACTTACCTTAGTCCTATTTTACGACACCCCAGTAAAAAAGAGGGTGGTCTATTCTACTCAACCGGATACTACACGGTGGTTCAACTTAACTTAGTCGCCTTTAAGGACACCTCGGTAAGAAATGAGGGTGGTTTATTCTATTTAGCCGGATTCTATTTAGTAATAACTTAATACTTGTGTTATAGGTAACAGAACTGGTAAATATGTTATAACTTCATAGCAATTAATATAATTATCATAAATTATTTCAAATTGAATTGAAAAGCACTCTTAAAATATATCATAAATTATGATTTAATTATGCAAACTATTTGTTATATTTGAACATCTACATTCTTAATTAGTGTAAAACATTAATTATACAAATTGCTTACCATTATATACCACAGTGTAATTATAACTGTCATAGGCATGTTGAACCACATTGTCCATATTAAAATTCCATTTATAAGATTCGGTAGCCAACACACATAAAAAACTGCGTTTATGAGAAAAAATTTCAATCGTAATGTGTCTACAACTCTCCGTTCTTTACTTGTGAACTGCAATTATAACAATAATATGTAATTTTAATTATTTTAATATAATACCCTTATCCCACTCTCAGTGGGGTCGGCACAACATGGTGTCGCATGATTTGGCTACGTATTTTACGACCGGCCGCCTGCCTGACGTCAACTTACCTTAGTCGTATTTTACGAAACCTCGGTAAGAAAGAGGTTGGTCTAGTCTACTCGACCAGATGCTACACGATGGTTCAACTTACCTTAGTCGCCTTTTAGGGCACTTCGGTAAGAAATGAGGGTGGTTTATTCTATTCGGCCGGACACCAGACGGCAGCACTTTATTTAAAAAGCCTGTGTTTTAAATTTCTTTACTAGGAAATGAAAAATCGGAAATATAGGTAGTGAATCTGTAAATTTTTGTTAACACTGACTTTATTTAAAGAAATTTTAAATTTGGACATGCCCGCGTCCATCGAATCAGCTAGTACTCAATAATTACAAATAAATATATATGTAAATGATAGATGTTGTAGGTAGCTAAGATTGTAAAAGCGTTCAGGCAATATAAATTAATAATAAATAATATGCCACTAATCAAAGACTTTGCAGATTAAACATATCCCTTAAAAATGTATAAATTATAAACGGATGGGTGTGATTACAGTCATTAGGGAGTATTTTCTTAAATCGTACTAATATTATAAATGCCAACGTTTTTGAGTATGGATGTATGTTTTTACTCTTTCACAGTAAATCCGCTCGACCAATGAAATTTGACACAATTATTCCTTATACATCAGAGTAGACATATAGACTATAGAATCCTCTTCTGCTCGAATAGGATGACATTGAAAAGCACTATCTATTATTAACTTATCACGCGAACGAAGTTGAGGGTAAAAGCTAGTTTTATACATTCATAATTAATAACTTTCAAAACGATTGAAGTACCTGAGCTAATGGCAATGCTACAGCCATTTCAATCTTCCGACTTGCCAAGACGTATATAACAGGATTAACTATCATCACTGTAGCGATGGGCAGATATGTAACACAGTAATTTGGCAGTATTCTTAAGAATGCACTTGAGAGTGAAGATATATCGTGACATCTGAAAAAAAATTAATTAAAATTATTTTATTTAAAATATTATAATTATCATATATGTAAGCTGTGGTAGCCCAGCGGTAACACCGTGCGACTCTTTCAAGGAGGTCACGGCTTCAAACCCGAGCAGTCACAAATGAGTGTTTCTGGTAAAAAACCTTGTGTCTAATTGATAATTGCAATTTTTCACACGCTTTTCGGTGAAGGAAACATCGTGAGGAAACCTGCATATCTGTAGAGAATTCTGGAGACATGTGTAACCTACCAATCCGCATTGGAGCAGCGTGGTAGGTCTTAGCTCCAAACCTTCCCTCCAAAAACGGAGAGAATAGAGGCCTATTCCCAGCAGTGGGAGAGTAACAGGCTGCTACTTACTTACTTTAATGTCCACGTTACTTATGTAAAAAAAACCGAAGTACATTTTGATTAGTTTTATTTCGGCGAATATTGATAAATGAATTATATTTTCAATAATCAACATTCATAGTACTCATCCGAGGATGTTTGTTAAGCGATCATTTTCCAATAACCCCATACGTTTGGTAATGTCAGTATTATTTAAAGATTTTTTTTATTTAATAGTATCTTTCAACATCCATTTCTTACCGAGGTGTTGTAAAAGGCGACTAAGGTAAGTTAACCCGCCGTGTGGTATCCGGCTGAGTAGAATAGACCATCCTATTTCCTTACGAGGTCTCGTAAAAGGCGACTAAGGTTGACGTCAGGCAGGCGGCAGGTCGTAAAAAATGAGCCAAATCGTGTAACATGTTGTGCTGACCCCGTTTAGAGTGGGATAAGAGCAGGAGAATGATGAGTATCTTATAACATCCATAAATACATATTTGTATTGTAATAAAAAGTTGTAAGTACTATAATAGATTTTGAAATGCGATACAGGGTTGTCCGTCCCTGAAGTAAGTACTTTTAATGCTTGTTATGGGGTTACAGAAAATCACTGAATATAGACATATATAATTTTAAATAACTCATAAATACACCAAGACTTAAAGAACTCTAACAAACTGTAGAAATGTTGGCCCACGGCGGGAATCGATCCCGCGACCCACGGAGTTGAAGGCAGGGTCACTGACACGTCCGCTAATGCCAAATTTCATCAATATTGATCCGGGGTATAACCCGTGATAGCGTAACAGACTGACAGACGGACTTTCGCATTTATATTATTAGGGATCTTAAATAAATTCTTATTTTGAAATATACTTACGTGGCATTCGGTATGTATAAAATAGATAATCCAATGCTAGTGGTAGCTGCCGGTACACCCCAAGCCAAAGAATGGTAAAGAACAGTATGAGAGTCAACACCTTTTATCGAATGCCATGTGTCAATCGCATAAAATAATGTCCAAAACCAAGTTGCTGTGTAGAAATACTGAGTCCAGGCCTTAAAACCGTATTGCGTATTTAAAATATGGTCTTCACATTGTAAGCAACTAGATTAATTAAATAATACATACACAGTAAAGCAAATGCACACTGACACTTTCCAAACACAATCGAATGAAGTCGCAGTTACAACCAGTCAAAATGTCGCAAGAACGTTACATCTTCCATGTATAAGGATAGGAAATGTGACTTTATTCTTCGGACAGGGCGATTATATATATAAATGCAATATTATATTTATTTATACATTTGAGAAAGTATAAATCATCATCTTCCTGCCCTTATCCCACTCTAAGTGGGGTCGGCACAACATGTTATAAACATGCTGTCACATGATTTGGCTGCGTTTTTACGACCGGCCACCTGCCTGACGTCAACTTACCTCAGTCGTATTTTACGACACCTCGGTAAGAAGGAGGGTGGTCTATTCTACTAAACCAAATACCACACGGTGTGTCAACTTACCTTAGTCGCCTTTTACGACACCTCGGTAAGAAATGAGGTTGGTCTATTCTACTCAGCCGGATACCACACGGCGGGTCGACTTACCTTAGTCGTCTTTTACGACACCTCGGTAAAATATGAGAGTGGTCTGTTCTATTCAGCCGGATACCACACGGCGGTTTTTCTCATTCCTAGTATCCAACTCTTTTAAACAAAAGACAAAGTTTAAGGCAAAAGATAATCATAGATCCTTTTTAGCTTACAGTTGTACTATGAGACCTTTGAAAGAAAGAAAAATACTGTTTAGTTTTTTCAACGAAAGCTTTGATATAATATAAATAAAAAGGATATGATGGACGTTGGCAAATAGAGTGATTATAGATCTGCCTATGAGTCCCCTACACTAGGAAAGACCTATAACTGAGAGTGTCAGAATAAATAATGAAAGGGAAGATTAGATTCGTATACTATCTTTGTCTAATTACACATAAGAAACAGATAATAAGCCTTATTTGCGTACTATAAGTACGGAAAAGCTTGTATCGTTGCGTTATAAATAAAACAATTATGCCATTAATGAAAGTTTATTAACTATTGAAGAATTTTGATTAATAAAACAATATTCAAATTTTTTTAGTGAATTTATGGTGAAATCGATCGAACGACATTTATCAATGAAAGGAGGGTGGTCTATTCTACTAAACCAAATACCACACGGTGTGTCAACTTACCTTAGTCGCCTTTTACGACACCTCGGTAAGAAATGAGGTTGGTCTATTCTACACAGCCGGATACCACACGGCGGGTCGACTTACCTTAGTCGCCTTTTACGACACCTCGGTAAGAAATGAGGGTGGTACTATTCTATTCAGCCAGATACCACACGGCGTTTGAGAAAATATAAATATTAGATGTAAAATATCATTTTACTATCCACCCTCCTTTTAAAGAAAGGAGTAGAGTTGAAACCCATCAGGTTACTCTAAAGTGCATAAAAGGTTACCCTTATATCCCTTTAATTCTCCAGAAACATACAAGTTTCCTCAAGATTCTTTTTGTTGATAGAAAAGTACAATATCATTATCAGATCAAAAATATTCTCAACATAAATTACCATAGAAAACTTCTATGTGCCTGCCATGTATTGGAACTTGACAGACCTTTTAGGAAGAGTCATGCTATCTCATCATATGGCCAAATGACTTCCTGCATACATGCTAAGACTCAGTGTGTACTAAGTAATGGTTATTCAACTTTGTCTCTCATGATTTTCAAAGAAATTAATATTTTTGACAGTATATAGCAGAAGTAATGAAAATATTATTTTGCTATAATACACAATTTATCACAGATTATAACAAAATAATATTTTAATTACTTTTGTATAATGGACCTCCACAAAAGAATGCCTATTTCTAAAAATTATTTGGTATATAGCATTCGATTGTACCTTCCTCTGTGGTATACAATAACCTATATTAAAAATACAGCAGACTCATAAAGAAATTTAAAAATATCTATAAAATATTTCCATCCAACACATTATCATTCAAATCAAGCTAGTTTGTAACCTATATACACTAGGGAAAGATGATATTTCATTGTACTAGTAAAGGTCACATTTTGCTAATTTTTAGATAATTTGCAAACTAGTCCACTAATTTTAAATATATATTCATAAATTAAATACTATACTATAAAACATATATTGCAAATTTTTGTACCCACAACTTCGTTTGCATTCACTTCAGTTTTTCTTAGAATATGCTTTAGAATACCCTCAATAATACAAGTTGTTCCTATTCCCAATGTTAAAATGGGAATTTTGATTCTTATATGTTACCCCAGTATGTAAGCTTCAGTTGTACCACATTTCAACTATATTTCTCCAGCCAATTCACAGTGAAAGTGTAGAAGACAGCCTGATCGACTTTCACATGTTTGATATTAGTACGGATTAAAGATATTTAGATAGATCAATAGTGATTCATTGATTTAACAACTGTGAAACTGTAATGTTAAAACAAATTAACCTAAATTTTACTAATATTATATATATAGAGCAAATCAATAGAACATATAGGTACACTTAAGACTTATGTACCAGCATAGAAAACTTTCAGTTTATATACAAAATAATATAAGCATATATCTTGTAACTATTACTATTTACTACAATATTTTGTTGGATTATATGTTATATTTTTAAAAAATAAATATAAACTTACTGATATTATACTGCAGAACAAAACACTGACATCATCATTAGGCATTGGCATAATACTTTCATACTGCAACCACAAAGATGATCTTACTAGAACACCTGAAATTGTGTAAAAATTTACAATAACCATACACCTTTGCATAGATTTAATATATAAAACCACATAATTGTTCATATTATTAGATTTCATTGTCAATATATCCTTCACAATGTAGTATAAAGAAATACATTCTGTTTGTTGGATGCCATAGATATAATATTTTTTAAGATAAATTAATACCCATCTATCAAAGTCTATCATATTTACACCATCTGGTGTGAATGACACCCATAGAAAATCTATCTCGGTTCAAATGTTTTAAAGCAATCTTTTCAACAAACATTGTAAAAACATAGCTTAAGCACATCTACTATGAACTCAGCATGTATGTAACAAGAATGTTTAGACAAATGAGGAAGTGGGTGATTTGAAGTATTAGAGAGTTTCATGAGTAAAATAATAAAGATCTGTTCTCAGAATAATATTCATTAAAGGCATCATCAACATTATCAGCCCACTTTAGTCCACTGCTGGACAAAGGCCTCTCCGATTATTGGCCACTTAGCCCATCCTGGGCTTTCTGCTTCCAACCACCACTGCCCGTTGCCCTACGTATGTAGTCACTCCATAGAGTCTCAGGGCGTCCTACACTATGTTTACAGTACATTTACATTAAAGACATAACTAAAAATATTCTTACCGAGTGATGCCATTAAGTCTGCTACAGCCAACCAGATAATTATACGACGACCTCGGGTAGATGTAAAATTCTGTGGTCTAAAGCCAATGTGATAAGTACTTCTAGGAAAAATCTGTGTGAAAATTTAATAATTATTACTTATAACTATTGAGTTAAATCTCAAAAAAAAGGTACTTAATATAGATAAGGACTCTGATTCCTATATTTCTATATCACTCTTGCAATTATAATGAATATGAAATTGATTTAAAGACCATTACAGAGTTGTAATAAAATTTATAACAAAATACTCAGTCCAAAATGAATACACATGTTTAATATTACCTGGTACAGAGAACCTAGAATTCCAATTGATGATGACACTAGACAAACCATGTTATAAGATTGAGTATTGAACTCATCCATAATTTTTATAGCCATGTCTTCACTATTTCCACTCTGATGGCAACAAAATGTTTGTATGGTAGGATCAGACATTTTAATAAAAATATACCGTATGGTAGTTTAGAAGTGAGATGAACTCTGGGTAATAATAACATAAATCGTAATGTGATTATTCTGTTACGGAATTAGTTTAAGTCATTCTGAAATTAAATTATTAACCAATCTTTAGTTTGTTTTTATCAATTGTACTTGTAATATAATCTATAATATTAAACGTACTCAATTTATATATTGGATAATACTTTTTCTATATTTCTTTTCATTGCTACTTTAAACTGAGACCAAATATTGGACAAATTTATCAGAATAAATAAAAGATAAACAATCAATAAATAATGTCACATACTATTTGTTGTTAACCTTGATCAATTTGAAAGTTGAATATATTTTAACTGTTGTTTCTGTGTAAAACTTCTAGTCTGTGGTAGAAATGTGAAAATATTTTTTTTTTATCAAAAATTGAATTAAAAAAAAATCGATCCTGTTTTTCTTTCTTACTCTTTTCCTTGTTTTTTTAAGATTAGATGTGCATTGTTGGATGAAACCAATCTAACTAAACTACACATTTTATTCGAATTTCACAAAAAGCGCATCTGTTATTATTTCTTGGTAGTTGTAAAAATCGTTAACTTTTTCTTATCCCTTGTCATTATCTTTCTGCCCTTATCCCACTCTAAGTAGGGTCGGCTCAACATGTTATAAACATGCTGTCACATGATTTGGCTGCGTTTTTACGACCGGCCGCCTGCCTGACTTCAACTTACCTTATTCGACACCTCGGTAAGAAAGAGGGTGGTCTATTCTACTAAACCAGATACCACACGGTGGGTCAACTTACCTTAGTCGCCTTTTACGACATCGCGGTAAAAAATGAGGTTGGTCTATTCTACTCAGCCGGATACCACACGGCGGGTCGACTTACCTTAGTCGTCTTTTACGACACCTCGGTAAAATATGAGAGTGGTCTGTTCTATTCAGCCGGATACCACACGGCGGTTTTTCTCATTCCTAGTATCCAACTCTTTTAAACAAAAGACAAAGTTTAAGGCAAAAGATAATCATAGATCCTTTTTAGCTTACAGTTGTACTATGAGACCTTTGAAAGAAAGAAAAATACTGTTTAGTTTTTTCAACGAAAGCTTTGATATAATATAAATAAAAAGGATATGATGGACGTTGGCAAATAGAGTGATTATAGATCTGCCTATGAGTCCCCTACACTAGGAAAGACCTATAACTGAGAGTGTCAGAATAAATAATGAAAGGGAAGATTAGATTCGTATACTATCTTTGTCTAATTACACATAAGAAACAGATAATAAGCCTTATTTGCGTACTATAAGTACGGAAAAGCTTGTATCGTTGCGTTATAAATAAAACAATTATGCCATTAATGAAAGTTTATTAACTATTGAAGAATTTTGATTAATAAAACAATATTCAAATTTTTTTAGTGAATTTATGGTGAAATCGATCGAACGACATTTATCAATGAAACACAACAGTGCAAAAATAAGTAGGAAACATTGTTAACACAGAGTCACAGTTTATTGATGTTCAGTTGTGTTAAGGGGTATAACGGTCAGACTATGCGTTACGCTGAAACAAGGATTGATAGGATCCCTAATATCCCCCGGCTCTTGAGTACAATTAGACACAGCTTCATCAGTATTTGTAATATTGTCAGTAGCAGCAAGTCGCAAAGCTGTTGGTTGATCGGAAAAATTCATTGTATTATTCACTGGAATGACGTCAGCCATTGTCCCATTCTCTATAGGCAAAGGATTGTCAAGAATAGGGGGTTCTGTTACGTTGTTTTCAGAAGCGGTACTTAAAAGAACCGAACAAGGAATAGTTGTCATAAATTCTTTAGCGGTCTTTGTAACGACCGTAATTGTACACTTTGTTTTATCATTTGTTCCATTGTTAATACTAATTTCCTTTACATCGGCTTCTGGCGTAAATGAAGTTGCAATTGAACAAGGTATGGCTATGATTTCTGTACTATTTTCGTTACTTATAGTAAGCGTACAATTCACTAAATCACCTAAAATAGGATCGACAACATTATTTGTATTATTACTTGGAGCTACTGCAACTGGTTGACCTCGATTATCGTAAATAACTGTATGATGGTGGTGTCCGGTAGATCTAGCCAAATTCCATAAAGCTAAGCCTGTTAGAACTGTTCCTATTCCCGCACCGGCAATACCTACTCCAGTTAAGGCACTTCCTGTGCGACTTACACCTCCGAAATTCCTCCCATTATTCACGTAATTTCCAAAAAACCCTGGTGTCTGTGGATTATACTGTCCTGGCCCACCGTAGGTACCATAGCTATGCCCTCCTTGTCCGAAATTTGTATATGGCGGGGGTGGACCTTGATGAGAACTGCTATAGAAACCATTTCCATTATTTGAGTATGGTGGTGGAGCCGCTTGCGGGTAATTATGATTATTACCAACAGCAGCGGGGTAATTGCTTCCACTATTTTGTTTGTTATAGTTTGCCGTATTTACTCCCTGATATGAGGCTACATTGGAACCAGATAATCCTGACCCTTGTGGGTATCCACTTCCGCTTGAGCTGGAACCACCGGATAGACCGTTAGAGACCGGATACGAGTGACTTGGATGACTATTATGCTGGGATTGAGGCGGATTATATGGTTCTTGTTTAGAATGGGAGGTCCCAACTCCGGAAGCTACGCTTCCTGAAAGTCCGTTTGAACCTGGATAAGAATGACTTGGATGATTGTTTTGTTGGCTTTGAGGAACGGACTGCTGGACTGGCATATTACTTCTTTGAACATCATGATAATTTGGTGATTGTTTGGGTTGATTACTGCCAGATAGACCAGTATGGCTCGACGGATATGAATGGCCTTGGTTGTTTGGGGTTGCTTGTTTCCAAACCTGATTTTTTTGAGCGGGTTTTTCCTGCCAACCAAATAAAGATGGTTTTGGCGCAGATGGTTGAGAGTAGCTAAACGATGTTGGCGCTGGCACCGGATTGGAATTAGTTTTTTTACCGGAACTTCGACCAGACCCTGAACTCCGACTGCGAGATAGTTTCTTCGCGGCACTGTCACTCACCACCACGACAAGCACCAACAATACAAAAAACAACGTCTTTTTCATCATCATCACTGTTTAAAAAATATTTCGTTTATAATTTTCACCTTAAGCCATAAGCTGTAACGTGTGTTTGGAACAATTGTTCTGCGTAGTATGTTTCTAGAACGTAGTCCTAGTCGGTCACCCCATTGCTATAGGTTCGTATAAATTATTATACTGGGGAGGTCTACCTTTGCATGACGCGCGCAATCAAATTATTTGTGTAAAAATCGATAAGTACTACGGAGCTACCTACTGACTAAAAGATGTAGAACCAAACTTTTAAAATTTTAAGTATATTATGGAGATATGATAACTTTATGATTTTTGGTGCTGAAAAAATTAGAGTAGGTATAGCTTTACATAGTTGACATTTTTAGTAGCCCTATAAAACGAAAATATCCATACCATACGTCGTTTTGTTATATCTCAAACGGCTTGACTTCTTAACAATTATCTCCCTATTTCGACCAATGTGTATAAAACCTTCACAAAATGTATACTAAAACTTCTGTGTGAACCACTCTGTCTATTAGTAAAAACTGCACGAAAATGCGTTCAATAGTGTTTGAGTTTATCGTAAACAGGCAGAGAGACAGACAGAAGGCGCGAAAAGAGGTTTTGTTTTGTCTTTTCACTTCAACACGCTTCATCCCTGTGCTTTCTGACTAAGCTTTTTACCACAAAAAAAGTGCTTGTGGAGTGGGTTAAGGTAGATATTACGGCATTACTAGAGATACATTTTCTAACTAAAATAATCAGACGAGATAAGAAAACGAAATCACATGTAATGAATGCGTTCTAAACAATATCAAAATACTTAAGTTACGCCCCGAAAAATAGTTTTATAAATAAATAAATATATGTGGCAATTACATATATGGTTCTGTGTTCTCAAAGTAACTTAATACTTGTCTTATGGGTGAAGACAAATGGTAAATATATACATATAGAATCTTAAATATATACATATGTATATACATCCATACTCGAAAAACCAACAAATTTATTGTAGAAAATGTTGGGAAAAAGTCGGGATTCAAACTCGCGACACGCGGAACTGAAGACACGGCCACTGCCACCTGCGCCTGCTGGGCTTTCGAATTGCTATCAACGGGAAAGTCAATTGTCATACATTCGGTGTTTTTTTATAATACATTCATTTTTCGGTACAAATAGTTTAACATTTGTTGCAACCAGTAGTACCACTGCGGCTAAGCTGCGGAAGTTTTATTTGCCTTTGTTACCGATGTAAACATGAAGGATTATAAATAATATAAACCTTATGCTTTTGACTTATGGTTCTAATTTGTAAGCTGTTGTTATGTCTCATCGACAATTTAACCAATTTTGAGTTACTCCAAGTCTCAATTGATAAATTGAGCGGGCATCTTGATAGTACATACATATAATAAAGCTACAAAAGTATAAAAATATATGGGTAAATTTATTATTATATTTGCAATAAAGGCAAAGTTCATACAATTTTGGAGGTAGGTATAAAATAATATACCTATATTAAAACTGCATTGAACAAGGAATACTCGTATTTCGACATACATACTACTACTGTTTACAATTTATAATGGGGGCAAAGCGTTATTTTTAGCCATTTTATTTAACATGACAAAAATTCGATCTATATATATATACATATAAATATACACACACACACATATATATATATATATATATATATATATATATATATATATATATATATATATATATATATATATATATATATATATATATGGTGGCGATCGGATTATTTAGAACTTTAAGAACTGTTGACTTCTTGAGGGGAATTCGAAACCAGACTGGGCCGCATGGCCGGACAGCTGCTTTTATAATAAATATAACTAGTTTTCTTTTTAATAACAGTCAATACAGCATAGTTTTTTTATTCGAAACGGTAGTTTTCAAGTGTACCCAATAATTTATAAATATAACAGTGATTTGTAAAAGGTTATCAGTACTATAGATACTGAAAGGACACTACTAAATATTTTCTACGCTAAGCTATAGTTCTCCGTATAATCTAATAAGCTTTAGATAGGATTTAATTAAAGTTACAGCAGTTTTCACGACATTAAATGCCAGATTGTTTTACGTACGGCGTAAAACAATCTGGCATTTAATGTATGCCCACCTTACGACTTACTCGTAGGTTTGTTAAAGAACTTGTATGGAGAGGGGCCTGAGAACAATAATTCTCAGCCTTATTACTAATATTAAGTTGGTCTGAGTAAAACTTTCTTTTTTTGCACGTTCTTATCTTATCGTGTCAATTACAAAGATAATTTTAATATATAAATGACTTTTGATAATCGATTTAAAATTTCAGTTGCTAAGTTAGGGCCTATGCATATGATGATTTTAGGCAATAATTTTTTATTAAGGTTAGACATACTCGTAACACTAATCTTAGAAGTATGCGTTTTAAGGCTCCACCGGCTTTAGATAGTATAACCATTGTTAAATAAACGTTTTATTTCTGCATTGGCTTAACCATTTGCTAGTGTTGACTATTGACTACATAAAATTGACTTATGTCTTATTACACCTTTTATGCATACATTGGCATACTAGGGTCAATCAGTATTTTATGCTCTCTGGCAAATAACCGATGAACATTCTCAACTGTTTTACATTGTGCTTTTTGTAAAGTTCAATTTTCTTGTCTAACGATTTTGTACCTGGGGTACGCGATCTATTTCCAAAATATTTCCCAGCAACATAATTAAAAATTTACATATAGGTAAATACTGTATAGAGCAGGCATATACCCAAAAAAACCAAATTTAATCGTTCAAAGTCTATCAGCAAACAAAATGTGTTACACGCGTATTTTTATGCTTTTTAAGTTACAAGTTCTTCCAATTCAAAAATTAATTATTCACATATTACATGCAACAAAACAATACTATAGTAACAAATAACAATAAAATGCAAGCATGTTTAAAATTTGAACGTTTCGCTCATGAAAAGTAGCATACGAAATAGTGAGTATGTGAGTAAGCCTTGACGTATAATTTTTTGGTATATCTGATATTCATCAATTATTCTGCAAATGTGTTGACATCAAATCTGATAATAGGATTAGCGCCTAACCGTGCCGTTTTGGGGTCTTAAATAAATTTAAAACATCAAATTTAACTCAATTTCAAACGTACTATAAATAAATATACATATTATATAACCTGGTGCAGTATTACAAGAATACTCGTTTCTCTATATGTAAATTGACTTGACGCTTGAGTAAATTTTTGATAAGAACATTTCTATAATCATCATCTTCCTGCCCTTATTCCACTCTAAGTGGGGTCGGCACAACATGTTATAAACATGTTGTCACATGATTTGGCTACGTATTTTACGACCGTCCGCCTGTCTGACGTCAACTTATCTTAGTGGTATTTTACGACACCTCGATAAGAAAGAGGGTGGTCTATTCTACTTAACCGGATACCACAAAGCGGGTCGACTTACCTTAGTCGCCTTTTACGACACCTCGGTAAGAAAAGAGGGTGGTACTATTAAATTCTATTAGTATATTCTATTCAGCCGGATACCACACGGCGTAAGAAAATTTCTATAATATCGGGGTATAAAAAATTCTTTTTTACGTACTGGAATAGATACAAACCATATAGTACATAGTTTACGGTATTTTGACACTCTTTGATGAAAACAAAGTCGTGGGATAAGTAGTAGTACATAAACATAAAATAAAAAATATTTAATAATTTAAAAACAAAATTCTTTTATCCCTAAAGATCTTACTTTTTTGTAGACTTCTAATTTATTTTGACAGGCAATGAATATGAGAACAATATAGATAACATATCAGAGAAACGTATTGTTCCATGATTTATCTATCTACTGTATATTATAGATAAGTGATAAATATAATTAAGTGTACTTTGGTTCAAACACAATACACAACACATAATACTTGTGAGCAGTAAAGGTCTTTGATTTACAGTCTGCATCAAAAATGATTCGAATTTTCCTTGCAATATTCACTTTAAGCGTTTGTTCAGCGCGTCCAAATGAAAATTTACCGCAAAACGTGATAACAGTCCCACCTAATTGCCCCGTTGGACAAGAATGGATAAATGGGGCCTGTCGAGATATTTGGAAAAGCGGTGTACCCATGATACCACAAATGAACGTGTAAGTAATATTTATATTATTTATAAATATTTGTGGATACATATCTAAATCAGTCGACGAACAAGATATTTAGGTGATTTCTTATGCGTCGTCTGATTTAATTTAAAAGCTAGCGTAATTTTAGAAAGACAATTCCGAGGTAGGTTTGTGGAAAAAGATGTTTTTTTATATTCGGACCGCCTTATTCAGAAGTTCCATCTTAGTCCTACTAATCCTACTAATATTATAAATGCGAAAGTTTGTGAGTATGGATGTATGTTTGTTACGCTTTCACGGCGTATCCGCTGAACCAATATTAATAAAATTGGCACAATTATTCCTTATACATCAGGATAACATATAGGCTATAGAAATTCTGTTAATTCTACAGAAATAGAATGAAATTAAAAAGCGCCATCTATTATCAACTTGTCACGTGACAACAATCCCCGTTTATAGGCTTCTATTTTCTGTATAGACTACCGCAGCGTCTAGGTGCTATATAAAACTACTCGTAGTTATATATTCAAAGATGAAAGCATTCCACATTGTTGTTTAAAATAAAGAAAATCAGATAAGTAGTGATTAAAATAATTTTATCACATTATAAATTTCCAAAGCTTCTAATCAATTAAAAACGTTGCAATAATATTAACGACGACAGTTAGTGATTAAGTTTTCATTAAAAATACCTAAAGAACTGTATTCTAGGAAAACCAGATATACGAGCATAATTAATATGTCTTATCAAAGAAATCTGTAAGTGAGCTAATTTACTTAAAGATATCAGTTGATTGGAAGTCGATAACTTATCTCTAAGTGCCAGTTTTTGTACAACGAATAAACACAATTAGCATAAAGTAATGCAACTATTTTGCAACAAGCTTTGTGCGTTGTGCCGTTGTTATTTCAACTCATTTGTAATATTGCTTATAAATAACGGTAGGACTAAACAGAGATTATTAAACTAAATTAAATAAGTGTGACAAAGAATTTGACAGTAGAAACTGATAGGTACTGCTTATGCTTAAACTTCTGCACATTCCGTTTCAAAGTTGTATCTGCCTAGATATAAGTTTGATGCAGTATTTGTACTTACTATTACTGCAATCTCTAAAACATGCTGTAATATTTCGTTAGGAACGTCAGCATTTATCGACTTGTTTTGAAGGGTTTACTTGTTAAAACCTCTTAATACGTCACGTACTAAGATACTTTAGATATTAATAATAAAATAAAATTTTCCTGTTAGAATTACTCGTACCACTATTACTATCATGTTGCGTCAATCGTGGAAGAATCATAATTAAGTTTTGTATAAACGATATGGACTATATCAAAATCTTCTTCTTCCTTTAAACCGATAGACGTTCACTGCTAGACATAGGTCTCTTTACGAGATCTGCACACCACACGATCCTATGCCGCTTGGATCCAGCGACCCTTATCGATCAGCGATCCAGTTCGTGTGGTGGCTATTTTTTGAAACTGCATTCAGATTGACTTTCTTTATTGACATTTGACTTGTACAGAACCATTTAGGACGACGTTACCAGGACGAAGGGCCTTCGAAGACATTACAATTGATAGGATTATATGAAAATGAGGTCGTCAGTTCACCTCGTGGGGGATCAACCGGCTTTGCGTTTTTCGATATACTAAAATTCCGCTATCAATTTTAGCTTTGCCACTACAGCAGTTCAAATACTTTTAAAAAGAGGCTAATAAAGAAAATCTACTATACTGTTGAAGATAACTTAGATAATAAGAATGCGTGAACGTAACTTCTCTTCGGCCAAGACAGTAATGACCAAATGTAACTAGTTATGAGAATTATATTTCGAATAGAGCAACCGCCGAGTTTCTTGCTCGTTTCTTCTTGGTAGGAACAGCTATTTGTTTTATGAGTTAATATTTTATTGCAGGCCTTCCGATAGTGATACAATGAACTTTCAAATTTTTAATATGGTGACGGTGCCACCAAACTGTCCCCCTGGTCAGCAATGGATAAACGGCCAATGCCGCGACATATGGAGGGGAGGTGTTTTAGCGTGAGTGTAATTATTGTAACAAATATCTTTTTTGAATATCATTACAATATTCACTTTCTATCGAGTATATTGTAATGCCGACTTAAACTTTTTGTATATCATATGCTATTTTATTATAATGTGCCTATTTTCAAATAGGAGTTAATAAATTATTCTATATCATCTAACGAGCTATTTTAAAATGGTTTATATTTCTTTTTTTTACATTTGATCAATATTTGATACGGTTTGACATTAAAGTTAATAAACTCGTGTTATTTGTCAGGCTTAAATGGCCTTTTAATCATCGAATAAAGTGTGTATTTAAACTATACTTTCTTAAAGAATGCATCATTGTACATCGATTTTTTTATATCAAATATTTTTTTACAGTTAACTCGGTAACAGAAAAAGAAATGTTTTCAACCCAAAGATTCTAATAATGTGGAATTTAAATAAAATAAATAGTTTTCAAAATTTATTTTGGTCGTAAGACAAGTATCACTTTTATAGTATAGATTTTATTCCCGCTTCAGTCATCGTTACTGTCACGTACGAACCTATGACAACAATGTTCATTTATAAGTAAAATATTATCGTGAACAATTTCTTAAATTGAATAAAATTAAATATCACCCATCAATTTTTGTAAGATCATACAACTCTTTTGCGTAATAAAATAATGTATAGGTATATTATAGTAAGAATAGTATTCGAAAAACAATACATATTGAAAAAAACAAATAAATTAATCATATAAATGTCCTGTTAAATATCACTATAGGTACCCACCAATTATTGTGATGAATTATAACCAATAGTTATTAAAATTAACTATTAAATTAAAGTCAATATATCATCGAGTTATATGAGATCAAGAACCTCCTCTTTCAGAGATTCGAAGGTTTTTCAAAAACTAATGGAAAATCTATGGACAAAAATTGGCAAGGTTCAAAATTTTAGGCCTACAGAAGATAATATAAAAGAATTTACAATACCCTCATTGCAAATTGAGGAAAATTCGTCCAGGAATATTATCAGCGTACCGAACCAATGCCCTGAAGGGTACAAGCTTGACGCACTTGGAATTTGCCGGAGAGAACTTTTATAACTTCATATTTAAATCAGCTGGTGTTAAGTGTAAATCCGATATTGGTAATGAGCTAAACTCTAATGCCCGGTTCACATTATTCCAGTCCAATAATACAGCGAATCAATCCATTCCAGTGCTGGACTGGATTATATCGTGTACATTATTTCAGTCATTAAAAGCTGTCGCATCTGTACCAATAGAATTCCACAAATAAAACAATACGTGTTCATTGTTTAGCGTGGTACTCAAGCACTGGATTCAACTAGATTGGCCGTTCACACTATTCCAGTGGCACTGGAATAGGCGAGCTGGAATGAAAAATAGAACGCCAATCCAGTCGACTGGACTGGTTTGATCACTGGATTGGTACATTCCAGTGCAGGTTCACATTATTCTAGTAGCATTCCAGCGCTGGACTGGAATTAAGTTTACTAGACATTATTAATTTACATTATGTATTCAAGTTATCTAATTATTTTAAAAAAATGTTTATTTTAATACATGAATAAATATATTTTGTATAGTTATCATCTTTTATTTTAACGACCACTGTTTTAAATGACTTGATATTCCTTTTTGATCTGCGAGTTTTTTAATTATAATAGTTAATAGACTGTGTAATAGCGATATCAAAAACTGATCGATTTTTATAGCAATATATTATTTTAGTGTTATAGGTAATCGATTTTCTAAAGATTATAAATCGTTTTTATTAATTAATCTCTTTTTTTCTTCCTTTTTTGTTTGTTTTGGATAGAATATGCGTTATTAGGTAGCAATGTAGCAATGTAGTCCAACTACGAATTTTAATAGAATTTCGCGTTTAGCGCATCTACGTTATTTTTTATTCGTACTAGGCCACTTCCATTAATCCTTATTCTAAAAAATTATTTAAATTAATATTAAACAAGCAGCTTTTCAAATAATCAGAAACTAATCGCTTTTTCGATTCAATTTAATCGATTTTTTAATATTCGACTTTTTCCAGTCCAACTCACAATAGTAACAACGTTATTACTACTTACTATATTTATTCATTTATTATATTATAGGATATTATTTTATATAGCCGTGTGGTATCCGACTGAGTAGAATAGACCACCCTCATTTTTTACCGAGGTGTCGTACAAGGCGACTAAGGTAAGTTGACGTCAGGCAGGCGGCCGGTCGTACCCAGCCGATACCCAGCCAAATCATGTGACAACATGTCAACATGTTGTGCCGACCCCACTTAGAGCGGGATAAGGGCAGGAGAATGATGACTAATGATAATATGATAATGATGAATACTTTTTTATTGATAATGAAACTATAGAAGTCTTCGTATATTATTTAATATATATTACGCTTTTATTACTTTTAATTTAATTTTTATTTTAGATATCTGAAGCTTCTAGTAAATAAAATTGAGGACATTTCAAGGCAAATGGAAAAACACAATGAAGCAAATTTTATTAATGGTTATGAAATGGCGCCATTAAGAATAATAAACATACCTAACCAATGCCCTGTAGGATACAGACCTGATGCCCTTGGAATTTGTCGAAGAATCTTTCAGAACAACTTTATTCTTTAATATTCACCGGCTACACGCATATGACAATTAAAATAAATAATATTTTCCCCTAAAGGCTTTGTATGTTTTAATTCATAAAGTGCGAAGAAAGAAGCAATTCGTTTTACCAAACTTAATTAGGTCAGAAATAAACTTAAAAATTAATAAGCAAATAGGTACTCATAATTAAAAATACAACCACATTTTTAGGGCTCATTCTGGATGATTAACTCCAGTGAGGCACCTATATATCTGCCCCCGCAGGTAGACTTAGTTCCTCCGCTTACTCTGTTAGTAAAATACGCCATTTAACCGATGATGGTAAACAGCATGACTTGTTTATTTTCACAGCATTATGTCATATGGAATAATGGCCGAAGCAAATCGGCCGATATAGAAAAGATTTTTTATTGCTTAAAAGAGAGCCATATGGGCTATCTATATATATATATTTCATTTTGCGAGTGTATATTTGGCTACGGATAATTAGTAATAATAAGTATAATAGTTGCTGATACTTTGTCCCGTTTAAAGGGAATATTTTGTCCAGTCCATATAAGCTGTGGTAGCCCAGCGGTAACACCGTGCGACTCTTTCGAGGAGATCACGGGATCGAACACGGGCAGACACCAATGAGTTTTTCTGTTAAAACTTATGTGTCTTATTGATAATTACAATTTATCGCACGCTTTTCGGTGAAGGAAAAACATCGTGAGGAAACCTGCATATCTCTAGCGTATTATGTGTAACCTACCAACCCGCATTGAAGCAGCGTGGTAGGTTTTAGCTCCCAACCTTCCCTCCAAAAACGGAGAGAATAGAGGCCTATTCCCAGCAGTGAGAGAGTAACAGGCTGCTACTTACTTACTTTAATGTCCAGTCAACTTTGAAGTACTCACCAACTTGCAAACTAAGGAAGTAGGAGTTTCAAAAATTTGACTGGTCCGTTGGCGCAGTGGGTAGTGACCTTGCCTTGAGCTCCGCGACTCGTGGGTTCGATTCCCGCCGAGGGCCAACATTTTCTATAAAAAGAATTTGTTCTTCGAGCCTGAGTGTAAATTTTTATTTAAGTATGTGTTTAAAAATTATATATGTATATATTCTCCAGGTGTTTCTCACCCATAACACGAGTATTAAATTACTTACTTTGGGGACAGACGACCGTGTTACACACACGGTCGTCTGTCCCATGTCAAATGTCCCATATAATCATTTATTATTAAATTAAAATATTTTTTTGCGACATTCAGTTCACCCAAACCTTTTGTTTCTAGATTGCTGGGCAAGTAAGTGTTTAACATCCTCCACAATAGTTTTTTGCTCAGCAATAGGAGATAATTTCAAACATCATAGCCGTGTGGTATCCGGCTGAGTAGAATACACTACCCTCTTCTTAGCGATGTGTCGGAAAAGGCCACTAAGGTGATTCGACCCGCCGTGTGGCATCCTGCTGAGTATTTTTATTAATTATTATTCAAATTCAAAACGATGTTTAAATAATCGATTCTTCTAAATCGTTTATTATGAAAAAATTATCGATTATTTTTTGACTTTACTAGTTTTTAGTCTGTCGTCAGTTATTGACATGGACGTAGTATATACTGGACGGCGCCAAAAGACGTTGCCGATCTTGCGTCTGTGTGTAAGCGATTTATCGTTTGTCTCTGTTCTTATCGCGAACTATACATAAGAGTGAAAGAGAATGTGATGAAGTTTGGCAACGTCGCTAAAAATGTGTCCAGTTGGTGACACCAAATGAGGCCATAACATTCTTATCTTATTCTTCGTATTCTTTATCCAAGGTTATTGATAAGAATCATAGACTATTAACTAAAATACTGAGAATTATTTTATGTAGTCTATGGTGTATTCACTACTCTATGGTGAGAATTTTATTTTGACAGTTGACACATCATTACAAGTTTATCCTATATTACCTACCTATCTAAAAATTTTCAAATATTTAAATCTAGTAATTAAAAACAAGTATCTATATTTTCTGCATATTTTATTTAATTAGAATTATTTGGTAAAAATGTCTAATTATTTAAGCTCTTTAGCCATGTACTAACAATATGGAATGAGTATTACGACTATCCTTGCCGACGAAATTCAACCACAATGAAATGTATAATTAAGTAAATATTATCATTTTTAAACAACACACAATGACTGAAGTTAAAGGAACGAAAGCTTTGGAATTATGGTGTAAACGGTTGGTGAAAGATTGTCCTGATGTCCGAATAGAAAATATGACAACATCATGGAGGAATGGAATGGCTTTTTGTGCTTTAGTTCACCATTTTAGACCAGATTTAATGTAAGTACGATAATTATAAGTATTGATATAAATATACTATTGATATATACCTGATATTTTTAGAAGAACTTTTAAGACTGTAGAGGTTCTCATCATAGTGTTTTAGTTAAGCTAGTGCAGATATATGGTAATTTATTTACAGAGACTTGTCGAAATTAAAACCAGAAAATATATATGAGAATAATCAATTGGCATACAGCCTTGCTGAAAAACATTTAGGTATTCCTGCTCTTTTGGATCCTGAAGATATGGTAGAAAATGAAATCCCAGACAGATTGTCAATTTTAACATATTTATCTCAGTTTTACCAAAGACTTGGCCATACTGGTAAGTTAAATTTTAATTTTTCCCTTTACTTAAAATTTAAGTTTACTCATTATAAATACAAAAGTGTGGATAGATAATTTTATGATTAAAGTTATCAATACCTATTATTTAAAATATTAATAAATATTATCATCTTCAATTAAATTTTATTTATTTAGAAAAGTAAAATGAAATACTATATAAAATTTAAATATTTTTGTTATTATTAGGGTTTTCGTTTTTCTTATTGAAAAAAGTTAAAAAATTGTTTTTTTTAAGTATGGTCTTTAAAGTGGAATTACAATATTTTAAAAGCTTGAATATTTAAATATTTGTTTTAATTGTTCTTTACAGTAAATGCAAAACCAACTGACTGTGAGTCTAAAGTTTCCCCAACCCCAACAAAAGAAGTATCGGTTAGTGTTAGTATCATTATTTCACTTCCACTTTTTCTGATTGTATGTTATGAGCTTCACTTAGCACTGCACTATTTGTGATGTTGTACTCTATTTCTTATGTTCTTAATTCTTTACTTTATATTCACCCTTTTAGACCCCAATCAAATTCGGAAAAGTGGCTCTAGATAAATGTGCAGCATGTGGGTTGCCTGTATACCTGGCACAAAGACTTATGGTGTCTCAGAAGTTATATCATAGGAGATGTTTTCGTTGTTCAAAGTGCTCTGGCCATTTGAACCCTAAAAATTATCATATTGTTGATTCTAATGAATTTTCCTGTGATACATGTAAAAATGAAAAAAACACATCAAAGTATCTTAACAATAATGATCAAATAGGAATGCTGGCATTCAGTAGTGATGTGAATTCAAGTCAAAGTCCTAAAAATGAACAACCACTTAGTACAAAATCTCTACCAAGGCCACAATCAATATTAGGTGAGAGAAAAGAAATTTTACTATTTTTTGTCACACAAAATTGCATGTTTACTTAAAGTTTATTTAGCACTATTTTTCTTCTAATTGTTAAGTGTTATGAATGATGTAGATGTAACTTTTACTTGTGACTATATAAATTCAGTACTATAAAAATACTAATTGTTATGTATCCTATTTGTTGATGTAAAACACATGACTAGCTAGTCATGTATATTCATCTATTTATATGTTGTTTTTAAAAGTAGTCAAAAAATATGTGTGTGTGTGTTTGCTTGCGTGTATGCGTATGATCGTGCGCGAGTTCATGATGTATGTGATTAGTAAAATATTGCCCAAATAATTAAGCTCTAAAGATTAAGTAAGCCATACATTTTTACTTCTATATTTTAGTTTGATTATTAAGTAAGTGCTACCGTCATATACCGAACGAATATAAAATTTTGTTTTCCCATTCCTAGTAATTTTAGGGTTCCAGTTCTTCTTTAATAATAATCATTGACTTAGAATTATATATTTTATCATATTGCAGAAAAAATAAATATGTTTGAAAAAAACATAGAAAAAGATACCAATATTCAAGATAAAATAGGGAATATTAATTTAAAAGATAATTGTAATGATAAGTTTGAAAACATGTATAAATCAAATGATATTATTAAAACTGTTAAGATTGATAGTGAGGATATAGAATCTAGAAGCATAGAATTAGATTTAAAAACAAAAGAAGAGAACCAGTTACAATTAGAAAGTGATTATAATCATAAAAATATCTCCGATAATATTTTTAAAAGTAATAAAGATAAATTAATTTTTTTACAAACTCAATTATCTGATGACAAATTAGACATAGAAAAAGAAAATGATTCCTTACATATGAAAGACAACAGTGCTACAAGTGTGACATTGGTCATTTCTGACCAAAATGGTGTTTCTGACCATATAACAGATGAAAATAATATAACTGATGACAATAGATTAGCACACAATAGTGCTACACCAAATAATGATATCTTCACATCAACTGACTCAAATATAAATGAACAAGAGATCATCATAAGTGTACCCCCTAGAAGAAAAAAGCAAAATTTAAATGATAAGAAATCAGATGCACCTGTGGCAGATGTAGTTCACACAACAACAAAAGAAACATTAAAGCTGTATAAAGAATATCCTGATCACTTAAATCCATTTTCTGAAGATGAAGATGAGGTATGTATCTCAGCTCATTAAACTGCTTTTATTTAATAGTGGGTTATAATGCATGCTTTTCCACTTTTTATGTAGCATGAGCAAACTGAATTACCAAGAAAAGTCAGCACCAATCCATTTGGAAGCAGTGAAGAAGAAGATGATGATGTTCCACCAATTCAATCTCCACCTAAAGTACCTTATAATCAATCATCAACACCGATGTATGTTTTTATATTTATTTTTCTATCAAAACATCTCAGGTCTATAGATAATTCAAACTTTGATATGTTATTTTTAGGAAACGGCACATTAAAGCATATAATCCTTTCTGGTCAGATGGTGAAGAACCATCTTCAGATGATGAAGATTGTGATAAAAGGTAAAAAAAATACAAAAAAGATTATAAGAAGTTTTAATTATGTTATTACACAACTTATATATGCCACATTCAAGTATTATATAAGTTATTTCGTTTTTTTAAACTTTTTCCTGCTTAATAAGAAAACACAACACAAACAAACTTTCCTGCTTAATAAGAAAATTCAAATATATTTCATGGATAGTTGGATGGGTAACTTATATAATATAGAGGATCTATATTATAAATATTTTGTAAATTTGATTTCTGTTTGTACCTTATTTATTCCTAAATGCTACCTACCCTCCTACCTTTCTGGTAGTCTGAGTGAACTATAAACTGGAATAAAAATATAAAATACAGTATCCTGGATAGATAGCTGTAAAAGTCAAGCATATGTCCCCAAACTAACTTAATTGACAGATCTACAAATTATGGATTAATTTGTGTTATTAAATTCTATAAAAATGTTTCTGTAAAATACCCAAAAAATACACTGTACAAGTATTTTACAAATAACAATTTTACTGTGACTGTTCCAGTTCCCATCACTTATAATCTCATATTCCAGGATTTTATTACAACTGTCGTTGCCTTTTTTTGGTATATGTTAGAATAAGTATAAAATTACAGTTCGAATATGCACAAATCACCAATAACAGCAAGTACGCCAAACCTTCCTGTGAGTACCCCGCGGCGCAGAAAATCAAAAGCACCGCCTCCGCCTGGTATCGCTGAACATCTAGACGTCCCTTGTACCTCCATGGACGATGTTGCCAGCATATCTTCATTTAGCTCGCACACATCCACCATACATTCTGATCAGGTAATAATTAGTATACGACTAGAAATATGTATTATATTATTGTTTTTGATAGCAAAGTCAGTCGTAATAGATTTTTAATGAATTATAGCGTTATATTTGGACCATGTTTAAAATTAATAATAATAACTTTGATTTGGTTTTTTTTTGTCCTAAATTCAAAAATAAGAGGTAAGTTAGTATTTACAGTTAAATATCAATATTTTCTATTAGCTATTTTCGATGTCGCAACTGTTGCCAATTCTTTAATTAATGTATCCTGTATTAATTTATTATTACACCGTGTGATATCCAGCTGAGTAGAATAGACCACCCTCATTTCTTACCGAGGTGTTGTAAAAGGCGACTAAGGTAAGTTGACCCACAGTATGGTATCCGGTTGAGTAAAATAGACCAGCTTCTTTCTTACCGAGGTGTCGTAAAATACGACTAAGGTAAGTTGACGTCTGGCACGCGGCCGGTCGTTAAATACGTAGCCAAATTATGTGACAACATGTTTGTAACATGTTGTGCCGATCCCACTTAGAGTGGGTAAAGGGCAGGAGGATGATGACCCTGTATTAATTTATTAATCACTATAAAATATAAATATTTATTATTGTAATAAATATAAAATATTTATTAATTATTTACAATGTCTAAATGCTGCTATTTTTGGTTTTTATTTAAAACATCTCTATTACTTTATTTTCTCAATATCTTCTATACTCTTTTTTTTTCAAATTCAACTATAGATGAATCAGAATTCACATTCAAAACGTTTGATTAAACGTTAGTTAACTCTGTATTAGGTTTTGTAACGGATATGGAATGTGTATAAGTTCGCACACGTGACTCAATTTATAAATATCGATGTACATAGCATGCAAATTACGTAATATTCAACTAACACGATAACGTCTTAGAATTATTGAAAACGTATGTACTACATTTTCCTCAAAATAAAAGTTAAAAAAAAAGAAAATAACAATATAATGAGTTGTTTCGCAAGTACTATTGAACAGAAGTGAAAGTCATCCACCATTGACTTATTGTTATATAGATAGGTATGCCAGTGGCACGTTTACCCGAATGGAAAGTATTAGCAACGGCCATTATTTACTCGCAGTATTTTCAATATCAAATTAAAATAATGACTCTTGAAAAGGAATTTTTTTTTTCATTAGAAATGTCTTCAAATTATAGGCATTATCTATTCTAAATATGAAAAATATTTGATAAGTATTTTTAAAAATTTAATAAATGCTCTGGGTTTCCGCCATTATCAATTCTAAAAATAAATTACATAACGATAAACGTATATAGGACGATTTATATATTACAAATTTAATCTAATGTTAATAGATCAGTCTCGTTTTAAGCATCAACAATTTTGTTCCAGTATTAGTATCTTTTAAAATTGTATCCATGCATTATAATAAATATGAAATGAATAATCTTTTTGTCTGCCTATTAGAGCGTTTTTACGGTTTATAAGCTAGACCAATTTTGATGAAATTTGACACAACTAAAGCTTATACACCGGTGTAACATAAAGCAAAAAAAATCCCCATGATGTGATTAGTAACATACTTTTTTCAAGTAATTAAAATTGAAATGAATTAAAAGTAACTTTACGTGTTACGCTCTTATTCTTATTCTTAGAAATCCTTCGGCAAAACAACCCCTAAGTTAAAGAAGAAGCGAACAGCGCCCACTCCTCCAGACAGTCTCTCAACACTGTCCGGATGCGGAGAGTTTTTGGAAAAAAGTGCTGATTTGTCGGATGACCGCAACACATCAGACGGTACATATTTATTTATTATTATTTATGTACATCGATGAAAAAAAAATACACAAAACACACAAAACCTAGTGAGCCAATGTACTATAGTTTGTCTATTTTATTGTCATTGCGAACAAGATATCACACTTTTTTATAAAAAAAATAAATAAGCTGTAGGGGTCAATATATTTACCCCTACAGCTTAATTTTACTGTTAATGATAGTAATTAATAATTTTTAGATCAAAATATTTATTGAGCAAGCAATTGTATATCAACAAGCTTTATACCTTCATAAAACATTGATTTTATAATTACATAAATTAATTAATTGCTTTGAAGTGGCAGCAAAAAAATGAATGCCGTATATTAAAAAGTGTGATAGACAGGACTTGAGTTGAATAAATAAAGAATTGTGTATAATATTGATGTGTAGAATTATTTATCATAATAACAAAATTATTCTAGGTATGAATATGAATAATCTATATTATGAATAATGTATATCAACATTCTTATGTTACGTATATTAACAATGTTTATGTTAATATCAACGTAATCTTAAATACCAATAATTAATTACGTACTACAAAACGAATAGAATTGTGTGCAATTACTACATTCTACAACAGCAATGTAATTTTGTTAAAAATAATCACTATTAATAATAGATTTAATATCATACATTAGTATAAAATATAATCTTACTAACTACGTATTAGGTACCAATGCTTTGTTAGAATGAGCATTAATTTAACACAGACAAAAAAAATTAGTAAGAATGAAAGAATAACAAATTGTTCATGAACCGACAAAATTGTCAACCCTACTTACACTTGGTAAATCGAAATTGATGGCGGCACAAATAATTGGAAAAAATTAAGTTACATCACTTATAGATTTTTTTTTAATCATTTTTTTTTAAAGGGCTTGTTCAATTATGAACATGCCACCCTTAACATGACACTTTACAAAATGCTACCGTCTACATTTTAGCCCGATTTCAACTAATTTGTACAAAAATTATTGAAGTATTGATTATAATTTAATATTTATCCCCATTTGAAAAATTACATCTATATATTTTTTTTTAATGAAATACAGTAATCCGTCGCGTGAAAGGTCCCGCCCCAGGGCTGCCACTGCCAGAGCGTCGCGAAGTTAAGATGCAGATAACACCTGAAGAGCTTCAAGTGCAGCTTGACCTGCTGGAAACACAGCAACTAGGCCTGGAGCGGCAGGGAGTGCTCATCGAACAAATGATTCGCGACAAGTGTGAGGGTAAATTCAAAACACTGCACTTTATACCCTATCACACGCTTTTATGTAAGATATTTGCAAAAAAACCTTTGGAATTATGTGGTATGCAATTTTTTTCATAGTAACCACTTATTAAATAATTAGGCCGGCTAATAAAGACAGAAAGTACAGTTAAAAAAATCCTTCGACCGCCACCAAACTCCACAGAATTTTTCGCTACGTCAGTCTAAAGATTGTCTTTTGATAGTACCCACTAATTAAATAATTAAGCCGGCTAAATTTAAAGACAGAAAGTATTTTAAAAAATGCTTCGACAGCCACCAAACCCCATAGAATTATTCGCTACCTCCAGCCGTTTTGGAGTCTATATAGAACATAAATACATACTTTCTCTTTTACATATCAGATATCCTCTAACGAGGTGAAATTACTTTATTTATTGTTTATTTATTCATTAGAAATTTTTTTCAACAAAAAAATTACAATTGTATTGCATTTAACGCATTTACGGCTCATGGATCAGTTTTACTAGACTTATTGAAAGATCGTGATATACTATTTAGAAATCCCAATATGCCATCGTGATAATCTGTTGTCACTTATATACTTGTATTGCAGTGATTATAATACTTATTATCACCCTATATCAAAGTTACCACAAATGGCGCAATATGCGCCTTAAGTCGGGCTATTAAAAAGTCAATAGCTACTTAAGGAAGAGCATTCGGAAGTAAATATTAATCGATTTGATTAGGAACGATCGTTAATTGCATACTGTGTACAAGAGAATACTAAGAAATACTGTAAAAAATATTCGTACCAGTTTATATAGGTAGCAACCGTGGTTCGGATAATCACCCGGCCTTTTAACCATAATAAAATTATTACTTTAATGTCTAAACGAATAACGTATATAGTTTACCGCAAGATAGCTGACTTACGTAAAGTTAGATCTATTTTTCTTCAAAAATACCCATTGTTATCTTAAGTCATTACGCTTATTATTAATTGCGGACGTGGCTCGTATAAACAGATGCTCTTTTATCCTTCTGGATTTTTCTTTTTAATTTGTCTTTCTTCATATCCTCGTTCAAACCTATTTAAGTTAATAGTAGCTTTTAATTTAGAAGCAAAATAATGTATTGGCTTGAATAACTTATTTCTAAATATATGCAACAGTTAGATGCGCGTAATATATATTCTATGTACCCTCATCACAAGTTCTACAAGGCTGGTTACTTTTATTACTCATTTCGAAATGTATTTCTCTCGTATGTCTCTATTTTTTAATCATTTTTTACTCTATACCTCTTTTTAAGCATGCGGGTTGACGATCGAACTGCTTGCTCCGTCGTACTTGTATCAAATCAAATCAAAATCATTTTTTCATTACATTGTACTTATTACAATTGTTGTTGCTTAAAAAGTCATCGCAATGTTGCGCTTCAACGTTGCTCTACTTTGTTTTCACAAAAACCAAGCTTGAGCAGGCAATTAAGTGAACCATGATATCACACATTTTTTGTTTAGTGTACAATCAATAAAATCTACCTTGAAAGCTTTGTTATATGTCTCATGCAGCATGAGTTTTTTCGAAATTTTCAACAATTCACAAATTATATAGTAAAACTTTTCTCGTATTATTGAAAACCCTATTAGTGAAAACCGCATAAAAATTCGTTCAGTTGTATCGCGAGTTAGTCTGGAGACCCACACGATGAGGAGTTTGCTATGTAATATTTAAGGATTGTTAAGGATGTTAAACTTTATGTACTCTCTGTATATAAAATTTGTTGCGATAAAAGAAATATATAAGTTTTATTCTCGATTGATTCGCTTATCGCTGATTTTTACCTAAAACTGCAATAAAATAGTAACAGGCCGCCACTTTACTTACATAGTTAACATGTTGGTTGATATATCTATACATTGTCTTCTCATCAACGTCTACTTAATTAGGTTTTTTATGTGTCATAGAATATGTAAAAGGACGTAAATACCATAAAATGGCTTGTATTTTGCGCCTCGCAATGTACGGAATGTACAAGTACGATGTAAATAACCATCACTAAACACTTACATTATTGTTCTAATATCCAGCTAAAACATGTATGATATTAATTTACTTCGTGATATTATATAGTGGAAAGAAATATAACCTCTAACTCAAATTAAGAAACTTATTTGTTTACAAGTTTAACTATTTTTTTCTTTTTTTTTACTCTTACACACACGGTCGTCCGTCCCCAAAATAAATAACTTAATACTTGTGTTGTGGTAGACAGACAACTGGTGAATATATTTTTTAAATACGTAGATACTTTAATACAAATATACACCCAGACTCAAAGACCAACAAATTCATTTATAGAAAATGTTGGCTTTCGGCGTCAAACGGCGTCGTCAAAGTAAGGTCACTATCCCCTGCGCCAACGGGCCAGTCAAAAATAAAATAAGACTTGTTAATCAAATTCTTTATGTACGATAAAGTGGGTATATATAGTAAGGGATATAATAATAGAATAGTATATACTTATAGTAAGGGATAGAGATCAAACTTTAGCTGTACGCTCTTTTCATAAAGAATATTTAAATATACAAAACAAAATTTAACTTTGCTTTGTAAGGATAGGTTAGTGGTTTTATTTAAAAAAATAATTAAATACTGGAAAAAACATAGGTTATGTTTCAGTGCGCCGTCAAGCTGTTAAATTTTTTGTACAGGAGTCACCTCTCTTATGTTAAGGAAAGTGGGTTTCTATTTCAAAAGATATCATTTGGTGGCATAAAGTGGCTACCATAAAAGAATCGCTGTTATTGAGATTTAAAAAATCGTTTAAGCTTTTCTAAGTATAAACTTCTTAGTCAATGTATTATAATTTGATTCAATCGTGAGTTCACATAACCTAAATTTTATACTTATATATGTACTATTGCAGGTGATGATGGACCGACAGCGCCCCAGGAGGAAATAGAAGACCTCGTTATACAACTTTGTGAATTAGTCAACGAGAAAAATGACCTGTTTAGGAAGCAGACGGAGTTAATGTACATGTGAGTAAGACATTATACATTCAAGTACATAGTTTACCTTGTATGTACATAGCATCATGTTAATTTTGTGTAGGGTCAGCAACATTTTGTTAATAAACCCAGGACCACAAAAATAGTGTAGTGTTATAAATAATTCTTGTTTGCAGTAACGTTACAAGTAATCGTAAACAATACATATTTAAAAAAATATTTCTTAAAATTATAATTTTTTTCTAAGTTGTTAAAACTAGGTATTTATGTGATGTTGTAAATTCTTAATGCAAAAAATGTAATTTGCACAATATTGTATTTTAAATCAGGTATGTCAAACTCGCGCCGAAAATGAACATTGTTGCGGCCGCGCCAATATATCTAACTTAAAGTCAAAATAAAATAGAAATGTGAATTAAAAATGAAACTAGCATATAAAATTGTAATACTTTTAAACGGATTACTTAATTATTTAAACATGTGTTTATGTATATGTTTATTTCAATGTACTTGCAGTAATTTAACTAAGCAAAGGCTAACCAACCCTGGAGCAAAAATTAAACTAAGGTCCTAACTAAGCTAATTAACATCATTTGTGGCATATCTGTCGTATTACAAATAACCCCTAAGGCGGGGTTGAGGGCCCCTCTGACGGTCTGGGGCACTGCCCAGTCTAGCCCTCCGGTAGATGCACCACTGTTAACTAGTGAAAATAAAAAAGAAATTTTCTATGAACTTAATTATTTTTTGCGGCCCATCAATACTTAACTTTTTTTTTGGGCCAAGATAGCTTTTGATACCCCTGTATTAAATAGTTCGAAACTTTAACAGTTGTAATTAATGAAATATATTTAATAATATTTATGTATTAATTTTGTTGCTTATTTATTTATTGTATGTATTATACTATATATATTCCTTTACAATATTTGTACCTATAAAAATCAAATCATCGCATATAGTGATAAGCTTTTCTTTGTACACATTTTTCTATTTAAATAATGTATCTATTAACTTGTGGTACATAAATAAATAAATAAATAAACGGACAGTTTTGTTTAAATCGTTATCATGGTATACCTACTGTAACACGACACTAAAAGCGTATTATTCAACAAGACCTTCAATGCAAGCAATAATAGTAAATAAAGTTTCCTCTTCTATAGACGAAGGCAACAAAGACTGGAACAAGAGCAAGCCGATATAGAGCATGAAATCAGGGTTATACAGTCACGGCCCGCAGTCAACAGAATTGATGCAGACAAGGTAATAGTTGTAATAGATAATGGATATGACTACTACACTGAGATACAACTGTTTTTTATATTTTAAAATAAAACCTTTTTTATATTTACTTACTGATGATTACTTAAAATTATTTTTTCTAGTAATTACCCATACGGATATGCATATATATATAGAACATGTATGTATGTTTCTTGCTGGTTCTTCTCAGTAAGAGCACCTTTCCGAACCAGTCATAGCTTCATTGTAATTTGACGATTCGAAAGTGCTTGTAAAGCACTTTCGAACTTGTGTAAGCCTATTTGAATAAAGAATTATTTTAATTTGTAAGTTTATTCTTCGGAGAGGGCGATATGTACCTATATGCCTTTATCTAGTCATTATAAATATTAATATAGTAAGCGGTTGTTTTATAAATTACTAGTAATATCCCGTGGTTTCACCCGCGTAATTTTTTTTTACACATTATTACATTTTTATAACGGATCTCTATATTTTTGTAATGTAATATATAGGATGTTGCTAAGTAAAGATGCAGCTTTCCAATAGTGAAAGAATTTTTGTAATCGGTCCAGTAGTTTTTATGTGAAAACGTTACATTCATACAAATTTTTCCTCTTTATAATATTAGTATAAATACATTAAATCGATAACATGAGAGTAATACTGTCCGACTTGTATAATGTATAAATAGGTAACTAAATTCTCTTAGCTCTTAATTAATGTTTCAAAACTAATGAAAATATTATCCTGACCATGCTTCGATTACGGTGCGAAACAAATGTTAAAATAGTGGTGGGGAATGTGTGTAGTGCTTGTGTATTGTTGTTTTATCGGTGGCGGGTAGTGCATGAGTTTTTATAAATTCTGCATGTATCAGGTATGAGAACGAATAGTACACACTACATTTAGCATTACATATATTTTCTTTTATCGCGGATTATAACAATATAATATTTTCAGTAGTTTTGTATTTCGGACCTCCGCAAAGTAACGCCTAATTCTATAAATATAATGTTTCTTTAAGTTCTTTTAATTCTTGATGCAGTGACTGATCTATTGCAAATAATTGATATATGAGACTCACAAGCTTTGAAAAAAACGTCATAATTATTGAACGAACCTTTTAAAGCGAAACTTAAAGTGATGACTTTAAGTTTCGCTTTTCACATGATAATTTATATTTCTTTCAAGCCTTTATATTAGTATTTCAATTGCATATATAAAGCTTTTTGGGTTTTTTATTCGTAACCGAAGCATCATCAGGAGGTAAGATCTACGACGAAATCGCAAAACATTTCCATAGACTTAGCATTACATATATGTTCTTCAAAACCGCAGATTATGGCAGAATTATTCTACCATTACATTTGTAATATAAATATACGGGACACTTACACACACGGTTGTCAGAGCCCAAAGTAAGTAACTTAATACTTGTGTTACGAATGAGTGACAACCGGTGAATATATACTTATATACTTTTAAATACATACTTAAATACAATATTATATACCTATAATATAATGATAATATAACAGAGAATATTACAATAATATATTAGAGAATTAATGCCGCCTACTTCTAGAAATGTATTTTTTTTAATTCCCATGTTCGTCAGGTACGTGAGGAACAGCTAGTGTCGCGGTTAGTTGAAATCGTACGGATGCGGGACGAGCTGGTGCAGCAGATAGACGCTGAGCGGCGACGCGAGCGCCAGGAGGACCTCGCGATCGCCACCTCCATCGCTAACAAGAGAGGTATTTTTAGTTGGTACTAGTTCACTCCATATAGGCTTAAAAAATAATGATCACAGATCTGAGGTGTTGTATTATATTATCAGAAGTAGAAAGATCGTGACGATTCGCTGGGCCTATACAAGTACCAAAGAATTGCTGTGGAACCAGGACGCCCTCTGTTGCATTCTCTGTCGCACTTATAGGAAGGCACAGTGACGCACCACTGACGTGTCGATGTTTTTGTTATGAACTAAGAATCATCACCATCTTCCTGGCCTTATCCCACTCTAAGTGGGGTCGGCACAACATGTTATAAACATGCTGTCACATGATTTAGCTGCGTTATCACGACCGGCCGCCTGCCTGACGTCAATTTACCTTAGTCGCCTTTTACGACACCTCGGTATGAAATGAGGGTGGTACTATTCTATTCAGCCGGATACCACACGGCGGTTATGAATTAAGAAACAATGTAAAATAAAAAGAAACTATTTAATAATCACATATTGGTCAAAATATAACCTTATACTGAAATAATAATTATACTGAATTAATAGCCACGCATTAATAGACTATAATATTATAGTATTAACAAGCTACCGTGCACCAACGCATACTGTTCTTCTTCCTTCTGAGAATCGATAAAAAGTTATCGTTTAGTGAGGCATTACACGCGCCTATTCCTACCACACTAATAATTTATGGCACCTCGGGCAGCGACTGTTTAACAGTAGTATAGTATATTAACTAAACGAATAAATATGTAAAGTACATGAATTTATGGGAAGTTGACTCTATTTAAGGCAACTTTGCCAGAGTAAAACTGCCTTAGACTCAATCCAATGTCTTCATAAGTCTGCGTCCATTTCATTATCATTAACAGCCTACTTTAGTCCACTGCTGGACATAGACCTCTAATTATTCGCCACTGAGCCCGATCCTGGGCTTTTGCTTCCATCCACTGCCCGCTGTCCTACGTATATCATCACTCCATCGAGTCTCAGGGTGTCCTACACTACGTCCGCGTCCATTTATCTAGTGCCAATATCATCATATTGTATTACTTTTTGTTAACCCTTTTTTTAAAGAATATACCGATTGTATCATTATAACTCCGGCAGTGGCGTAGATACCAGATGGCCTGCTCCGCCTAGGTAATGGGACCTCTCCAACTGACTTACAAACTATAAAAATGGAACTAGTGAACATTTCACACATTCGAATATATATAAACCAGATTCGAGAACGCGGATTTAATAAAAAAAATCTTAATGGCCCTAAATTGTTGTTGATGTTTTTTGTACATTAAAAAAATAAAACCTTTTTTTATTTAGGTACTTAGTTTCATACCTTATTGCCTGAAACAAACGATTAAAAATAGTTTCATTTGCCCCAGGGTCTTTTACCTCCACTGACCTCCAGTGTACAAAAATGGTAGTTTCTCTAAGACAACTTGCGATGTAATTTAACAAGTTATTTATTCCGATATCAATAAAAGATTATCGATTTGTTTATAACTTTATTCCTCTGTATTGGTTTTTAGCTCAAAGAAACAGTGAATCGACAAGTTCCTCTATTAAATCCACCGACGCAGTTCCGCCGGGAAAGAAAAATAAAGTAAAGGATAAGGTTAAAAAACAGTTGAAAAAAGCCAAACATACATTAATTTCTAAGAAAAAAGACGAAGATAAAACGGAGAAAGACAAGAAATCAAAATGAAAGAAACCCTTTAACAATTTCACTAAAAAATTTATTAATTTATATGTTAAGAATTTATGATTGCGCTAAAATTAAAATTTGAATTGGACGTATGAGGGCGACTTAAGTACTTAAGAAGACTGAAACATTCCGTTTGTTGTGTGAATTTCTTTTACTAAGAAAAAAATTGGTAACGCATTTTGATTTTTAATAATTATTAAAAAAAAATAACAATACTAATCAATATAGTGCTTAAAGAACTTTTTTAATATACCTTATTTGTATTTCATATTTTATTTTGTATAATTTTTATTTTATTACTACATGTTGATGTTATTATTATATGCACAAAGAATATATTATAGGAATTTTCTGCAAATTATTTATAGAAAACCAAATTTGTCAAAATTATTTATTGCTACTTTGATGCACACTGTTAATGTAAAAAATATTTTTATGCTTTAAGTTTACAGTATTAAAAAGGGAAAAAAAACATTATTATTGCATATTTGGTGCAACAACTTAATATATTATTTAATAAACTTACAATTTATGCATTAAGATTAAAGGAATCTCAATACTTCACTTTGCGCTTGTTATTTTATAATTACAAAGATCATTAAAATATTCACTGTAAGATAAATTATTTTCATTTAGTAAAATATTTAGTTTGGGTTTTATTGTCTACATCAAATTAAAATTACAAGTTAAGCTGCGACGTTTACTCATAAAGCATGATTCACGCTACACCGTGTCGCGACCGGGCCGTGCCACGGCCGGGGCACGGCCACCGTGCGCCGGCCGTGCCAGTCATTCATGTTACACCGGGCTTTTTGGGTTTATTATTTGCACGACTTATATCTATGTTAAGTAGCTTTTGTCATCAAGTGATTTCATCTATCGATAGACTTGACGCCTAAGTAAATATGCAGTTTCACAATTTGAATTAGCAGCTATTGCAATTGCCATCGATGATGAAGTATTGGAAATTATTTTATTTGTTATCTAAATACTTAGGATGGCTCATGTCGTAAATCACAGAGCAATTTACACACATTCTAAACAATTTGCATTGTCCATTTTGCTGTTAAGCTGCTAAACTCACTAAGATTTGACGTTGACTGCTCTGCGGGCGCCCGGGCGCATATGTTTATGTTACAACGTGTCGGGGCCGAACCGTGCCGGAGCCGGGAAACAATACCCACCGACATTTCAACGCCGTGTCCCGGCCGGGACACGGCCGGGGCACGGTTAGGCATGAATCACTTCATACCAAAAGTATACCATAATGTTCGACCGTGCCCCGGACGAGGCACGGCCCGGTCGCGGCACGGTGTAGCGTGAATCATCCTTAAAGGTAATATACTAGAAGGAAGGAAGCCCTAAGAATGATGTGAGTTTCGCAATACTATAAGAGGTAAGATGAGAATTACTTTATTCATTATATCTTATACTTTCATAAATGGCCTATCTTACACTCAAAGGATTTAGCAAATTGGTCCAGTAGTTCCTGAGATTAGCGCGTTCAAACAATCTCTTCAGGTTTATATATTAGTAGGTATAGATTACAGATTAGAGACAGATAAGTCTCATGTGCTTTCATTTTATTGTCGATGGACACATTTTAAGCTGGCTGCCCTCCTGTAGTATAATATGCCTTAACTGGACCAAGGATTCACATATTCGAAATGCCAATAGTTCCAATAGATTTAATGTACTTAATAATTATTTGGATTATATTATGTATCTTATGACGAATAAGAAAACCTACCGTGCATTAAGAAATTATAATGCTTTAATTCTGAAGTATCTGTAACCCTCAACTTTTTGGAGCAAGCAGTATTAAGATAGGATATGTATACACATACTATATATCCTCCTCCTCCTCGCGTCGGTGTCATCAATGCTGAGGGTCGTGACCCCTCCACGGATCAATTTGTCACGGACAATGTTGCGCCATCGGTGTCTGTTCTTTGCAACGTGGATGGCTTCATGCATCCGGCTGTTGAGAGTGGTGCGGATTTGATCTGTCTAGCGCATTGGACTTCGTCCTCGTGGTATTCTTCCCCTGGACCTTGCCCGTGATGACTATCTTTTGTCATCACTCTTCCGGGCGGGGCGATATGACCGAAGTACCCAAGGACTCGTTTCAGGCAGATAGTCGAGAGCCTAGTTGAGATCTTGAGTCGGTCTTTACGGTCATATGCTCTGAACATCCATGTTTCAGCCCCGTATATGGAGAACACCAACGTTCTGATAAGTTTTTGTTTGGTATCATTCCTTATGTTTCTGTTCTCCATATTCCTTTCAACTGGCCCATGGCGCCTTTGGTCATCCCAATCGTGCGTCTTATTTCGACATCACAAGAGCCGGTGTTCGAGATGCTGGAACCCAGGTAGATAAAATAGTTTACTTTTTGGAAGTTTAAAGAGCCAGTGAGTTCCAGTTTATTTGTGCGGTTAACTATCAACAATTTGGTCATCTCCTTGTTGATTTGCAAGCCCAGTTCGCCACTTATGTGTTCCATCCGTTTCAGCAGGCGTGTCATTTCGGCCTCTGAGGCCAACTAAATATACATATTATAAATGCAAAAGTCGGTCTGTCTCTGTTACGCCTTCAAGGCTTATCCGCTGGAGAAATATGAATTAAATATGATTCAATTAAAGCTTATATATATTTCTGCCATTTAAGATAAATTTCTACACCTAGTTTGTACTATTTCATTCGTTAAGAGATCGTGATCAAGCTAGCTTTACTCGAAGCCGAAATGTTCTTGTAAGAGTTTGTCTGTGACTAGAAAACAAGGACAATTTTATTTTGGGTAATTACACACATCACGCGTTACATTATATGGCGATGTCGCACTAAGGCTGTAACTACATCTCGCAGCGACAACCGTGATAAGTAAGCGATAGGAACAAGTATATTGTTAATTGGCCACAAGGTTACAAAGTATGCAAAATATCACTATAGGCCAACCGTTTAACTCAGTCCTCATGTGCGAGGTACAAGGACTCGGATGCAGGACATGATTCTTATTTAATTTCGCTTCCGGTCCCTTCGCAAATCACTGCCTCGTTATCACCAAAACTTATGTAAACTTTTACGTAGTAAATTTTATAGGGCCATATAGCTTATTATATAGAATATTTCCGATAATAGAATTTTTAATAATAAGCTGCCATACCTAAATGCGCACAGGAAAATATTTATCCTTCAAAATAATAAGCATTACATTATCGATAAATAATTATAACGCATTGTGATTTATTTACAATTGTTAAACGCAATAGGCAGTGGTAATATTTTATGCTGTTTCGTTTTTAATATTTTGTTTCTTAATAAGTCTGTGTCATAGTGTATAAAAATAACTATGTATTATTTACATTTGTTGTTAAAAATTAAGGTAAAGGCACTAGTAATTTACAAGTTGACCGTTTTGTATGATTTTTAAATAATAAGTGTTTTGTTTGTTGTAGGTAATAAAAAATAAATTTTTAATTACCTGTTGCCATATATTAACAACTGCAAAAAGCTCAGAACTGTAGCCCATTGTTTAAAATTTAATATAGTTAATTAATATTTTTTATTAACTAAAACAAACAACGCTTATTATTTAAAATTTGTTACTAAACGGTCAACTACTAGTACATGGTCAATTACTAGTGCCCTCACCTTAATTCTAAATTATTATACATATCCAATATAAATACATTGACGTGAAAGTCTCGAACAAAATATTGTATTTTACAACTTTATGTAAGTGCACTTTATAAAATATTTCTGTTGCACAAAAAATATGCAATATACTTTATTTTAATATTTATAAAGTGGTTTCATTTATTTAATTCAAGATCCTATTTTACAGCATATTGAAACAACCGCAGTTCATGATGTGCTCTTTATTAGTGAACAAAAAAAAATGACGAACAAATACTTTTATAACTAATTAGCAATCCAGCCACCCGCTGCTGTGGCTTGGTTTCGAATTGCCTCGAAACAGAACTCAACAGTTAACATAAATATCCTCAAAATTTACAGGAACATCCGCTGAGTTAATCTAAATATTATATTAAAATTTTATTAAAGTCAGTCGTTTCGGAGTCTATAAGGGACATACAAACATTTATTTTTAAATATAAGAAAATAACATTTAATACAAATGTGATTATGCATTGGGTTTTTGTTTGATTAGACTCAAAACAAATAAATAGTACAAGTACAAACACAGTCATCCTAATCCAAGGGAGTGATTGTTTTTTTCTTTTTATCAGAAAATAAAAAAATCATTTAAAAATTGTAAATTTCATTTATTATTCTGCATAATTATTGTCTATTTCAATACGTAAATTACTCTGTTTTGATTTACTTAGCTTTTCTCTTAAGTCATCTGATTTATTTTTGCGTGTCAAAATTTGTCTTAAATCTTTTCGTACTTCTTTCTGTGAAACACTCTCAAGCCTAGACCATACATCAGTATTTTTAGAGGAAGCTGTAATTTTTTCAACTCTACTCATTGTAGTATTATGGTCAGAATCATTAGAGGCGGATTCATCACTACATTGTGCTTCTTTCCCTGGCACCTTAACGCCTAATCTTGATTGTACATCACCTAGTCTGTGTGTGTTGTTTGATTTACCTTTTTTATATCTAAATTTATCAGATACTTTTGTTTCTTTCGGAACAAATGTACTTCTGGAATTAATAACTTCTATGGACAAGGGAGCAAAACTTTCATCTTTTTCAACTTTGTGTTGCTGATTCAGATTTTTATTTCTCTGTTTTGATTCTTCATCATCTGCATGCATCCTCATTCTAGGAGTTTTAGACTTTGTTTTCCATTCAGATTCTGAACTACTGCTATCATCATCACTTTCACCTTTATGACTTCTTTTTCCAAGTCGCATAGCTAATTTTTTGTTTTTTATTTGTAAATTTACATATTGGTCTTTAGGATTTTCATCCTCTTCCTCTTCATCATCAGTTTTTGGTAATTTTCTTTGAAATATCTCTTGGTGATCATAAACACCCCAAGATTTACATAAGTCACCCCATGGATTTTTACCTGCTCTGTTTATAATCTCTTCATTACAATGTTTCACTTTCCTTTCAGGTTTCCTAGAACTTACTTTCTTATCACTGTTTGTAGCAAACCTCATCAATATCAAATCTCTTTTAGGATGAGGCATTCCCTCTCTCCAATGATATGCAGACTTTTCATGAAGCATATTAATTATGTCTTCATTTTTTATTTCCCTTGAATGCACTAACAGTGCTAATCCAACAGATATATGGTCTTGACACACTATATTACCTGTAAGTCCAAAATATTCTTATTTAGATATACTAATATGAAAAAATGATGTTATTAAACATAGTCCTGTTTTCAAATTATTTAAAAAAACTGTTGATGCCATCAAGTTAACATTACTTAGTCCAAGTGGCAAATTAAAGTGAAATAATGAAGCCTATTTAAGTTAGCTCTGGAAAAGTGTGAAACCCCAAACACATTTTTTTTAAATATCTCTGTAAATAAGAACATTTTGTAATACAAATATAACTATATGCATTCCTCAGTGTTTATTTTGTTACATAGCCTCCATAAGTAAAACCTCCATAACTAAAGTAATTTTTATATTATAGGATAGTGATAATTTTGCAGAAAAAATCAGTTAACACACCCTATGCTGTATGGAAAATAAGACAGTTTATGGATGACGCTAAAACAGCAAAACTCCAGTATTTCACTTACTTTCATAATATTAAGTCTTATGAAATACTTGTATGGGATAAATGTGCCTATTTTTTGTTTTTTTTTTTTGTATTAGTTTATCACAAATGGTAAGCAACCCTATGTGCTATTTGCAATTTAAGACAATGAATTCCTGCAAAAGAAGTTTCGGTTAATATGTGTTCTTACATTAGTTTCACTAAATATTAGTAGGAATATACTTTTTTTACATACAAATACTCAGCAGTTAAAAAAATGGATATGATCATAGACAACAAACAAACCAACAAACTTGCTACTCCTGCTCTGCACCAAGAGTGAGTAAAATGGGGTTACAAAAGTACACAATGAATTTTAAATATCAAGAGCAACCTTTATAGCAAAATCATAGATTCTCTCCAGAATTTGAAGTAGGAATCCCTACAAGATAACACATATTAAAATTAGTACTTACATGAGTTATCATCTATCCACTCCAATGATACTGGTTTATAATCATCTAAATATTCAAAAATCTCTTTTGTTGTCAATCCATGAACACCATTCAAATGCAGAGTATCAAATCTGAAATGCCTTTCATTTCCACTTTCTATACCAAAATTATTGTAGAGTTCATCAATCTGTTTCTGTGTAACCATCCTATTTCCACTGAGATCTAATCCAAAACGTTTTGCTCTCTCTTCAAGTTTTGAAGCATCTAATTTATTTAACTTTTTAACCAGAACTCCACTTTTGTCTGCTTTGTAAAGCTATAACATAAATATTATTCCTTTTAATGAATTAGAAATTGATTTTTAATGAGAAATCATAATTCATTAACAACAATAATTAACATGACTTATAGATACATAGTGAATGGGACATTCACAATTTATTCTACATATTTATAATTCAATAATACATTTTTTATAGCTATAAATCATATTATGTATATCAAATATTTGTTTTGATTTTAATTTAATTTGTTTTTGTCTTTGCTTGAAAACAAACTGTTCCCAATACCACTATAATAAACCAAATAGTTATGATTTAGTATTTACATAGCAAATATACAGTATCAAATCTGTAGCTTTGGTGGTATTAATACATAAGAACCATTGCGTCCTGCGAGCAGAACTGCAAGACTCATTCACTGTTCACACTACACATTGGTCAAAAATAGGACTCAAGATTTTAACTTAAGACCCAAATGTAAAGTGCTATTTTGTTTCTCTTCTCTAACAATATGTATGTACAATATAGAAATAATTAAAGAACTTATTAAGGGCAGTTAAAATAAAGGAATGAAAAACTCGAACAAGCAAGACTATTGATTTTAAAACTTTTGTCTTAGTATGGCACTTGAAAATAATCTGCCCTCACTGTGACTACTGGCTTGTTAAGATTAATTAATATTGCAGTTGCCGTGATAAAACTAAACTTTACCAATGATGAATGCAAAGCTGTTGACGACTACTCGAGACACGAAAATAACTACGGATATGGTACGTTAGGCGGACAAAAGAGTCTTTAAAAGTTTAAAAACTAAATCGTTGAAAAATAAATAATTAGATTTAGAACCTACCACAGCACATTTAGTTTCATTATCTTCTACAACCATGTCCGTGTCATCGCTCATTTCTCCTTCCTCTTTATCGTGCTCCATATTTATCAAATTTTATGCACAAAAAAACATATAAAGTATTTCATATCATAACGCTAATCATGTTTACGATAACAATTATATTTATTAGAGAGTTTACAGCTACAGTATGTAATTAAATATCATGTTTATTTCATTTCAAAGCAAATTGTCAAAATTACAGACTAATTATAAGTTATGATAATTAGCATAGATTACATAATTAGTAAGTACTATTTTAGTTAGTTGTCTATGATAAGTACGTATTATTAGTTTTATAATTTATTATAGTATGTAAGTTTATTGCGATTTGCGACCATAGAAATGTCTCTCTTACGTAGTATTTCTCTGTAATCTGTGGCAAAGCTTGAGAAGCATAGACCCACATAGACCACTAACTAAAATACTCAAATGCATAGACTACTATTTAGTAGCTAGGATATGACTTGGAGTAAAATAAAACGATTAATAATAATCGATTTTTTCTAACTATTTGAAAAGTTGTTTTTTTTTAATATTAAAAACAATAAAGGCTAATTAAAGTAAAAATAATAACCGTTGCGCTCTTTGTGAAATTTGATAAACATATGTAGTTTGGCTACATTGGTTTCATCCAATAATGCATATCTAATCTTAAAAAACAAGAAAAAGAGTTAAAAAAAAGAGAATACTTATATTAATCGATTTTGTTTAAAAAATCGATTATTTATTCACATCACTAGATTCTTCATCCTTGTTATATTTTTTTTAATGGAATAAAGAATTAAGATTGATTATTGTTGATTTTTTGTCGTTATCGTTTAAAAATTTCATGAATTATCGGTCAAATGCCCTTAAATTCTGATTTAGTTATAATTTAAATTAATTGATTAATAAGAAACAGGTTGTGTATTTGTTTGTAAGTGCAGCTTACAAATCTTTAAATCGTTAAACATGGCTTCATTTATTGACATGAGTCTGGATGATATAATACAAAAAAATAAGAGGGAAAACTTTAGGTAAATAATTTATTTAAAAAGCTTTTATTTAAGTTAAAAAGTTATTTAAGTTTTGCTATAGTTGGCTTTTCATGTCAAATGCCGATAATATTAGGTTATATTCTTGACTATTAAAATTACTACCATTTTAAATTTTCATTTCAATACTTCTATGTTCTAATCAAGATAAATAAGCTATAGGTTGATTAACAAGTTGTTATAATTGTTGCTGCATCTGTCTATTTGCAATAATTTAAATTAGTAAATTATAATTAGTTAAAATTGCTTAGTCAGTTTGTTATAAAACAAGTGGGATTATAAAACTCAGTCATGAGGTATCAAAATAAAGTCAAAGATAGTATAGCTATTTTTTAAGAATAACTAAATATATTAATTATTTATTATTATTTCATGTTAATAAGCTGTGATGGCCTAGCGGTGCGACCGTGTGAATCTCTATAGACGATCATGGGTTCAAACCCGGGCAGACACCAATGAGTTTTTCTATTAAAACTTGTGTCTAATTGATAATTGCAATTTATCACACGCTTTTCGGTGAAGGAAAACATCGTGAGGAAACCTGCATATCTCTAGAGAATTCTGGAGATATGTGTAACCTACCAATCCTCATTGGAGCAGCGTGGTAGGTCTTAGCTCCAATAACGGAGAGAAGAGGCCTATGCCCAGCAGTGGGATAGTAACAGGCCGCTACTTACTTTTTACTTTTTATTTGGATAGAGGAAATGGGTTATTTTTAAATCTTATCTTTATTTACTTTCAGACCGAAATCAAAAATGAAAACACAATTTCCCATTAAAAAGAAGATAATGGTTGATGCAAGAAATAAAATAATATCTAAAAAACGGATCCAAATTGTAGATGCTAGAGAAAAATTAGAAGAAATTGCAAAGCAAAAAGATGCGCGTTTAAGACTAGAACAGTTAAGAGCAAAAAAGGTATACAACCTGACTATAATTAATGTTTATTAAAAAACAGGAATCTCTTGATAAAAGTAAAAGTGTAATTATGGTTTTCTTATTAGTAATTATTTTATAAACTAGTAGATAAGACTAGATAACTAAACTAGTAGATAAAATAATAAGTAGAACTAGTAGTGAAATTTTTCATTTGTTATTTAAAATTTGTATTTTTGAAATACATTTTTTTATAATGACTTCCACATTTACAAGTTACTATTTTCTGCCTCTGGCCTTTGTGTATATTTCAATACTGAGAAAATTCTAAATATATTAATTGTTCATCAAATATCTCAGTATTTATAAATCATATAAATTTCTTTGATGAACAAATATAATAAACAAATTTTCCTTTTAAGCACATGATTGGAAAGATACAAAACAATACAAATGTAAGTTCCCACTATAACCGAAAATTCATTCGGCATAAGCACCAGAGACAAGAAAGAGGTAAGTATTCTTATAAAAAAATTCAAAGGATTGACAATACATATAATTATACAAGATATAATGCATATTCAGATGACGGAGTTCATATAAATATTGTCAAAATTGGGTAAGCGGAAATCTAAAGCTCCTATCATTGTATGTTTTATTAAAAAAAAATAATTACTGTTTCAATGCTAGAAGCGCACTGTAATTCTGAGCGCACATATAAATATTTTTTTTGTTTTAAGTGTTTACAGATCCCTCAAGATATGTTGTGTCACAGCCACTAACAGCAAAACCATTTAAAAGACAGAACTTCAATATTCACAAAAATGTTGGTGACAGATCTATAGAAAGCAGAACTTTTGGTAATTGTAAAAAAAATCATACAATTTATTAATCTAAGTTTACAAAGGTCTAAGCTCATGAGGTTTATTGTTATTTAGAATTTTACAATTAAGAATAAAAGTAGTTAGAGAAATTTTTGCTTAAGCATTAAGAATATGTCATCTGTGAATGAGCCATGAAAACAGCTGAAAAGGGTAACAAAAACAAATAATTATTTAAAAAATACATACAACAGACTGGTGTTTTTCATATGAAGTATTATATGCTGGTTTTGGATCTTATCCAATTATCATTAGGTATTCAGTTTTATTCATATAGCCTTAAAATGATTAACAACTTATAGTAACTATATTTCTTACACTTGCAAAATAATTTGAATATGAAAAATATTGTCTTGGACATTTCCATATTTCATAATAATAACTGAAGTATTAAAGGGAAAAATAATAACTAGATTGTATAATTTTTATAAATAAAAATTCTTTATTACAGCAAAGCCCCTATTAAAGCCAATAATTAGAACTGTGGAAAATGATATTGAAATTATTGATGACCCTATGGATGATAGCTATGATGAGACTTCAAGAGTAATTCCGAATCGTAAAGCAAGTTTGCAGCTTAAAATAGTTACACATAATAACAATGCATTCAGGTACTTCATTTTATATATTATTGATAAATTATTAATATCTGTTTCTCAAATAATATGTTATATATATAACAATGTTAAATTAATCTTTAGTGTACTTTCTAAATTAGGCAATAATGTGTGGTATGCATAGCTAGAGCATAAATCGAGTTTAAAACCAATACATTGACAATGTTTTAATATATTACAAAAACCAAAACACATCCATTAGCCGAAAGATAAAATTACTAATAAACATTAACTTTTACAAAATAATTTTCTTAAACTGGATCAAATTGCAATAATTTTGTTACATTGGATTAGTCGTGAAAGCGTTAAGCTTAAGGCAAACCGACAGACAGAATTTTACATTTATAATATACATAATAAGTTCCTGTGACTTTGTGCCAACTTGAATGTTTAAGTATCCTAAGTAAAGCAATATGCGTATTTCCATTTTCCTGAATAAAAAAGGGTATTTTTTATATGTTTCACAATGTTTAAGCTTTAATTGTGAAAAACTTGATTGATTTTTGTCCAGTTAATTGGCTGTAGAAGGGTAACAGACAGACAGACTTTTGCATTTATAATATTAGTATGGAAGTGTGGATAAAAGAATCTATAGTTTGAGAACATTTACATGCAGTTACCAGTTGTACAATGCCTTAATTTTCAATTATTTTTAGATGTATTTATGTGATGTTTAATTTATTTTTCTTTTTAGTAGTAGTAGTAAAATACCTTTTTGTACTCTTAATTGTATTATGAAGAGTTTTTGTTGTTGTACAATAATTATTTTTTTAACTTTAGTTTTTCTGTTGTGTTTAGGGTAAAAATCAATATAGTACATAGTTTAATATACATTGAATAATTTCTACTGAAACTTTAATTTAATCTTATAACAGAAGTGCTACAGTGGAGAAAGAAAAGAGCCCACCGAGACCTCCCTCCATTTTGAAAAAAAGACCTATGGCTGCTTTGCAGAATAGTGAAAATAAAGTAGAAAAGACAGAGAAACCGTCTCATGAATTTAGGATTATTGTCAGTAATTTACGCAGTACTGTCACAGCTGGAGATATTGAGGTATGATTTACTTTGTTAATAATAAAATGGAATAAAAAATTTATAATTTTTAAAATCAATGCTGTTACATACAAATGGGTTTATAGATTTGGTGCAAAACACCTTGTGACTTGATCAAAAACTTTATTGTAGGTTTTCAGTACAAATTTCAGTACTTACAATCATAGAGTAGGGCTGTACTCTAGTAACATAGTCGAGGCCACTATTGTATCACATATTTCGGTTTATTTTAATATAAGAAACAAAATGTATCATAAATTGCTCAATTAAATAAAATAGAAAATCTTTTCATAATTGATATTTACTTATCTTTTACAAATTTATATATATTCCTGTAACATGAAAATATACAAAACAAGGTAATCTCTGTTAATTTCTCCAATATACTGTTTTAGGAACTATTTGGAGATGTCGGAGGTATGGTGGAATCACGTTTAGTAAGACCTGGGACTGCAGAAGTCATTTATAAAAGTCTTGAGGATGCCCAACGAGCTGTAGAACTGTACCACAATAGACAATTGGACAAGCAGCCTATGAATTGTTTACTTGTCACACCTCGCACACCAACACCTGCTTCTGCAAGGTGAAGTATCTGCAATAATTTAGATTTAAAGTTAGAATCCATATACTAATGAATAGTCGGCTTTCATTTCATAATGAACATACAAGAGTCTAGCATATTGCATTAATGGTTTATTTATCTAGTCCCATCTGAGCCATACAGGTCCTAGAATTGCTCTCTCATTTAAGTAAATTAATTTTTGATGGGAGCAAGTATTAATAAGCATTAAATTTAATAAAAACTTTATTTCTGATCCATTCTCTGTGCTCTTATTTTTGTTGATTTAAAATGGTAGTCAATCAAGATTGTCATTCATGTATAGATAGATGGATTAGTAGACAAAAGTGCAAAGTACATAAAATTTCAGTTTTTCCACTTTTGCAATTTGGATTTGCCATTGCCATACAAAAAAATGTTATTGTATATGTAACCTAACTAAAATTAGCCATAATATAATTAAATAAAAAATCAAGGAAAATTGATTTACCTCCTTTTTTGATAATGATACATAGTGAGTACATTTTTACACACAGTATGCTGTATAAAAAAATAATTTGAAATAACCACTAATTAATTGAGTATTCATGTAAATGTGTTTTGGACAATATAAAGAGCCAGGCTAATATTAGATTGAAAAAATGCTTTGATTTTTTTTGTTCTCTATAATTTGTTTTTTCTATTTTAGTCCAAAATTTCTATTAATTAAAAATTATTTGTCTTAGAATAGTTATTTAGCCGTGTGGTATCCGGCTGAGTAAAATAGACCAACCTCATTTCTTACCGAGGTGTCGTAAAAGGTGACTAAGGTAAGTTGACCCACCATGTGATATCCGGTTTAGTAGAATAGACCACCCTCTTTCTTACCGGGAGTCTTAAAATACGACTGAGGTAAGTTGACGTCAGGCATGCGGCCGGTCGTAAAAACGCAACCAAATCATGTAACAGTATGTTTATAACATGTTGTGCCGACCCCACTCAGAATGGGATAAGGCAGGAAGATGATGATGTCTTAGAATAGTTATTGTTTCTAACAATATTTTTCTTCTAATTATGATTTTTTTGTGTAATTGTTGAGTCTAATAATATCCTTTTATTTCAGTAGCAGTAATAAGCCTGCGCTATACAGCACAAACTCAAATGTTGAACCGGACATATCAACTTTCCATAAAGTGTTATTTAGTAATTTTTGACTTAAATAGTGATTTTACAAACTGTGAAAACAGATTTCTTTTCTTCATACAGATTATTATGTGTAGGTTTATAGTTCTACAACAGAATTTTGTTAAAATAGTTTTAAGAACTATCTTGAATGTGAATATTTCCTAATATATATTGAATGCTGGGTTGAGTTGTTTGGTTGAGAATAATTCAACTGAACTTAATACTTTTTTTTAGTATGTTACATAAGTTTTTCCAACATTATAATAGTGGCATCATGTACACCTTTGAATTGTAAATCCATATATCTGTATATGATTAATCAAATCTGAGACTTAAACTAATAAATAAATGGTAAGGATGGTTTTTATAGTTTAATTTGTACCTTGTGACCAATACTTGAACTTTAATTAGCTTATGCGGATAATTATGTTATAACATGTTTCAAATACAACCTCCTTCAAATAATTGAGTCAATAATATTTTTAAAAAATTGTCTCCGTCAATATTTATCAAGTTTATAGAATTAGGCGTTACTTGGCGGAGATCCATAATACAAAAGTAATAATAAAATTATTTTGCTATAATCCGCGATGAATTGATGATTCATATGAGCAAAATAATTTTATTATTACTTTTGATTTATCAAGTTGTTGAAAAGGAGTAAATGGGCTGACTTTTGAGAAAATTGCTTCTTATTTCATTGAATAAGTGTAATAATTATTATTTTAAATCGCCAACGAATATTTTATACTTAAGGTCTTCACTTATGTACTATTAATACGTACTTTAAATACTGTTACTTATTTCACAGCTATTCAATTAGTAACCGTAGGACTAAGAGGTTAACGTTTGTGTCATGAAATTGTATATCGTTAATCGTAGCAAAAATTCGTGTATACAACAATTTTAATAGGTAATAAAATACAATAATGAAACTCGTATACATTTCTTTGTTTAATCACACATAAAAAAAAGAGAGATAAACACTGTCTCATTTGGTTGGTCTATATTTGAATAGGGTACATAATACATATGGCTTCCCTCCTAATGTACGTTAAACATCGATAGACTGTCGAATATCTATAGCCTTGGACTATCAATAATATCGATAGCGATTGCAAATATTTTTGAATTCTTAGACTTATAGCGACTATTTCCTTATCAACAAACTTGTATTGCAGGGAATAAGCGAAATGTATAGTTAGAAGATTTAAGGGGTTTAAGCCTGCATACACCATGCTATAATAGCTATGTAAGTTTGCTTTATGTTTATATGTGAAGCAATCTAGATTGCTTGTTGTGCCTGTTAAGGCAACACGCATACCAAATGCAGCATCAGTATGGTCTTCTGACACCCATTAAATTCGAATACAGAATATCTATGCGTTTTAGCAACATCTGTTCCTTCAGAACGAATTTTTTCTAAAGCTAGTCAAATAATAACCGAACGCCCAAATATGCTTAGGAAAAAGAAGTTAACATGATCTTATTTTTTTTTAAAATCAACCAATATTTTGATTAAAATATTTTTCAATTGGAGCTGTGATAGCCCATCGGTAACACCGTGCCACTCTTTCGAGGAGGTCACAGGTTCGAACCCGGGCAGACACCAATGAGTTTTTCTGTTAAAACTTATATCTTTAATTGATAATTGCAATTTATCACACGCTTTTCCGTGAAGGATAACATCCTGAGGAAACCTGCATATGTCTAGAGGATTCTGGAGATATGTGTAACCTACGAATCCGCATTGGAGCAGCATGGTAGGTCTTAGCTCCAATCCTTCTCTCTAAAAACTAAGAGAAGAGGCCTATTCCCAGCAGTCGGAGAATAATAGGCAGTTACTTTACTATATTTTTTTTTAATTAGGTTTTTATTAAATTTTCTTATATATATCTATTAATCAGAAATTATCGATAATATCGATAGTTTTTCTTAACAATCGATAATTATCACAAATCAAAAATATCGATACTAAGAATAAATCAATATTTCGATTAAAATATACTAAAGTTATACTAAGAATAAGTCTGGTTATTATACTGTATGTACATACGCTTATCTGAAAACTTTTGCTTAGTGTAATAGGTAGCGCTGAACATGTTGAGAAACAGTAAATATTTGGAATAAAACAGAAAACAGGGCCATTAATGTGAAACCAGTAGGGTTGGTAACACTGATGGCCACACTAAAATAATCATTCATTCAAAAAATTCAATTTCATTCACACTCATTGTTACACTTCATTCCTTCTTCCAGGACGCCATTAAAGTGTCAAAGACGTGTTTCCGTCGGCCATTAAATCCATATTAAATCGGTAGACGTGCGCGGCATTAGTTTTCTCCTCAATAAATAGTATCATATTATGTGTTTAAAAGTTTAAGAATTCCAAAAGTGGTATATACATTATAAAAAATTTAATTTACATTTAAAATGGGTGATCGTACGTATCTCTTAAGAATATTTTTAAAGATAAGTTTGATAATTAATGAGGTACTAAAATTATGATAATTTCAGCTTACGCATCAGGTGATTATAGCGGCGGAGGATACCCATCCCAATATTCCATGCCACCTCCTTCCTTAAGTGCTGGTGATAACAATTACTCACCACCGCAGCAGCAAGGAGGTTATAACCAAAGTGGCTATTCTGGACAAAATTCCGGTTCATCTTGGAACCAACAAAGTTCAGGAAGTTAGTATTTTTCCTTATATATAAAATTAAAGAAAAATTCATCGGTTAATTAAACGGCTAGCTAAGTCAAACATTGTAGTCAGTACAAATAATAATCGTTAACCTGTTCAACGAATAATGCGCCATTCAAATCATAAGTCAAATTTACAGATAGTTTTGCTACATAATTGGAGGTATATGTTAATGCTATTTTCAGCTTGATTAAAAAATAACATATCAGACAAACGTAATCTAAACTCATGTTATAGGTTTTCAAATGTTCACATGTAATATTCATGATCAATTTTAACATAGAAAAATAAATTTCCATACTACATGTTAGCCCACAACCACAAATGCCAAAACGTGCGGCTTCTCAAGCAGCTTTTACTCCAAAGACAGTTGACTATGAAGGTTTATAGACATTGATAGGTAGATATAACAACAAAATGTATGGCTCAAATATTCCTCTTTTCCAGCATTAATAAAATGTCAGTGATGATATATATCAATCTTTTAAAGATAACTTAAGAATAAATATAACTACACCTATTGTTTTTTAAATGGTTGGTACCATAAGATATTTTTAATTACCTTGACAATTTCATGCTTAATACTATGATCCTTTACATCATGTTAATTGTAACACAAGGCAAAATATTAAGAGAGGGGTTGGTGAAAACAGTTGGGGCAGTTACTGATAGTATATACCAATGTATATTCAGACAGAATTTTATTATAGACTACTAGCTTTAAATTTTAAATATTGCTTTGAAAATGTAAAGTATTAATAATGTAATTGCCTTAAATAAAATCAGAATAGACAAATTAAAAGATGCACTTAATTTTTTTTATTAAGATTGCAATTCTACCTATTGATTGGTATATATTAATACCTATTAAGTATTACTTACGAATTTAGATATTTAAAAATTAAGAAATTAATTAAACTTTATGAAGGCAAATCAAACTCTTTTATAGATTCCAGTGGAGGCAACTATGGGGGCTCTCAACAGGAAAGCAGCAGTTATAATCAAAGTTATGGTTCTAATTATGGTGGTAGTAGTGGTGGCGGTGGTGGAGGATATGATCGCAACAGTGGTAGTAACTTCAATGTGAGCAGCAACGAGCGTGGAAGCAATAACTATGGAAATAATGATAGGGGAAGTAGCTATGGTGGTAATGACAGAGGCAGTAGCAATTATGGCAGTGATCGTGGTGGTGGAGGTAACAACTATGGAGGTGGAGAAAGAGGCAGCAGTGGATACTCTGGATCAGGGGGTGGTGGAGACCGTGGATACAGAGGAGGTGAACGATCAAGCTACAATAGAGATGGGGGGAATAGAGATGGTGGATATGGGTAAGGATCTTTTTATACTAATTATTAATGTACAGAGCACAATTGAATATAACAAAGTGAATTTGTTTTTAATAGTAATAATTAAATTATTTTTGACACTATTTGTAGAGTCTACTGATTTAAATGATTACATTTTGGAAGCTACAATTTAATTAGATATTTCAGAATAATGTGCATTGAATTGATCCCATAATGATGTACATAATTATTTTTAAGAAAGTATTGGATAATATAAATATTAAAGTTCATTATTGGTGTAATTTAAACATGGCTTAGGATATTTGACTATAAAAATTGGAGATAATTATCTCCCATCGCACTATCACTAGATAATTTTGAAATATTGCTTCTATGTAAAATCATATCTAAATATGCTATCATGCTACTATCAAATATAAAATTATTTTAATATTTTTTTAAAGACAAAGTTAAATATATTTTTATACTAAACAAATAACTACAAAGTTCAAATAATAACAAATAATTACAAATCAAACTCTAAGGAGAGTTTGATTTGATTACTGAAAAATATTAAAACTCATGTTCAAGAGATGCTGAATAGGTTTTACTTACATATATAGTTTTTTTATTGAGATATTTTTAGCAGAGCATTGTTCATTAAATATTAAATATTTGCAACAGAAACATTTTAACATTCTTAGATATCTAGGCATTATTTTGTACTTTATAATGGTATATATTTTTGGTGTATTCAAATTTACTTTTTAATTTTTTTGCTCTTCCTTCTATGGCACAGATAAAATGGTGTTCATTAAATTTGACCTTCCATTTAATGTTGAATAACTGATTGAAAAAACAAATTATCAGTTTTAAAACTTTCACACAGCTTTAGATTCTTCACTTATGAACATATATTTCAGTCATCTTTGTTTAAAATTAGTATTAAGGCAGGATTTAACAAATTGCACCATTTATTAGTTGTTGTTTGATAGATGGATGAATTAATGACAAAAATTTTAGTTCTAAGTTAATGGATAATTTTATTTCATGACTTTACAGAACTTAGGTAGGATTTGAGTAAATAATTTAATTTCTTTAAATAGTTCATATATTTGGTTTTTATATTTTCGTTTCCATATTGAACTTGAATTTTGACCTTCCCCTTCAGATATCAAAATTAGTATTAATTGTGGGAACAGGGTGTCACTGTATACAAATTAAGCAGTTAGTTTTAACAGGTAGTTTGGTTATAAGACAAGTAATTTAAAATTTCACGCATTTTATAAATATAACATGTTGAAAATAAAAATGCTGACAAAATAAGGACATGGATTTAGTGTAAAATTATATGTAAGATGAAAAATTGTAAATAAAGGAAATTGGGTATGAAGTGAATGAACAGTTCTGTAGCAGATATTTCTTATTTATTTATATAAACATATAAATAGATATTAAAAAGGATTTTATAACCAAGTATCACAATTAACAACAGATGGGATAATATTTGTGTTAGTAGGTATGAATAATCAGGTTAACACTGGCCACAGAACTTTATTGGTTATACCTTATAGATATGATACACTGCTGGCTAATGAGTGATGAGGAAAACAACCTCTGATTAAGACTTTGGACTTTCTCTCTTAGGTTTCTATTCTGCTTATTTATCATATATCATATGAAGGACTTTGTTTACATTATTCCTTTGGGAAAATATATATATTTTATCATTCAAACACTACTAAATGTCCTCCTGAAACAGTGTACATATTTAATTCAATGTTCTTTATGTTCTATTTTGAATCTTCTTGAAGTCATAAATTTTTTTATTGTTATTGTTACAACTGTAGAAGTTGACAATACACTATTTCAGGATAGGTGTGTGCATGTAATCAATCATGTGTAAAAATGTACTTGACGCCCAAATACTGTTCTAAGATTTTCAAGGTATCAAGGTAAAACGTTACGCAAAAGAAAAGGATTCGTCATGGCAATGGTCTCTATAAGTGACCTTAGTTACAATCTTCGTGCTTCGTACAATGTGCCCCCAGCCTGCCCAGTGTGAACTAAATGGTGTTTTTATTGTTTTAGTGGCGGCGGCAGGGGGGGTGGTTTTAATAAAGGTAAAGCTCCTCGCTATGAGCGAGTGGTGCTGTTGTCATATTTTTAATTTGTAATTATTTAAGGGCTGCCAAACAACTTGTTACTGGTAGTTTGTGACATCACTTCTTGGCTGTTGACAAATTCTCATCTGATAGTTTATGTTATCCTATCATTTGGATGGTTAATAGAATCATGTATAAACAAAGATTTTGAGTAAATATTTATACTTAATTATAATAACCTGTTAAAGGATAGTTGGAGTTTACTATGTTTTAATGGGACAACAGGTTTAATATGCTCAAGAATGTGTCTTGAATTTGAGAGAATCTTAGTGTACTATTAATAGTTATCCTCTGTCATGGTTTTATTTACACAGAACTTCATATACTGACTACAAGGTTCATCTCAAATCTTCAAAAAATTCATGAACGATTGTGGAATAAAATCATCGTTTATGACAAGGATAATATGTAAGAGAAGACTGACAACACCTAAGCACCAAACTTACTCTTTGCCACAATATTTTTTTTAGTCTTAACTAAATAGTTGGTAATTTTAATAAGGTATATTTCATAAAATTTCGTCGATGCTTTATGTGGTGGAACGGACGTTTAAGACGTGGCAACATATTGGTGATTCGTCACATTAGAGAAATTAAACTGAAAAACTGTTATAGTGTGTTTATCAAACTTGTGTGTAGTCGTCAGCCCATTCTATACAAGATGTATTTCCTCGCTAAATACGGAGCGGAAACGTATACTCGTAATTAATATATAACTTCAGTAGTATGCCCACAGTATGGAGTTTAAAGGGATGTCAACTAGTCATTTAGGATGCATATTTATATGCTCAATATCGGGCAGGTGATGGCTTTTGTGGTCAGGAGTGCTTGACGTAATATAGGGGTTGATTTTAGAGAACAAAATAAAATTTACGCTAGGATTGTTTTCTAGAAGTGTTATGTCAAAATTACTACATACTTCAATTGCCTATTCAGGTGTGAGGCCCCAAGGAAATAGAGACCAATATTTATAATTGCTTTATAAGAATTACGAATGATTGTTATAAATTACCTTATAAACGTCCTTAGTTTTATTTCGTACATGGTAGTTGTCAGCAGTCTGGGCAAGTGTATAATTTATAAGAACACATCCACAGTGTCTGTAATAATGTACAATCTATACGGATTATGTTTTGAGTATATACTTTACATATTTTGGCAGCCCTGTGCTTTAAGAAATTTTTACAGAAATTTAAAAAAAACTATGATGTCTTTAGTGTTTAGTTTAAAAATGGTGATCGTTTTTATTGTATTATTATTGGAGGTATTACTAGATTTATCAACCGAAGTTGCATGATCTACATCGCCGTTTCTATTGAGAAAAGAAAATTAATGGTTGTTTGCTTTGCGTGGGAGTAATTTTTTTTTAAATACTGTAACAGTAATTTTCTAAGGGATATTCAAGTGAAGACTTTCGAACTTTTTAGATTGGGTTTAACAAGGTGCAGTCTATGTTAAAATCTAACGTCATGTAGCAATAGCTATGCAGTATAAATAACTTATGTAATTTGTAGGAGGTGGCGGTGGCTACGGCGGAGACAGGGGTGGAGGAGGAGGTGATATGATCACTCAAGAAGATACAGTCTTTATTCAAGGAATGAATCCATCAACAACTGAAGAGGAATTATGTCAACATTTCGGTGCTATAGGAATTATTAAGGTAAATAGTAATTTATGGACTCATATAAATTACCTGTATTTTACACATTAAACAAATGATTAACTTTGTATCGAATAGGGTATCAGATTTTTTTTTTTTTTTAATTTTATTTACCATTATAAATATTATTTATTTTCTTTATCAGACCGATAAGAAAACACAAAGGCCAAAAGTGTGGATGTATAAGGACAAAGCTACTGGTCAACCTAAGGGAGAAGCCACAGTTACATATGAGGACTCGAATGCCGCTTCCTCTGCTATTCAATGGTTCGACGGTAAAGACTTTAATGGTGCCACGATCAAAGTTTCACTAGCTCAGAGACAAAATACCTGGGCCGGAGGCAAAGGAGGTGGCGGAGGAGGTGGATTCCGTGGTGGACGAGGAGGTGGCGGAAGAGGTGGCGGCGGCGGCGGCGGCGGCGGTGGCGGTGGAGGCGGAGGCGGTGGTGGAAACGGTGGACCTCCGACATTCAATCGTGCTGGCGATTGGACTTGTTCCAACCCCAGCTGTGGAAATACAAATTTCTCCTGGCGTAAGGCCTGTAATAGATGTAACGAGGAGAAGCCAGGAGGCGGAGGTGGCGGTGGCGGTCCCCCGCAGGGTGGTCGTGGAGGCGGAGGTGGCGGTGGGCCACCGGGCAGGGGTGGACGTGGTGGAGGACGAGGAGGTGGTCGCGGAGGCGGCGGCGGAGGTGGTGGTGGCGGCGGCGGCGGTGGCGGAGGCTGGGGCGGACGACAGGACCGCAGCGGAGACCGCAGTGGTGACCGACGAGGATCCAGTGCTGGAGGAGGTGGAGACCGTAGTGGCGGCGGCGCTATGAGAGGAGACGGAGGGTGCGTTTAATATTTAGACTTATAGCTTTACCATAAATGTGAAACAAATGCTCCTTTATCATGATATTTCCACTCTCTATTTTCAAATTTATTTTAATAGTATATTCATAAATCACCAGTAAATTGCTAGCTAGTCGTCTACATTGATTGATGTTCTCAATTTTCATAACATTTTTAGTAACTTTATTTTCTTTTTTCTTTTCAGAGGCAGAGATAGACAGAGACCTTACTAAGTATTTAACTTTAGTGTAAATTTAAGTCTAGATTTAATTTGTTGACTTGGATTGTGTTGACTCATTTTGCATTTACGAAAACAAAAAACAATTAAGATATTTTATTATATCCCAAATTCACAAAGCATGGTTTTTTAACTGTAATTCAATAATGGAAATGTAAACATTTCTATATGTTTTGATAATTTAGTCTGTAGAATAAAATAATTAATTTGTATTCAACAGTTTAATTATTAGTTATTAAGTATATAAGCTAAATTTGTCAAAAGATAAAAATATTTGATAGAAATATGTAATAGGTTGTAATAATATGTTATGAGTAATGTTATATGTATTCTTGACAATGTTTAATCCTACTTACAGTTCAAATTTCGAAACAGGAAATAGACAAAAAATGTGTGTATGTAAATACACTTAAAAGTTCTTAAACTTATGTTAAGCGTCAGTACGGTTTTAAATACTTTTTTAACATTACTCGAAACATCAACAGTAATCTGTTGATTATTTATATCGACAAAATAAACTATACCTATTGAAGTTTTATTTTTATGCTCTCTATCCAACTAATAAACAGTAGTATTGATCTATTGTTCAAATTCAAATTATTCTTTACTAGCGGCCTGCCCATGCTTCGCACGGGTATAAAATATATATCCCATGTCACTCAGTGTAAAAAAATGATTAAAATCGATCCAGTAGTTTTGATTTATTCATTACTGCCCGTGGCCCGCAAGCGTTAAATTTGGAGAAAAACAATTTCCTCTCCCTATACCAAGACGATTTCCTGCTATCTTTGGAATATCAAAACTCATATAGTACATTTTTACTTATTTACTTTTACATTTTACCTATGTATTTTATTTTTACAATTAATTACAGAATGTCTTTAAACAAACTTTTAAAAGATTCGAAGTGCTATAGGGTGAAGCGCGGCGTCCTCGCGGCATTTTAAATCTGTAATATCTCGGAAAATGTTCACTTAAATTACATACTGTAAACGGCCATATTGACCTATATTAAATCAACAATTTATTTAAGGTACTTAATTGCATAAGGATTAATGTTGTATTGTATAAAAATTGCTTTGAACATAAGGCATTATTTTTCCTAAAAAGTATATGACAAAAAATGCTTTTGTGGGTTATCCATAGGAGATAGACATATACCATCGCGGACTTTTCTTTAGACCTTTTCAAGGCGTACAAATACTTAGTACATCATTTTGATAAATCTCGTAGGGTTTAGCCTGCGTTTGCAATGTAAGCGGACAAAAATGTAATTATTTACAGAAACCTCAAAAATTACAGTATTTCTCTACTCCGTATTGAATGTTATTATACGTACAAACCTTCCTTTTGAATCACTCTATCTATTAAAAAAAACCGCATCAAAATCGGTTGCGTAGTTTTAAAGTTTTATGCGTACATACGGAAATATGGACTTTGTTTTATAATATGTAGTGATTCAAATAAACTTGTAAACAATTGCTTTTGAATCGTCAACTCTACTGCTGGTTCGGAAAGCCGTTCCTACCGAGAAGAGTCATTTGGTCATTTACCAATTACGAATAAAAATGAACATATGTTATTACAACGATAATTTGCCCTATAGAGAAAGATCCCGTGAACGTCAGACCTTCGTCATTTTATAAAACCTGAAACTATGTCAGTACATGCTCCCAACAGGTAAGAACGATGGTAGATTATGGAATTTGGATCATAGTGGCTTTGAGAGATACGAGGTACTCAAGGTTGCAAAATTCCGAATTAATTTCGTCATAGTATAAAGCTTGGTCTTTTGATATTACCTTTAGAATAATATTAATATAACGACTACGTGGAATGGCAATTCCACGTAGTCGCCAACACTCGTCTCCGCGCCGCACCGTACCCACCCGTCGCGACAATTCACCACAGCTATCTTCACGTCTCTATGCTATAACTTCCGCTCCGCTTCTCCTTCCGTTAAAATTTTTAGTATTGAGATATCTATCGTGATTTTTCGATCTATTGTGATTTAACAGCTTATAGAAATTAGTACCTCAATGATACGTACTTGAAAAAACTTAGTAACTTGAGATTACGTAATGCAGAAACGCACAGACAAAACGGCTGTAACGTTATGACTAAATTGGTTCGGATATGGGTAAAAAGTTCTCTATCAAGCAAGCCATAAGATGGCGTTACTTCTGACGGGATTTATGCGGGAAACAATTTATAAAACACATGATTTAAATATTTTTTTATTTACAACTTCTATAATATTACCAAGTATACACAACTCGGGTACCATCTTTGGTTTGTGTTAGATGTTCTATCGACTATGTAACGAATATTTAATTGTTAAATTAAAATTTCTGCGATACGCTACAATTGTATAGTTCACAATTCAGTGTAATATAATACAATCAACAGTAGATCCTGAATTTTATTAATGTTCTAAATAGAACGCAATTATATCACTTTTTCTTCTAATTCAAAGAACATAACGACAGCATAAAAATGGGACCAACTAGTTATATAAAAAAAAAATAGAATATTCTTAAATATATGTACCGGATTTGTTTATTGCATGACAATGATACAAGTCGATTTATATTTCTCTCAACTTTTACAATGATTTCAAACAAAAAAATTTAGTTAGAAACGTTTATTAACGAACCATGTTCTTTGTCAATACCAATACAGAAGTATTGTCTTGTTAAGTTGTTTTAGTAGTAATAGTTGTATGTTGTAATAATTTCAAGTTGGTAATATAGGTATGCTGGACCTACAGGTAGATAATGCAAATCAACACAACTAATAATTTTTAGTTTAGTATAATCATCGATCTTTTGTATGATGTAAAAAAATGACAATATAAAACTTATTACTACAAATATGACCAGAAAATAAAGTATACTTGCACATGTATGAGGTATTATCGAGGTAGAGCAACCAAAAAAAAAGTTAATATTGTAAGAATAGATTAAAGAGTAATTCAGGGATTTTTCATGAAAATATTATTCATCGCCATTCATATATTCATGTTAAAGTACTTAGAAAGAATGTATGACTTACTGACAGTATAAATTGGTATGGAAATGTTTAAGTTGTTTACGACCTTATTTTTCTTAACATAACTAGACATTAATCAAAAATTTATATATCTAATATCATATTGTGCATTCAATGACGGAATCGCCTAATTTATAATGGTTTTATTTATTGTTTACAGATATAAAGGGACATAATATTGCAAATACTTAGTTACTACCTGAAAGTAATCATCCTGCAGTAAAATATAACAAAATTTATGAGGCAATTATTGTAAACGGTTTTTCAAACCTTTAAGATTTGGAACTCGGTAGGCGGTTAGTGATTATAACATTTAAATTAGTGTGACAGTGTAGGTTTGTACGTGATGCCTGTAGATATACATGTAAGTATTATTTACGCTGATTGCAACTACACTGGCGACGTTTTCTATCGGCTTTTGATATTCAACATCTTGATGAGCATTAGACCCATAATGGTGGCCGCTGCAACTCCAATACCAGCTTTCCACCATGAAGAGTTGTCCCCAGCAAAACTCGCGAAATGCTTCAGGTGTCTGGTAAACAGAAAAACAACGTACAAATCAGGACATTGCTATAGCGGTGGTCTTAACAGACTAAGAGCCCGTCAACCCCAGACCTTTGTCATTTTATAAAAAATGAAAGTTTGTCACCGCATGCTCGCAACACAGATAAGAACGATGGTACATTACGAAATTTGGATCATCGTGGCATTGGGAGATAAACGGTACTTAAGATACTCAAGTACCCTAAGACACCCTTGAGTACCGTACCTTGACCAGCTTTTATAAAATGACTAAGGTCTGGGGGTTCACAGGCTCTCGCTCTATAAGGTAACATGACGTGGTAATTAGATTTACTCTCGAGGCTTGTACTAATATGATCAGTAAGCGCATAGACAGAACCTTGTAATGGCTGAATATTTGTAGCTCTATGCCTGAAATTTAAACTCTTCGACGTCGACTGTGTTCAAGTATCTATTAATCTGTAAATACCATAAACATCTTCATATATTTTTTACAACATTAGGTACCCGCGACCTCCACCACGTGGACTTTAGTATTGTCAAAAATTATTGTGAAAATAAAAATACATTAAGTAATAAACGGTGTAATAAATTAAATTACTAACCTGTGTTTGCTGAACAAAATCCAAGCTGCTTGAAATTGACTGACCAAGATATAATTAAAATAACAGTTTAAAATGACATTTATTAGTAAGTTGCTAAGCTACTGATCAATGTATATAACATTGAAATACCATTTTTTTATCTAAAATCATAAGAATTAAATGAAATTGCTATACATATTTCATTTAATAATTATTAAATAAAAATAGACCATAAAATTTCACTACTTCGAAACTAAAGGTTATGGATTAGGCTTGTGACCTTGTAGACCCAGAAGAAGCAGGTTTTAAATCAGTTTCGTACTTTAATTTTTAATTTATTAATCACGCCGTGTAGTATCCTGCTGAGTAGAATAGACCACCCTCTTTCTTACTGACTTATCGTAAAAGGCGACTAAGGTAAGTAGACGTCAGGTAGGCTGCCGGTAATAATATACCTACCTGAATCATATGACAACATGTTCATAACATGTGCCGACCTCACTTATAGCGGAATAATGGTAGGAGGATGATGATGGTAATCGGTTGTTGCTTAAAGAAACGTGCCAAATTGCAATTTTTAATATATTATTGTCACAAATTACGTGACCGTTAAAACTAACTGGAGTACATATCATCATTCTGCTCTTACCTACTCTGAGTGGGATCGACACAACATGTTTTTCGTCAATACTGGTGCTACTCCTTTAATATGCACGTCATACTTCACACAATCCAGCCATCTCTTATGAGGCCTCTCTAGTTACATATCCAAGTTCATACTTAACACTTGGTCACATACATTTTATCCCTACTTATTATAATTTAAAAAAAATACAAAAATATACATTTGATAATTTCTAAGCCATAAAATAACATTTTCCGAAGAATTTATTTACCCATTCAGGGTATTCACTGAATAAAAGAATCGTCATTCATAGCACAGAGAAGTCAAGGTACATTTTAACCTCGAATTGCATCTATGCTATATTAAAAAAGATGATGGTTAGTTAACCTAGACCTAATAAATGGGGATGTCATTCAGTTAATTACCTCTCCCAAAAGGTTATATAAGGTCTACAGACTTACCCTACAAGTTGCCAACAAAATGGGGTTTTACTGGATACCCACAATTTTCCTAATTTTATAACTTTCTACTCCTAACGCCGTGTGGTATCCGGCTGAGTAGAATAGACCACCCTTTTTCTTACCGAGGTGTCGTAAAAGGCTACTAAGGTAAGTTGACCCACCGTGTGGTATCCGGTTAAGTATAATAGACCATCCTCTTTCTTACCGACCCCGCTTAGAGTGGGATAAGGGCAGGAAGATGATGATATAACTTTCTACTCCAATCATTCTCTTCAATTATTAAAGTTATAAACTCCTAACATCCTTTTATATCCTTTCTATTTATGAAAATGTTTAATACATTTAACATGCATAATGACCTTTTCACTCTCCTTTCTCATGTTACTATATGATACAGGTTTGTCTTTGGTGGCTTCCCAAAGTTTTGTATAAATGATTCTGTATTTTTCCCTTAGCAACTGCTTTCATTCCTATCTCCTTTTTCTCAATATATGGTTTAATAGATAATTCAATATTCGATTCAATTGCCTATAGAAAAAGCTTATGTACAAACATTTTCACATCCAATACTTACGGAAAGGCAGCCATAGTAGCTAACTTAACAAAAACGTCATGTTTGTTCTCTTTTATATTAAAGCTCTGTGGCGGTAACAGTTGGTATTTATTACAGAACACTTCGGGCTGTAATATGTACTCTTGTCTTGTGAGCAAGTGGTCGCCTTTTGTACCAACAATTAATACTGGAATATGACTTTCGGCAAAATATTTCTGAAACAAACAATACTGTTGAGCTGCAAGGATATTATATTAATAGATATTAAAAAAAAGTCTTATAACCACAAACTGACAAAGGCTTGTTAATATTAATCATTATAAGAAACTTCGTGGTAGTAAACTAGCTGTGGGTGGTAGCACGTGCACTCTCGCCTACTGCTGTGGTGTTACTGACCGTGTGCGCTTGAGACAGTGTAAGGATATTGATGTATGTATGACACGATTGTGTCTTTTTATGAATATGCAAAGTAATAATCACACATCTCAACTCACAAATATTAGTGACTTCGTACGCGTCAACTTAAGCGTTTAAGAACCCAAATAATAATACAAAGTTATTTACCTTTTATCCCGAAAAACAACGATTTTTTATCTTACATATTCCCACGTCATTTAAGTTTTAATTAATATCATTCTAACGGATTATAAATAAATAAATATATGGACACTTATACACACGGTCGTCCGTCCCCTAAGTTAGTAACTTAATACTCGTGTTATGGGTGACCGACAACTATATATATAAATATATGCTTATATATTTTTTAAATACATACTTAAATACAAATATACGCCCAGACCAACATACCATTATAGAAAATGTTTGCCCTCGGCGGGAATCGAACTCGCGTCCCGTTGACAATAAATTCATTTGTAGAAAATGTTGGCCCTCGGCGGAAATTGAACCTGCGACCCGCGGAACTGAAGGTATAGTCACTACCCACTGCTCCAACGGTCCAGACAAGGATAACGGACACAGATTTTGTTAAAGAAATCATACTTACTATATATATTCTAGCGATGTATTCAAAGGATCTGCTTGCAGTAACGTCGTACACGAGACATGCCACGTCGCAGTTCACCTCGTGAGGCTTAAGGGGATCCGAAACTCTGGTAATTGGTATTTCCTTTAAAACTAAATATTTCTCTTGGCCGTACACAAGCACTGTATTGATGCAACAGTTGCTTTCCGTACTGTTACCATCGCCCCGCTCGTGTGAATGTGGTTTTATTTTCTGAATAAAAAAAAATTAAAAAATCTTAGGTATAAGTTATAGTTATATTGCCCTTATCCCACTCTAAGTGAGGTCGGCACAACATGTTATAAATATGATGTCACATGATTTGTACACGTATTTTAGGACCGGCCGCCTGCCTGATGTCAACTTACCTTAATTGTATTTTACGACACTTCGGTAAGAAATAAGGGTGCTCTACTATGAAGGTATTCTATTCAGCCGAATACCACACGGCGGGTCATCTTACCTTAGTCGCCTTTTACACCTCACCTCGGTAAGGAATGAGGGTAGTCTATTGTATTCAGTCGGATACTACACGGCGGCTTGAGTATATCAAGTATTAAATTAATTACCTAATACTCTCAATTTAATATATAAAAAGTACAGTTACGGCCTGCTGGTGCTGGTCATAGGCCTCCCCTCTCCGTTTCTGGAGAGTAGGGTTGGAGCTAAGATCTACCACGCTGCTCCAATGCAGATTGGTAGGTAACACATACCCCTAGGATTCTCTAGAAATATGCATGTTTCCTTCACCGAAAAACGTGTGACTAATTGCAATAATTAATTAGACACATAAGTTTTAATAAAAAAAAAACTAATTGATGCCTGCCCAGGGTTTAAACTCGTGATCCCGTCGAAAGAGTAGCACGGTTTCACCGATGGGCTATCACAGCTTTAATCTATACTTATTATAAAACAAAGTCCCCAAAATCTCTCCATCTGTATGTGATCGATTTTCTTAAAATGGATCGGATTTTAGCGGTATTTACTAAAAGTTAGTGTAATTTTTGAGAGAGGTTTAGAGTTTAGACTACTCCATTTTTCAGAAAATTTCACGCAGTCTCGGGATTTACACCTAAATAACTGTGTGGCGCATTTATTGACACGCGGGGGAAGCTGCAGGCACAGCTATTTAATATATAAATATTATGGTTTAATTCAAACACAAAATAAACTTTTGATCCCAATATAATTCTATCAAATGTTAAACTCGAAAAACTCTTTTGTAAAAAAATCATATTCAAGCACATTTAAACCATAACTTCCTTATAGAATTCAGCGTTACTTTGCATAGCTTTATGAATCCTGCATTCATAGAGTATGAACACGGATAATACACTCTACTTTTAGCATTACATAGATTTTCTCTAATTGCAGATTACAGCAGAATTGTTTATTTTTTTTTACCAACTTATGAATTAAATCTAGGAAATGAGAAATAAAACCTTATTCTAGCTATATACGGATTAAATTTGTTTTTATCAAACAATACCTTATGTGCTATCCCTAAAAAACTCCTGCATATAGAAGTTTTGCCGCAAGATCTTGGTCCTATAATGTGGCATTGATAAACATTCCTACTCGATTGCTTTTTAGCGACGTCTACCTTTTTCTCTCTGGTAACTGTAAATGTAAAAACATAGACCATTTAAGGTGTAATCAAGTTTTTAAACAGTAAGAACCATAGAGTATTATTATACTAGGATATGAGTCTTGGGCAGGCCTGTGAGACTAGCACAATAAATAATAACAGAGGGAAAACGAAACTCATATCCTTATCTCTGTCTAATCACATAAAAAAGAGAGACAAATAAAAAGTCTCATTTGGTTTCTATTAATTTTAGATGAACGCATTCTAGGCTGGCTCCGTTACTCTAGTATAATGACTCTATGGTGAGAAGAGTAAGTGTATCTGTCTGTACTCACTGTGAATTGCAGATTTCTGTGAATCGTTTTCTATAAAATTATATCCTAAATATGCTAAATAAGCACTTGTGTTTGGTAAATCCAGTAACGTCATAAGACTCCAACGACACATCCAACCTTGCAGAGTTACATATCCCTGTAAAAAATTATTCAATTCATCATCTGTTTTGTATGTATTAAGCGAGACAATATTTTACAACAGTAACAGTTGTACAGTAATGAATTTGTATAACAATGTAAATTTTATAACAATGTAAATTTTATTTACCTATAATAATGGCGACTATGTTCTCGCGTTTAATGGCAAAACTGATTTTTTTGAGAAATCAACTAGTATACCATCACTACCCCTTTCTTTGGCCCTACGGTTGGAAGTACGACACTATAGAAAATGCACTATAGAAATGACATCAAAATACTAAGATGGTACTTAATCTAAAGCTCATCACACATATATATATATGTGTGTTTTATAAGTTTATTACATTTTTGATTGAATCATTTAGTGTATCATTGTAAATATTCATTAAATAGCTATATCTGGTAAAAAATCGACGGTTTTCCTCAGCTTTGATTTTTACATACATGATTGAGACAAGTTGGGGCATAAAATATTGAATAAATTTTTCAATAAATACCTTGTCATTGGTCGGTACCGTATACCGTAAGTTGTGCCATGGAATGCGAGGGCAACATGAAAAAACATTTTTCAATTCTGTAGGATTCAACATTCCATCTTTGTCCTGATCGTATTTTTCGAATATTTGTGTCAAAAATTGTTGCCCTTTGTACGAAAGCTCTGAAGTACATCCAACAGGTACTTTGATACTATAAAATAAAGAAATACAGTTATTTTATATATTTTCATTATTAATAACTATAATAGAAGACACGAATAAGAGCTGAAGGAAAACTCAATTCAGCAATTTAAGGCCGAGAATAAGATAGATGGATTACGTGAAAAATGATATGCATGTTAAGGGAGGAGCACCAGAGTTGACGAGTGATAGAGGAGAATTTTAAATTTAAATTTTTTAAATTTTAAATTTTATTTTAAATATATGGGACACTTACACACACAGTCGTCCGTCCCCAAAGTAAGTAATTTAATACTTGTGTCATGGTAGATAGACAACTGGTGAATATATACTTATATATTTTTTTAAATACATACTTAAATACAAATACACACCCAGACTCGAAGGCCAACAAATTCATTTACAGAAGATGTTCGCCCTCGGCGGGAATCGAACCCGCGACCCGTGGAGCTGAAGGCAGGGTCACTACCCTCTGCGCCAACGGGCCAGTCGCTAGTCGCGAATGGAAGAAGAAGACATATTGTGCCGACCCCACTTAGAGTGGGATAAGGGTAAGAGAATGATGATGACTTTGCTTACCTCTCGCCCGTACGACACTACACCTATGACTGTAATGCCTGAACCTCACTATCGGCGATGATCGTTGATCGTGTGATCGTCTATAATCGGCATGATTATCGTGCAAGTGTCTAAACGGACCTTTGTATTTGATTCGATAGCGATTCCCTTTGATGCGTGGCCGAAAAATCGATATTTCTCGGCTTTTTAGGCGATCGTACGCAGTCATAGATGATGATTGGCGAATATAAACAATATTCATTATTATAAAGAGGAGCCATAATAATTACAATTATGTTATACTAACTTTTACCCGCGACTTCGTTCGCGTGGACTGTTGTAGTGTGATAGTTCGATAATAGATGACGCTTTTCAATGTCATCCTATTCCTGTAGAACTAACAGGATATTCTATAGCCTATATGTTATTCCGGTGTATAGGGAATAATTGTGCCAAATTTCATCGATATTGGATTGTGAAAGAGTAACAAACATACATCCATACTCACAAACTTTCGCGTTTATAATATACTAGTAATATCCCGCGGTTTCACCCGCGTAATTTTTAATTTTTTTACACGTTATTACATTTTTATAACGGATCCCTATTTTTTTTATAATAGCCTATGTTGCTCAGTAAAGATGCAGCATTCGAATGGTGAAAGAATTTGTGAAATCGGTCCAGTAGTTTTTGTGTGAAAATATTACAAACATACATACAAATTTTTCCTCATTATAATATTAGTATAGATTTATAATAATTGTCGACATACTTAGCATATAAATAACTGTGCGTCAATTCCAAGCTCTCGTCGTATCCAAATTTGCGAAGTACTGTCCATGTTGTCTCATTCCGTCCTCTTTGTATAAACAGACAATGTAAAAATATAAAGCCCTTCATTGTGATACACTCATTTTCTATACCACCAGCAATATTTTGTGCAATTACAGATTTTACCTCATCTAAAACCTACAATGCAAAAACATGGTTGTAAGTGAGATTACTTTCTAATTTTTTGTATTACAAAGTAAATTACAACTATTATTACTATATTATTTGCCAAATAAAAACTTTTTCATTGCTTTTATAGAAATGATTACAGTTTTCGATAACTATGTAAATTTATAAGTTGCTCCTTACTTTTCAATGGAAAAGTAAGAAGTAAAAAAAAAGTAAAAAGAAAGAGAAAAAAGTAAGAAGTAAAGGACTTCTCACTTTTTTAATGAGAAGAAATGAGGTCTAGAACCAACAAGTTGTTTCAATGCGGATTTATAGGTTACACAAGAATTCTTATAAAAATAACATTCGCTTTAGTATTTCTTTGAGTTGCCGTTTACTATCTCACTGCTGAGCAGACCTTCTTTTTTTGAAAAGAAGGTTTAGTCTCTAGAATCTAGGCTAGATCGATCACATTACTTCAATATATCTAAAAATCTTATAATTACTTAATATTACGCATGAAAGACTGTTTGTTCATACTGTGTTTTAAGCAAACTTCACTTTTTATATACAATTAGTTTTTTGCCGCGACTTCGGTCGCGTGGACCATAGGATTGGAATAAATAATAGCATCTGCAACTCCCCATCCCTGCAAATAACTCCATATTTTGGGATGGAGACATTTGCAATGTTAGAGAAATCAGATAGATCCATAACTACACTGATTCTGTTACTTAAACATCAACATTAAATTTGGATTCTTTCATGACTTTACTGTTAATTAGCAAAGATATATCAAATGATATATCTTTTTTTTTGACAACAGAGATACACAGAACAAACACACATTATACATTTATTATTTATATAAAGAGTAGAGTTGACGATTCAAAAGCATTTGTTCACAAATTCACTTTAATAAAGAATAATTTGAATTTACATAAAAAAAATTTATAAACATAAATATTCCATCACATCTATAATTTTTAATTTTCTTTCCTTTCAGGACTTTTTAAAAGTTAGAACAAAAACATTGTAATACTGTTTGATAATGTTAATGTTTGTATATTTTCAAGACATGTATTGAACAATAAACTTATATGCATATACACATGTAATATTACCTGCAATTGCAATGGAGTGTCAAAACATTTCTTCTGGAATACTGTTATTTCATAATCATCCATTAAACCATCACCATCTATATCGCAAATTTTAAATATTCTAGTTAAAGCTTTTTTACATCTTTCTGTCAACTGAAAAGTATTAAGTATCATCATTTTATATTACTGTAGTAAATTACTTTGATTCCAAACGTATTTCATGTTATAATTAAACCTTAAAGGAACAATAAAAGACATTTATAAATAGAGAAATATGATGAATGCACCTATTAAACATATATTCATAGTAGAAATCATTTCAAATTACAGATCGCTCATATACCTTATAGTGGATTGTGATCATTATTTCAATAGTAAGTAGCGGCCTGTTACTCTCCCACTGCTGGGAATAGGCCTCTTCTCTCCGTTTTTGGAGAGAAGGATTGGAACTAAAACCTACCACGCTGCTCCAATGCGGATTGGTAGGTTTCACATATCTTCAGAATTCTCTAGAGATATGCAGGTTTCCTCACGATGTTTTCCTTCACCGAAAAAGCGTGTGATAAATTGCAATTATTTCAATAACAGATTAACTACTACAAATATAAACTTGCTAAATGGTAAAGTTATATTTAAGTAATTTTTGTAGGTCTGTAATAAATTTTATTACCCAAAAGTAACTTTTAATACCTCTTGTTCTTCAATAGAGTAAATAGGGTGAATAGGATGTAATACAGCTTTTTGTGCATTGTAAAACATTTCTGAAACATTTGTTAGTGTTTTTGCAGAACATTCTATACATCTATCAACCTCTGGATATTCCTCAGCAATGTCCCAAATGTTCTAAAAGAGTCCAAAATATTTAATGTTATAGTGATATATTTATAGATTCATTACATTAAATTGGCCAGTTGTAACAGTATATGTAAACACTAGCGGCCTGCCCCTGCTTCGCACGGGTATAAAATATATATCCCATGTCATTCAGTGTAAAAAAAAAATGATTAAAATCGATCCAGTAGTTTTGATTTATTCATTACTGCCCGTGGCCCGCAAGCGTTAAATTTGGAGAATAACAATTTCCTTTCCCTATACCAACAAGATTTCCTGCTATCTTTGGAATATCTAAATTCATATAGTACATTTTTACTTATTTACTTTTACATTTTCCCTATGTATTTTATTTTTACAATTAATTACAGAATGTCTTTATATACAACATTCACAGCTTCCTTGTCGTTAAACAAACTCTTAAAAGAGCGACATATAGCTGCTGGATTCGAAGTGCTATAGGGCGAAGCGCGGCGTTCTCACGCCATTTTAAATCTGTAATATCTCCGAAAATGTTCACTTAAATTACATGCTGTAAACGGCCATATTGATCTATATTAAATCAACTATTTATTTAAGGTACCTAATTGGATAAGGATTAATGCTGTATTGTATAAAAATTGCTTCAAAAATATGGCATAATTTTTCTTAAAAAGTAAATGACAAAAAATGCTATAGTGGGTTATCCATAAGAGATAGACATATACCATCGTGGACTTTTCTGTAGACCTTTTCAAGATGTACAAATACTTAGTACATTATTTTGATAAATCTCTTAGGGTTTAGCCTGCGTTTGCAATGTAAGCGGAAAAAAAATGTAATTATTTACAGAAACCTCAAAAATTACAGTATTTCTCTACTCCGTATTGAATGTTATTATACGTACAAACCTTCCTCTGGAATCACTCTATCTATTAAAAAAAACCGCATCAAAATCTGTTGCATAGTTTTAAAGTTTTATGCATACATAGGGAATACATACAAAGAATGTGACTTTGTTTTATACACATATATATATATATACATTTGTCCTCACTAAGAAAAATCAACTCAAGATGAGTAGATGGCAGGAATTTTACAGATCTGATTTAAATTATTGATTTTTAGTAAATTCACTAATATCATTCAATTCAATAATAAATTCACTAAAAATAATTCTAGGTCAATTACATTAAAAATCAATTCGGTATAAGTAAACCTGGCATGTTTATATAGCTTAAAATGATATAATAATTATATGTTTTTAATATTAAACATTAAATATAATATTAACTTACATCAACAACAGAGTAGTCAATTAAATCAATCTTATTTCCAACAAGAATCACTGGTTTTCTATAATCATCTGGACAATTAGCTCTTACAAATGGTAGCCAGTAAGAAGCAATTTTATTTAAAGTTTCTTGTCTGTCTACAGAAAATACTATACATATAACATGAGCTTTTTCAATTTCTTCAGCAACTTGTTCCAATGTTTGTTCAGTTACTGTAACATTAAAGTGAAATTAAAACCAAATTTGGTTCATCATGAAAAAACTACCAATAATTTCCAAAAAAAAAATCTTTGCTGACAGTAAATAGGAACTAATATAAATACCATTTATTTAAATGTTGTAAAATAGATGTTGAATACACTTCTTATAAAATATTATTAATTAAAAAAAATGTGGCATTAAAACATGCAAATGTTAAATTAATAAGACATGATAGCAAAATATATTTAGTATGTACTATAAAACCAAGTACAATTTTTGAATCCTAAGAGCAATATGAAATAAATTATTGAGTATTAGTGAGTGGTACATTAAATCCGACCTTTTTTGTTGTTTTCAAATTATTTGTTTATTACAGTAAAAATTTAACTGGAATCATCCCATTTTTTATTTATTTGAAAGCTTATGTGTATATGGCATCAATGGTATAAATTATTAAATTAAATTCAATGTCGTCTACATGAGTTTTGAAAGTATTTTATATTGCGAAACTTACAGCAAACATCAACGATGTTAGTCGGTACTTGCTCCGGCGTAACATCAGCAGGAATTGTGATTTCTTCAGCTTTTGGCGGCACATTTTCAGCGAATTCTTCAGTTACTAATGAAAGTATTAGTGATGTCTTACCAACACCTGGCTCTCCCAACAAAATAATTCGAACTGTTCGCGGAATAGATTCAAACACCATTTTAGTGATTTTGATTATCTATGTCAATGCATTATGTAAGGATTTTGGAATATATTGTTCTCCTGGCTAACAAATCAGTAACAAGTTTTACCTACAATTTTGTTTAATCATTATTATTTACACAATTAATAATATTATCTGAATGCCGAATTATAAATAAGTTTTGTCGCAGCGACAGACCAAAGACAACGATAAAATTAAAACACAGACAAGTATATAATATTAATATCTTAATGTTTTAGTATATTATCTATGATGTAAAGTAGGAAATTATCCTGTTAATTTTAAAATAGCTTTTTTATGTAAATTGGTATCAAATCTAATAATAAGGTAGGCAAAAATAATAATGATGTAACAATATTATTATTAGTTTTGCAAAATAAAAATTAAATTATGAATGGCACCCACTAGTTCTATCTCTAATAACGAATAAAAAATAACCTGACGTTCTGTTTGATTGTTTAGTTTGGGTCCATTGCAAAGATTACAGTGTACATAATGAAAGTCCATTGGTTTCATTCAACAATGCATATTCTTATCTTCAAAAACAAGAAAAAAGACAGTAAAAAAGAAGGAAAAGAGAGCATATATAAAATAGCTTTTTAAAAAATCGATAAATAATGTTTAGAAAATCGATTATAATAATAAAACAATCGGTTAATACAAAAATCGATTATTTTGACATGCCTAAAATTAAACACATTTTGAAGAATTGAGAATTCCGAATGATTAAAAATTCCGATTTGTATTTTGTTCAATTTATTCTTATTGTGAAATTACAGGATAAGGGAACGATACGATATTCTAACGAATTACGATGTGTAATTATTAAACTATTATTAACTCAGAATACGTTGTTCATCATATAATTTAAAGTCAAACAACATGTTTGACCGAAGTCTAGGGGAAATAAACAAACATTCAGAATGGGATACGGCAAAAGGTTTACGAGAACCAATAAAGGCTTTAGAGGTTAGCTTTTTAGCCAATTATAAAACAAGCTTTTAGTTGCTTAATTAATAAAATAAAATAAATAATAAAATTAAAAGAAAATGCTAAATTATAATTTTTTGTGAATGCATGAATAACTACAACCAAAGCGATTTGCCCAAAAAAAAAACTATCATATAAATAATTTTCAGTAGGGATGTTTTTGTTGTAAATAATAATATTTATTTATGTCGATTACGTACTTTTATTAATAATAAAAAAACGTAGATAGTAGTTTCTTTTTTTGTGTGGTATTTGTAGACTCAGGGAGGATAAGCTCCTTTAACACATGTAATTAAGAAAATGAATCAATGTTGTTGAAATATTGTGCGATTAAATCAATAAAATTGTACTGAACATTAAAAATTATAAAATAATGTTTTCTACTATTTACAGGACAAATGGAAACTTGTCCCATCATTTCTCCAAATTAAAGGATTGGTTAAGCAACATATTGATTCCTTTAATTACTTCATTAATGTTGAAATCAAAAAAATTGTTCAGGCAAATGAAAAGGTCTTTTGTGACTCAGATCCTTTGTTTTATATCAAATATTTGAATGCATATGTGGGGACCCCAGATTTAGAAGAGGGATTTAATGTCACCAAGCCAACTACCCCACATGAATGCAGACTTAGAGATATGACATACTCTGCACCAATTACAGTTGACATTGAATATATCAGAGGCAATCAAAGAGTTATTAAAAACAAACAACTCATTGGAAGGTACACTTTTATGTTTTTTTTAATATTTTTTAAGCCATAACTTTTTTTTAAATTAAAGCTGCTTCATATACACCTAATATAATATTAACTTTAAGACGTTTAGACTGTACATTGTATTAATCATGCATATACATAAAATTCTTGGAGACACATACAATTTGTATAGCCTGATCATACTGAAATGTAGAACTACAATGCTAAATATGATAAGTAGGATCATAGACAAAAAGGGTTTTTTTTACATCTATGAATTATGCACTTCATGCAATTTACATGTGTGGTTGTATAGAATTTTCTTATGCTGTAATTATAGATCAGGGAGCCATAAAGCTTTGAATCTTTAAGTCATCTGTGCTTAAGACATCATCAGCTACATAACTCCAGTAATGCAAAAGTAATAAACCTGTAATGTAAGGTTGACAGTAACTAAGTAACTAATTGTGGGGACGCCCATAGTTGCAGGACGGGTGGTCAGCTCCTATTCTGGACTATACCACCCTTTTCCTCATGTTGGGACATGGGTTTCACTGCAGTCCCAAAGTTGACAGTAACTTGCATAGTTTTTAGAAAATATATGTATATCTGGTAATTAATTCTTATTATTTTAGGATGCCCTTAATGTTAAGATCTTCAAATTGTGTATTGACAAATAAATCCGATTTTGAACTGGCCCAGCTGAATGAATGCCCACATGATCCTGGTGGCTACTTCATTATTAGAGGTACTTTTAATTAATAATAGTTAATAGATGTCCTATAAATATTATCATTACAAGGTGCTTAGTATGTATTGTACTTTATTGTAGAATAATATATCATAAATAACTAATAAGTCAGTCACACCACAAAGTTGATTAGAAGCTAAGGCTTCTTCAGAAGAAAGAGATTCCCTTCATGACTGCTTAATGCCATGCAGGGTTTTTGAGTACATACAAATTTGGTGCCACATTCAAAATTAAATAATTAGTTAATAAAAATGTTATAAAAACATCCTTTTATAACATATCTAACTAATAAGTCAAAATAAAGAAAAATATTAATATTATTATGGAAAAGCATGGGCAGTTTAATATAAATACAAAAAAGGCAAAGGTGAAACTAATATGAATCATGTGAAAATAGTAAAGTTCATTGTTGTTATTGGAAAGCTATTTAGTCAGATGCAGTATTATGCTTTAGAAAGTAAAGTGTGTGAAAATAAATTCAACAGTGGGTCTTACTCAAGGCATATATTCTACTTCTCATATGAAGGTAGAACAGGTCTCTATTTATATATTATACAAAAAAAACTACCTATGTAATAAATAAATAAATTTTAAGCATAAAGTTGTCAAAATTATGGTTATATAATAATAACACATTCTTTATATAAAAATAATATAATGAATTGTAAAAAAAAATTTCACAGGACAAGAGAAAGTAATATTAATTCAAGAACAGCTCTCTAGAAACAGAATGATTGTAGATGAATTTAAAGGATCAATTCAATGTCAAGTTACAAGTTCAACACATGAAAAGAAAACCAGGACAAATGTTATAGTGAAAAATGGAAAATATGTCCTAAGACATAACGCATTGTCAGATGTATGTTTGTAAATACCTGTACTTATATAAAAGCTAGAAACTTATAAAGATAAAGCCAATAGACTTTGATTTATTAATGAGCAATCTTGATTTTTAATATATATAGTTCAATTGTAGCGGTTTATTTTGCATATGTCGTAACCAATATTGTTTTTTGGTTGTTGGTTGATTATTGTATTGCGATAAAACAGGTAAATAAACTATCCGCGTAAAAAAACTATTAACTATAATAAACTTAAGTGTGCCCCGGATGGGTTTTGAAACTAGTTGGGCTAATCTGATAGAATAAGATCTGAGTATAGCCGGTTCTATACATTAACTATGAATACTACCCACGATAGTTTAAATTTAAAAACTTCACCCTTTTAGAAGATCTACCGTTACCCATACCGCTTCGAGAGCTAAGAAGTAAAGCACTAGGTAGGGTTTATTCCTTTTTGTGTGTATTCATAAAGGTTAATTCCAATAAAAACCCCAATTTTCATTCAGGGTTGGTGATCGGATTCGCTGTCGCACTGACAATAAGTCCGGCGTCTTATTTAGGTCAGCTTAATAGCTATAACACTGTTTGCTTAGTTGAAGGTTTTACCATATTCAGGTGAGGTTGAGATTTGGGGAAACAGACTGGAGTGAACTTCCTCTGTATGTATTTAAATATATGTAATTCACTGTCATATTTGATATTTATTTTAACTTTTAAATAGTTATAATATATTTCTTCAGGATATACCAATAGCAGTGGCCTTTAAAGCAATGGGTATTTGCAGTGATCAAGAAATAATGCAGCTTGTCGGCACTGAGGATGCGACTGTAAAAAAAATGGCCCCATGCATAATGGATTGCCACAATTTAAAAATTTTCACTCAAAACCAAGCTCTTGGATACATTGGAAGTAAACTCAAAGTTAAAAGGTGTTAATATTTATAATCAATAGCATTAATCATTGCTTACATTCCTTTTTGTTGATGTTTTTATTTATAACCAATTCTAATAAAATATATGTCATCATGATGCATTTGATCAATTATATTATTTACAATAGTTAATTTTGCGATTTATCAGAAAGTATGTGGTGGAGAATTTCCAAATATTAATTTATCATTGTGACTAGTAAGAACCAATGTATAAATTTTGCTGATCATCTATTTTACAACATTTGACTGATGTGCCTGCCATAAAGTTTAATTTTTTAATAGGTTTCAGACTGCTAGTACTAAATCTCGAACTCCGATTGATGAGGCTCGAGATCTTCTAGCAACCACTATTCTAGCACATGTAACTGTAGAGAACTACAATTTTTATGTTAAAGCTATGTACTTAGCAATAATGGTGAAAAGAGTAATTGAAGCTGAAAACAATAAAGCTGCTATTGACGATCCTGATTATTATGGTAATAAGAGACTGGAATTAGCGGGTTCGTTGTTAGCCTTAATGTTCGAAGATTTGTTTAAAAGATTCAATTGGGAGTTAAAGTCAATCGCTGACAAAATAATACCAAAAGTTAAAGCCGCACCGTTTGATGTAGTCAAGCATATGAGGCCAGATCTGATAGCTAATGGCTTGTTTACTGCTATTTCTAGTGTAAGTAATTGTATATTTTTAAATGTTTATTTCATTTTGATCTACCAGAGTGGTAAGGTGCTCTATTTACATTTTAGGGAAATTGGACGATAAAGAGATTCAAAATGGAGAGACATGGTGTAACTCAAGTATTAAGTCGCCTTAGTTACATATCGGCTTTAGGTATGATGACAAGAGTCAATTCGCAATTTGAAAAAACGAGAAAAGTTTCTGGGCCGCGATCCCTACAGCCGTCGCAGTGGGGTATGCTCTGCCCGTCCGATACACCCGAAGGAGAGGCTTGTGGTCTCGTGAAGAATCTAGCTCTTATGACGCATATCACGACCGAAAGTTCCGAAGAGCCAATAGCAAGGTTGGCTTGCAATGCTGGCGTAGAAGATGTCAGGCTTCTAGGTGGAGAAGAAATCAATCATCCAGCAGTTTATATGGTATTTCTTAACGGTAATTTCTTATATCTAAGTAATTAAAGTACCATTAAAATTCGATCTATCAATGACCGGGTATTTTTATTTACAGGTAATATTCTGGGTGTAACTAGGCATTATAAAAAGTTGATCAAAATTTTTAGACTGTTTCGTCGGCGTGGTCTCATATCTGCATTTGTATCCATTTATCCAAATCATAATCAGCGGACCGTATACATATGCAGTGACGGTGGTAGGCTATGTCGGCCCTACATTATAGTTGAAAAGGGCTATCCATTGATACAGCAGTCCCATATCAACGAGCTTAATAGAGGGATCAGAAAGTTCCAAGATTTCCTGAAGGATGGTTTGATCGAATATTTAGATGTCAATGAGGAAAACGACAGTCACATAGCGACAGTTGAGAGTGAAATTGATCCTTATGTTACAACACATCTCGAAATAGAACCGTTTACGATTTTAGGTGTATGTGCAGGGTTGGTACCATATCCTCACCATAATCAAAGTCCAAGAAATACTTATCAATGTGCTATGGGCAAACAAGCTATGGGTATGTAAAATTTTTAACTGTTAGGACTTTACTTGGATTAAATGTATTCGGTAATTCCAATCCAAACAAAAATTCCAATTGATATCGATAAACTATTTCCTTGCAGGTACAATTGGTTATAATCAGAAAAATAGAATAGACACATTGATGTACAATTTAGTTTACCCTCAATGTCCAATGGTAAAAACAAAAACTATAGAGTTAACAAATTTCGATAAATTGCCTGCTGGACAAAACGCGACAGTGGCAGTGATGAGTTATAGCGGTTACGATATAGAAGATGCGCTAATTTTAAATAGAGCGTCAATCGATCGCGGATATGGAAGATGCTTAGTTTATAAAAGTGCTAAAACTACCATGAAGCGATACAGCAATCAGACTTCAGATCGAATCTTGGGTCCATCCAGAGATGCTGTCACAGGTAAGGTGATAAAAGCACATGAGGTTTTAGACACAGATGGAATAGCGGCGCCCGGCGAATTGGTTGAAAATCGCCAAGTTTTGATAAACAAACAGATGCCGCCAGCTACATTGAATCCGATCAGTCAAGGGCAGCCGCAACAAATAGACTATAAGGATGTCCCTGTCACATATAAAGGCCCAGTAGAGTCTTACATCGAAAAAGTAATGGTGTCTTCTAATTCCGAAGATGCATTTCTTATAAAAATTTTGCTGAGACAGACAAGGGTTCCTGAAATCGGCGATAAATTTAGTTCCCGACACGGTCAGAAGGGAGTGACGGGTTTAATTGTGCAACAAGAAGATATGCCTTTTAACGACCGAGGCATCTGTCCCGATATGATCATGAACCCCCATGGATTTCCATCAAGAATGACAGTTGGTAAAACTATTGAGCTTCTAGCAGGAAAAGCGGGGTTGATGGAAGGCAAATTTCATTATGGTATGTCAACAACAGATTTAATCGTTGTTTTGGGTAATATTAAACCTATACACGTCTAAAATATGTCAACGTTTTAAATGACGATATGCAAACCATCCAATATCAACTGGAGAGCATGTATCTTTTAAATCCAATGATTTCCTATAACTAATTTCATATTCTCTACAGTAAGTGTATATTTTACCTCCTTTCCATTCCTCTGACATGGAATTCTAAGAAATCATGATTTATGAATTGGATCAATGATAAAATGATGATTTATGAATTGGATCAATAATAAATTAATTATTTTTAGTAACAATATTAACGAACATAGTGTGGTATCCGACTGAGTAAAAAGAGCACCCTCATTTCTTACCGAGGTGTCGTAAGAGGCGACTAAGGTAAGTTGACGTCAGGCAGGCGGCCGGTCGTAAAGTATAAAGCCAAATCATGTGACAACATGTTTAACATGTTGTGCCGACCATACTTAGAGCGAGATAGGGCAGGAGAATGATGAATATTAACGAACAATTACAACTGTTGTATTGTAGAACAGAAATGGTAAATGTTTCATGTCACAGCAAAATTTGCAACCTATCAGTAATGGTACAATTATTGCCTTGATTAATATCATTAATATCATCTAATAATGATAATATCAATAATTATCAGTTTTTCTTTTCATGTATGTTAAACTCCACAGGTACCGCGTTCGGCGGATCCAAAGTTCGAGACGTGTGCAAAGAATTGGAGAAACACGGTTATAACTATCATGGAAAGGATATATTCTACTCGGGCTTGACAGGAGAGCCATTGGAGGCGTATATATACTCCGGTCCGGTATACTATCAGAAATTGAAGCACATGGTCCAGGATAAGATGCACGCTCGAGCGAGAGGGCCTCGTGCTGTTCTGACACGACAACCGACTGAAGGAAGATCTCGTGACGGTGGTCTTCGGCTCGGTGAAATGGAACGCGATTGTCTTATTGGTTATGGAGCTAGGTACTGTTATTAATATTAATAATACTATTAATAATCTAAACAAAAGTAATAATAAAATTGTTTTGCTATAATTCGCTATGAAGTAAAATAGAAAATATATATAATGCTAAATGTAGAGTGGACAATCGGTTATCATACCTGATACATGCAGGATTCGTAAAAACACTGCGATTTTGGTCGTGGAGTCTATCTCCTGATGATGCTTCGGTCGCGGGGCGAAACGATTGTTGAGTTTGTGATAGTGAACGTATGTGGTGCTTGTGTATTGTGGTGGCGGTGGTGGAGGTTTGTGCATGTGTTTTTACGAATTATTTATATTGACTCATAAAGAAAATATTTATTTGTTATAAACAACATGACATTCCAAAAAAGGGTTTGTGTAATGTCCATTAGATCATTTATTGCATTATTCAGTACAAAAAAAGTGCTTGAGTACTTTTCAAGTATATCAAGATAACAAACCACAGAGCGCCCGTTGCGCAATTACGTATCGGAGGAAACTATTAATTCAATTGTTTTCCTTCAGGGAGCCATATATATGACTAATTGATCGAAGTTCTACTTTTTGATTACTCCCAACTCGTTAGTACAATTTTTACAAATGGACCCGTTTCCCTTAGGGTACGGAACCCCATTTATAAAGGACTGAAGGTGGCAGAATCACGTGAAGTTAATTGTATCGCCCCATCGGTAAAATATAGTTAAACTGGCCCGTTGGCGCAGTGGGTGGTGGCCCTGCCTTCAGCTCCGCTGGTCGCGGGTTCTATTCTCGCCGAGGGCGAACATTTTCTATAAATGAATTTGTTGGTCTTTGAGCCTGGGTGTATATTTGTATTTAAGTATGTATTTAAAAAATATATTAGTATATATTCACCAGTTGTCTGTCTACCATAACACAAGTATTAAGTTACTTACTTTGGGGACGGACGACCGTGTGTGTAAGTGTACCATATATTTATTTATTTATAATATCCCATGTACAAACATAGGAAATGTAACTTTATTAGGAAATTAACTTTATATATTTTTGCATGTCCGTAACAATATTAACGAAAACGTTATCATTAGATCTAGATTTTTTTTGTAGAATAGAGTACTATAAATAAATACGCCGTGTGGTATCCGGCTGAATAGAATAGTACCACTCTCATTTCTTACCGAGGTGTCGTAAAAGGCGACTAAGGTAAGTCGACCCGGCGTGTGGTATCCGGCTGAGTAGAATAGACCAACCTCATTTCTTACCGAGGTGTCGTAAAAGGCGACTAAGGTAAGTTGACCCACCGTGTGGTATCCGGTTTAGTAGAATAGACCATCCTATTACCGAGGTGTCGTAAAATACAACTAAGGTAAGTTGACGTCAGGCAGGCGGCCGGTCGTAAAAACGCAGCCAAATCATGTGACAGCATGTTTGTAACATGTTGTGCCGACCCCACCTAGAGTGGGATAAGGGCAGGAAGATGATGAGAGTACTATAAATAAATGTGTATGTAAATTAATCATCAATATGTGTCATTTGCAGCATGCTACTGATGGAGCGCTTAATGCTCGCGTCAGATGCGTTCAGTGCAGATATTTGCGGCGCGTGCGGGCGTCTCGCGAGCCGGGCCTGGTGCCACGCGTGTCGGTCCTCTGCCGCGGTCTCCGCTGTCGAGATGCCGTACGCCTGCAAACTGCTCTTTCAGGAGCTCGCCTCTATGAACATTGTACCTAAGCTCACACTTAAAAAATATTGTTAAATAAGTTTCTTTGAATTAATAATTTTGATTACAAATGTTTTTGATTTTTTGACCCTTTAATTTCAAAAGCTATCGCTACATACTAGTCGCTTTCTATTACTTGACATCGCACTTTTATTTTTTTTAGGAGTTAGTGACAAGTGAGACAAAATTACGATTTTAGTTACTGTTATTCGATTCTATTGGACACATGCAAAATTCACATAAAAACTACTGGACCGACTCCGAAAATTCTTTCACCATTGGAAAGCTGCGTCTTTACTGAGCATCATAGGCTATATTACATTCAAAAAAACGGATCTGTTATAAAAATGTGATAATGTATAAAAAAAAATTATACGTGTTATATAAAAAATGTATGTAAAGATATTAATAAGTTTCGTTTGGACGTATGATAAAAATAAGATATTACTTTCAAGTCAGATGGGACGTATAACAATAATAAAACAAATTAATTCGACAGTGTTACCCTTTCTATGTTAAATACTAAAAGTCGAAAATAAGGAATTAAAACTGTTTGCGATATATTAGTTTCTTATTAAAGGCTTTGTTAAAGATTCTTTTTTAACTACAAATTGTTCACCATTTCGGAATATTTCTTTTTGCATATTACTTAATAATATCATTTACAGCTGTGGCAGGGAAAATAAAACACATACAATCCATCCCACGAAAGTTGACAGGAATGTAATTGTGGCAAAAGTATATAAAAATTAGTTGTACATGATTAATCTTATACATACTGAATATAAAATGTCTTAGAATGTAAAATGTATAATTTCACTGCTTTAATATATGTAACTATTATTATTATCATAGACTTATTATAATAGAGTAGGGAAGTTTGCTTAAAATGTGTCATGTTAAAATAAAGAGAAAGCAAGAGTGATTAGAAAAACATGAAGTATACGACTTTTATCTACCCTTTCATTAATTAATGTAACACTCACTCACAGGGCAGTCTATGACTCTTACTATAGTATAATAACTCTATGATAATTATACATCAGTGCGTTATGTATCCGAAAACGTGGAACGTACCTTATTCAAGAAATTAAATATCAACCTCATTGTAGAAATTATAATTTAGCCGGCTAATTAGAATAGTACCACCCACATTTCTTACCGAGGTGTCGTAAAAGGCGACTAAAGTAAGTCGACCCGCTGTGTGGTATCCGGTTTAGTAGAATAGACCACCCTCCTTCTTACCGAAGTGTAAAATACGACTAAGGTAAGTTGACGTCAGGCGGTAAAAATGCAGCCAAATCATGTTACAGCATGTTTGTAACATGTTGTGCCGACCCCACTTAAAGTGGGTTAATGGCAGGGGGATATATTGTAGAAATAATTATGTCAATTTTTTATGATTCTCATGATTTTTAAAGAAGCTCGCGTTAGAACAAACAGACACCACACAGTGATAAAAGCGAAGATATAAAAAAGCCCACTGTACGAGAGCATTTTAAACAAAACGTAGCCGAAACATATCCATATGACAAACACGTGGGACCCGAGAGGTCGCAGCGACAGCCGGGCCGGCAGCTCTTGATTGACGACACTCTGTTGGTAGCTCGCGTCCTTGACGTAAAGTTGAATCGTTGTCGGCTTTTGTAAAACCTCCCGTGCAAGGTATCCCCAAAGATCGTTTCTACTCCATAATCTCGCAAACTCTTCGCCGTACTGAAATTTAGATTAAAATTGGTTGTGGGCGAGAATATTTTTCTGTGGAAGATATAGCATGACACAAGCATATAAAAGAGTGATGTTATCATTTGAACTGTAAAACATGGTACGGTTATAGGAACAGGCATAGCAATGCTTAACAGGGTTCAATTAATAAAAAAAAAAACAGAAATTAGTGACATAAAATGAGTCAAATAACTTATCACCCACATAGTTATGTTTATACCATCCTACTATCTTAGTAATATTCATCATCATCTTCCTGCCCTTATCCCACTCTAAGTGGGGTTGGCACAACATGTTATAAACATGTCACATGATTTGGCTACGTCTACCTTAGTCGCATTTTACCATACCTCGGTAAGAAAGAGGGTGGTCTATTATACTTAAACGGATACCACACGGTGGGTCAACTTACCTTAGTCGCCTTTTACGACACCTCGGTAAGAAATAAGGGTGGTCTATTCTACTCAGCCGGATACCACACGGCGGCACTATCCTACTAATATTATAAATGCGAAAGTTTCTGAGTATGTATGTTTGTTACTCTTTCATGGCGAATCCGCGGCACAATAATTCCTTATACACCGGAATAACATATAGGCTATAGATATCTTGTTAATTCTACATGAATAGGATAAAATTGAAAAGCGCCATCTATCGTTCGCGTGGACTGTTGTCGTGTGGGTTTCTATCCATTAGCTATGAATACTACTCACGATAGTTTAATTTAAAAAGTTACAATATAAAAATACACACCAAGTCATTCAATCGCGTAGATATTTGATACAGTATTCTCACTAGAATGGTATTCTCGTAAGTCATTATCGGCATAAGTTCTGGGTCGCCCATGTATTGAATTCCTGCAGGTTTACGCAGCTGAAATAACAACATCTTTGTAAGTTAACCATAAGAGATAGACATGTTCTCGGGGATATTTAGTAGATCTACAATTCTCTAGTACATTACTTTAGTCTATCTCTGCTGGTTTACACAGAGCACGCGACTAAAGCTCCCAGCAGTCGAGTTTTCTTACAACTGCGCAGCCTCTTCAACACAATTTACATAATAATGTACTTATAATAGAGAGAGATCCCGTGAGCGCCAGACCTTCGTCATTTTATAAAAGCTGAAACTTTGTCAGTGCATGCTCCCAACACAGGTAAGAACGATGGTAGATTATGGAATTTGGATCATAGTGGCTTTGAGAGATACGAGGTACTCAAGGTTGCAAAATTCCGAATTAATTTCGTCATAGTATAAAGCTTGGTCTTTTGATATTACCTTTAGAATAATATTAAAAATCACGTCAGTCAATGCCAGACACTTAGCATAGTGGAAAACCCCTGTCAGACACGCTTAAAGTTCATGAAAGTTGACTTCTATTTACGTCATAGTTTAAAAGCTGATTTTAATATTAAAATCAGCTTTTAAACTATGGGATGGGAAACATCATCTTATTATTATCCAAGTAATATATATATATATATATATATATATATATATATATATATATATATATATATATATTACTTGGATAATAATCATAAGATGTTTCCCCTTTAGCCAGACATTTTCGATAGTTCCTACCCCAGCCAGACAAGTATAAAAGGTTGCGGTTGGAAAGAGCGAGAAGTATATATACGGGTAGGTGCGAACGAGATGGCGAGTTAGGTCGTTTCGTACTCCGGAGTATTTATTTATACGCTATTTTCAAGTATTGTTAATTTAATATTTTACCTTTTAATGTAATATAAATGAATCAATATATGGGACACTTACACACACGGTCGTCCGTCCCCAAAGTAAGTAACTTAATACTTGTGTTATGGTTTAGACCGACAACTGGTGAATATATACTTATATATATTTTTAAATACATACATAAATATAAATATACACCCAGACTAGATGACCAACAAATTCATTTATAGAAAATGTTTGCCCTCGGCAGGAATCGAACCCGCGACTCGCGGAACTGAAGGCAGGGTCACTACCCACTGCGCCAACGGGCCAGTTATTGATGGTGAGTAGTGTGTGAGTTTTTACAAATCCTGCATATATCAGGTATGAGAACGAGAACGACAACACTACATATAGCATTAAATATATTTTCTTTTCTTTTATCGCGGATTTTTATTACTTATTATGGACCTCCATAAAGTACCGCCTAATTCTATAGTTTCATGTTTATACAATATTTGTGCATATTACAGCGAAACTGACCTTCTGCGCTAAAGAATGTGTGAAATTATTGGAATTTGCAAACGAGGAACGTTCAGCAGAGTCGTCAATCAAATCTGCTTCGAAAGGTAACAGCATATTTTCATTTAACTGTAAAAAAAATTGCTACAATCAGAATTTTTTTTTAAATCGTCAATAATAATCAAAACTAAGTCAAAAAAGCTGTAAATAAGGAACTTAAATAAAAGACTAAAGAAGTACAAATGATATTTAAGTGTTTTTTGAAGGGGCCTACTTAGAATATGTAAGAAATAATTAAGACCTTAAGAAATATCGCTCATGGGCTGCAAGAGCGGCACAACTCAATAAAACGTTTTTAAGACTAAAAATTGGTGCTAAAAATTAAAACATAGGTACATTCTTTTCAGCAGCAATACCTGCCCTTATCCCACTCTAAGTGGGGTCGGTACAACATGTTATAAATATGCTGTCACATGATTTGGCTGCGTTTTCACGACCGGCCGCCCGCCTGACGTCAACTTACCTTAGTCGTATTTTACGCCACTTCGGTAAGGAGGGTGGTCTATTCTACTTAACCGGATACCACACAGTGGGTCAACTTACCTTAGTCGCTTTTTATGACACCTCGGTAAGAAAGAGGGTGATACTATTCTATTCAGCCGGATACCACACGGCTTCAATACCGGCAGAACTCATAATTCAATATTTAATCGTTCGTTGATGCAAACTAAAGCATCTTTTATGCATATTCCGAAGCAATGAACTTTAATAAATTATTTTTTGAGTTGTGCCACTATTGCAGCCCATAAGCGATACTACGCTTGTGAGAATATTACATGCTACTAATAACTGCAAAATTTAAGTGTACTACTACACTGAAGAGAAAATTTATTTAATCTAGTTCTACTAATTTCTACATACCCCAAAGATGGCAGTAAAATAATTAACAGAAGCGTTCAAATAATCGGGCACTTTTTCATATTCTTCCAACATCGTCAATTCTTCCGCTGGCTCTCCTATCATAAACCAATTTTTAACGGAATTCCAGACACCTGAAAGCGAAAATACGGATGAAAATAGTAAATATTTAAGGAATTAAATTCCAGATGAGCTGTGATAGCCCAGCGGTCACACCGTGCGACTCTTACGAGGTCACCGGGTTCGAACCCGGGCAGACACCAATGAGTTTTTCTGTTAAAACTTATGTGTCTAAATGATAATTGCAATTTATCACACGCTTTTCGGTGAAGGAAAACATCGTTAGGAAACCTGCATATCTCTAGAGAATTCTGGAGATATGTGACCTACCAAACCGCACTGGAACAGCGTGGTAGGTCTTAGCTCCAATCCTTCTCTCCAAAAACGGAGAGAAGAGGCCTATTCCCAGCAGTCGGAGAATAATAGGCCTCTACTTTACTATTTATTGTTTTCAATTTGGTTGTTATTAAATTTTCTAATATCTATCTATTTATCAGAAATTATCGAAAATATCGAGTTTTTCGTAACAATCGATAATTATCACAAATATAAAAATATCGATACTAAGAATAAATCAATATTGCGATTAAAATATATAGTTATACTAAGAATAAGTCTGCTTATTATACTGTATGTACATAAGGTTATCGGGAAACTTTTGCAACACAGAAACAAAAACAGTGAGAAGAGGCAGCAGTGAGAGTAGGCCGCTACATTTTTTTTTAAATTCCAGATGACCATGTTTTTTTTCCTACATTTTTTATGGTACATAAATAAATAAATAAATAAGAGTATAACTCAATTAACCTTGACTTTTCTGATTTATTTTGAGGATGCAATCATCAATGTTTTTTTCCGCGCCGTGTTTAGATGCGATTATCCTTTTTACAAGGTCCACCATAAATTGCTTTTTGTTTTCACTCCAAACTGGATCGTAATCGAATGTAGTAGTCATGTTTAACTCTGAGAGAGCTTGTTTCGCGATAGTCACCCATTTGTTCAACGCGACACCGTTATACGTATAACTAAAACAAGTTAAATAACAAGAAAAAGTTATAATAATATTATATACACAGTGGCGTAGCTATATACTGAAAATCCTTGAGGCAAAAAAGAAACTAAGGCCTCTTTTCTGAATCTCGGAAAAGGCTACAACGATTTTCATGAAATTCAGCATATTGGGGGTTTCGGGAAATCGATCTAGCTAGGTTTTATTTAAAAAAAATGTCGCTTTATCCCTGTTTTCAGGCATTGAAAAATGTACAATAGAGGTAAATGAAATTTTAGCTGTCATTTGTAAAGTTGTGGTAGCTAAACGGTGAACGGGCGGATTTAGAAAGTGGAAATACCCGGGTTTATCATTTTTTTATAATTTAAAAAAAATTATCGAGCACGCCTCTGTCATTTAGGTACTTTTTTATAGGTACTTTTTTTAATCGTGATTTTTCACTTTTGTTGTGATGTAACGCAAATAAATATTCGCTAGATTTTATATGACGAAAACAATACCTTTGATCCTGGTTAGAAGTATTCATGCTATTTTCGGGACTGCAAGAAACATTGTCGATAATCGCCCTCTCGAGATTCAATAACATTGGAACTAAATGCGGTTGAGCAAAAACCTGAAAAATATATCACTGTATCTGTACATGTATATATCATGTAATCTAAATAGTTTAAATGCGGATGCGAAATGGAGGGCGTTAACTTAACCAAATAAATAAATAAATATATGGGACATTACACACACGGTCGTCCGTCCCTAAAGTAAGTAACTTAATACTTGTGTTATGGCAGGCTGACAACTGGTGAATATATACTTATATATTTTTAAATACATGCATAAATACAAATATATACCCAGGCTCGAAGACCAACAAATTGAGTTATAGTAAATGTTGGCCCTCGGCGGGAATCGAACCCGCGACCCGCGGAGCTGAAGGCAGGGTCACTACCCACTGCGCCAACGTGCCAGTCAATATGGCTAATTCTAACTGATAGCACTAATATTTATTTGAATATCTTTGAATAGAATAAGAACCCAGATTCTTGTTTAAAAACAGTGGGTAGTGATCCTGCATTCAGCTCTGCGGTTCGCGGGTTCAATTCCCGCTGAGGGCAACATTTTCTATAAATGAATTTGTTAGTCTTCGAGTCTGGGTGTATATTTGTATTTAAGTATGTATTTAAAAATTATATAAGTATACTAGCGGCCTGCCCCTGCTTCGCACGGGTATAAAATATATATCCTTTCCCTATACCAAGAAGATTTCCTGCTATCTTTGGAATATCTAAATTCATATAGTACATTTTTACTTATTTACTTTTACATTTTCCCTATGTATTTAATTTTTACAATTAATTACAGAATGTCTTTATATACAACATTCACAGCTTCCTTGTCGTTAAACAAACTCTGGAAAGAACGATATAGCTGCTGGATTCGAAGTGCTATAGGGTGAAGCGCGGCCTCCGCATGGCATTTTAAATCTGTAATATCTCCGAAAATATTCACTTAAATTACATGCTGTAAACTGCAATATTGATCTATATTAAATCAACAATTTATTTAAGGTACTCAATTGGATAAGGATTAATGCTGTATTGTATAAAAATTGCTTTGAACATAAGGCATCATTTTTCGTAAAAAATAAATGAAAAAAACTGCTATTGTGGGTTATCCATAAGAGATAGACTTATACCATCGCGGCCTTTTCTGTAGACCTTTTTAAGGTGTACAAATACTTAGTACATCATTTTGATAAATCGCGTAGGGTTTAGCCTGCGTTTGCAATGTAAGCGGAAAAAAATGTAATTATTTACAGAAACCTCAAAAATTACAGTATTTCTCTACTTCGTATTGAATGTTATTATACGTACAAACCTTCCTTTTGAATCACTCTATCTATGAAAAAAAACCGCATCAAAATCGGTTGCGTAGTTTTAAAGTTTTATGCGTACATACGGAAATATGGACTTTGTTTTATAATATGTAGTGATATTCACCAGTTGTCTGCCTACCATAACACAAGTATTAAATTACTTACTTTGGGGCCGGACGACCGTGTTTGTAAGTGTCCCATATATTATTAATACCGTTATTGATGATTGATCCATCTATACATATTATAAAACAAAGTCCCCATAAGGTCTGTAGGTAGGTCTGTCTGTATGTAATCGTTTTTCTCAAAATCTACTAGACCGATCTTTGTACGGTTTTTACTAAAAGGTAGTGCAATTCTTCCGAATTCGGTTCCTAAACCATTCGGTCGAGGCTAATATTACATTACGATCTTTTGTAAAACTGACCTGCTAAGAGCTTTACTCCCGTGAGCTGCGTTGACCAATAGAGATAAACTAAAGTAATGTACTAAAGAACTGTAGATCTACAATAATACTACTAAAAGTCCGCGATAGCATGTCTCTATCTCTTATAGTTAATTCACAATTACTAGTAATATGTTTAAAATTCAAGAATTGAAGAATATTGTGTCGCACTTATTTCTACGCGGGCGAAGCCGCTATAATATAAAACTTCAATATTTACTTTTCCTAGACGAAATAGCATGACAGCGTTTTTGTATGCTGTAAGATCTAGCCTCATAAACCTTGGTATAACAAATTGAAAAATACATGTATAGGAAGGAAAGTTTTCAGCAATAAACTGAGCATAACTTTCGTCCAGTGTTCTTGTTTCTTCTGGATTTCTCTGCGCACTTGGAAATCTAAAAAGAAAGGTATTATTAGTAGTATTTTTGCTAACCTAAACTTTACATTGGAACTATTATATACTAATCATGCCTGGAAGCTGCTGTGTAGATTATGATAGTTCTAAAAGAGGACAAACGTTAGATTCTGACTAAGTCGGAGAGTCGCGGCATTATAGCACTACAAGATTGTGTGGCTTTCTAATAAATCTACCTCCATAACATCTCTATTTTCCACATATGATTAAATATTACATATACCGCCATATGGTACACGGCTGAATAGACTAAGCCACCCTCTTTCTTACTGAGGTTTCGTAAAAGTCGAATAAGGTAAGTTGACGTCATACAGGCGACCGGTCGTAAAATATTAGGCAAATCATGTGACAACATGTTTATTAAATGTTGTGCCAATCTCACTTAGAGTGAGATATGGGCAGGAGAATGATGATTAAATATTACATACAATGCAAAACAGGCTTACCTTTCTCTATTTAAAACATTGCATGTGTATCGCCATGGCTGAATAAGACTAAGCCATAATTCCATTACCAGCCGAAATGATGCGTCCAACGGCCAACTTGTAACCAAATGTTTTACATAATGATAGGCTCTTGAGCACATCATTTGCCCTGCATATTTCCTAAATGAACATAACGAAGTATGCTCGCTATTATATTTAGCAGAAAATGAATGAATATGTTTTACTAAGACCCTTACTATTCTAACACGTTCTGGGCTTGATGACAAAGATGTATAGTTTCTTTGGTACATCTGGAAAAAATATTTGACATAGTTATATTTATAGACTACGTCAGCCTAACATAAATTTGAAATTATCTATTATATGTGAAAAGGAGTAATAAAATATTAATAGCTTAGAAAAAACTCCAGAGTATGTTATTAAATACTGATTATGTTATAATAGTTAAGTACCTGGGTAACCGAGCCTTACTCGGTAATTTTAAAAATGATGTAATTTTTTTTTTTTAAAACATGAAAAAAAAATGAAAAAAGAATAGGGCAGGTGGGGCAGGTGGGGCTCGATCCTAGGTATTTTCACCTCTCTAACTGCCCGTTCCCCAAATGAACTACCATGACTTTACATTTGACAGCGAAAAATTGTAATATTATTATTCAACATAAATTTAAAAATTTTTTTAGAGAAATATAACGAATTTTTTTTTAAATAAAACTTATCTAGATCGATTTTTTTCGCCAAAACCCCCTACGTGCTGAATTTCAGGAAAATTGTTTGAGCCAATTTCGAAAACTTATATACATATAGACATACAAGATTAACTCATTTAAATATTAAAGATAAAATGATAAAACTAGACAATAAAAATTTAAGAGCAAGTTACAAGACACTGGAACTACACTCTGTACAATAAATGCCCTATATTCGTAAACTGTTTTACTTTACCTCAATATTTCTATTATTGAAATTTTCAATATTCATCCATATATCAATAAATACTTGCAAAATTGTTTCTGATCGCCATATCTCATTTCTGGATTGAGTTTGTGAAGATGAATGCTGATTACTTATTCCTGATAAGTCTGATATAACCAACAGTGATGGTGAACACAATGGTCTAAAACAAAAGTTGTTATTATAAAGTTACATGTTCTATGTATATACACAAAACATGTAACTAAACTCTTAGGATGGGGCAAAATATGTACACTTATTACCATAGCAGGTTCACAAATTGATTATAAGAATATACTCTCTTCTATAAATAAAGTATCTCTTTAAAAAAACAAGTTTTTTTATCAATCATAGAAAACAATCAATCAATAAAATGAAAATAATACATTCACTTTGATACATACCTATGTGCCATTTGTAGTGGTGCCACCATTGGAACTTTACCTGTATAATGGGGTATATTTGGAGAAACAGGAATATTGGGATCAGCCGGAAGAAAATGCATTAGATAATCACAGACCAAAGCAAAGTATACATTATTCCAATCGTCCCAATTTTTGTTCTGACTGTTTACAAGATGTAAAGCAAAGTTGAAAATATAATAGTCAAATGGATCTGTAGTTATGTAGGAAGGAACTACATGAAAACAAATATTATTTTAATTTATATGTTACAAATTAAAAATTAAACAATGTACACAACTCAGACACAGAAAGATGCTATAAATCAAATAAAACTTTCTAAGTCTAGTATTTATATAAATTATAATTTTGAAAAAATAATTACAACATTGAGACATAATTTATAGAACTTCACATATATTATTTTAATGCAATCAAGTCATAATATGTTAAATAGGTCTCTATGTCCATATATGTATAAAATAAGCTATCTTAGGCTTATAAACTACAAAATTTTCATCACACATAATATCTAGAAATATGGCAATTATAATAGATATAACTGCTGAGCAATGCCTGTTAAACAAACACCTGTCCATAATGAGAATAAAGGAAGATTAAACATGAAACCCATCATCAAAGATTGGGAAATGGGTGGATAGTCAGATACAGAAGCTGACCACCCATCCTCCACCAACAGGCATCCCCATGCCTAAACAGATAGATTTGTTTAAAGTTTAATATATTCATAATAAGTTTGTGAATCATTTAAAAAGGATACTTAGAGCTAATGCTACAATATTCATAGTTTGTGAATCCATTGTTAACAAATCTGCATAGAACTGTGGGCATCTGCCTCTTTGAAGTGTTATCTGTAACTGCAACTAAAAAACACAATATTTTTAGACATTAATAAATAAATTGAAATAATTTATTTTATGAACATTAACTAGTATTACTAGCAGTGACTAATTTTTTTTCTATTTTAAATCAAGAAGTTAAGTAATTCAAGTTGTGATTAAATATTAATTATATTATAATGTAACTTACAGGTAAAAGATTTAATGGAATACTATATTTTAGCTGAGGATCTGACAGCAGTTTATAACACAACTTAAACATGGATCCCTGAGGTCCCAAGAAACTCAATAGGATGTCATATTCATACTTGTTGTCTTCAAACGTGATTTGTCGAATACCCCATCCATTTTGAATACATGGAGAAAAAATGTTTGCTATGAGTTGTGGGAAGAGTACTTGAAAGTCTTTATGATAGCCAGACTGATCTATGATTCTACTCATCTGTAGAACTTTCTCACGTAATGGCAAATTTAGGCAGGCGTAGAATTGACTCTAAAATTTGAAAAGAAGGTTAGAAACTGTAGTATATTTTTTTTAGCCATATTATTTCACCGACATTTAACCAGCTTACCATAACGTCGTGTGCCATTTTATATTATTATTTGATATATAATGCGATTTCAAAATTTGCGCTGGGCGCTAGCACGAATACTGAAATGATAATATGAAGTTTTAGTTTGCCGTCATAGTTTAATTATAACAAAAAATAAAGTGCTTTTATTTCATTAATTAATTAAATATCTTATAAATTTCTAAAATTGTTTGTATTCAGTTTTATTGTGTTTTCTAGGCAAACATATTTTAGAGGTAATATGAAATTTCAAAACAGGGCGGTTTTACTACAGGCGCCAACACATGCTATCTCGCATCCCTCTTGCACATGTACGTATTTATGAATGAATCGTATGAAAATAGTCTCAGCTGCATCTCGCTCCTCTCCTACATACATATTTTTACGCACTCATTCTCATTTTGACTATCTATCATATAACAAGACAACAAGTTGATTTTATAATGAATGGGCGGTGTATTAAATTTTTAAATTTCCCGTTGTAAAGTTCTAGTACTTTAATTTTTACTAAAATGTAGAATTTTGTTTTAATTTAGTTAGCAAAATTCTTGAAACAAATATCACTAGAAGCAAATTAAATGTATAAAGTCTTATTTCACCAGTAGCTGTTGAGATATTTCTTAAAATGAGAAATATAACAACGAAGAATCGTGCAGTCATAAAACAATAAGAAGAGGATTTACTTAATCATTATATAAATGTAAGTGTTGAGTTTTAATGAATTTTGTGCATCTCAATAATAGTAAGAGCTTTCTTAAAATTTACATTCTCACATCACTACATATTATAAAACAAAGTCCCTATATCCCTATGTACGCATAAAACTTTAAAACTACGCAAAAGATTTTGATGCGGTTTTTTTTTAATAGATAGAGTGATTCCAGAGGAAGGTTTGTACGTATAATAACATTCAATACGGAGTAGAGAAATACTGTAATTTTTGAGGTTTCTGTAAATAATTACATTTTTTTTCCGCTTACATTGCAAAAGCAGGCTAAACCCTAAGAGATTTACCAAAATAATACATTAAGTATTTGTACATCTTGAAAAGGTCTACAGAAAAGTCCGCGATGGTATATGTCTATCTCTTATGGATAACCCACTATAGCATTTTTTGTCATTTACTTTTTAAGAAAAATTATGCCATATTTTTGAAGCAATTTTTATACAATACAGCATTAATCCTTATCCAATTAAGTACCTTAAATAAATAGTTGATTTAATATAGATCAATATGGCCGTTTACAGCATGTAATTTAAGTGAACATTTTCGGAGATATTACAGATTTAGAATGCCGCGAGGACGCCGCGCTTCGCCCTATAACACTTCAACTTTAGCAGCTATGTCGCTCTTTCAAGAGTTTGTTTAAATACATTCTGTAATTAATTGTAAAAATAAAATACATAGGGAAAATGTAAAAGTAAATAATTAAAAATGTACTATACGAATTTAGATATTCCAAAGATAGCAGGAAATCTTCTTGGTATAGGGAAAGGAAATTGTTTTTCTCCAAATTTAACGCTTGCGGGCCCCGGGCAGTAATGAATAAATCAAAACTACTTGATCGATTTTAATCATTTTTTTTACTCTGACTGACATGGGATATTTTATACCTGTGCGAAGCAGGGGCAGGCCGCTAGTTCTAAATATAATAACCTAACCTTGCATGGATAACCTAAAACCTTTAACATGCAGTATAATTTTTATTTCCTATTTGACTTAGTTATCGTTATATAAAAATTATGATATGTACATTAATTTTGATTGATGAATTAGCTATATTCATTATTATATTAAGGATATGTCTTGAGATTTTATATAGCTTCTAGTGTCTTGTAGTGCAATAAATGATTAATAATGGAACATTAAAGTTAAAGTTTTTTAGAAGTTGTTCTAATTGATCATAAGTGTGTATCTATCTTAGTTATGAATAATTTGCACATAACTTAAATGGTCTACTTAATATTTTTTTTTAGAAGTATTTTCAATTGAAGTTGTATACTTCATTGTATTATATTAGAACTTTAAAAATGATTGTCAAGTTTGTTATAATGAGACTCGGATGAAAAGGGAGTAAATAGCAAAAGAGAGCAAGTTTATTCTGTATAAAGCAATATAGGGTATATTGCTTTATATAACACTATTGTTGATTTTTAATTAAAAAGCAAAAGCAAAAATTAAATTTACGATTGATTAAACGATTGATTGATTAATTGCAGATTCAAGAATCCTCAGATCCAAGATTAAGATTAATTTTTTATTTTAATATGATTGTCACATGATGTTATTTATATTTATGATTTGAGATATCTTTACATTTACAGTGCTAATAAAAGACATAATAGTATGTGTAATGAATGAAAGAATAACAGCAATATAAAAAGACTGTTCTATAAAACTGAAAGTAAATATTTATGTAGTTTATAAATCACTTAAAATGTGCAACTGTTTATATCTAACAGAAATTAAATAACAAACAATATTTCTCCTTCATACTTATGCAATAATAAAAAGCAATTTTTCTAAAAGTGAACCCATTTACTCTTTCTTAACAAGTCAATGCATAATGACACAGACAACATTTTTTTAATATTATAGAACAACTATTCATATAGATTCAAATACAACCTCTTTCATAAGAGGTTGTATTTGAATCTATATGAATAGATTGCTGCTGTCGCTCCGCCGTCGCCTCGAGCGCTCGAACAGCGCCAGGCCGAACAGTAGCGTCAACCACCAGGACCTCTGTAATTTGAGAAAATGCATTTGAGGTAACTAATACTCAAGTGAAGTCTGAATTTATGAAGCTAAGTTAGATTCCCGTAATTTCAGCCACAGATGTAAGCGTGCACTCAAACATCAGTAGCCAAAAGCGACTGGGAAAAGAATTAAGGTTTTACATGTATTGCAGGTGCCAAATACCGGCTCTTTGCCAACCGCAACACATTACCATTACAAAAAAAAAATGTAAAAATTAATGGATTGAATGAAATTAATGGATTAATTTTACAGGAGGGCAGTCCGACAGCTGGCCTCGTGACTCCACGAGCTACGCTGGTCTGGCCTCGCTGCCGCCAATGGAGACGTGCCGCCGCCCCTCACCCCAGGCCGGCCCGTCCGGCTATGCCGCAGCTGCTGTCGCTCCGCCGTCGCCTCGAGCGCTCGAACAGCGCCAGGCCGAACAGTAGCGTCAACCACCAGGACCTCTGTAATTTGAGAAAATGCATTTGAGGTAACTAATACTCAAGTGAAGTCTGAATTTATGAAGCTAAGTTAGATTCCCGTAATTTCAGCCACAGATGTAAGCGTGCACTCAAACATCAGTAGCCAAAAGCGACTGGGAAAAGAATTAAGGTTTTACATGTATTGCAGGTGCCAAATACCGGCTCTTTGCCAACCGCAACACATTACCATTACAAAAAAAAAATGTAAAAATTAATGGATTGAATGAAATTAATGGATTAATTTTACAGGAGGGCAGTCCGACAGCTGGCCTCGTGACTCCACGAGCTACGCTGGTCTGGCCTCGCTGCCGCCAATGGAGACGTGCCGCCGCCCCTCACCCCAGGCCGGCCCGTCCGGCTATGCCGCAGCTGCTGTCGCTCCGCCGTCGCCTCGAGCGCTCGAACAGCGCCAGGCCGAACAGTAGCGTCAACCACCAGGACCTCTGTAATTTGAGAAAATGCATTTGAGGTAACTAATACTCAAGTGAAGTCTGAATTTATGAAGCTAAGTTAGATTCCCGTAATTTCAGCCACAGATGTAAGCGTGCACTCAAACATCAGTAGCCAAAAGCGACTGGGAAAAGAATTAAGGTTTTACATGTATTGCAGGTGCCAAATACCGGCTCTTTGCCAACCGCAACACATTACCATTACAAAAAAAAAATGTAAAAATTAATGGATTGAATGAAATTAATGGATTAATTTTACAGGAGGGCAGTCCGACAGCTGGCCTCGTGACTCCACGAGCTACGCTGGTCTGGCCTCGCTGCCGCCAATGGAGACGTGCCGCCGCCCCTCACCCCAGGCCGGCCCGTCCGGCTATGCCGCAGCTGCTGTCGCTCCGCCGTCGCCTCGAGCGCTCGAACAGCGCCAGGCCGAACAGTAGCGTCAACCACCAGGACCTCTGTAATTTGAGAAAATGCATTTGAGGTAACTAATACTCAAGTGAAGTCTGAATTTATGAAGCTAAGTTAGATTCCCGTAATTTCAGCCACAGATGTAAGCGTGCACTCAAACATCAGTAGCCAAAAGCGACTGGGAAAAGAATTAAGGTTTTACATGTATTGCAGGTGCCAAATACCGGCTCTTTGCCAACCGCAACACATAACCATTACAAAAAAAAATGTAAAAATTAATGACGTACGAATTACCAAAACTGCGCAATTTCAGAAATCAGTACGACACCTTTATAATGGCTAGCCCGTTAATAAAACGTCTTACAAAGTAGCGCGATTTTGAAGCTAATGTTCGACGATACAGAAAACGAAATATTTACCTAAGCTATGATTAAAACAGAGTAATTATGCAAAAGTAATAATAAAATTATTTTGCTATAATCGGCGATGAAGTAAAATAGAAAATGTATATAATGCTAAATGTAGAGTGGACAATTGGTTATCATACCTGATACATGCAGGATTCGTAAAAAACACATGCGCAAACCTCCACCACCGCCACCACCATACACAAGCACTATATACATTCACTATCACAAACTCAACAACTCAAATGTTTGAATTTCAACAAACATTCTTGGATAAAATGTGAGTAGTTATCCAAAACTTAATAACAAATAAACTATACTTTTGCACTATTTAATACGAAGAAAATTGAAACGTACTGACTCACCTGAAACGTTCGTTATACGTAATATATAACTGTAATCACTTTTTACTTACGCAAAAATATATAAACCAACAAATGATTTTTAATTAAAATTAGACAATTCCATAAACTTCTTGTTAACGCACACTATATACAATAACACGATATAATAGGAATACCACAATTCCCGTGCCGAGATGCACTTCTCTTGAATGACGAACAAGGACTGAATGTCACTGAAACGTTTTATCGGTATATATAGTAAGACTCCACCGGAAACAATAACGGCACAGTGTTGCCCCTATTTAATCAAAAAGGGCGCGATTAGGGTTGCCACCTTTTTTTTGAAGAAAAATACTATTTTTCTTTTTAAATCAAAAAAATATAGTACTTTTAGGAAATTCCGGAAAAAAAATAGGACACATCTATTTTCAATCATTATTTATTTTTCCATGATTATTTTTTATTACTTTTCGCTGGATAATGATACGGAGTTAGAGCTACTAACTAACTAAGCCCCGTAAATACATGAATGAGTTTCGTTCCTACATTCCCTATGCAGGGCTGCGGGTGCGTTCCATTCACAGTTAATTAAAAAAAGCACGACAATTGCAATTAGCGATAAAAATATAGTATTTTTCGTGCTATATTCTTTTTCTATAATATATAGTACAATTTAAGCTAGTGTTTTTCAATTTATATATACATTTATTAAAGCAGGGACCTCGAAGCATATAGCATTATAGTATATCCTTAGTGTTTTTATTGAACTGTAATAATATTGGGAAGTTTTATTTTTTAATTTTAAAATATAAGTAAAAATAAAACTAAAATAATAAAAATAAAACTTTTCCTTCTATAGTAATATTTATTGTGTATGCTTTATTGAAGTGTTGTATATCATATGTCATACCCAATATCAGTTATATTCTATGTTTTAGGTGGTTATTTCTGAATAGTTTTTATTCTTTCTGCGACAGACAATATGGATTACAGACATACTTTAATTATTTAACAGAAAGTTATTTGTTCAAGATACTTTAACATACTATCCCATTTAGTTATGCACATTTCAACTAGATTTTTTGTCTGAGTAACTGTGTCTGGTCAAGGCACTGCTACTGTTGTTGCAATGAATTCATTAATATCTGATACAATGGCTGATATTCTTCAAGTGAGTTAAAATGTTTCAAATATAAATCATTTTTGTTTGTAAACACAAAAATTGGCATGTGCATGTTTAAAGTAACGGCCTGTTATCCACCCCAGCAGTGGGAACCATAAGCTTCCTCTATCCGTTTTTTGGAGAGAAGTATTGTAGCAAAGACCTACCATCGCGTTGCTCCAATGCGGATTGGTAGGTTACGCATATCCCTAGAATTCGCTAGAAGTATGCGGATTTCCTTACCATATTTTCCTTCACCGAAAAGCGTGTCATAAATTGCAATTGTCAATTACACATGTGCCTGCGCGGGGTATAAACCCATGATCGTCTTTACAGAGTCGAACGGCCTCACCGCTGAGCTATCCATAGCTTGTTCCATATTTATTAAAATGTATTTGCAATAATTTTCAGATGAACCTGGTCATAGCCAAAGAGAGTACTCATTGGGATGACGTCTAAGGGCTATATGCTGTTGATGCATTATGGGATGAAGCACATGATTAGGTCAATTGATTTGACTAGATGAAGGCAAGTAAATATTTGATGTAAAGTATGTCAGTCTGTCCATTTCACTTTCTATTAAAACTGAAGCTTATATGTCTAATGGGCTAACTGCCTAATCCGTTTGAGATATAACAAAAAATGTTTGGTACAATTTTTCCTCTATTATAGTGATGCAAAAAAGTGTGTGATATAAGAATAGCTTAAAAGACATATTAGTGATGATCATTGGAACTTTGTCACATACAATACAGTATTTGGAAAGCATAATATTTTTAGCCTGGTACTGCTAACAGTACAAAATCAAAGATATTTAACATAACACAAAGATTGTCACAGATACCCCTTATATTTTATTATTAAAAAAACAAAATTTATAATTATAGTCTCTATTCTATACTTAAAATATAACTGTAGACAAAGTTATAGACACGAAAAAAATATTTTCCAGACACTATTTAAGACCAGTAGAAGCTAAAAATATATTTTTAAAATTTAAAATCTCTGTTATTTGTCAATGCATCATTCTCCTACCCTTATCCCACTCTAAATGGGGTAGGCACAACATGTCACCACGACCGGCCGCCTGCCCGACGTCAACTTACCTTAATCGGTTTTCGCGACACCTCGGTAAGAAATGAGGGTGGTCTATTCTACTCAGGGGATATCAATGCCAAGATTGTCTGTAAGACTACCTTTGCAAACTAATGTTCTATCTATACATTATTAAAGAATAACTTATTTATTACAGGTTAAATATGCTGCGAACTCTTCCGCCGGGAAGTGTCCACGAGCCCGATGATGCAGATGAACATATATGAAGAGCTTCAGTCGAATCATAATTATTTAGCCTCATTTATTGACATTAGTAATAACATTTTCACAGCGCGAATGCTTTTATTCACTAACAATTTATTTTGCCGCCTGAACCATTCGGAATTTTGGAATAAGGCTGTAAAAGTCCGCTTCAATGCTAGAGACTCAAGAGAAGGTTGTGTCTTCAAAATAGTATTCATATTAGTATAATTGACAAACATTATGAAGTTTGAAACTTCTTAACTAGGACCCAATGGATTTTTTCTCAAATCCGTGGATAAGGGGGCTCTAGCACACTAGAACGGATCATAATTTGGTTTCATTGTTTAAAACATGATTGGTTAATATTATTGTTTGATAGTTATAGTACCTTGTATTCCATCAGAAATATTTTCCAGACCCAAGCCATATCATATTACCGGTTCAGTATATTGATATATCGGTCATGTGCAGCAATAGCGGTACAACTCAAAAACTTATATTTTGAGATGAATGGGTTTAAAATTTTCATTACGCAGGAAAATGAATAACAATTGCTTAGTTGCTAGTTTAATTGTTAGTTTGCTTAAACGACGGGCTTATAATGAAATATGAGTTCTGCCTGTATTGCTGCTAAAAAATGTGTATTTTAACATTAACACCATTTATTCCTATTCAAAACACGTGTTTTTACTTGTGTAGCAAAACTAAAAACCTGAGCAATCCTGGGAGTAATATATTTTCAAAACAGGATTATTTAAATTGTGAAATTTTTATAATTACTATTGTCTAATAAAACTGAAAGATTTGATCTAGTTAAAATTATATTATCCATCACAAAAACTTATATCTTTGGAATGGCATTATATGGCATGTAAAGTGTTAATTAGTCAAAAATGTATATAACTTAAAAAACTATAATTCCTGGTTAACTTGCATTAATCATAAATATGATTTGTTAAAAGTTTTTTGCATAATCGTAATCATAATGCGAGTTAGACAACGGTGTATCAATTAAGGAGAATTCACAGTACTGCAGATACTTGGAAAACGATAATGGAAATGGAAAATTTTATCGCAAGTAAAGTTATAGAACTATGATACATGAGGCAAAAGTAACTAACTAATATTACTATTATTAACATTTAAAAATTGATTCAAAATTTTTATTATTTTACTATATATACTCCATAAGTATAGAAACATAACAAGATGTAAACAAACAAAACCATGTGATTCAGGAGTGACAAATATGTCATAACAATAATATTATTAACAAATGAAAAAATTGGGATTCAACTGCAGTTGTCAAAAGAATATCTCTAATATTTATGAATGTAATTTTCATAAATTGATTGGTATTTTCTAAAATTAAATATTTATACCTTTAGTATAGCAAAACAGCAATATATAATTTAATAAAATTCAGCAGATACAAATTAGCCAAGTAAACTACCTAAAATGGTAATTGGATTAACCAACGCAACATAATATCAATATTCTACGAGCTTCACTCTGTGATACTTAAATGTGTAGTAATTTAGTGTATTTAATATTATCCATCGTTTTCTTTAAAAATTTTATAATTCTTATTTATTGTTTCAAAGTTTGTAAAAATTATTGATAGCAATCACGCCATAATAAAGTGGTGCGAATACTATGAATAATTTTAAATTCTTTAAAAGAATTAAAAATTATATTAAATGTGTTGTAATAAAAAAGGTACTTTATAGTAGGCAGATAATGCCTACTATAAACTACCTGTTTTGACATGTTTACATTTAGTTAAATACTTAACCCATGCAGTATAGTTCCTCATGATGTTTTCTTTCATCGAAAAGCTTGGTATCAATTGGCACATTAATTATGGCAAAATTTCACAATTTAATTCTTACTTTATATGTATAAATCCGAAGTGTTAACTGGTTTGATGGAAAATATTATACTTAGAGATAAAAACCACTAATATTCTATAAAACTACTACCAATATATCTAAAAAAGACTAATATTTATAATTTACCATCAAGTATACTCCTTTTAAGTATAATGTTTTTTCCTAAATACTAAAACGGTAAAAACGAAAGCATCTATTGTTTCAAATACTAATCTTGTAAATTTGTTTTCGAGTGAATACTTATAATTAATTATATTTAATAATAATATATAATAATTTAAATTACAATTCCTATATTTTCAAGATACATGATCGCCGATTCTGTTTCCTATTTAAAAATAGTAATCATTTTTGAAGTTGCACTTTTAGCGTGTTTAGGAAAAAACTTTTTTTTTTAAGAAGCATGCACATAGAAATGTAAAACGGCTGTTGAATATAAATTTTTTTATTACAGTAAAAGTCTATTAAAGAATTTCCTTAAATATTTTGTTTTATTAAAATCTAAAAATCATTAATATGTTACAGGAAAACCGGTTATCCAAATAATCGGTAAGAGTAAAATGCGAATCGATAAAACTTTGACATCACTAGTTACGGTTTTAGCGCACCAAGTACATCACTAATTTTACTACGATTTTACGTCATACGTTATATGTATTACTACTCCATATGTGAGAAGGAGTCAGAGCTGAGACTAAATCCGTTTTTATGAATGAAACGGGTGAGAGGCAGATAGTTTTTTAGGAATGAGAATGTAAGTAGCTATAGTGCTACTCTGCACCCCCCCATACCACCAAAAATAGGCTCGCGCCAATGTATGAATCTCAACCACCTATTTTATAGTTAGTAATCTATGTTTCAAAAGTTCTGAAAATTAAAAGATCAACACTAGGGATGTTCAAAAATAATCGATTTGTAATAATAGAATTTTTAAAAATCAATTATTTAATCCTGTTTTTATTTCTTTTTTTACTCTTTTTTTCTGCTGCTGCCAACATTAAATCTTGCTTTAGGAGTCTATCATAGGATTGTTATAAATCGATTATAAAAAAAGATTATTATAAAATCGATTATTTTCTACATCCCTAGTCTTTCATAGATAAGAGTTTATGTTCAGAGACTACTAACTAAAAGTCTATAGCTTATGTTTAATGTTATTTTGTAAGGACTAGATTCCAGGCCGTTAATAAACTAATAAAACAAAAATATTATTTTGTCGTGACTCGTGATTAGAGGTTAAAAAATTAGATAATTATTATTATAAGTTTTGTATCTTAAATACATTTATATTATAGTATTTCCTTTTAACATTTAGTACTAACTACTAAAGTAGATTACAAAGATGGAGTAATTTTCTGTTATAAACATGCCTACATATTATTCAGAAGATCTCATCATATAGTATTCTAATTTGCTATATATTTTCTTCAGAAAAAATCAGATAGGGAAAAAATAAAGTCAGTATGAGTTATGATTGGTTTGAGTCGATAGGGCGGCCTAAATTTGTAGTCGCACCAATGGTTGATGCTAGTGAGCTTGCTTGGAGACTTTTATGCAGAAACCATGGAGCTACACTATGCTACACTCCTATGTTACATAGTGCAGTTTTCACCAAGGACCCTAAGTACAGAAAAGAGAACTTCACAACTTGTAATGAAGACCGTCCTTTAATTGTTCAGGTATTTATTGTGATTCTTGCATACCTAATTAACGTGGTTCACCTAATTCTGCACATTTCAATGATTTTTTAAACTATAATTGTTATCTTTTAAGTTCTGTGGTAATAATCCAGAAATAATGGCTGCTGCTGCAAAATTCGTGGAAAAAGATTGTGACGCGATTGATATAAACCTTGGGTGCCCTCAATCAATTGCTAAACGAGGTAGATATGGTTCTTTCCTTCAAGATGATTGGGAACTTTTAAAAAGAATTGGTGAGTAATCATCTTCATTCTTCTATGAGTTATGGACTTAATGAAACTTATGGATTTTTATTACTATTACGTTTGGAGGTTATATCTGATTTAACATATTCAACTTGGGTGGAATAAATTAATGTAATATTCCCACCCTTAGAAACCCTCATTATACAAATAGCAAAATACTAACTAGCCCCCCTACCTTGGCTTTGCATAAGTAGTAAATTTATATCTTAAGTAGCTGATAAAGAATAATTTATCTGTTTGAATAGCATTATAAAATTATTTTCTATTTAGATTATCACAGATTATAGCAAAATAATTTTATTATGGATCTCCACACAGTAGCATCTGATTGTATAAATTATTCTCTGATTAGCTTTTTAAGTACTGCATTGTAAATTGTACATTTTCTATAAAAGCTCCCAAGCAGCTTAAAATGTGTAACTATTTCATTTCTCATGTTTTAACCAAAATACACAAAACCTTATTAAATTATACACCTGAACAGTCCTTACAAATCACTTTATCTATATGGTGATAATATCTGCATATAGTCTTATATCATAATACATTGTGATCCCAGTTTTCCATTAAAATAATTTTTTAATCTGTTATTTTGTTGCAGTCACTGCAATGTCCCAAGCAGTCTCAATACCTATAACATGCAAGGTTAGAATTTTTGAAAGTATAGAGAAATCTGTCCAATATGCAATGATGTTACAACAATCAGGCTGTAAGCTATTGACAGTCCATGGAAGAACAAGGGAACAGAAAGGGCCATTGACAGGTATTGCACGTTGGCAGCACATTAAAGCTATTAGGTTTGTTTTGGGTAATTATGAAATAATACAAATAATTGACCAACAATTTTATTGCTATGATAAGGTCACCAGGGTACAATATAAAAGTCTGTTATGACATTTAAATATTATAATAAAAGATACCTCATTACATACCTTCTCAAAGTTATAATTATCGTTTGTGATAAAACTGTCAAAATAAAAGTAAGGTAATGTAACTACATTGAACTTCCTTTATAATAATGAATTTTTGCAAATACTTTGCTGCAAGTATAATTTTTACCTTTGTTGTTTAGGCTAGTAACATAATTGGTATCTAATATTATTTGATATTGCACATATGATTTGCTTATTTATATCTGGCAAAATATTAGAAAGCTTGGCTTAGTTTGAGATTTATAAGTGGTATATACTCTGACTTTCATGTTATTGAAAATGTATATAGAATTGTTTATAGATACAACTTCTTTTTACTTTTGAAATATACAGTTTAAAGAAATAATTATTATTGTTCAACAATATTTTAAAACACATTCTATGTTTTAAATTAAGGTTTATATATTTCAGGGAAGCTATATCCATACCAATGTTTGCAAATGGTAATATTCAGTGCTTAGAAGATGTATTCAGATGTTTAGATTATACCAATGTTAATGGTGTGATGAGTGCTGAAGGTGTTCTTACAAATCCTGCAATTTTTGAAGGAATTAATGCAGTGACATGGGAAATTGCTCTGGAATATCTTGATCTTGTATTTAAATACCCATGCCCATCATCTTATATAAGAGGGCATTTGTTTAAAATATTCCACAAGGTGTAAGTATTATTACTTTAATTATTTTATTTTTACTTTAATTACTTTATTATTATTATTACTTTATATTATTATTATTACTTTATTATTATTACTTTAATTATTATTATTTAATATTTAAAACATGATAAAATCATTTGCTTACATAGACTGATGGTAGGTATTTATGACTCAAACTATAATATAAATTGTTTAAATTTGCTTATCTGTCATTAAGATATGGTTGCTGTGCCTTTTAAAACATATTTCTAATATTTATATTATAATAGCTGCATTTGCATTGCCTTAAATTTTATAATGAACAATTAATGTTTATACATTAGTTTTTAAAATAACTGTTATATAAAACTAAAAGGTAAATTTTAAAAACTATTTCTCCATGAGGATCCTAGTGAATTTGATTTTGAAAATAATTTTCTTAATTGACATTTGCAAACTTTTTTTATTACTTGTTTAAGTTGTACCTTTATTTTGTGAATTATATACAAATTATTATTTTGAAAATTGGTTTCAGATTTACTTTTGAAAGTAATAATGAAATAAGACAATTGTTAGCGACAGCTCAATGTTTGGATGACTTTAAGAAAGTTTGTTTTAAAATAAAAGAATATTATTTACCATTTCACCTAGGAGAAGCAACTTTTGAGGACAATGAAGGCATCACAAGAATCGGATTAAGCTTAATATTACCACCATGGTTGTGTCAGCCATATGTCAGGATCTCTCCAGAAGAACATACACAGAAAATGGAAAACTTAAGCAAACAACAGGTACAGGTACTGCAACATTAAATTCTGTTTGATATTTTAGGTATCTTTATTAGGTATTTATCCTTTAATTATACCTATATCTCCTTTAAAAGATAAAGCCTCCTTTAAAGCTGCCTTGCTTTGCACTGTAGCAGCCAATCTAGTATAAAACTGTTTTTTTTTTTGCAAAGAACACTAACATACTTGTGTTAGTAATCTTTAGGTTCTCTCAACTGTTTTCCTTTATTGAGAACTTCATTTGTTCGAAGTTCACTTTGCAGATAAATGAGGCTAAGGTGACTGACTGATGGTTTTATATTTAACCATTCTCTTGCAGACTTAAATATTGCAGGACTGAAAGCATAAGCACTGTCGGTGCAAAATGTTCAGCACTGTCATCGCAAATCCCCATATCATGTGTGGTCATTGGCATAAGTCTTCATTAAACCCCCCAGCATCAGCAGCTCTTGTAAACTCAGTTCTCGCAGCAGTTTGTGGTCCTAACATTGCACTAAACTGCTGCCAAACTGACCATATGGTTATGGAAAAGCTTATAAGAATAATCATAATAAGAAAGCTCAGATTTGCTCAGTGGGCAATGGAGTGAGCTAAGCTTGTAAAATCTCTATGCGAAATAAGGAAATCGATATAAATGTAGATGTCAAACATGACATAGAGACCTGCATCTTTGGAAAATTGGGATATGTGTAAAATTAGCCACTTTAAAGCAGAGTTGGGCTTTAAACCCAATTCTCGGCCTGGCAGCTGGCTGTTACTTGTAAGCTATCACCAATCCTGAAGTATAAGCTACAATATATACATTTTTACTTGTTTAAGGATAACAAAAGTGACGCAAAACGAGGTAGTGAAGATGATCTTGATGGGATGCTCATGTCGAGAAAGAAATTAAAAAAAATGAGGAGGATAATGAGGAGACCACTGAAAGCTGAATTTGACCAAAATGGAAGAACTGGTGAAATATGCGTCAGCGAAACGTGTCCAAATCCATTAGTAAGTAATAATATATATTTATTTGGATCTTGTAGTATTGTAGAATGTTAATTTAAAAAAATATCTGATGATGACTTAAGCTAAGGTATTTTATCAAGTCGGATGGACTTCTCTCTCTTTAACCAATCGTCCTTTGCTGGAAATGGGTATCCAAGCCACACAAATATGACGGTTACCTACAACCCTTGTAAATAATGATTGATAGAATTAAACAGTTTGTGGAGAACATAATACATATCATAGTTTTGAACGGATATACTCGCTGCCTATTAGATTTACATATGTATTGACACTCCGAGCCTGAAGCTTTCCATTCTTATGAGATAATTTTCCGAACTCTGACCAAAAGTGTACCCATTTAGTTTCGTTGTTTAGGTATATGTAAATACTCGTGCCTACACTATCGAGAGTCATCAAAGTACACTTAAGTTTTTTATTCTAGACACAAACCAACATAGTGCATGTTGGTTTGTGTCTAGAATAGATATGCACTAGAGATAGAATTGCATAAATAAAATGTCTTGTAATCCGTATTTATATTATAATTTAAAAAGTATGACTGTTGATTACGCATAGACGGCTTATTCGCTGGGCAAATCGATGAAATTTGGCAAAAATGAAGTTTATACACCAGGCTAACATAACATATATACATACATCGTTAAAGTACTTAATTGAGCGTATTTTTAACGTTTAAGTTTACGTGAACGAATTCGCGGTTACAACTAGTATATAATATTTGTAATATATTGGTTTCATATTAAAAGATTCAATAATATTTAGGATTAATAATTAAACTTCTTTCAGGGTGGTAAGTGCGAATATCGACTTTGTAAAAAATGTTGCAAAAATAAGTGTTTTGAGGAAGATTTGGATTGTAAGGGTCACAGAATACTTGTTCGCACTAGACGTGAAATAGCGATGAAATTTGCGGATCAAAAACAAATAACAATGTAATTTTAATGTATATGACAATTATGTAAATAATATTTAATTGTTATTAAATTATATTATACAAATCGCAATTCATTATTTCATTGGTACAATATAATCAATATTTGGAATGACTTAATAATAGTAATATTAAGAAGGAAAAAATTTGAACTAATGTAACAAATTCCAATGCACATAAGCTATTGGACTATTGGATATAATTATTTTTACCTTGGACTCACAATAGCTTGGACCAGCTTCCTTTTACTGTCGGAATCGGAAAATCGTTGGAGCCGTCTCCGAGATTCCGAAAAAATATATATATTGAGTAATATATGTTTTTTGAGTCGTGTCACTATTGCAGTCCATGGGCGATATTAAACTCAAAGTCCGAACCACTCGAGCAGCGTTACATGGAGAGATCTTCCTTTGGGTCGGGGTACTTCAATTTTGAAGTACCCCGACCCGAAAATAACAAATAAAAAACAAAGTAAATGGAACTGTTTTAAAAATTAAATAGTAAGATATCAATAAAGTACGTAATTACGAAACCCTGGTTTCTAGCCCGGCAAGGATTTTTGATGACTGCTGTCGTAACCTACTATGTGTCGGCTACCAAAAGGTATATCCCATATAATTGAGTATACAATATACCTTCAACATAACTGGATTCATTATATTATGATGTAAATTGAGAATTTAATAAATGAATGTACACATCTGTCACTCAAGTACCTACAAATTACGGGCAGTAAAATAATTGCGCGCGCATACTTTCGATAGATTAACTTTCTTTTACGTTTGGCACTCGTGATTAAGGTTACAGAATTATTATAAATTATTCATATAAATGTACAAATGTTGTACAATACAGAAGACGCAGAGGACACAGAGGCGGACGAATGGATTGCAATTTCCTTTAAACTATCTGCAAATTATCGGTTGGATTGTGCTCTTTATCACTGGTGTTATTAACTTTGTTGTGTTAATTCACATTCAATTTTATGAGTTAAAACTGGCATCAATGATAGTATATATGTGTTTGTATTCGTTTCACATTATTTCCCATCTCGTTGCTTTATTAATGGACCCTGGAGAAGCTGATGTACGTAAATTGGAAAAAAATATTCTTCCGGAGTTCGATCGAGCAATCCACTCGCATGTAATTGAAAATGGCCGATGCCATTTGTGTAACATAAATACCAGCTCTAAGAAGACTAAACACTGCGGTATTTGTAATAAATGTATTGATCGTTTTGATCATCATTGCAAATGGCTAAATAACTGTGTTGGTCATCGTAACTACGCAGCTTTTATCCTTTCTGTGATTTCAGCTTTATTGATAGCTGTATTTACGTCGATTATGTGTCTAACAGATATTGCGTTATTTTTTAATAATCCCCTTCGATTGAGTTTAATGACACAAAACTTTATAAATTGCACTCAAGTAGAATCGAATAACACGAGTAAATATTGTGAAAGTTCAATATGTTTTTTAATATTCTTATTGGTTATATGCTTTTCCGGTATAGCTATAGCATGTGCTTTATTGCATTTATTGTGTTTCCATATTTATATATCGATACTGGGTGTATCAACATATGAATATATTATAAGAAATTCCCAAACAAGCTCTAGAGGTGTATGTAGGAAAATGAAAAAGCTTTATATAGTTAATCAACCAAAACTAAAATCAAGCGAAGTGGATAATGAAAAATACGTTTACATATCTGAGACTGACCCTAATGTGAAAAGTTTTATAAATACTTTAATTAACGAAGAGATAAATAGAGCAAAAAAAGTTTTATATGAAAATAATAAAATACACCCAGAAGATACAAATAGTTAGTAAAGCTATCAGTGCACAAGTTTACCTGACTTTAAGTACTGCAATACAATAAAAAAATTAATATTCTTGGAAACAAATATTATGCTAATTATAAGAATGCAAAAAATTTATTTGTAGCCTTAGTTGTCGTTGTTAAGGATTATTGTCTAACAAAAATTAGTTATTAAATTATATAAGCTATCAGTGCCTTTAAACCTGTTTAATTTAAATTGTGAAGGTACATACCTTAGGTACATCCTAAGAATGCTGTATATATTGAAAGCGTTTTAATTTATTATTGTGTGTGTATATATATCTAGCTATATGTTTGCGGCTTCGCCCGCGTGGAAATCAGTGTATTTGACTTAAAGGCAAAAGTAGTTATTGTGAGTTAATCATAAGAGTCAGAAACATGCTGTAGAGAACGCGAACTTTTTTGAAAATCGACAGTCTTGTACTATAGTTTTGTGTATTTCTGTTGATTTACGCGCCTCCCAGCAGGCAAGTTTTTTAATACTGCAAGACCTGTGCAGCACAATTTACATAAAACCGTAATGTGCTATTAACCTCAACCATCCGGAAGAGTTACACTATTTTTTTTGGAAAAACCGTGCAAAAACTCCGTTCAGTAGATTTTGAAAAAATCGATCACTTACAGACAGACAGCTTTAGGGGACTTTGTTTTATAATAAGCGTAGATGTAAGAACAAGATATGTTTAAAACAATGAATATTTTAACATGTACCTACTCACTGTTTAATATCACACCAGTACGTTGTATTTATATAAATGGGTAATTATTACATAGAGATTTTAATTAGGTTCACACAAGTGCCTAAATTGTAACATAAATATGCATCATTCGTAATTTAAAAATAAATATTTTATTAGACTTAATTAACACAATATTAAAAATTTATATATTTTTTAAACCGTCAATATAGTATATTTTTATCTTTAAGATTTTTTTATTTAAAACTAATAATACTCATAAAACATGTACCCACTTATTACCAATGTGCAGTTTATAAAGTTTTAAAACACTTCATTCCCTTTTGTTAGTAATTTTATTTATAATTTCTTTACTACTGAATTTTATTTTTATACACGAACATACTAACACATACCACATAAATATTATTTGTTTATTTTCGGATTCTCATAAACAAAAAGACGATTCCTTATTGGAAGATTAAATTAACCTAAGTAACGAAAATCACTTCGATTATCAAGCCACACGATGTAAGGAGGGACAGTAGCTTGAGATCGACTGATATGCTTTGGTGACGAATTGTCGACATAAGATGGCCCGTCGTGTGGTATTGACTGAGTAAAATAGACCACTCTTATTTTTTACCAAGGTGTCGCATAAGGCGACTAAAGTAAGTTAGCCCGCCGTGTGGTTTCCGGTAGAATAGACCACCCTCATTTCTTACCCAGGTGTCGTATAAGGCAACTAAGGTAAGTTGAAGATAGGCAGGCGAACGCTCGTAAAACACCTAACAAAATCATGTGTCAGCATGTTGTGTTGTCCCTACTTAAGAGTAGGATAAGGGTAGGAGGATGATGATGAGATTATCAGTAACATGTTTGAAATCGGTTAAGTCTACTCTACTGAACACTGAATTCTGTCGAGGTAACCTTTGTGCTTTCCCGATTAAAATGTATTGTGCACAGAAGTGAGATCCTTAATTATGGTGCTGACTCGTGTACTTTAGTAGTCCAGATGGTAATATTCACTGTAGCGGTTGCGACCTAGTTTTTGTTTTATTTGGTACTAGCGACCTGCCCCTGCTTCGCACGGGTATAAAATATATATTCCATGCCAGTCAGTGTAAAAAAATGATTTAAATCGATCTTGTAGTTTTGATTTATTCATTACTGCCCGTGGCCCGCAAGCGCTAAATTTGGAGAAAAACAATTTCCTCTCCCTATACCAAGAAGATTTCCTGCTATCTTTGGAATATCTAAATTCATATAATACATTTTTACTTATTTACTTTCACATTTTGCCTATGTATTTTATTTTTACAATTAATTACAGAATGTCTTTAAAGAAACTCTTGAAAGAGCGACTTAGCTGCTAAAGTCGAAGTGTTATAGGCGCGAAGCGCGGCGTCCTCACGGCATTTTAAATCTGTAATATCTCCGAAAATGTTCACTTAAATTACATGCTGTAAACGGCCCTATTGATCTATATTAAATCAACAATTTATTTAAGGCACTTAAATGGATAAGGATTAATGCTGTATTGTATAAAAATTGCTTCAAAAATAAGGCATTATTTTTCGTAAAAAGTAAATGACAAAAAATGCTATTGTGGGTTATCCATAAGAGATAGACATATACCATCGCGGACTTTTCTGTAGACCTTTTCAAGGTGTACAAATACTTAGTACATTATTTTGATAAATCTCGTAAGGTTTAGCCTGCGTTTGCAATGTAAGCGGAAAAAAGTGTAATTATTTACAGAAATCTCAAAAATTACAGTATTTCTCTACTCCGTATTGAATGTTATTATACGTACAAACCTTCCTCTGGAATCACTCTATCTATTAAAAAAAACCGCATCAAAATCTGTTGCGTAGTTTTAAAGTTTTATGCGTACATACGGAGAATGCGACTTTGTTTTATAATATGTAGTGATGATAGTGATATGTCCTAGCAAGACCTAGTGTCAAGCTGTAGTTTTCATCTCGTCGAGGTGATGACGTACTGCTTTTGCCTACTATCGGAAACTTATTCTTCAAGATGCCGTTATAGACCAGTGTGTAACACACAGGGCATATATTCATATCCTATATGCTCCATATATAAAGACCTAATTTAAAGAATTAATCGGTACTTTTAACATTGATTTACAACTTGATCACATCTTTATGCAATAATCTAATTGCTATAATAAATATAATTGCGAATAATAATAAAAATATATCGAAAATATATATAATATAAAATATAGCGAAATAATATTGTCTAAATTGAAGAAAAGATTTCAAAACAGAATTATTCTTTGGCCACACACAAATTACCGAAAGTTACTAGATATCTATAGGTACTAAAAGTGAAAGTATAATATATAAAGTGAAAGGTTAAGTATATTATCTACATGAAGTCTTAGATTTTTTAATAACTGAAAATTTTTAAACAAGAAAACATCGTTAGTAATCGTTTAAGTTTAAAAATGATAAAACAATTACTTAAGTTTTACTTTATTTAACAACAATAAGCCCAAATTTACATTTTTCGATATGTAACAAAATAAATCACCTCTACAGATACTTCTAGCTGTTTAGGATTTAGTGATTACAATCAAATAATTTAATAACTAATAACCATTTATATACGTTTTTTTTTCACAGTATAAATCAGTCTCCACCATGAACTGTGTAATTATAAATTAAAGCTGAAATAAAAGCAAATTAATACAATTTTTATATGTTCTCAAAAACTTATGCTTTATTATAGGATAGACAATTGAATATATATAGCGTAATATCCCGTACAATTTTCCGATGACATTAAAACTATAAATCAGACAGAATGAAAACAGATTACAAAAAACATTTCTTTGTATTCCAAAATATTATAAACATCGCAATAAATCACATGAAAAAAAACTTAAGATTACTTTCGGTTTACAGGTGTTACTAATAGCAAATTTTTCATTTACTTATCCCCTGTTAATTTGGGTAACATATTTGTATCAAATCTAAGTATTATTAATGATTATAAAAAAAGATTAATATAATTACAATATTGAACGAATCTGTAAATGTTCAATATAATAATTAGTATACATATTTTAGTATTAATTTTATATATATATAAATTAAAATTTAATTCAAATGCCAAATATATTATAATCACTGTATAAAATGTTATGTATTTTGGTTTTTAAATTTTAAATACCACACCATAAAATTTCAAACATATTAATAAAACCTCCAAATTAGTTATCACGTCTACGACGGCGGTTGTTTTCCTCTTCCTATAAAAATAAATATTCATATTATTATATACATTTAACAAATCATATAACAAAAAAACTTAAAAAAAAAACCATTTCTGCAAAACAATCAGATTTAATCTTCTTGTTATTCAAATGATAGACAATTTATAGAATAAGGTGGTACTTTGTGGAGATCTATAATAAAAAAATCAATACTAAAATTATTTTGCTATAATCGATGATTTGCAAATGATAGACTTCTATTGTTGTATATATATCTATCTATCAGATCACAGTACACTATCAGGGCCACTTTGATGTGGCTGTCTTTAACCAACCCCCTTGAGTTTCACATCAACCACAAGCCTACTATACTCTTGAAGATTATTTAGAAGATAAGAATGTGTGGATATAGCTCTCTTTGAACCTGTACAAGACAGTAACAACTTAATGTAAATAGTATTAAGAATTATATTTTTAAAAGAGCAACTGCTGAGTTTCTTGCTGGCTCTTCTCGGTAGGAACAGCTTTCTGTACCAGCAGAAGAGTTGACGATTCAAAACCACATGTTTACAAGTTTATTTGAATAAAGAATAATTTGAATTTGTGTCATCTAGTGTTGTCACCAATCCAGCACTTAAAACTTACTAAGTAATAAATAAACACTTTGTAAATAATTGCATTATATACATACTTTTTGTGTTAAGATAATAAGAATCCTGCGGAACATTCCAATGAAGTCTATGAACAGCTCCAGTGCATGTTGTACAAAGTCTTTATTTCCCATTCTGCGCTTCTCTATAATCAGTTGTGTATCAAATAACACAAAACCACTCATTGCCATCAATCCAATATACAAGTGAACCTAAAATGAAAGTTATTGTTAAGCATACTAAATCAATATTGTCATTTTTGTTATTTTTAGTCTGATCGTTTATTTTTGGCACTCCATATCAAATTAATAAAAGTAATCCAAGATTATTATTGATTATTCAGCTTATATGTAACACTACCTTTTAAACAAGAAGTTTTTATAAAGACACTTTTTTAAAATAATATGTTACACCTGATATGTTCAGTGAAGGAGAGAGTAGTTTTATAATAGTATACATTCATTATAACTAATTGAGGTTGAACATTGTTTTATACCAAATGAACATTGAAAAATAACTCCTTCACAAAAAGGAAAAATAACTTTCAATCACCCTCAATGACCTATATTGGATAATAAAGGCCATTGACAACATTTATTGACCTTGACATTTGTTTCATAAATAAAATCAAGGGGTTTAATGTTGTATACAAGGTTTTATTAAAATGTTATTATTATTCAGAAAGCTATTTCTTATTTCATCATCATCCTCCTGCCCTTTTTCCACTCTAAGTGGGGTTGGCAAACATGTTACAAACATGCTGTGACATGATTTGGGTGCGTTTTTACGACCGGCCGCATGCCTGACGTCAACTTACCTTAGTATTCCACAACACCTCGGTAAGAAAGAGGGAGGTCTATTTTACTAAACCAGATACTACACGGTGGGTCAACTTACCTTAGTCGCCTTTTACAACACCTCGGTAAGAATTGAGGTTGGTCAATTCTACTCAGCCGGATACCACACAGCGTAAAGCTATTTATTATTTCAAATTACATATAAATAAATCTAAAGATGAATTTAAACTCACCTGACTGATGACATAAGACCGCATGAAAAGGTTAAGTAATGTCATAATTGACATTGAGGTTATTAAAGTCATAAGGGGGCCACCTAAGAACAACCAGCTGCCACGTTCACCCAACATAGCAGCAATAGAGAAACAAACAAACACCAAAGTTGTTCCTAAGAGTGCTGTCACAATTATGGCAGGATTGACAATGCTAACAAACTCCAGTAATGTGCCCATTCCCATTCCTGTAATAAGGTAAAATCACAATAATATTACTATGAAGAAATACAAGAAAATTTGTGTAAATTATATAGGTAAACCATTAGACGTATTATTTTGCTTGTCCATGATAACAAGATTGAATAAACTTAAACAAAATTAAATTTTCCCTTAGGAAGAATATTATTAAGTTTATGTTATATATTGATCATCGGTCTTGCAAAACAATACAAAAAATAAGACCATTGGGATAATTCATATATTTATAATTTATATTAAAGAACAAAACATATCAAATTCAAATTCTAAAATTCAAAATAATCTTTATTCAAATAAACTTGTAAACAAGTGCTTTTGAATCAATTACTTATGCCATAATATAGATTCATGTCTTATCTGTATCCATCATGTAGGATTACAGTATATATTTAATTTTTAAATAGGCTATATGCAGTATAATCTTAATTTCAGAAACGGCTCTAATGATTGATTAATGATGAAATTCAATATGTAGGTTTTTTTCTTTAAAATAAATTACCGAGCAAACCTTGGTCGTCCAATTACTCTAAATTTATGCCATCATACTTGTTTACTAGCAAATTAACTTATAAAATACAAAATGAATTAGTTTTATATCATTTCTAAGAACTTATAAATAAGACATTGTATCAGTGGTAAATGATGCAACATTGGATTAATACGTGTTATAATACTTTAATACTAAGAATTTTATATTGAGAAATAGTTTTTAGTTTAATTTAAAAAATTGTGAATTGGAAAAGGACAAACTAATAAGGTAATTTCATAAATAAAGGAGACTCCATTAAAAAAATTACCTGTAGTCAACCCAAATCCTAAAAGATATCCAAGACGCAAATGAGTATTTTTGCCATTATCGGGTGTTAAAAACAGCAGTAACATTAGAATTGCCCCAGCAAATGCTGCCAGAGTACTGGCTTGGAACCATGTGTACATATCAATGTAAACTCCAACACATGCTGCTCCACAGGTCATCATAAGTGTACCATACACATTTTTAAGATGTTGACGTACTGGAGGTTCCCTAAAATAAATAAAAAGGCTTACTAATAACATGACATTGCAAAATATGTTTAAAAGTTTTACTTTGTAATAATGACATCAAAAGACAAATTACCATTAAATATTATACAACTAATATTATATGTGATTTTAGTACATAACATAAAGGCAACGTTAGTGTTATGCAAAAGATTGGATGTATCACAGTTTACATGGTCGAAATACATTAGGTCTTTATATTGAGTAATGATTCACGAGTTTTGCTCAATTTCTTTGAACCACTAATATTTATAAAGTCTATAAAGCGTCCTAACAAAAGATATTAAAAAAAAAACAATTTTTAAATAAGCGTGACGTCACGTGATGATAATTGTTAATCTGTTGTTCTAGAATCGTAAAGAACAAAGTGATGAAATATCACGATTCAACCTTTTTAATTATGAAAAACTTTTGGAAAATTATAAATGCTAATTGAATACATACCTACATGATATTTCAATATAAAAATCGTATAAATCATTAAGATTTGAAATTGAATACTTACAATCGATTTTGGAAACTGTTGATAAACGTTTGTATGTTTGGCGTCATAATTACAAATTTAGATGAAAAATAAAAAAATCCAATATGAATAAATCACCACAAGAGAGTTTAAAATTTAATTAAAATTGTTTTTTTTTTGCCTTTCAACCTCAGATTTGAACACGTCACAATTCACGAAGAGTTCGCGCAGATTATAAATAGAATTGTATTGATCGCATTTCGTAACAAAATCACACTTTTAAATTAATTTTATTAACGGCCTGGAATCGAGTCTTTTAAGGCCTTACAACATAAAAGACTACGACCAGGTACAGGTAGGGACTATACGTATGAAGCGGTTGCTTGATTAATAACTTGGCGAATATTGTAAAAAATCACATTGGTTCGCACTGTTTGCCAAGAAAAATAATCAGTGATGTAAATTCTGCAGTTTAAGACAGGTGAAACGTAACGTCGTTTACATAAATAAATATATTAGTGTGAATGTATGATTATCAGAATACATTGAATTATTTGTGCGAATTTTTTTTTCATAATTGCTTTAATCTTTTTATATATTCAATTAGTGATATTTTATATACGAAACAAACAAATAGAAGAAACTGCTTGTTTATCCACTTTACGTTGTTGAAATGAAAGTATTCTTAAAAAAAATCTGTGGCTAAACATATGACAAAAGACTACAATATACATATTATATAAACATATATATTATATAAGTATTATACATAGTAGTCTATGAATATAACCATAGACATTAGACAATATAACCAGGGCGGTTTTACTACAGGCGCCAACACATGTTATCTCGCATCCCTCTTGCACATGTACGTATTTATGAATGAATCGTATGAAAATAGTCTCAGCTGCATCTCGCTCCACTCCTACATACATATTTTTACGCACTCATTCTCATTTTGACTGTCTATCATATAACAAGTTGATTTTATCAATGAATAGGCGGTGTATTAAATTTTTAAATTTCCCGTTGTAAAGTTCTAGTACTTTAATTTTTACTAAAATGTATAATTTTGTTTTAATTTAGTTAGCAAAATTCTTGAAACAAATATCACTAGAAGCAAATTAAATGTATCAAGTCTTATTTCACCAGTAGCTGTTGAGATATTTCTTAAAATGAGAAATATAACAACGAAGAAACGTGCAGTTATAAAACAATAAGAAGAGGATTTACTTAATCATTATATAAATGTAAGTGTTGAGTTTTAATGAATTTTGTGCATCTCAATAATAGTAAGAGCTTTCTTAAAATTTACATTCTCACATCTAAATATAATAACCTAACCTTGCATGGATAGCCTAAAACCTTTAACATGCAGTATAATTTTTATTTCATATTTGACTTAGTTATCGTTATATAAAAATTATGATATATAAGTCTTGCGATTTTATATAGCTTCTAGTGTCTTGTAGTGCAATAAATGATTAATAATGGAACATTAAAGTGAAAGTTTTTTAGAAGTTGTTCTAATTGATCATAAGTGTGTATCTATCTTAGTTATGAATAATTTGGACATAACTTAAATGGTCTACTTAATATTTTTTTTTAGAAGTATTTTTTAATTGAAGTTGTATACTTCATTGTATTATATCAGAACTTTAAAAATGATTGTCAAGTTTTTTATAATGAGACTCCGATGAAAAGGGAGTAAATAGCAAAAGAGAGCAAGTTTATTCTGTATAAAGCAATATAGGGTATATTGCTTTATATAACACTATTGTTGATTTTTAATTAAAAAGCAAAAGCAAAATTTAAATTTACGATTGATTAAACGATTGATTGATTGCAGACTCAAGAATCCTCAGATCCAAGATTAAGAGTAATTTTTTATTTTAATATGATTGTCACATGATGTTATTTATAGTTATGATTTGAGATATCTTTACATTTACAGTGCTAATAAAAGATATAATAGTATGTGTAATGAATGAAAGAATAACAGCAATATTAAAAGACTGTTCTATAAAACTGAAAGTAAATATTTATGTAATTTATAAATCACTTAAAATGTGCAACTGTTTATATCTAACAGAAGTTAAATAACAAACAATATTTCTCCTTCATACTTATGCAATAATAAAAAGCAATTTTTCTAAAAGTGAACCCATTTACTCTTTCTTAACAAATCAATGCATAATGACACAGACAACATTTTTTTTATATTATAGAACAACTATTCATTCATATAGATTCAAATACAACCTTGTTCATAAGAGGTTCTATTTGAATAGTAACAATTTTTTAATTTTTTAATTTTTTTAAATTATTTTCAGAGATGGAATAGCACTAGACTAAGTGCAACTAAAGGAAGGTAACTAATACTCAAGTGAAGTCTGAATTTATGAAGCTAAGTTAGATTCCCGTAATTTCAGCCACAGATGTAAGCGTGCACTCAAACATCAGTAGCCAAAAGCGACTGGGAAAAGAATTAAGGTTTTACATGTATTGCAGGTGCCAAATACCGGCTCTTTGCCAACCGCAACACATTACCATTACAAAAAAAAATGTAAAAATTAATGGATTGAATGAAATTAATGGATTAATTTTACAGGAGGGCAGTCCGACAGCTGGCCTCGTGACTCCACGAGCTACGCTGGTCTGGCCTCGCTGCTGCCAATGGAGACGTGCCGCCGCCCCTCACCCGAGGCCGGCCCGTCCGGCTATGCCGCAGCTGCTGTCGCTCCGCCGTCGCCTCGAGCGCTCGAACAGCGCCAGGCCGAACAGTAGCGTCAACCACCAGGACCTCTGTAATTTGAGAAAATGCATTTGAGGTAACTAATACTCAAGTGAAGTCTGAATTTATGAAGCTAAGTTAGATTCCCGTAATTTCAGCCACAGATGTAAGCGTGCACTCAAACATCAGTAGCCAAAAGCGACTGGGAAAAGAATTAAGGTTTTACATGTATTGCAGGTGCCAAATACCGGCTCTTTGCCAACCGCAACACATTACCATTACAAAAAAAATGTAAAAATTAATGGATTGAATGAAATTAATGGATTAATTTTACAGGAGGGCAGTCCGACAGCTGGCCTCGTGACTCCACGAGCTACGCTGGTCTGGCCTCGCTGCTGCCAATGGAGACGTGCCACCGCCCCTCACCCCAGGCCGGCCCGTCCGGCTATGCCGCAGCTGCTGTCGCTCCGCCGTCGCCTCGAGCGCTCGAACAGCGCCAGGCCGAACAGTAGCGTCAACCACCAGGACCTCTGTAATTTGAGAAAATGCATTTGAGGTAACTAATACTCAAGTGAAGTCTGAATTTATGAAGCTAAGTTAGATTCCCGTAATTTCAGCCACAGATGTAAGCGTGCACTCAAACATCAGTAGCCAAAAGCGACTGGGAAAAGAATTAAGGTTTTACATGTATTGCAGGTGCCAAATACCGGCTCTTTGCCAACCGCAACACATTACCATTACAAAAAAAAATGTAAAAATTAATGGATTGAATGAAATTAATGGATTAATTTTACAGGAGGGCAGTCCGACAGCTGGCCTCGTGACTCCACGAGCTACGCTGGTCTGGCCTCGCTGCTGCCAATGGAGACGTGCCGCCGCCCCTCACCCGAGGCCGGCCCGTCCGGCTATGCCGCAGCTGCTGTCGCTCCGCCGTCGCCTCGAGCGCTCGAACAGCGCCAGGCCGAACAGTAGCGTCAACCACCAGGACCTCTGTAATTTGAGAAAATGCATTTGAGGTAACTAATACTCAAGTGAAGTCTGAATTTATGAAGCTAAGTTAGATTCCCGTAATTTCAGCCACAGATGTAAGCGTGCACTCAAACATCAGTAGCCAAAAGCGACTGGGAAAAGAATTAAGGTTTTACATGTATTGCAGGTGCCAAATACCGGCTCTTTGCCAACCGCAACACATTACCATTACAAAAAAAATGTAAAAATTAATGGATTGAATGAAATTAATGGATTAATTTTACAGGAGGGCAGTCCGACAGCTGGCCTCGTGACTCCACGAGCTACGCTGGTCTGGCCTCGCTGCTGCCAATGGAGACGTGCCACCGCCCCTCACCCCAGGCCGGCCCGTCCGGCTATGCCGCAGCTGCTGTCGCTCCGCCGTCGCCTCGAGCGCTCGAACAGCGCCAGGCCGAACAGTAGCGTCAACCACCAGGACCTCTGTAATTTGAGAAAATGCATTTGAGGTAACTAATACTCAAGTGAAGTCTGAATTTATGAAGCTAAGTTAGATTCCCGTAATTTCAGCCACAGATGTAAGCGTGCACTCAAACATCAGTAGCCAAAAGCGACTGGGAAAAGAATTAAGGTTTTACATGTATTGCAGGTGCCAAATACCGGCTCTTTGCCAACCGCAACACATTACCATTACAAAAAAAAATGTAAAAATTAATGGATTGAATGAAATTAATGGATTAATTTTACAGGAGGGCAGTCCGACAGCTGGCCTCGTGACTCCACGAGCTACGCTGGTCTGGCCTCGCTGCCGCCAATGGAGACGTGCCGCCGCCCCTCACCCCAGGCCGGCCCGTCCGGCTATGCCGCAGCTGCTGTCGCTCCGCTGTCGCCTCGAGCGCTTGAACAGCGCCAGGCCGAACAGTAGCGTCAACCACCAGGACCTCTGTAATTTGAGAAAATGCATTTGAGGTAACTAATACTCAAGTGAAGTCTGAATTTATGAAGCTAAGTTAGATTCCCGTAATTTCAGCCACAGATGTAAGCGTGCACTCAAACATCAGTAGCCAAAAGCGACTGGGAAAAGAATTAGGGTTTTACATGTATTGCAGGTGCCAAATACCGGCTCTTTGCCAACCGCAACACATTACCATTACAAAAAAAAAATGTAAAAATTAATGGATTGAATGAAATTAATGGATTAATTTTACAGGAGGGCAGTCCGACAGCTGGCCTCGTGACTCCACGAGCTACGCTGGTCTGGCCTCGCTGCTGCCAATGGAGACGTGCCGCCGCCCCTCACTCCAGGCCGGCCCGTCCGGCTATGCCGCAGCTGCTGTCGCTCCGCCGTCGCCTCGAGCGCTCGAACAGCGCCAGGCCGAACAGTAGCGTCAACCACCAGGACCTCTGTAATTTGAGAAAATGCATTTGAGGTAACTAGTACTCAAGTGAAGTCTGAATTTATGAAGCTAAGTTAGATTCCCGTAATTTCAGCCACAGATGTAAGCGTGCACTCAAACATCAGTAGCCAAAAGCGACTGGGAAAAGAATTAAGGTTTTACATGTATTGCAGGTGCCAAATACCGGCTCTTTGCCAACCGCAACACATTACCATTACAAAAAAAAATGTAAAAATTAATGGATTGAATGAAATTAATGGATTAATTTTACAGGAGGGCAGTCCGACAGCTGGCCTCGTGACTCCACGAGCTACGCTGGTCTGGCCTCGCTGCCGCCAATGGAGACGTGCCGCCGCCCTTCACCCCAGGCCGGCCCGTCCGGCTATGCCGCAGCTGCTGTCGCTCCGCCGTCGCCTCGAGCGCTCGAACAGCGCCAGGCCGAACAGTAGCGTCAACCACCAGGACCTCTGTAATTTGAGAAAATGCATTTGAGGTAACTAATACTCAAGTGAAGTCTGAATTTATGAAGCTAAGTTAGATTCCCGTAATTTCAGCCACAGATGTAAGCGTGCACTCAAACATCAGTAGCCAAAAGCGACTGGGAAAAGAATTAAGGTTTTACATGTATTGCAGGTGCCAAATACCGGCTCTTTGCCAACCGCAACACATTACCATTACAAAAAAAAAATGTAAAAATTAATGGATTGAATGAAATTAATGGATTAATTTTACAGGAGGGCAGTCCGACAGCTGGCCTCGTGACTCCACGAGCTACGCTGGTCTGGCCTCGCTGCTGCCAATGGAGACGTGCCGCCGCCCCTCACCCCAGGCCGGCCCGTCCGGCTATGCCGCAGCTGCTGTCGCTCCGCCGTCGCCTCGAGCGCTCGAACAGCGCCAGGCCGAACAGTAGCGTCAACCACCAGGACCTCTGTAATTTGAGAAAATGCATTTGAGGTAACTAATACTCAAGTGAAGTCTGAATTTATGAAGCTAAGTTAGATTCCCGTAATTTCAGCCACAGATGTAAGCGTGCACTCAAACATCAGTGGCCAAAAGCGACTGGGAAAAGAATTAAGGTTTTACATGTATTGCAGGTGCCAAATACCGGCTCTTTGCCAACCGCAACACATTACCATTACAAAAAAAAAATGTAAAAATTAATGGATTGAATGAAATTAATGGATTAATTTTACAGGAGGGCAGTCCGACAGCTGGCCTCGTGACTCCACGAGCTACGCTGGTCTGGCCTCGCTGCTGCCAATGGAGACGTGCCGCCGCCCCTCACCCCAGGCCGGCCCGTCCGGCTATGCCGCAGCTGCTGTCGCTCCGCCGTCGCCTCGAGCGCTCGAACAGCGCCAGGCCGAACAGTAGCGTCAACCACCAGGACCTCTGTAATTTGAGAAAATGCATTTGAGGTAACTAGTACTCAAGTGAAGTCTGAATTTATGAAGCTAAGTTAGATTCCCGTAATTTCAGCCACAGATGTAAGCGTGCACTCAAACATCAGTAGCCAAAAGCGACTGGGAAAAGAATTAAGGTTTTACATGTATTGCAGGTGCCAAATACCGGCTCTTTGCCAACCGCAACACATTACCATTACAAAAAAAAAATGTAAAAATTAATGGATTGAATGAAATTAATGGATTAATTTTACAGGAGGGCAGTCCGACAGCTGGCCTCGTGACTCCACGAGCTACGCTGGTCTGGCCTCGCTGCTGCCAATGGAGACGTGCCGCCGCCCCTCACCCCAGGCCGGCCCGTCCGGCTATGCCGCAGCTGCTGTCGCTCCGCTGTCGCCTCGAGCGCTCGAACAGCGCCAGGCCGAACAGTAGCGTCAACCACCAGGACCTCTGTAATTTGAGAAAATGCGTTTGAGGTAACTAATACTCAAGTGAAGTCTGAATTTATGAAGCTAAGTTAGATTCCCGTAATTTCAGCCACAGATGTAAGCGTGCACTCAAACATCAGTAGCCAAAAGCGACTGGGAAAAGAATTAGGGTTTTACATGTATTGCAGGTGCCAAATACCGGCTCTTTGCCAACCGCAACACATTACCATTACAAAAAAAAATGTAAAAATTAATGGATTGAATGAAATTAATGGATTAATTTTACAGGAGGGCAGTCCGACAGCTGGCCTCGTGACTCCACGAGCTACGCTGGTCTGGCCTCGCTGCTGCCAATGGAGACGTGCCGCCGCCCCTCACTCCAGGCCGGCCCGTCCGGCTATGCCGCAGCTGCTGTCGCTCCGCCGTCGCCTCGAGCGCTCGAACAGCGCCAGGCCGAACAGTAGCGTCAACCACCAGGACCTCTGTAATTTGAGAAAATGCATTTGAGGTAACTAGTACTCAAGTGAAGTCTGAATTTATGAAGCTAAGTTAGATTCCCGTAATTTCAGCCACAGATGTAAGCGTGCACTCAAACATCAGTAGCCAAAAGCGACTGGGAAAAGAATTAAGGTTTTACATGTATTGCAGGTGCCAAATACCGGCTCTTTGCCAACCGCAACACATAACCATTACAAAAAAAAAATTAAAAATTAATGGATTGAATAAAATTAATGGATGCTATAATATAATAAATGATATAATAATATAAAATTAATGCTATAATCGGCGATGAAGTAAAATAGAAAATGTATATAATGCTAAATGTAGAGTGGACAATTGGTTATCATACCTGATACATGCAGGATTCGTAAAAAACACATGCACAAACCTCCACCACCGCCACCACCATACACAAGCACTATATACATTCACTATCACAAACTCAACAACTCAAATGTTTGAATTTCAACAAACATTCTCGGATAAAATGTGAGTAGTTATCCAAAACTTAATAACAAATAAACTATACTTTTGCACTATTTAATACGAAGAAAATTGAAACGTACTGACTCACCTGAAACGTTCGTTATACGTAATATATAACTGTAATCACTTTTTACTTACGCAAAAATATATAAACCAACAAATGATTTTTAATTAAAATTAGACAATTCCATAAACTTCTTGTTAACGCACACTATATACAATAACACGATATAATAGGGATACCACAATTCCCGTTCCGAGATGCACTTCTCTTGAATGACGAACAAGGACTGAATGTCACTGAAACGTTTTATCAAATGGAAGACTCCCCACTCCAGTCCCCACCGAAAACAATAACGGCATAGTGTTGCCCCTATTTAATCAAAAAGGGCGCGATTAGGGTTGCCACCTTTTTTTTGAAGAAAAATACTATTTTTCTTTTTAAATCAAAAAAATATAGTACTTTTAGGAAATTCAGGAAAAAAAATAGGACACATCTATTTTCAATCATTATTTATTTTTCCATGATTATTTTTTATTACTTTTCGCTGGATAATGACACGGAGTTAGAGCTACTAACTAACTAAGCCCCGTAAATACATGAATGAGTTTCGTTCCTACATTCCCTATGCAGGGCTGCGGGTGCGTTCCATTCACAGTTAATTAAAAAAAGCACGACAATTGCAATTAGCGATAAAAATATAGTATTTTTCGTGCTATATTCTTTTTCTATAATATATAGTACAATTTAAGCTAGTGTTTTTCAATTTATATATACATTTATTAAAGCAGGGACCTCGAAGCATATAGCATTATAGTATATCCTTAGTGTTTTTATTGAACTGTAATAATATTGGGAAGTTTTATTTTTTAATTTTAAAATATAAGTAAAAATAAAACTAAAATAATAAAAATAAAACTTTTCCTTCTATAGTAATATTTATTGTGTATGCTTTATTGAAGTGTTGTATATCATATGTCATACCCAATATCAGTTATATTCTATGTTTTAGGTGGTTATTTCTGAATAGTTTTTATTCTTTCTGCGACAGACAATATGGATTACAGACATACTTTAATTATTTAACAGAAAGTTATTTGTTCAAGATACTTTAACATACTATCCCATTTAGTTATGCACATTTCAACTAGATTTTTTGTCTGAGTAACTGTGTCTGGTCAAGGCACTGCTACTGTTGTTGCAATGAATTCATTAATATCTGATACAATGGCTGATATTCTTCAAGTGAGTTAAAATGTTTCAAATATAAATCATTTTTGTTTGTAAACACAAAAATTGGCATGTGTATGTTTAAAGTAACGGCCTGTTATCCACCCCAGCAGTGGGAACCATAAGCTTCCTCTATCCGTTTTTTGGAGAGAAGTATTGTAGCAAAGACCTACCATCGCGTTGCTCCAATGCGGATTGGTAGGTTACGCATACCCCTAGAATTCGCTAGAAGTATGCGGATTTCCTTACCATATTTTCCTTCACCGAAATGCGTGTCATAAATTGCAATTGTCAATTAGACATGTGCCTGCGCGGGGTATAAACCCATGATCGTCTTTACAGAGTCGAACGGCCTCACCGCTGAGCTATCCATAGCTTGTTCCATATTTATTAAAATGTATTTGCAATAATTTTCAGATGAACCTGGTCATAGCCAAAGAGAGTACTCATTGGGATGACGTCTAAGGGCTATATGCTGTTGATGCTTTATGGGATGAAGCACATGATTAGGTCAATTGATTTGACTAGATGAAGGCAAGTAAATATTTGATGTAAAGTATGTCAGTCTGTCCATTTCACTTTCTATTAAAACTGAAGCTTATATGTCTAATGGGCTAACTGCCTAATCCGTTTGAGATATAACAAAAAATGTTTGGTACAATTTTTCCTCTATTATAGTGATGCAAAAAAGTGTGTGATATAAGAATAGCTTAAAAGACATATTAGTGATGATCATTGGAACTTTGTCACATACAATACAGTATTTGGAAAGCATAATATTTTTAGCCTGGTACTGCTAACAGTACAAAATCAAAGATATTTAACATAACACAAAGATTGTCACAGATACCCCTTATATTTTATTATTAAAAAAACAAAATTTATAATTATAGTCTCTATTCTATACTTAAAATATAACTGTAGACAAAGTTATAGACACGAAAAAAATATTTTCCAGACACTATTTAAGACCAGTAGAAGCTAAAAATATATTTTTAAAATTTAAAATCTCTGTTATTTGTCAATGCATCATTCTCCTACCCTTATCCCACTCTAAATGGGGTAGGCACAACATGTCACCACGACCGGCCGCCTGCCCGACGTCAACTTACCTTAATCGGTTTTCGCGACACCTCGGTAAGAAATGAGGGTGGTCTATTCTACTCAGGGGATATCAATGCCAAGATTGTCTGTAAGACTACCTTTGCAAACTAATGTTCTATCTATACATTATTAAAGAATAACTTATTTATTACAGGTTAAATATGCTGCGAACTCTTCCGCCGGGAAGTGTCCACGAGCCCGATGATGCAGATGAACATATATGAAGAGCTTCAGTCGAATCATAATTATTTAGCCTCATTTATTGACATTAGTAATAACATTTTCACAGCGCGAATGCTTTTATTCACTAACAATTTATTTTGCCGCCTGAACCATTCGGAATTTTGGAATAAGGCTGTAAAAGTCCGCTTCAATGCTAGAGACTCAAGAGAAGGTTGTGTCTTCAAAATAGTATTCATATTAGTATAATTGACAAACATTATGAAGTTTGAAACTTCTTAACTAGGACCCAATGGATTTTTTCTCAAATCCGTGGATAAGGGGGCTCTAGCACACTAGAACGGATCATAATTTGGTTTCATTGTTTAAAACATGATTGGTTAATATTATTGTTTGATAGTTATAGTACCTTGTATTCCATCAGAAATATTTTCCAGACCCAAGCCATATCATATTACCGGTTCAGTATATTGATATATCGGTCATGTGCAGCAATAGCGGTACAACTCAAAAACTTATATTTTGAGATGAATGGGTTTAAAATTTTCATTACGCAGGAAAATGAATAACAATTGCTTAGTTGCTAGTTTAATTGTTAGTTTGCTTAAACGACGGGCTTATAATGAAATATGAGTTCTGCCTGTATTGCTGCTAAAAAATGTGTATTTTAACATTAACACCATTTATTCCTATTCAAAACACGTGTTTTTACTTGTGTAGCAAAACTAAAAACCTGAGCAATCCTGGGAGTAATATATTTTCAAAACAGGATTATTTAAATTGTGAAATTTTTATAATTACTATTGTCTAATAAAACTGAAAGATTTGATCTAGTTAAAATTATATTATCCATCACAAAAACTTATATCTTTGGAATGGCATTATATGGCATGTAAAGTGTTAATTAGTCAAAAATGTATATAACTTAAAAAACTATAATTCCTGGTTAACTTGCATTAATCATAAATATGATTTGTTAAAAGTTTTTTGCATAATCGTAATCATAATGCGAGTTAGACAACGGTGTATCAATTAAGGAGAATTCACAGTACTGCAGATACTTGGAAAACGATAATGGAAATGGAAAATTTTATCGCAAGTAAAGTTATAGAACTATGATACATGAGGCAAAAGTAACTAACTAATATTACTATTATTAACATTTAAAAATTGATTCAAAATTTTTATTATTTTACTATATATACTCCATAAGTATAGAAACATAACAAGATGTAAACAAACAAAACCATGTGATTCAGGAGTGACAAATATGTCATAACAATAATATTATTAACAAATGAAAAAATTGGGATTCAACTGCAGTTGTCAAAAGAATATCTCTAATATTTATGAATGTAATTTTCATAAATTGATTGGTATTTTCTAAAATTAAATATTTATACCTTTAGTATAGCAAAACAGCAATATATAATTTAATAAAATTCAGCAGATACAAATTAGCCAAGTAAACTACCTAAAATGGTAATTGGATTAACCAACGCAACATAATATCAATATTCTACGAGCTTCACTCTGTGATACTTAAATGTGTAGTAATTTAGTGTATTTAATATTATCCATCGTTTTCTTTAAAAATTTTATAATTCTTATTTATTGTTTCAAAGTTTGTAAAAATTATTGATAGCAATCACGCCATAATAAAGTGGTGCGAATACTATGAATAATTTTAAATTCTTTAAAAGAATTAAAAATTATATTAAATGTGTTGTAATAAAAAAGGTACTTTATAGTAGGCAGATAATGCCTACTATAAACTACCTGTTTTGACATGTTTACATTTAGTTAAATACTTAACCCATGCAGTATAGTTCCTCATGATGTTTTCTTTCATCGAAAAGCTTGGTATCAATTGGCACATTAATTATGGCAAAATTTCACAATTTAATTCTTACTTTATATGTATAAATCCGAAGTGTTAACTGGTTTGATGGAAAATATTATACTTAGAGATAAAAACCACTAATATTCTATAAAACTACTACCAATATATCTAAAAAAGACTAATATTTATAATTTACCATCAAGTATACTCCTTTTAAGTATAATGTTTTTTCCTAAATACTAAAACGGTAAAAACGAAAGCATCTATTGTTTCAAATACTAATCTTGTAAATTTGTTTTCGAGTGAATACTTATAATTAATTATATTTAATAATAATATATAATAATTTAAATTACAATTCCTATATTTTCAAGATACATGATCGCCGATTCTGTTTCCTATTTAAAAATAGTAATCATTTTTGAAGTTGCACTTTTAGCGTGTTTAGGAAAAAACTTTTTTTTTTAAGAAGCATGCACATAGAAATGTAAAACGGCTGTTGAATATAAATTTTTTTATTACAGTAAAAGTCTATTAAAGAATTTCCTTAAATATTTTGTTTTATTAAAATCTAAAAATCATTAATATGTTACAGGAAAACCGGTTATCCAAATAATCGGTAAGAGTAAAATGCGAATCGATAAAACTTTGACATCACTAGTTACGGTTTTAGCGCACCAAGTACATCACTAATTTTACTACGATTTTACGTCATACGTTATATGTATTACTACTCCATATGTGAGAAGGAGTCAGAGCTGAGACTAAATCCGTTTTTATGAATGAAACGGGTGAGAGGCAGATAGTTTTTTAGGAATGAGAATGTAAGTAGCTATAGTGCTACTCTGCACCCCCCCATACCACCGAAAATAGGCTCGCGCCAATGTATGAATCTCAACCATCTATTTTATAGTTATATAATAATCTATGAATATAACCTTAAATTTAAATTGTTACACATTATCACATGTTATCCTTCAATTTGTTTCTATTGTATTTGTAAAATAAAAAAGTATCGAGAGATATTGAATACGTATCTGAAATGTGAAACTATCTGTGAAACGTTAATTAGTTTCGAATAGTTTATAGAATTTAGCTGTTAGTTTGAAATAAAATGGGGAAGAAAACTAAAGTAGGGAAACAGCGAAAAGATAAATATTATCAACTTGCGAAGGAGACAGGTACGCTTTCTTAACTATATTAAAGACAACTGTTCTTGAAACTGACAAATTGTAATATATTTGTGTTTTTTTAAGGTTATCGATCTCGAGCTGCATTTAAACTTATCCAACTAAATCGAAAGTTTGGTTTTCTTCAAAAATCACGAGTATGTATCGATTTATGTGCTGCTCCAGGAGGTTGGATGCAGGTGGCACATCATAATATGCCTGTGTCCAGCATAGTTATTGGTGTAGACTTGTTTCCTATTAAACAAGTGCCAGGTTGTATTAGTCTTACCGAAGATATTACTACAGAAAAGTGTAAAGCAGCAATAAAGAAAGAAATAAAAACATGGAAAGCTGATGTAGTATTGCATGATGGTGCACCAAATGTTGGTCTGAATTGGATACATGATGCTTATCAGCAGGCTTGTCTTACTCTGAGTGCAATGAAATTGGCATCACATTTTTTAAGAGAAGGTGGATGGTTTGTAACAAAAGTTTTCAGATCTAAAGATTATCATGCATTATTGTGGATACTTAAACAGTTTTTTAAAAAAGTTCATGCAACTAAGCCTCAAGCTTCTCGTAATGAATCATCTGAGATTTTTGTTGTCTGCCAAGGATATATTGCTCCAGATAGTATTGACCCTAAATTGTTAGATCCCAAACATGTATTTGAGGATTTAGAAATAGTAAAAAAAACACAAAACAGTATCTTGCATCCTGAAAAACAGAAAAAAGCTAAAGCTGAGGGGTACAAAGAGAATGATTACACTACGTTCAGCAGTATTTTGGTATCAGAAATTATAGGAAAAGATGACCCAATAGATGCTCTTCAAGGTTGTTCTGAGGTAATGTTTAATTTACTCAAATATGTTAAAATAACCAAGTGATATTATTTGGACTATAACTTATTTTATTTACAGATTTTATTGGATGACAAAGATGTGGTTAATCATCCTAGAACTACTAATGAAATAAAAGAATGTTGTAAAGATATAAAAGTACTTGGAAGAAAAGATGTGAAAGCATTGTTAAGTTGGCTCAAGCATATAAAAGACTGGAAAGCTTCACAAATTCAGTCAAAGGTTAGTATAATAATAAAATAGAGTTGGTTTATTATATTATTTAGTGTATATAGTTTGCTTATCTCATTTTTAAATTAAGCATTTGCAATTAAACCTTTGTTAGTCATTAGCATTCAATCATAAGTCATAAAAGTGAATTTTAAATTATCAAATCATTTAATTAAAAAAATTCCACAAGCATATTTTTATTAGTTCATATTTAAAGTTTACAGTAACATCTTAGCCTACAAACAAATTAAATGTTTAGAAAATAAATATTTTCAGGTTTCTGTGGATGTGACAGCACAAAACAAAAATGATGAGCAGGACTCTGGAGAGGAAAAGGATGGTGTTGATGCTGAAATAGCAGAACTACAGGTAAGTTTGAAAATTTTATTGTATTGAGTATTATTGGCATAATTTAACATAAATAAATAAATAAAAATATAGGACACTTACATACATGGCTGTCCATCCAAATGAATCAATGTTGATATGTGTACAAGTTTTATAAATTAGTATTTTATGAAGATGGTTTTACTTTTTGAAATATTTAATATGAAAAATTTATTTAACAATGTTTTTATATGGCATAGGAAGAAGAGAGAAGGCAATCAAAGCGTAAAAGAAAACAACTCAATAAACAGAGGCAAAAGTTGGCTGAGAAAATGAATCTTAAAATGGTTTTGAAAGGTGATGATGGTCCCATTTTGGAAAGTCATGACATGTTCAAATTGGCAGACATTAAAGACAGTAAGGTAAGATTTAAAATATGTGAAATCTTTGAAAAAAATTTTGAGACCACACTTCCACACCTTTCCAGTCCTGGAAATTTTTAGCCTGTATCTAACTTAGATCTACACTTACACTTATGTCTAGCAATCATTATCTACTATTGTACCAAATTTCATAAATGTGTTGTAATAATAAATAAATATGTATATGGGACACTTACACACACAGTCCTCCATCCCCAAAATAAGTAACTTAATGTGTTATGGTAGACAGACAATATAATATGAATATATACTTATAAATGTTTTTAAATAGATACTTAAATCCAAATAGACACCCAGGCTCAAAGACGCAACAAATTCATTTATAGAATATGTTGGCCCTCAGCGGGAATCAAACCCGCAACCCGCGGAGCTGAAGGCACTCCCCACTGCTCCAATAATAGTATTTAATTGTATGTAGTTTTCTATAGATCATACCTGTTCTCATAGTTTGTTTGCTCCTCACACCAAAGATGTCTGTGTCAAAAATGACAGCTATAGCAATAGGACCACCTTTGCATGCTTCTTGTGTGGCGTTGTACATTTTTAGTGCAATAAGAATTAAATAAAAAAAAATTGCATTTATAAAACTGGTATGGTATGGCTGCTAACAGAAAATATTGTCAAATTTTAGCAGTTGAATATGATCGTTGATCAGCAACCTGATATAGTTGTGGATGGACAAGAGGAGTCTGATGATGAGTTAAAAATAAAAGCTAAATATGTTAAATATGATGTAGAAGCCTCCAAGCTAGATTCATCTGGTCTGTTCTATAAAGATTCTGACAGTGAATTGGAAATGGAATCAGATTCTGAGGATGAAAAAGAGAAGGAGTCTTTGGGTAATTTATTTATATATTATTGCTGATAATTGTTATTATATTAATAAAAATGAATACTCGAGTTGATAACTGTGAAATAAGCAGTATAGTAAAATTAAAGCAAAATGTAATTGATCAATTATTTTAATTTTTTATATATATTGCAAACACAACAAATTGTATAATAAATAGTTAGGATATTGATATAGGATTTTATCACACTCAAATTAATGAAGAGTTATGGAAAAATAATACATTGTGAGGACAGTATTATTAGGAAGGAACACAATTGAAGCAATAAATATTCTGTGTGAGAGATTGCTTATAGCAATAAGACCACCTTTGTACTGTGTTAATTTACCATTTACCTTTAACTATTTATTTATATGTTCTTTTGTACAAAAAGTATTAAATAACATCTCTCTTACATTAATAACAATTATTTTTTTCATATTTATTTGTGTGCAATAGTAAAATTTTTACATATAGGATTTTGTATTATTTAGTTTATCTATATAACTATATACATGCAAGAAATAATGGTCTTTCAAATTTAAAAAAATGAATAAAATTTTATATGTTGGGCTTGTTTTAGTTAAAGCTATATCTTTATGTTTCGAGTTTATATGTTGAATGTTTTTTAGCGTTTTCGGATTCAGACAATGAAACAAAAAATATAGACAAAATAACCATGTTGAATACTATACGAAATAGTAAAATTAATGTCGCCCAACCCAAGAAGAATCCACTGCTGAGAGATCTGGATGATACTGATGCTGTGACAAAAAGGTCAATGAAAGCTGAGCTCTGGTTTCAAAAGGACAGCTTTAAAGATATTGACGAAGATGACGATGAAGGTGTTGATTTGGATAAATTGGCTGAAACTTATAAGGAGAAAGGTAACATTTTATTTTTCAAATTATAATTTACTTGATGAAAATTTATCACAGTTTTAATTAACACATCATTGCATTAAAGCATTAACATTTATGTGTGTGTTTTGCATAGCTTGTGTAAGGCAAGTACAAAATTAATAATGAAATTTTGTTGAAAAAAATATAGGACACAACAAAACCATATCTATCCATCCGAAGAACAAAGTTACATCTCCCATACATAAGCATAGGAAATGTGACTTTATCCTTCGGATAGGGCAATATGCTAAAAATTCCGAGTGCTCAGTATTGATATAAATTAATGTGTTTTTGAGTATGTATAGGTTTACTATATGAGTTTTTTTTTGCCTAAGTGTTAACTTAGTTTTCATTCATGCCATTAGCTCGGCGGGTCGCGGGTTTGATTCCTGTCGAGAGTCAAAATTTTCTGAATAGAATTTATTGATTCTGAGTGTATTTCATATGTATTTATGTATATCTTTACGCGTCTGTCACCCATAACACAAGTATTAAATTACTTGCTTTAGAGTTTAGATGACCGTGTGTAATTGTTCCATATATTTATTTATTACTATAAGTAATATGTTTCTCAATTTATTCCAGGTAGAAAAGTAACAGATCTTCCTTCAGAAGATTCCTTTGAAGCTAATAAAATTGCAGCAAAGAGAAAACATAATGACAGTGAAACTTCTGACGATGATTCATCTAGCAGCAGTGATTATGACGTGGAAGATAATGTGGCGCCTGCTGCAGAAAAATCTGGGGTGAAAAGCAGTAAGAAGGATGGATTTGAAGTGGTTGCTCAGGACCCTGGTATGGATTTAGTTGGTTCATGTCCATCAATCAAGTTATACATTTTACTTTTAATAACAGTAATATTCTTTCAATATATATAAATTTTGAAGCTGTGATAGCCCTGAGCTCCTGAGCTGTGAGATCGTACGACTCTTTCGAGGGGTCATGAGTTCAAAACCCGAGCAGGCAATGAGTTTTTCTATTAAATTTATGCGTCTAATTGAAAATTGAAATATATCACACGCTTTTCGGTGAAGGAAATGTCGTGAAGAAACCTGCATATTTCTAGGGTATTCTGGGAATATGTGTAACCTACCAATCCACATTGGAGCAGAGTGATGGTCTAAATTCCAATCCTTCTCTCAAAAAACGTAGAGAAAATGTCAATGCCCACTAGTGGGATCGGCAGTAACAGGCCATTACTTTATTTTTACTGTATGTATTTTATTTCGAGAATCGTAAATACAGGAATGAATAATGATTGTTCTTTTACAATATACCATGAAAAGAATACATAATGAGCAATTTGGTATCACTAAGAAAAAATAAACATTAAATAAAAATTAGATATATACCATAGTAGTAGTATAGGCGATTTCGTTCGCGATAACTTGAGCGTTTAAGTAGCCGAAACGCAAAATATATATGTTTTACCTGTTCCTTATATTTTGACCTAGTCTGTAAGCTTTAATTGTGCCAAAATACATCAATATTGGTTTAGCGGATTAGCCACGAAATCGAAACAGACAGTTTCGCATTTATAATATTAGTAAGGATATTGAAGAAAAATATTGTTACAAAATTTTATACGTAAAAAAGGGATTACAAAAATCGTTAATTGAATTAAAAATTTTAGAATTAAAAAGATTAAAGAAAAATTTGAAGATGGATGCCGAAACATTAGCTTTGGGCACAATGATAGCGACATCGAAAAAGTTCAAGCGGGACCTCATTGATGACGGCTGGAATAGATATGCTTTTAATGATAAAAATTTACCTGATTGGTTTGTTGAAGATGAAAAGAGACATATGAAAAAGGATGTTATCGTTCCTGAGGTAAATTCTTTGCAATCATAGAATACTTAGATTATCATTCTTCTGCCCTTATCCCACTCTAACTGAGGTCGGCACAACATATTTTAAATATGGTGTATGTTTCGGATAGTTATTTTATGACCGGCCGCCTGTCTGACGTCGACTTACCTTAGTCGCTTTTTTCGACACATTTGGTAAGAAATGAGTTGAACAGACTATCCTAGTCTGTTCAACTCAGCCGGGTACCACACGGCGGGTCAACTTACCTTAGTCGCCTTTTACAACTCGGTAAGAAATGAGGATAGTCTATTCTACTCAGCCGGATACCACACGGCGGGTCAACTTACTATAGTCGCCTTTTACTAAACCTCCGTAAAATATGAGGGTAGTCTATTCTACTCAGCTGTATACTACACAGTGGATCAACTTACCTTAGTCGCCTTTTACGATAACTTTGCAAGGAATGAGGGTGGTCTATTCTACTTAGGCGGCGTAGGTTATTTATATAGATTAACAAAGCCTTAAAATACCGTATAGAATAATAATAATAATTAGTCGAAATCTTTTCTTAAGTGTAAGAAATTCTTTAACATTTCCTTCTATTCGTTCCCTTGATGCATCCTGTCCATTGGTTAGTTCAAGACGCTACACTTCAAGTTTATCTTCAAAATCGTATAAAAATGATCAGTTTCATTATCTTTCATCATCATCCTCCTGCCCTTATCCCACTCTCAGTGGGGTCGGCACAACATGTTACAAACATGTTGTCATATGATTTAGCTACGTATTTTACGACCGGCTGCCTGCCTGACGTCAACTTACCTTAGTCGTATTTTACGACTCCTCGGTAAGAAAGAGGGTGGTCTATTTTACTCAACCGGATCCCACACGGTGGGTCAACTTACCTTAGTCGCCTTTTACGACACCTCGGTAAGACACAGTTTCATTATCTTTATACGTATATAAAATTCTCTTTTCTCTCTTTCTCTTAGTAGGAGCGTGGTAGCTCCGAAACTGTTTGACCGATTTTTATGAAATTTCATACGCTTATTCAGTAGGTCTGAGAATCGGCTACTATCTATTTTTCATACCCCTAAGTAATAGGAGTTGTCCATCTCTAACTTTTTTGTATTTTTTTGGACTTTTTTAATTTATTTTGTAATGTACACTAGAATTTCCCTAGAAATAATTTATATGGCAAAACAACGTTTCCCTAGTCAGCTAGTAATATATAATACGTTGGTTGTTAGTTTTAGACATCGTTAAACAAAGGTGCGATCATAATTTAATATCATTTTCATAGTTCTGTATTGCTTTGCCATTTAGAATATATAATTTGATATTTACTTGCGTCAAGTTAACCGTTATTTTATTATAAATCGTGTCGTGTTATAATATCGGTCATAGGTCACAGAGGCGGACAGTGGAAATATGAAATTTTAAGTTAGCATCCCCCCTACAAACCTCATCCCATTTGCGCGCGTGGGTGCGGTAGGTGTATTCCTCCGCCCACCCTGTTGATTTTATTAGGGTTATCCTTTTTTTTGTGTAGGTGGATGGTAGGTTACGTATTTATATAACATTTATCTATCCGCAATTTCGATTTGTCAACTTAAAAGTTAAAATACCTACCACTATGTACTACTTTTAGTCCTAAAGGAGAAACAAGAAGTTTTTATCTTTTGCGTTACCTCGATGTTAATCTTTAATTACAACAATATACACAATAGACAGACAGACTGATCTGGATGACAGATAAACATACAGGCATATAGATTTCTGTATTTATTTAATTAGTATTAATAATTAAATAAAGTTCATTCCACGAGAGCTTCGTCGTATTTAAATCGAATTTCTTGACGATAAAGGTCTAAAAGTTAATCAAATATAGCTTTTAATTATTATTAGTTTCAAACTTTTAGACGTCTGAACTTTGGACTTGAGTAAAAACATGGTAATTTTTGTTCTCTGCACCGTTTAATTAAATGTTAAATTTTATAGATATTAAGTAGTTTGTAAAGTAAAGCATTCATAATTATTATCAATCAATATATTATTGATTGATGTTGAATATATATCCTGTCTATTACAGAAATACAGCGAGGAATATAAGACTAGATTACAAGACATAAATGCGAGACCCATCAAGAAGGTGGTTGAAGCTAAAGCAAGGAAGAAGAAGCGCATGATAAAAAAAATGGAGCGCGCTAAAAAGAAAGTGGAAGCGGTTATGGAGAATGCCGATATGTCTGAAAGGGAAAAGGCACAGCAGGTCAGACAATTGTATAAAAAAGCGCAGACCGACGGTAGCAAAAAGAAAGTAACATATGTCGTTGCGAAGAAGCACACGACTGCAAAACGTATGAAGCGGCCAGCCGGGGTTAAAGGACGATACAAGGTTGTCGATCCGCGCATGAAGAAAGATTTACGCGCGCAGAAAGCGAAGGAAAAAACCAAGGGCCGCGGTAAAAAGGGCCAGCCAAATAAAACAAAACATGCAAAGAAGAAAGGTAATAAGGCGAAATAAATGATGTTAAATAAAATGTAATAAAGATTCAATAAAATAGTGTTAATTTCACAGGAACATATTATTAATTTATTGATGACTAACAGCTTCCCTTTTGTGAATGGTATTATGGCTTTAGAATAGTAAAAGTATATATACAATGTTATTTGTGGCAATATTGCTGAAATATTGCAAAAATTTCAATGCATATCACGAAGTTATATTTTAACAAAATTTTATTTCACGTCTATGAAAAAATAAGTACCAGCCCACTACTGTCTCAATGATGGACAAAGTATCGAGATACTTACCTTCCAGTTGTTTTCCTTAACTGTATTTTTTGAAATTAAAATATATAAATAAAAATAATTATTAATTAATTAAGGCCATTAATTTTTATAGAAAATACATGTTTATCTGGATTTTGTATCTACAAATCCGGATGAGTGAGAATGACTTAAAAGAAGAAATTTTTACCAGATTATTTCCTATCTTTTTGTCATAGAATATATTTCTAAGTGAGGTACCAAACGCTCAAGTTATCCAATTTAAAGCATGGTGACATAATATTATTTTTGTAGAATAATAATACTATTACATATAATGACGACTACATTAAGAATTGTATATATAAATTTTAGTTCACTCCCATTATTTAAACATCGAATAACACCAGCAAAGTTTCCAAAACTGACATTAGATGCCTTTGCTTTGACCTGGTAATGTATCGAGCGTGGGCGATACCTGACATTACCAAAGCTTATTTTTATATCAGTTCAGGGTCGGATATATTCTGAATGTTCGTGCGTCACTTGTGCCTAATAGCTAGAGTTCAGGGACAGGCGCGCCATAAGTGATATCATTCGATTCTCGACCTTGATATTTTTTTTCTGATCTACGCTGTCTGCCTACTAAGTGGTTTTTGAATGTATTCATATATGCATGCATTGATTTTGCTTAAAACCCGTATGGCAAGATTGGATTATGCTTTTAAGGTTTTGCCGTACTTGCCATTGTCCGAATATGGCACTGATGAAAGTAATTGATGAAACAATATTACTCAACTACAATATTACATAACTCTTATATTTTATATTACAAGAGATAGTTATTCATAATTATAATCCTGTAAAGGAAAGATTAACAAATAAATACAATTTAAGCTGTGATGGCCCAGCGGTGCGACCGTGTGAATCTCTAGAGACGATCATGGGTTCAAACCCGGGCAGACACCAATGAGTTTTTCTATTAAAAAACTTATGTGTCTAATTGATAATTGCAATTTATCACACGCTTTTCGGTGAAGGAAAACATCGTGAGGAAACCTGCATATCTCTAGAGAATCCTAGGGATATGTGTAACCTACCAATCCGCATTGGAGCAGCGTGGTAGGTCTTAGCTCCAATCCTTCTTTCCAAAAATGGAGAGAGGAGGCCTATGCCCAGCAGTGGGATAGTAACAGGCCGTTACTTACTTTACTTTACTTTTACAATTTAAACACTATAACGACATCTTTCATTCACGCCGTGTGGTATCCGGCTGAATAGAATAGTACCACCCTCATTTTTTTACCGAGGTGTCGTAAAAGGCGAATAAGGTAAGTCGACCCGCCGTGTGGTATCCGGCTGAGTAGAATAGACCAACCTCATTTCTTACCGAGGTGCCGTATAAAAGGCGACTAAGGTAAGTTGACCCACCGTGTGGTATCCGGTTTAGTAGAATAGAGCACCCTGTTTCTTACCGAGGTGTCGTAAAATACGACTGAGGTAAGTTGCGTCAGGCAGGCGGCCGGTTGTAATAGTAAAATCATGTGATAGTATGTTTATAACATGTTGTGCCGACCCCACTTTGAGTGGGATAAGGACAGGAAGATTATGATGATGAACGACATCTTTCATTCACAATCAAAATAACTGTTGTTGTTACATATACTGTTAGAAAAAAATAAAATTTGGTATAGTGAAAATTCAAGATCACAATTTAAAAAGGCAGAAATTCTTAGACACCAAAAAATAGAAAAAATCATCCTTTATGTATGCGACATATTTGCCTTGGAAGATTCCCGTGAGGTTAGAGGCCTTAGATACGGGCCCCTGCAATAGTAAAGATGGCACTGCATAGATTCAATAACCCTTTTTTCCTTCGTCGAAACTAATCCATCGAATTTACGTCATAATGTGCGCAACATATAAGGATATTGTCGGTTCATATTTACACGGCAAATTACCAGTATGTCAATTAATATAAAACAAAAAACGTTACATAATAAAACAATTGCCATAAGTGGTCAATAGTCAATCATTCTATAATTTACTTAACAGCAGAAGTAAATTAATTGCGTTACAATTGCAATAGAAATCAGTGACGTAGGTAGTTTTATCAACACAGAAATAACTAGAGAACATCAGAAATTCTGAATGGTGTGAGAAAATGTGGAGGGAAAAGAGGGTGGTAGGTAGGTGGCGGGTCGGCGCTATATCGAGCGCGCGATCACGGCCAAGGCCGCACCGCCGTCATCGCCCCGACCCGAGCTGTGCCCCTTGCCGATCGCTACCAGTTTATACCTATTGTTAAATGTAAATGTTTGTGTCATATATATAGTAATTAAATACATACATCCTCCTGCCCTTATCCAACTCTAAGTGGGGTCGGCACAACATGTTATAAACATGTTGTCACATGATTTGGCTACGTATTTTACGACCGGCCGCCTGCCTGACATCAACTTACCTTAGTCGTATTTAACGACACCTCGGTAAGAAAGAGTCTATTCTACTTAACCGGATACCACACGGTGGGTCAACTTACCTTAGTCGCCTTTTACGACACCTCGGTAAGAAAGAGGGTGGTCTATTCTACTAAACCGGATACCACACGGCGGGTCAACTTACCTTTGTCGCCTTTTACGACACCTCGGTAAGAGTAAATGAGGGCGGTACTATTCTATTCCGCCGGATACCACACGGCGTATATTTAATAATGAAATATAGATTTGTAATCATGGTTACGTAAAAGTGACAACGGAAAAAAAACGTAAATGATTTTATTCTCGTATTATATGTATGACCAGCATACACTGAACTTATTATTACTAATTTGCACGTTATTGCTATTTTGTAATGGAAGGCGCGTTATATATTTCTAGACGCATTAGTTTTTTGATAACTCTAAATAAATACATAAGAGTAATAGTATACAAATAATGTTTTGAATTTTACTTGTTGTATGAATAGGCCGGTTGGTTATTTTATTCTGAAGGCCTAAAATAACCAACCAACTAATAGATTTTATCGAGCTGATGAGCTTAAAAATCTCGGAATTGACCGCAACTGTAAACTGAGCTTTTAGTTTATTAAAAAAAACCAAGTCGTTAATTTATTAACTCCTTGCTGACAAAAGATTTATACCTACTTTGCCTCAGATTAGATACACGATAACATAACTTGGCTTTTATGCCATAGGACATAATAGACTTTTTCGTCATGTGTTTCATAGCATAAGAGCTCCAAATTATTATCTCCACTGTCATCATAACATAACATATCTGGTCTTCTTGAGTTCCTGCGTCGATAAGTGAGCCTCATCCCGGATCCAAAAGACAGGTAAAACCTTGGAGCTGTGGCGGGAAATGCTGAATCCGAAAAAAGGTATAAATATGCAAATATTGGGAATTACACATTTATTACTCTATGCAGTTGGAACCCTGAAGCCTCAAAGTCAAAGTGTATAACCTCTGTATGTTTCCTCTTCAGTTGAAAGTAGGGAGGTGTAGTTTTCCATACTAATTTAGCGAGTTAAACCAGCCAACAAAATCAAAAGAGCAGAAATTAAGCAATCCAAAGAACTAAAATTTGTCTATAATGGAATATACTATGTATTTTAAAATTTCCCGTATAGTAAACAGATTCGTATTTTTAAACACTAGCTTAGAAGACAACCTTAATTAACACCTATTCGTACATCCTGACCTTTTAAATATGTCGTTATTATGGTTATTGATTATTTTTAGACAATAATTAATTAACACGTCATTACCGCCGCCAGAATCAGTGCACTTTACTGTTTATTAATATCGTAATGAAATAACATGATCCCAAAATACAAATATTAGTCATCGTTATATTTCCTAGCGACGTAGTTTCGAGAAGGTACGTAGTGTAGCCTACGTATGTATAGCGGTTAAGTGACGTTCAAACAGGTAGGTAGGTGCAGGGCGGGGTGACCTCGACCTCGCAAGGTCGCACAGACGTTCCACTTGAACGCCACGTTCCTCACTCGGTATTCTTCCAGGCCATTATATACCAGGAACACATGAATGTTTAAGATATTAAATGTTAAAAAACGTTTTTAGGTATTAGTATTTAAGACCGGTATTTTATTAACAAATATTACGCCGTGTGGTATCCGGCTGAATAGAATAGTACCACCCTCTTTTCTTACCGAGGTGTCGTAAAAGGCGACTAAGGTAAGTCGACCCGCCGTGAGGTATCCGGCTGAGTAGAATAGACCACCCTCATTTCTTACCGAGGTGTCGTAAAAGGCGACTAAGGTAAGTTGTCGTCAGGCAGGCGTAAAATACCCAACCAAATAATGTCACAACATGTTTATAACATGTTGTGCCGACCCTACTCAGAGTGGGATAAGAGCAGGAGAATATATATATCAGCAGCATACAACAGATGTTTCAAAACGTAAAGAAGCATTCCATACGTACATAGCTATAATGGATTTCCACATAAAAAATTTTTTGGACCTTGTTAACTTTTTAACGTCCTAGTTGGATTTGACCTAGTTGTAATATTAGGTCCTTACATATGAAATTGGCGTTTTCTATGGGAGAAACATAAAGTCGTTTTTTTTAATGAAATATATTTAATTAATCAAAGTATGTACCATTGCTATGTATGCACTTTTGCCATCTCTTAGGTAGGTCATTGATCCCCTTACTAAAAAAACCATTCGGGCGGGAATCAATAAAATCTTTGAAGACGGTTTGGACTGCCCCATCGGAGTTGAATTTTTTTCCTTGCAAGTAGTTATCCAAATTGCGAAAAAAATGGTAATCTGTTGGAGCAAGGTCCGGAGAGTACGGTGGATGTCTAAGACATTCTAATTGAAGCTCCTCTGATTTGGTAGCCGTCTGTTGTGCAGTGTGTGGTCTAGCGTTGTCCTGAAGCAGCAGTGGCCTAGAGCGATTGACCAGCCTCGGTTGTTTAGCAGCTAGCTTTTCCATCATGGTTTGCAGTTGCTGACAATAGATATCTGCCGTAATCGTCTGGCCAGATTTAAGAAAGCTGTAGTGAACGACACCGGCACTAGTCCACCAAACACTTACAAGCAACTTTTTTTTAGTTAATTTTCGCTTAGGGCAGGATTTGGCTGGTTCGCCAGGGTTCAGCCATTGCGATGAGCGCTTCCGATTATCATAGAGGATCCACTTTTCATCACAGGTAATGATTGGATTTAAAATTCCTTCATTATTGTACCGGTTGAATAACGTAACGCAGCAGTCGACGCGCGTTTGTCGGTTTGCTTCACTCAATTCATGAAGTACCCACCTTTCAAGCTTTTTCACCTTCCCAATTTGCTTCAAGTGGATTAGAATAGTTTTATCACTAACACCGGAGCCTGCAGCTAACTCGGACGTGGTTTGCGATGGATCCGCTTCCACAATAGCCTTCAATTCTTCATTATCAACTTTGGTCTCCGGCCGTCCACGAGGCTTGTTCTGCAGGTCGAAATTTCCAGAACGAAAACGTTGGAACCACAAACGCACTGTGTTTTCTTTTGCGACACCGTCACCATACACATCATTAATCCTTCGAGCCGTTTCTGCAGCACTGGTGCCACGGTGGAACTCATACTCGTAAATAACGCGATATTTCATGTTTTCCATTTTGTAAACAGAGTGACACAAAGAAAAAAACAAAAGAAGAAAAAACAAATGAATTAGGGGGTTTGAAACACAAATTCATGAGTAAATAGCTGTATGAATTTGAATTTGGAATTCCTAACCATAAAGGTAATATTTGAGATCAAAGTGGCCAGTACGACAAAACGCCAATTTCATATGTAAGGACCTAATACAACATATACATCACCAGCATATAGATTCTAGTTGAAGTTGACATAGTTGAAACACTCAAATCAAGGACTATCGCACTGTCGCATCGCATCGTTTAATTAATAACATAAACCTTCATAAATTTTCATGGGCTATGATAAATCACGTCTTATATACCACATTATTGTTTGTTCTCGCGGGTATAGCTGAAAATCAGCGCCGAGCTTTCCGGACATAATCGTTAGCTCCGTGAGTCTGTACACTCATTCAATATGGTGTCAAAGACCTATCTGTTTGTAGCATGTTATAAACATGTTGTCACATGATTTGGCTTCAGATTTTACGATCGGCCGCCTGCCTGACGTCAACTTACCTTAGTCGTATTTAACGACACCTCGGTAAGAAAGAGGGTGATCTATTATACTCAAGCGAAAAGTAAGAAAAAGCGAAAAGGTAAGAAATGAAGGTGGTCCATTACACTAAGCCGGATACCACACGGCTTACGGCATATAAATGATTTATTATTAATATATATCTGTCATTTGAGTTTTTTTAATACATTTTTAACGAATATTTAAAATTACATTTAATTTTAATATATAACACACAGTTACTATTCGTCAAGTCCTAATTAAACTATGGGTATCGCTATCCTGGTCCATTGAGTCCAAGAAACAACGTATTTAACGTTGTTTCTTGCTACATTGTACGTATGTAATTGTAATACCTCAAGCGGGGCAATAGCCTGCTTTATATGTATCACAGTTGAGTCATAAGGCTGATTTAAAAAGCTATGTCTACACTTAATTATGATGTTTGAGAATGGGCGCTTACACATTAATTGTGTATTCGTTTAGTTTTTTACAAAAGTAGTGTAGCAATAATGCAACGATTATGAGGATGTTTAGAGGATGATAGACTTTTTTTTGGATAAATGTATCGGTCAAATATTTTGCTTATTCATTATGCACATGATTTCAATAAGTTTTGCTTTGTGACGTGACTCACTTCTGTCTTATACCGACTTAAGAATGTTCTGACAATGCAATGACGATTGTTTAATATATGGGAGTGGCTTCCGCTCCGTTCAAAACAAATGAAAATTATATAATTTATAGAATTAGGCGTTATTTTGCGGAGATCCAAAATAAAATGCAAAATAATTTTATTATTACTTTTAAAAATTATGTTTGACAACGGTAGTTAATGGTTAATAATATAAAATTTAAATATAAATATTTTTAATTTTGAATATATTCTAGCACGTGTTACAGGTACATAATTGTTTTTCCGCGCTATTCTGTTCGAACTCTAGGCATATTAAATATTACTACTCTCTGTGCGGAATATAAAATAGAATATAATAGTTCAAAAGAATTAATTTCCGTTTTTTGTTCATCTATAATAGATAGAATAACTACTAATTTTACTCAAGAATTTATATTTTATATTTGTTTTTAGTTCATGTTATGTTAGGTGAAAAAGCTCATCGAATTGTGGATGGATCATGTCTCAGAGGGAACATTACACAAATCTTACGGACAGTTGGCCGCCCCCGTGCAATAAAGTTCAAACTTTAGTATGTGAGGAGCGGGTAATCGACCACGTTCACGGTCAAAGTTGCGGAAATACTGCCGAGCGGAGAGCAGCCGGCGGTAAACAAAGCCGCAGCCCACAACAGTTAGACGCAGGTGAACGACGATCAACCTCTCGCCGAACGGTCGTTAGCCGAAATGGATTTGCGAGTAGGTGCACCGAATTCGACCCGAATACCTTCCAGACATTTTATGAGCTCGTTCGACGATAAAGCTTGTGACGAACGCCGACGTGTACCTTCGGTGGCCTTTCTCCACTTTGTTAATGTTTCGATCACTTAAAGGTCACATCAAAATGATGCAGCTCTTAATGAGAACATATAACTGTAATTGAAATAAATTCAGTTTCTACCTTACGTCTGTATGTACGATACGAAAACATAAGCTATAACTATTTAATTGATTAGGGATACTTTAAATAATAACATGAAGAATATAAACTTCATTATATTTACTCACTTAACTGTACACTTAACTGTTTAAAATGAGACGATAGTATAATCTAACTAGAAATAGTAGTATCGGAAAATAACAATAAAGAAAAATCAAATTTTTCTTGATACATCTTTATGGCTTGAAACCTGATTATATAATGCATTGTAAGTAAAGAAATAATTATTTTCATTTTTTCTATTTATGAAAAGTCTATTTTCATTTATACTTACAGAATAATAACTATAATAATTTATAGTTTTGTTTATTTATTCATTCATTACGACGAACAAAATTAAAAATGTTTCGTTGACTGAATGTAAAATTCATACAAAATTAATACAATAATATTAAAACTTTTAGGTAGCTTATTAAAAGCATATTATTGTGTAAAAGGTAGCATATTATTGTTTTAAAAAAAGTTTTTTTTAATATTATTGTTTTAGTATATAAATATAAATCAACGACTTAGCAAACTCATGTTTATTATTGTTTGAACTGTACTACGCACTAATTATTTATGGGGCATGATGTATTGCTTGTATCGTATAGTAGCGGGATCGACGACCGACCGTGACAACATGCTACACGTAGGTACGAAACCCACATATACAAGCGATTATTGTTTTTTCAATGAAATTGTTGCAATTCATGTGCATATTACACAAATATCGAGGACGTTTACACGCATACCGCTGCGCTTAAGCCGGCGCTATGTCGTAATCGAAGATTCGAGAATTGGTAACACAAGCCTATTAAATAAGCGTTATTTAGTATTAAAATTAGAACTTATAAATAAAATATATGATTATTATAATATCCTAAATTACGTTTCTGGTTTATTCACATATTGATAAGTATATGTTATTTATAAAGAAAGATATCTTCCTTGTAGATCATATCTTATCTTACTGATATTAATATTAGTCTTTGAAAGAAACACCTCATTGACAATTAACAATTAATAATGAGTTTATTTTTATCGCTATGTATTTTGTTATACCGCATTTTTTAGCGCCTTAACATATCCTTTTTTTTGTTTATCCACTATTCCTCAACCATCCCATAGTTATGTATTATTTTATTTTTCTTTTTATCCATTATTTATTTCATTTCCTTAGACACGTCGCTACACTTGATTTTCACTTCTTAATTATTGCACATATTTAAATTTTCCCTTATTTTTTACCCTAAGGTTAACTTGTAGAGAATGCTTAATTTAGTGTTAAGTCCGCCTTTTGTAGTTTTATATCATATTAGTGTAATATTTTTTTTAAACTTCACCTAGTAGTAGGTATGTTTGAAGAGAAGAGGTCGCGAATGGTCAATATACTCCAGTCTAATTGTTTTTGCACTTTTACTGGCAGGAAGGGTGAGCGCCAAACTATCGTCGATTGTAGGAAATACGGAGAGTACGAGTATATCTCAGAAGTTCAAGACTCAGAGGAGGGACTTATGGCGACATGTAGTTTAGGGTAAATAACCCGCATACCGTTTTATGTAAGGCGAGAAACCACAAGTGCCCCAAATGGCTCTGTTATATGCACTATAATGTCTTTAATGTAATTACAATATTACTTAATGTATAATTTAGAGGATCACGGATCATAATCATTAATAGTAACTGATTAATTTTCTTTAATAGAATATTGAGTTTAGTTTAAAATACATAGTTTTATCAAGTAATTAAAATTTTAAAACTCGTTGCTTTAGTTATACAAAAGAAAATATAAAAACACAAAAGAATAAATAAAAAAACGCTTATAAGCGTATATAAAGGTGGTGTTAGTTGATGCAGTTGGGCAGATTGCAAGTGGGTTGTTCGCTTGTGTATTATGCGGGCGAAGCACAGGCCACGGCGGTCATCGACCGAGGCCCTTGACTCGGCCGGGGTTCAGCGACACCGCGTGACACCGTCGCGCCTCGCCGCGCGCTTCGCTTGGCGCGATGTATGCACACAGCTTACTTTGCCCGTTCATTGCTGAGTGCAATAGTGATGGGCAATGAACGTAAGAACAAACAGGTGTTACATATTTGTAACACCTGTTTGTATGTAATGGATAATCTTTTATGTTTACCCTAAAAGTCTTGTTAGTAAGATGCACAAATGATGTGTATGTGGTATTTCTTATCTTTTTAACGTTTTTATGTTGATAATATATATTGTATCTGTTTGAAAAATATTTAGTTAATATTTAAATATTCATATCTACCGGTTGTCTGTCACACATAAGACAAGTATTTAACTTGCTTTGGAGACGGACGACCGTGTGTGTAATTTTAGACTTAGCTTGAAATATGTGAAAATTTTCATAGAAGTTATAATGGTTATAGTAAGCTATTTTTAATAAGTAGATACAGGCTATCGCGGTCTTTTTTTATGAACTATAATTTATTCGGTTTCGTAAAAAAATTAATTTGTTACATGTTAGTCTAGTTTAACGTAACTACAGTAAGAACTCTTATTAAATCAAGTTTTAATGAAAAGAGCACAGTAGCTCGATACCTTAAATTGTACACAATCATGTTTTTCATCCTATATACGTTTAATTGTACCAATCTATGTCAATATAGACATATTTGCGCATTTATAATATTTATTAATAATAATAATAATAATAATAATAAAAGAGTGCGCCGTGCAATTATTGTTGATGTCACCATTCCGCATGACGATAATCTCATAAAAGTCGAAAAGGAAAAATTGATTAAATATTTAGACATTTCTTATGAGATAAACGCCATGGAGAATGTAGACTCAACAATAATTGTTCCTGTTGTTGTGTCGACCAACATCTTCAGAGGCTTTCGCTTAATAGTTGGATCAAGAGTACGGATGCAGAAGGCAGTATTGCTTAAAACGGCGCGCATTGTGAGGAAGTTCCTCATTTTGGATCCCTAACCATCGGCAGCTCGGGATATTGCCCCGCTCCGACGAACGACAATTTTTATATTTTTAAATGTTTTCTTAATTGTTTTGTTTTTTATAATAAGATATATTAAAAAATGTAACAGATTAGGCTTAAGAAAAATAAATGAATAATAACTTTATTCACGAAAACTACATTGTACACTTAAAATTACTTATTTAACAATGATATCGTGAGAAGGTCGTGGGACTCAGTTTATAGGTGGTATAGTATATATAATATAAATATGGTGTATTAGGGAGTATACAAATAGTATATACGGACGAAATACGGTTATATGCAGATATAACACAATTTTTGTATTTACCTATATAAGCAAGTAATATGTCAATACAGACTTTATAAGTACAAAAAACAACGTAAAGTGCAACTTCTCAATACATTAATACGTATTTCGTACAGTGAACTGTATAAAATTGTAGCGCGTAGTGAACCATGTCGTACATCGTACCATATTTCATTCATATTTGAATTTCAGTGTTTTTGAATTTACTGCCGTGAAATCATTTTTTTTCCAATGTAGCCATCTTCGAAGTTTCCGGTCCTGTTTTAAAAAAGCAACAGTTTATAAATAACGATTTGCAGTTTGATCTGTAGTTGCTGTATATATTTTAGCGAACTTTCTAAAAATACAGGTACTATGTCTAATACCGTGTGGGATTAGCCGAAATAGCAAAACTATGTTTATAAAGAAACCTTTATTTGTTAAACTTATTACGTAAAAAAAAATATAATAGTTTGCGTAATTTAAGAACAAATAAAAGTATTTAAACTTATTTTTGTGTCAGAAGTATGATACCCCTTTATTTCTACCGATAGGTTTTTTAATTGTTTTGCTTAAACTAGTAGAAGTATTTCCTAAGGATTATTCTTATTAAGGATTATTAAAATAGTGCTCTGTAACTGTTCCTTATTTTCACCCTTAGTATTATGTATGTACTATATAAGAATAATAACTTTTTTATAAAATACGAGTAGACTCCAGGTACATTATTACTAATTAGTTAGGACCCTTGTTACGTTGTGTTTTTCAAGACTGAAGATCTTTTTAAAAGTCAGAGGCCATAAATTCATCGAATTGGAGGAGTAATCCCGTACAGTTTACAACTGAGGTTTAATGATTAAATATTCTCTCATAACATAAAATAGTTGTTTGTCACAGCTATGGGGTCATTAGTATTGTATATTTAACAATTAATATGTAATTTAGTACCAGGGTGACCGGTAATTTTTAACTAAATTTTTGTTTAAAGAAACAAATAATTGGGTAAGTGGGGCTTGATCCTAGGTATTTCCATTTCTCGAGACTGCCCGTTCCCCGAATAAAGTACGGTGACTGACAATTTATAGCAAAAATAGTGTTTTAAATTCAATGTAAATTTAAGTATTTTATTAATGTCCAAAAACAGGGATAAAACGACTTTTTTTTACATAAAACCTAGCTAGATCGGTTTCTGTGCAAGTGCACATGTGCTAGTATCAACTCAACCACCGTTGAGTAGGTATTTATGCGAGGACTGAAACTCAAACTTATTAACTTATTTCTAGGGTCGGAGTGCCAGTTATAGGGTGTCGACGCTTATATGCGGGAGGTATGCGAATTACGAGCCCTTTACGGTAGACCTGTTTGGACGGGATACCTAGACACATGCTCCAAGGCACGTTTGTGTAGTGCACAGAAGGTTCTGATGAACAGAATGGTGCGGGGTTATGGCGCCATACTTGCGTGGAAGGAAGCTATGAGTGTGGTGTTAATGCTAATGATAATTAGTTAATGAGAGCTAATAATGGAGCCTGTACGATGGTATCTTTTTGTAAAAATGACACTACAGTGACGTCTTAGCAAGAGCGGAATTCCAATTTTAAACGAAATTCGAGTAACAAATGTCAGATTAATTATTCTATATTGATAAAGCATTTAAAAATTATGATTTTTACTGGCACCATAAATAATACTATAATATGAGAAGTGGCACTTTTGATAGATTCCGTTTTTTTTTTACTATAAATTATTAGATTTAAAATTAGTTTGCTATTCCACATTGATATGACTCGTATAATTGTCTTTGTTTTAATAATGATTTATTTTTTAAATATAGTGGAAAATGTATATACGATTCGAATGTTTTGGTGTAGCGACAACTAGGGGCGGTGCAGCGCGCGCGGCATCTGGCGTATGCGCACCAGAGCAGTGAAAGTGGGTTGAATGCGGCGCCATTACTTTCAGTTTCTCTTATGCGCACGCTTCATCGTGGACTCGTTACAATAAACATTGCATCCCGTCGATTTCTCACTTCGCTAAATTTCACCTTTTTCACTCTGTTGTACCCGCGCGGGCTGACCTGCACGCTATCACGCTGATCGTTCATAGAAAGTAAATACTTGAAATGTTCGGGCTTGTGAAATAGTGGCAACTAGTTTAAAATTATTCACTATGAAATTCGATTTGCTTTTAACTTTTTAATATATAATAAATAAAATAAAATAAAAATATAAAAAAATAATACAATACATAATTTGTTTTTTTTTTATTAATTGAGACTAATATTTTGTGCCATTACTAAGTACAATGTTGTAACTTATATCGCTTACCAGTATAAAAGTTTTGTTCATCATCCTCTTCAACCTCCTGTAATTATCGGTCGGTGGGCACAACATGTTTAAACATGTTGTCACATGGCTACGTATTTTACGACAGGCCGCCATCCTGACCTCAACTTACCTTAGTCGTATTTTACGACACTTTGGCTTACCAAGGTACCAAGATACCAAAGGCTTGCCAAAGAGAGGCGTCCATTCTACGCTACCGGATACCACACGGTGGGTCAACTTACCTTAGCCACCTTTTACGACACCTCATTTCTTAATGAGGGTGGTCTATTTTACTTAGCCGGATACCACATTTTATGACACGTCGATAAAAAATGAGAGTGGTCTATTCTATTCAGCCGGATATCACACGACGAAAGAAGAACGAAAAGAAGTAAGTGTAAAAGAAGTTTTGTGTAACAAAGTTTTATTTTATATTCAAAATGAAAATGTAATTTTATTAAAGTAATAGTAATTCATCCTAGAGAAACTTAAGTGTACACAAAATATAATTTTTATTAATCTAAATTAATTTGGAATCAAGAATTTAGAACTTATGAATGGACTCCCGTATTTTTGTCTCATCTTGAAAATGACACAAATTTTTTATGAATTTAATTTTTTAAAATGATTGAAAATATTCAACTTAAAAAGATTCTATGGAGATCGCCTTTATATTTTGAGAGAGATTAAATGACAATAAATAATAATAAAATTGTAAAGAGTTTCATAAAATAGAAATTTTTATTTTATTTTTTATTTTTTACTTATGTTTTAAATTTAAGAAAATATGTGAAGCTTAATTAATTAATTAATGGTAAAGAACATTTCAATAATAATCAATCAAGATTCCAATTAGTTTATTAACGTTTCTATAAATGATTGATGATTTTATTCAGCGGTAAAGTTTACGTGAAAATGAAAATACCAATTCTTATTAACATACTTTATTTACCTACATTGAATTTGTAGGTTATTATGCTTTGTTGATTAGGAAGATGTATTTTTGATGGGTCCAAATAGCATGCAAATTTGTTTACGTCGTATATACCATTAGAAAACTTCTGTGTTATAAAAGTGCGTGATTAGCGTGCAGTGAAGAGCGACCTAGAAAGTAAAACTTTCGTTGCTCGCGTCCGCGGCCCGCGCGTTTCGTTATAGCTTCGTTTGACGCCCATTTGCCTAAAATCCGGTTTACATTTAATGTTACTGTAATATTCGATATTTAAAATTGTACTTAAGATTGTACAAGTTTAAGGAAATAGGTATTCTTACATTTTCATTCTCATATTATTAGGTCCTTACATATGAAATTGGCGTTTTCTATGGGAGGAACATAAAGTCGTTTTTTTTAAATGAAGTATATTTAATTAATCAAAGTATGTACCATTGCTATGTATGCACTTTTGCCATCTCATAGGTAGTTCATTGATCCCCTTACTAAAAAAACCATTCGGGCGGGAATCAATAAAATCTTTGAAGGCGGTTTGGACTGCCCCATCGGAGTTGAATTTTTTTCCTTGCAAGTAGTCCAAAAGTTCCTTGCAAAATGGTAATCTGTTGGAGCAAGGTCCGGAGAGTACGGTGGATGTCTAAGACATTCTAATTGAAGCTCCTCTGATTTGGTAGCCGTCTGTTGTGCAGTGTGTGGTCTAGCGTTGTCCTGAAGCAGCAGTGGCCTAGAGCGATTGACCAGCCTCGGTTGTTTAGCAGTTAGCTTTTCCATCATGGTTTGCAGTTGCTGACAATAGATATCTGCCGTAATCGTCTGGCCAGATTTAAGAAAGCTGTAGTGAACGACACCGACACTAGTCCACCAAACACTTACAAGCAACTTTTTTTTAGTCAATTTTCGCTTAGGGCAGGATTTGGCTGGTTTGCCAGGGTTCAGCCATTGCGATGAGCGCTTCCGATTATCGTAGAGGATCCACTTTTCATCACAGGTAATGATTCGATTTAAAATTCCTTCATTATTGTGCCGGCTGAGTAACGTAACGCAGCAGTCGACGCGCGTTTGTCGGTTTGCTTCACTCAATTCATGAGGTACCCACCTTTCAAGGTTTTGCACCTTCCCAATTTGCTTCAAGTGGATTAGAATAGTTTTATTACTAACACCGGAGCCTGTGTGGACGTGGTTTGCGATGGATCCGCTTCCACAATAGCCTCCAATTATTCATTATCAACTTTGGTCTCCGGCCGTCCACGAGGCTTGTTCTGCAGGTCGAAATTTCCAGAACGAAAACGTTGGAACCAAAAACGCACTGTGTTTTCTTTTGCGACACCGTCACCATACACATCATTAATCCTTCGAGCCGTTTCTGCAGCACTGGTGCCACGGTGGAACTCATACTAGTAAATAACGCGATATTTCATGTTTTCCATTTTGTAAACAGAGTGACACAAAGAAAAAAACAAAAGAAGAAAAAACAAATGAATTAGGGGGTTTGAAACACAAATGCATGAGTAAATAGCTGTATGAATTTGAATTTGAAATTCCAAACCATAAAGGTAATATTTGAGATCAAAGTGGCCAGTACGACAAAACGCCAATTTCATATGTAAGGACCTAATATATTTTTAGCAATTTTTATAATAAAATTGGTGATGTATATAATACATAAAGTAGGAACCGATTTAAGCTAGCGGCTCCTTACAAAAGTACATAAGTCGATTGCGGTTTTGGGTATAAGATTCTATAATAAAATACCGCAATCACTTTAACCTTTGCCATTACAGCAGTTTAAAAAGAACTGTTAAAGGAAGACATACAAAAAGCCTACTATACTGTTGAGGATTATATGGATGTTAATATTGCTTTGATATGGCTACTCCTCGGACCTGTACAAACTAGTAATGACTAAATGTAACTAGTTCTAAGAACGAGCATCCGACGATTTTCCTTCTGGCTCTTCTCGTTAGGAAAAGTTTTTCGAACCAGCAGTAGAGCTGACAATTTAAAAAGCACTTGCTTACAAGTCTACTTAATTAAATAATATCTACTTTGAATTTGTTTTGTTACATTTTGTCGAGTTAAAGGTAAACAATTACTATAGCTCCATTCTGACATGCATTATTTCAGCGTTTTCAAATATTTTCGCGATCATACTTTGTTTTAACAGTTGGTAATAGTAGTTGGTAACGCCAGAGGATGCCTACTTTAACAATTAAATCTGCATATTAAATTGAAAAATACAATAAAAATGGGTAGAAAAAGAAAGCTGAAGCTGAGTTTGAAATATAGACTTAGTATATATTTACCTATATTAAGTATTTTCTGTCCAGAAACTTTGTTATAAACTGAAAACAGTATACTGCATGTTTGGATTAACGAATGAAGCATTCAGCCTGTAACCATAAAAAATGTAATTCTAGCAAAGATTTAATACAAATACTAGAGCAGGAGGGCTATAGCGATATAAGTGAGAGTGTCGCAACAAATAATGTGAGAGGGAAGGTGAAACTCATATACTTATCTTTGTCTTGTCTTATTCTGCCACCTGACGCCATTTCTCTTATATACGCACAGCGATATGTTCCGTTTTATTTTCATCATTAGTTTTATAATTTTGTTTTTATTGTCTTGAAAATATGTATTTGCGACTTAGCACTAGATAACAATGTTGAATTGTTTCGATAAAACACAACTTTTTCTATGACACAAGACTTAAGTAAAATAATTTCTTACGTTATATTGAAAGACTATCGTATCGTATACATATGTTATTTACCTATTATAAATGTTATCAACAAAAGTTAAGATTTATACTATATTGGAGGTGTTATCAAATAACTGATTTCTAAGACAATAGCGTCATTGATTAATACTATGGTTATATATTATTGAGAAATAATATTTTTATCATATTGTATGATATTATATATTTATATAAGATTTATATTATTAATAATACAATTATCGTGTGCAATACAATTTGTATAAGAATTCCTAGTATTAGTAGGAGCTTTGGCGGTGCTAAATAAATTTGATATTTTAACAAAGTAAAACTAAAGCAAAAATTACGGATAACATGCTAAACATTTGTCGAATGTCCATTGCGTTTGCATCCAAAAAGAAATTAATGAAAATGAAAGTAGCCTACTTAGGCTCGCGCTCCCTGCGCAGCAGCACCCGCGCTTTCTCTCGTTTTTTTATTTATTAATCTATGCTTTTTATCTTATTGTGATTTGTCTAGAATGGGCACTATAGACAAATATTTGATTAATTTTAATAGTTCACTATTCTACATTTTAAGTAAATTTGACTAAAAGCAAGTAATAGTTTTTATTTCAATCTCGCAATCTTTATATTTTCATTCTTATTCATCGCAATTCGTAAAACAAAATACAAAATGAGCCATCGTGCTTTTACAAAGCAATGGTCAAAAACAAAAAAAGCCTAAAACAATACAAAATTACAAAGAAAAAAATAAATAAATTAGTGCCAAGGAGTAAATATATTATTTTTAGCAATATGTGTTTAATTTTGTGTTATTTTAGTCTTAGCGGCAATTTTGTTTTATGTTTTTTTGTCATGGATTTGATTGAGTAATTTTATTATTAGTCCGTATTTAACAATCTCCCATTTAAAATTAGTTTACTTTGGGCAGCATTGTGCAAATTGACAGAGAAACATCACAGATGATCGCCTTAATTTTATTTATTTTTAATCAAAAGGATAACATTAAGCATTTAAGTCAAAGACTTTGTAATTTAAGCGAACATAATGAATAGAGATGAACATCTAAGGTCCTTTGATGTTTTTTTTTATTTCTTATGTTTTAAAGTAAAGTGGGTGTAACTAATTTTGCAGCATATTTTTGCTGCAAAATAATGTTTAATATATATTTTTGTATCTTTAAACAATGCTTGACAACAGCATACATCTGCAAAAAAGATGGACCATGCGATAAATTCGTCCTACTGTCTTTATCCATAATTATTTATGTAGTTATAAAATATATAAATGTATTTATTAAATATATAAATTATAATACTATCTAAAATAATTTACTCTGCATTATTACACACAGCTCCATGGTGTTTGCTCCAAAACAGGGCTTATATTATATTATTATCTTCGTACCCCTCCCCTGATGGTATGTATACAAATGAATTGTGCGGATTAGAATCAAAAATAGCTAAATCCGAAAGTCACAATCAAATTTAGCTAATTTAAATATTTGTATTACAGTTTGCAGGAAACGTAAAGATTGATATTACTTAAATTCCCAGAGATTAAATCTGTGTTTAATATTTTTTATTTGTCGAAACTCCAAGAATTAAACACATGAAACAAAATTTTCATTGTACTCAATTTTAATAATTTTGGACATAGCTAGGTTTGAATGTAACCCCATCATTTGAAAATCGATTTATTTAAATATCGGTATCTAAATATTATATTTTTAAGATAGGTAAATCGTGATAAAATGTTTCTTATTCTGATTTTTATAGAAATCTATTTTTAATTATTACTAAGACGAAAATTTAATGAAGTCTAGATTAAAAAAGCATAACAAGCAATGAAGTTTTTGTTTTCAATCGGTAACAATCAGCCATTACACTGAAAATTAAGCATTTAGTAATATCCTCTAACACGTCACGGTGCCCATAATGGGATGTAATTTTTTGATTACAGTTTTTCCTGTTATGAAGTCATCCTAAAAAGAATAATATTTGTTCTGGCAGCCAGCCACATATTCTAGGTCTTTTCACAAAAGAAACATTAAAGATAAGCCACGTCTATGTTGACTTACCTATGCCCTCAAATGGAATGAACCGTATTATTTCCCGTTTTGAACAATGTATACCTTCAGAGAAGGCGTGGGGAGATACTGAACGAGGTCAACAACCTCGCACAAGTTGCGTGACACGATTTAAATATGACGTATAAGTAGTTTGCAACGGTTCTTTTTTCAAAATAACGATCTTGCTTCTAAATATAATAAACTAATCGAACAACAAGAAGCACGAGATAGTTATTTTAAACCTATATGCAATTAAATCTATTTACATCTATACCTCGATTTTGTATAATATATTGAAACAAGATTTTTTTGTATACAAAAATTCATATTTGTTTATTAGTTTTATTATATTATAATAAATATAATATTATAACCTCATTATACATATTTTTTAACTAATTTTACTGAATTTTACTGTTGCGGAAAAAAAATGTTTATAGCATTTTTCGTTACCTAAGAACAAAAGCATAGGAAATGGGAAAATGAAAATAAATAGTTAAGGAAAACCTAATACTTCTAGTCCTTCCTAAAGACAAAAACGAACATAATGTAACGTGAAATATGATACGTTAAAGTTGTTTTCAGTAATTAAAATCGTTTTTGGGTTTGGTATGGTGTTTGGATCATAACAAATCCCTATCCTGACTTACCATAACTGCAAAAATACTCTATCTTATTGGCTAAAAACATTAAGTTATGGAGATACGGAAGCTCTATTAGAATATACATCTTAAATACATAGATCTACATGCACACAGACACACACGCCCAGCAATAGTCCTACACACACACACACATACACACTACATACACCAACACACGCCAAATGCACATACGCTTTAATTAAATAACTTAATAGGTAATTACTTACCTTTTTAATATTAAATAACTTACCTTTGTTATGGAAGAGCGAGACCTTCTGACACAAGTATTTCGAATAGAAGGTCTCAATCTGTATTTTTTGTAATCAATTATTGAAAAAAATAGATATTTTTGTATTTTTTGTATTTTGTATCCTATTGTACAGCGTGCATGGTTCGAGCGTCGAGAGGCGAGCGGAGGGCAAGCCGCGAGCGTGCGCGTGCGGCTAGCGTGAGCGGCTAGAGATAGCCGCGGGTCAGCGACCGATGCGAGGCCGACGCCCGCTGACGTAACGTTACGCGAATTCCACTGCCCTCCCCGCGCTTGCACCTCGCACCGACCTAATTCCTTCGAAGCCACTTAGTTTGTGCATCGCTAATTATAAAACGTCGTCTAAACGTTGTAATGCACTCGCCGATTCGTGCTATTTATAGCTAATTAAAGCCATTTCAATGCTAAAAATAGTTAACTAATTTTGAACGATCAAAAACCGTACATTGCTAAGCGAAGATTGCTGGATTTGAAAATCCTTTCAGCTTCATATAAGACTGCGGTTTAATAATGTAAAATTGAAAATGTTTAAAAGATTAACCGCCGTGTTTCTTTCTGGTTCTTCTCGGTAAGAGCAACATTCCGAACCAGTTGTAGCTTCATTAATCATATTGATCCTTGACGATTCAAACGTGCTTGAAAGAGCTTATTTGAATAAAGATAGTTTGATTCGATTTGATTTGATTTGAAGTGACGAAGTTAGAAATAGCCTCTGGTTAAAATTTATAGATTAATTTTCTGGCTGATATGATATCCGCCGTGGTGTAATAAAACTGGGATGATAATCACTAAGAACTGGTAATAATTAGTTCTTAACTCTTGGAAAATATTAGAATTAATTTTAATATTTTTATTGCTGCTTCACTCCTATTTAACTTACCGTGATGTAATATAGTCTTCCTTGATAACTATTTTACACTCAAACAATTTTTGAAATCGGTCTAGTAGTTCCTGAGATTTGCGCGTTCAAACAAACAACTAAACTCCTCAGCTTTATGTATTAGTAAAGATATCATATAAATGTAATATAATATTATTAAAGTATCTGAATATATTTATAAAATGATATCCTTGACAAAACATTTTTTTTTCAAAAATATATACAGTTCATAAAATCAATGAAAATAATGTATGAATGCGTTTTTACTACACCTAGTCTTTACAATTCTAAGTAGTAGATTAGTTAATTCTGTAAGCCGATAGCCAGAAAATGAAATGTTTAATTCAAATCAAAGAATCTACCCATTTAATGAGTATGTAAACAAACATAAGCTATATAAAATTTACCAATACGGAGATCGAGTGAAATATAAAAGGTCAGAGGTTCAGCTCTATCTTGCCTCATTTTACTGTAAGCTATCAAATTAACAAAAATTAAGATAATATTGCATTTCAACGAGTGATATAATAAAGCCGCCTTATCTTCAACTAAGTAGTTTGGAGCAAGAACTGGACAGTTCAATAAACCAAAACATATAAATAGACGAAATATACCTAATTTAAATATCTCTTGATGATGCTTCGGTTGTGGGGCGAAACGATTCTTGAGTTTGCGATGAGGGAACGTATGTAGTGCTTGTGTATTTTGGTGGCGGTGGTGGAGGTTTGTGCATGTGTTTTTACGAATCCTGCATGTATTAGGTATGAAAACGGATTGTCCACTCTACATTTAGCATTATATTTTCAATTTTACTTCATCGCGGATTATAGCAAAATAATTTTATTATTACTTTTGAACTAAATTTAACTTGAAATCGTTCTGACTCGACACAATTGTTATAGGATCAATCATTAAAATATGATTGACGCGAGTGTTACGTACAAGTCGTGGGATCTATTGTCTGCAATATACTACATAGTTATGATTCTACCAACAGTTATGACCACAACCCCAACTTCATATTTCGAAAATTCGAATGGAGGCTAAATTGTTAAAACGATTCTTTCTTCAATAAATTATTTGGGAAAAAGGAATACACCCTTTAAGAAATTACATGCTAAAAGACTTATATTGATGACATATATTTCATCAATATACGTTTAAAATATTGTTATAGATAGTCTATTATCTATAGTTCATCTATAAATAACAGTCTACTTCATATTGCTCTCTACTTTATATACCTACTAGGTGTAAATTTACGAAATATGTGAATCTCAATGAGTTGCACATTTGCGAAACATGACTTTGTTTATTAAATTTTCAATCTCATTGTCAATCTCAGCAATCTCGCAGGTAAAATACCTGAGATTACACTAAATAAGATTTTTAGGAACAAATATTATCTTTATAATCAAGTGTAATAAACCAGCACTAATTTGAAATTATTTGAATTAATTATTTGAATAAATATTCAGATCTTTATTTTACAATACTATCCAAATACCAGATTATTCCTTTTTTACCTCACGGATCAAGTCAACAAGTGTATGGGTAAATGATTTTCTCCCTGTCTTTAAACGAAGAGGAGTGTTGTGCCACAATAGGAAATTATTTGTCCCAGCCATTAAAAGTAATCTTTAATCTAAGTTTAATCTACTTTAATCTACAGTTTAAGATACAGAGTTAATTTATAGAATCAGGCGTTACTTAACAAATTACAAAAGTAATAAAAATGTTATTTTGAGACAGTTCTATCTACGAGTAATACATATTACTATATACTATGAATATGATATATGAATTATGGTTTATGAATTCTGCATGTATAAGATTTTGAAGATAGGTGCTGCACTCTACTTTTAGTATAGCAGATTTTTTCTAAACGCAGATAGCAAAAAAGTATATTATCATACTTTTGTAAGGTAGTATTTATTCTATCCCTGTGCGACTAGTCTTGTTGATTTAGCAGTTGCGAAAGATACATACAAGTCGCTCCAAGTAAAAAGTGATAGTGTGTCACATGGTATGGGAAATATGTAGACTCCAAGCTAGTAAGTAGAAGAAAAAAAAAATATTGGGCATAATTTGTACAAAACAGACACACTAGATAAAGTATTTTTAAATTATGTCCCGCTACGCTTAATAAAAGTCGAATCTAAGACTTAGCTTATTTAGCATTGTTATTCAGAGCATTTACAACAGTTCAAGCAACTACCTTGACACAGTAAGCAGCTATCTACGTATGGATTTCATAAAAAGAGTTAAATCATGCAATTCGATTACACACAAACTAAAAGAACTTTACTGCTTAGTAGTAGACTAATTACTTCAACAAAATTATAATTTATGAAATTACCAATAACAATATTTTTAATGCCATTTTCATTTATTAGATTTTGTTTTTTTAAAATGAAATTATGGGGAAGGTATATGCCCGCCCTGGGGTATCCGGCTGAGTAGAATAGACCACCCTCATTTCTTACCGAGGTGTCGTAAAATACGAATAAGGTAAGTTGACTTCAGGCAGGCGTCTGGTTGTAAAATACCCAGCCAAATAATGTGACAACATGTTTATAAGATGTTGTGCTGACCCCACTTAGAGTGGGATAATGATAATGGGGATGGCATATGCAGCAGTTTATATTATCCAAACCCTTGCAGTGTTTTATTAGGTTTGAATTTGTCGTTGTTGCATTTACTACAAACTTGAAAAAATAAACAAATAAGTTTAAGATATGGTATTGCTTTACTCGTATGACATTACTTCATTACAATAATCAAAGAGAGTCTATTATAGGATGTTTTGTCGAATCATCTTTTATTCTAATCTGTCGTTAAATGACTAAGTTTTTATCTGTAGCTAAAAATAGATCTTTAGGAGATGATAAGTGTTTTAAAATGCTAAATATAAAATTTAGGAACTTTTCAATAGCACTACTCGCTCTAATAATATTCAATATTAATATTTATATGAAATGTTCCGCGAACGTCCAGCAAACAATTATACATTAAATATTTGACCTTGTTAGTTTTTGCGTGTCAGACAGACGTTTGACGTCACAGCATAAACAATTCGTTGGAAAAAAGTGTCGGTCATACAATGTCATCCCCTTCCTATAGGAGCGCGACGCCACAATCAATGCGCAAAGACGGCGGACCACCTGTTTGCGTCATGCAAATAGGATAGATTTAAACATATAGAATACTCCAATTACATTTTATACATACAGAAAAATCTGCTATAGCATATATCTATCATTCAAGGAAAATAGTATACACATTCTTAGCCGTGTGGTATCCGGCTAAGCAGAATAGTACCACCTTCATTTCTTACCGAGGTGTCGTAAAATACGACTAAGGTAAGTTGACGTCAGGCAGGCGGCCTAAAAACGCAGCCAAATCATGTTAAATGTTTATTGTTGTGCCGACCCCACTTAGAGTGGGAGGAGGATATAGTATACCCATTCTATATTTCGATAAAAATTTCAAATAGGATAGGGTAGGTAACTGAAAAGTTATTTAGTCGGATACTGTTATAATTTTTGGTTGGGATAACCCTCTTTACGTACGTACTTTTTGGTAGCTTTACAGAGGCTACCAAAAAGTACGCGATAAGTATAAGTACTAAGGATAAGTACCTGGTTGACCGAGCCTTGCTCGGTAATTTATTACAAAATAAAAAATAAACTTAAAAAAAATAATATAATAGTGTGGTGGGGCTCGATCCTTAGTCATTTCTCGCGACTACCCGTTCCCCAAATAAGCAACGCTACTTGATATTAAACGGCAAAAATAGTGTTTCAATTCAATGTAAATTTTAATTCTTTTTTTAACAGGGATCAAACTATTTTTTTATAAAACCTAGCTCGATTTCTCTCGAAAATACCTTACTCAGTCTATTTTTTTTAAATGGTCGTGTACAATGAGGTTAGACCTTAATACCATAATTACTCTAAGCATTGCGTACTTACGATATTATGATCCTTTGTCGCAAAGCTGAAATTATCAACTAATATAACAATATTAGTAGAGGAAAAGGCGAAATCAGAAATAGCATCGCGTGGTCGAATCTGCTAGTTCAAATATAAAATTACGATCACATAATACGTCAACGATCAAATAATTACAATATAGAGTGTATCGCAGTGATATTATAAAGATAAATGAGGTAATAAACGTAGATAGTATTTATAGTTTTTGACTTAAATTAATTAATTCAACTGAATTCACACGTACATTCCAAATATTTATTTAGTATGTTCAAGGTGTCACGAATGTTACTAAAGTCCTTGAAAAGTGTAATTGCAAAAACTGTGTTCATATGCATGAGTAAACAACACGTAGTTTGATATCGAATGTGTACCTACATCATTTTTGCGTTTATAAAATACGTCGATTTAAACGCTGTCTGGTATCCGGCTGAATAGAATAGTAACACCCTCATTTCTTACCGAGGTGTCGTAAAAGGCGACTAAGGTAAGTCGAGCCGCCGTGTGGTATCCGGCTAAGTAGAATAGACCACTCTCTTTCTTACCGAGGTGTCGTAAAAAGCGACTAAGGTAAGTTGACCCACCGTGTGGTATCCGGTTAAGTAGAATAGACACACAGTCTTTCTTACCGAGGAGTCATAAAATACGACTAAGGTAAGTTGACGTCAGGCAGGCGGCCGGTCGTAAAATACGTAGCCAAATCATGTGACAATATGTTTATAACATGTTGTGCCGACCCCACTTACAGTGGGATAAGGGCAGGAAGATGATGAAAATACGTCGATTTAAATGACTGTCTATAGACGATGCATGGTTGATCTGAATACCCTAATGTGCATATTCGTAAAGAAAATCATTGGTACACATGTCGCAAATAATGATACAAAATTTTCTAAATTGTTATTTATATTAATTGAATTAATAGCTGACGAGTCAAAAATAGACGTCTGCAAGAAGCAAAGAATTGTTTAAAGAACCCATGACCGGCAGAGTTGACGGTAGAATCACTGCTAACTGCGCCAAAGAGCCAGTCAAAGTAAATTTGATGTTGTATTCGATACATTTAAAATAAGTAATAATATAAGTAATAATATTACAATATTTTTTATTTGCTCAATCATATGATAATTAAGAAATAGTTTTCTATTCACGCGATAAGACAATTGTTAAATCTTTGTTCGTTGATATCATATCACTTTATTATAGTGTGCAATAAAGTACGTAAAAAAGCCTTATTGCCTCAATATTCTCAACAGTGAAGTAACGAATGTGCTAATTAGACATAAAATATCAATATTAATAAATTTTTACTAATACCGACTGCAGCCTTTGATTTGATTTGAGTCAGTGAAGTCGCCTTTTAAATAAGTGAAGTGATAAACTTCACTTATTTAAAAGGCGAAACTTTTAAATAAGGCCTTCGAATACTGGTCACATCCATACCTTAAAAACGACTGCAATTACGCAAAAGCAACGTAATCATTGGATATACTCTGTTGTAATGAGAGCATACCACTTTCGCTACTAAACTATAATATTTATGTATAAAATATCTATACGTACAATAAAATATCTATACGTACAATAAAAAGGAGACATGGTCAATTCAAAAGTAATGGTTAATTGCGCTGTCAATTTCAAAGTGATAATGGATTATTTTGGTATATAACGGGCGATCTCAAAGTCAGAATACCAGAATGGATTCTAGAAAATATTCTTTTTTTTCCTTTATTAAATTATTTTCTTTCTATATTTAAATTACTGAGCAAGGCTCGGTCACTCAGGTACTATACAATGAAACGGGAAGTTTTCCGTGGAAAATTCTTTGTCTTAATGCATAGGTATATGTGCCTTGCACGTGTAAGATTACTGTACGTGTGTCGGAGGGAAGAACGAGAGGTGACAGTCTTATGGAGAAATACACAGACCCTACGTCAGCGCAGTTTATCAGCGAATGCCCGTTATCGCAAGATTTTCATGGCCACGTGTATTTGACAAACGTGGTACAAGCTCTTGACTTTCTTATTCGGTTTCAAAAGACAATATATATTATTGTCGCTACTGAAATTATTGAACACCGACTTACCGAAGCCATCCTAAATGGTTTCGCCAAAAAACGGTACACCGGTACTGTCTTCTTCGATGTCGCCAAAGCCTTCGATAAGGTATGGCATGCGGGTTTAATATACAAACTCGCAAACCTAGGAATCCCCGATAGACTCATTCTTATCATTCGCGATTATCTTACTAATCGCTCATTTAGATATCGTATTGATGGTGCGCTCTCCTCAAGACGTACCTTACGCGCCGGAGTCCCCCAAGGTTCGGTACTCGCACCGTTCCTCTACTCGCTCTATACGAGTGACATCCCACGATTCTCCACCAAAACTAGTGCAGTCACCCACTTAGCCATGTTCGCGGACGATACCGCAATCTATACCACTTGTAGAGATCCCATAACTATTAATGATAGGCTCCAAAGAGCAACCAACCAGCTCGGAAGCTGGTTCCGCCGGTGGAGAATCGAAATAAATCCCGATAAAAGCGCAGCAATGTTCTTTGCGAGATCTAGGAGAGCCATGGACTTCATCCGGACGCCTCCTAGAGTCTCTATTTACAACAAATACATAGATTGGCAAAAGGAAGTCAAATACTTAGGTGTCATCCTCGAACCTACCCTATCCTTTATCCGACACATCCGCGTTGTCCGTAACCGGGCAGCGTTTGCCATGGGACGCCTCAATCCGATACTGTGCAAGGCAAGTAAACTGTCACTTCGCAACAAAGTGACACTTTACAAAACTTGCATCAGACCCATCATGACGTATGCGAGCGTCACGTTCGCGCACGTCCCGAAATCACGACTGTGTCCGTTGCAGACACTTCAAAATCGATTCATGCGTACAGCCACTGGCTGTCCGTGGTTCGTGCGCAACGTGAACCTCCATAGAGATCTCGACCTACCCACGATAGCCGATCTTTTCAGACGATTCTCGACGACTTACTTCGAGAAAGCGTCCATCCACCCAAACCCCCTTATAGTGGCCGCGTCCAACTATAAGGTGTTCAGGCACCCCAATAAGATTCACAGGCGCCCGAAGAGCGTCCTTAACGACCCCGACGATGCTATCACGGCATCCAACAAGATACACACATTACATCTACACAAACAGCGTCTTCGCCGGCGAAGACGAGGTCCCCGCTTGCTTGTGTCAAGCGGCCGCAGCCCTCTGCCGCGGCCGCCGTGACGCAGACTTCTTCCAAGTCATTTATTAGATGCAGCCCTCCAAAACGCGCCGCCTTAAGCCGAGGTTCGGTCTCGCAGGAGACACCCTTAAGGCGACGCCCCCCTGTAGCGCGGGTGCTTGTAATGCACCCGCATGTATCACCCATTTCTTCTCGGCGATGCTTCAGCGCTCGCCCGTCTTATCGGTGACGCTGTCAAAGCCATTAGGGCTAACAGCATTAGTCATATTCGAAAAAAAAAAAAAAAAAAAAAGAAATTATTGAATTCGTATCTGTTGAATATGGTTTGTAACATACTAAGTTTTACATATCTTTATATATTTTGTTGTCGTATGATACTTTAGAGTGACAAAATGTCGATATATATACATGTTCCAAATTTTTCTCTATGATCATGAGAGGGGAAAGCCGTATAAATATATATTTTTTTTAAATTAACGACTTTGACCAAACTTATAATTAGACTAATAAGACCGATACTTGTAATACATATATATACATACACAATAATGTACATTGAACCTTATGAAAACTTTTTAAGATGTTTGGTATTTTATATGATAAAAAATAACAATACAGATCCATTTCTTTTCTTGTAAAACACATTATCAGACGTATACGCATATATACATATGTACATCTAAACGAAAGCAATTTTGTGTCGTAAACATTGCGAAACTTCTTCCATTATAATATTGGAAGGTCCCTGAAAAGTCAATTTTTTATAGGCATCCGTAACGATTGTCAATGAATAAATTGGGAATTTATTCATGACAATTGAATCTAAAGTCGCGAAGTTACGTATGTACATTAACAACTGGTAGGGTAATCAATGAGTCCATTTTATCCCACTTTGCGTTTAATTAGTAGTTTTTGTTTGAATAAAAATATTCTTAATCTAAGAGTTGTTTTAATTGAACGAAAACATACAAACACTGCTAACACGCTGTGAAGTAATGTCATGATAATCGTCCATAAATTTTTTCTTGATTTTTGTTTTAAAGTAGAACAAATTGTTTTAAGGTTTTTTTTAAATAATTAAAAGAAGTCAACCCTAGTAATGGGCTATTACAATGGCAGATATAGTTACCGAGCGCATAGGTGTCGTTGTTCACGAGCCGCGAGGGCGCGCGCGCGGTCGTCTCAAGATCAAGGTCGTGCGGCAGACGCGCGGCAAGGTCACCTGTTCCCTCCGCCGCCTCCTGCGCCCCGCGCCCCGCCCCTCGCCCTGGCGCGCCTCTAGTGCGCGCAAATATTTGCGACCGTCTGTCCTCCACGACCGATAGGCCGAGGTCAGACCGTCAAACAGACCTTGAAGCAATATAGTTCGGCTTCTCCAGAATAAAAAATAATTTTTATCGGTCAAACCAACAATACCTTCTCCAACTGGTTGTTGGGTTTGTGGATGATCTAACTGCCGTGACCAATATATCAAACGGTGCGGCACTGTAGCCTGCCTGGTTTACTTTCTTACTTATTATGTAGGTAGCTACTGTATGTAGGTTGTATAAGTCATGATTAATTATTAAAGTTTTATGACTTCAAAAGTAGCTATCGTTTAGCGAGCTTGTACATTAATATGTTAATGCAAAATATTTATCTAAAGAAAGGTTCTGATTAAAGTTATTCAACTACACCGAACATACTCCGAGAAGATAAAAATGCTAATGACATTGATATACTTACAAAAATGTAAGTGAATAATGGTTATTTTTAATAGTAAATTTGAATTTTTTCTTTATGGCTAAAATACTATTCAGATCGTACTATTCTTTGAAATTTAGATATTTATAAGCACATTTTCTTAAACTTATATAGGACCCTCCAACTGTTACCTGTATTTCAGATATTAACCTCAAATATTAAATGACTCATTAAAGTTTGTCATATAATCAATTCATTGGAGATATTACTTAGATATAGAATTTAGCATGGTTCCATATTCATTATCGTATTTCGCAACAATTCGAAAAGATATAACAATAATAATTCAGATGGTTGGCATATGTAAAGCGAAAACTGTAAGAGTTAAAGCCGAGGTGGACGTAACTTAAAGTTGATTAGTCACATTTATGGAGTCTATGTAAAATAATGTTTCATTTAATAATTTATATATTATGTATCAGAATGGTTTTCATTATTTTGCGGTACTCAAATAACAGTATTTTAATAATTTAGAAACTAAGCTCTAGGACTCAAAGGCAAGCTTAAATTATTCTTAGTTATTCTTGTAAAGGTCAAAATATGCTAAGCTAACAATTAAACTAGGAGAGACTTAAAATTAATAAATATCTGCGTCACGTGATTTCTTCTGCGGTGCAAAGTTTATTTCATTAATATGATGGTTTCCTATGGTTTAAAACAGGTATATATAATACTTAGTTAAAAATTCTAAACGTTTGTTGATTTGTCCACGGTCAGAAAACAACACTGAACACTAAAAGAGTAGTAAGTGAGTAGAGTAGTGTTTGTAAAACGTGCCATTTTTTTAATGGTCAAAACTTCTCTAGCGGCGTTGCGTACTTTATATGATGAGTAAAAATGTTAAACTCGTGTCAGGACACATGAATTGATTCGTAAGACCGAGGGAGAGTAGATCGTCGGCCCGGCGTAGGGGAGGAAATTCTTACGCGCTGCGAAAATGTATGCGAAATGCGAAAATACACCAAACACCAAAACGTTCATACACATTCTACTGAGAGCATGAGTATCAATAATGTAGGGTCTATTAGTGTAAGCACAGATTTCGTCAGAGATCCCCGAGACCTCTCTACTAGTGCCGAGTTAACATTTTTTTAACTGCTGTAATGGCAAAGCTAAAATTGATTGCGCAATTTTATTATACAGTATATCCCCAAATCCACAAACGACTTACGTACCTTTGGAAGGCCCAAAGCAGGAGCCGCAAGCTTATGTCGGTTCCTACTTTGTCTATACTATATATCACCTATCGTTTTATAATGCTTTATATTTTTATGTAAAGAAATTAAATTACCTAAAGCAAATGTAAATAATTTAAATTAATAATTCCATCTTTAATTTTTATTAAGGTTCCATGTAAAAATACATCACGTATATACTCGTATATCATAAACGATAACATGATTCATGAATCAATAGGTAAAACATATGTAGTGCATATTAATGGAGTGTGAATGAATGAAGTGGTAGCAGTGCGTTTTAGGATGTTAACAATACTTTCGTGTCATCCATTCTAATGGTATCCTGAATGCCATTATACAATGTGGTGGATAAATATATGAGCAATTGGTTTTACTTTTTATATGTATAGATTAATATCTACTTTTGGGTACTGTAACAATTTACTTAAAAGACATATTTGTAAACTTTGGAAATATTAAAAATATATTTGTGAAGCATATATATACACATCACATTCTGTGATAGTAAACCTCATAGGCAAATTTCTATATAAGTATTTAGCTTTACATATAATTAATTTATTTCACGAGGACTACAAAATACACCACCGTAAAAGATGTGAAATAAAACAGGAAAACGTGGGAATAAAAAATAAGAACAAAATAAATAGCCTCTAAATTTTGCGGCATTAAAATAACCAAGCAGCAATGCTTGGTTATTTTTTTTTACGTTACGTAATACGTTTTGTATTAGAAAATATCAACAAAAAGGAATGAAGACAATATTAATATTCAATAATAAAGTATATGTACTACATACACAATAGAACATTATTTCATAAAATTTTAAGTATTCTATACCTAATCATCGTTATCGTAATAAACTATTCATTTATCTTGGAATGTCTTATTTTAGAATGAGGATTAAACTCATTGTAGAGTTATGTAAAATATATTTTCTTTATATTAAAGAACAAGGATATGTGTCTACCTTGATTGATACTCTGTGAGAGCAAACGTGGAATGAATACTACCTAAGGGTTTAGGTTATGAAAACCAATGTGCTTGATCTATATCGATAGTTACAATTTATCATGCGCTCTACTTTGAAGAAAAACATCGTGCTAATTAGAACTGTATTCAGTTTAAAAAAGCATATTATTATGTGCTATTTAAACCAATGAAAGCCATAAGTCAAAAATAGAGAGGAGCTGTTTGTTCAACTGTAGTATAATAAAACTCTGTGGCTGTTAAAGATGTATCAAGACAGGATGGAATGTCGATTTCCAGTAATATAACTGTATTATATTATTGCAATATAATTTGCAATAATATAAAACTACTGAACTTTAATATGACACCGAAATAAGTCAGTCAGAATACAGATACATAGCGGCCTGACCTATATTGAAAAAGAATTGTTTTCAATTCAAGCTCTATTTTCTCATGGAATCCTATAAAGCATTTGTCCATGTAATGGGTTATAATAAAGTACGAGTGTATCCGGATAAGCAGAAATTAGGAGTGTCAGTATTCAAGTGGATATGATTATAAAGAAAGTCTAAGTTTACCTCAAAAACTAGCGCTTAATTGTTATCTATACTAATATTATAAACGCGAAATGTGTGTCTTTTATGCTTTAATGGCTAAAAAGCACGACCAATTTAGATGGTATTTGGTATAGTTAGAACTTATATTCAAACCGCGTTAACATATAGAATCCTGTTCTTCCTTTGGGAACAGAAAAAAATGTATATACCATAATTGGATTGGTATCGAACTACACTACTCATTTTTATATCAATAGAACAAACACAGTACGCAAAAAAAGCGAACGAAGACGCGGATACATGTAGTCTATAATTATTAATCACATATTATAAAGGTATAAGAATCTGGTATCAGAAAGGTATGCGCTTGATATCAGTGGACTGTTTGTAGCAATGCTTTTAGCTAATGTCGAGGACGTCACTGTATGGTTTGTGTTAACTAATTTTATGTACGAATGAAATCATGGGGACTTTGTTTGATCATTGGGAATTTTACAATAATACATTTTGTCGACCTTCACATTTTCCCTATGTACGCCTTTATAATAGAATAATCAGGAAACATGCAAGTGCGTTTCAAGTCCTTCAAATAAGTCCATATCAATATAATAAAAGTTAAGTATCCGTATCGTATGCCTTGCTTAGCTTACATTATATTCTCAGAAGATTTTCCTTTAATGAGATTAAAATGCTAAAAACAAAAAGAAATATTAGATGTACAAAGTGTATTATTTCAATTAGGTAAACCCTAAGAAATATACTGTAAATATACTGTGAAACTCTGTTTTACCCTATTAAGGTAGAGTGAATTTTAGCCACCATCCTCCGAATAATGAAGGAGCATTATAACATACTTCAGCGCTACCCCTTTATGGCCTCCTCAAATACTTTTATTGTGAATTATTTACAGTTATTTTTATATATAGCCATATATGCATTTGCCCTTGCAACTCTTACACACAACTCACACATTGTAAATACAATACAGTTCTTTGTTTATACAACTGTTCACTTGTTAAGGACACCGTTCGTTATTCACAAGGATTTCGAATAATAAAAAAAAACAATTGGTGTCCATAGTTAAAGGTCACATGAGAATAGTGAAGGCATTTGTACCACTTCGCCTTGCACTACGTCAAAGATAGATTATTAGTCACCTTAGTATAATAATGACATAGGTAACAGCATTCAATACTTTGTGTCTTTAAATTTAATATAGAGACTTTACAATTGATTATTTTTGTAATTCTTATTTTGCTCTTGTAAACCACCACTGCGTAATGTGATTCATATCCACGCGTCGGTATTTATATTTAGTTATAGTTTTGGTCTTGGCAACATTTTTACGTAAGACACGATGCATTTATAAAAGATTAAATCTGGTTATTTGTTGAAATTTGAGTAACACATTGAGACATTACAAATATTAGGTACCAAATATGGAAATTATAATGTCATTCATTAATATATTTATGTACGTGAGAGTACATAAATAAAAAGGTAATTTTAATTTATCGTGTTTTTTTAATTTAGTGATCCTGTCAGTACAAAAAAATCAATTCAATTGTAGTAAATATAGTACTAGAATTTTCAAATATCATAAAATTTACTTAAACGATCATTATTACTAACATTTTATCATTTTATTGAGACTATTTTCGTAATACAAGCTCTATATTATTTGATGTTGATGTCACATCAATGGCATTTCCGCCTTAGCATCAAAACTAGCGTGGGATAAGGAGCAGAATATTTGAATTGTTTTTTTCGTTTTTAGTCTAGTCTCCGCCTTTGTCTGAAAAAAAATCATTGTATATCTTCATGACCTCCCGCTATATGACTCCGTGAAGACTCGGACACGAGGCATCGGGGCCAAGGTTTCTATGAATTATGGAGTGTATGGTATTATTCAGGCGCGATGTGTGTCAGTGTTCTGATTTCGCGGCCGAGCCGATCATTACAACTGCTGAAGGTTCTAACTAACTGTTATATCTACAAGTGTTTCCTGGTATATAATTTTTCAATGAAGTTTTACAATATAATTAGATTTTAAATATATGATACAATATTATTTAAATTTTTGATTATACCTCAGAATATATGGGAGGTTTTTTTAAATGTAATGAGACAATTAGTGATGTTATGATTAATGAAGTACCACACGTATGTAAACTATTTCTACTAATGCATCATCATCTTCATCTTCCTGCCCTTATCCCACTCTAAGTGGGGTCGGCACAACATGCTGTCATATGATTTGGCTGCGTTTTTACGACCGGCCGCCTGCCTGAAATCAAGTTACCTCTGTCGTATTTTACCACCTCGGTAAGAAAGAGGGTGGTGTATTCTACTAAACCGGATACCACACGGTGGGTCAACTTACCTTAGTCGTCATTTACGACACCTCGGTAAGAAATGAGGTTGGTCTATTCTACTCAGCCGGATACCACACGGCGGATTTCTACTAATGCATATGATATGAAAAAATTGTTCATGACGCCTACAAAAAAAACACATTTTGTACATAAAACGGGCAAACGAGGCGCACAGTCGCGTCAGTTCAGTCTAAAATGAGGTCAGTGGAACACGAAGTATTACACTTGACCTCTTTCCGAGTCCTTACCTCCGCCAGACCTTCACACTTTTTACAACGCTTTTACGAGCTAGGTCGAGCCAATTAAGTTTGGTCGAACGGTCGTAGTAACAATGACGCCCCCGGCTCAAAGCGGCAGATGCTTTGCGCTCGGCCGACGCGCGTACGCAGACCAGCCGCACTCTTGACACACATTCGGATCACCATTCAATGTCTTTAGTCATATTTTGTTGATTACATACATCTACGAGTCAATGCCTTGGAGTACAAATGTGTTAATGAATACTTTTGATAAAATTAAATGAACCTTGATTAATCTTCATGATGTATCAAAAAAAACGCTGAGCTTTACGCAGACACCTTTGAAATAAAATAAATAAATGGAATTCACAATTTTAATTTTTATTTCATAAATACCATGCCAGTCGCTTTCAGTTGGCAAACTTTCGTGGTACATCATGGTACATGGTATCGAAAGGAAATAAGTTACTGAAGTATTATCGTTGAATACTATAAACAAAAACTATACTGTTTTCATTCGCTAATAATGATGGTGGTCAGCTTAGTACCTATTGCGTGTCAATGTACGAGTCAATTACAATATAATTGTGCTTCAATTACACATAATACATTTTTAGTACCCTGCACTGCATTTATTGTTCTGTGATGTGAGGTACATACAGATTAAATAAGAATTATAATTATAAAATGTAATAATAATTTAATAATATTTTTAGTAAAAGTAGCAATCTCTTCTAAATAAATATCCAAATAAGAAGTATAAACATGACCTCATATATAAGGCCTTAAAATAAGAAACATAAAATCTCAATCCTGGGTGAGTATATGACCTTACCACTTCCTAGTGCCCTGTGGTAAGCTCATGTCAGAGCAGGAAAGAAGTCAAATGATATTTGGTATATTAGTAGTTTTAGTGTGAAAATATAGCTTATTTAATTGTTTAAAAGCGGCTCATAGGAAAGGAAAACAAAAGCTGTAAATAGCTAAGCTCGCCATCAGAAAAATCTTTTACCTGCTCTGCGTTCGAATGTTTAGGTAATGTATAGTGTCGATATTTGCATAGGTGATCTATTGCTATATATATAAATATATAATTGTGTAGGTGGCTCGATCCTAGGTATTTTCATTTCTTGAGACCGCCCGTTCCCTGAATAAGCAACGCTGACTTGACAATTTGCGACAAAAATAGTATATTATTATAATTTTGTATTGAATATAAATTTTAGTATTTTTTAATGCCCAAAAACAGGGATATACGATTTAAAAAAAAAATTAAACCTAGATAGATCGATTTTTCTCTCCCAAAACCCCCTACATGCTGAATTTCAGGATAATTGTTGGAGCCGTGTCCCAAATAAATAAATATATATACAGTAATCTACTATATATAACCCACTGATCATCTATGACGTGTTAAGAGATCACATCGTTGTTTTAATGGGTTCGGTGTTTAGTTCCGTGTCCAGCCATATTTAGTGGTCTGTAATGTGTTAGGTTTGTATTTCCGTGTCTACTCCCATTTAATTTATTAGTATTCCTGATAAGAGCAACCATTGAGTTTTTTGCAAGTTCTTCTCAGTGCATATCAGGATACCGAACTGATGATAGAATCTTTTTAGCTACTTCATATTAACAATTTATTCACAGTCTTAAATAAAAACCCCAAATGCTCTGCGCTCCCAGTCTAATATCCCGTTTTGTAGCTCTGGTTCACAAAAAGTGATATTGCTTTTTTCGAAGCATACTGATTAACCCTGTGTGCCATTTAAACCATGAACCGTTCAATGAAATAAGTCTGAACATAAACCTACAGCAATGCTTACATTATAATAACACACACTTACACATCAGTTCCTAGTAAACAAGGTCAAGCCAACCTTGATGGTAAATTGTATTTTATTATTATTTTTACATGTAAAAATATCACATCGGCAAACAAGGAAGTCACCGTGTATTTTGCGAAACGATTAATTGAACTTTATGTAGATGTGTTGTTTAATGCCGTTTAGTGTTCAAGGTCACAACAATCTAGTAACACGAGATATGATTCAGGCAGGAACTGACTGGGGATCATTTGCTCCTAGCCAATGACGTTTGGACTTTTATGAATCAGTGGCAGATGTTTGTTACTATGTAGTGCTGGCATAAACAAGGAATATGAGTAATTTTCGCCGAATAATACAAAAAATATTATACATTTTAATGCTTTTATATGAAAACATATAACTACTTAGGTATAGGTATATACTTGTTATAACGTCGTTAAATATTTTCTAAGCAAACATGACTGGCGTCAGATTTTTTTACTTATGTCGTTATTATCAAATTCAATAATGTTATATTTTATTTCCAAGAATTATAGAAAATAAAGCCAAACAAGTATTGTCGAATTTGGGTTTAAATGGTTCCGTTGACATATTATGTTCAATATTTTGGGCAAAAATTATTTATAAGTATAACGAGTGATTAAAAATAAATTATTCTTAGCTTTACGATTACTTTATACCGATTTTTCTTTACATCGATGTATTTCAGTCGTATTAACTCATGACTTCTGTGTGAGCTGTGAACTCTTACCGTAACCATACTCCAAAGTTCTCCTCTTTACAATTGATACAAAACGTCGTCAAACGGGTTGAATGAGCTAGTAAATGGATCTTAACAATTAATTTACAAAAGCTTTAAAAAAAATGTTTACAAATATATAACAATTTTCTTTATATACCGTAAAATATATAAATATATTTCCAGCAATGTATCATATTAAATTACCCTTAATTATGTGAACAAATAATCGTTGTTGTTAGGCGCCCAATGTGATGTCAACTGACTTATATTTTTAGCTTTGTTGGAGCCGACGAATTGTATTAATAAAATATGATAAGGTACCCTAATAAATCGGGTCAACATATACAAAATAAATATAAAACTATACACAACGAGGAACTATACGGCCATATTCCGAGAATATACATATACACAATAAATTCGTTGTGTTCAGTAAATGCGCGGTTTCTGATAATTTATCGCTAGTCCTTACCAGTTCCATAGAACTATAGCATAGGCTTTTCATTGTTTACAATAAGTTTCCTAAAATTGAACTACATTTTGGTTAATATATAATAAAATAAACAATAGATTTTATTTAGTTCTTGTTTTTTTTAAACAATTCAGCATAATCTGAATGGTCTCTATTTATTTATCTAAAAATTAAGTGAATTTTCCCTTACATACTTAAATTTTGCACTGTAGTTTTTTTTTGTTTATAACCTGTTAAAGCTTAAGTACATTGCCGTTTCAGTGTATATACCAAGGACTTCAAATGATCATTACAGTAGGTCAAGGTTAATAGGCGCATCGTGAATGGTAGTTACTACATATTGAATATTATACATTGATTATTAAAAAAATGGCAGATATAATAAAATAAATATATATATTTGAGTTTTACTTTTATGATAAAAAAACCCGAGTTTGCATGTAATTTTTATCATACAAGTCAATGAAAATTTATTTTTTTCATATTTGTAAGTCGCCGGTCGTGACGAGAATATAAAATGCATACAGTAGGTACAGTTAATATAAGATTGTATAAAGATGTGCATAGATGATTTTTCGTTATCGTTGTATAATTTCTTTGATGTAATTAAAAGACTATATTTTATAGAATCTGTCCAAAACCAAGATACGTTGCCACTCTATACCATTAACAGTAATCAATTAATAAAAGCTCCCACGATATATTTATTCATTGGCAAGTAAACATACTCCCCAGATTTTATATGCAAAACTAACTGTCGTAATCCCAAAGTCGCAAAAGCGCCTTTTTTGAGCAGAAATCCAAGTTAGTTCTAGTTCCAGTTCTATCTAAGTATTGTTAATACATTTAATTCCTTAAATAATTTTCATATGACATTTGCATTGGTACTCAAATAATGACTTAATCACTATCTAGGAATTAAGTATATTACACATGTATTGTACTTTAAAAACACGACTCATAATAGTTTCTTTAAAATTGTCGTACTTCTAAGAACAGCTACGTAAGTATTGCAGCAGTTTACGAGCACGCAGTTGCAGTCATATTTCACTCTATTGCTATCAGCAACATGCATTTACCTTAAAATTTATTTTCACTTACCTACTACATTTTATAAATCACATAAGATCACGTTACGTACGTGATATTGCAAGGCTATTTTAAAACGACACAAAAAAGGAAATGTTATAGATATTGTAATATAATAAACACATTTCAAGATTTTGCGGCCAGTTTAACCATTAAAAAAAAATAATCAATTAAATCAAAAACGGTTAGGAAACAGGATACACAATGGTCAAAATAATTGGTCAATACAAAATATACTTTAGATACCATAAGGCCCAGCAAACAAAAGTTTCACGATTTGTAAAGAAATCTAGTAGTAAATTTAAAAAAAAAGATGCTTGTAATTTTAAGGAAATAATGATCTTGTTGCATAAATTTACAAAAATGGCACTTGTAACTTGTTTGTGACACGCTTTTGTAAACTTAGCATGACTGAATAAACTATTTAATAAACACTTTAATCAGAGCTTATAATATTTGCCTTATAAAGTTGTTGTAACTAATAGTATTAAAGCGAAAGTCTGTCTGTCTTTAACTCTTGACAGCTAATCCGTTGGACCGATATTAATAAACATTTACCTTAAAGAATTAAGTATAATAGGTGCAAAATTATACAGAATAATTATTTCGCTACGAATATGACATAGTAATATAGCAGTAAATATACACTTTAAATAACCTTTGAGTTTAAATTTTAAAATGTCTCTAGATAATTCATGAACTATCAAAATATCTATTTTAGTAGAAACCACACCTTAAGTATGTTTAGATCAATAATATGTTTACAAAAACAAGTGGCGATGATAAGGAAAGGGCGGTGCTCCGGCGCGCCGTTTATATCGTTCAAGATTAAGGTCATTCGATCTATGTATGTAAGGCATCCTAAGGTCGAGTGGATCATGTTTACCTCTTGCCTGCACGTTACGTCTCACACAAACATAATTGTTGTTTACTCCATGTTTTCGATTTAATTATGACATCTGTTTAATTGCTATGACGCTCATTTGATAAATTCCGACTGTGCGTGGATCATAGAGTTATTATACTAGAGTAGAGGAGACAGACCGCCCTGTGAGAGTGTCACAATAAATAATGAGAGAGAAAATTTGATTCGCATCTCGATTATACTCGATATTATCGATTCTTCTTTGTCTACTCACATATGCGCACATAAATGCCGCAGATAAAAAATATTCATGGCGGATTATTCATTAAAAAATATCATACTTTTTAATTTTAAGTAAGTACATCTTCAAAATGACGTTTGCTCACTACGCACGCGCAAAAAAGAGATACATGACAAATCTCATTTGCTTTCTCTTTATCTTAATATGGCAAATTTTCGGCTGTCTTCCCTACTAGTGTAAAATACCTCTATGAGATGGATAGTGTATATAAGATTCAATATAAAACTCTATTAGATATAAAAGTTTTCTTTTTATACTTATTGATATAATAAACAAGACGCCGTGTAGTATCCGGCTGAATAGAATAGTACCACCCTCATTTCTTACCGAGGTGTCTTTTAAGGCGACTAAGGTAAGTCGACCCGCCGTGTGGTATCCGGCAGAGTAGAATAGACCACCCTCATTTCTTACCGAGGTGTCGTAAAGGGCGACTAAGGTAAGTTGACGTTAGGCAGGTGGGCGGTCGTAAAATACGTAGTCAAATCATGTGACACCATGTTTATTACATGTTGTACCGACCCCACTAGAGTGGGATAAGGGCAGGAGGAATATAATGATTTACATAACAAGATTTAATTATTTATTGAGCCAGTGCATTGTGAGGGGATGTTTTGGTTCTTTAGGCCTTGTAATTGTTTACATTGCCAGCAATAACGAGTGAGACGTGCGCGTATGTTTGGAAAATATTGTTGTGCAATAAACGAGAATAATGGCCACAATGGAGAAATATTGCCATAACATTTGCGACTTCTAGAAAATCCCTAGTACTAGCCCAGGGTCATGATTGCGTAACGCATTCTAAATACGAATGAAATAAAATTAACAGAACTTGCATAAATTATATTTGTAAGAATTTATTTTAAATGTTCCAGTTATACTCGTGACATCGTTCGCGTCAATTAAGGTGTTAAAATTACCTTCAATTATGTAATATAGTACTATTTTTTACTTTTACCGAAAGAAAAACTATTTCTTATCTTTTATTTCTTACCAAATTTTATCAATTTTACTCCAGCAGATTAGCGCAACAGAAAGACAGACTAGCATTTATAATATCAGTATGACTAGCAAGCGCTTGAAATCAAATCATAATGATTAGTTGGTCAGAAAACAAGAATAAATTGTCAATTGTATGTATACATATGGGGCAGAGATAAACTTGAAACGCTTATTTTAGTAAAGAACCTTAAACAAATGTTTATCATTTTACTTACAAATGCGGGAGATGATAATATGTAATCCATGTCATTCGTTATTTGATATGTATTTCATGGTATATGCATTAGGTCTTCCGTATTATGATAAAATTGATATCACAATCGTTCTTAATCTTAGCAATATTATCTCACCTATACGTATAAAACACTGAGTATTTCTTTCTGAGAAATTTATCTCGGTGATTAATGTCTGTTTTACAATTGTCCCACGATTCTGAATATTTTTTTTATTAGAAATAACTAAATTAATAGTATTTTGAACTTATTTTATAGTGTAACTGTTTTTAAGTAAGAATAAAGTAAATTAATAAGTATTATCCCTTTAAAATCTATGAAAAATATAATTAAATTTAAATTATACATGAATAAGCAATAAGTAGTCATTTTTTAAATGTTTTGTTGTTGTCCATGCATTATAAAAGCGAAAGTTTGTCTGTTACGCTTTTACAGCTAATCCGCTGGAGCAATATAAATAAAATTTGTTCATAACTTAAACTTATATCAAGTTAACACCAAGGATAAAAAATTCATGTTTTTCCTTCGGAAAAAAAGCGACGATAATTGAGGGTACTCAACACTCAACTGAACTCGAAAAGTTTGCGGTAACAAATTTGCCGCTATCACAGTGCTTTACCACCATATATGCGTTTTAGATATTATGTTGTAAATGTAAAGTTTATTCATAAACTATACACTGTACTGTGTACTGTAACTTAGTATACAAATATTTTGCACAAATTTTAATACTACGCATGCCATATAAATTTATTTGATCAAATGATAGTTTAAGTTATTAGTTGTTTTTCCGCAAATATGAATGGCCTTCAATCTTTTCCGCGACGCAGTGACATTATAAAGATGGTGATATTTCTGCCATTCGTTATCATTCATACACAGATAAGCACATCATTCCTTCAAGGTCAACTTTGATTAGTCCATTATATTACACATATATTATTAGACATTATGTACCTTAGTTCTTTATGATTCGGAATGTGGTAAATTCTTTTCAATAATTGCTTAAGAATCACATGAACGAAACTGATTTATGAAATTTTATACAAAACTATTTAAAAATATAACTTATCCAAAATGATGTTTTTTATATCGGTATTCATGTACATACAATTTTACGAGTTATTTATTTTTAAACAGTAAATTCGAACCTAAAAGTATTAAGCATTTGTAGGTATAGCATTAGTAACAAATTATACTAGTACGATGAGCCTACATATAACTCTACTTCCTATATTACTCATTTTAATGGTCTATGATATGACATTGATACTAAGTCCCTATGATGTAATAGTGCCTGTTGTTGAAACATGTCGCCAGCCGGTTAACGCACTATTTGGATAATTTTAACAATATATGTAGAGCGGTAGAGCAATTGTTAGAAGAGAGGCGAGCGATCGTGGGAGGAGGGGCGAGCTGCCGAATACTTTTTCGCACACGCAAGGTCGAGGTCACCGTTTGACTTCCTATATCAGCTTGACCTCGTCGACCGCCAGAGTGGCTGTACTCTTCAACATTTTAAGACTATTAAGGAAGCAACCGAATAATCTCATCCGCTGTTTTAGTCATAAAAAAGAGGATTGACTTTTAGAATACGTTATGTACAAATGAATAGGAATCATCTAATTCTACCCATTACTTTTCTATTATTATAGTGTGATAGTGAAAAGCTCCTTGTAATGCTAGGCTAAGGATCTCTCTTCACTTTTGAAAGCATTTAAGGTAAGTTAAACGACGTTGATCCAATGCGAATTAGTAAATTAAACATATTCCCGGAATTCTACAGATATATTAAATATTTTTATAGACAATAAATAAAAATTCTGGGTATTTTTGTAGACATCGGCTGGGGCGTGAAACGGAAATCTCTTAGCATCACATGGTACAAACTGTTTTAGTGTTTTTTTAACTAATTGTCATAAGGTTACATTGTTAACTAGCCTGTGCTACAACACTACAATATATAGCACTTCAAACAAAATTCAGTTTTAACGTCAACAAATAGATAATTTATAGAATTAGGCGTTACTTTGCGGAGATCCATAATACAAAAGTAATAATAAAATTATTTTGCTATAATCCGCGAAGAAGTAAAATAGAAAATATATATAATGCTAAATGTAAGTGGACAATCGGTTATCATACCTGATACATGCAGGATTCGTAAAAACACATGCACAAACCTCCAAAAAGCCAAAAAGCTTTGCGATTTTGGTCGTGGAGTCTATCTCCTGACGATGCTTCGGTTGCGGGGCGAAACGATTGTTGAGTTTGTGATAGTGAACGTATATAGATAGTGCTTGTGTATTGTGGTGGCGGTGGTGGAGGTTTGTGCATGTGTTTTTACGAATCCTGCATGTATCAGGTATGATAACCGATTGTCCACTTACATTTAGCATTATATATATTTTCTATTTTACTTCTTCGCGGATTATAGCAAAATAATTTTATTATTACTTTTGTATCAACAAATAGGTTAATATTGAAACCAGGCATTTGGTAATTTAAATATTTTTTTTATATTTAATACATACTTACATTTTATCAAAGTACCAAAAAAACAATCGATTCCGATATCTACGGTTTATCACGTAATGTCGTACGAACACAAATGTATATCATTGCGGCGTCCGTATAGATACAATATACATTTGCAAAATATCCGGATAAAAATATTCAGGGCCAGCCTCAAGGTTAAACCGCTTTTCTGATTAGAATTATGACGATAAGGAAGACACGAACAACGCAATATGAAATCTTTTTTATACATAGTAAAGTATAATTTTCACTGTTAAAAATTGTTTATACGAGTATAAAAAAACAATAACTGTAAGTCTGCTGATTTGTTACTTTTGCAAGGTTACAGCGTACACATGTTGGATACAGATATTAAGATTAGCAATGTGTAAAACCAACAATAATCATTAAAATCATATTTTTCGTCTTGATATAAATTTTTATTAAATATGAATAAAAATATATAGTGACATATATATAGACAAATATATTTTATATTTTTACCTACTGTATATCTTATTATTTAAAAAAAAATAGAGAACAAATATTTTGAATCTTTATTTTACATTTTAGATTAAGTTTGAAATGTGTATATTTGTTTAAAAGCAAAACTAAGTAATAAAATTCTGTTGTTATCTTTAATATTTAAATGAGTTAATCTTGTATATATATTTTTTTTTGAATTATGGAAACGGCTCCAATGATTTTCATTTAATTCAGCACGTAGAGGGGCTTTGGGGGAGAAATCGATCTAGCTAGGTTTCATTTAAAAAAAAGTCGTTATATCCCTATTTTCGGGCACTCAAAAAATGCTAAAATACTGAATATAGGTAGAATGTAAATGATATTTTAGCTATCATTTGTAAAGTTGTGATAGCTCAGTGAATAACAGGCGGACTAAAGAAAATGAAAATACCTGGGATCAAGTCCCTGTTATTAATAGCCTTTTTTGGTTTTTTTTATAATTTAAAAAAAAATTACGGAGCATGGCTCGGTCACCGAGATATTAAAAAGTATACGTATATGCCTTAGTGCTTGATTGATATTTGTTTTATCTCTTTATAAATCTTGATATGACTATATGTGTAACGTACCAGTCCGCCTCCCCTTTAAGGAGACCTTTATCGAGCAGTGGTATAATAAAGGGCCGATATTTTGGAAACAAACAGTACCTACTATAATACTTTTTTACATAAACTAAAGTATAAACAAAACATAACATCAAATATCGAATATATAGTATTCGACATTTAATATTATAATATACAGTATTCGATATTTGATATTATGTTACACAGTTAATATTTCTTTTACCTCATCATTACCTTATCAGTGGGATAAAGGCAGGAGGATGCTCCTGCCCTTTTCCCACTCGAAGTGAAGTTGGTACAACATGTTATAAATATGTTGTCATATGATTTGGCTGTGTTTTTACAACCGGCCACCTGCCTGACCTCAACTTACCTTAGTCGTATTTTGCGAAACCTCGGTAAGAAAGAGGGTGGTCTATTCTACTAAACCGAATGTTTATTCAACTCAGCCGGATACCACGCGGCTAATAACATTTCCTTAGGTTACCTTCGTTCAAATAGGTATACCTATTTGAGACAATATTTAGTCTATCAAATACTATTGTTTAACATTTCCTTTTACCTATTTTAGACTTAATATTTAATTTATTATATTTAATAGTAAGTATTTCATAGACTAAATTTAAATATTAATGTTATAAAAAAACAATTCGTACAGTGAGCGCAACAAGCATTGCGAAAATGTTATCATGACGGTTCCGCGTAGTGGAGTGGAGTGGACTGTCGTGGCGCAGGCGGCTGGCGGCAGGCGGCAGGGTGCGAGCCGTGACCTTGTGCGATGACATTGGCGGGCACGGACGCTTCCTGTTATCACATTGCGATACTCCTCGACACTCGCGGCCGGCATTAATCATTATTGGAACAAAGAATGTCCACTCACGGTAATTGTAATTAGCACGCGTCGGCCTTGACGCGCTCATTATCTCGGCCACCGCGGTCACCATAACGGATCGCGTCACAAAGGACTATAACTATGTACTTACTCAGACTGGAATGTTTTCCTTGATTATTGTAATTTTTATACTTATTGAATATTATAGATTTTTTTTATAAGATTATACTACTTACAACGCAAGTAAAGAAAACGTCTCAGAATCAAAAATATCTTCCTGTACTGTCAGTGTATTTAATTCATGCATGGATTAAAACATCACAATGTTCGTGTGGTATTGTGTGTAATTGTATACTAATCTAAAAATTCTTTAATAATATTATAGTAGTGAGACTTTCTACTATATATAACACTCAATACTAATATGATTGTACCGCTTTGACATTTTAACGGTTAAAAGATTTTAAACGTAATTTAGCCTGCATATATGCATATTTTTACTCTAGGAAAATCTATGCTCTTAGAGAAAAGTAATATAGACAATTTTTTATATTTATATTATATCATAGTTACCTTAGCATAGTTCATAAAGTACGCGTGTTAAAGCGCGAGTGCAGCTAGTTAAATCATAACGCGCTTGTCCATACTAATATTATAAAGAGGAATTTTTTGAATGTATGTTTGTAATATTTTCAAACAAAAACTGCTGGACCAATTTCAAAAATTCTTTCACCATTGGAAAGCTGCATCTTTACTGAGCAACATAGGCTATATTACATTTTCAAGAAAAATAGTGATCCGTAATAAAAATGTATTAAGGTGTAAAAAAATAAAAATTACGCAGGTAAACCGGGGGATATTACTAGTTCGAATATAATATTTTTATTTGGGAATATAATACCTTCATATGTGGATATGTGATAAATTTAAAGAAATAGGTATTCTCACTGTAGCTTCGCAATACATTTATAATAATATAGTGTTTGTGAGACAAAATATACATCTTTTTAATAAAAAAAGTGATATTAGTAATAGGCAAACCAGGAACCGAAATAAATTAATAATACCCAGGATACGGCTTCAGAAAGTTCGTAGATCGTTTGTGGGCCTCGGTATACATTTTTATAATAAAATTCCACAATCTATTTTGGACTTGCCTTTACACAAGTTCAAAATAGCAATTAAAAAGACACTGATTCATAAAGCTTATTATACTGTTGAGGACTATATTGATGATAAGAAAGCTTGGTTTTAAATTGCGTCCAGCTACGCACTAGATTATATTTAATTTGTTCTTAATTAAGCCATTATTGTAAAACTTAATTTTGAAAAGAGTGACCGCCGAGTTTCTTGCTGGTTCTTCTCGGTAAGAGCACCTTTCCGAACCAGTGGTAGCTTCAGCTTCATTGTAATTTGACGATTCGAAAGTGCTTGTAAAGGCCAATTTGAATAAAGAATTATTTGAATTTGAATTTGAATTTGTGATCATGGTGGATAGGTTTCCAAAATAATTCTGTTAGGAATCCATCCACAATTTATAACTTTGGGGTTTTTCTATTGATAAACATTTTATCATCGCATAAAAGGGCTTTCAAAGATCATTTTACACACATGATTATTCATCTCAATAAAAAGTGGGCGGTAATCCGAATATTGTCCTTATAATTGCGAACACGTGCTGGCGTGTGGCGGGATATAAACCGGTAAATAAAATACATCCATGCACATAACATAGGCTGAAGTGATACGTCATAGCCATATTGAATGCGCAGTACTTGCTGCGCAAACATGTTTACCGACGACCACTCAAAGTTCAAGGTCCTGACTAACGACAACTGTGGTACGATGTACTTTTTCTTGTGGAGGTTGCCTCGAGGACGAATCAGCTAGGCCGTATGTTTCGAAGCCCCCAGGCCGTGAAAAGAATTTTTCCGTACTCTTGGATTTACTTTAAGCGTGTTTTTTAAATAAAAATTATTTTACTTAAATGCATGTACATCGAAACAAAAAAAAATCGTAGTATCTTTTTATATAACAATATGAGAAAACACACAACTAATGACTATTTAAAAAAGTAATAATAAAATTATTTGGGTATAATCGGAGATAAAATCTTAAAAAATAAATTATTGCGCATTATAGCAAAATAGTTTTATTATTACTTTTGTATTATGGATACAAAGTATAACCTCATTCTATAAATTAATACCTATTTATACTTTTTATTATTGATATTTATGTACTGCTTAGTCTACAATTTAAAGCTTCGTATCACATTTTGTTTCTAAACGAAGGATTTGTACAATAAATTATCTCTCGTTGACCGGTAGAAAACGCCTCATTTAAATTTACGTCCGCTTTTTGAACTCGTTATATGTTTTAAATTACGCATTAAACTTTATAAATAGTTTGCTCCCTTGTCTCCTAAAACAAAACCCCGCTATTAGCTTATTTAACCCCAGATGTTAAATAAGCTCAGATATTTGCAATCTTATTTTAGGTCCACATGTCTCAAAGGCTAGAACTGAAAATTACTAAAATTGACACGCTACACCATTACTGCAAACAAAGTGCGCTGCTGCGTCTTATAGTACGGATAAATCAACATCTGGAGATCCCATGGTCAACGATTAGATTGCGCCTTCGAATTCTGGTGTGTCTCGTGAAGTTTGTGATTCTGAGTTCCCTATGAGTCCTGTTCTGTATTTTAATATATTAGTGTAACACAACGTACTAGGAACACCTGATTCCGCACTCAAAACTAGATGGCGCCACTCGTCGTTTGCTCCGCGCTATCGAAGTGCTTTCATAGTAATATAAGAAGTCCCCATACATTATGTTTAATGAGATTAGATCGACATCGCTATCAGATCCTAGGGCTCTAATGTGCATCCTACTGGAACACTACGCCTTAGCGCGTCTGAGACGGTGCATCCTCCGTCCGGCACATCCATACCTGGAATGCTGAGAGGGACCCGTCGTCTGTCCGCGATGCTTTCCGCATTCGTCATTAGTACGCATTCTCTCCCCCGACAGTACGTGCGTTCGAGTCCAGCGCCTTACAAAATGGCGCCCAACGTGGGGCCGAAAAGCGATCCTGAGTACAGTCTGACGACAAACTCGCAGCCGAAAAGCGATTCTGAGTACAATCTGACGACAAACTCGCTGCTGAAGAGAGGCCCTAACTACATCATACAATCTGACGCACAACTCGACGTCGAAGAGTTACCCTGAATGCAGTTCTTGTCCAGGGGGAGGGGAAGAGAAACATCCGCTGGAGCTAGCTCTCGACCCCAAGTATATAGTGATTTGCACAACGTCGTATTACCAATTAGCGACCAACGCGCATTTGAAGAGTGGCTCAAAGAAAATTTTGTGAAGAACTGGAGAAATACTGAGTATTGCTAAGAAACCCAAATTAATATTGAACATTAGCGAACATATCAGCATCAGATACGATATACTGGTACGAAACACATTACGCATACATCTGTTCCACTGCATCGCTTAACGAAATGGTTGAGAGGCATCATTCAACCTTGTGTCTGACCATGGAGGCTTCTGCAGTTTTGTCCAGAAGAAGGGACAGAATGAATATCCAACGGAGTTCACTACCAGACCAAGCCAGAACGAAACTACTCAATACCATCAATACGAAGTGGTCGAGGCATCCGAGGAAACGATTTTCATCCTGTCCTACTCGTCGGGACGCCTTCGTGGACAGAGGGGGAGTTTGTAACACAACGTACTAGGAACACCTGATTCCGCACTCAAAACTAGATGGCGCCACTCGTCGTTTGCTCCGCGCTATCGAAGTGCATTCATAGTAATATAAGAAGTCCCCATACATTATGTTTAATGAGATTAGATCGACCTCGCTATCAGATCCTAGGGCTCTAATGTGCATCCTACTGGAACACTACGCCTTAGCGCGTCTGAGACGGTGCATCCTCCGTCCGGCACATCCATACCTGGAATGCTGAGAGGGACCCGTCGTCTGTCCGCGATGCTTTCCGCATTCGTCATTAGTACGCATTCTCTCCCCCGACAGTACGTGCGTTCGAGTCCAGCGCCTTACATTAGTAATTATAAAGTTTAAATATCTTTTGTAGTTCATTATGATTATCTAATTAATCACAGAATTTGTTTACACTTTATTCATTTTATAAATTTAAATCAATGAAAGGCCACGTCAAGCAAGTCTTTTTGTTTTTTCTGGAACCATAGATTTTCTAACACTGAGAATTATTTAGCAAATATTTTATTCCAGGCTTAATTAATATAAAATAAATTCATTTGGCTATATTTTAATTACCTGAATAATATATCTGTTCATTTTGTCTCTAGTCTTCTTACTAATAATACGGAAAATTATAAATGTGTAAATTAAAATGACTATATTGTAAAATAGAACTCATAGTATTGTAAGAATGTACACAACACCTATAATATAAGATACAAAGTACAGTTAAAAATAAAATAAATGCTCTTGTGTTTATTTGAGAATTTATGGGAAAAGATTTTTGGCAATAAATATACATTATACATATATTGTTAAAACTAATTAATAAGCGGAACCCTAAACTAACAAAAGCGAGATGATTCGTGTGGCTAGGTCTCCTGACATTGGATGGGTTTCCTGTCTATTTACATTACTATAGGTTACCTTCACACAAGCGGGCTAAGGTCGTTTCGGCAGTCGTCCGCAAGATCATCGATATTACTTGCCTATTGTAGATGTCTTATGTAGATGAGTAAAATAACAATTATAGTACGTACCGACCGTTATCCTATCATCATCGTCCTGCCCTTATCCCACTCTAAGTGGGGTCGGCACAACATGTTATAAACATGTTGTTATATGATTTGGCTACGTATTTTACGACCGGCCGCCTGCCCGTCGTCAACTTATCTCAGTAAAAATGAGGGTAGTCTATTCTACTCAAACGTATACAACACGGTGGGTCCACTTACCTTAGTCGCCTTTTATGACACCTCGGTAAGAAATGAGTGTGGTCTATTCTATTCAGCCGGATACCACAACCGGCCGTTATCCTATGTGAAAGCGAATATTTGATTATATATGATACATAATATTTCATTGAGATGAACATCGTACCTAATAAAGCCCAAGTGTAGAGCCGTATAATAAATTCCCGTATATAATTCATTCTCCTGCCCTTAGCCCACTCTGAGTGGGGTCGGCACAACATGTTATAAACATTTTCTCACATGATTTGGCTACGTATTTTATAATCGGCCGCCTGCCTGAACTTACCGTAGTCGTATTTAACGACGCCTCGGTAAGAAAGACGGTGGTCTAATCTACTTGACCGAATACCACACGCTGGGTCAACCTTAGCCGCCTTTTACGACACCTTGATAAGAAATAAGGGTGGTCTATTCTACTCAGCCGGATACCACACGGCAATTCAACTTCCTTAGTCGCTTTTTACGACATCTCGGTAAGAAATGAGAGTTCCTTTCCCATATATAATTATGGTAATTATAGAAGGTGCTAAGTTGAAGCTGCCTAATTATCGAATTATTCCGCTTGCAAGAACTTTTTTATTATGATTTTTTTTATTATTTACAAGTTGAAATTAGTATACCTAATGCTTCAAACTTATTTCCAAGATAATCAGTACTTTGTGCACATAATCACTTGTTTTTAAATCGATGAATTATCAAGAATGATGTTATTTTGTCGACTTCACATTTCTATTTCGCATCGATAAATTGGTCCAAGCCCGATATTTTTAGATATCATATAGAAATGGACTATTACATATCTAACTTGTAAATTATGAATTTTAAATGCATCCACATAAAGAATCTTTCAATCATGACAGAAACTGTCTGATTTGGAGTGATACCTTCCCAGTTTTTTTACTCGTTGCTGAGCCTTTTAAGTTTGTTTCTATAATTCTTAAGTATACTTCTATGTCAATTGAGATTACTTAGCCTGACTCCCCAATATTTAACATTAATTTCGGCTACGGTTCCACAACCATCCAGCTGTCACTATCTTAATAATGACAGCTGGATGACTATGTTACGAGTATAACGGCTAGGTAAGTTATAACGGCTTTGTTATGGCGGCTATAAGTTATTACGACTGGATGATCCGTACACCCCAAGCTTATGAATACAAATACAAAAGGTTTGTATAAATTTAAACACAAAATTTATGTGTGTGATCAAGAATTTCTAAACTTCTGTGTTTTATTTCATACTTGTCTGTTTTGTGTTTGTACATCGAAATTAAGCAAAGTTGGACCCTAATAGGCTGACAAGTTACATTAACGAAAAGCCAACTTAGGGATTACACAATTTTTAATACAATTGCAATGCTAATCGTCTTTGAGCATGAAATAATTAAGGATGAAAGTATTAGGGAAGAGAGATAAGTAGCATTAGATTGGTATTGGAGTAAAGACATTTTCGAAATACGAAACGACTTAATCAAACTTCCGTAAGCTTATCAAGGTCCTTCTTAATACCAGATAAAACATTTGTATTACAATGACACGTTTCCCTTCCGGGGGTGGCTCTCACTCCACGTGGGAACTTGACACGAGCAAGTCACGTAAGCGAGTGGAGCCCGACGGGTGACGGGCGCCGCGACCCTGACTCTTGAAATAGTCTTCCGCATTAACGCGGAGAGCGAAAATATCGCATGATGCTGCTACAAGGTCGCCAACACTCCTCCCCCGGACCCACCTTATAAGGACACAAAGTTCCTGCCTACAAGTTCCGTACCTCAGTGTCACATATTACCCTAATTGTGTTATTGTTAAATTATAATACACTAGCTTTTACCCGCAACTTCGTTTGCGTAGACTGTTGTCGTGTGATAGGTAGATAATAGATAGCGCTTTTCAATGTCATCCTATTCCTGTAGAATTACAAGGATTTCTATAGCCTATATGTTACCCCGGTGTATAAGGAATAATTGTGCTAAAATTCATTGATATTGGTACATGATCTATTTGAATGTCTTTATTGCGATCAGTCTCTATTAAACTGTATCTCTTCTATTATACAGACACAATACATAAATATAGATGACGACATAAATATTTATAGCAATATAGAAATCCTATTATAACGTACATCAATGTCCTCCTCCGATCGAGCGTTCTTTTCCGGGTTAGAGTTATTTGAATCGACTTATCAATTTATATTCGTACTTACAATTTATCCGTACATTTCCTAGTGGTCTCAGTGCAAGGTCTATCTCGTAGCTGATTTCGTTGCATACATATACGGTAATGTGCTATAACGACAGACTTAGATTGAAGTTATTCCTCTGTATCAAAACCACACTACGTAACATTAAATTCGCGAGCTTAAAAAAGGGGCACCTATGATTTAATATTTTTAACACCTGACTATGAGCTGAAAGAAGAAGAAAAATATTGTGATGAAACCAGCCTGGACAATTTCTTAAATACGTGTAAACACCACATCCGCTTGATGAGTTTGGGTGGCTAAAATTTTTCTAAACAAATGAGGCTTTCGCCCACTATTCGCATAGTAACAAGCCGCAAAATTCAGTTTTAATAGATAATAAAGTGTATACGGAATATAAAGTGGTTTTATCGCAATTGCGGTAATAATGATGCATATTTTATTGCAATGAAATTGACGGAGACAAAAGTTTCTAGTTTTTCAGAAACCTTTATCTTAACCTGAAGCTTTATATCTGTGAGTTTTAATTTATAAACATTGGAAAACACAGCTGTAAAAAACTTTTACTTCTGCTTTAGCTGTTAAAAACTTCTAATACTTTGGTAAAACATTTTGTTTTATACAAATGTTAAATTAAGAAGCCTATTAAATTTAAAGCTATATAGCTAATTAATATGACTAAAACTTTAAACATTGTTTCGCGTATTACCAACTTAAATAAGTTATTGAAATAAGTACTTGTGTACATTTAAAAATGTGCTTATAATTGCAAGTGGAGAAATATAGTAGAAATAAACCTTTTATTTGCAGGAAATAATTGAGACCATGTGAGGCTTAGCCAACCTAAGTCACACTTTACCATCCTTATCTATGATATCATTTTCCTTCTAACAATAATTAATGCTAGCGGTATAATCCGTTGTTCGCTATTGTAATCAATTCTTATTAAAAACGTCACGACCTTGGAGTCCATACTTGCCGTACTACCGAACGTGTTTAAAGTACTAAATCACACACATCGCAATTGTAAACAAATCGCCCACTCTCTGCAAAAACGCCAAACCGAAAAAATGCGCCTGGCAAGTAATAGAGACCTTGTTGAAATTTGCTCTAAACAGTTTTCATAGCCAAAGTCTGCAACAACTAATGACAATTCAATATATTAATTATGGTCCACTCCGGGCTGTTTACGAGTACATGGTATATAATTCATTATATTAGAATTGATAATGATGACAACACTTCTTTGTTCTCATATCTTTACTACGAGTATCATTAAATAGTGTAAGTGGAAGAGTGTTATAATATTACCTTGCTAATTGAGTTATTCTATATTCTCTATCCTATCTATTTTAAGCGATACGAGTATATGCAATGAGAAAGGACGTACAAAAAGATAAATAAGTAAAGGCCAAGAACTGATGGTCATCCAAAATCTGGAGCTTCGAGTCCTTAGATAATCAAATATACAGAAATAAATACGTTTTAACAAAAATATATAAATACCCCTAAGTAAACGGTTCATGGCATCCTTAGAGAGGAAATATAACGGTTTTACGTTCCATAAATTTTCTAGGGATATAGTTTTTTCATCACGTTAATCTTTACTGTAATGTACGTGACATTAAGAGCAAAAGATATAAACAATAAATTACAGATGCCATTCCAGGGTTTGAATCTACGAAAGTTTAGTAAATTACGATTATATGGTCTGATCAGACCATCGTAGAATATTGTGTCTACCTGCAAAAAACAGTGAAACCGGAAAACCGGCGACACGTCAAAAAAGTGTTTACCCGGATAATATACTTAGATATAATAGAAAACTGAAGTAACAAAGTATTGTAAATTTATGTGAACAAGTTTTCTCAATTACCAAAACTTTTGACAGCTTTAGAAGCGTCTGTGGAATATTAAACTTACACATTAACAAATGTTTTTAAAAGTATAAAGGGATTGAATTATATAGTGAAACGCAATAATTCCGCGTTACGCAGGATATAATTGACCGATCAGTATGACCTTGGTTGTATTAATATGATAACGAACGAATTATAGCTGTATATGCAACTTTTATGTGTAAAACAATGTATTTACGACAAAAATATTGTGTAAAAAGTTATAAGTTAACAATATTTTTTGTTTTTTGAAATCATTATGTTTCACATTATAAAATAATGTTATGTAATCTTTATTCAAGAAGAGCCATATAGAAAATATGGTTACTTAAGCGTAGTCAAAAATCATATCAATTTTAAAGCTGTTTATTATTAAAGAAGATATTTTTCTTACCATAATAAAACATTTACAACCGTTAAGTTTGACCGAGACGAAAGGAGCGTTACAATAAAAGCGGTTACACCGTTGAAATAATTATGAAAATCTTTAATATGAAATAATTATGAAAGGCTTACTTATATATGTAAATCTTAAAAGACAAATGATGTAAAAATTATAAAATGCGACATTACATTAAGTAGTATTGTGACCCTAAAACAATAATTTGATTTAATTCTAAAAGACTAAAGTGCACGAATATTTTAAATGCGATAGTGTGTTTGATTGTACGTCGTTTTTTAAGATTTGAGATATATATACAGGATACTTTTAATCTCTGTACTGAAGTATATAGCAGATCACTGACCAAGATAAAAAATATATAGTTTGGATTACTACGAAACCAAGACATTGGAAGTTATGCTACGAAACAAAATGACATGAAAATGTAATATTTCCCAATTTAAACTATCAACTATCTCCTAAGCAGGGGAAATGGGTGGAATAGTCCGGAATAGGAGCTGACCACCCGCCCTGCACCGACAGGCGTCCCCAAAATTAGATAGATAGATAGATTTCCTAAGCAACCACGTGCTACATATGTAACAGCTGATAAGTGTAAAATTCGTACAGTTCGCCACTATTAATTACAGATCAAAAAAATCAAAAACATATAGAAGTATAATGAATCTGGCGTTATTAAACTTCCTTACGAGGGAAACAACTGCTATCAAAATTTTTAAACATAATAATGAATATTTGAAAAAATGTAATGACAATCTAGTTGTTTTATTTATATTGCAAAGTAAAACTCGTCAGTTCGGCGGGCAGCGATGCGTGGCTCTGTGGCCCACTGCCCTGACCTACATCGATGATGATTGTATGTAGATTTTGTAAGTCATAAGTCAGGCGAATCGAGAATACGATGACAGCATCCATATGTTTTCTCTTCATATTGTACCAACACCTCGGGCTCGGCCACCGAAACCGAGCCCTTACTAAATATTACAACTCGAAATTAAGGCTATCATTTATGACAACATACATGTCTTTTCAAATAGCCTACAAACCATTCACTAATCAATTTGATGTTTCCACTCAAATTAAATTTTCGAACAAAACTGGAACGTGGTGTTACATTTAAATATCATTAGCTCTTTAATACTTAGCTGGTAAATCTGAATATATAGTGCAATAATTATATATGCTTTCCAGCCCTTTGAGTATTCAGTCGCCTTTTCGTTGATGATATTAGCAAGTTAATTAGATTTTTCTTTGAAAAATAATATATATAATTATAAATTAATAATTATTACAAGAGATATTTTTTTAATACCATGTATTAAATCAATATTTTACATTATCTATATCATGCAGCATACAGCAGATGCCATAGACAATAGTAAATCATTACAGTCAAAGACTACGAGTATTTATAGATTGGCATTATCCTATCATTTTTATCTGCTTATTACCTGAAAATCCCGTAAAAATATCTTTTATTTATTTATAAAGGATTCTTAATTTATAAATCCTTTCTCTCATGCAGGTCGGACTGCCTTTCTCGGTCGCAGCATCCGTGCCGCCTAAGATTTCTCTCGTGTCCGTATTGGGATTCAGGTCGAGTTCGCCTCGCCCAAACACATTGCTCTACATTAACAATACCAGTAATGCGATACTGTTTACGAAATGTTCTATTATAACCCAAGGAGATACTTTATTAAACATATATTAAACTTGTATGCTAAGTTAAGTAATCATTGTGGCCCACAGCCAAACGAAAAAGGTCTCCTTTTACATTTTAAAAGTATCGTTGAAATATAAATATAATATGTTTTATATATTTTTTATCAATAAACATGGAATAAAATAAAAACGATTTTGAATTAGTACCTCATATAGATAATCACAGCTCATTATGTTTTCAGATGAAATATTCTAAAAATAATAAATGAGTAAATAATATTAATTCAATTATATGTTGTGAATAATATATTATATTGATATTCATAAAAGAGGATTATCTAAATGTGTTTTAGTGTAAAGTGTTTAAATTAGATGATATACTACAAAGCGAACAAAATGCACTTTTTCTTTGTAATTCCAAGTCAAATTTTTTTTTATGCAAAACACGTGTAAGTATTGATTTCTTATCGATGCTATAAAAAGTGTCACGCAAAACCTGTTCGTGTTTCTTTTTTATTTTCTATTATTATGATTTTGATTTCGATTTTATTTCGATATATTAATAAATTATCCCTGCAATATTTAAAAGATAAGTTTAATACGTACGCTATTTAAACAAGATTTTTTTATACATTCAAACAAACAAACAAAAACAAACAATACAACTAAATCAAATTCTTAATTTTCGTAATTAATGCAAAAATTTTGTATAATTTTTTAACAATAAATAAAATTTATTAAATATGCAGTCATAATATTGTTATGATAGTGTGACACAGTATACGAATACAAATACACAATTGACGAAATAATTTAAATCCGCCTTTAGGCGGTGTACTAATTTTCTAACGATCACAACTTCATGAGTTTACGAGTGTGTTGTGAAATTATGCACGCGAATCTTTTTAAGTTTCCCTTTTTAAATGTCGCAAGTTATTGCGCTAGTTGAGCCATCGCACAATCAATTTCGTCAAACGATAGAATCGTATCACACGATCGCTCGCCACTGCGGACGACATTTTTGGCTGCGTATTTTTTTGTATCAGAGAAAACTTAAATCAAAAGACATACCTATAACATAATGTTTGTTGCAGTTGATAATTAATGTATATTCTTTTAGCAGACCTATTGAAAAAATAAATAAAGTTGATATGATATATGTTCTCTTCTTCTTTTTTGAACGATTGACATCCATTTTCTGGACAAGGTTCTTTTTCAAGAAATTTTCAGGTCACACAATTTAGTATCGCATGAATCCCGATATTATCGATCATTATTAGATCGAACTTTCTAATAATAATGAAATCTCTGGAAACAACAAAGTCCATTATTTGTGTCATTAGTTCCAAAAATTTCCGTGTCTCATTTAATATGTATCTGTACCAACAATCTAAAATTTGTAACATGGCCTCGAGGATCGAGTCGTGGTCAATGTTAATCAATGTTTCCTGGTTAACCACTTAAAGATAGGAAAATCTCTTAGAATGTCAAGTCGATATTTTTGTGCGGCCATGAAATTACAAGGTCGAACATATATTTTTGCGAACGGCACCGATAAGCACGTAGAAAGTGATTTCGATCGGTTGATGTTTTATTTTGGCCGTATTCCAATATTTTGGACTTACAAAATGGCTGCGAGATTATAGGTTTTTGTCACATTACTACGAAAATTAATTTATGTATGAAAGTCATACTTTTCAAGTGTATATTTCTTAAAATAAATTGTTGGATTATGAAATTATTTACTGATTAAATTAACGACTGATCTTTTTGTTTTGACTTTTGTTATTAGCAAAAGTTTTAGTGACATTTTGGTAGCATCATCACCATAGGAGCAGCATCGGCGGTGTCGAAGAATTCATATTGCGTGCCCGCGACACCGTGCGACCGCACGGCGCGGACGCGCTTGGAACTAAAGTGCGCGCTATCGGTCGCCATCGTTTGCCCGCGTTATCGCGCGGGCACCTCAACGAAGGTCTTGCGGAGGTCACACACTGACGTCATTCTGATAACGATTTGCGCGGTGACCTTGTCGTGCGCGCCGAATCTCAAGGTCGCTGCTATTTGTAAAGTCAGATAGGAGAAATACTGCCGCCTGTCGACACCCGCACCGCTGCCTGCCCGCCAGCGCGTCACCGGGCAACCGTCAATTTGCCACTTTATTATCCATACTACTCTTAGCATGTTACGTCGTTTATCTCCAAGTGATTCGAGTATCGATTTCTTTTTATTACTACTTCTGGACAACCCCCTTGGGTTGTTGGTCGAACAGGGTGTATGTAGGACGACGTGCCTATGTTAACGAATACAATATAATTTAAAATAAATACTATATAATAATATACATATAGTTACCTATTATTAATTATTCATACTATTAAGTAAGTAACGGCCTGTTACTATCCCACTGCTGGGCATAGGCCTCCTCTCTCCGTTTTTGGAGAGAAGGATTGTAGCTAAGACCTACCACGCTGCTCCAGTGCGGATTGGTAGGTTTCAGGATATGATCACTTGTGATTAAGATCCGCTCGCTCGCGTCTCAACTATCATACTATTGAATATTATAAAAATCTAAAAATAAAGTTTACTATAATGTTTTATTGTCTTGATTTTTAGAATCATTTCCTGGTACATATCATAATATACAATTAGTTAAACATACCTATTCACGGAAACAGAACGAGATAGAAGCAACAAGTTCGCGGCCAGCTAGCGAACTGAGCACGGCGTCAACAAATATTGTTATTACACAGGGTGGCCTCGCTTCGTCGCGGAAGTGCTGCTTTGCAAATTAGTGCTGACCAAGGGCGAACTTGCCTAGACAAATACCACATATAAGACAATAATGTGTGACGAATTAATGTTGTAATATAACACAGCTTGGTAGCCTTGACGTCTTAATTTATATTTAAACTTGATTTTTGCGCTATATGAATTTTAAGTTAATAGTTTGTGTAACATAAGCTTTGTATAAATTTAACATGATGGGTGTATTTTCAAACGCAAATGATCCTTCACGGTAAATATAAGAATATAAAATAGTATCGTGTCGATGTTCAATTCTGTAGAAGAGAAATGCTAAGAAAATATAAGTTTATGATATAGAGAAAACATAGAGAGATTGCTTTTCTTTAAAAGCATTACTTGTTTTTGTACAATCATGAGCACTAGGGACAATTACTCCTTATACACCGGAACAACATAGAGACTATAGAAATCCTGTTAATTCTACAGGAATAAGATGACATTGTAAAGCGCCATCTATTATCGAACTATCACAGACAACAGTCCACGCAAACGAATTCGTGAGTAAAAGCTAGTTTAATGTATTGAAACATTCAGGTTTTGAAATGATATCCTTCATTATAAAGCGCATTATGTTATTAACTCGCAAATACTTGTTAAATATTATGTGTTCTAACCACTTGGATACCACAGCTTTTACTTGAATATGTAAGTAAAAAATTCTTGGAACAAAATATTTAATTATAAATTATAAATATTATTCACTTTTTTAATACAACAGACTCCATGAAATAGATAAATCCCCTAATAAAGTTACATAAAAAAATAATTTTATGCAATGTGTTCTATTTTTTGAAACTGCAAAGCTGGCAATCTACCAAAGTAATTCACCGAATTAAAACGAATACTTAAACATTAAATTTATTACATTCGGAGAGGTTAACACTATATAAAAATATTATAATGGAATTAGGTACATGTGCATAGACTAAAATTTCAAATCGCTTTAACCTTAAAGCTTACAAAGCTTGCAAATGTTTTTAATTATAACCTGATATAACTAAAAACATTTGCAAAATCCTAGCAACTGGAACAATAACTTCTAGAATAATAATAGTATTAATAATTAGTAATATATAATAATAGTATAATACTCAAATCAAAAGTATCGTGACAATTGCACTGATATTTATCGGAATCATATACGTTGTTAATCGTAGCGTAAAGGCGTAAGTTGTGTAAAAAACAATGCATTTGTTTAATGCATTGTTTTTTACGCAACTTAGAATTTTCGAAAATTTTAATAGTTAGATAACTCTTAATTAACTTGGGGGCAGTAGCATAAACATTATCAACAATTGGACAAACTGCATTTCCCACCGCACGTAATAAAACGCATTGCGCAAAACAGATATTCACATTTACTGACATGAACTTGTATTCTGAAACTTCGAAAACGCTATAAATAGTGTGTGTATCTATTTAACTATAGTAATCATCATAATCTATGTCGAAATTAAAACTGTAATTGAAAATTATTTCTCAAAACTTAGATACTGCATCATTTTTTGTGCTATATCCATTTAACGCCGTACTGTAGATCTAATTTTAAACTATATTACATTATATAAGTAAATAACATGAGAGGGAAAGATATTTGGCGTCGAGAATTACGCAAGATGTTTCGCCGTGACTCGTGATACCTCATGGTATTCAATGTCAATGTTAGTATCAAATACGACACGCGGTTACCTCACGTGCACTCTTGGGACAAAATTCCAAAATAATGATGTTAATTTGTCTTCACTTCTTAACGAATATTATCGAAATTGGGCTCTTTTTTGTTTAATAATTTCCGGCCATTCAGGTCATTTGACAACCACACACATGAACAGTATAACACAAACATATTAACTTTATACATTGTCCAAGCTATGTAATATTCACTTTTAGAAGAAGATACAAAGAAAGATAGTTTGTCATTGAGTTACTATTTCGTTCGCAACGACAATAAATGTAGTATTTTTTTATTCAAGATCCGAAAATATGTATTAACGTTAACTTTCGTATGTTCTTTATGATAAATTTCTAGCAACGATATAATAGTAGAATGGACATAAATCTAAATAACTTTCGAAAATCATTTAAGCACTAAAGTCGCCGCCTCGTAAAACAAGATAAACCGAGCAATTAAATCATAATTTTAAGTTACAGATTTATTAAATTAGTTTATTCCTTATTCATTAATATTTTGTTTAATGTACAAAGTCGAGTGGAACAGCAGTGGGCTTCTGTCGGCAAACTAGTATATCTGTGATACGTTAAACAGCGCCAAGCGTAGACGATAATTGGGTTAATAAATTAATTTAAAACGTAAATAACATGAAATATCATATCATTTAAATCTATAGATATACACTCTCTGTGTGATAAATGAAAGTAAATTTGAGACGATGACTAAATACTAAAAGGATTTACGATATCTGTTGCTTCGCTTATGCAATAAATTTGGCGGAAAACGATTTAACTTTGAGAGTTTCTCAACTTTAATTAAATCAAACTTTTTAAGCAATCTAAACTTTGTATTGTTCAAAAGTAAGCAAAATTAATCGAAAAAAATCCGTCTACAGAAAATTCATCTAAATGTTAGTAGCGTGATTAAATTACCTATACTTGTTTGATAATATACTAGCTTCAATCTGAATTTTGGCTTTCATAGATTTCGATAGTGACTTGAAAATTAGCCTTGTTACTCTGGCTCTTTTACTATTAAAAACAAAAATTATATCGATATGTCGCGCTATTCGGGCGTTAAATTCAGAGGAATGGTATACTTATATGGTTAAATTTAATGTTAATATGAAAAAGGTTCTATATAATATTTAGGTTGTGAAAGCTGCACCGTATATATCATTTTTTTTATCTGTTCATCATAGATACCACTAGCTGTAAAGACGTCCGAAGTAATGCGGAGTTATTACGCAACTCGTGCGGTGCCGCGTGAAGCTGAAGAGTGAAGTTCAATGTCACTCACACGCACACAGGCGCCATTCGCGAATAAATACCAGTAGGTATTTACTCACAGGGTTAACACATTTATATTTTTTCAAAATTAATTCACACGTATACCTATCTTATATGCGTCAGACTCATTGTTTGAGCAGCTGTAAGCAATATTAAAAACGTTTGATCATTTTACTATTAATATAAAATATGGCTTATTATTGGCGTATTACTATACGTCTATGGACTGGGCTTATTAATGATAGAATATTAAATCTATACGATCTTAGAGTTTGATTTTTTGTTTGATTGTTTGAACGCGCTAATCTCAGGAACTACTGGAGCGATTTGCAAAATCAAATCAAATTAAAATACTATATCACGGTTTTAATCTTTCCACGCGGAGCTGCTGGCGATTGCTAGTATTTAATAAAACGTAAAAAATAATCCTTTCTATTAGTCCGTTGTAGTTATAATATATCTTATGTAAATATAACAGACGTCTTGATAAACGGCAACGTGCGTCCCTTACATAATTCAAATATTAATACAAAAAATATTATAGTTGTAAACCTATTAAATTTTTTTCGTGTTTATTGAATCATTTATGAACTCCTTTTCAAATTTATTGTTAATTTAAGAATGATAAAAATAGCAAAAAAACTTTTGTCTCTTAAAGTTGCAGTTTACCTATAAGGAAGAAATGATTTCTTTTATCAAATCTTTTTTTACAACTAAAGAAGTTTTTGGGAAGCTCTTAAGGCAAAGCGTAGCTATCCGTTTCGTTGCCGCAAGTTCGAGTTAATTTTATTTGTATCAAATAATTACAGTTATTGCACAAAAATATACTCCGAAACATTAAGGATTCCACTAACATTAAAATATATTATTTTAAGAAAAACTAATAAATAATTGTGCAAAACTATCCTTTTTGTAGGATTGATAACCCTGACATGGCATGCCGATGTGCGCGAGATATCTAAATAATCGCAGCCAACCCGTTACTCGCCTCTATCAGTACTTCCCGGAATAATTCGCGAAAATGCGATTTTCCTTTGTATATTGCGTATGAACGTGTGAGATGTCGATCGCGGTATTTTTGCGCAAGGTCATGGTAAAGTCACGTCGCTATTTCTAGCGTATACGCCTTTTTCACGGTCGCATATTAATTTAACCTTATTTGTCATACTGAAATGTATCATCTGCTTTCAGACTTCAGGTTGGTACACAATGCACTTAATGTGTAATTAAAAACAAAATTCGAACTTCTGAACTATTGAAAACAATAGCTCTTTAGCATCGAAATGGTTTATTGCAGACACAATCCAACACAGTTCTTGAAAATGACCGATCCACTTGGACCGATCTATCATTACCAACAGGTATATTGTTGCCAATAATTATATTCAAAAATATGTATATTATGGTAGGTACTCCGGACTAAATCATGGCTGAATAAAAGAAACGTAACATGTTAATGTTGATATCTACAATACTATCTGGCTAAGTAGAATAGACCACCTTCTTCTTACTGAGGTATCGTAAAAGGCCAGTAAGGTAAGTTGACTCACCGTGTGGTATCCTGCTAAGTAGAATAGAAGACCCTCATTTCTTACCGAGTTGTCGTAAAAGACACCTGAGGTAAGTTGACTCGCCGTGTGTTATCTTGCTGAATAAAATATACCACTCTCTTGGCGAAGTGTCGTAAGGGCAACTAAGGTAAGTTGACGTCAGTCAGGCCGCCGGCCGAAAAATACCTAGCGAAATCATGTGATTACATGTTTAAAACATATTGTACCGACCCCACTTAGAGTAGGATAAGGGCAGGATGACAATGTTGACGTCTACAATACATATTATTTATCTGTTCCTAATAAAGTAATTAATCTGTCTAAAACTAAATTATACCTTTCATAATTATGGGAAAAAAAACAGGAAAAACAAATTATAATGAAACCTTTCGTCAGTCTTATACAATTGCGCGTACTTGAAGATGAATTAACATATTATACAAATGATTTAAATTGAATAGAGTTCTTAACTTGGGGCGCCCTTGTCTTGGCACCCGTTGTATTCGGGCCGCGGTGTTGTGAAAGGCGCGAGCTTGGCGTAGGTCAAGGGTATATAGTCTCAATGACCTAATTACAAATGCGCCTGTATAATAAGCCACCCCTCAACCCATTAAACTACATAATACATAAAGACAGTATGTTTGTTAGTATAGATACCTTTAACAAGCAATCGAGGAATGGCTGGGCACCCTTAAGTATACGCATTACACCATTTTGTATTTCTTTATTCAAATAAAATAGTAATAAAGCCAAGTTTCATTATAAATAAATAACAACACAAACATCTGTATACATCCCATCCTACTTCCTATTTCCTAGTAATATTATAAATTCGAAAGTTTGTGAGTATGGATGTATTTTTGTTACTCTTTTACGGCGAATCCGCTAAACCAATATCGATGAAATTTTGGATAATAAAAAATAATAAATAATATTGCTCTAGAAATCCTGTTAATTCTACAGGAATAGGATGACACTAAAACGCGCCATCTATTATCAACTTATCACGCTACAACAGTTTACGCGAACGAAGTCGCGGGTAAAAGCTAGTTTATAATATAGGTAAGTAATTAATTATGTATAAGCTTTATTATACTGATGTTACTTTAGAGTGTCTATTCTAAAAATTCTGGTATTCTAGTACTTTTTTGTTTGAATACTTCTGGCATTCTACAGAAATTTTTTTTAAGAAAAGACACTCTCATCTACAAAATCGCTTTATTAATTTGTGCAGTAAAGACAAAAAATCGATTACATACAATATACTACATAACACTACAAGATTTTTGTTTTAATTGTTTGCTACAACAATTCAAAGATATTTGGGCCGTAAATAGCGAATAAATAGCCCAATTAGAAGGTGTACAAATGGCGACCGATGCCGCGACCTCGTGTCCTTATTGTGACCTTTCTCCTACGTCCTCGATCCCTATTCCACCCCACCCGCTTCCAGGACTCGGAATAAGTTATACAACCGTCCTAACCTAAGACTATAGAATAAACCAGGTAAAGCGAACGTGCAAAAACTTCCGAATCACTTTTAATTATCTTTATAATATGTATTAATATATACCTACTTACTTATAATTATGGATAACAGATGCCAAATAAGTCGGGTTTCAATTCGTATAAAACAAATTCATTTATCATTCCCTAATGATTCTTTATTGAATTGGACGGTGACAAGTTGACAAGGTGACAAGTTAAAATTTTAAATAAAAAAATTCAAATAAAACATGTCTATATTTGTTATGTTTATTCCAAAATAATATCAATTCATTAATACTTTCATGCATTATAAAAACTTGTGTGTGTGTGTGTGAGAAAGAGAGACAGAGAGTGGATATGTGTGTCTGTGTTGTTTGTTTTAAAGGAAAAACGGAAGTTTCTTTAGCCTATATGTTAGCCCAGAACCATATAAGCTTTGATTATTCCAAATTATGGCAATATTGATCCAATAGACTCACCAAAGCGTAACGGACGGGCATGTAGCCATTTGCATCCTACTAATATTATAAATGTGAAAGTTTGTGAGTATGGAACGTACTCGTATGTTTGTTACTCTTGCACGGCAAATCTGCTGAACCAATACCGCTGAAATGAGGCACAAGTATTTTTATACACCGGAATAACATATAGGCTATAGAAATACTGTTAATTCTACAGGAATAGGATGATATTGAAAAGCGCCATCTAATATCGACCTATCACACGACAACAGTCCACTCGAACGATGTCGCGGGTAAAAGCTAGTTTATAATTTAGGTAAGTAATTATTTGTGTAAGGCTTAATTTTACTGGTGTTTAAAAGGAATTTAGTCTCATAAAATTGACGACCAGAATTTCCTGCAATCAAGAATATAACGAAATAATTAAGTAATAAAATGCACTAAATATATATGTAGACATTTATAAACTACAAATACCTAAGTAATTAATTATAAAAATCAAGTAATTTTTTAAGAGCAATACGAATACACATTTTTAACAGACAAGTATACGAGTTTCTGGTGCTGTTATATACTCTGGGTAAAACAAATTGAAGGTTTTCTGAGCAAAAAACATTTTTGATTCACTGAAGTCTATTTACAATTTTGATTCTGGGCCTTGATTATATGAGTTAGAAATAATATTAAATTCAATAAAAAATATCGTATTTAAATAAGAATTACTGAACTTATTAGAAGTCTGAAATCGTTGCAGATGAGATTTCAATTTATTGTATAACCCGCAATACCCGTGACTTTGTTTGGAATACATAAATGTTAAAGTACCCGCAATTACTAGTGAGTATGGAAAAGTACACAGGACACTATAAGCAGACCTTAGCAACCAAGATATTACTGAATTAATATCTCACAATTGACTGATATATTGAACTTGACTTGAAATATATAACACCTCGTAAAGTCAATGATTCAAGACTGTATCGTATCTAAACAAGATGACAAAAATAATCACAACCTCGATGATAGAACATCTAAGTGTCCGAGGAGTCGACGCTTAGATCGAGACATATAGAATACTATAACAGCTTTCGGCTTTGCCCACGTGGAAATCAGTGTGCCACAAAAATTATCCAGAGTTGAATTTTAAATATAAAAGTAATTATTGTGAGTTAATCACAAAATTAAACAAAATCGTAATATACTATTAACCTAAATCTTCTGAAAAAATCACAGTGTCATTTAATGAAAACATTACAAAAATCCTTTCGGTAGATTTTGAGAAAATCGATCACATACAGACAGCTTTTAAGGAATTTGTTTTATAATTTGTATAGATGGCAACCTCCACTATTTAAATGCTTAATTTTGCAATACATGTTTACATAAAACAACACATAAAACAACTATGCAAAGATATTAGACTATTTCTGATTTAGAAATACATATACGCAAATCTGATAACAGATATATCAAACTAATGTAATGTACGGTCTGAAAAATAAACCTTTTTCACACAGGCTTAACTTAATCAATTCTTTATTCATTGACTAACATTTAGATGTGGCAAATAACAATTTGCCAAAATTTACTTCAAGGAGAAATCTATTCTACGTTCTAAATAATTCAGAAATACTGTATCTAGGCCAATTCGTTCTTGTCCATAATGTTGTTTGCCCTCGATCCCTCCGCTCAAGTAACCTAGATTCTGTCTCCAAATGCCATATCATCGAAGCCAGAAAGGGAACGTTAAGGACATTTTATATACCTTGAGTATATAACCTAATTTGATCTCAAGGACTTTCCCCGCAGCGATCTCTTCCATGTCAAAAAAATATATCAGAGTATATTGATAAAATGAATTAGGTTAAAAAATTTAAATAAAAATTTATTAACGCGCATCTAATCTTATGGTGAATTAATTAAGTTTAAGTTGTTCCGAAATCATTGTAAATTAAACAAAACAATATTGTAACTACTATTTCAATAGCTATTACGACTAAGTAAAATATTATTTTTCCAGAAACAAAAATCATGTGAAGCAAATGTAAGAATACCTTTTTCCTTAAACTATTTAAACTTCCATTGATGTTACTAATACTTTTCTAAATATTTTCAACCTAACAATATGCTAACAGCCCTAAAAAGCCTATCAGCAAAACCTGGCCGGTTTTATAACTTTTTTTTGAAAAGTTGTAATAAGTAGGCGATTTGAATGCTGATCCTTAACTTGCTGAAACTAGCTGTTTCTCTTTATTGAACAGTGATATTTTAATCAATCGTTAAGAAAGGTTATTATCAATCAATTAGGCTAGTATCAAACAATTCCTTTGCCAGTTCATTTGCACGGTGAATCATAGCCAAGTAAACTCAGGCAATAGATATAGAGTTAATTTTTCTGTTCATTCCTTGAAGGCAGTGAATTGAGCATATTACAATAATTATAAGGCAATTATAACAGAAAACTATATGTAACATTATAATAAAAATTCTGTAATACAACATTGTGTAATCATCAGTGACATGCGTAACAACTGTACGTATAATTAAGTAGATCTCGAAGGTCGAGGACGACACATCCGCACACGCTGTGTACTGATAAGCGAGTCTTTACGTAACAGATAAGCGTTATTATTATAGCCACGAGGAAACACACTGAGAAATGATAATTTTAATAACGCAATTTATTACCCTAAAACAGAAAAGTATACACATTTTTTTAATGTTGACTGCAACTTTTTTAGTGTGAATTTAGGCATTTAAGAACGCATGCAACCTTAAATATTTATAATTAGAAGTGACTACGGTTGAGCGCTGTTAAACAATAAAAAAGGCCACTTGATTACTTTACACCAAAAATATGTCATTTTTTTCAGAAGTTGGCTTATTTATTTCATATATATTATATTATTTATAGAGAAAGGTATTATTACGAACCGACGAACATTACTAATAGATATCGATGTATATGTCCACTTTTTGGGTAAATAAATTTAAATGTTTTTGTCCGTTATAAATGTTGTAAATGTTGTCAATGGAATGGAAAAACGTCATATAATTCGCCACATTCGAAGAATATATTAACATGTTCTACGATTAAACAGAACATGTAACTTATTTCTTCGGAGGAGGGCGATATGTCGATACACTTAATAAATAAGTAATTTAAGATAGATATAACTTTTACATTTTTGCTGTAAATAAAAAAAGGTAATTTAGGGGTGTAAAATATAATATAAAAAAATAATAAATTAATTAATGACTTGTTAAATTATTCAATAATTTTCTCCCAAAGTACAACTTATTTAGAACTTACAAAGTACAATTATTTTGAAATCAATTTAAAATATTCACACAATATTTCCCGACATTAATTTTCACCACAATTGAAGGACGGCTACCGTATCATGCACTTAACAGTTCACATATAAATTTTAATAATCGTTCTATAAAGAAATAAATATTCCGATGTTAAACCTCGGAGACAGTTAATTGTTCGCAGAAACTCGTTAATGGAGTGTTAACAGCTCTTGATAGTTTAACCTTAAAAATCTGTTAAAATGGTCCTTTAATCGTCATAACAATATGTCCATAATCCATATAGTAATAATATTTTGGTAAATGTGGAAGTCTGTTTGTCTGTAACACTTTCACGATTAAATGGGTAAAACATTTTAATAAAATTTAGTGCAATTAGGGCCTATACATATTCTATCCTATCCTACTGATATTATAAACACGAAAGTTTGTGAGTATGGATGTATGTTTGTTACTCTTTCATAGCGAATCCGCTGAACCAATATCGATGAAATTTGACACAATTATTCCTTATACACCGGAATAACAAATAGCGTTTAGAAATCCTGTTAATTCTACAGGAATAGGATGAAATTGAAAAGTATATTTGACAAAAGTACAGTTGACAATATATAGCAATATATTGTCAACCTATCACGCGACAAGAGTTCACGCGAACGAAGTCGCGGGTAAAAGCTACTAGGACATATTTCAACATATATGATATATATCGAATATAGGAAAATTATTTTTTTTCGGGAGCAGGAAAAACAATGTAGTTACTTAAGACGCAATATATGTATATTAGTTTGGGCTGTATTTGGGCCTGAACTATTGGGCCCACGGTGATGAAACTTTACTAAGTTCAAAGTCTTCGTCCATAAACTATTGGCGGTAAAAAAAAACTTTCAACTTTGTAACTGCCTTTTACATACGTTTACATTCCGCAGTTATCAATGAACAGGAAATGTGTCGGGATTATAGTGTTATATATTATATAGAACAATGGCATCTCTTTAAAAGTACGTGGAACAGAAACAATAATTGTCACAGTTCGTTCATCGTACTTATTGGAAAATATAGATAAGATAAGAAAATAGAAGGAAATACATGCTCAAAATGCGTCAGCATTGCTTAAAATATATTAGCGCAAATGTATGTACCATGGGGGCGGAGGGGTGCGGTGGAGCGGTTCCGGGAACTTTTGTTCTGGATCCAATCTGCTGCTGGCGAGTCCAGGTGTTAGCAACTTGCCTAAGCCCATCGTCTGCCACCCTGTCAGGGGACCTTCGGACGTTCCGAACGGGTTATATCGGACGTCTAGCTTACAGTGTATCTGGTGCACCGATGCATCTGGTGCTCCGGATGCACCGCTTAACGAAGGGGGAACGAAGGGGGGCTTCTCTTTCGAGGGGGAGGAGGTGTTCTCTGGGATCAGAGCTGTCGGCGGAGATGGGGGCAATGTGTACAACGATACCCTGTCCTTGCCATCGGCAGCGTGGTGGAGCACACAGGTCGTTTTAGTCGGTGCGAGTCCGACATAACCGCCGCCCGACGGGGACAGGCGGCGGTACCCATAAGGGGTTTTTTCCTGTATAAAGAAAAATATATATGTACCCTTTCATCGCAGTCTGGGTTATGATTACTATCCTCATAATCAAATGGATTGTCATTTTTGTTCAATGTAATGTATTTATTCCTCGTCATATTAAAATACAAAGCTTTGAATAATAATATGATAAATTTATCTCTAAAGTGTATAACATTCATGTGACCTTTACAAAAATTTGCCAACCTTGCCAGTGTACTGATAAATCATGTTATTAATGTCATAAAAGACTATTTAATGAAGTGAATTAAAATGATTTAAATCACTTTACTTCCTACTAATGTGAAAATAGTTTACACTTTTTATTATACATTTGCTTTACGTCGCTTTTTATATAATAGTAAAATTATAACAACATTTATAAATTCATATAACCATTATTACTACAAATACTCCTCAACTGGTCAACATTATTCTCCTGAACTTATCCAACTCTAAGTGGGGTCGGCGCGACATGTTTTTGGCTACCATTCTGTCCTATCATTTGCTCTGTGTACATCGTACAATCCAACCATAGCTTTTTCGTCGTCCCATAGTCACCTATCCATCCACATTCATATTTGACACTTGTTTGGTTTCATGATTTTCATCCCTGCGCATTATTTGTCCGTGCAATTTTAATCTTGCAGTTTTCTTCTTTTCTATAATGGACGCAACTTTCAGATTTCCCCTTATATAGTCATTTCGTATTTTATCCAGTTTTGTCACACTACACATCCTTCTTAACGTTCTTATCTCATTTGCATGTACTCTTTCATCCGTTTTTTTCATAACCTAACCTAACCCAACATTCTTATCCATACAATACTATATTATATGCTCCTCAGCTGATCTACGTAAATTTTAAAGTGGCACTAGATGAGACAATAGTAATTCTATACTGTTAAAATCAGAAAAGCTTAATTGGTTGTCGAATCTTATTATAGAATCGCGTACAAACGTATTTATTACACTTAAAAACAAAAAATATATTAATATTGTGCATTTATTATGGAGAATTTGTAAAATATAAATTTATAACGTGCCAATTTTTTACAAAAAATAATCACGATCTCTAATTTTCAAACTTTGAAATAGGTCGCTTTATAAATGCGAAATATTGCTGTTATTACGTCCTCATAATATCGACTTACCACATAAGTCGATATAATAAACACATTCACTTCAATTTAGATATGGTGCTATATATATATCCGCGTCGTAGATACTTCAATGACATATTGAACAATAAGATTATTCACACATTTTCCAGAAACCGATAACCTTGCCTGTGTTACGTAAGCCTGAAAAAAATTAAGTATTTATGTATGTATACAATTACTTCTCCGGAGCATGGATAAAGGTCGCGTCCCACGCAAATGGAGGGTGTTATCGGGTGTGAGGGAGGCGGTGCGGGGCGAACGGGCACGCGCGGGCATGGTGACCTTGCCCGGCTATGACTCTGCGACCTTGGAGCCGACCGCCTGCGCCCCGCGCACCCCACACCCCGCACTGGGACACCACTCTACCACATCTCACCCCAAGCAAACCCCCTCCCTCCCACACATCAAATTACCCCACCATTTCGATTACGCCCACCACCTTGTGCAAAATTTAATATCCTTCCAAGTACGAACTTCTTTATTTAATATTTGCTGGAAATAATTATCAGAAATATTTTTTATAATTAATTGTAAACACCAAAATGTCGGGAAAACCTTTTAACAGCACTGAAATCAGAATACATTGTCTTAGTCGTTAAATTTATCTATATAGTTCATGTAATATTCGACAAAATGTCTTACAGCGTATTTCAGAAGTGGATCAAAGTTTTCATCAAATCTAAGTTTTAAAAAATTGTCCTACGTTCCAAAGAAAAGCTATTTCTTCCGACACCTTCTCACACATGTGACAAGAGACTAGAAATATAGATATGAAGATGAAAGATATGAATATGGTTTGAATAACCTCTGAACGATTGATCGCTCGAGGTACGTAATTTTCATATGAAACAACAGGTGGACGCGCTGCAAGGACGCAGCTCTCAATCGTTTTTTGCTTTTTGTTGCAAAATAAGGTTCGGGTTAACAAATTGTTTTATTCAGGTAGGTGCGTCATTGACCTTCGAAGGTTTAAGGTTTTGAATTTACAATGAGTGTTATGATAATCATAAAATTTATTTCATCTGCAGTACCTATATAATTTTGAAGTTTAGAAACATTTTATCTCTATATTTGCTCGAGCATAATTCCAATTACATAATTATAAAATTATTGAGTAGGTATTTGAAATATATGTTAAAAAGAAATTAATTCTGCACTAACATGATGTAGTTTATGTTAATGAGTAAAAGATCGTAATCAAATGGAGACAATGTTTGAAAATACCTGTCTCAGATATAGTCTCTCAAATAGGATCGATCACCTATGACAAAGCTATGTTTACGGACTGTTCTAGATTTCTATGACGACTCAATAAACTACCTATGATCATAAGTTTGGCCACTTGTTAAAACACTAAACATAATGTTTTATTAGATAACCACGTTTACTAAAAATATCTTGTATTGTTGTTCAAGAGTAATAATAAAAATATTTTGTTATAATCAGCGATAAAGTAAATATAAAATATATATAATGCTAAATGTAGAGTGGACTATCCGTTTTCATACCCGATACATGCAGGATTCGTAAAAACACATGCACGAACCTCCACCACCGCTACCGCAATAGACAAGCACTACACACGTTCACTATCATAAACTCAACAATCGTTTCGCCCTGAAGCAGAACGATCAACAGGAGATAAATCATCATCATTCATTCTCTTGTCCTTATCCTGCTCGAAGAGGCGTCGGCAAACATGTTATAAACATGTTGTCACATGATTTTACGACAGGCCGCGTGCCTTATATCAACTTACCTTAGTTCTTACGACACCTCGGTAAGAGATGAGGGTCTTTTCTACTCAACCGGATACCACAGGCTGGGTCGACTACCCTTAGTCGCCTCTTACGACAGCTCGGTAAGAGATGAGGGTCTTTTCTACTCAACCGGATACCACAGGCTGGGTCGACTACCCTTAGTCGCCTCTTACGACAGCTCGGTAAGAGATGAGGGTGGTCTATTCTACTCAGCCGGATACCACACGGCTAAATGTAAAATTAGTCAAATGAAAAACATTATTGTATTATTAATAAAGTTCATATGCTATCCTGTTTCCGCGTCGTGAGGCGGTGGGGGAGGGGACACGACCTCGGCTCACAAGGTCGCGGGCAACCATTCGGGGTTTTCCGTGTGTCGATGTCGTCTGAAGGTCCCTAGCATTGACTATTTACAGCTTTTATTGTGCAGCCATTACATGAACAATGGCTGACATTTCAGCTCGTTATTGAATATCATTCTTTGATACAATCAAACATAGACCTAATGTTATATGTTTTACTATCAATCCAAATTTTTGCGAAATATAACTTTTTGCCGCAAACGTTAAAAAATGAACAGAACATTTCATGTTTTAAATTCACTTTCTTGTTTATCTTCGATATGAATAAGACTTCATTTGCAGGACTTCAGATAATAGTAGTTGTATTTTACTTTCATGGACAATAGGAAGAATTCTCTGGAAAAATTATTTTGTTAATCGCTTTATAAACAAGATTTTGGTTGAATTAAATTAAATTATTTGAATTAAAGAAAGAATTAGGCGTAACTTTGCGAATTTCCATAATACAAACTACAACTTTTGTAGTATTATTTTGTATATCACAAAATTATATATATCCTCCTGCCCTTATCCCACTCTAAGTAGGGTCGGCACAACATGTTATAAACATGCTGTAACACATGATTTGGCTGCGTTTTTACGACCGGCCGCCTGCCTGACGTCAACTTACCTTAGTCGTATTTTACGGCACCTCGGTAACAAGATTTTGTATATTACAAAATTAATATTTAAATGATTTTTCTATAATCTGCGATGAAAGAAAATAGAAAATATATACATATAATGCTATACCTGATACATTTGTCCACGACGAAATCGCTACGCAACGCTTTTTTCGTAGTAACTATCTCCTCATGATGTTTCGGTTATGGGGCGAAACGAGTATAGAGATTGTGATAGAGTGACTTACATATATAATTTTAGCCAGTGTATGTTATAGGGCCATATATATGTTATTTATAAATAGATACAACCGTATCTGTAGTTAAAATGTCCATTTTCCTCGGAATGTTTTTATGACATTCATCCGGTGACCTTTGGAAGGATTACGTGGGTTGTGCGGAGGCTATCACCCTTAGGGGTGTGGGTGCCAGGGGCTGGGGCAGGTGTCGGGCGGGCGATGCACCCGCAAGGCCCCGAGGCCCGCGAGTCAAGTGCACGGCCACTGCGCCGATGCACGCTGTTAGCGACTGCGCTCAGCTTACGATCCCCGGTCAATAGCCGCTATCTCTTATCGTTTTATATACAATAATACAGAATGCGTATCAGATGCATTATTTTAAAAATCTTCATCTTACTTGTGGTGGTCCCTGTAACTTCGCATTTAAGTACCCTCAATAAATTGGTTTTTTGCTGTTCCTATAACAAAAACAGGTTTTTTTACGTTTTTTTATGTTACCTGATTGTCTAAACTTCTCTGGATATTACTTGGTACCGGATACTACCTGGTGCTTTTGATACTACCAGTATCGGTCTTCAATCGTGTCAACTGCCTCTGCCTAATAGACAGATCTCTTGCGAACACTTTTGAGCCCCTGTTACGTTCAATTGTGCCTCGAATGTATTCGGTGTTGAAGTGTCGCAAGTCACATTTCAGTCTTCACTTAGAAATCTGTCTATTGATCAAACGGTAGCATAATTTTATTAATTATTGTTTTTGATTCAACCTTTTTTGTTTTGTTGTATATATTTTTTCGGTTGTTTTTCGACGTTTTATGGGACTATGATTGACGGTATGGCGTTTAACTTTAGAAGCCTTTCTCCATTATATTGCCTAGTTAAAGCTCGCTATAGCGTTATTTCATATTCTTATATCTTACTTCAGTTTTATTTCATACAAAGTTATGTTTAATTCATTATTAATTATTTTTGTTTGTGAATTCGAATACCTACTTAAATTTCTAAATATATTTAGGTCCATAATTCAAGTTTCATTTCTAATTTCTGATATATAAAAACATGTGATCCAAATTTTTAACTGTTTTGTGTTTACTTTTACGGGAATTTCTTTTCTTACGGAAATATATTTTTTATTAGTGAACACATAGGTAATTCTGGTTTTTATTTACGGTGATTTTATAAGAACGGCCTGAAAATTGTTATCCTTTAAAGCGGCAAAAACTGCTATCGTATTAAAGAAATATATATTATTTTATGTTTGATATCAGCTCATGAGGTATTATATATCATATTAAGAACTATAAATAAATAAATGAATGCTCCGATCCTACAGAATCTTAGCGCAATGAAAATATTGGTTAATATTTTTTGTTTGTAAGAGTATTTGTTAGGTAGCTTTCACAAATCATTTTTTGATTTAAGATTTCACTAATGAGTTTTTATTCCGTACTGTTTTACTACAGTTAAAAACCTATAATTCCATTTAATTTAATAATATACCTTACGGAATAAAGGAGCTAGTGATCACTAAAACTATCATCCTAATATAGTTCAATCTTTGCGTTAGATTTTTTTACACGTACTTATAGGAACTATCTTATGTAGGTATCAGAACAATTGTAGTTCAAATTGAATATTGTAATCTAACATAGGAACCTAACTCGACCAAAAGTGCGCGATATCTAAAAACTAACTGAACCATTTGAGTCGAATATCGAAAATGTTCAAATGTTAACGATTTTTTTTTTTCGAATATGACTAATGCTGTTAGCCCTAATGGCTTTGACAGCGTCACGGATAAGACGGGCGAGCGCAGAAGCATCGCCGAGAAGATGTTAACGATGATGTTGTCACCTATTTGTACCCGCGACTTCGTTGGCGTCAACTTTAGAGTTAAAATACCTTCAATGAAATACTGCTTGTCTTTTTACCGTTCCCGCAGGAAAAACTGTATTTTTTTGTACTAAATGTAAGCTCGATATATAAGCTTCAATTGAACCAAACTTTAGCAATATTTCTTGGAGATAAATCGTAAAAGACAAGACTCGTATGTATATTATTAGTATGGTTATAGTGAATGACACATTTGTTGACTATGAATAGGCGACCTCCAGACTCCATTAATTGCATCAGACGAATGCAATAAATACTAATGAAAGTTCCGTAAAGTGTCGATATATCGTCAATGTTTTTGTAGTAAGCCTTGATTATAATGATTCTCAATGTCATAAATTAAATTTATCCGGCTTGTGATTGAGGAAACGTCGACAGACAGCAGCGCTGCGTGCGGAACAAGGAAGCCCGCCGTAGGGTCAGCCAGACGGCAGCCGATTACGGAACAGCGAGCGAGGCCTAAACCGGCCGTCGACCTGTCTTCTATATAATTCTGTTTGCTTTTTGAAGAAGTTGCTGTAGTCATGCTGATGCTCATAAGAAGTTTTTAATATTTCATAGTACGAGTTGTTATCCAACTTTGCGAGAAAATTGATTAATTTCGTGTTTGTTATTATTTTATTCTTAATACTTATGCGTATTTGTATATTTTCAATAGTAGTAATATATTTTTAATAATGGGTATATTTAAAACTAGGAAAATAAAATTGACATAGTAATTTTTACAAGTTTGTTTTATTTTAATTCGACAACAACCTGTCATTATATTAACAAACAAATGACTGAGCACGCTCACATACGCACAGACAATACACACACAAACACACCGCGACCGGCGCTGCATTGCATTATAAATTATACTTATATAGTCTTAAATTATTTTTCAGTCTATTGCGCTCTCCTCGTCCGGCACCGGCCCTTCACGCACGCGTCTTAACCGAATTATCACATATAATATATTAAACCAATTTGCGAAAAATTATTAACTACATAGTTTATTTAATTTAACGTAGGTCGGGGTGGGGTAGCGGAGACGTACGGCTCCGCGGGCCGGCCTCACGCTTCCAACATACGGGGCATATAGGAGCGCGGCGGCGACGGCGACTTCTTGGAGAGGTTCAGCGGCGCGTCCGCCACGTCCACCTGCAGCTCCAGCACCGGCTCGGGCGCCGCCGGGGACGCGCTGCGGTAGCACGTGAGCACGCCGCCCGCGCGCAGCGGACAGCCGTCGGCCGCGGAGCTCGAGCCGGCCCCGGCCGCGGACATCTCCCCGCGGCGCATGTACTGCTGGATGATGTCCGTGCGCTTCAGCTGCTCGGGAGTCATGCGTGGCCCTTCCATCAGGCTCTTAGCTAGCACTGAATGCGTGGACGACAGGGAGGCGCGCAGAGGCCTCGGCGAGTGCGCCGGGTGAGCGGGGCTCGCGGGATGCGGATGCTGAGGCGGCTGAGGAGAGGGTGTGAGCTGCACGGGGCGCCCTTCAGCCTCGCCAGTGTCGCGTCTCATAGCGCGGAACTTTTTGTGTCGCTTGTACGCTTCGTCCATTAGCAAAGGCGTGTCGAACAACGGAGGCGCTTCCAGGACGCGTTTCAAAACCGGCATGTCATCCGCCGGGCCAGTCGGCCGTCTATCCTCCGTGTGTTCCTCGAGGGAGGACCGTGGGCTCGAACAACCCGAGCCGGTACCGATGATTCTTTCATGCTTCTCGTTGCCAGATTCGATACCGGAATCGGTAGGGGAATCCAATTTGCGATAACGTGGCGGCGGTCGCACGGGAGTGACTGTGAGTCCGTTGTGAGCGAGGTGGGCAACACCGAGTGCTTCTTCATCAACAGAACCGCGGGAATCCAGTCTCCGGCGTCCGGCAAGCGTTGCAGCGAGTAAAGGAGTACCGCAATCGCCGATCGCTTCACCCGATTCACTACTAGAAACTGAACCAATAGGACTACGGGCCGATTCGTCCACCACAGAGTCTGCCCACGAACATCCTTCTTCGTCTCCCCACATTTGCTGCCTCAGTAGTTCCTTGTGCTCGGTACGGAACACGACAAGTTTCTCCGTATGAAGAGTGCTCAATGTACGAAGGTCGGGCAGAGTATCCATTAATTCCCGAAGAAAGCCAGGTCTGTCCGGCCTGTTTTGCGATATGACAGTTTGAAGACAGCCTTTCAGCCGGGTATGCATCCGTTCAACTAATTCAATGTTACGAAGACCCGGACGATCGGGTGTGATCAGAACTATGGCGCAGAAGAGGCCGATCTCGGCGTCTGTTAAATTCATAGAATTCATGCGCTCGGCAAACTTAAAAGTAGAATCCACAAGGAAACGTGCATTCGCCCCACTTTGGATAGAGTCTCGTTTCATAAGCTGTCCGTTGAGGCATATTATACTATTAAGAGGAGCATCAAACATACAAATGAGCCGCACGAAGAGGGCATCAAAGAGACCACTTTTTAACAACGTAAACTTGTCGTCTTGCGTGAGCAGCTGGAATCCAGGTATGAGGCCGGCGAAATCGATCACGCCGCGGATGACGTGGGCGAATCGCTGAGAAAACTCTTTCTCGGACTGTAGTTCCGGCGCTGGATTAAGCGGACACGCCTACAACAATAGAGAAGAACCAGTTAGAAACAAATAAGATAAATGAGTAATCAACGTAAAAAAAAAATTATTGTATTTACTTTATTTAAATTATTAGAAAGCAAAAGTAAAGTATGCTCACCAAAGTGGGTTGAGAGTAGGTGGGACAATCGCGGGCGCGAGCGCGCATGGCGGCCACGCGGTCGCGGGTGAACTCGCAGGTGTCAAGGTGTGCTCGGACCACCCGCGCCAGCAGCCGCGGGGCGTCGTCCAGCTCGGCCGCCGCGGCCTGCTCCTGCGCCCGCGACGACGACGATTGTTGCATCGCCGCTAATATACGCGCTTTCTCGCGTTTAGGCACACGCCCGAATCGCACAGCTGCAACAACGGAAAAAAATAATTACTAATATTGTAAACTAATACATAGTAGTAAGCATAGCACTTAACAACGGGATCATTGTGCGAGGTCGCGCCCGCGGGGATACGCAGACGTACACAGTTGGAATGCAGCTGTCGGTGGAGGCGCGTACATGCGGGTGCACACCGAGCCATGTGCACGCGCAGCTGACGGTAGGGTAAAGTTCATCGCCCATTGTAATAATCGCTACAGTTGCCCGTGTAAAAATGCGGGATTCACGAATTTATCGCGATCGGTTGAACTAGTTTGGAAAACGAATGACAATGCGCGAACCGCGAGGTCATACTGAAAAGTGGTACAACTTTCTCGCACGAGGCGCGCCGCAAATCGAAAGGTAGTATACGTCGGTGCTGAGCGCGCCGCTTGTGTCCTTCGTGCTCGTACGTCGGTGAAAGTGTTTGCGCGCTGGCGCACGATTGAAAACGAAAGCGGAGAGCGCCCTCTCGCCATTTCTCCCGACTTTCCCTGCCTTAAGTATGCCGCGCCAGATGCATGACCTATTGTTCGCAATTGCCGATTCAAATAACTGACACTTAGTTATTATAAAAGTAACTCAATAAATGTAGTAACGTAGTAATAATAAATACGTAATAAATTTAATAGTTATTAAAGGATATACAAATATAGAATATATACAGATATGTTGAATCATAATAACATTTGTTAAAATATATCTACAACCCACAGAAACTTTTATTGTTAACATCTACGTTCACTCAAGTAAAAAGAATTATCTATTAGAATATCGATTTAGTAAATAGAAAAAAAAATTGTATGTACTATGAATGTCCTATATAAAAAAGTAATAGTTAAATATTTATTTAAATAAAAAAATTATATTACGTATTTTGTTTTTACAGTTTAATTTTAATTAATTTATTATTATAATGTATAAAAGTTACGTAATTATTATTAAATCCATATTAAAATATGAATAAATAAAAATTTAATGCTCTAAAAGCTTTAGTTATTAAATGTTAAGGTTCGAATTTTTAAAGACAGAAATAACAATAAAAAAACTAATACGTACGAGCATTGTGATATTTCACGACTCCATTTAGTATTCCTTTAAGTATCGGTAAATCTTCTCCCATATCTGAGACCATTATAATAATTTTCCACTATTAACTAGGTTATTCACAGCCAATGGCCACTGACAAATAAGTTTGGTAACTAAAATATTTATTGAACTAATTTAATTCAAGTGTCACATAGCACGATTATAAATAAGCACAAGCACTGAAATCCGAAAGTGCAATTGTAATCCAATGTTTTGTTAATATTCGCACACCGCGATGTAGTCAGCGGTTTGCAGCCGAGCGATCACTGTGAGCTAGCCTCGAGTTCTCGTGGCGAACTGCGGAGCGACGCACTGACATAGCGGTACAAAGAGGGCTGACGACCGATGCGCGGGCCGGACTCCCTCGCACTGCGCCGCGGCGCGCGCCGCGCCAACCTTGAACTTGAGGAGGGAGGGCGCGCGGTGGCAGGCGGCGGGCGGGAGGGGGGCGCCGTCAATAAACTCCGCGCAGGCCCCTGCCCCCGCGGATACCTCACCGCGCGTCCTCCCTGACTCTCCTACAATCGCTACTCCTGCCCACTGGTAATCCCAACATTAAATACCTAAATAAGTATAATTTACCTACTCGTATTTCAAATTACCTAGTTTTACAATTTATTTTTAATAACCCCATATTTTTATTACTGACAACGGCCCTTTTGAGACTGTCGTACCTAAAACATTTTATTACTTTTTCAGTAGTAAAAATCTTATATTTGATATGACACCTAAATTTGACGGCATTAAATTGTAACTTTTTTATTAAAAATTTTTATTTACTTAAATTTTATTATTTTATTTATTTATTCTTCTTGCATACATTTAAACAAAAAAAAAACAAATTATAAATACATAAATAAAATTATAAAAACATAAATAAATTTGTGTATTGTAGTTTTGATAATATGGAACTGTACATTACCTACATTGAATGATATGCATGTGGGTAACAATGGTTGTAATAAATAAATCGAAATACATTTATTTCTACACTTCTAGAATGTGTGACCCATTTCTTCCATTTTCTTAATACGATACGAAAAATGACACAGACACAATTATAATAAAGTTGTATTAGAATGTAATTACAGTATAAATTACGTTTATGGTCAAATTATTGATTTATCTCTGTTTAGTACAAAGTAATGGATAAATATTCAGTGCGTGGGTGTCTACACTTTTTATAATAATAACTTGAAAGTTCATATACTTTGTAACTATAAAATTAAAATAAATACTTTATTAGTTTATTTTGTCTAATTATAAAAATATATAAATAATTTTCGTTTAATTAGTTATTATTATTAAATTTGAAAGTGAAAAAATTTGAAGTGAAAAAATAATAGAATGAAATAATAGAAAAAACAATAGCGTTATATTTTATAACGTGTAAAATGCAAAGTTTACTAAAAAATATAATTTGTGAAATGAAATTATAATATATAATAATTATCATGTGACAGACGCCTTGCGTTCCTACTGATATAACAATAATACATCTAGCGCCATCTATCACCGAGTGGCAGAACTAGGTACTATCGATAAAAAATATTAACTTAGGTTCTTATCTACAAAGTGTATAAGAGGTGTGTATTTTAATCAACTTTTTTAATGTAATAAATTGTAAATGTACATAGTGAATTGTAAGTCCAAAAATTTACACCTATAAAAGCATGTTAAATTTAAATTTAAATTTACTTGCTATATACATTTACAAAGTAGTTAATATAACATGAATTAAAATAAAAATCAATAACTAATTTGGACCCTAACAAAGTATTAAATTGTATCTAATATAGCTATTTGCAAATAATGTCGTCTTGTTTGGTCTACGTAATTGCCAATCTTGACTGACTGTGATTTTCTCATCTGAGAAACCCGCAAAGCTAAAGGTATCCAACCATTGTTGTAAACCATTTACAAGATTTTACCTAAATAAAAGTAGATAGAGGAAACCTTGTCAATAAATAATAAAAACCCATATAGGGCATAGGTCCCTCATGCCGAATGAATAAGGCGAATAAGAAATGTTTCAAATATATTAACCTATAATATAGATACTCTTTATATTGAATTTAGAAAACCGTTGCACTTTTCTAACGGTATAGGTATGTAATTTGGTTACGTATTGATATATCTACGCGAGGGCGATGAACCGTATTATGAAAGTGAAAACGGAAATCTCACTTTCGCGCTTACGAAATTCACCTTTCTCCGCTTTCACTGCTCGCGGTTATGTTCGAAGCGGCAAGCGTAAGCGAGGAGAATGTCGCAACGAGCGGAGCGGAGCGGGCAGCAGTAGTCCTCGGGCGTCGACCCGCTTAGCGTGCGCTCACCCGCGCTTGCATAACCGACCTCCCACACCCCGCGCGTCCTCCGAGCCAGCGCCCGCCGCACGCTCGCGGCGCCGCGAAATAGGATCTCATCGCGGAGTGGCAATAACGCTCGCGACTCGCGGCCTACTTGGCGGCGAACTAAGTTACTGCGCGATTGCGCGATCGACCTTACTGTATACGTTGCGTATATGGAGTGAAACAAATTAAATACATTTCTTTACTAATAAATTATGCCCATACAAGGAGGCATTGACAAAACCATATTTATCTTTTTACGATCTTTTTCTGTTTTCGACTAAAGTATAAAAATTAAAACTTTAATTATATCTAATAAATAATGGAACAAGTATTGGTTTACAAAACTAATAGGATATTAAATTTAATATTTACAAGTAATAGTTATTATAGTAATAAAATGTATTCCCTTAATAATAATGTATTATAGAAAAAAAATATTATTTGTTCCATTAAGTATAAATTTAAGAAAAATAATTAATTATACATTAAAAAGATGAAAACTTACCATCTCTGCTCATGCCGACGGCGATGCATTTTTTCAATCGGCAGTACTGGCACCGATTTCTGTTAATTCTTAAGATAGAGCACTGCTGATTTTTGGTGCAGGGCCTGTACTGGATCTTCTGCTGTATGGAGCGGCGAAAGAAGCCCTGGGGATCACAGCTACAATTAGTGTCTCGCTCGGGATCAGAGCTCTCGTCGCTGGAGCAACCGGAGTCGCTGGACTCGCGCCGCCCTTCCAGCATGCTCACCAGCACCGCGTGCCGCTCGCGCAGCTCCGCGCCGCAAGCCATGCCGAATACCATTCACCACAACCGCCACTCACTGACACAAGCACAGTCCGCGTCTCACGCACTGACAACCCGACGTACGCGCTTCGCGCCTAGCCAGTTACGATAGTTGCGCTGCACCGACACGGATGGTGGCCGACGGCGGACTGTGCGGGCGCTGCGGCGCACGGCGCACAGTTACCCGCGCGACCTACTTGCCGGCCGCCGACCCAGCCGAGAAAGTGAGAGTGCCTCGCCCTCCGCGCGCCGCGCCGCCCCGCGCGCGCTCCTAACGGTCCACGCCGCTCTAGAATGCGCCGCTGTCGCTGCACCGGTGCGCCGGATATAGGCCGGGCGCATCCCGGCGGGCGTCGTGGCGCGAGGCCGTTCACCCCGGGTCGTCGACCGCCCGATTGCACAACAGCCACACTCGCTCCCCCTTCGCCCCTGTCGCCCTGCTCGTCGCCCGGGAGCTAGGACTCGGGCAGCTCGGAGCGTCGACCGATTCTACGCCCGGTGACGTCAGCCATGCGTCACGGCCTACCTCAATGCGCGCGCGCTTCTCGCTAGGGGTGCAACGATCTAATTTAATTATTGAATCAATCCAAACCGCGTTACTTAAATACTACTTCGAACAGCAAAAAATAGGATGCAACGAAGTTGTTATAACTATTTTGTACAAGACGTTCGTTATGCACGGTAAAAGTCGAAATTTTAGCCGCCACATTGTTTGTGATGTTGTATTAACAAAGTAACGTTACAAATGATTCGCGGCGGAGGCTGCCGACGGCGCAGGCTGAGAGGCGCTCGATCCGCTGGCCCAATTTCGCGCTGCCATCGATCCATTGTGCGCTGTGCGAGTGGCCCATAATTGGTCGCAACGCGGGCACTGACCGGCCGCGCGGCCGTTGACCCAACGCCACGAAAACAAAACCTTTTTCCGACCGCCCGCAAACTATAACGTATGACAATAACACGTAACATCGTATATTTTATCATATTAATACACATATTACTGCTTCATTACCGAATTGTATTATTGTTACTATTTAGGTGACTTTAAGCGGCTGAGCGTTCGACTTTGAGGACGTTGTGCCAGAAAAATATTTATTATGTTAGAATATTCATCTTGATACGTCAATGACCGCTAAACAATTAACACGGTGACATCGTTTAGTGCTTAAAGCACTAAACGATGTCACAACAATTTTTAGGGATACATTTTTCCAAATAAAAAATATAAATATCTTAGCAAAGTTTGATACGATGATCCTAACCATCTAATAAATGGTAAATTTTTAATAACTAATTTCCCGTAATAGTAATGTAATGTCAGTAATTTTTTTTTATCTTCTATGCAATTAAATAAATTTTCGTTATCACCTTGGCAAATGTAGTATGTAAATAACTTCAAATTCATCAAAAACCTATTTTAGATATGAATAATATTTAAGGTTGGCGTAAATAATAATGTAAATGTAATATAAAATTGTTACAAAGTTTATATTTTAAAATTATAATTGGTCTTTATTCTTCAAATCGCAAAAAGTATATAAATGTTTAATATAAAACCTAGGGTAAAGTCGGGTGTACCTTATAACAGCTCATAAAAGGTAAACAGTAAATATCGACAATAATGACGACTGCGTCAAGCAAATCTAGGTCGCCTCGGTCCCTATCTAGAATATTCGATTGTAACAAAGCGCTATAGAAACGTACCAAATTTTTTTACCATCTAGTTTTTACTGACACACTTTTTGTAAACACAAGTTGTAAACTATAAACACAATTGTGAAAATATACAAATACGTAATAAAATACGATATTAGTTAATTTTTGATAAATTGATCCCAAAATACTCTAACTAAAATTTTGCGTTAGTAAAATTTTGTAACAAAGCCTTAAAACCTGTAGAGGGCTTCAAAATAATTTCTATTTTTGAGTTAATAATAGTCGTGAGGCTAAGGCAATATAATTGACAGCTCGCTGAAGGATCAAAAATAAATAAGTTTATTAATTCTAATCTAAGTGTCGTTTACTTTATAAATAAGGTAAGATAAATTATTTATCTATCTAAGTTATATTTACCACAAATATATTTTTAAATCGTTCGAAAGCGAAAATTATTTTATTTAATAACCGAGGTTACTTTATCAGGCCATTATGTATGTATGTAAACCAGAAAATATAAAAAAATAGTAAAACTTATATATACATAAATTTAAGAATTACGTTAAGCAATTAATAATAAATTCAAATTATTCTTTATTCAAGTGCACAGTAGTTTTGAATCGTCATTTATTTAAAGAAGATACCACTGATTCGGATTGCTCCTACCGAGAAGAACCAGCAAGAAACTCGGCGGATAATCAAGAAAATTAGAATAAGAAAAAGAAAATATATTTTATATCTGTCACACAATTTTTGTGTATGCAAATATATATTTATAACCATTTGTGGTTGTGACACCAGAAGCGGCGGTCTCTAAACGGCTAACGGTCCCGCGGACAATGACTTGCGCCGGCTTAGCCGAAAGCTCGGGATCGCTGACGCACGGGCTTTCCGACGAAGCATCGACCGATGACCGACCTCGACTAACAGTCCACTACGTGCCTGCCGGTGTACAGATGTTTGCCTGATAACACTATGAATCATATCGCTTGTGATTCACTTCCCGTTCGCATATAGCAAATCTATATTTGTAGTCTGCGTAATGCAAATATACGAGTATACTTGTCGTATCAATATAGCATTTCTTTTTTTTTGTCACCAAGACGCCCTAAATAATTGTGATAAAGATTTACAGAGTTTAACCGTTGTTTAATTGGTTAGTTCAAGTAAATTGAGTGGACTAATTCTAACATCCACTCAGCTAGAACTGATTTTAAGGTTTTAACAGACTTCTTCCTGTCCTTATCCCAATCTAAGTGGGGTCGGCTTAACATGTTATAAACATGTTGTCACATGATTTGGCTATGTATTTTACGACCGGCCGCCTGCCTGACATCAACTTACCTTAGTTTTACGACACCTCGGTAAGAAAGTTTAAAGTTTTAGCATACGTGTTTAATAAGTGCATAGCACTTAATATTTTTTCAATCAAGTCATTTTACACTGCAGAATATTTTTTATTAACTACATACTCATATTAGAAATGCGAAATTAAGTCTCTCTGTCTCTTACAGCACAATTAAAGATTTTAAACTGAGATAACGTATAGGATAAAAATTCCTGTTTTTTCTCTTGGGAACAAAGAAAAACATATTACATTTTTGAGAGATACTTAGAATATTACGGTGGCGCTAACGTAACCGCGGTTAGCACTAGACATAAATAAATTTATTTTAGACCAAAAACATACATTATTAAATAAGCTTCATTAATTTTAATTGAAAAATAAAGATTTCTTAATTTTAATTTATTAACTACATATATCTAGAATTGATTCGAAAATGTTTCAATGGCTTTTTCGGCCTTAACCAGACATTTAGAACTTCACCTTAACTCATACTAGAATTGTTATTTAGTTGTCTTCACAAAAGTGTTATTTCCTAGATTTAATTTGGAATGCCTACTGAGTCACAAAAGTGATTCAGGTTTTCTAGAAGCACCTGTTCGCGGTAACAGTCGTATTTATAAAAGTAGGTTTCTGGAATAAACAATGCAATCATTTCAAGTCTAGTAGTACTTAAAATAGCGGTTGTCTGATTTCCGAAATTACAATATTTTCCCGTCCCATAGATATTCCAAAAGTGTTTTAACCATGTGTTTTAATTTTAATATAGGAAACTGTAAAAGATATCATATCCGGTTTAGTAGAATAGACCACCCTCTTTCTTACCGAGGTGTCGTTAAATACGGAATGGTAAGTTAACGTCAGGCATGCGTCCGCTCGTAAAAACGCAGTCAAATCATGTGACAGCATGTTTATAACATGTTGTGCCGACCCCACTTAGAGTGGGATAAGGGCAAGAGGATGATAATGTAAAAGATATTATTATAGACAGTCTTACAAAACTTATTAAATCTACATATATATTGATCAATAATTCATTATAATAGCCGTAATTGTTTTTATAACGTCACTTCTAATACAAAATGCAATGCGTTTCTTAACCGCATTTATCATAAGAAAATATACCGTGGGATGGTCTTATTAAAAATGAACGCGGCGAGATCAATGAACTTTTAAGCTGACAGTTCAAAAAATAATGTGGGTTACGTTCATGTTGCGTACATACATTCGTTGACCGTAAAAGTTCTTACGGCAAGGAGAGGCTGGAACGGCGCGAGGCGAACGCACGGGGTCGTCGACCGCGTGCCCTGCACTGCGGATCGGTGCCGAAAAAATAAGCGACCCACAACGCGAAGTATGTCGGTCACGGTGCGAACAAAGAACGCGCGTAGCGATGATTTACGTATATCGTGCTTTTTGATACAATAACAATAAATTACTCTTTAAATTCCCAAATACATATTTCAAATTAGGAACGCGCTAGGTTTAGAAATCAAATCGAATTACAATGCTATAATCCTCGAATGTACTTAATTTAATGTAAAACTAACATTACATTAAAATACAAACAGAAAATTTGCTATGTAATAACCTAGTATGTATAAAGAATTTATATTTTTTGAGTTTATAGTACAAAGGAATTATATCACCGTTGGGTATATTTAAAGAGACGTTAATTGTTTTCTTGATCTGTAAGAGCTAAAGACCACTATACAATAATATTAATATAGTACCTGTTCATGCGTTGCGTGAACTATCGGAAACGCGATGGGGTACAGTGCGGGACGCAGAGGGGAGCAAGGTGCGGGAGGCGGCGGCGGTCAACGCGGGGAGCGGTGGCAATCAACGCGGGGGGCGACGGTGGTCGACGTGGGGGCGAACGTGATCCCTCTCTTGCCATCGACGCTTCGCCCGAGACACACGCATCTTCTTGTCTCAAATAAATTAATAACTAAGTCCAAAGTAGTATTATTGCTATCGGAGATGGAATAAAGTATCTACAGTCATTCATTGGTCCTTCGACGGAAAAACGAAGATTCGGCAGAGTACTACGGACTGGCATCACCAAATGTGCCACGTGCAAGACAAGAGCAACCAGGTAGTACTACGGGCTGGCATCACCAAATGTGCCACGTGCAAGACAAGAGCAACAGTTAGTACTACGGACTGGCATCACCAAATGTGCCACGTGCAAGACAAGAGCAACCAGTTAGTACTACGGACTGGCATCACCAAATGTGCCACGTGCAAGACAAGAGCGACTACAATTGAAGGAGGAACACGTACAAGGGATATATTGTGAGTTCGTTCCAATTTCCTTATTTTCATTCCATACCAATTTCACAATTTTATTTTTACAAATTGTATTTTTTCCCATATCACATTGACTATTTATTCTTCCTCTATTTGCGTAAATTCATTGGTAATACTTCTCTTTGTAATTTATAGCTAGTGAAGCAGTAAATGATCGTCATTAGTAACTTATACGGCTAGTCGAACCGGTTTCTCGAGCGGCCGACCGGAAAGGTCGTTATTCAATTTTTTTTATATAGCGTCATCCCAAGCGCACTCATTGTTCAATTGTTTTCCCTTAAGCAAATAGCGGTCCATTTTACTTGTATACTGTTGTCACGTTAGTATTTTTTTTTATTATTTTTTTTTTTTGTGTTTATTATGGCTGATAAACTAATCAAAAAACGTAGCTCCATGAAGGCAAAACTCACTCAATTTAATAATTATATAGATGTCCTTGCGAGTTCCAATAGTCTATCGCAATTACAACGTCTCGAGCTACAAAGCCGCTATAATAAAATTGATGCACTATACTCGGAATTCGACGACTTGCAGACTGAGATCGAGGTGCTCGCAGACAAGCCCGACGAAGCCTATGCGACCCGAGCACAATTCGAAGAGCAATACTACACGTTAACCGCCTTAGCTCGCAGTCTACTTTTCCCTGATGATCCGAGGAACGACGTGGCTGCGACGGATTCTGAAGGTACAGCTTTAAGTGGGCCTAAGACAAATTGTATTAATTTACCAAAAATTGATTTGCCCTACTTTGATGGCGGCTATCTGTGTTGGCTGGAGTTTCGAGACACATTTCTGTCACTCATACATGAGAATAGTTCTATTGACAACATTAGTAAATTTCATTATTTACGTGCCGCGCTTAAAGGCACAGCAGCTGAGATTATAAGGAATATTGATTTTAAGAGCGATCAGTATCAATTAGCTTGGGAGCTGCTTTGCAATAGGTACAACAACAGTCGTCTATTAGTAAACAATCACGTACAAGCCTTGTTTAATATCGATCCTATAGCTAAAGAATCTTCTATATCTTTACGCAATCTAATCGATGTCGCTAACAAAAACATACGGGCGCTAAAGACATTAAATGAACCGACTGAATATTGGGATACTCTAATTATATATATGATGTCGACAAAATTAGATATCGTTACAGGAAGACATTGGGAAGAGTATCGAAATACTTTATCGACTCAACCCACTTTGTCACAATTTTGTACATTTATTAGTAATAGAGCTGATTTATTAGAATCATTGCAAGAAAATCATAAACCGTTAGATAGAATACACAAAACCGAAAACTATAAAAACAAAAACTTTTTACTCTCATCTAATAATAAAAATCAGTCGAAACATTTCATAATAAAATGTCCTTTATGTTCTGAAAATCATTTTCTTTATACCTGTAAATCTTTTAGACAATTATCTATTGAGAGTCGCATTAAAAAAGCCCATGAATTTAAACTTTGTATTAATTGCTTGCGTTCAGGTCACAATGAAACAAAGTGTAAATTATCACATTGTAAATATTGCAAATTAAAACATAATACTCTTTTGCACTTAGAAAAACCTGAATATTTCCAAAATCCTATGCCTTCTACATCTAAACAGACTGAAAATGTTGCTCTTTCAGCAAACATTTCATCAGTACAACCTACTACGCGTTCGCATGTTTTACTTTCCACAGCATTGGTGCGAGTGGTTGGGAAAGACGGCAAAAAGTGTGACGCGCGGCTGCTACTCGACAATGGCAGTACAGCTAATTTCATTAGCGAAAATCTTTGCGCTAAGTTGGGTTTGTCCCGTTACGATGCGTTCTCCACGACGGTCACAGGTATTAACAATCAAACTAGTAATAGTACACAGTCTTGTAACCTCAACGTTGAGTCTTTTTACGGTGACTATTCTTTTAATATTGATTGTCTTATTTTACCTGAAATCACCAATCTTCTTCCTTCATCGGCGATAAACATAGATCATATCCCTATACCTACGACAATACGTCTAGCTGACCCTACATTCAACATTCCGTCAGTCATAGACATTTTGGTAGGTGCAGAAGTTTTTTGGAGCATCATACAATGTGCTCACATCAATTTAGGAAAAAATCAACCTAAACTATATGAAAGCAAACTTGGGTGGATAGTAACTGGTTCTATACCTGTCCGGTCGACCCATTCGTCTCATTTTTGTAATTTTACAACTATCATAAAGTGTCCCGATTTAACAAAATTTTGGGAACTTGACAAGATACCTTCAAAATATTCATTGTCTACTGAGGAACGCGCTTGCGAAGAAAGTTTTTTTGCGAACACAAGCCGAACTAATGACGGTCGGTTTACCGTTACAATGCCTCTCAAAATGAGTCCCGATGTTTTAGGTAGTTCATTCGAAATGGCAAAACGTCGTTTTCTTTCATTAGAAAAACGGTTTGAACGCGACCCAGACTTCAAAGAAATGTACATAAACTTTATGACTGAGTATGAAAGCCTAGGTCATATGTCAGAGGATGCAAACTACTCTTCTGGTATAAATTATTTTTTGCCCCATCACGGTGTTATACGCGACACCAGCACAACTACGAAATTACGTACAGTGTTTGATGCGTCGGCAAAAACAACCTCAGGCTTTTCGCTCAATGATATACAAATGGTGGGTCCAGTTGTCCAAAACGACTTATTTTCTATATTATTACGTTTTCGACAACATAAATACGTAGTCACGGGTGACATTGAAAAAATGTATAGAGCTATAGAATTAAATCCTTCGCAACGTTCTTTACAGCGAATAATTTTTCGTAAAAATCCTAAGGAACCCCTTAAAACCATATTTAGCCACGAAATGCTTGGTGAGCCTTGCGGACAATACGTGCAACGAGTCCGTCAAGAATTCTATTCAGCGGGATTTTTACGTCGATGATTTTCTTAGTGGTAACGCCACTATTCCTGGAACGATAGAGCTCTGTAAAGAGGTTATATCTATTTTAGCTACAGCTAAATTTAATTTGCGAAAATGGCAATCAAACAGTCCTGAAATTCTAAAACATCTAAACAATCATGATGAGAAAATCAACAACTCTAACAATATAGTAAATATTTCAGATAATAAAATATTGTCAAAAACGTTAGGTTTATATTGGCTATGCGATTCAGATACTTTATCATTTTCAATAAATATTAGCAGTAACCAGAAAGTCACTAAACGTCATATTCTCTCTATGATTAGTCAAGTTTTTTACCCACTTGGTCTAATTGGGCCATGTATAGTAGACGCAAAAATTATTATGCAGAGCTTATGGCTAAATAAGTGTGGCTGGGATGATGATTTGCCTCAAAATATTGCAAGTCAGTGGCATTCATTTCATAATACACTGACACATCTAAATAATTTAAAAATTCCTCGATGGGTTTCATGCTCACATAATATAAATGAAATTCATGTTTTTACAGATGCCTCCGAAAAGGCTTACGGAGCTTGCATATATATTCGTTCCATCGACAGTTGCGGAATAGTTACCATTACACTCTTGACATCTAAGAGTCGTGTGGCTCCTATTAAGCCCATCACAACCCCAAGGCTAGAATTATGCGGAGCGCTGTTAGGAGCAAGACTGTGTACTAAAGTCCGAGAATCGCTTACGATACCAATAAGTACGTGCCGATTTTGGTGCGATTCAACTATAGTTTTAGGTTGGTTGTCATCGCCTAGCAACCAACTTAAGCCTTTTGTGCGTAACCGAGTTAACGAAATTCAGGAAAGTACCTCTGATTGTTCGTGGAGTTACGTGCCGTCTAAGGAGAACCCAGCCAATCTTATTTCTCGCGGGCTGAAGGCTGATCTAATCAGCACCACCAAACTATGGTGGTCAGGGCCATCATTTTTGTTAAATCACGAAAGCGTTTGGCCAAAAATGCCAAACGATAATATTAATTTAGTTTTACCAGATTTATTATCACATTTTTCAAACCACGATAATATAAAATTACCTGAAAATTCTAATCATAATATAATAAAAAATTTAATAAATAATATGTCCAAATTTATTCGTCTACAAAAGGTCGTTGCTTATGTATTACGTTTTATAAACAATTTAAAAAATATCCAGACCAAAAACTTAGGTTCACTGACTAAAAGCGAATTAGACAGATCATTGATCTGTATTTTACATGCAGCTCAGATCGAAATGTTCCCCGAAGAGTACAGCATACTAAAGTCTAAAAGTTTACTGCCACGTAAGAATAGATTGATTTCATTAACTCCATTTTTGGATCGCGATGGACTTGTTCGAGTTGGTGGCAGACTTGATAACTCCCCATATGATTATAACATTAAACATCCTATATTACTTTGTTCCAAACATCGTTTAACGAAATTATTATTCGATATGTTTCATAAAAAGCTTTTACATGCTGGACCTCAATTACTGTTAGCGAATATTAGATTGAATTATTGGCCTTTAGGTGCCAGAAATCTGGCTAAATCAGTGGTTAAAAATTGTATAACTTGTTTTAGACATAAAGCTGAGTGTACACAACCAATTATGGGTCAGTTACCGTCCTCTAGAAGCACGCTCGAATATCCTTTTGTTAATAGTAGCGTGGACTACGCTGGACCAGTACTGATAGCCGACAGAAAGGGTAGGGGTTGCAAATTGATTAAATCCTATCTGTGTATTTTTGTTTGTCTAGCCACGAAAGCTGTGCATTTGGAACTCGTCACAAGTTTAACTAAAGAAGCTTACATGGCGGCTCTAAACAGATTTATTGCCCGTCGTGGTAAGCCACGTACAATTTTGTCCGACAACGGAACAAATTTCGTAGGAGCTTGTAACGATTTAAACAGTTTTTTACAGACGCCCGATATTATTTCGAGTATAGCGCAAGAGGGCATCGAATTTAATTTTACGCCACCTTATTCACCCCATTTTAATGGAATAGCAGAAGCCGCTGTGCGGTCTACTAAACATCATTTGACGCGTCTTTTACATCGTACAAACTTCACGTACGAAGAGTTGTATACTTGCCTTACGCAAATAGAGTCCATCTTAAACTCCCGACCTCTTACCCCGTTATCTTCCGATCCTCACGATTTTGCTGCCTTAACTCCAGCTCATTTTTTAATTGGACGACCACTAATATCTGTTCCTCATCCACAGTTAGCAGATATTAAAATTAACCGTTTGCAACGGTTCCAAAAAATCGAACAGGTGAAACAGCACTTCTGGAACAGATTCCACCTGGAATACATCCATTTGCTCCAGCAGAAGACAAAGTGGTCTACAACTTCTGGTACCATAACACCAGGGGCTCTCGTCTTGGTCAAAGACAAGGCGCTTCCACCTTTGTTGTGGTTACTTGGGCGCATAGTGCAGGTGTTTCCGGGACAAGACGGCGTGACGAGGGTAGCAGACGTGAAGACCAAGAGAGGAACAGTGAGGCGCGCATTCAACAACATTTGCCCGCTTCCTCTTTGAAGCTAGAGCTTCAACCCGGGGAGCTTGTTCATGCGTTGCGTGAACTATCGGAAACGCGATGGGGTACAGTGCGGGACGCAGAGGGGAGCAAGGTGCGGGAGGCGGCGGCGGTCAACGCGGGGAGCGGTGGCAATCAACGCGGGGGGCGACGGTGGTCGACGTGGGGGCGAACGTGATCCCTCTCTTGCCATCGACGCTTCGCCCGAGACACACGCATCTTCTTGTCTCAAATAAATTAATAACTAAGTCCAAAGTAGTATTATTGCTATCGGAGATGGAATAAAGTATCTACAGTAATTGTGAAATTATAAACCGTGTAGTAATAAACAAGGGTTCGTTGACATCAGTGTGCGTACGGAGCGACCCGTTCATAGTAGACCGTAAAAACCATTCATTCAAGTTTTCGTTTGAAGCGAAACATGTGAAACGAATTGCCAGCTCGAGCGCACAGCGCCATCTCGAGGCGAGTAGTTGAACTACAGCGTAATGTTTTATATTTGAGTTACTAGTTGGCGCTAGCACCACATCCATCTTTTGAAATGTATATACGTAATAACTTTTTTTTTAATAAGTTACTCAAAATTTTGCTACTTCGTCACAAGTTTAAATTTCCACAAATAATAGATTTCGTAATATAAAAGTATGTTATTAAACTTAATTCCATTCTTAGAAACAAAAAGGGCTCTAGGCATTCATTATATTTATCAACCTTATTATAAAAATTGCCAAAACATTTTAGGTAATGACAGATTTAATATAAAAGATCCACAATAATCCAAACTGACGAGGTCGTAGGATACTTTGTCCTGAGGTCTGACGCGCCGACCGCCGATCAAACTTGTAACATTGAAACCGGTTATTGTACACTTGCACTTCTATTGTCGTCTTCCTTGCATCGCTTTCACGCTCATAATATACGACCTTAAGCCGGCAATCACAGACGTCTCGTAGGGGATTAAAAATACGATTTAAATTAACTAGTCATTTTCATAACTTATGGATTAATGTAAACAAAAATGCAGCGGTTAATTGAATTGAAATTTAATAAAAGATATTATTAAGTTGTTGCAAATATGACAAATAAAATCTAATGTAACAAGACTGCAACCACTTAGTTATTAATTTACGGTTTGGGAATTACCGAAACTCATTTTAAAATATATTATATTTAGTGATAAGGATAATTAGTAACTGCGTATTGTTAACATGTGCGCATAAAAATTTAAAAATTACGTTTTACGCATCAAGTTTATGTACAAATAAAGTAAATTAAGTTTATATTTTGTTTGTTTTTTCTAATAATTATATCTAAAAAGTTTATTTTTATTTAATTTATTAGTTATACTTTTCCTGCCGATTGCTTATAAATAAGTCCTTAATTTTTATAAGTGCTTTACTTCAGACAATATAAGAGCTCTTTATTAAACTTTTACAGGAAGTAGCAGAGCAGTGGCTCTCAGATAAAAGATCAAGTGGGATAAATTGTATGCGGGCATCTGTTACCCGGTTAAACAAGAAACATTATACACTTATATAAGTCGAAACATCATAAAAGTAATAGCAGAAAGTTATTACAAACGTGTTGATATGCACAACCATCACTTATAGGTGGCTTAATTAATATAAATATACATACACATTTTAATATTAAAAATATGTTTGTTTAAGTCATATTAAGGTTTTGTAAGGTATCAAAAATACTTCCTAATATAATTGTTCTATGCCTTTATAATATATTGGTAAGAGTATTGCAACATTTTTTATTGAAGTATTTTTAAACAGTAAATTATCTTTATAAAATTAAGATGATATTTACGATTTTTAAATTGTTATAATATCAAGTATGGCCTTATCATATTATGCATAATATTAAAAAAAACTTAAGACGCTGTAAAGCTCGTAACGCCATCTATCGTGCTATAGAGTAACAATGTTAACTTGTGTACAAAATTTTTCTTTTTACTTTTTGTATTCTACATAAAAAGATCCGTCGTACACTTATTTTCAATCTAAAATTTTAGTTTTAAATAATTTGTTGCAACAAGTGTTACAAAGCATTATAATATGTTACTATAATATATTATTAAAGGCTTGAGATTTGAATGGTTATTCAATCTAATATGAATGTGCCACAATACAGTAATTTAAAAAGTTACGACATAAATGTGTAATATGTAACTACATTATAATTAAGTGACAAAGATGTGACATTTTTATCTTCAATGTCTCAGATGTTGTCTATGAGTCAGAAACGTAACGTTCAGTACATTAATATTATAAATATACAGGAAGCCGTTTAACCTTATCTTTATTTGTGCTGACCTCGACCCCGGGGCACGAAATATAAAAGAATTTGTCTATTATGAAACAGTTCTTAAAGACGGGCCGTTCCCGTGTGATTGTTCCGCAGGTAACAAAAATAAAATAGAATTAGGGCAAAGGGACTACCCGAATAGCCGAGGCCGACAGGTACCTAAGGACCCCGTCGACCTCTATATCAATTTAAACCATTTTTGTACCGGTTTCTGATAACTTTTTAACCCTCACACGTTGTATTTGATGGGAATTAAAATATATTTCCTTTGTCGTAAACATGTTACTACTTCAAGTCTTACTAATTTGTTGTAACTATGACAACTTTGAGTCATATTTATAAAAAATCGTAGCTATCCTATATTTACACTTAGAAGTAAAAAGGCGCAACAAAAGGAAAACCAATAACTGTATAATTACTATCAGGACGAGAATATAAAATCCTTGAGGAATTAAAACATATAATTTTTGTCCGATAATAATATTATAAGTCCGAACGTCTGTCCGTCTATAACGTAAACAATAATCTTCTAAATCTTCCATAAACAAACCGCTAGACTTAGAGCAATATTGATAAAAAGTTGGTACGATACAAGCTTATATAACTTGATGATGCTTTGAAGCATGGAAATCAAAAAATTTAGGATAACACATATACTAAATAATTAGGGGTAAGCTAAATTTATCACATCTTACATTAAATATTAACAACGTGGCTAAGAAGAATGATCTGTAGAAAACAACAAACAAGCGAAAACGAAACGAAAGATTCGAAAGAGAATGTACGGTTGTGTCACAATATTTTCATATTAATGCGTTGTCTAAACTATTTGTGATAGAAATTAAGTGAAAGAACCTCGCCGTGTAGTATCCGGTTGAGTAGAATAGACCAACCAATTAAGGTGGTGTCGTAAAAGGCAAGCTAACGTCATGCAGGCGGCCCGTAGTAAAATACCTAACCAAATAATGAAACATGTTTATAAAATGTTTTGCCCACTTATAGTGGGATAAGGGCAGGGGAAAGAAAGATTAAATGAAAGAAACATTGCTGCCTGTGAATAATTTTAAGTCCCATCGGTTACTAAAACTACAGGAACAAAATCCTGCTAACATTATAAATGCGAAAGTTTGTGAGTATGGATGTATATTTGTTACTCTTTTACGGCTAATCCGCTGAACCAATATCGATGAAATTTGGCACAATTATTCCTTATACACTTGGGTAACATATAGGCAATAGAAATTCTGTTAATTATACAGGAATACCTATGGCTCTGAATCTTGGTCGCTGACTATGGGCCTCATAAGAAAGCTCAGAGTCGCTCAGCGGGCGATGGAGCGAGCTATGCTCGGAGTTTCTCTACGTGATCAAATCAGAAATGAGGAGATCCGTAGAAGAACCAGAGTCACCGACATTGCTCAGCGGGTCGCGAAGCTGAAGTGGCGATGGGCGGGGCACATAGTGCGGAGAACCGATGGACGTTGGGGTCTCAAAGTGTTGGAATGGCGACCCCGCACCGGAAAGCGCAGTGTTGGAAGACCCCCTACTAGATGGACAGACGACCTTAAAAGGGTCGCGGGGAGCCGCTGGATACAAGCGGCACAAAATCGTGTGTTCTGGAGATCCCATGAAGAGGCCTTTGTCCAGCAGTGGACGTCCATCGGTTGAAGAAGAAGAAGATACAGGAATAGGATGACATTGAGCGCCACCTATTATCAACCTATCACGCGAGAACAGTCCACGCGAACGAAGTTGCGGGTAAAAGCTAGTATATATTATAGACGACGAAAACGAACACGCAAAGAATTCGAATGTTTATACATCAAAAATATCACGGCCGAGCTTTGTTATCTCTGTCCGTAGAGATTGTCTTCCGTATGTCGCGAGTCGCGACCTTGCTGTTCAAACTCTAGGACATTGAAACACTTCCAGCTGGCTTTACAAGTGCCAGCTAAATATACAATTATAGACTGATAGCGTGTAAACCTATAAAACTGTACATTGCTAACTAACTGACTCACCGGGACGCACTGACTGATGCGCAGAAAAAAAAACCGTCTCTCCAAAAACAAAGAGAAGAGGCCTATTCTCAGCAGTGGGATAGTAACAGGCCGCTACTTACTTACTTTACTATATGAATATTTACGGTGAAAGTAAAGGTTATTTTATTAATTACTCTTTTATTAATTTTACTAATTAGCGATCATCAAAATAAAAACCTATTAGAGAAGTTGCCCTCTAGATAAAATTCAAGGATATTGTCTTCGTTATGATTATAATAATACTACATTATCGATGTAATTTAACGACGATAGCGGAATGGTTAGAGTAACGGACTTGCGACCGAGATGTCGTGGGTTCGAAAACCGGCCATTATACTACCGACGTGAACCCACTCCTAACACAAGCATGGCTTAGCTTTAGGGGCTAACAAGTTTACTAATAATTTGTAACCCAAACCGTTTAAAAAAAATTAAGTTAAACGTGATAGTGATTTATTAAAAATTAAATCCTTAATTAATGCTTGGCGTGGCATTTTTTTCCTGGTATTCCTATATTACGTGTATGTTCATCCGCTTAGGACGCTCCGTACGCTTTCCTAAACGTTTTACAAACAATACATTCAGAGTTAATCTGTCTGTGTTTTTTTACAGAAATATAACACTACATATACATTATTATTTATAAAATACTTCCTTGTCTGTAAATGGGTGACCAAAATTTTCAATACATTTTTAGTTTCATGTACCTACTGATAGTGAAATTCAAAAATCATTCAAGGATATTGTGGTCTGGCACTAACGTTCTCTAACATACTAGCATTGAAATACGATAAAACGAGCGATAGACCAATGTAAGCTACTTACATCTACGCCTATGTAACGCAATGTGAACAGCGCAGTTATGGTGATGGTATTTAATAAAGGTAGATACGGAGGTGTTGGCAGTTATGGTGATAGTATTTTTTTAAACATAGATAATACAGCGGTGTTTCGGTGAGAATGCTGGATGGGACAGTTGAGTTGTCGAAGTAAAGAGAAAAAAGTTATTACCTTGCAGCCCTCACAAGAATGTACTCCGTAATGGAATCCACTGGCCTTATCTCCGCATACACGGCAAAGCACAGTTGTACCATCGAATTCTGCAACAACAGAAATCACAATAAGACATAATTTTAAATATATTATATATTAAAGTAAATATAGTATATATAATAATAAAGAAAATATACACGTACGGGCACTCGTGATAGCAGTCTAATTACTTGTTATATGTTATTTTTATTTTATTCATTTGACATATTATGTCATTATTTCTAAGTATGACATTTTAGGCAATTATTATCTTTAATTTTAAAATGTAAAAGGCGACTAAGGTAAATTGACCAACCGTGTGGTATCGAGGTGTCGTAAAAACGACTAAGGTAAGCTAACGTCAAGCAGGCGGCCGGTCGTAAAAACGCAGTCAAATCATGTTACAACATGTTTATAACATGTTGTGCCGACCCCACTTAGAGTGGGATAAGGGCAAGAGGATATATAATATTATATTTAATATTTTATGACTTATAGGATAATTTATAGTTTAAAATTTTTTTTGACATGTATTTTCAGAAAGAACTAACAAAAAATAAAAACAATGCTGAATACGTCTGTAATTGATAATTATATTGGAACTAGAATTAATATAAGGATTTATTGTTAATATATCTATAATATATCGTTGGTGCATCAAATAAATAAATTTTATGCAATGAAAATCGTTAGCGAACACCAAATATCCAGAATTTGAAGCATTAGATATAGGTATTCGCAATGTTTCGCACGTGACCTGCGATAATAAGGTGACCTTGCCTCACCTTTGATAGCATTAGGTATGTAAATGTTTTCGATTGCAATTTTTGCCATAAGCAAAATAACAATACGCGATACGGAAAAACAATATTTGTAATTCGTGATCTATAAAAGTAAGTTATTAAGAATGCTAAAACATCAAATTGTTTGTCGAATTTTATTGGTTGCTTTTTTCTATCGACACAAACAAATCCGATATTATGTAATTTAATATATAAAGACAAATTGTTGAAATAAACAAATGTGGCACTTATTTATTTCAAAGTTCAATGTACGTATTATACGCCGTGTGGTATCCGGCTGAATAGAATAGTACCACCCTCTTTTCTTACCGAGGTGTCGTAAAAGGCGACTAAGGTAAGTCGACCCGCCGTGTGGTATCTGGCTGAGTAGAATAGACCACCCTCATGTCTTACCGAGGAGTCGTAAAAGGCAACTAAGGTAAGTTGACTCACCGTGTGGTATCCCGTTAAGTAGAATAGACCACCCTCTTTCTTATCGAGGTGTCGTAAAATACGACTAAGATAAGTTGACGTCAGGTTTGTTTATGACTTATTGTGCCGACCCCACTTAGAGTGGGATAAGGGCAGGAAGATGATGAATGTACGTATTAATTAGTAAATTGTATTTAAGTTACGACTGAATAAAATCATTGACCTAGTTTTATATCTACAATATTTTGTTTTTAAAACAAATGCACGCGAAACAAATATATAGTAAAGTATTTTGTTGACTTCCTTCAAACAAATCTCTCATACGAGACATATTACGCAAGTTACATTCATACTATCAGTCGCTAATAAACCAAATGACGCAAGCGCATCGTGTTGCGTGCTTTGGTGACACTGAATAGTTATTTTAGAAAGCGCTAACTCTCCACTGCACTTGAGGGAAGTCGTTGACCCTTTCATTTGAGACAACATTCACATTCTAGTAATTTCTATTCGGCTACACGTATTACGTTTTTTATCTGTATTTTTATTGATATAAACATTCTACATACGACTCGTATTTGGTATTGAAAATCTAAACAATTCTTTAATGAATAATTATAAAATGTATTAAGCAGTCAATGTCTAATGACCGAATCGATTTGTTATTAGGGCAGTGATAGATAACGTAACGGATGGAAGCAATGAACTATTCCAATATGACGTTATGTCGTAATAGGTATGTGAAGAATAGGACGAAGGCAGCGCGGGAATCGGATTGGGAAACAGGTTCGTTCGGTTCCCCCGACTGCTCTCACTTTCCCTTTACGTTTGTTTATTTGTTAAGGGAGCGTACCGGCCTTCAGGAAGGAACTTTCTATTTCTGGCGTCAACCACTCGCCTCGGGTCGATGTTCGGCGCAATCGCTTTCTATGGTGTTACTTTCTTTTTTTAGTGGCGATAAACAGCTGCCCTCAACGCAACAGCGTCAGTCACTGTTTACGACTAATTGTACAACGATAAAATACAGAGAAAACTATGAAAGATGATTCGATTGTGAGCGAATCATAAATGTGCATTAATTTCTCTTCGTGATGCAACTTGAATGTTTTTCTGTAGAGCGCATGTGAGAGTCGCTCGTTCGTTACGTCAATTAAAGAGGCGAGGAAAGTGCGCTAGAAAGTGTTGGCTACACGTAACACGCTAGGCGAAGGCGGCGATCACCCAGCCGTGTGGATCGAGACACAGGACCGACCGCTAACAAACTGTGTCAGGGCGATGTTTATAAATAATTAGACCATCCTCCGACACTACGAAATCATCAACACGTACGTGCTATACTTCCTACATTAGTAGCACGTTTGTTGTAGTAGTTCCCTGCATTAATTGTTTACTAAGATTAAAAATCAGTTTTAACTTGCCATGTTTAACATATTTTAGCACGTTTGTTTGGTAAAAATATACAGTAAATAGACATGTTCGAATGCAATAAGGTCGAATACAGATAAACATTTCCTTAAAGGTTATAAAATTTTGCACATCAAAGAGAGGATGGTTTTATAATCAAATGAACAATAACAATAGAAATATACCACCACACAATGTATTGTGTTATATCTGAAAGATCTCACACCTCAAACACCATGTTAATAGAAACATGTCGTTATAAGTTTTAGTTAGTTCACGTCCATTTAAGAATAATTATATTAAGAGAAATAATAAAAATGTAAACTACTAAATCTCATCATCAGTATGTTATGAAACAAAGTATCTCGCCAAGCCTGTCTGACTGTTCGCGTTAAACTCAAGAACTTTTGAACGGATTTCTATGCTGTTTTTACTAATACATATACTGTTATTCATGAGGGAGGTAAGACCTACCACGCTGCTCCATTGCGGATTGGTAGGTTACAATTAAGCCGCGAATTTTCTAGAGATATACAGGTATCATCATAATGTTTTTCTTCAATGAAAAGCGTGTAATATATCCTTATTAATTTAAACACATTGGCTACTTTAACCTTTTCAAGCCATACATTGTAATCCGTAATATCATATAATTTAAGTTATTTCTTAGCAGTTATTGTAAGATTCAAAATTAAATTTGGATCTCATTTAAGACATAATATACTAACTCAGGCAAAGTCAGGGCGAATCGCTAGTTTATTTTACTCGTAATAGTTAGGTGGAATGAACTAGTGAAACGAGAACCGAGAGAAAAGTAAAAGTGGTGGCTACAGAGCGGAAGCTGGCATAGAATTGAACACGGTTGGTTCGACTAATTGGATTTAGTAATATTTTTTACTTATATGTGTGATATAAGAACATAAGCTAAAATTTTAGAATAATTTGACTGGCCCGTTGGCGCAGTGGGTAGTGGCATGAGTCGCGGGTTCGATACCCGCCAGAGGCCATGAATATGTTGGTCTTCGAGTCTGGATGTCTATTTGAATAAGTATGTATTTAAAAATTATATATGTATATATTAACCAGTTGTCTGTCTACCATAACACAAGTATTAAGTTACTTTGGGGCCGGACAACCGTGTGTGTAAGAGTCCCATATATTTATTTATTAATTCACAACGATGCGTGTAGTGTATTTTTTAACAAATGTTTAGACCCCTTCAGATACAATAAAGGAACTAAACATCATTAATGAAATGTTACGTCTTACGGGAGAAAGGATATTCAATCCCAAAGCGGAACGATTAAATCTATTGTTGTTAACAATTTTAACTGTAAAAGTAATCAATAAAAAGCGATAACATCATTAGGAATCGATCGCAAATCTATAGAGGGCCCACGAAATCCCATAGGTATCGGACCCCATCGATTCGCACAGGGGGCGAAACATTATGTGAAGTACTTTGCGATTTGCACAATAAAATTTTAATTGTTTTCGTCAAGCCCTTAGTAGAAATTCAACAATCAATCAATCAATCTTTCGTTCTATTACATCCATCTAAAGCTATATTGTATAATACTTTACCCTTTCGATTGAAACATTTGACAGAAATATTATAAATGATGTTGATTAAACATGTGTAACATTACATAGAAATTAACGGTTAAAATTATTATTATTACAAAATTAAAATATACGCAAACTGTTATTTTTTACGTATTTTCGCGCTTGTCATGGCGTTTTTTTAAAAATATTTTACGTTAAAGCTTTTAATTTTATTTTATGTTGGCCACAATATTATTACCCAATATATCAGGGTGTAAATAAGTGGATCTAACGTGTCGTGCGTATTAGGTCCATACTAATATTATAAATGAGAAAGTCTGTCTGTAACGCCTTCCTGACTAATCCACTATTGATAAAATTTAGTACAATTAAAGCTTATATACCGGGCTAACATACATATAGCAGAATTAATTCCAATTTATTTCGGGAACTGGAAAAACAGAACATAACACAAAATATGTTAAATTTAAAGTTGGCATGAACGAAGTCTTGTTTTTAAATAGTAATGTATATATTTATAATTTATTTCTCTGAAATTTATAAATTTGAAAATCTGATGGCTAGATTAAGACAATTATTTCAAGTAAAATACTGAGTAGAAATGATACATTAAATCATTAAAGATTGTCTTCCAATTGTAAAGCTATGATTATTAATTTTCCTTAACATTAATCTAGTCAGACATATTTTTAAAATCGTTACTACGCTGGAGCTTTTAAGTTGGCGAGATTAAGTAAAACTATCTTTAAATAGAAGAAACAAATGTACTATAAATATTGACTAGATAATTGGATTGACCATGAGATCAATTCAGTGATTGAAGCAGAATAGAAACCATATTTTAAATTAACTTACATGTTTTATATCATACGACCTTGAATGATAACAAAAATAACAAGGATGCTTGAGAGTGAAAGTTTTGAGTGATCATCGTCGGCAAAAGCTGATATACAATAGCTTCTTATATTTCTTTTCTAAGATTTGTATCAAATAAATTCATTTTAAGTTATACCATAAATATTTTTCTACATTGATGACATCAGAAAAAATATGAAATGTACAATATTTATAATTTTAAATAAATAAATAATAATGTATGACTTAGTAATAATAAAGTTAAAAGTTTCGTGGTTTTCAATTAAGGGCTTAAATAATGAAATGTAATTTTTTTTGATGATATTAATAATTGTTAGTTAATATCATTAAAAGGTTTAAAAAAAAATATTCTCCTTTATGGCATTATTTTAATCATACAATTTAAAATAAAATTAATTTATAAAGAGTTACAGCAGTGAAAAAATTTCATTATAAAAATCGCTTTAATATAGACGGAAAAAAAATGTTCTTAGTACAATATTATCTAATATTAAGTTTGGTTTTCTTGGCAGAAGTTAAATGTAAACAAACAAACGCCACGCCATTAAGACGGGTCCTACCTATATGCAGCTCTGGTTCTCGTTCCTTGTGCGCCGAACTCATTATGGTATCTGCTGGAGGCGGCGCATCATAGCGCCCATAGCTACTGTCAGGAGACATCACTGAGTCATATGATATAAACTAAACAACAATAATAATAGTCCCTTCACACTATACACTACACGATAGCCACATTTAGGCCCCACAACTCTTCAAACATATGTCCTGGGCACAGTATCGAGGAATATATGGGGCAGGAGTGCATAAGCCTGAACGCGCGCTCCGCACTTCGCGAAGGATGAAGGTCGCGTCTTGGTAAAACTGCCGCTACACGCGTCGCGTGCGTCTCACTCGAGCTCGAAAGACGAACTGAGCTCGGGTAGCGCGCACTTCTGTTCGTAGCCGCGCGAGTCTCCCCTTAAGAGTGAAAGTCTGCAAAATGATCAGCGCTCCGTGCGATACAATCGCTTCGACTGCGTGCTGGACTACGCCGAGCGAATATCACCTCTATCGATACTCGAAGCCCGCCAGTGTATGTTTCGGAACGAGCCTCGGCGCGCTTCGAACTCCGGTCTCCGAGGTCATTGCCGCGTTGTCGATGGACCAATCACGAGCGCGCGTAGACGTGCGCGGCGAGCCATTGGAGGGTCCGAGGCCCCTCGTCCCGCGGCCCTCGCCGCGCGCTCGAGTTCGAAGACCTGAACCTTGCGGGCGCACCGCGGCCAAGGTCGCGCGAGAGCGGTGCGGACTGAGACCAGAGCCGAACGTTCGAGAGGGACGCAGCTGCTGTCGTGCTGGTTGCGTCACACTACTAAAATATTTTTGGTGATGGAACGCGAGTGAACTTGAACACGAAATCGAACTAATGGATGGCGAGTGCTGTGTAGGTCGCCGCGTGACGGAGTGACCCCTCTCGGCCCGCTTGCCTGCTTGCCTCATAGCCTAGCACTGCACTAATTTCCGGGTATTCCTTCAAGCTACTACACTTAAGAATTTCAATGACCAAGTCGAAATATTTTCCTAAATTTTACTACTTTAGTCGGAAGCATAATCTTGAGACCACGTAACCTATATAGTTAATGATTGTATATTATAAAAAAACTAATACAATAGCCTATTACTGTTCTACTGCATAACAAAGGCCCGTCAATTTCATCGAAGGATATGGAGTCTACACCCACTATGCTGTTTCGATATGGATTGGCAGTCTACCAACATATTTACCAGGGATATGCATGTTTTATCGAGATGTATTTCTTCACCATAAAGCATATAATTAATTCTATACTTCAATGAAACATATTGAAATTTGCAAACATCAAATTAAAACTGCCTGGGTTTCAGTCCCGCTTGATAAAAATCACGCACTCTTGTAGTTATACCATCACAGCTTAATAATGAGTTCAACATGCTTATTTGATATATATTTGTTGTTTACAATAAAAACACATTTATTTAATGAAGCCTGCGTGTAAAGTAAAAAAAAGTATGTGTTATTAGTATAGTTATAACGGCTTCGAATTTTTACAAGTTCTATTTATAGGTAATAAGTAAGAAGTATGAAATCGTACACTTCATAGTACACTACTTTTGTCAGCCTTATTATTATATAGATCACTAGAAAATACATGAACAAAGTGACTTATGTAATACCCCGACCCATTTAGCATTATTACTGAATGTATATCTGTAATAATTAAAAGTCTAATACAATTTTAAAAGAATGATCTTATTCAAAAAAAGTCCGTTAAACGTGCCAAAACAAACGAAAATAATGACGTCAGCTTAATGTTAGAACGTATGTGCTTATTGATAAACAAGTTTCTATAACAGATAGGTACATAAATGATTTAATTTTATATAACATCCCCGGTAACACGTATCAAAGTGATTTGAACCGTGTCGCTATAGACAAAATATCGTTATCGGCTTAATGGTTAGAGTTATTTATGTGAGATAAAGACGAGCGGCGGTGGGCGGCGGAGCGGGTGAACGACCTGGAAATTTTGGCGCAGCCCGGTCAAGGCCACCTCCCGCGCAGGCGCTTTGCGACACTCGCAACAGAACACTGCTTTTAAAATTTTGTTTCAATTTCACCGAGCTTCAATAAAAATCGTTCACTTAATAAATCTAGAAAGCAAAAGTAATGAGAATATTATTTTGCTATAATCCGCGATAAACGGCAAAATATAGCAAAATAATATTTCTATTACTTTTGTATTATGGACCTCCGCAAAGTAACGCCTAATTCTATAAATCTAGAAAGGTCATTTGGGATTTTTTTTTAAATAGTTTCTAGCAAATCAACGCCGTGTGGTATCCGGCTGAATAGAATAGTACCACCCTCATTTCTACCGAGGTGTCGTGAAAGGCGACTAAGGTAAGTCGACCCGCCGTGTGGTATCCGGCTGAATAGTACCATCCTCTTTTCTTACTGAGGTGTCGTAAAAGGCGACTAAGGTAAGTTGACTCACCGTGTGGTATCCGGTTAAGTAAAATAGATCACCCTCTTTCTTATCGATGTGTCGTAAAATACAACTAAGATAAGTTGACGTCAGGCAGGTGGCCGGTCGTAAAATACGTAGCCAAATCATGTGAGAACATGTTTATAACATGTTGTGCCGACCCCACTTAGAGTGGGATAATGGCAAGAAGAATTTTTTTTTTTAATCGTTTCTAGCAAATCATATCTTTTTGTTTGTCATATGTAATGGCGATCGACGCCAGAAAGCCGCAGAGAGAACTTTTAGTTTGGACAAAGAATTAATTAAATACCAGGTCAAAGGAAATCGTTGACCTAAGGAAAAATAAGGGCGTAATCAGGTGGCTAAATGCGCTCTCCCAGGCCCGAAAACAAAGTATATAGCACAACGACTCAATTACCAATGAAATATACCTTATGGACTGATCCTATTATCTGATAACGCAGTCACAAATAGCCTATACCGTTTTTACATAGATATAATATTGTACTATGTGATATGTAAGACAGTTTTAACTGTTATTAGAATTTATTTATTGTACGTTGTATGATAAACAATCGTTTTCATACATAAAAAAAAAATACTTATATTGTTAATGTGCATCTAACTATATAATGTTAGATCGTTTTATTATTTTTAGTATTTTCTACAATTAAATCCGGGATACAGGATAAAAATTTGTCTTTCCTTTGGGAACAGAAGAAATTAATAGTGTTTAAATTGAGATTATTTTAACGCCTCGTAAATTGCGCGGGCACAGCTAGTATCCTATATATGTGAAAAGGAATACCGCTATTTCGGAAATACATTACGCATTTTGAAAGATTGAAATTTAGACATAAGAGGACAAATTTCAAAAAGGACACACAGAACCACTGGATCTTAAGCTCGTATGAACTACGGAAGTTCTAGGACCTTTTTCCAATAGAGTTATTTACTCAGTCGAAGAAAAAGGAAAATTTATGAATGAATAAAAGTACTTACAGTGATGTTGATCTCTTACTTATTTGTACGTTTCCTAATTAACTTACAGGACCTCCCATTATTTTATAATGACTTCTTACCACAGTTAATTACATTCATAAATCCAGACATGAATAAGAATTAAATGGAAAATATGTTTATCCCTAAATTTTTTGTTAAGTAGGTTATTAATTTTTGATATACATACAACCATTTTGATCAAAATAGACTTTTTTAAATTTATAATCACACAGCTGAGCTCTTATTTATATAAAAGTAATGACAGATGTATAAAATTAACTAAAAATTTTACAAAATATAAAGGGTTGCGCGGCATCTGATTGAAAGGAAAACCTACCTGAGGGTTTTATTTACAGTTTTTGCTGATATTATTTCGCTTCAATACTTTTTTCTTTCAACGTTGCACAAAAGGGATATTTTTTTGACGTTTTGCAAATATCCTCCCACGTGATGGTTTGATGTGTTAAAAGGAAACAAGTTTTTTGGTTTCATAAAAAACAATGTAGCAATTTTTTTTAATTCAACCGGTAAGAGAAACTCTAAATAAGTACGTTGATTCAGTTTTTAGCTGACGATGAAAATAAACTTTATTATGAGTGTATTACAAAAAGCACTATATCTTTAAGCTTGATAATATGAATTGCGATGCCCTTATCGACTTGAGCGTGGAGTCTATCTCCTGATGATGCTTCGCTTGCGGGGCGAAACGATTGTTGCGTTTGTGTAGTAAATGTGTGTAGTGCATGTGTATTGTGACGGTGGTGGAGGTTTATGCATATGTTTTTAAGAATCCTGCATGTATCGGGTATGAAAACTCTACATTTAGCATTATGTATATTTTCTATTTACTTTATTTATTATTACTTTTGTCTGATAATATGAATTGAAATTACACTAACGAATTCGCATATTCCTTGATTCACTGAATGTGAGAAATTTCGTAGTATATCCTAGCTTTTCTAGTTTTCTGTGGTTAAAATTCATCTTTGAACGCCTATCAATTCATACATTCAAATAGCAGATACATCAGAATCAGTTTATATCAGTGACTTCACAGTGACACCATTCCTTTTACACGAAATTGTTAGCGAAGTCGAGTTTTAATTTCCGTAGGTCTGTGATTTTTCGCCACACAACAGCTTTTTATTTCATTTATGCATGAAATTTAAAAAAATATATTAAATAGCTTTTTTTAAGAAGTTTCGTTTGTGGCATGCTACTGTCAAACTACTAACAAAGGTATTCTGCCCAACGATACAATGCGATGCGATTGACGAGAAGATATGGTTTTATACTAGATACATTGTCTTTTTATTATTTGATTGATATATATAGAAAAGACAGAGGCCAAGCAATATACCAGGTTCTTTAAATAAAACATGTTTTAAAGATGTCCATAAAACAAAAACAAACAATATAACAACAAAACCATATGTGCGCTACGAATTTGTGAAAGTGAAATGGGTGTCCAAATTTTTTTACTTCCTTCCGTTGCCTGTAGTTTTTAATATCGGGACGCGAATATCAAATTACATGGTTGATTGTAAAATGCATTTTTTAAAATATAAATTTAAGCTTTATTGTCAGTTTCATAAAGCTTATGTTGGCTTATCTTGTGGCTGCACTCAAATATAAAAAGTCAGCCTGGTGTCAGTCGGTAGCCACATGTATTAGAGGCATTGTTCGTTATGACCGCAGCCATGCACGATGGGGCACGATTTACTTTTAACGATCTCGATAGATCGGACTGGTTTTTTCGCAATAAAAAAGTAAGCAGACTACCATATTGTATGCAATTTATGGTTTCCGTTTTTTCTATATCCGGATTAAAATTGAAAGCTTTCTTTTGACATTATTAATGCTTAAATTAGTTGAGCTTAAACCTCAATAGGTTATGGGGCTATTTGCTTACCCAAAATTAAGAGTCATTTCGAATACTTTGAAAATCGCAATATCGCACATACATATAATAACTAAGCCACGGCCACATTGTTTTTTATAATTGAGACATTACATAAGGTGCCCTATATGAAGAATAAAGTCACATTTCCCATATATGGGAGATGTTACATTGTTCTTTGGATATGACGAAGTTATACCAGTAAATAGAAATAATAAAAAAATACATAATGATTTTGATGATTACATTAATTAAGTCTGCCAGTGTACTTCTCTATAGAAACACATTTTCCGAATAGTTACATCTTTTTTATTGGTTATAATTAAAAACCATTTTTGAACTCATGAGTCCACTAGTGATAATCCTCAAATATTTTGTACATAGTGTTTTTTCCGTTTCCGTAGTAAAAATGGCTTTTATATCCTATACGTTAGCTCGGTATATAAAAGCTTCAAAAGTAAAAAATGCTTTGCGATTTTTTCGTGGACTCATTTTAGAACAACTTAAGATTATTAAACAACAATGGCAACCTCATTAACGATCAGATAAATGTTTCTAGTTCAAGCTTGTTACATATCTTCGGAGGCAAAATATATGGTGTGGTCGAACCGATTACTATATAACTATGCTTGTTTGGATAATGCTTCGCTTGTGATTTTGTCGTGGATATCTCCTGTTGATCCTTCGGCTACGGGGCGAAACGATTGTTGAGTTTGTGATAGTGAACGTGTATAGTCCTTGTGTATTGTGATGACGGTGGTGGAGGTTTGTGCATGTGTTTTTACGAATCCTGCACGTATCAGGTATGAAAACGGATTGTCCACTCTACATTCAGCATTATAAATATTTTCAATTTTACTTCAACGCGGATTATAGCAAAATAATTTTATTATTACTTTTGTCCTAATTCTATAAATTAGCTTCAAATGTATCAAATTTCATCAATATTGCTCCAGTTGATTAATGAATGTGTAACAGTTGTATTAAAATTGTTATATGGATTGTAGTAGGAAGTATGTTATTAACACGAGTGCTTAGTATAGGAACCGTTGTTTCTTCACAATCCCAGTAAGCAACAATCGAGGACTAACTGGGCGGCCTTCTCGCTGTTCTGGACCAAGGGCACTGGCACAATGGGGGCGAGCGTGCCCGGCCCACACCGGACAAACGGGTCTTGGACATCAACTATAATAAATGTGTGTCCCTCGTGTTTAGTTTTACTTTACTCGTTTTGCAGTGTTCACTTATTACTTCAATGACGCGACGATGACATTGAGATAAACTTATTGAGTCCGTTAGTGCGTGGCGCTCTAGGCTTTAGGTTCTAGTTTCTGAATTTTTAATATTAAGAGAAGTTATCAAGGCTTTATTAATTTATAGAATTAGGCGTTACTTTGCGGAGATCCATAATACAAAAGTAATAATAAAATTATTTTCCTATAATCCGCGATGAATCTCATCAATGAATTTCATCGCGGATTATAGCAAAATAATTTTATTATTACTTTTGCAAGGCTTTATTGTAATTTTCATGACACATATGTTTGTTATTTAAATGGGTTAATCTTGTATGTATATATATATTGGGAATCTCGGAAATGGCTCCAACGGTTTTCCTGAAATTCAGTATGTAGGGGTGTTTGGGGGAGAAAAAATGATGTAGCTAGGTTTTTATTTAAAAAAATCTCGTTTTATCCCTGTTTTCGGGAAAATGCTAAATATGTTGAATTTAAAAGATAATTTTCGCTATCAAATGTCAAGTCATTACAGCTCATTTGGGGAACGGGCGGTCTAGAGAGGTGAAAATACCTAGGTTCGAGTTTCTAAATCGGTCACCCATGTACTGTTTGTTATTTGACTTAAATAAAATGTATGAGATAGATAAGAGTAAATATGACATATTGTTGGTACGATGTGACAATCGATGACTATTTAGATTTAAAGTAATATTTAAAATCATTTCCCTGCAACTTGCAGTTACGATTAGTCTTGCAAGTAACTTGCAATACTAATCAAAACATATATCTCGTATAACATTACGTATAAGTCCATACTTATAATACTTATATTATAAATATCAAAGTCTGTGTGTTCCTTACACTTTTACGTCTAAACCGCTGCAACAATATTGTTGATATTTTGGATACAATTGAAGGTTATATCCCGCGTATATGTAGGATAAAAACCGTTATTTCTTTTGACTTATTTTTTTGTATTTTCTTTTTAGGTAGGCAGGTATCTCAACTAATTGTACAACTAGCATGATGAGCAAAAATAAACAAGGAATGATGTTGACATTAGAAACTGTCAGAAATATTTGAAGACAAGTTCGCAGAAGTCACGTGGAGGTGACCCGGCCCGGCGGATGCTTGTGGCTGGGCTCGGTCAAGGCCTCGCTGACAAGCAGATATCCGATGCGCGAAACACGAAGCGGACAATGTTATTGTATTTGCGACTAATTTTTATCAGCAGCTATGTTTGCGGAATAAATGTAAATATAAGTAGTGGTCTTTTTTATCAAGTACTAACAATCGCCGCGTGGAAAGATTAAAACCGTAATATAGTATTTTGATACCCATAAAAAAGGTTAAAGCGGGTTAAATTTAAAAGCTAGACATATGCTGTCGCGGACTTTTATTTAGAAATTTTAGAGGGGAACAATACATGCTTTTTGAATAACTATCACCGTTTACTTAGCGCACACAAGCTTTAGATTTTGCCATTTTCATACTATTTTTTATTGCTGCTCATCTCCTATTCATCTTAGCGTAATAATATGTAGCGTATAGCCTTCGTCGATAAATGGACTCTCTTACACTGAAATAATTTTTCATATCGGTCCAGTAGTTCCTGAGATTAGCGCGTTCAAACAATCAAACAAACAAACTCTCCCCTCAATAACACACGTGGTTATTTCCCTGTTCCCTGGGATCGTTATTTTGATTAATAATAATCGTTATTTTGTCCAAATTTTATCCATAATGGTCCAGCAGATTTGCTGTCATAACAGATAGACAAATTTTCGTATTTATAATATCCGAATGGATATGAACTAATTTATTAGGCTCCTCATCCATGTATTTTAAATCTAGCCATTCCTGTTTCTTTACATATTTTCACATTAAAGTTTTCGATCAACAAACTTTAGTTTTTTCATATACTTTCAATCAAGAATAATATAAATATTGTTTTTTTCATATATATTTAGTCTATGATGTCTAGAGCATTAAAATATATTAATATTCTAGAAAAATTATCGCACTGTTAAAATATTAACCGTTTTTTTTTGTTATTATTATTTTATAACTTTAGCTTACGGAACCAAACTAGCAAAACCATTGTTGCATTTGCAGTTTTATTTCGGAAATAAAACAAATTAATATTTGACTATTTATGTATAAACGTAACTCTTAAGTCTTCCAAACTAGAAAACATAGAAAACAAATCTTTTGATGTCTTGAATTAAGTTGTATGATCTTTTTATGTACATCTTTTTATCTCAACCAATTAAAGTATTATGTATCTATACTAATATCGTAAAGAGGAAAAATTTGTATGCATGTTTGTAATGTTTTCACACAAAAACTATTTTAAAATTCTTTTGCCATTGGAAAGCTGCATCGTTACTGAGCAACATAGGCTATATAACATTTAAAAAAAATAGGGATCCGTTATAAAAATGTAATAAGGTGTAAAAAAATAAAAATTACGCGGGTGAAACCGTATGTTACTAGTATAACATAAAGTTAGTAATTACAATGGCCGTAAGTAAGTAATTTCTGTTTGATTATTTTCTGTTTATTTCGGTTGTGATGAATGAGGAAATTCGGACGTATTTTCTACACATTTACCTAAAGTAATTTGATAGAGATTAGTTAAAAAAACAAAACATAAAGATCTTAAGTTACATTGGAATCAATATAATGTAAACAAAGCATTTGGGAATCGCGATGCGAGCCGAGTTTCGTCGAGTTTTTCCGAAGTAACACGAGGTCAACTGGAGTCAATTACCTCGCTCGCTGTTGCGCTTGCGACGATGATGGTGACACCGAACGAAAACATACATGTTTTGTATTTTAAATGTTCCTACATAACATTATATATACTTGGATTATACGAGTTTCAAATTCGTTCCTTCTTACATAGATAATGTCAGGGTCACCTCAATCGTTAACAATAAAAGTATATAAAGTAAGACTTCTACTTGTAATTTTTTTTACAATTTTCGCATATATGTATGTCTAATGTTACAATAATTTTCATGTTTAGGAAATTATCGTTTCGTATCGTATTGTTTTATTACGTAATAAAATATAACATCGTTTATATATACTTAGTACAAAACATTGCTGACTATATAGGTAAATGTTGTCCCGCTTTTTAAGTCGCCCTCTCATCGCTGTGGCTTGTCTCATATTAATTAATAAAGTGTTTCCATTCGTAGAATTTCCTGTTTCGTGGGGAACGTCGAGCCCTAATCATCATCAAGTGAGATCGGCACAACATGTTATAAACATGTTGTTACTTGTTACATGATTTGGCTGCGTTTTTACGACCGGCCGCCTGCCTGACGTCAACTTAACTTAGTCGTATTTTACGACACCTCGGTAAGAAAGAGGGTGGTCTATTCTACTAAACTGGATACCACACGGTGGGTCAACTTACCTTAGTCGCCTTTTACCACACCTCGGTAAGAAATGAGGTTGGTCTATTCTACTCAGCCGGATACCACACGGCGGGTCGTCTTACCTTAGTCGCCTTTTACAACACCTCGGTAAGATATGAGGGTGGCACTATTCTATTCAGCTGGATACCACACGGCGTGAACGTCGAGCTCTAATATAGTCCTGAAATTCTTTCAGTGAAAGTCCCGTTATTGTATTGGGGCTTTTCGCTTAATTAGTTTCAAAGACTGTAAGGGACAAACGGAATGACATGTAAACTCAGTAGCGTAGCTAGCGGAAGGCTAAATGGGGCAGTACCACGGAGGCCCACCTAAGACACCTAGCCTAAGACACCTCGGTAAGAAATGAGGTTGGTCTATTCTACTCAGCCGGATACCACTCGCTATTAATTTCTGTAGTTTTTAATCAGTGTGCCTACTACGCCTTTGTTAAAAATGTGAATTCCACCCGATGAGTGTTGACGTGACGTGATATTGTGTTAATATTATTAGAATGAATAAGCATGACATTCAGGCCGTGTGATCCGGACGAGCTCAATCGGACCGACCTCGGCGATTCGGCAACCCGTGCCAAGGCCAAGGTCGAACCGACCGCGTCGAGTGTGCTCAATTAATAGCTACATGCGACGAGTGACGACTATTGGGGCCCCATTATACCACCTTTCGAAATTGTACCAACTCAACTGTTTCTGTGCACCTGCAAAAACACGATGTTGAGTTGGTACGATCGTGTCCACCGTCATTACAATCAATAGAAACGTGTCGCATTAGCTCGTACTTAATTCTTTACGAAATTCGAAGTCCATTACTGGAATGGACTATTCAGTAAAGTTGAGTTAAAGTCCAGATAAAGTTGCTATAGTCGTATATATGATGACCAAATAAAATTGTAATTGTATAAACTAAATTATGTATTGCAGAAGAAAAACCATTTCGCCCCATGCGAAGAATGAAGTTATATATTCTATGCTTAAGGGTACGTAGAATATGTAACTTTATTCTTCACTCATACCGATCTTTACAATAAACAATAGTCATGGAAACAAATGACTATTGCGCCTTTTACAATAGACTAGCTGTCCGGCCACGCTTTGCTGTGGCTCAGTCTGGTTTCGAATTCCCCTTGAAACAGAATTCTATAGTAAAAAAAAAGCTCTAAACGTCACCAAACTTTACAGGATCAACCTATCGATCATTCTAAATATTGACTGAAAATTTCATTACAATCAGTCGAGCCGTTTCAGAGTCTTTAAAGGACATTTATTTTTATATAGTAAGAAGATAAGTTTAAGAAATAAGTTTAATCAATAATGGATTTTGTTACATTAGTGAAACTTTTAATATTTATTTCATAGGATTTATCAGTATTAATTAAAAAAAATTATATAAAAAAGCGCAAGTGCATAAATAACGTATGATCTAGGGAACGAATAAAATCCAAAAGTTAATATAAATAAACTGAAGCGAAAAATATAGGCTTCCCTTGTTATTTAAGCTCTGATACAATTATAAATTTCTATACTAGACTACAGACAGCCGACATATAAATGTTAAACATTAAACGACCTTCAGAAGTTGGCAGTAGCGAGATATTAAATTTTACTACGAACAGGAAGATCTATCTATCAGTGGATATCTATTTTAAATGACGACCATGAGGTTTAATGCAGGAAGATGTTACGCGAAGACTTTCCGAGGACATCTTATTTACTACATAAAATGCTATAAAGATATTATTTTCTTAACCGTTTATATATTTTATATGTGAGTAACAAAAGTCGTCGAAATTCAAAATATCTGATATCTTGAATCTGGATACAGTATCATAAATAATCTTAACAAGCCATTAATCCTTACTAATGTTACAAATTTGTGAGTCTGTCTATCTATTACGTTTTCAAGGTTTCTCCACTGGATAGATATTAATGAAATCTTATAAGACCAAGGAAAAAAAATTGCATTATCGAGGGTACTAAAACGCCTAATATTTCTCGTGGACTAAGTCGCGAAGGGTGCTCACTAGTTCAATACATCAATTTAAGGTATGTTTTGTTAGTTAGAGCGTATAATAGAAATTTTTGCTATTCGGTCTTGTAATACTTTCTTGAATATCAGAAATAGGTTTGACCCTAGGCAACAGTATTTTCGGATATCAATATACAAACGTGTCAATGTCAAATTATACCCAATTAAGAGTATAATATCTGTAACGTCAAGGCAAAATTTACACGAAGAAACATTGACAGTATCAAAGGTAACCCGTACTCTGATTATGACGATTCAAAAGTGCTTAAAAGAGCTTGTTTGAATAAAGATAAAGATAAGAAATATTTTATTTGATTTGATTTATAAGTATCCAAACGAAAGCAAAATGGGCATTATTTACTAGCATCTTTTGTCTCTTCTCAGAATCTTTGTTTAATAAACAGAATAAAGTATTATGTTTTCAAGGGAGTAGGTATCCAGAATACTAGATAATCGAAAGGAATTCCTTTCTCTCACACGTAGATTTGCATGCAACTTACCTTGATATTTACTCCAAAGCCAGACTTCCTGCTCTTGACAGAGGACGACTGCGTACTATACATAATAAACGTCCATAAATGCGAATCTATATTATATAAAAAAAAGTCCAACTCAAAAATATATGTAAAAAACTTTAATGGGATCAATAACAAAAAAAAACCGGCAAATCATCGAACCCGGAAAAATACTATTTGTGTTTAAAAACACGTAAATGTATAAATTGTTAATGTTATAATGTCCCATTCCAATTTAAAAACTTCGTAATTCTATAAATTTTTATTAAAACTAAAAACTTTCAAGATAACATTAAAAATCTCAGGCATTTTTTACTTACGCGTATGTAGGTTTCAATGCCAAAGTAAGGTACTTATTTACGCTACTTATGTTTGTAAATGTAGTAATGAAAAAAACAAATCCAATGATTTGGCTTAGTTAAGAAAGTATAATCTCTATCATCCCACAAGATCTGTCCGTTCTAAAATAACCGAATGAATCATTTTCGTATAAATCTGTAATTTTATTTTGGATCATGAAAAGTCAGTCATAGTTCGCCCTATATGATAAAGTTAAATAAAGTTTTGCGTTCTACATACATATCCTACTAATATTACAAAAAGTTTGTAAGTATGGTTTAATGTTTGTTTCTATTTCACGGCGAATCCGTTGAACCAATATCGATAAAATTTGGCACAATTATTCATTATATTTATACATCGGGATATTTTTATTATATACATCGGGATAACATATAGGCTATAGAAATCCTGTTAATTCTACAGGAATAGGATGACATTGAAGAACCGCTATCTATTATTAACTTATTACGCGAAAGTAATCCTCGCGAACGAAGTTGCTTGTAAAAGCTACTTAAATATATATTGCATAGAGCATGTTACTTTATTTATCGGATGGCGCGATAAAGTAACGCATCACAATGCAGTTACTCTTATAGAAAAGCTAGTAAGAGTTATGCTGGCATCCATACCATAAAATTTCGGTAATTTTATGGTAAAATACATAAGCACCGATTGTACTTTACAACAGTTTGATAATGGTTTTGTAAATGTTAGAGAAGTTCTCGTACGTAATCAGAGCGAGGCGAGCCCGGGTGATGCACGCGGTTGTATAATGCGCCTGCGCAGTGCATGTTACGTTGCATTACTTACTACTACACAACAGGGACGAGAATGAGGAAGCTTATCGCATATTCGTTTCCTACTGTTACATTAACTTGGCCTCATTAACAGATAGCTTATAGGTAAATGTACCAATTATGTTTAATTTACGATATATTTAAATATTATTTCCAGCTATATTCATAATTAAAAGCATCTACTTGTTTGAACTACGATAACATTTTGCACTAGATAAGTTTAATTGTTATTCACAAAATTTTTCACAGGAAATCCACACAATTACATGTACAGATTGGCCCTGATTTTTTGGCGAGCGACGCAAAACTACTTCCATAATGTATGAAAATATATCAGAACACTTGAACTCGAACCAGATACATTTTGATGAGCGTTATCAACTGAAAAACAAAAATAATGAGTTTAAAAAATTCTGAGGTTTTTTTTCGTCTCTTTTGGTAGGAATAATTTTTTTTTGTTAACTTTTGTCAAAGCTTACGATTGAACTAGATACTGGCTCATACATCTTTTTTAGTATTAAAATAGCTCAGGGTAGCATGAATGTCCATATAACGTAAAGATAACAATTATCAAATTCTAGATGTCCATTCTCTACTCAAATGAAATTTATTATTATTAAACATTCAGCATGACACAACTTGACAATGATAACTGAATTCGTAATATGACAAGTATAATATGGCATAAATGTAATATAACATAAGTGTACTATGACATAAATGTAATATGACATAAATATAATATGACAAAAATATAATACGCCCTAAACGTTTAATCTGTCTCTTAAAAGATGGACGCCGGAATAAAGTTATTATTTTCTTCTTATAAGTGAAGAACTATTATGTCTACACTTAAATGTAACTCTCCGATATAATTTCTGTCATAAATTGAACACTTGAAGTAAATAAGGCACTAAGTACCTAAAAATAAAAATTCGAACTAAGTATGCAATTTGGTTCTAAAATTAGCTTTTAATTTTGAATTTTAATTTTGTTGTATTATTTACTTCAAATGTTCAATTCATGATTTTCCATCATCTCCGTAAAATTGCGCCATACCAGGCTTTTTGTGTAATTTGTCAGTGACGTCAATTTAGTACTCTGGGAGTATGATAACTTGGCCGCGCGTAGGAGGCGCGGAGAGGGATTACAGGACCGGGCAAGGTTTGGCAATTTATTGCGCAGCATTCGATCCTGAAAACGTGTCCAAAGAAAGTTCACGGTCGCGCGTTGACGCCACCACCTGCCGCCCGCCCCGCCGCGCTTCCCCCGCGCTCGCCGTCGCTTCCGCACCCGCGTCACCTTCCGCACTCCTAGCCTCTCACCTAGCACCTACCCACACTCCCTATCATTTCTATTGCTAGAACTGAAAGCGCTCATTACTCTTGATAGCTCCAAGTATATTGTCGTTTTTATATTTAGTAGGATTGGTATCAGATATCTTTTTGTAACAAACTCGAAACATGAATTTTGTAATCTAGGTTTTTTTAAACCACGAGAAACCATTATAAATACGGAATACTCAATTTAGACGATGTGTTGCGAGATTAAGTTCTTTTATAAAAGAATAGTATATTGAATAATATACTAAGTATATATTTTTGTTCACTTAAGAATTTTATTAGATTTTTTTTTAATAATTAAGGCTTAGGTAGTTATTTATTAACAATTTAAGTCAGATTGGTAATAAAGACTGTGAGTTTCGTTCTTTTTTCTCTATAATTTATTGTATAGCTATCACTAATAGACCTAAATAAATAGTTATATTTGCTCGTGTTGTAATTAAAAAGCTTTGCACTAATATAATAGCGAAATGTATAAACATCAAGTGAGCATTGTATGAAGAGGTCCCAATTATTGTTAGCGAAAAAGGTAAACATTGTTACATATTATTGTAAACAACAATAAATAAAGTAACCTATATAAAGATCAGATACTCCGCTTCCCAGAATGGTTGAGATAATATGGTAAACGCTTTCAGTAAATATCAAAATTTTCCTCCGCGATGTTTACAACCGCCTGTTGTGATATGCGCAGTTTCGGATGCTGGGACGGTGGTTCGGGGAGCCGCCGCGCGGGGAACGCTGGGAGACCCACCATGGCCTTGGCGCGTTCGTTAACCGCGCGGCGCGTGTATGCCGCGAGCCGCGATAATTTCGGCGCGGCGAGGGGGCGGGCGCGGGCGCGGGGCAAGCTGAGTCTACTGACCCCATCGATGTTTGCGACGCAAATGATCCTTGACTTTATTTAAATCACATAAGTTTTCTATATGACATACCTACCCATTTTAGTAACAACTGTATCATGTTACGTGGCATTTTGAAATTTTTTAGATTTATCAATCACAAGATATATCTACGCCGTGTGGTATTCGGCTGAATAGGATAGTACCAATGTCTTTTCTTACCGAGGTGTCGTAAAAGGCGACTATGGTAAGTCGACCCGCCATGTAGTATCCGACTGAGTAGAGTAGACCACCCTCATTTCTTACGGAGGTGTCGTAAAAAGCGACTAAGGTAAGTCGACCCGCCGTGTGGAATCCGGTTAAGTAGAATACACCACCCTCTTTCTTATCGAGGTGTCGTAAAATACGACTAAGATAAGTTGACGTCAGGCAGGCGGTCGGTTAAAATACGTAGCCAAATCATGTGATAACAGGTTTATAACATGTTGTGGCGACCCCACTCAGAAGTGGGATAAGGGCAGGAAGGTGATGATGAATCACAAGATATATCTACGACCTCATTCACGTCAAATTAAATTTTCAGGTAACCGCAATCATGCAATATGTATTTTTTCCATGTTCCCGAAAAATCCCGGGTGTTTTTAACCTACCTATATGTTACCGATGCATAAGTTTTTCTTTGTATCAAATTTTATTAATATTGGTCAAGTGGATTAGCCGTGAGAGCGTAACAGATTTTCCTGATTGTAATTTTAGTAATTATGGATTTATATATTACTAACATTATATCTTTCAGGTTGAAAATTGATTACTAGGATATAGGATATAACGTATTAAATATATGTATATGTATGTATATAATGTATTAAATATAGTAAATTTATTAAACGTAAAACTTGCTTCTCGTCGTGCACCATCAGCAATGTGTGCTTAGTTGCATATAATAGCGCGTGCAGCTACGGTTGAGATAACATTTTTAGGTGGACCTCGAATGCAGTGTGCATCAGGAGAAAGTAATATGTATTGCCTATAGCCGACTTTCATTTCACCACAAACCGGTTTAAATAACTTTTTTAAGCAGCGACGCGCCCCCGCTCCTTTGTGCAACGTTCGGTCTCGAGTAGATACTTTAAATACTCAATGCCTATTCATTACATATACCTCTTTTTTAGTATTATTATCTACGCGAACATCTATATATTGTAAAATGTAGATATCTATAAAACTACAGTTTACTTTTGATTAAAATCTACGGTTCACCAAACTTAGCCTTCAAATATTTTGCGTAGGATCAGATTAACATTAAATTATGGACAAATAATATGAAACAGTAAAAAGTTAAATTATACTAATTTAATTCTTACTATGGGGATGGAAAGTATAAAATCGCGAATTCTAAACGTTCGTTTGATAAAAAATGTTTAATAATAAAGAAGTCGTTCAACTTCGAATAATTTATATAATTAAAGGTAGGTTGGAGAACATACGGCATAAGTTTTATTATAGAGATAGTTATATTGCGACGTTTTCGATTTTTGGCAATCGGTAATAACTATTGTTCGTGGTTTGCGTATTGTGTGCACACTTCCTCGTTTTCCAGCTGGCGCGGGCGGCGACACGTGGCCGCCTCCCATCTTGTCATTAGTAAAAGTGGAAAGGCACAGATCGCTTTTTGAATTTTTTATAGTAATTTAGTAAAAAGGTTCCCGAATGCCATTATTTCCGTAGGCGTAAAAATCCGCGTGCAAGATGTTTCCGAGCGGACGTGTTACGTGAAGGCAAAGGCACGAGCGATGAAAATTTGAACCCCTCATTATAGGAATCCAACTTAATTTGCAAAGTTATTTAATACTAGCTGACTTCATGATGATGTAATAGAGAACAGTAGTAAAAAATTCTATAGTTGTAGAGTGGGGATGGTAATAACCAGTGGTGTCGGCGACCGCTCGCGCGTGCACTCAACTCCGCGAGTGCGTGTAACGGTTCCCACCGTGCCTGTACCACTTTGCCACTGCTCGACAAATATAACTAAAGTAATTATATGACCGATTTCTTAAAATTGCTCTCATTCCTCTCAATGATGTAAATTTTAGTACCGAAACTTTCGAGTAAAAACAAAATGCTTAACAGTACAAAAGTAAAAAAATAACAGAATAGGTACTTAGAGTCGACTTAGAATGACGTAGGTAACATGACTTAGAGTATCACATGCTGGTTTTGTTGACCAATAAAGTTAAGTATTTTTGATTTTCTATATATAAAAATGTGGACAAAAAATTTAAATGCCTATTTGTGACCCATATTATCGCCAGGGCATAGAGCAACAGGCATCTGTTGCGCGAACAAAGATATATAATAGAAGTTTTTTAACCCTAGCTGACTTCCTTTTAATTTCGATTTTTAGGGATAAAAGTTTTAAGCAAAAAATCAGGTAAAATGAAGATTTCATCTATTAATAAAAAAATCACGGTGCGAATCAACCTACCCTTTCTTTCATCTCAGATTTCTCTAACAGGTAACATTCAATTTTTTGTCCGTATCTTTGTACTAGTTTCGCGATATTTCAACTCTTCTGTGGAGTCGGAAAAAAACAATTATTGTTTAATCGGGACCATTTTGGCAGAAAACCGAGGGATTGAAGTTTTTAAAGATTAGTTTTTTGGGCTTCCTTTTGTTAAGTCGATTCGTAACTGACATTCCCAGATAGATAATAATACATTTGTGTCGTCGCTAAGCGATATCGTAGAAGACCCTCATTCAAATATCAGTGTTAATGATAAAATATCAGCGGGATACCTGCCAATATTTTCACAGCAGTGTATTATCGTATATAAAATATACGTTTAGAAAATGACTTTAATTGCAAACTTACAACTTTGATGAATAGTTTATGATAAATCATTCAGTAGTAGTAGATTTCTTCGCTAAAATTGATAAATTATTTTATAAAACATTCTAGGACAAAGTAAACTTTTTCTCAGCGTTTCTAATATCAAATAAGAAGTCCAGCATTGAACTATTGTTCGTTGCAAATTTAACGCGTACGCATTTATTTCTGTAACAAAGCAAAACTATGGTAAATTTTGCGGTCCACTTATTGTTCCTTTCTTGTCGTTACTCAGCGGGACCTTCGGACATCATTAACGTTCGTGGTAAAGATAGCTATTTGATTTATGGCGAATGAATACGAAATAAGTTGTTGGGGTGGGTACCGACGAGGCGTGAAGATTTATTGGTGTGGCCGTTGATATTATGTATGCATTAGGAGTACAGTTGCAGTTGTATCAGTAAGCGATTGCACGACAATTGCGGCTCGATGACGGCAGTAGCAGTTTGCGATGCACAAGCGGGTATAGGGCGAGGTCCGTTAGGACGGGGTGACTGACTTCACCACTGCAGCCTGGTGCATTGTGCTCTAACGAGAACGCAATACGTGCAGAAATATAACTTGCCAACAAAACCTTACCGAATGTACCACTGGACATACGCAAGCATCGAGGAAATTGTGTTTCACTTACCTGGAACAAGGAATTAAACATTAGTTACAACATATTTCAATTAATAAATATTGTCAATATATTCTACCTAGAGACCCGAAAGTATTTAGCTGGCAAAGGCTTATATTTGGCTTGTAGTAAGCGCTAACGAAGGTATATAATGTAGCCCCTCACATATTCACATAATACGGGCTTTCGACATTGCATACTTAAAAAGTTGATTTTTTTTATTATATTGCCTTCCAGCATATAAATGTCTTACTGTTTCTAAGCCGTTTAAAATATGAACGGCATAATATAATATTCGTGTACAAAATCGTATCGACTTATCGACATAAACTTTATTTGCCGCACAGGAAATGTAGAGGGTCAACGCACGAAATGGTGTCATTCACAGTCGAAGGTGGCTACTGAACCCGGGCCCGTCGTCCTTGAAACTTCCACCAAAAATCAGCAATCACAAACACACGCACAAAATTATATTTGTGTGTTCCTTGTGTTACTGTATCATATATTGAGCACACATTTCAGAATACACATTAAGAAAGGTGTAAAAAGTATTTATTAACACATACAGACAAAATAAGAAACCTGATTGACATGAAATAAGAAAATAATAGGAAAGTTCATTGTTCAGTCAACCTTAGCTCAACAAATGAACACTTGAAGTAAATAAGGCACTAAGTACCTAAAAATTAAAATTCGAATTATGCAATTTGGTTCTAAAAGGCTTTTAGAACCAAACTGCATTTAGCCTTATTTACTTCAAGTGTTCAAATTTAGAAATACATCATACAAATATAACTGTAAATCAGTAAAAATATTATTAACAATCATCATCCTCCTGCCTTTATCCACTATAAGTGGGGTCGGCGCAACATGTTATAAACATGATTTGGCTGCGTTTTTACGACCGGCCGCCTGCCTGACGTCAACGTACCTTAGTCGTATTTTACGACACCTCGGTAAGAAAGAGGGTGGTCTATTCTACTAAACCGGATACCACACGGTGGGTCAACTTACCTTAGCCGCCTTTAACGACACCTCGGTAAGAAATGAGGTTAAAAAGATTATTAACAATATCCTTCTTTCACAAACTACTATTGTATGGTAAATGTCAAACTATACCATCTATTGAAGTCTAGATTCTAGCGGACAAAAAAATTATATAAACATATTTATTTATAAAAAAATATCTATTACTACAGTTGATTTCTAATTTCAGCTTAGCAGTGCAAATAGCCAGGCTTTTGATAAAAATATGTATAATAATGAGCGAGGTCCGGGCAGTGACCGCTGCCAAATCTCAAGGTCTGCGCAAAACGCGGTAAACAACTGTCGACGTAGATAGCTAGCTGCCTATCTAGACACACACGGTTATTAGGGTTGCCATGTAAATATTTGAGTAGAATATTTAGCATATTAATATGAACTATCTTGGTTACGGAACATCCCGGAATGGACGGGAATTAGAGCACCCGAACTCTTCCGTCTGGCGAAGAATAGGAAGGCATATGCAGAACTGCCTGCCAACCTTCACTAGTTGTAGAGGCAAGAAGAAGATTGACTATGGACCAGTTGTTGTTTACTCCATTGCTTAACAATATACACACATTCCCCAGCCCTTATCCCATTGTGGATGGGATTGGCATATGTTTTTCTTTTCCATTTTGTCCTATCATTCGTCAACTCTGGCGCTACTCCTTTTATATGGAACCAAACATCTCTTTTTCGGCCTTCCTCTAGTCTAACTCTTCTAATATGTGTGAATAAGGAAATATTATAAAATTACATCGCGTTAATTGAGCCGAAAATATATTGCTACAGGAACATGCGTCCGGGTTTGCTTGTTAAATACTAAATCAGTTAACATACAATAGTACTTTATAGAAAACAAGTATTCGTACGTAAATACATGCAATCTTTATATGTATATAGAAGAAGTATGTGTGAAGACTCCGAAATGGCTGGACTAATTTTAATGAAATTTTCAAACTTTTTATGTAGATTGACCCAGCTGATAATTTTATATTCATGTGGTAGCGATTAGAGCTATTTTTGATCTGTCAATGTATTTTTTTCTTTAGGGGATTTCGTAATTAGACTAGGCCACAATGACCCGTAGTCGGACTGTTAGTATCTTATAAGTATCCATAAATGTAAAGCACCTTTGTGAAAATAATATAAAAAACTCAACTTTTTATAATACATTATTTTAAATTACAGGCTTCTTTTAAGGTCGCGGTACAGCGAATAAACACACCTCGTTGCTAACGACAATATACCTGGAAGTAAATAGTTATCCTTGAATTCAAAATAGAACCATCGAAAGTTCGATTGCGAATGTAAATCGGCCCCACATTGCTTAAACATGAGTCGTTTGTCAAAATAGTACTGTATTACAATTGTGTAAAACGCTATATTCAAAACTACTCACGCATATTTTAAGAAAGTGTAACGAAATAATTGGCAGAGAATGAGTATTATGTTGTTGTATATTTTCTAAAGAAATTTGGCAACATTGATATTTATTTTAGGTATTTCAATATGTTGATGAAAATTGCAATTTTCCTGTATTAATGTTTTAGTAGTAATTTACAATTAGTATCAAACGGTTACTTAGATGTTAAATTGATTCTCTCGACGTTTGCTTTGACAATATATATTTCCGCTATCTTCATATTTACAGTCGGTTATTAAAGGTTTCTTAAAAAACCATTACACTACATAAAACATTATTTGAATTAACGTTTGTCTCACTGCTTGTTGGGTATATTATATCTCGTTTTGCAGCGCAAGAGTTGGAGCTTAGATCCGCCACGCTGCTTTCTTGTGATTGGATGCGCGACTGTATTCTTAAGATGTTTTCCACTACCGAAAAGCGTATTATTATAGAAAAACTAATTAGAGCCAAAGCAATATTCATTTAATTATTTTTAATGTTTTACATTTACACTTTATGTTTCTAAAAAAAAACTGCCACCAAATCTCGTATACGATATTCAAACTCATAATTATTTATAAACAAACAATCTGATAGTAACGTAGTACGGCTACGCGCATTCAAGTTACGAGAATTCGTAGCACATGTTTGGTCTATAATTCTTTAAAAAAAAATTAATAGTAGACTCAATTATTATAATACTCGCAAGAACTACTCTAATTGTATCTTGGCATTATTTTCAAATTAATGAACAATAGATATCGGTTCAAGAGGATTATGGAATGCTATGGTATAAAAAACAATACCATTTTTATGATTTAATCTGTACTCATTTATGTAGCTAAGAATTTAAAACACGATTCGTATATCCGATATTTATGCATGCAGGATAGGCAAAACACTAATACGCTAACAAAATATTAAAGATTAGGATTTTAATTAATATGTAACGTTTAAATTAATATGTAGGATATCGGTATATAGGCGGATATTGTGCATAGATTTTGCCAATTTTCCATATATTAAAGAGCAAATACACGGGGATATAACTTAATATTGAGCACCACACTAACTGATGAAAACAGAAATATAATGTGTTATTTATATAATAAACAATAACTTGAATATAATTATGTGAATAATATTTAAAATTACATTCTAAGGTTGACTATGAATAAATACGTGTAAAATTGCCATCTTGTGTAAACTGTAACTTTAATAAAAATATTTTTTCTTATCAATATAAGAAAGCAAGGAATATCAATCTATGCTTTTTTTCCTTTGTAATGTCATGATACCTTTCTATTTTATCGTCTATTTAATAAATAGACTAATTTTCCTCGTTGCAACTCAAGCTTGAAGATAAATTTCTTTTTATCAAGTTCAGTGACATTTTATCAATTTACCTTGGATTTATCGCGTCAGCTTTGTTGTTCGTGTAGGTACTATTCGTAAAAATTTAACAATAGCACAAAGGTTATAAAAATATTTTAATACAAGTAGTACTCACAACTTCCTTCGCGGCAACTTAACTGTTGAATTACCCTCAATTATGTCTCGTTTTTTTCTTAGCTATATATTTTTCTGTTACTAAAGAAAATTTATTTTTATTATCTATCCGTAACGAGATCAGACTAGTCTAATTCGAGATTTTTGAGATGCAAGGAACGCGAAACAGTAGCAAGAAATGTCGAATCACGATACGTTAAATAACTATATACAGACGACCTAGCATTTGGAACGAGCGTAAAGTGGGATTTAAAGCAAACCTGGGGTTTATAGCCACCGTTCCTCTTTCCAAACACGCATGATCTTCGCCTAACACTATAAGTTTGCCGCATGCATCCGCAAATGTAATTTCTGTCATTTCAAAAATGACAGCGATTTCTATCTGTGTGCTTAGTACGAGTTTTTTAACCCACTCAATCGTTAGCATAACATCAATTTGTATGACGCTGCAATACCGACATCTAGTGACCGTTGTTCCACCGCCATACAAATTGGCGTTACGCTAAAGCTATCGAACAGGTTAAAAAAAATCGCACTTAGGACACTAGTAATTTAATACTTCGATTTCAATATATAAAGAATATATATATTAAAAGAAGAAAGTTAAAGAAAAGTTTTCGCCGAAGCTTCATATCTACTTTTTAATATTTTTAATTCAATTTTAACTAAATTTGCTTGAATGCAGAATGCATGTTACTTTCTTGTAATAATAAATCGAGAGAAGTATTAAATTCGATATACAAAACCATTAGATGGATGCGCCGCATCAGTGCAACTCTAGACGTAACGATCTCTTCCTGATGGGGCGGCTGAACATCAGCGGGCAATCAAGTGTCGTGCGAATTAACTAGATTTTCTAGCCAGTGCGCGCCAAAGCGAGCCGGCAAATCCTGTTTGTGTCGATGCCCCCTTTTGAACTTTCCACATGTTAAACTTGATTATTGACGTATGGTTGCTTAAGGCTTCTAATCAAGGTATGAAAAAGCTATATTACGTAAGAGACGAACAGAAGCTAATAAAGTTGATCGTACACTTAACATTTACATGATATTTTCAACTTGTTTTGTTGTAAATTTACTTTACCTCAACATTAGGCTTATTAAACTAAGCTGGTTTTCGAGTGTCTAAATCACTGTTTACTATATGTGTTAACTGATCTTCGAAAAAATGAACTTCTTAAAACTTTTTGCATTTAAAAAAATATTTTTCAATTTTTTATCCACGATAACAATAAAATGTTTATAATGTTGAACATGCGTTTAATAACAATTTCCTAACTTCTTTATAGGTGCACGAACAATAACAAGAATATAAGATACCACCACCTGTAACATCTTCTGTACTTTGACTGCACGATAGAATCGCAAAGCGATTAGGGGTTGCAGGGCAAAACGTGCGTTGCTCTAGTGAATATACTCGTACGCTAGCACTTTGTTGTGCTAGCGTCCAGCATTTGTGGTTTTGGTATGTACTATTGACTAATTCTGTATGATATATATAAATATAGATCAGGTCATTCATATGAGTCATATGAGTAAAGGATTTTTGTCCATAAAATTACTCGCAAACATTTATATTCATACTTAAAAGTGTAATAACTAGGAATTGAACTTAAAACAAGTTGTGATTATAAAGTTATTATATACTTATAATCGCAAAAATTTTTGTTATGTTAAAAGATTTTGAGGTATCCCTTAGCAGACTATTTCTGTAAGTGGAACTAAAGATGAACAGCAGATAGTACGATATATGGAAAAAATGAACCCTGAAAAGTTAGTTCTATATAATGTAAACGAATACCTATGTACTACAGTCACGGCACAGCTGGGTATGTCCTGGTTTAGACTTTATGCTGAGCTTTATAATGCTGAGTGATGTCGTCAGTGGAGACTCATGTTTTCCAAATTTTGTTGCTTGATACAAAAGCTGATTCACTGGGGGATAAACGCGATAGTAAATAAAACTGAAAGGGATGCATGTCTAAACATTTGTTTACCTAATTGCAAATATTCGGTATTCTTATGACGAGTAAACCACAAAGTCCACTACATATCTATGGATCATGTCATACGCATGCGTAGCGCGTAATCGGACAGGATTCGCATTTCACACGGTGAGGCCTGCTAGCGATGCATCAGGGTGCATTGTGCGAGTGGGACGGAGCGAGTTCAATGGTATTTGATATAGTGCATTGGAGTTCTTTAACCCCTTAGCCTACCTGCAATTCCTGCGAATGAGGCAGTGCGGCCGTTGTCCCTGACTATACCACTATCGGCCACGTCACTTTTTAGGTCGCCGCTAACCGATGTAACGACAGCATAATCATCTTATGACATAATTTATTATTTATTTACAGTGTTGTGCTAAAAACCCTTTCATTCAGTGGATTTGTTTATATTGATTAATTATAATGGAAAACAAGGTCAACAAAAAATTACACTTATATTTTGCAACGGTTTGAAAAGTTGTTCAGTAGGTACGTCTTAGAATCTGTAATTGTATTATTAAAGTCAACTTAGGCTTAACTTAGGATTAGCACGTGGAACATTTACTTCAAAACGTTTGACTGAATTTTCAGTAAGAGAGTATTAGAATTTACCCTAAGTTTTAATCGTTTTTATCGTCTGTCAAATCAAAATTGAAATAGTTTTGGTAACGTAAATGCATTAAACTTGGAACTATCGCATATTTTGTCAACAGCCGAAGGTGATGTAACGTGCACCATCTTTGCATGCCAGTCACGTCATATCGGACCTGACCGCATGTCAACTATAATCTAGGATTTTAAAAATTCGCAGCAGGTGTAGTAGAGTGTGCAAGGAGCAGAGGGGCTCGCGACAGGGCGGGTAGCGGGGAGTGCTGGACTGGTTTCCGTTGTTTCGCAATAACACGAGTTCAATGACGCCTCCACACTTATAATTGCTGATGTGTCACGGCGTACCTCCGCCCCTTCACTTCTGTGAGCTGTCCGCTAATCTTAATGATTCTGCCTACGTAAGTAATCCATCGAATGTTATTTGCTCTACTATTCTCATGAAAAGTTGATTTGTTTACATTTAGCTAGTAATATTTAATCGAACAGTGCTGCTATTGATGGGATTGTAACTTATTTGTCAAATCCTGATTCAAAATTCTATTTTGCGTCCCTAGGAATTTAAGGTACCATTTATTATGTCCTATGAAATTTAGAAGTTGGAGTCATTTAGCTAATACGTTACACGTTATAACTTTACAATATTGATCTTCATCCTTGAAATAAATGCTAATTGAAAACGGTAATTGGTTTTTTTAACAACCCTTATGGTCCTTTGGTGGGTGGTATGGTAGTTAGTAGAAATTAAACATTGAACGAAGAAACATGTCTGTTATTGATTTCGTTGTTCACAGCTTTTCAAAATACTATAATATTTAACCGTTTTTGTCCTATTTATCTACAAATTTTGCTGCTACACTGTTGGGCATGCACTGGGCAGAGGAATCTACCACCTAGCAGTGTAGCCCCTAAAAATGATATCGCTCAAGGGCTGCAATTAAAGTCTTTATTGCTAAGGAAAATGCATAAAAAATCTATAGTTTGGTTAAACGAACATGCTAATATTAAATTATGATTTGTGCTTGTATTGCTGCTGAAAAGAATGTTTTTAACGTTTATACCTATTCCTAGTCCAAAACACGTGTTTTTTACGTTTTGTTACTAATGCAGCCATGAGCGATATGAATAATTGTCGTATTTCTGATATCATGTGTTAGTTACACAAATCGTTTCTTTATAATAATGCGGTTACAGCAATGAAACAATGAACCGCAGATACTGTAAATAGCACCATTAAGTAAACAGTCCTCTCTACTGACCCACAAAACAGATATCGAAGAAAGTAAACTAACAAATAAGCCACATAAATAATTCATATTTAAAATAAATAATAACAAAGAGTTGATATTGACCTATTTACAATTATAACTTTATATTCACTATAGCTTGTGTGATATCAACTTGCTATTATTAAATCTATTAGTATGGAAAAAATAATTTGCCGTGTGGTATTGTATTGGGCTGAGCAGAATAGACCGCCCTCCTTTTTTTACCGAGGTGTCGTAACATACGACTAAGGTAAGTTGACGTCAGGCAGGCGGCCGGTCGTAACATACGTAACCAAATCATGTGGTAACATGTTGTGCCGACCTCCCTTAGAGTGGGATAAGGGATGATAGTATGAAAAAAATAGAACAAAAATATACACAGATATAGTATACGAACCACATTCAAATAGTTTAAACAAAATCTATTTTTGATGCAGATTAAAAAGGCATAAAACAATGTAATTTAGTTTAGGTACTAAATTACATTGTTTTATGAAATGTGAAGACTCTGAAAACCTGTAGAAAATTAGTTCTGATGCATTGAATGCTTCTGATGATTCTGATTCTGATGTTTGAGATGCGTTTGGCTTATTTCATCGATATTTTGTATCCTCATCTACATTTAGATAATATTATTCTACATTTAAAGTAAAATAAATAACATTTAATGCAATATCGCATTTTTAAATATAATTAGTCAAATAATACGTTATATTGATTAATTGTTTCTTAACTTTTACTACTAAAAATTATAAAACTGTAATATGCGTTTCACTGTTCCAATATACTACATATTTCTTTCTTTAATTATTATTAATAACTAACAATGCTAACTTATGCGATTCAATGCAATGTTTTTTCAAAGTCCATATTTACGCTTTTTATAGTAATATTTTTGACGGGTTTTTTACTAAATAAGCAAGAACTTTAGTTGAAGGACTTTTTTAATCTAGTTAGCTTTAAAATTTGTAGGCTGATCATGCGGCTAGCGGGGTACGTGGATGGCAATGATGGCGCCGCGACGATGACCTGCGCGCGCGATCGACGACCCAGGGGCTTAGCGTTCGCGGATATGCTATTTGAACCATACCTATCACTAGCTATCAACGTTATAAATCTATCTATATACTAGCTTTTACCCGCGACTTCGTTCACATATTGTTTATATTTTTAATAAACTAAAATGTACCCTTATCCTACTCTAAGTGGGGTCGGCACAACATGTTATAAACATGCTGTATGTAACATGATTTAGCTGCGTTTTTACGACCGGCCACCTGCCTGACGTCAACTTGCCTTAGTCGTATTTTACGACACCTCGGTAAGAAGGAGGATGGTCTATTCTACTCAGCCAGATACCACACGGCAATGTAAAATAGTATCTAATTAAATTTAATTTATGGTTCACAATTTAGGTCATAGCAGGTTACACATAAAAGGTAGATATATGCTGTCGTGGACTTTTATTTACAACTATTCAAAACAAACAATCCAGCGTTACATTATCTTTGTGTGACTCCAATAGTTTAGGCAGCGTACGCCAAGATCAAAGACCAGATTTTTTTCCGACTTAATTGACATGTATCGTAATATTACATAAAATCATTACAAATTGTAGCCTATATGTTATTCCGATGTATAACTATTATCTGAGAGTCGTTTTTGAATTTCATTTAGACAACCATTTTTCTTTTCCAAACCGAACCGAATTTAGTGACACTGTATATAAAAAACTATGTTAAAGTTGAGAAAAGACTTTCATAATCAGTTTTGAGTTCAAAATGTGAATATTTAAATTTTAGAATTCTCAAAATAACGTCGGAGTGTACGCAAGCGAGTGTCGTAAGCAGTTTCGTGGTCGATGACTCCGAACGTTCTAGTACATCTCTCAACGGGGCGTTACGTAACAGCGAGAAAGTTGACATGTATCCGCTCGACGCCGACGCCTGCATCGCTCAGTTTCAGTCCACCACGTGTTACTACATACTATGGTATTAAAATATAGATTACCGAATACTCCTATGCACTTTTTGTAACGTCTGAACAATGGTTTGATAGCATCTTGTAGCATACAGGGCGGATACTTTGGATTAGATATTTTATTACTATTGTTTGACATAGGTTAAGGTAAATTCATAGTATTTAAATAATTTATAGAATTAGGCGTTAATTTGTCATAGTATTTAGATATTGCGGAAAAAGCCTCACGTTTGTCTTTTACTTCATTAATAATTTTCAAAAGTTGGAGTAAAAAATAAATGTCATTATTATGAATAAGATAATGGAGGTGTTAATAAAAATTTGTACAAACATTCTAAGGGGATTCGCAAATTATAACAAACAAAAAATAATTTATAGTTTATTGATGCATGGTTTTGATATACAATAAGTTATATTTATAGATCACTTTATATTTTGAATAATTAGAAGTTATTAGCAACGGTAACAAAGTAAGAACATATCTTACTATTGTCCCCGCTCCTAGCATTTTAAATGCGTCAAATTTCTACCTGTATTCAGTGAAAGCACTGCCGATTCAAAATATTGAAAGTGGATGGCGAAAATGAGATCGCATTAATTTAAGTTAGTAATTCTTTTATAATATTACGATAACAAGATACCTTAATTTAACGATGATGGTTTTCTGTCGTGTAATAATTACACTACAATTAATTTGCATTAAATTTTTTTATGCATCTTGTTTATTTTTATTCATTGAATTATTTTTTTATGAGCATAAATTGCTTGTGTATAACTATCTATATCTATATATATTATAAAGTCCCCAAAAGCTATCTGTCTGTATGTGACCGATTATCTCAAAATCTGCTTAATGGATTTTTGTGCGGTTTTCAATAAAAGGTAGTGCAATTCTTGAGGAAGGTGAACACACTGATTTGCACGCGAGCGAAGCTTTGGGCGCAGCTAGTATTTTATAAATAAACATGATCTTTACCGCTGCAGTGGGTGTTGACCTTTTTATTTTGTCAAATCAATACTGAAAAGGAGTATACAAATGGCAAAGTGCGGGATGACAAAGAATTTTATTATAACATTCGATAAAAGCGTGGTCAGCACGAAATGTCATTGTCACAACGTTATCATAATCGTATACTTTTTTATATAATACTGGGTCAATGTACCGAAACGATGTTTTGTTCGGCTTATCGGAGCCACGCTATCGAGCGAGCTATGTATGTCACTGATAATGCACTCGCTTCACCGTTTGTTGTTACTAAACAAAGAAGTTCTTATAAGTTTGAAGAACGTTAAAGCATTTGTGCTCGATGCCTGTATGATGCCAATCGGTGTTTATAATATGAAGTACCTATTACGTGGTAAACCCAATAAAGTTATTTATGGGATTATAAGAATATCTTTAAATAAGGATTAATATTTGATTTTGCCACTTGTAATAGCATTTTGGCTTCTCCAGATTCGGCATTTAAAGTAGGCATAAGTCGTAGAAAGTAAGGTTAGTTTGTAGTTACTATGGGGGCATTTTCCTTGAGAAAAAACCTCCAAAAATAAGGATTAAAAAAAAGAATATCTTTAAATTATGAAAAAAAATATTGAGGTATCAATAGATGACTGAGAGAGTTTTTCGAGTGTAAAATATTAAAAATTCTTTGACAGAAGATCAGAGAAATCTATTTGGTATAAGACTGTTCAAGCTGAACCTTTAAAAAACCTTAGTTTCAAACAACTATGATCCATAGAAAAAGTATATTGGTTTTGCGGGCCGTGACCGGCCTATCAAATAAATTTGCTTATTTAATGAGTAAAGTCCCTATACCAAATTGTAACGTTTGTAATGTCTTAGAGGACGTTATCCTTATTTAATAGAATGTGAGCGAAACCGCGTAAATGAAATGAGACGTATACTATTAAATAACCGTAAAGTGTTACTCTCAACTGGTAGTGTAAATATTACTTTAGCTGATCCAGCATCAACCACTGCAAATATTTTAATTAAATTATATAACAACGCATAAAATATAAGATTTATTAGTGGATTAAATTATTTGTATGCGGTCTATAAAGAGCGACATAGTCGGGCAAGACTAAGCTCTTAAATAATGATTAAAAAGAATAAATAATAAATATTTGTACTTACGTGCAAACTTTTTACAACTTCATGATTCATTGTATCTGTGATTTCGCTACCTTAGTACCCAAGTAATTTTGTGATGGTAATATTTGTGTTCGGACGGAAAAAATTGCTTTATATATATACATATACTCGTATGTCGCAGCATCAATTGTTTAGTATTCCACGAGGTATCTAGGCATTTATCTAAATTCAAACCCTCTGAGATCTATTGTTTTAGTAAGAAAATATTTTACAATCGTCCACATTTACACATTTATTTAGAACAGACAATATTTGTTTACTAACGTTATAAACAAAAACTATATACCTACATTAATATGAAGCATGCATCTGCAGATTTAGTAATTTGATTCTTATTTGTTACATATTTTACTAAATTGATATTTGCCTCCAGAATGCGATTTCTTAAGTACCTAATCGTCAGACATTATTTCTACTTTATAATTTTAATTTTTAAGCTTAATATTTCGATTCGTTTGTATTCAATGGCAAGTCATCGAAAGTTGACAATAGTAATGAAATAACTGGTTATAAGGGTTCTCAAAAGTCAGTTTTAAACACTGACACGTCTTGCTGTTAATTCCTAACCTTTTATAACCAAAATATATAATAACGATATATAACATTTACGTATAGCCTAAACTATGTGTAATATAAGCAAAAACACCCGTTTGTTATGTGATGTTTGCTAAAATAAATTGTATTTAATTTTCTATTGTCCCATTTTTATTTTATCCGATATGGTGGCCCTTTAGGTTACGGAAGGGCAATACCCTACCAGGCAGGCCGCATAACATTAATTATCTATATTTTTATTAGAATTAGAAGCCGGGTCAATTGTGTGACGATATTCAACGAATGACACGAATTTATTACATAGTTACTAAATTCTTTACTGACATCGTAAAACTACAGTACTGATAATCATACGGACGGGGTTAGTGACTTCAACGTATAATGAAGGTATAGTATACATAATATTTATTGAATTGTTTTGCATCAAGGACGGTGTTTACGTCAATACAGAGAAATGTAGATAAAAGTGAATCATTTTTTTTGTTCTAACGATACGTATAATCGTTTATCGATCCATTTATTTAACCTTAAATGGGGGCGTCATCACAGTAAAATGTCTTAGTTCAATCAAATCAAAATCAAATCATTAGGTCGCAGTTACTTTAGTGTATATAGAGATAAAGGAATTAGCTTTACCAATAGCTTTAAAGATATATCAGCAGTAAACTTTTATTTATTTGTTTTCTTTTATCTATTTCAGGAAGAGTTTAATTACAAAATCTTGCAACGTCATTGTTGCTACCAGCGATGCTTTGATGTCAGGATAAGAAGAAAACGGGTTCTTGAATAATATGCAATTTAAATTTTATTTAAAGTTTTGATTTAAAAGTGGTCACAGGTTCAAACCCCTGACAGGCACAAATAAGTTTTTCTATTAAAAACTTATGTTTAATTGACAATTTCAATTTATCACACGCTTTTAAGTAAAGGAAACATCGTGAGGAAACCTGCACAACTCTAGAGAATTCAAAGGATATGTATAACCTACTGCATTGGAGCAGTGTTGGGTTTTCGCTCAAAACCTGTGTAGAAATCAGTGTTTCACAAATGTTTTCTTTAAAAAAAGCTATAAAAATAGAAAATACCTTAAAATTCTGCTGTTCTCGCAATAAATGTTATTGCTGCTCCTCTCCTATTCATCTTAGCGTGATGCTATATAGTCTATAGCTATATAGATAAATGGACAGTTGCAATTGCAGTGAAATAATTTCAAATCGGTCTAGTAGTTCCTTAGATTAGCGCGTTCAATCAAACAATCTCTTCAACTATATATTAGTACTAGCGGCCTGCCCCTGCTTCGCACGGGTATAAAATATATATCCCATGTCAGTCAGTGTAAAAAAAATGATTAAAATCGATCCAGTTGTTTTGATTTATTTATTACTGCCCGTGGCCGTAGCGTTAAATTTGGTGAAAAACAATTTCCTTTCCCTATACCAAGAAGATTTCCTGCTATCTTTGGAATATCTAAATTCATATAGTACATTATTACTTATTTACTTTTATATTTTACCTTTGTATTTTATTTTTACAATTAATTACAGAATGTCTTTAAACAAACTCTTGAAAGAGCGACATCGCTGCTAAAGTCGAAGTGTTATAGGGCGAAGCGCGGCCTCCTCACGGCATTTTAAATCTGTAATATCTCCGAAAATGTTCACTTAAATTACATGCTGTAAACGGCTATATTGATCTATATTAAATCAACAATTTATTTAAGGTACTCAATTGGATAAGGATTAATGCTGTATTGTATAAGAATCGCTTCAAAAATAAGGCATTATTTTTCGTAAAAAGTGAACGACAAAAAATGCTTTAGTGGGTTATCCATAAAAATTAGACATATACCATCGCGGACTTTTCTGTAGACCTTTTCAAGATGTACCAATACTTAGTACATTATTTTGATAAATCTCGTAGGGTTTACAGTTTAATTATTTACAGAAACCTCAAAAATTACAGTATTTCTCTACTCCGTATTGAATGTTATTATACGTACAAACCTTCCTCTGGAATCACTCTATCTATTAAAAAAAACCGCATCAAAATCTGTTGCATAATTTTAAAGTTTTATGCATACATAGGGAAATATGGACTTTGTTTTATAATATGTAGTGATTGTTATTTTCCTCGCTAGAGAGCTCCGATCATAAATGCGTCCCATCGCTGCTAAATTCAAATGGTTAAAGGGCGAACCACGTTTTTTTTTTCGAATTTGACTAATGCTGTTAGCCCTACTGGCTTTGACAGCGTCACCGATAAGACGGGCGAGCGCGGAAGCATCGCCGAGAGGCGAACCGCGACCTCCGACGCGCTATTTATAGGCTCGCGGCGCGGCCCCTGCATTTTAAATCTGTAATATCTTCGAAACTGTTTATTTAAATGACATGCTGTAAAGGGTCATATTGATCAATATTAAATAAACAATATATTTAAGGTTCTTAATTGGATAAGGATTAATGCTGTATTGTATAAAAATTGCTTTGAACATAAGGCATCATTTTTCGTAAAAAGTAAATGACAAAAACTGCTATTGTGGGTTATCCATAAGAGATATACATATACTATCGCGGACTTTTCTGTAGACCTTTTCATGGTGTACAAATACTTAGTACATCATTTTGATAAATCTCGTAGGGTTTAGCCTGCGTTTGCAATGCAAGCGGAAAAAAATGTAATTATTTACGACATCACATTAGAAACCTCAAAAATTACAGTATTTCTCTAATCCATATTGAATGTTATTAGACATGTAAACCTTCCTCTAAAATCACTCTATCTATTAAAAAAAAACCGCATCAAAATCTGTTGCATAGTTTTAAAGATTGAAGCATACATAGGGATATACGGACATAGGGACAGACAGAGAATGCGACTTTGTTTAATACTATGTAGTGATATTATTTATTTTTACAATTGATTAGACAAAGTCTTTACATACAACATTCATAGCTTTCTTATCATTAGACAATATAAACTTGAAAGAAGGACAAATAGTTGCGCCTCCGGTTGCTGCTAAATTCGAAGTGCTTATAGATCTAAGCGCGGCCTCCTCGCGGGATTTTAAATCTGCAATATCTCCGAAAATGTTCACTTAAATTACATGCTGTAAACGGCAATATTGATCTATATTAAATCAACAATTTATTTAAGGTACTCAATTGGATAAGGATTAATGCTGTATTGTATAAAAATTGCTTTGAACATAAGGCATCATTTTTCGTAAAAAGTAAATAAAAAAAACTGCTATTGTGGGTTATCCATAAGAGATAGATATATACCATCGCGGACTTTTCCGTAGACCTTTTTAAGGTGTACAAATACTTAGTACATCATTTTGATAAATCTCGTAGGGTTTAGCCTGCGTTTGCACTGTAAGCGGAAAAAAATGTAATTATTTACAGAAACCTCAATAATTACATTATTTCTCTACTTCGTATTGAATGTTATTATACGTACAAACCTTCCTCTGGAATCACTCTATCTATGAAAAAAACCCGCATCAAAATCGGTTGCGTAGTTTCAAAGTTTTATGCGTACATACGGAAATATGGACTTTGTTTTATAATATGTAGTGATAAGAAGTAAAGCTGAAATTTGAAGTTATAGTAATAAAAATAATACTTATCTATTATTTAACAGATCTATCAATTGATCGTAACTCAAGTGATTAAGCAATATGATGGAAAGTTTGTGATGTCATGTGAAATTTGCATTCAACGGGCAAAGCTTATGTGAAGTGTCACTTGTGGCGGCGACACTCGCACGACAAAACGACGACCACCGGTCATTCACCTTGCACCCCGATTCGCTAGGGTCCCTAGCCTAGGCTATGCATACTTCACTAGTACATACACATACTGACATTATAAATGCGAATGTTTATCTGTCTGTTACGCTTTCACGGTTAATCCGTTGAAGCTAACAGCTATCGGGCTAAAAAACACCGTTTCTTCCTGATAAACAGGAATAAAACGACATATTATATAACTGTGGGTATTTTGTCACTTAAATTGACATGAGCAATATCGTGGGTATAGATTTTTTTTTATAAACACCTATGCAATACCTAAACTGGTATCTGACTTTATTTCTATTATTAATAAATATTGTACAATAACGAAAATTAATAAACAATTGTTACATACCGATTATTTGACTTAGTCAAAGGATAACAGAGTTTTAAATTGTAATTCTAAATATATTTTTTTCAAATAGGCTTTCTATTATCTGGGTTGTTAAAATATAATAAAACTACCAACGGTTTGTTAAGGTGTTGTCGAAAAGAACCAGTAACAAACTCAGTGATTACTTTTTCAATAATTATTTTTACACTGGTAATATTATACTTGTATAGTCTAGTGCGTATTTGGTTACAATTTAAATCGAAGCTTTTTAATAAGCTTGTTAGTTAATAAGTGTAGTACAAATTTTATTTATTTATTTCTTTTTATACATATATTTAGAAAAGAGAAAGAAAAATTAAAAAGCACATGTATAAAGGCGGACTTATCCCTAAAAGGGATCTCTTCTAGCCAACCTTTGAGTAATAGAAGGAAGAGGACAAGAATAGAATAAGAAAGAGAGTACGGGTCATATAGAGAAAAAGTTTATATAAATTTAACTATTTAATCTATTAATTAATTTTGGTAAAATAAATAGATGCAAAGATGCTACTCATGATACTAGATGTAATTTTAAGTGTATAATATATCAAAGAGGACATGAAATAAACGCAATGTTACGAGGTCTAGTTTTAGTAAAAAAAATACATATGAGAGTATGTTGAATCTTACTGTTTAGATTGTATTGTGCAGCAGAATTCATTCATACAAGTCCATAAACACATTGCGAAAAATTTATCCGATACATTGTGGGAAATTCATCAATTAGTATTAAACACTGAAGGATATCGCAACGAAAGCTGCGATTGATTCAAGTAATAGATAATGCTCGGACACGTTTCTTAGAATAAATAAACAGCCTGAATGAATTTTGTACATAAAAAAGCACTCAGTGTTACGAAAATACTCATCAATTCAGGACGTGTCGTCCGATCCTATCACCGAGCCTGCACAGGATTGTTCTAGACTAGACCTGTACAGTTACCTAACGGCATAAACCGTTTCCGCGTTAACGCATTCGCTCTGCATTATTATTACCTACTCATATTTGACAACTTTCTATCATAAATTTTATTTTAAGGAACATCGAACTTCTGTAACTACCCTGTACTTAGATATATTCTTTAAAAAATTGTTTTATCTATGACATTTGAATATGGAATAGGAATGTAGCGTGTGTGGATCTCAGACGTTTGAGTGGCGACGCGGGAATTAGTTTCCGCGCCACAGTTAACCGATATAGGGGAGTCGCGCACGCATCGAGCGGGCAACGACCGCGGGAACTTGTAACTACATACATGCACTCATTGGCAAAACGGCCCAACTCACATTCCGAGTACGCTAATACACTAACACTAAAACTTAACTTCAATAACTCTGAATATGGTCATACGTCATTATTGAATTTAGGGCTGATACAAGCCGTATTAAACCTATAGCCGATAGGCGTTCTTCGCAATATCGACAAGTTGTCATAATTAAAGCTTAATTGAAACAATTGATGGAATGGATTGAGTTGGCCACGTAACTTGATTTTTTTTAATTCTACGAAATTTATTATTGATTGTTGATAGGCGATCAATATTTTGAACAAAATAATACAACTATTTTATACCACTCTATCTGGTACCAACACAATATGCTAAAGTTGGGATTTTCTAATACAAGCATATAATAGGTACGCAGGCTACTTGGTCTCTCTAGATAAGGCTCTCTATTAGGCTCTTATTACTATAAATTTCTCATTATTGTATAACTAGCATGAGGACTCTAAGAATATATGTATTGAAATGATAAAATTATATAAATGCTGTTACACTTGAACCAATTTTTAAAGTTGGCTAAACTAAGTGAATAATATATAATCCTTATAAGTGACCACAACAAAAATATAATTTCCCTGTCAATCGTAGCGGGGTCATGCGCCCTAAAGCGGAAGGCGATAGACACGTTTAGAGAAAGGTCTGTGGAATTTCTCCGCATTACGACATCGCGCGTCGCGGCGCACTGAAATTACCGAACGGGACGATGGAAATGGAAAATCGCGAGGCGCAGCGGAGGGGGCCGGGGATACCGCGGGGCGGGGGGCAGGGCACCGCGTGCACTGGCCTATATGCAGTGCGACGACACCCGCCAGGGAGCGATGCACTTTAAGTACATAGTCGCGTACTAGACGCACACTCGCATCGCACACCTATTTTTTTCCGTTACAGTTGTGTAGGGCGACGTCAAGTCTCGCTTTACAATTTCTTGAAAGGAGCCCACGTCTTGGAGGAGATTGAAAACTTTGTGATACGCATTCTTCCTGTTTTAAGGAGAATTAATGGGGATTACTTGATATTAAACCACATACTCGTGCAAGAATGCAATCAATGCCGTAATTGTGAGGCATGGGGCAAAACTACTGAAGAATGAATTAAATACTTGGTGTATTAATAGTTATGACTACAAACACTGTATCGATCGTTGTATGGTGTCCATCATTTTGTGTAGTAATTTTTTGACAACTTGAAGAGAAAGATATGGAACCTACAAAACAACTTTTCCTCAGTGTGAATTGGCATGTCATACATGTTTTTGAAATTTTTGATAAATATACTACTTCTATATTTTTAATTTGATACTTAAATACACTCAGACTCGAATAACCATCACATTATTTTTAGAAAATATTAGACCATGGCGGAAATCAAAACCGCGACCCACGAAGCTGAAAGCAGAGTCACTACCACCTGCGCCAACGGGCCAGTCAATATATAAAATTAATAATATTATTACGTCGTAACTACTATCTTGATGATTTCTGTCTACATGTTGTACCGCTATTCTTGCATTAATGATTCATTTAAGGAAAACGGACTTTAAAGAAAAAAAAACTCAAATTTTATGATTTCTTTTTATGGTAACAAGTAAAACACGCAAATTAATGTGACTCATTATGGATTCTTCAGTTCAATAAACAACGACGAAAACCCCCAAAAATCTCTGGAATCTGAGCTAGGGTTATTTTAAGCTATAAGCGATTAAACCACGTGATGATACTTATTCGCAGGTTTCAATTTCACCTATAAGTGTGTATAAAGACGGGCAAAGCTTTAGGATAAATGTAACCTATGAATTATAGTCAAATATTAAAATGTAAAGAAAATTGCAATGATGGAAATAAATCGCTTCTATGGATGTTTATAAAGCGATATTTAAACAATACAGATTGCCGATCGGTTTAACGATCATGTTTATTGTATTCCAGTATCAATGCACCGTTCTGCTATATTAAGCAACTATCAGTTCATCACAAACATGGGAACGTGCGAAAAATGAGGAAGTTTTTACTATACACCCTGTACAGGAAAAGCTTAGGTCTAGAAATACTCATACTTTATCTCTCTTACTACTCATACTTTATTCTCTCTTACTCTCACTTTACTCTCATACTTTCTCTCCAAGGAGAGATGAGGCCTTTACAAAGCAGCGACATAGAAACAGGCCGTTACTTAACTAAAATTTTTTGAAGTACATACTTCTACTCGTAGTTCAATTTTCCCGATCTTGTCAAACGTCAAACTTTTGATATAGCAACCTACTATTGGTTTCCGCGTCTTTCGCGCCAACTTAAGGGTTTATTAATTAATTAAATGCTTAATAAATTGGCACAATTGCCAACTTTAATGTGCCAAATTTTTTCAATGTTTGTCAGGCCTATTACCCGTGAAAACATAAAAGAAAGATAAACGGACAGATCAGCATATATCATCATTCATCATTCTCCTGCCCTTATCCCACTCTGAGGGAAGTCGGCATAGCATATTTTAAACTTGTTGTTACATGTTTTTGCTAGTTATTATACGAGCCGCCTGCCTGACGTTAACTTTATAGTCGCCTATTACCAACCACCTCGATAAGAAATGAGTGTTTTAGTCTACTTAGCCGGATATCACACGTCGGGTCACATTACCTTGGTTGCCTTTTACGACACCTCGGTAAGAAATGAGGGTGGTCTATTCTACTCAACCGGATACCATACAGCGGTTCACATCAGCATAGATATTATTATAATAACTATAGTTCGGGTCAAGATGTCACTAAAAATCCCTTGTTAGATTTGGCATTTTCGCAAAGTTGCACTTTTGAATAATTGCTCTTTTGCCAAATGAATCCTAATATACCGGGGTCGACATGATCACCGGATCATGTGTTTTATATTTTTTACTTCCTTTAACGGACTAAAAAATTTTCATTTACTGTAAATACATATTACAAAACTTGTACAATTAGCAGTTACAGTAATATATTTAAATTTTAAACATTTTTATATTCAACAAAAGGTTACATGCCATAACCCGATATTTAAATTCAAGAACGAATGGCCTCGTGTATGGTTATTGTTAGCATTGTTTCAATAATACTATTATAAAAATGTGAAACAAGTGTTATGTACATTCAATATATTTAAAAAGAAGAAACTGTCCATCGGGTAGTAAATATTAGTAATTCCTTGTAGGAAGCAAAAATACGTAAAGTCGTGAATTTAATTACTTATTTACGAAATATAATAAAAATAAAGGAAATAAACGAATAATAAATTAAAATTGCATTTTTTATTTACGAAATAAAAACTGAAATTCCACGATAAAATAATTAGAGATGAGAAAGGTTTTTTATGTGTTAATATGGTTAAAATTAAATAGATTTGACTTGTTTATCGTTAAGTTGCAATCTGCTACTCGCGCTATCCCAGTATGGAACAAAGGTCTTTTCCCTTCTTGGAGTCTGGGTTTAGAGATACTGCGTAGCTCTAATGTAATCTCCAGAATTCATCACGTTTTTGTTAACCGTAAAGCGTAAGATGAATTCTAAATATCATATATAGCAACTAAACATCATATAGTAACGGTAACAGATTTTATATTGTTACGGTTTACTGGTTAGGTTTCACCAAATATAAGAACATTAAAAAGATAATTAAGTTATATATTATTACAAGTCAGAAAGAGTCGATTAAAATTCATAAAATGAGACAAGATCTTTGCCGAGTGTTTGGATACTTTCATTACTAGTTATATAATACCAATTTTGAACATCTATTAACAGTGAAGTAACATTTATTATTAGTAACATTTTTGTTTTACTGGCAATTCGAAATAGATGTTTTTAACGCTAAGAATCTTAGTTTGTTTATAAAATCATTTGATTACCAAGATATACTGTAAATATAAACATCTATACAAATAGTAAAATAAGTTCGGATATACAAGATTCGTGAATTTTAAAAAATCATAGTAATATTCTATTTAAACTGTTTGTCGTCCCCTTATTTCTCATTTGTTACCGAGATGTCGTAAAAGGCGACTAAAGTAAGTTGACCCGCCGTGTGGTATCCTGCTCAGTAGAATAGATCACCCATATTTCTTACCGAAGCGTCGTAAAAGGCGACTAAGGTAAGTTGACCCACCGTGTGGTATACGGTTGAGTAGAATAGAGCACCCTCATTTCTTACCGAGGTGGCGTAAAATACGACTAATATGAGATGACGTCAGCCAGGCAGCCAGTGGTAAAATACGTAGCCAAATCATGTGACAACATGTTTATAACATGTGCCGACCCATCTTAAAGTGCGATTAAGACAGGAGAATGATGAAGATGACGTCTAATCCACTAATGGAATAACTAGTCCAATAATAGACTGATGACATGATTTTGGCAAAATCCTTATACATATATTACACATATATTACAAAATATTACCCGTATTTATTTCGGGACCAGTGAAAAAAAAAACATTTTATATTATTAAGGTCTCTTAAACGCCAAAGTTGGCGCCAATGTACTCGATGGTACCAATACTTATATATAAACTTTATATCTGGACTTAATACTCGGAGAGGATATGCAGGAAAGTGGAACGGATGTGCACGATGCAATATGCATGGGTGCGATGGAGCGCGGTGACCGTGCTGCCTGCTGCAGTTGAGGTAACAGGTTCCGGTCTGAATGCGTCAACTGAACAGTTGCCACACGTTTGCGAGCTTTTTGTCAGGCTTCGATACCATATAAATAAAACTTAACAAAAATGAGTGTTCCATACATTTTAGTGTTCATAAAATATTACCTTCATTACGATCGAATTTTTTTTAGTAGTAGCCTTAGTAAGTTAAATGATTTTGATAGCTTTAATCTTGCGTGCTTTATTGCTTATTTATTTTTAATAACTATTGTTATTTGTAACAAACGTTGTTATAAGAAAACAGTGTCGTCATGTCATTTATATAAAGTTTAGAGATACCAAAAATACAAAAAAATATTTACTTTCTTCAAGATATATATAGTTAGTCAATATACATGTATAAGACTGTAAATAATAGTTATCTACAAATACGGTGATATCCCTGTCTGCCTCAGATAAAAATTACGAGGAGAATTTAATAAATATTTGCACATTTTAACGTATGTAGTTTACAAACAATTACGCGCAAATTTATTATAATTGAAATATCTTTATTAATTCAAATAATCTATCAATTACTAAAGCAATTACAAATCTTTATGCATTATGTTTATCTGGGTTTAATCAAAGATTGTTAATCTACCGGTCATTCGGCACTTCGGCCGACTACGATTAAGGCGAAAGTTGAATGACCGCAATCAAAATGAGCTAAACGTGTCTACTAGGTTATAAAATGAAATATCTTACCTGTTATTCGAACAGGCGGCAACATGTCGCGTTTAACTTCCATGTTGGACCGATTTTTAGGTTATGAGTTATGACAGGCGCGCGGTAAGCACCCTACCGGCAGTTTGGCGCGAAAGCGGTGCTAGGTCCGCTGAACGCGTGGTTGAACACCGCGCATGCGTCACCAACGCAACCCCCTCGACTACCCAAAGCTTTATTTTCTAACTAATGGCACCGGCGACTTCGTTTGCGCCAACTTCAGCATTTAGATACCCCCAATCATATATGTGTAGTTCCCATGTTCTTGATAGAAAAAATGAGAGTGTTATCCTATTTGTAACCCGTATGTAAGCTTTAATTGTGCTAAATTTCTTTTGTATTAGCTGTGAAAGCGTAACAGATAGACAGATTTTCGCATTTATAATATTAGTATGCTTTGCAATTTTGTCGTGGAGATCTCTTGATGATGCTTTGTTGAGTTGAAACGATTGTTGAGTTTGTGGTAGTTAACGTGTGTAGTGCTTGTGTATTGTGGTGGCGGTGGTGGAGGTTTGTGCATGTGTTTTTACGAATCCTGTATGCATCAGGTATAAAAACGGATTGTCCAGTATACATTTCGCATTATATATATTTTCTATTTTACTTTATCGCGGATTATAATTTTATTATTACTTTCGTAATATTAAAATAGTAGTTAAAATTCAAAAGTATTTTTTATTTTGTAGATAAAGATTTTGTTTTACGATACTAACGTGAAAACTCGATTTCAGACTGAGCCGCAGCAACGTATGGCCGGAGTTACACATTACAGATTTATATATTATAGTTTCACTATTATAAATAAAACTGTAATGTCACGAAAATGAGAAGAGAGTTAGGCATGGTTTCCACAAATCAGATCCAGAGGTTTCCACCAATCGACATCCCTCCATTTAGCTTAAATAACGATATCTGATATTTATTCAAAACTCATCTCTCTTGTCTTTGGTGGACACCGGGCCTTATTGTTAGTAGGTATTTTACTCAGAGGCGTAGTGCGAGTGGGGTCGGCAGAGTTCACGGTCAAGCCGCCTCACCCCCCTCGTACTACCTAATCCACCATTCCGAGTTATATCAGCCAACTATTTTTAGTTTTCAGACTAATGGGCAATGTTTAATATTTATTGCAAGTGCAAGTGCTGTTTAAAATAACCTTACACTAAGTTCAATACAAGCAATGTTGTATTGAACTCATGGTTTGTAGAATGCAGATGTACATTTTTTTATTATTTAAGAGTTGAATTTTATTAGTTGATTTTGCAATTTTAAATAATTAATGTTATCTAACACTAGTAAATCCGGCTACGCGTTGTTATGGCTAAAACAAATTCCGACTTTCCCGCTCTTCAAATTTTGCCGTGCATTAGTTTCTTTTAATCTTAATTTTCGGGGTTTTTTTTGCAAGGAAAATGCCACCCCTATAGTAACTACAAGCTAATCTTACTTTCTACATTATAAAACAAAATCAAAGATTGATCATAGTTTAAGCCTAAAATCACTCCTAAGGCCCTCGTTTCGCACATTCCATCAAAATATGAAATGCATCGGAGATCAGACAATTCGGAGATGACACTTTCTTCATTAAATAAGCAAATCTATTACATATCTAATCTATTATAATTAATATAATCTAATTAAGCTAATCTATTATAGTGTGCGATTCGGAGCCTTAATGGTATGACTACATCATGCCTAGTAAGCTTGGAATCTTCAAACCACGCTTTTTTTAATAAGCACTTTGAACTATTATATACCAAATTCCATTGGTGACCTTTCGTCTAATTAAATTTCGTTAATTTTCGTCAAAGCATTCACGCCAATTGTTATCAACTTGAGCTTTAACTAAGTACAAAAATTCCGAATAATGTGGCAAATAGACCAGTGGATATCCATCAACAGTAGCTTTAGCAAGATAAAGCTTCATTAATGATATTGATCCTTGACGATTAAAAAGTGCTTGAAAGAGCACTAAATTTTTCAAAATTTAAATAATTTAAAGATTAGTTTGATTTGATTTGATAAAAGTCCCGATAAAAACAAAAGAAATAAAATAACCAAAAATAATAATATCTCAAACGACTTTGACAGCGTTTTCAACAATTACTGTCATATTTCAACTAATTCGTACAAAACCTTCGAATATTATACTAAAATCTGGGTCATGAACTAATCTATTGGTGTAAACTGCATGAAAATCCATCCATTAGTTTTCAGGTTACCGCGAACAGACAGACGCGGTTGGTGAATTTGTTTTATTTATATACGTATATAATATTATGCAATGATGTACATAGACAATTTACAGAATATTAAGTATAAAATTTTGTTTACGCTATATTATCTCAATTGAATTAAAAAATCTAATCTCTCTCAAAGGGATAAGTTGACCTTTGTACCCTTTTTTATTTATAATGTTTTAACGTGTGCATAAATAATAATAAAAACTAAAATAAAAATACTAAACACTAACAACATTCAAGTTACTAAAATGTATATAAATAGTTTTATAGTTGTAAAAATATACCAATATTAGTGTAACTAACAAATAGTATACTGATAACCTATTCTAAACCTCACGCGACATCTATTGAATCTATTTCAAACGATCTACTCGACGCTAGATGGCGGTAAAATATTAGCTTTCTCTAAGAAGTCAAGATCCAACATTTTTGACTGCATGTACATACTATTTTTTTTAAAAATCTTTTATTAATTCATGTGAGTCGAATGCAGTTACAAATTAAATTATTATATTGCAAGTAAAATTGCAACATTGAATTTTTTTTATTAGTTATGAGTTTTATCTCATTAAAAATATTATAAATATCTTTTTAAAAATGACAATATTAACACTTTATATTTGTACACACAAATTTATCGCTTATTCAATTACCTAATATTTGTACAATATTATTAATATAATTAGATTGTTCCATTGATGCCATAGAACAATTACTTAATTTTTGTGACAAAATTTACGCCGCCCGGGTAGTGGAGGGCAGGGCGGGCTGAGGTCGTTGATCCCACTCCCTAACCTACTCCGAGAGTATTTAGAACACGTAGATTCCCGCTTACCGCCAACGGCCTACCACATCTGGGTCAACGCTGACTCAAACAGACTTAATCATCAACTTCAGCTTAGCGTAAGCGTAACTGCGTAGTTATACACATATGTCATAACAAAACGTTTGTTATTAATGTTATGGAGCTATTTTTGAGTACTTAATCAAAAAAAAATATGTGCTCGAATAATAGTTTTTGTATATGTATTTATTATTGTTATATATTAAATTTAATAAAATCGACCCGCCGTGTGGTATCCGGCTGAGTAGAATAGACCACCCTCATTTCTTACCGAGGTGTCGTAAAAGGCGACTAAGGTAAGTTGACCCACCGTGTGGTATCCGATTTAGTAGAATAGACCACCCTCCTTCTTACCGAGGTGTCGTAAAATACGACTAAGGTAAGTTGACGTCAGGCATAAATTTAATAAAATTACAACATTAGACCCGCTAATAACCCGGTAATGTAAACATATTTACAAATAGTTAAGGTTTAACTGTAAAGTATAAATAATATAATTACCTAACTTTTAAAAAATTAGGTAATTTAATTGAGTTCAGGAAAACGCCAGATATAGGACGTGGCCAAGTTAACGGGCTATGAGGAAAATGTCCTGAATAATAAAAATATACCAACTTATAATATAAGATAAGGCTAGCGGTACACTTAGCTCAGCGATTGCATTTATTTATTTATTCGGATTTATTTTAGAATACATGTAGTATTATAAGAAATGGATAGATATATCAGATTCTTCACAAAACAAAATAAAATTATGTTTAAATGTGTGTGTGGTAGTATTTCTAAGACAACTGAAAAGTTAAATATACAGTAACCTAATGAAAATCTCAATAACTATATACTCAACACCTCTAATATTGTCCTTATCATATAGCATAAATTCATGAATGATTTTTACACATCCAATTACTAAAAAGAAAAGATAACATATTAAAACTACTAAACCCGTTGCTTAACTCAGTGATGCGTGTGAATTTCATACAAAAAATCCGTTAAAAAATTGATTAATCTCTCATGTGACAAAAGCGATGAATTATATACATCATTTTCCGACCGGCCGCCTGCCTGACGTCAACTTTCCTTAGTCATTTTTTACAACACCTCGGTAAAAAAGAGGGTGGTCTATTCTACTCAATCGGATACCGCACGGCGGGTCGACATACCCTAGTAGCCTTTTACAACTCTGTAAGGAATGAGGATGGTCTAATCTACTCAGCCGGATACCATAAAGAGCGCTGAATACATACATACTACCAAAACCAATAACATACCCAGCCATAGTTTGGTTGTATATAGTTTTATACAACCAAACTATGTCTGGTTTTAATATTCATAATAAATACATAAGTACGAATTTTCTTTGGGTCTATTAACGTTAGAAAAATATTTTAGTGTTGCACCTTTCTGCAACACTTTCATGGAGTGGCTTATGTTGTAACAGTCAATGGGTTTTTCCGCTCGGTGTGCCTGGACGGAGGTCCGCGCTATGACGCGAGCGGTTGTATCGGGGTCAGGGCGGCGCGGCCGTCGACCTGTAGCCTCGCTCCCCTCCCGACCCGCACCACTTGTGCCCCTTCACCCGAGCCTACCCTTTTTGGACTGTTGCTACCCTGATATTAACGCCAATCGCCATTACGTACAAACAAAAGCAATAGCTTCAGATATTCGCTTTATGTTAATCAGCTTTGTTAAGTAAGTAGGTAAATTTTGGACCTTTTTTAGTTAACCTGTTACCCATAATTTGATCTTTGGAATGACGCTATTGACCAGCTCATACAATACTTTTCAAGTTTCACTTTAGCTAAATGAGCTTCGTTTAGCTAGACTTCTAGCTAAAAAAAAGCTAAGCAAAAATGTGAATTAATGAATATCTAGGAACGATTAAATAGGGACTGATATAAACCCATATCAGATGTAAATATTTTAGTCTAAAGGGAGATTGGTGAAAATAACTTTGACAGTTATTGAGTTCTATAGTATTATTAGCGGAGATAGAGTTGGTTTACATTTTGAGCTAACTTGTAATTTATTTATTTTAATTTTACGGTGTGAAGTATAACATAAAATGCTTAATGTAACTTACTACTTTAAATTCCTAAAAATCAATACTGTATCGGTCTTAAAAGCTGTTAAAAGACCGCATTATATGTGACTAGCGGCCTGCCCATGCTTCGCACGGGTATAACATATATATCCCATGTCACTCAGTGTAAAAAAATGATTAAAATCGATCCAGTAGTTTTGATTTATTCATTACTGCCCGTGGCCCGCAAGCGTTAAATTTGGAGAAAAACAATTTCCTCTCCCCATACCAAGACGATTGCCTGCTATCTTTGGAATATCTAAACTCATATAGTACATTTTTACTTATTTACTTTTACATTTTACCTATGTATTTTATTTTTACAATTAATTACAGAATGTCTTTAAACAAACTCTTAAAAGATTCGAAGTGCTATATAGGGTGAAGCGCGGCGTCCTCACGGCATTTTAAATCTGTAATATCTCGGAAAATGTTCACATAAATTGCATACTGTAAACGGCCATATTGACCTATATTAAATCAACAATTTATTTAAGGTGCTTAATTGCATAAGGATTAATGTTGTATTGTATAAAAAATGCTTTGAACATAAGGCATTATTTTTCGTAAAAAGTATATGACAAAAAATGCTTTTGTGGGTTATCCATAAGAGATAGACATATACCATCGCGGACTTTTCTGTAGACCTTTTCAAGGCGTACAAATACTTAGTACATCATTTTGATAAATCTCGTAGGGTTTAGCCTGCGTTTGCAATGTAAGCGGACAAAAATGTAATTATTTACAGAAACCTCAAAAATTACAGTATTTCTCTACTCCGTATTGAATTTTATTATACGTACAAACCTTCCTTTTGAATCACTCTATCTATTAAAAAAAACCGCATCAAAATCTGTTGCGTAGTTTTAAAGTTTTATGCGTACATACGGAAATATGGACTTTGTTTTATAATATGTAGTGATTATTTACAAAAAAGTTAAAATTGGTCAGTTATTCTTAAAAGATATATAGAATCGCGAACATTCTTGTACGTGTTTTTTTATATCTCAAACTAATTAGCAGTGTTCGATGAAGGCGGCGGCTTAACTTTTTTTTAATTTTAACCAATTATTGACATATTTTAACTAATTTGGTATAAATATGAAAATCCGTTCAGTTTCGAGGTTTATTATAGTTCATCGAGAACAGAAAGGCAGACAAGTGCGGCGGGGAATTTTTTTATAATATGTAATTTTTATAATATAATATGTATTTTTTGTAATTTGAATTTTTTTATAATTTCGTCAAATATTCTATCACTTAGCTTATACTTCGAGATAGCTAAGCTTCAGTTAGTGAAACAGGATATTAATGAAAATTTTATTTGATAATTTAATTTAATTTTGACGCCGTGTGGTATCCGGTTGAAAAGAGTAGACCACCCTCTTTCTTACCGAGGTGTCGTAAAAGGCGACTAAGGTAAGATGACCGGCCGTGTGGTATCCGGCTGAGTAGAATAGACCACCCTCTTTCTTACCGAGGTGTAGTAAAATATGACTAAGGTAAGTTGACGACAAGCGGGCGGCCGGTCGTAAAATACGTAGCCAAATCATATGACAACATGTTTATAACATGTTGTGCTGATCCCCACTTAGAGGGGAATAAGGATAGGAAGATGATGAATTTAAATTTGAATGCAGATTATATGTAGATATAAAGATTTTAAATAAAAAAGTCTACTATTTCAGAAATCATTCCTAAGAGGCTAATTAAAAAACTAAGGTATACTAAAAAAGGCAATGTTTAAAATGTTTGCAATATTTAGTTCGTGTTTCACCTGTTAGTCAGTAAGTTACGGCACAGCTATATATGTATGGGTTGATTGTGGCAATAATAAGTGTATAGAATAAAGTGGTGAAAAATATTTTGCAAAGTTTGATGTCGAATGTCGACACATATGCAATAGAATGAATACGCGGGTCAGACTCTTGACCGGGTTAAGATAATTAAAGCCACCATTGCTCAACTGTAAGACCCGTTGCAATCGTAGAGATGGTTTTTCATTGCAGGTAAAGCTAGGTCTGCTATGCTGTTAATATAATCTGCTGAACCAATATTGATGTAATTTTGTCTATATGTGATCGATTTTGTCAAAATCTACGGAACGTATTTTTGTACGGTTTTTACTGAAAGATATTGCAATTATATGAAATTACGATCAAAAAGATTTGCACATGCTATTACGATTACTACGTCGGATATAGCAATTCTTAAGGAAAGTTTTGGATAATAGCACATTCTTTTGAAAGGCTAAGCCGATTTTGATAGGACTTTCACTGGAAGATAGAGGAGGCTGCGAGGTAACATATTGACTATTTTTTTATCTCGAATTCCCGCGGGGTCTTAAATTACGGGGGAAAAAAATTGTGACACATTGAACTCAGCCGAAGCCACGGGCACAGCTTATAAAAAAATCGTGACAGGGGAACAAATTATTATTAAGGATATTGATTATTATTTAGGGTACTAAAACGCTTAATTTGGCACGAAGTTGCGGTCAATATTAGAGAAGAATACTTTTAATGTATGAGGATAGATAATATATTTATGGTAAACATTTTCATATCAGTTCTTAGTCTGTGGTAGGATAACGGAGCTTCATAGACAGTAATTTTGAACGTTTATTTTCATGTTATCTCATGTATCGTTAATTTGTATAGTGGTAACGAAGTCCTTTTAAACAATGATAGGATTTATACTTGATAACCAACTTTCGATTCCTTAGTCTTATTTATACAGGCTACCAGTTATTAAAAACAAGGACTACTATTTCACTTCCGAAATACGTTATTTAATAAAAAATTTAAATTTTACCACCCAAATCATGTACTAATTCTTGATATTTCAAATATGAATTCAGGATAAATCGTATTGTGTATTAACGATGTACTACGTAAAAAAATACACCGACAATGGTTCTTGTAATCGCAATAAAAACTTCATTACCACTTGAATATGGTGCTAACAGAATACGACACGCGATTCCCTTGTCAATGTAACTTAAGTAATAAAGTATACACAATAACAATTACCTTTAATTAGGTTAGTTCTGTAAATGTTTTTCAATATCATCCGACCAGTGTATTTAGCTAATCCGAATCCCGGGTCATTGATCGACCGAGCGTGTTTCATTAAACCACAGAGTAATTAAGGTAATTATGCAAGCTGTTAGCATATTGTGACATTACAGGGACAGATTTAGTGCGGGTTTAAAACAGTTATTTGTGTGGGGTGCGGGGCGCAGGGCGGCGAGCGTGACCCAATTGTTGGCGGGTGAACGAACTCGAGGCCTTGATCGCAATACCGAGTCCACCGCTCGCCCGCGCCCGCGCCCCGCACACCGCTCCCGCCCTGCTCGCCTTGCGCGCTCGCTACGTCACCGGCAAGCATTGTTTAACTATTTTTGAAAAATCACGACTCATTTAATATTTATTCTTAGCAGAAATTAATATTTAATCAAATACTCAATATTTTTTTTCTTCTAATATTGTTAATTTTAATGTTTCCCTGAATTGTTTTAGGGAAACGGTGTTTATTCAAATTTTAAAATTAAACAAATACTAACAGCAGAACAGCATAAGACCTTATTATTAATCTATTTCTAATATTTTTAATTTTAATGTTTTCTTGAACTGTTTCAATGTGTTCGAATTTTAAAATTATCAATAGGTACAGATTTATCATTCATTAATCATATTAATTCTATAGTTGCTATATGGAAATGATATCTCATTTTACACGTCTTTTGTTTTTCCATAAACAACTTATTAATATAAGTTCTTTATGTATGTAATTCTATATAGTAGATCAAAAATATTTTAGATATTACAAATACAAGAGTATAAGTAAAATCGCGTAAATAATGTTAAATGGAAAGTTCTACGTCTACTGGCTTAAGTTTTACAAATATACATAGCAACAAAAAATATGTAAATTTTAAGTAACATATATTTCGTTTCGAATAATTATTTTGATCGCAGAGGGACTGTATGGGATAACGGTCTCTACTAAGAACCTAGTTGGTGAGGTACGTAATTTAAAATATTTATTTATTCTACAAATGCGAGTATGTTATGTAATATACGATATGATGATTATTAGAATCGAGATGAAGTCTAGTATCTAACACAACTAGTTTTGTCAAGTGAGCTTCGCTTTCAAGAGAGAAGGAGATAGTGAAACCTAGATAGCTGCTGCCTATGAAATAGGTGTTGCGAAACGCGCATTGTCGCTATTCGTGTGAACGGGCGAGAGTAGGACAACAGTATGTCCCAAGGCTCATTTTAGATTATTATTAGAGTATCGGCGCTAGGTTATTCTGAGGCGACCTAGATAGTTGGGGCCGTTGACCGCGGGCCCTCCGACTGCTCGTACGGCCTCCAAAATAAAATGGCATTCAGCGATGGGCTCTCCTTGCGAAACCCGACTCGACCATGATGGCGATTGTCGACTAGTATGTGCGGCTGTGGAGACCTACTATCTAAGAATAATGCAATAAAAATACATTGACTAATTCAATTGCTAATTGTCCTACATCAAATAACGTCGTTACAGCATTGCTAATACTTCGGATGTTTGAAGAGTGAAAATTATTTATTTTATAAAATTATAAAATTATATTTATTTCGTTATAAGTACCAACTTGCTATACCATTGTTCAGAAAGTATAAATCTTCAAATAAATGACCTTGAATCTAAAAAAAAATTAAACTTGAGACTCTAGATAATTATACTATAAGTCATTTACGATTCATTAATCCAAGATCGAAACGATTGTTCATAAGCTATATATTTGCGATGAATAATGACAATCCTTTATATGTACAGACGTGCGTTGCCACAGAAGACGCGTACAGTGCGTTACAGGCAGCGGTGATTAGCGAGCGATGTCGAATATAGCCGGGAAGGCCGAGGGCAATGAACTCCGCTTGACCTAGATTCGCGTTATGCCCCCCTCCGCGCCCTCCCCCTGCCCTGACAACGTCTCGACTCGCAGGAAAGTGAAAAGGACATTATGGCATCCTCAACTATTTTTCTCCATAACTATTTAACTCCATAACCATAATTATCGCTAATGACAAATATTCGTGTACGTTAGTTGTGTAAATGAAATGAATATTAAGAAGTGCTCATTTTGACCTAGAAAAAGGATAGACCCTGCATTGCCTGTGTCTAGAACAATGCTGGAGCAATAAATCGTAGCTTCTACGAAAATTCGTAAAGTAAAAATACAAGTCGTAGTACATAGTATATAGTAGTAGGTCCTGTAAACAATGTGGGTCAGCTGATTAGAGTAGGAAGCTGGACACTCACCTGCGAGAACTCTACCAAGAAGGACGTCGGCGTCGTTGGATGGTGGGTTCGGGGGGTCGACGTCATGGGTTCGGTGCTGACAGCACTCGGTCACAGTCATTTTTGGCGGGAGACGCATGAGCCGCACAAGAGAGCGCGTGCGGCCGGCGACGGCGTTAACGCGAATGGCGCCCGCTCGCTACGCCGCCGCGACAGGGGCGCGCGTAGACGGTCTACGCGCCGCCCGCCCCTACGAACTCCCCTTACGAATTCTATTTACCTGTTAATTACACCCTTCATAGCGTATACCGATGTATCAGTGCTTTCATATCAGTTTTAATTTTTTTTATTGACCCAGATTCTCATAGTGTACTTTGTTTTGTTAAAGCTTTATTATGTACTAGTTGTGCCCACGACTTCGCCTTTGCTAAAGCTTCACTCATTTACTATTGTTTCTTCCTGATACCAAAGGAAAAATAAGCTTTAATTATTCCAAATTTCATCTCATCTACTGAACTAGCTGTTTAGCCGTAAAATCATAATAGGTGTGGATTTTGCTTTCATAATTTTATAAGTTACTGACAGAAATTTTTAAAATGAATTTGGAAAAAATTTCGTTATAAATAAGATTCAAATAACGGGTATAGTAAAATAATATATTATTAGAAATTTGTGTTTTATTTAAGCTATATTTTTATTTACCTCACATTCCACATGAAAAACACTTGATATATAAAAAATATAATTATACACAAAAGTCTTAGCCTCACCAAAATAAAATATGCGTCATATTAATTTAATCTACACAAAGACAAAAGATAAAATGTAAATCGAAATAATACTTAAGCAGAAACCGAATGTCGAATCGGAAGCGTCCAGCACAACCCACTGAACTGAAAACCTAAATCTAGAATTGGCGAATCGGTTGTTGAGCCGAGACGAGTTTATAGGCCAAGGCGACTAATTTACTGCTAAGAGCCCGCGAACTGCCGTAAACACAGCGTTTTTATGAGCACCGATAATTCTATGAAAATAAATCATACATCCTTTAGATGACAGTTGTGCGTCAAACTTAACCTTAGATACAGTTGTGTATTGTTCTTTAAAATTATTGCTGTAAATTTAATAATAGGTTTTTATTAGGATCGAAGGCTGTTCGACTATTATTTAAGCGATTCTAAACACAATTCACCTGTAATAAGAATTATTTTAGGCTTTGTGGCTACAGGGGCAAGTAAGTGCTATGAGCTTTTTAAATATCAAAGATTAGGAATGTGAGGTTATAAATAAAAATATTACAATAGATTTGTTTGTAATCTTATCATATATAGACTTGTACTTCTGCTATACCAAACTTAATGTATTATTAGTATTTGAGTATATTTTAGTAAAAGAAATGGAATATATTGAAACTTTTTAAGTAAGGATTTTATGACCTGCGTCATAAATCACCCTTTTTCAGCGATGTATTAGTAAAAATAAATTGATATTTTAAAAAATTGCAAATCTTCCCCAAATAAAGAATTTTGGCGAAAAAATCTCCCACTACTCTAGGCACAAAGAAAACGTTATTTTAATTTAATCGTATTAAAATAAATACTTTATTCTCAGAAAAACTAGCGATTTATTACTAAGCAACAAGTTACAGTATGAAAGTTTTGTAAGAAAACTTTTTTGGACAAAGCTTACAGTATAACAAATTTACGCGTAGGACCGTAAATCCAGTAAATTTATTATTATTTGTACGGCGTTTATGGCGTTTGAAGATAATTTCTAATATTTATAATATTAATACATAAGATATGAGTATTAATATAGAAATTATCTACAAACCTTAATAAACCAAATCTTTTGGTTTATGTAGTGAAATTACGTAATGCAACATATCACTACATATTATAAAACAAAGTCCCTATATCCCTATGTACGCATAAAACTTTAAAACTACGCAACAGATTTTGATGCAGTTTTTTTAATAGATAGAGTGATTCCAGAGGAAGGTTTGTACGTATAATAACATTCAATACGGAGTAGAGAAATACTGTAATTTTTGAGGTTTCTGTAAATAATTACATTTTTTTCCGCTTACATTGCAAACGCAGGCTAAACCCTACGAGATTTATCAAAATGATGTACTAAGTATTTGTACATCTTGAAAAGGTCTACAGAAAAGTCCGCGATGGTATATGTCTATCTCTTATGGATAACCCACTATAGCATTTTTTGTCATTTACTTTTTACGAAAAATAATGCCATATTTTTGAAGCAATTTTTATACAATACAGCATTAATCCTTATCCAATTAAGTACCTTAAATAAATAGTTGATTTAATATAGATTACAGCATGTAATTTAAGTGAACATTTTCGGAGATATTACAGACTTAAAATGCCGTGAGGACGCCGCGCTTCGCCCTATAACACTTCAACTTTAGCAGCTATGTCCGTCTTTCAAGAGTTAAAGACATTCTGTAATTAATTGTAAAAATAAAATACATAGGGAAAATGTAAAAGTAAATAAGTAAAAATGTACTATATGAATTTAGATATTCCAAAGATAGCAGGAAATCTTGATATAGGGAAAGTGAATTGTTTTTCTCCAAATTTAACGCGTGCGGGCCACGGGCAGTAATGAATAAATCAAAACTACTGGATCGAGTTTAATCATTTTTTTTACACTGACTGACATGGGATATATATTTTATACCCGTGCGAAGCAGGGGCAGGCCGCTAGTATAAAATATGTAGACTTTGATCAGGCCATAGTTCGGGTTAAGCTCGAGCCGGGCAGCATCAGGTCACGCTGACGTCATCCGAGGTCGTTGACCCGTCACCCCTTCGCCTATCCTTGTCCCATATTCAGACTGCAATGATGCTTCACCTATATCGTATCCGAATTGCTTTTATATATTAAACTTTTCTAAGTGTATTGTAGCGAATGCCCTTGTACATTTCAGAGCTGTTGCAATTTTTAAAAGCTTTTATTCAACTTGTGTGTATGTAAAGGTTGAATCTTGAAGTTAAATTTGAACTACTTCCTGAGGTCCGATTGATCTGAAATTTAACATACTAATCCCGATGAAAATGCATGTGTATAATAAGAATGACCTGATACCTCTAATAAAATATAATAATTAATAGAAGGATTAGTTGGTTAAGCGACCATAAATAAGGCCTTTATCTAAAGACTCGCGGATTTCAGTTACATACGCGTTAGTTTTCTTTTGCTATAATTTTTAAAATATTTAATTAAAATAAAATAAATAAATATAAATATATGGGACACTTACACACACGGTCGTCTGTCCTCAAAGTAAGTAACTTAATACTTGTGTTACGGGTGACAGAAAACTGGTGAATATATACTTATATATTTTTTTAAATACATACTTAAATACAAATATACACCCAGGCTCAAAGACCTGAAATATATGCCGTAAGTTGTCATAATGTTAAGCGTAAAATGGTTTAGTCGAAACGAATCAATATTTTCCATTTTATTAGTTTTCCAAATGAAAGATATATACTTATCGCATGTACATGACCACTTAAAAAAGTGAGAATGAGTATAATACTCATAAGTTATCCTTATAAGATAGATGTATGCTTTTGTGAACATTTTTATAGCATTTTATATTGCATGCAATACTTACCGAGTCTTAATAAAAAATGTTAATACTTAAAATAAAATTAAACTGGCTATTACCATCACAACAATATATTAATTAGTAGTTAAGAGTTTATTACTACATTTACCTTTAGCTTACCGTTAAAAAACAAAAAAAAACAAGTCGCATGCTATTAGTATTCGAAATGTTGATGACTCTCAATCACACCTACAACAATTTGTCATTATAATGTAGCAATTGAAAATATCATCCATCAACATAATGGTCTCACTATGATAGGATACGCAACTTTTACTCGATTACCACATTTAATGTAAGCGAGTTCTTTGCAATGCGAAGTGAGCTGGTGACTGCTAATTAACTCGCTGAGAGCATCAGGTCTGAGGTTTTTGACCCCAGTATGGAAAGTGGACCATAATGACACACCACTTTCATTTTCGCGCAACTCTCACCAACGCGAGCGGAGATCGAAAGTGTACCACTTTTGGTTCTGCGTGCGCGCATGCCCCACCCCTTGCTCGTCGATCCAACTTTCTTACGTTGTACGCTTTCTTCTGATACGTCTGCGCTGTAACTTGTGCAATTCGCTTTCTAATTGCATAGCAAATGCAGCCCGATTGACGCTTATTGAACGTCATCTATTCAACTTTCATAAAATATATTGCCGAACAGGGACGTTTGGTCCAAGGTTCCAACGTTCTTGTTTCCAATTTCAGAATTTGTAAACAAAATAGCTATTTGTTTTGAAACAGTTTCATGTTATTGTAATATAACTGAAAGTAAATAATGCATAAAGTAAAATATTATTTTGTCCCTGTCACTTTATAGATTCGTGTTTTAGTTTTTATATTATTAAAGTAAAGTGAAAGTAACGGCCTGTAACGATCCCACTGTTGGGCATAGGCTTCCTTTCCCCATTTCTGGGGAGAAGGGCTTGAGCTAAAACCTACCAAGCTGCTCGAATTCGTATTGGTAGGTTACACATATCCCCAAATTTCTCTACAGATTTGCAGGTCTTCTTACGATGTTTTACTTCACCGAAAAGCGTGTGATAAATTGCAATTATCAATTAGACACATAGGTTTCAATAGAAAAGCTCAATTGTGCCTGCCCGGGGTTTGAATTCGTCACCGACTCATTTATAATATTATACTAAAACAAAATAATTAGTAATGTAAATTTTCTGAAAATTAAGGAAGGTCATATGTGGTATTTTTATTACAAAACATCGAGAAGGTAAATTAAACGCCACAAGCTTTGTGTAAGAAAGCAGTAACGTGTATCATAAAGAGTAAGTGACAATTAAATAAAAATATTTGAGCCTATTTTTTTTATTGATAACCGACTAAACAAACTTTGTCTGTAAAACTTAAACTTTAGTAGCTTAACAAAATATGCAGTGTTATATGTTTATGATTGAAATTCCTTAAATAGCAATCACTTTGAAGTAGGTTAAAACAACAAGTAGCCCAAAGTGAATCAGAACCTTACAACACAGTTTGTAGCCTAGATTTTCTGTTGTGATGTTTATAATTTAGCATTATCTTGTTGTTTGCATTATTCGTCTATTATCTTGAATAGTTTTCACACCTTGAAAAGTATGACGGAGCGGTAGATGTCATTTTAAAAATATTTGTACATTAAAAATTAAATTATACATTAATCAGGCCAAATTAGGTACTTATACGTACTGTTAACCTGTTGAACACTCTTCGACTTTAAATATTTTGGTGGTAGAATCGTTTCTGAAGAATTGGGTGTTTAATTCGAACTCTGGTAAATAGGTTCTGGCAAAGAAATTACACTTAAGTTAATAATTTCAATTAATCCAATTAAGAATCAAAACCCTAACTACTGTTACTAAGTCTGTAATGGGACCTACTAGTACATGTCACAGAGTTTAACATCAACTTACATGTATAAACTATTCAGTTGAGTCAATGAATTTAGTTAGTGTGTAGTCCGCTTATGTTATGCGGCCACTTCTCATCATCATATTTTCAAATAAATTATAATTTCACCTTAAACTGTTTTATGTAATCCAAAGTATTTTGCTTTAAACAACTCTCTCTATACGACCTGACTAGGTATTTAATCCATCTTTAAGAAGGCCTACAGATACTGCGTTCACTTCTTAAATCAGACTGGCGTTTTAATGTCAAGGACGGCGATCGAAGAATCTCGACTGCTTGATGCAAAGCCTGACACTTTGCATAATGCGTAAATCTCGGCAATAATTTTATATGATTATACATACAATAGTGATGGTTACCAATACACCTCTGTTAAACACATATTTTCATAAGTTTGTAGTCGTTAGACAGTTGTGATTTTATGTCAAAAAAATTGGAGTCGCTATCATTGGAATCAATGTAAAGGACTATATTATTATTTTTGGTCCGAAGTCTCTATCCATATCACATGAGAGTGTTAGTCCAAGAGTCTTTTTGATTTTTATTTATTGCTTATAAAACCCACAATTTGCGACCAGGTTACGAGGCCAATCTTTGGCAATAGACATCGTTTTTGGCAATATGCATTGTTTCAAACGATAAGATATTGCATGATTTTTCGAACGTTGCCTAGCGTTAGGTTTAATTATATATATACTTATATATTATATACCGCTTTAGTAATTGTAGAACCACAAATTTTTTGACCAAATCAAACAGTTTTTGCAAAATCGACCAGCATCTGCAAAAATCAGCAGCGTTTGAATGAATGGTTCTCAAGTTAAGTAGCGCTGTACACCTGTTTCAAATCTCGAATGTTCGCGAGGCTAGAAGTTCCCGAACCTAGGAATGATGAGTATTAATAATAACTTCTTAGCTTGACTCAGGAGGAAAATGCGACTTTATACCTAAGGCTCCCATTTTGTGGTAAAAAGCAACTACGCTTCTACGCTACACTATTCAAATTAATTCAAAAGCGTAGCTTGCGTCTGGATATGACGTTAACCAAAGGACTTTAAGTATTTTTCTCACTAATATGTTGAAATTCCAACACTTACTTAATCTATATTTTTTACTGATTTGGTTTAGAATCATGCTAATGTTGTATGTGGTAATATAGCTATAAAAATTAAATATAGCTATAAAAAGAAAATCTTCGGTATGGAGGCAAATATATTTCTGTGACCTTTAGCCAGATTATAAGAAAAAAATATATACTCCGAATTTTTCTTCTTCTTCCGTGCCGGTGTTACACTCGGTTTTATTTTTAAGTGAATAAAAATAACGTACGAAAGTGCTGTAGGTCACGTTTTGCTTCAAAAAATTAGACATATGTGTGTATTAATTCGACTGGGTTACGATGCGATGTCCAAAGATTTAAACCTAATCTTTTATCTCTTTTTGATAAGCTTGACATACTAAATAGACAGTACTTGTTTCTTTTATAAGTTAAGTGATCAAATCAGGAAGAAGAGGAGAAATTACCTATAAAGCTCATCGTACGAAACTGAAGTTATGATAGCGGCTAAATTTATACGGCTCAAGATGATGTTCCATAGAAACCCCATAATAAGATGTCGAACAGAGGTCATCCATCGATTGAAAAATAAAAAGAAGAACGTTTATAGGGTCCGAGCGATGCAATTAGCAATACGATAACAACCGTAATGGTTCTTGATCGAAATAAACATCCAGAACAAACTGTCTAGCAATGCAGAAGTCTAAAAGGTTCAGTAACAGATGTTCATCGCCTAAAACCACAATTCGACAAAGCAAGAAAAGCAGGAAAATTGTATCGTAGTTAAATTTTCCAATAATTTATTAACTGCGGCCTAGAAAAACAACACTTCCTGTAAACTGTGAACACCTTATTCAATGTAAATTATGTTATAAATCGTATTGTGTCAAAGGAAATGACTTGAAAATCTGAACTACGCACGTAAAAACGAGTAACGTCAGCTCGTAAATAACGGTTCTTTATAAAGCATTCAGGGTCGAACGAACAATTTACCGTGTCCATCGTAAAACTTTATTGACTTGGACAGATTTTGATTTATGTAATGTATGACGAATGTGTCTAAATATGTTGTAAATTGTTATTCAAACTGATTTTGTTTTTGGGAGTACGCTACTTTAATTGAGAGAAATGGGCGTTGGAGTAGTAGGGTGTGACAACTCCTACGACATATGAAGACGACCTCAAAAAAGGGTCCAGGGGCACAGTCGAGTCGTATTGTGGGATATGAAATTTAATTTGAAGAGACCGTTGTCCAACAGTATAAGACGATAGGTCAAAGAAGAAGAAAGTTACCTGAGATGAGAAATATACATTTACTTCATATCTGATCCATTGGTTATAAAGAGTTGGACAATGTCCTCTTGAACCACTTTTTTTGTCTTAATTTTATTATTTTTCTCTACTGCTATGACTTTACATTATGCTAATACATGATTTAAGAAAAGAAATCAATGTAAGGGATTTATTTTGAACAACTTTATTTTAAAATAGAAATTTATGTAATACTAATATTTAACATGAATGTGGATATATCACTAGGGGGACGCTGAAAAAGATGGATGGATTGTGCGAAGCATGATATACATATGAAAGAAGCAACGCCAGAGTTACAAAAAAGGAGAAAATGGAAGTAGAGAATGGAGGAAGTATTTTACTATGTAGACGCACTTTGACTCAATCAATTGGAAGCTATATCTCAGCGAAACAATATATTTACAAATGCGGAATACAATTAAATAAAAATAATAATAAAATTTGTTTTTTTTATCTTGATTTTCTTATTTTGCCGTTGATTTTATTATGTTAAGTTTTAGTTTGTTTATTAAAAAAGACGGCTGAACATATTTGGGTGAAAATGAGTGAACTAAAAAAAAAGAATATTGTTGTAATAAATATTGACTGAAACAAATAAACAATAACGTAACCTTTACATAGCCTTTTGAATTTGTGTTAGCAGGTCTTTACCTACATTATTATGTTTTATATATTTTTATTATCTCGTTTATCGAAAAGTATGACCTTAATGTTGTATATTGATCTATTTATATTTCTGATTTCTGATTATTTGAATAGTTGTATTTTTTAATATTAATAATTAATTACAATAAAGGCTAATTAATGTGGACAACTACCAAGAAATAATAACAGATCCACTGTTTGTGAAATTCGATTAAAATGTGTAGTTTGGCTAAATTGGTTTCATCCACCAATGCATATCTTATCTTAAAAAACAAGAAAAAAGTAAAAAAGAGAAAGAGAATACTCAAAATCGAGTTTAAAAAAACGATTTTTGATGATAAAATAATGGGTTAATTAAAATTAATTACCTATTTCAAAAAAATAATCGATTTTTTACAGCCCTACCATACACCGGGGTATATAAAATAAGGCTAAAAAATCCTGTTAATTCAATAAAATAGGATGACATTGAGAATTGTCTATTATCACTATATCAAAAGTCTCCATATGTATGACACTTCTTGTACGCGGGAACCGTAATTTGCATAACATTTTCTCAATTTAAAAATATTTCAGAAATTAATAACTTTTATACCTATGATTAAATAATTTTCTCTCCTAATTATTGTTTTCTTATAATACTCGAAGTTCGGTATGACTTTTTTGATGAGCTTTTCAATCAAATACGACTTTTCAGTCAAATACGTAAAAGCTTTTGTGATCTTACAATTATAAATAACTCGATTTATATACTATATATGTATGTATATAGTTCATTGTAGGGACAAAGATTAATTTATGTATTTTATGGTACCAAGATACACAAGTTAAGAAAAACATAAATGTTAATAAAAAAAAAGCTTATATCTTAGACAGACATATAACATTCATTTTTGTCAAATTGATACTGTAAGGGCTGAGGTGTTCAGATAAGCACTATTTGACATTATATAAAAGGCGACTAAAGGTTCCAATCAGTGGACCTAAGTAAGGTTTTTGGAAAGTTATTTTAATCAACTGTATTGGGAATTAAAGTTCGTCTCACCTTGGACAAATGCTTGAGTGGTAATTGCACCACTAAGATACAGAAAACTAGATCAACATAGTTTAAGTAAGAATGCTTGTATATATTTTGTTACAGCTAGAAACATTCTCATTATTCGCTGTCCTTATTTAACGTGTGTAGAATTATATATCCTCCTGCCCTTATCCCACTCTAAGTGGGGTCGACACAACATGTTATAAACATGCTGTAACATGATTTGGCTGCGTTTTTATGATCGGCCGCCTGCCTGACGTCAACTTACCTTAGTCGCATTTTACGACACCTCGGTAAGAAGGAGGGTGGTCTATTCTACTAAACCGTATACCACACGGTGGTTCAACTTACCTTAGTCGCCTTTTACGACACCTCGGTAAGAAATGAGGGTGGTCTATTCTACTCAGCTGATACCACACGGCGGGTCGACTTACCTTAGTCGCCTTTTACGACACCTCGGTAAGAAATGAGGGTGGTACTATTCTAGTTAGCCTAATACCACACGGCTATTATCGTGTGTAGAATTATAAAAAGTAAAAGATTTGCCCCGGACAAAGCAACCTTGAGTGCTGTATCAAATTGGCAATATCCTGGGCCGCGAGAAGCCCGGCTGGCGAAACCTTGCGACGCGCAAAAGTCGGTCATCGAACTTCCCAAGGCCGTGCCGCTGCCGCTTTCTTTGTTTAAGCTGTCGCAACACACAGACTCACAATTTAACCTCGGTTTGCTTTATCAAGCGTTCACCCATCTAAGTCACAGCCGCTTGTAAATATTATAATCTTTCATATCGACCTACTGTTTTGCGTTCATACGATTTAATTATTCTAGAACTGACGTATCGCCTTAAGTCTATTTATTTATTAGGCACAACGCTTATATGCTTACACTAGGGATGTGACATGGAGTAGAAAAAATCGATTATTTTTATACGAAATAATCGATTTTAATTATTTGATTGATAATCAGTAGATAGTAGTTACATTGATAACAATGCATGCATGCACTGTTTTTCGTTCGTACGATTTAATTATTCTAGAACTGACGTACCGCTTTAATTTTACTTATTTTTAACTAAGCATTAAGATAGAAATGTTTTTACTATACATTTATGTGGTATCCGGCTGAGTAAAATAGACCGCCCTTATTTCTTACTGAAGTTTCATAAAAGACGACTGAGGTAAGTTAACATCAGACAGGCAGTTAGTCATAAAAAAATTAGCTAAAACATACAACAACATTTTTATAAGATTTTACCCCCCCCACTTAGAGTGGAGGATGTCAACTTACTTCAGCCGTCTTTTACGACACCTCGGTAAGAAAGAGGGTGGTCTATTCTACTCAGCCGATACCACACGGTTGGTCAAATTACCTTAGTCGTTTTTTACGACACTTCGATAAGAATTGAGGGTGGTCTATTCTACTTAGCCGGATACCATTCGCCGGGTCAACTTACGTAGTCTTGCTTGTTTCTTAACGCCCTCATAAAACGTATACTACAACAAAAGCATTCGTTTATCAAATAAGATTTAAAATGTGTATATGAAAAACGAAATTAAAAAATTACGAACATTGACTTTGTATGGGTAAATACCTAATTTGTCTCGTAAGAAAGAAATAATTACTTTATTTCATATAATGTTTATTACGTACCTGAACAAAAGCAAGCGTCATTAAAGCTGTAATTTGAACATTAAAGCTTATAGATAACAATCCACAACAATATTGAAATTTACCCTTAATTCCCAAATCATTGCAGTTTGCTTCATCGGTCAATGAAGCAAATTGCAATGAGAATAACAAAAACGTTTTAAATACGTAAACATTGCGTAACATTCATTTATTACGTGTTACGTGTGTAAGTACGTTACATTTACGTAAGATGAGTCTATTCAATCACTAGTTACTACCGTCTGTTATGTAAAACGTTCCACGTATAGCACTACTCTTATGGCAAAGATCGGTGAAGCGACACCCAGATATATCTAACAATTGCTCGAGAACTTAATCTTAAGACAATCTTTAAGAACTGAACTGTAAATAACCCTCAGTTTAATCACGCAACGCTAATAACTTAATATGTCTATCAAGATCAATATATCCTTGTTTGTGATACTCTTACTTTTCGGCATTCAAATTACAAAAACACTTTTATATTGGAGTATTCGTCGTACTACGCTGTTTATACAATATAAAAAAATTATTATTTTTAAATCATTTTTCCGCCGTGTGGTATCCGGTTGAGTAGAATAGACCACCCTCATTTCTTACCGAGGTGTCGTAAAAGGCGACTAAGGTAAGTTGACCCACCGTGTGGTATCCGGTTAAGTAGAATAGACCACCCTCTTTCTTACCGAGGTATCGTAAAACACGACTAAGGCAAGTTGACGTCAGGCAGGCGGCCGGTCGTAAAAATGCAGCCAAATCATGTGACAGCATGTTTATAACATGTTGTGCCGACCCCACTTAGAGTGGGATAAAGGAAGGAAGATGATGATTTTTAAATCATTTTTCTATAATTGATAAGCGATTTAAGTGATCAGGAAGTTTTTATTAGTCGCAACTTTTGTAATCACATGATCATGCATGTAAATTTGCACTGTTTCACAGTGGTTAATAGGCCCCATGGCCAAGTTGCAAAAAGTAAGCGCGTGCGCAAGTTGCCGCAGCGCTTTGCCGCCATTGGAGGCGCGGGGACGAGGAGGGCCACTTTCACCTGGCGAGGCTGCGCGGCCGTCGACCCCGGGTGCCCTACTCCCCTGACCCACTATGAACTAACCGAAACACTACTTTCGTTTCTGAGTTCGTCATTAGGCACGAGGATGCGTCTTACGTAGACTGCGAACGGTTTCACCATCCTTGCGAGAGTAATATCTCATCTCGTTTAGGTAGTCGTCGGTGGTGGGAGTGGCTCGGAGATAGCGACTGGCAAGTAGAGAGTTGTCAGAGCGTTGCCGGGTCTTGCGTAACACTTGTTGTTGGCGAGAGTGAAAGTGGTGATGGTGAGCCACTGTCCCCATACTAATGAATGCGAATCGAGTACGACGCACTTGCACCTCCGGAATCCGCAGCACTGGGTTTAAGTGTCATGAGACCGCTTTCTGAATGTTACGTAATGTGTAAAACATAATACTTTTGTAAATTTTATATTAATGCTTAAAAGACTGGTCGTATTGTATTTTTTATTATTCCTATAAATAGGTAACTCTTTTGTAAATTTCAAACTAATATTATAAATATGAACATCTGTGTCTGTCTACCCTTCTGTCTATCTATCTGCAACGCTTTCGCGGCTTATGCGCTCAAGCAATATCGATGAAATTAGAAAAAAATCGAAGATTATAGCCCCGCATGGGCGAATACAATATATACGTTACAAGATTCTAGTTTTTGTCTTCCAAACTAAGTTGACACGGGCAATTTCGCAAATACCATTTTTGGATAAGTATAAGATAAGTTTGTTGAAATAAATTTTGTTTGGTGGTGGTACGTAATTATTGTTTGTGTGAAATTATTTGCAATATGATATGTTATCAATTTAATATAAAAATAAATAGCAGTGAAAAAAAATAGGATGAAAAACGCATGTCTGCGTTAACGTTAACGGTACTAACAATTGAAATATAAAAAATGTTAAGAATGACTTAGTGTTAAAGAGATGTAGTAGGAATAAGGTGAACAATTAAAATAATTATGTACCATATAGAACAATTTGTTTTCTTTAATGTGGGATTTTGAACTTTTCTTAGAAATATAATCTATTAGATTAAAGTTAACTTCATAATTTGGCATACATTTGATATGGTCTGATTTGAAGTTGATAATTTGTTTAATAAACATAGTTCCTGTAATGATAATGATATCACAACTATAATTTTCATATCGTTTTTAAGAATTATTTTTACAAATTTTACTCAAAGTTTTGAAAACAATTTTGTTATCAGATGTATACTCGATAAAGCAAGGGCGACGCACATGCGAAGTTTTGATCGATGTGTGGGTAGGGTTGCCAGTATAAGTTGATATTGTAGGAATCCTGAGGACTATAAATATTAAAGTGAAACGTATAATTTTAACATTTATATATTTATTATTTTTTATACCATGCATTAAAGTAATAGATCCTTCATAAATTAAAAAAGGTTTCGAAACTAAAAAATTTAAAATAATAAATTAATATTAATAGATCGGAGGTATCATAAAATACACTTCTATTTTTTACCACACTTCTATTTTATAAAATTATATGTTCCTTGACTTCCTCTGCATTCATAAGTTGCTTCTTAAGCCCATAGATTAGAATCTTTAATATTTAAATCAGTTAATCTTGTACGTATATGTGTGTGTATATGTATATATATATATATATATATATATATATATATATATATATATATATATGTGTGTGTGTGTGTGTATGTATATATATATATATATATATATATGTGTGTATATATATATATATATATATATATATATATATATATATATATACATATGGGACGAAAAATCGATTAAGCTAGGTTTTATTTTTAAAAAATCGTTTTATTCCTGTTTAGGGCATTAAAAAAATACGAAAATTCAACTTGGATATATAAAACTCAATTTTTGCCGTAAATTGTCAAGTCAGCGTAGTTTATTCGGAGAACGGGCGTTCTAGAAAAATGAAAATACCTAGGATCGAGCCCCACCTACCCAATTATTTTTTATTTTTTTTTATTTTGTTAAACATTACCGAGCAAGGCTCGGACTATCAAGTACTGTTTCTAAAATAAGACAATATTAATAATTCATCATCATCCTCCTGCCCTTATCCCACTCTAAGTGGGGTCGGCCCAACATGTTACAAACATGTTGGCATATGATTTGGCTACGTATTTTACGACCGGCCGCCTGCCTGACGTTAACTTACCTTAGTCGCCTTTTACGACACCTCGGTAAGAAATGAGGGTGGTACTATTCTTTTAAGCTGGATACCACACGGCGTAAGAGAAAGTTAATAATTATGAGACCATAAAATATTTGGCAGCGAGTGTAAGATAAGTGAAATTTGAAATCATCTAATGACTATGGATATTCGTGTCAAAGAAAACTCAAGAGTGCCAACAAAAAGTTGTAGATGGAAACCCTAGCAAATGCAACCTGTGCATTGTGCAAGCCAATTTGAATTCCGCGCCAACACTTCGATCTGCGATTTCCGTTGGCATTCGGGCGCGTTCGGCGCTCGCTGCTTGCGGCCTACAGCTCGCGACCTCGAGCGTGGGGCAACGAACGCTGACTAGGCCGATCGTATTACAAAGTCCGACTCGACCGCGGCCGCTCCCTGCCACTCTGCTTTTAAGATCCTAGGCTTACCTCTTACTATACCTAAAGGCTACCTGTACTCATTATAAATATATTACGTCAAGGTGAAATAAGCCCATTTTAAATGGCAACACAACGCCACTCATTTCAGTTTCAACTTGAAGGGATTGATTAGAAGGAATTTAATGAGGATTTACATTTAATCATTATTAGTTTTACCGTTACATATATCAAAAATATTTATTGCTAACAATTTATCATGTGTGCTTGTATAGAAAAAAGGGAAAAGCAGCTTTTACAATTTAGATAGAAGAAAGTACAAAAATTATAAGTCTGGATAAGAATCAACAAAAAATATAAAGTATAAATACAATGATTGTAAAGTTGACGAAGTCAATATGGTCTTTATTTTATACAATTCTTTCGATTTTGGAGTGTTTAAAACAATTTACATTGAGATTTTCATATAAACATAAAATAAACCTTTTCTGTAAACAGATATCTCTTAATAACTGCCTAAACAGTATTATATACTATTTATTTTTAAATATATATTATAATATTATATTCTTTGGAATATTTTGAATAATTAAAATATGGTTACAAACTTTGCTCTTCACGCAAAAATACTTATAAAAAGGCTTTGTCACCGTTGCAATATTATATATACTAAGTAACGACATTATAATAGTTTATTTTGTGACGAAACTTTTGTTCCTGCAGTAAGTTTTTATTTTAATTCTCAATCTTGAAGCCAAGGTGCGTGAATTATCAGTGTTTACGGCAATGGGACCCTTTTCGTGATAAATGCGATTAAATCGCATGCTTGGCCTCGTATACGGCTTATGATTGTAAAAATAATATTAGTCGCTGATTAATTTCGTAACTGATGTCAGTTAGAATTGAATATGAAATTTTTCCTTTCTTCTTGTTATAGAAGGTAGGTATTAATCCTACTCAATATTTGTTTTATTACTCAATATTTTTATTATATCTGCGCCAGCGGCTTCACCCGAAATTCAGTATGTCACAAAATTTGTCCCAAATTGAATTTTTTAAAATAAAAATAGTTATTGTGAGTTAACGATAAGAGATAGAGACATGGTGTCGCGGACATTTTTGTAGATTTTGTAGATCAACAATTTTCTAGTACATTACTTTAATGTATATCTGCTGGTTTACGCGGCGCGTCCAAGTAAATCTCCGAGTTTTTTTTACAGTTGCATGACCTCTTCACACTTAACATAAAATCGTAGTAAACTATCAATCTAAACCTGCCAGGAGTATCACACTGGCTTTAAGTAAAAACCGTACAAAAATCGGTTCAGTAAATTTTGAGAAAATCGATTACATACCTACAGACAGACAGCTTTCGGGGACTTTTTTGTATAATAAGTACTAACTGTGCTCTCGGTTTCACCCGTGTGGTAATCAGTTTTTAAAGAGTTTTCCCGCGTAATAATCGGCAAGAGTTAAAAAAGTCATACTGCCATTAAAATCGGTTAAGCCGTTCCGGCGAATGTATTATTAACGTCTTTATCAAAAGTTGCAGTATATTTTAGTAAAAACCGTACAAAAATCTCTTAATAGATTTTGAGAAAATCGCTTACAGACAGACAGTTTTTGGGGACTTTGTTTTATAATAAGTACAGATAGATAAAGATATCCTTATACCCTGCTATGATTATTTAAAATTGACCATTCTCCACTATCATTATCTAAGCACTTTGTGAAATTTTATTAACTATATTCAAATTCAAATTCAAATTATTCTTTATTCAAATAAACTTGTAAACAAGTGCTTTTGAATCGTCAACTCTACTGCTGGTTCGGAAAGCTGTTCCTACCGAGAAGAGCCAGCAAGAAACTCGGCGGTTGCTCTTTTAAAAATATAATTCTTAATACTTTTTACATTGTCGTTACTGTCTTGTACAGGTTCAAAGAGAGCTATATCCACACATTCTTATCTTCCAAATAATCTTCAAGAGTATAGTAGGCTTTCTGTATCAGCCTCTTTTTAACAGTGTTTTTAAACTGATGTAATGGCAAAGCTGAAATTGATTGCGGAATTTTATTATAGAATCTTATACCATACATAGTTATTTATACCATATATAGTTGAGCCTATTTACCTATCTCTGTTCTGAGGCGGTGACTTGGCTATTGTTCACTGAAATATTCTCTCAAATGAATTTTGATAATATTTTACTAAGAAATTGTATTACCTTGCATTGCTAACTTGTATGTGTTACAATTAATAAAATCATTGATTTTTGTACAATTGATTTTTGCTACCAAGCGCTACCTGAGTATATAAAAAGTTTAATGCAATCTTAAAATGAAATTAGTGTCAGTTAAATATATACTATTTTGTAAAGCTAGTCTGTCTGTATGTCTGTTACGTTGTCATGGCTAACACTGGCCACTGGCGGAAGAATAAAGCTATTATTTTATATACAATTGAACAATTGACGATTTTATATAACGGGCTAACATGTAGGATAGTAAAATTCCTGTTTTCCCTTTAGGGAGTGGAAAAGAAATATAGTTCATAATTATTTATTATAAAATTAGTGTTCATGTCGACTTTAGAGTTAACCCGAAGTAAACTGGTTGTGAATAAATCTAATTTTTATGGTAAAAGGGTTTTGGACGCCATTTCCATTTAAGTATAGCAATTGTTCGACCCTGTCATGATAATAATGACTAAATTACTATCTTGTACAGGATAGTGACTATTCATACAAATTATATTTTGGAACGAGCAACTTCTTGGCTCTTCTCGGTAGGAACAGCTTTCCAGGAATATTTAAATGTTAAGTTTATCTTGTTATCTTGTATGTATATATATATAAACGGCTTGAACGATTTTCCTGAAATTCAGCATGTAGGCGGTTTTGGGGGAGAAAAATCGATCTAGCTAGTTTTATCTAAAAAAAATCGTTTTATCCCTGTTTGCTTATTCGGGGAACGGGCAGTCTCGAGAAATGTAAATACCTAGAATCGATGCCAACTACACAATTTTTTTTTAAGATGCTTTTTTTATTTTGTTAAAAATTACCGAACAAGGCTCGGTCAACCAGGTACTTTGAATAAAGAATGATTTGATTAATGTTAAGTCAAGTAGCAATAGAAGCATAAAAATATAGCAGTATAAAATTGCGCGCTGTAAAATTTGCCAGCATTAGAATGCGAATTTGCGCGCGGCTCACGTTTGCAAGATAAGTCAGTCAGGGTCGCGCGGTGCCGACGGCCGGCCATGCCCCCGGCTTGCGACACCTCCCCGCTGCGCCGCACCGCACCGCCGCAGCCTCAGCCAACCTCAGCCAACCATAGGGAAAACAACAACACCCACGGTCCTTATAAAAAAATATCTTACTTCACAGTAACGCAACCTCGAAGGCATGCTCTTGATTGTTTAATGGTTTGCTTTGGTAATGAAAGATGAAAAATTCACTCACTTCAATTGTCCTTAGAAAAGCCTCAGCCAACCATAGGGAAAACAACAACACCCACGGTCCTTATAAAAAAAAATCTTACTCCACAGTAACGCAACCTCGAAGGCACGCTCTTGATTGTTTAATGGTTTGCTTTGGTAATGAAAGATAAAAGATTCACTCACTTCAATTGTCCTTAGAAAAGTGTTTATTATCAAAATCACGTTTTCATTTTTCTTATCAAAAATAATATGCTAATGAGTAGAGAAAATTTATTCACTTAAATGTTAACCTTAATTTTTATAAATGCGAAAGTCTGTCTGTCTCTTACGTTTCAAGGCGAAACTACTGGACCGATAGTGATGAAATTTGGTAATGAAAATTACCGGGTCTTGAAAGAAAAATAGGATTTTTTCATCCTAAATAACATAAACATTAAAAAAATCTAATTTTTTTTGAGAATAATAAAAAACGCAACGTAAGATAATTGAGGGTACTTACGCCGCAATTGAAGCTACCACTAGTAGTTTAAAATTTATTTTTATTTTTTTGTGAAACTCAAACTGAGTTTTTGACATTCTTTATTTTATAGGCACTTCATAAAGTTTCTTTACTACGTACACCACATTATAACCGACAATTTAATTATTATAAAAGAAAAAATTTCGAGGGTCTAAACCCAGGTTTCCGCTTTCTGACGCCGGTCAGTCGTGACTTTACGTCACCACAGAGTAATGATTATTACTGTTATCACCTGTCATCCACTGTACGTTAGCTGAAGTCAGGCCTTAGGAACATCTCCAACGTTACGAGTAGCTTCTGCGTTTTAACTAAAGCATTTTTTGCGCTCGATAATTCTATTGCAACCTTTTTCGATCAGTGATACTTTAAAAGGGCTAATTGCAAATTATTAAAAATTCGATTGATTTTTTTTGTTATATATTACAACAGATTAATTAAAAAAATCGATCCAGCTCGAATACTTAAGGTGGCGTGCGGTTATTCAAATTAAATATGTTTTAGCTTGTGGTACCATACCATTAAATTAATCCTTTAAAAAATTAATTACATAAAAAGTAGCTATTGTTATGGCTTAGTGCATTTGTAAAATGAAGTAAAAAAACCTATTTCACTAGCATACGCAAAATACAGCAAGGGAGAAGATATTTAAAAAAAAAATATAATCTTACTTGTTGTACTTGTTCGCGATAATTTTAATTTTAAAGTATCCCCTATTATTACACATATATACTATTGTTATGTTTCCGAAGGAAAAACGGGATTTTTTTTATCCTATATGGTGGCCCAGTACATAATCTAATCACCTCACTACATAGTATAAAACAAAGTCACATTCTTTGTTTGTCCATATATCCCTGTGTATGCTTATTTCTTTAAAACTACGCAACAGATTTTGATGCGGTTTTTTTAATAGATAGAGTGATTCAAGAGGAAGGTTTATATGTATAATAACATTCAATACGGAGTAGAGAAATACTGTAACTAAACTATTTTACAAAGACAAGCAATAAAAAAAAAATTAAAACATTTAAACTAATTAATTAATAACTAAAGAATAAAAAATAAAAATATATTTACACTAAATCATGGATGAAAGCAAATAATAATTAAAAAGTCAAATATTTTCTGTCTAAAACATATCTACCTAACCTAATCGTTACATGTCATACTGTATTAACTGTAATATTATTATTTACTGTAACGCCTTATTCAGTAGCTATAGCCTATTTTAATATTTTTGTTTTTAGAGGCCTTTGTCCAACAGTAGGATAACAGGGCGTTAGTTTAACTTTTATGAGGAAAAAACATTACATTAAACTACGAGGTGAAAAATATTAGTGTCTCTGTAAGATATACCTCCATCATCACCGTAACATAGATGTAATACTTAAGGGAAAACCTGCATACTATATTTTCATCAGAAAAAGTCAATTTGCGAAAGTTGTAAGTTTGGTATACATTTATGTATGTAGTTTATGAGGGTGGAGGGAGGTGGAGGGAGCGACCTACTTGCGGTACGTCGACCCCGATATATTTAGCCTGGCTCCCTGTTCGGCGCATCCAACGTATTGCAACTGCATTCGTTATCACATATGTGTGCGATAACGAATTCAGTGGCAATAGTATGTCCAAGCTCCTGTCATTTGTAGAGACGAAAGCGGTGTTTCAGAATCCCGATTCTATTGTTGTGTTTATTGTTCTTCTTTTCTCACGCCGTGTGGTATCCGGCTGAATAGATAGTACAACCCTCTTTTCTTACCGAGGTGTCGTAAAAGGCGACTGAGGTAAGTCGACCCGCCGTGTGGTATCCGGCTGAGTAGTATTCTACTCAGCCGGACGAAAGTGGTCTTTCAGAATCCCGATTCTATTGTTGTGTTTATTGTTCTTCTTTTCTCACGCCGTGTGGTATCCGTCTGAATAGAATAGTACAACCCTCTTTTCTTACCGTGGTGTCGTAAAAGGCGACTGAGGTAAGTCGACCCGCCGTGTGGTATCCGGCTGAGTAGTATTCTACTCAGCCGGACGAAAGTGGTCTTTCAGAATCCCGATTCTATTGTTGTGTTTATTGTTCTTCTTTTCTCACGCCGTGTGGTATCCGTCTGAATAGAATAGTACAACCCTCTTTTCTTACCGAGGTGTCGTAAAAGGCGACTGAGGTAAGTCGACCCGCCGTGTGGTATCCGGCTGAGTAGTATTCTACTCAGCCGGACGAAAGCGGTCTTTCAGAATCCCGATTCTATTGTTGTGTTTATTGTTCTTCTTTTCTCACGCCGTGTGGTATCCGTCTGAATAGAATAGTACAACCCTCATTTCTTACCGAGGTGTCGTAAAAGCCGACTAAGGTAAGTTGACCCACCGTGTGGTATCCGGTTTAGTAGAATAGACCACCCTCTTTCTTATCGAGGTGTCGTAAAATACGACTAAAATAAGTTGACGTCAGGCAGGCGGCCGGTCGTATATAATCGTCGGTCCTGTATAATCGGTTAACAGATTTTTGTGACAAAATTGAGCACGCCCTCTAGTTTTTTGAAGAGGAAAGTAACTGACGCGTAGAAATTATTTTGAATTTTATTCACATAAACTAAATAGCTCAAACAAATGTGAACTTTAAATAGATATTCTTATAATGACAGTTGAGTTTATCTCTTGATTTTGCTTCTGTTTCGGGACAAAACTATTCATGAAATGGTGGTAGTGAGTGCGTGCAGTGCTAGTGTATTGTGTTTGTGGTGGGGGTTCTTATTGTTTGCTAGAAATCCTGCATGTATCATGTACTAAAAAAATAGTACACTATACATTTAGCATTACATTTTTTTTTATCACTGATAATATACTAATATATAGCAAAATAATATTGTCATGACTTGTAGAAATATTATCCAGTGTGGTATCCGGCTGAGTAGAATAGACCACCCTCATTTTTACCGAGGTGTCGTAAAAGGGGACTAAGGTAAGTTGACGTCAGGCAGGCGGCCGGTCGTAAAATACTAGCCAAATAAATAAATATATGGGACACACACACACACGATCGTCCGTCCCCAAAGTAAGTAACTTAATACTTGTGTTATGGGTTACAGACAACTGGTGAATATATACTTATATATTTTTTAAATACATGGTTAAATACAAATATACATCCAACGTGTGTATTTTGTATAAATTGTATGACAACGTGTTTATAACATGTTGTGCCGACCCCACCTAGAATGGGATATAGGTAAAGTAAAATCTCCTTCCCTTTCAGTATTTAAGTTACAGATTAGAAAATATTTATCTTAAGTAATTATATATTAGAAGCATCCTTTTATCTATTTATTTTACCAAAATTATTTCATAGATTAAATAGTTCAATTTATATAAACTTTTTTTTCTCTCTGTATGACCGACCCGTACTCTCTTTCTTCTTCAATTCTTGTCCTTTTCCTTCTATTACTCAAAGATTGACTGGAAGAGATCCCTTTTAGGGATAAGTCCGCCTTTATACATGTGTTTTTTTTTTTTATTTCTCTTTTCTAAATATATGTGTTAAAAGAAAAATAAATAAAGTGACGTAAAGTGTAAATTGTATGTAGTAAATAAACAATAATAGCTGGTTTGTTTTTATTAGATACGATTTGTTCCGTCGCAAATCATCCTTCGACAATAGAATAACAGAATTTCAGAATCCCCTCAACCTCATTTCCTTTCACGTGTCTAACGATATTCTGAACGCCACGTGAACCTATTTTTACCCGTCACACTGCGAGATTTATTCAATACACAATAGCTGCCGAATTCATGATTTTATATTTTGGCTTCTTTCGAAGAAACAAAACTATCCTAAAGCGTCAAAAACATTTCAGTAATTTATTTAAAGAGACTTGCATTTTCTAAGCAGTCAGCGAAAATAAAATATATTTTTTAAGTACAGGTTTTCCTTATTAGCAAAAGTTTCAATTAATTTTAAACGGTCATAAAAGCATAGATTTTCAAAGTTAAAAGATTTACATCATATTTATTTGACAGTTAAATAGATATTTCTATAATAAACGTGTTAAAATTTTTATAAATATGTTACCTTAAAGTTATTTTTTACGGAATTATGCTTCCTCTGGATTATTTATTCTTACCTGAAACAAAAAAAAAGTATATAATTTATGTTCTGAATGTTCTTAAATATTTGTAATAGTATGTAATAAAACGTTGACACTAAGTAAACTAAAATGAAAAATTATAAATAAATCTTAGACTATTATTTCCATAGAGTGAAATACTTGAATCTAGCTCACTGCTGTTGGAGTCAGCGTATTTGCCTAATTGATCAAATATATATGTAGTTCAATTGCTAGTTTTAAAGAAAAATCATTCGTATAATAATCACGTCAGAGCTTAATTTGGTACGTGGTATGATGGCGCTCGAGTCGTTACGTTGTCAACGTCCTAATTTTGCAGTGTCCTCGTTTTTGAGGTCAGCCTGTATTGGGGCAACGAACTCGTGCCCTTATCGTGGGGAGAGGCGGAGAGGACGGTGTTGCCAATGCTGTTTCTCTCTGACTTTTGTTGAATCTACTCTGCGATAGATGGCGCAAATATTTTTTTATAGATAAATGAAGAGTAAAAATGAAAGTATCGAAATAAATTTATTTTACACAAACAAATTATCTTTGAAAATTAAAACTAACCATACCGGTTTGAAAACAGTTCAAAAATCAGAAGCTAAAAAACAAATAAGGTTCAGAATCAAACAACATATTAGTGGGATGTTATAACAATAGATACGCGAAGCATATGGCGCGAAGTCGCGAACAGTATAATCATAGAGTGGCTACGCACACACGCGCAGCGGTAGGCCGTAGATACGTTCTCGTAGGTACGGGCGCGGGTCGACGAACGGCAACCGGGGCAGCCTTGCTCTGTCCTCCGCGCCCTATTTCTGTCGCCATAACGCTCCCCTCGCCCCCCGCACCCGCGACCTCTCCCGTTCGACGCCCTCACTTCAACCCTCTTTGGAAATTACTAACTCCAGAAGGTGAACATACACACGATATAATCATAGAATGAGAAATTTATGAAGCCATTATAATACTATGACTATAATTTACGTTACCAAATCAAGTCAAAACGTAGTTTAAAGGAGATTGCTTATTTTATGACAGTGTATTATTATTATTATCATCTTGCTTTATGGCCTGTACAGCGCAAATTAAGCGGAAATCACTCTGCCAGTGTCACCAGTGCATTATTAAGTAACATTAATACAATATAATATTATTTTTGTTCATTTGACATATAATATCATCATGACATCAAAAATATCAAATAAAAATGAAACATATGTTATATTATAATAATACCACAATTATGTGTAATTGAACTTTTTTTTGTGGATATAATGTACAATCATAATCAATGAATAATTGTCTAACGAAGAATGATACTGAATATTTTTAATAATGGATTTTTTAACTTTAAGTTAATATTAAATCCTTTGTAGTGATTTGCAATTATCAAACAAACATTTTTTTTCAACTAGATTGACTTTAGATAACTTATAATTAATATTTTTATTGGCCTCAAGGTTGCGGGTCACAAAAAGTTACATTTTAAAGTTTTGCTGTATTGTCGTTAAATGTGTCACTATTTACCGCCATTCTTTTTCTTTCATAAAAAATAGTTATTTAAATTTACATATTATATGATGAAAACCTTCATTTCTTTCATATATTATATTTCTGGGATATAAATAGCCATTTATATATTTTTTTAATTTGTTTACAACGTAATCTCAATTATTATAAAAATTTTAAAAACGTTATGATAAACTTAGTAACATAATTAAAAAAAAATAAAAATAAAAATATGGTCAAGTTTTAATAGTCGAAGGTTAAAAGAATGTTTAATATTTTTGAAATATAGGGTTATATTTATTATCCTTATTGGAAGCTGATTTCATTAATCCGGTATTAAGAAATATGTACGTTGTAAGAAAATATATATTTAGTAAAGAAAATATTACCGATACAAAAAGTGCTATTATGTATTTGGTATGGTAACAATGAATGATAAATTTATTCCTTTCTTGGAAGTAACGACGGCGGAAGAAATATGTTATTATGGAACTTGTAAATGTCACATTTATTGGTTTTCTTTATGAAGAGACTGAACGCTATCAGTATATTGGGTGAGGAAGGTTAACAAACAACACAGCATCAATGTCTTGAAGGCACTAATGTAACCTTCTTTATTAACGGTTTGTAGGTCATTACATAGAATATAAAATTTTAGTCATATAAATTGAACGTTTGATTAATCACCGACCTTGGCTGCAAGTTTATCCGTACAATTTTACAAATAAGATAACATGAATAATATGCCCGCTATTTAAAAATGGAACATTCATTGATAGGTTAGGAAGGGTAAATATCGGTACAACATAATTATAAAAGACCGATAATAAACATAAGAGCTTTTAACAGAAACTACAATATGAATAATTATATTTACCTTTAAAAGTCAATAAAAAAATTACAATAAAAATTTGTTAATTGCTTATTTTGTATATAGGTATAAATGATAATGTTTGAGACAACTTCCATAGTTACATTACAGGTTTTTGTTAAAATAAGGGCTTTTCTTATGTAACCCATTCACTTGTGATAATTGAGTGTCGTCAATACAAGACACTATGTGTTCGTATACCTAACGTAACTTATTTTACAGGTGTATGTGTGCGTGTGACGTGGTAGCGAGTGGTGACGCTGGTTGCGTCAACTTTTACTCGCACTTTCTCGCTTTGCGCTTGCGCAACCGACGTACTACAATACTGGTTCAGTGGACTCGGTGACAGCATTTCCTTCGAAGACAGAACTTATAAATGACACCGTACCGTAATTTCATGGACACTCATATCAAAATATAATAAAAATGATTCACTATTTAAAGTGACAACTAGTAGATACCTAGTGCTTTTAATTACACAGCTGAATATCGTATAAGTTGTATTTAGATTGGGGCTTAGTTGAAACTACGTACGTGTTATCTCTATACATCAGTCGGACGTTATTAATATTGTTAGTAGCAAAGCTTCGAGTCGAGCCGAACAAAGATCAATCGCGGTCACGTTAAGTGAACAATCAGGCTTCTAAATTCGCGAAGTTATCAAAACTGGAGATTGTTCTAGTATTTAATATCGTAGTACGAGATTACAAATTGGAGTAATAGTAACATTTCAATGAAAGCTAGTGGTAGGCAACGGGACGACGAGGGGGCAGCGAGCGCAGGTGGAGGGGGCGCACGAGGTACGTGCCCCAGATTCGCGTGGGTGCATGAACTTTAATGAGGTAAGGCCACCGACCGCAGCGAGCGTTACGCAGAAATAAAACTTATCGTATGACAATATCGCGTGCGGTGCTGAGGGCCAGTATAATATCGTCACAGTGTATATTGATATCACACTGAGGAGTTGGGCGTGTGACGCTGGATCCAGCTGCGACGCGACCTTCACAATTATCGTCCTCGTGAGATCCGACTGTTATTGCTTCACATCGCATGAACCATGTTACCCTTTATTTCTATAATATACAATCATTTTCAGAAGGTCTTTATGAAAACATCGTATCGACAGCCGTTTAAAACTGTATATACTATATTAATTGTAGAACTGTAGAAATACAAACATGTACAAATATTTTATGATGTAGTATGTTACATATGTTACAAATAAATAAATAAATAAATATATAGGTACTAATATTAAGATAAACAATATTTTAAAATTAATTTTAACTTTTACACTTTTGTTTCAAACTAAGTTGTATTGTGTTTTCACAGATAAATATTGTGTCTGTGTGTGATCGATTTTCTTAAAATCTAAACTGAAAACGGAACGGATATTTTAAAAAATTTAGTAGAAGAAGATAATGCAAGTTCATCGTAAGATGCTAGTATCATATTGTTAGCAATTTTAACATTTGAATAATAATATAATAATTATTGTATTAAGCTTAGTTTATTAGGAAGTATAAATATTGGCATTAGTCTCAATATTGTAGTCTCCACTTGACAGATTTAAAAATGGAAGGAGTTCATTTTGGCGGCATTCTGTTCTGACGAAAAATAATTGAATAAAGTAATTAAGAGTAATATAATGTTTAGGAATTGTTTTGATATATTTTGGAAATCTTTTCTAAGTATTTTAATAATATACATCCTCCGGAGTGGCTTAAGCGATTTTGATGGGGTTTTCATTGCAAGATAGAGGAGCTTATGAAGCAACATATAGGCTCGTTTATATACTAGAATTCGGGATTTACGCGGGAAAACTTTGTATAGAATACATTTTAATTTTGGTAGTCTAAATTTTTATAAATAGAATAGGAAGGTGTTTCATTTTGGTCGTCTGTTGTCGGCGGTAACGAACTGTGTCGCAAGCGCCAGTATTCCGTTCGTATTTAGGTCATGTCATTGAATAAGCAAGGAGATCAAACGGGGTTATGAGGGGTGGAAATCATCTTTGAAGAATACAAAAAATATAACACGTCCTATTTTTCGAGAGAACACGTCTTCACCACATGTAAAGATAAAAGCTTAGGAGAGATCACGTATGTTGTGAGGACAGTTGCTTTTATATTTTGTGGATCCTATATTCTAGTAGGACCAAATTTATTAAATTTAATATACATATGCTTTTAAGTAAAAATGTAACATATTGTTAATCGTGTTGCCCATCCTCTAACATAATGTTTTCAGAAGAAATGAAAATAAGAAAGAAGAGAAGAAAAATGGATGCAAATAAAGAACAATTATTTATAGTTTTAAATTTAATAAAATACTGTGTTTTGTATATAAGCCGTGTGGTATCCGGTTAAGTAGAACGTTACCACCCTCTTTCTTACCGAGGTGTCGTAAAAGGCGACTAAGGTAAGTTGACGTCAGGCCGGTGGCCGGTCGTAAAATACGTAGCTAAATCACGTGACAACATGCTTATAACACATTGTACCGTTCCCCATAAAAGTGGAATAAGGGCAGGAGAATGACGACTGTATACTATATATGAAGTAGGAATTTGTACTGTATATGCAGTACTGTTGTACTGTATATGCAGTACTGTGTACTGTATATGAAGTACTCTGAAAAAATGTAATAAAATCAATATGTAATAAGATCTCAAGAAGATTTTTTTCCGTTTTAGTGTAATAATAAAAATTAGTTATTAGGATTTTTATATTCAAAATATATCACTTACACCCATCTAAGTTTGTTTGTTTGTAATCTCTTTAGTGCATTAATTAATATAAAAAACAACAACATAATATACAATGGCGGGCTTATACCGGAATCGGAACCTCTTCTAGCTAACCACTTTAAAATAAGTAGACACTAATTAAGTAACTAAGTCGTGAGATACAGACGTAGCTTATTTCTGTCAGCATTAAAAAAAATTAAAGTATGATTTTAGTCAATAAATAAACGACCTTCATTTAATATCAGTACCAATCTGGTAATTGATGATGATTGTAGCACTAGAAAAATATAAAGGCGTATACGAGTGCAGTAAACAACCTGCAATTGGAACAATAAACTACATCAAGTACGAGCGACGTTCAATTGTTAATAGTTATATCATTACGTAGCAGTCGATAAGCGTTTCTCCCTGAATTTGCATCGCTCACACTCCTATTAAAACTAACTAAGAAATATAAATAAATAATAAATAAATAAATGCGACACTTACACACACGATCGACCATCCTCAAAGTAAGTAACTTAATACTTGTGTTATGGTAGACAACTGGTAAATATATACTTATATATTTTTTAAATACATACTTAAATACAAATATACACCCAGACCCAAAGACCGACAAATTCATTTATAGAAAATGTTAGCCCTCGGCGGGAATCAAATCCGCGACCCGCGGAGCCGAAGGCAGGGTCACTACCCACTACGCCAACGAGCCAGTCGATAAAAGAAGTTACAATAAAATTACTTTGCTGTAAACCGCGTTTTTGTTAAGAGAATACATGCAATGCTAAGTGTATGAAGCAGGCAACAATCACATACCACATACATGCAGGAAAAGCCGCCACACGTATCACAAGGCGCCGCCAACACCAACACTCCATGCAAGCATTACACACACTCACTACCACAATCTCTTCGATCGTTTCGTCCCGAAACCGAAGCATCATCAGGATAGACTCCACGAACAAAATCGCATTACGATTTGTTCGTAAGTAATTTTATTGTTACTTCTGTACTATAGAGTTCCGCTAAGTAACGCCTGCTTCTATAAATAATTAGAAGAAATATAAATCAAAAGCTAACTGCGACTATTTTTTTTTCTGTAATTATGAACGACTAACTGTTACCCGTAAAATTGGTTGCGTGGACTGTTGTCGCGTGATAGGTCGATAATAGATGTCATCCTATTCCTGTAGAATTAGCAGGATTTCTATAGCCTATATGTCCCAATGTGTAAGGAATATTTGTGCCAAATTTCATTAATTTTGGTTCAACGAATTCACCTTAAAAGAGTAACAAACATCCATACTCACAAACTTTCGCATTTATGATATTAGTAGTAGTACGATTTGTATGTACCTAAAATACAAATACCTGAGTATACAAATTATATACTGATATTGTACTCGATAAAAAGTTGTTGGTTACTTGACAGCGTTCAACACGGGGGGAGGGAAGGATAGTTATTAGACATAAACTCGGATAAAATAAAGAAAATCTCTTTTTATCCCAGTTTGTATATCCATACACTCTTATATATACAAACATTAAAGTGCTATTCATCGTTATGATTAAAAAAACCATCTGTGCAGCTTTTCTAGTATAATATATGTTGTGGTAAAACAACAAACCCGTGAAAGAAACCCTCGAGTTTTTCTTTTGTCTTCCTAATACTACAATTTCGGAATAAAGATAAATAAATTTCCTAAGAAGCCTATTGTACACTTGAATACGAAATAATTTTATTTTAAAAAACGAACGTTTGAAATTACTCAAATTGAAAAAAAAAACAATTTTGGAAAACATAGAAGCCATACATGTTTGATCTTCTATGGTACTTTAATGTATATTAACAAGAAAGAAAGTGTGTATTTTGTATGAACTATTCAAAGCATTTCAAATCTTTGAAGATGACAGGGTTCGCTATTATGGAATACATCAACAACTCGTAACGTCAGAGCTGTCATAGGCGGCAGGAGTATATCACGGACCGCGAGGACCCCCCCCCCCCTTCCCTCAGACCCCCCGCTGGCCGCGGACGGATCAACAAACTTTGCAAGGTTGCAACGCTATCGTTAACTACAGTTACTATATCGCCCGCCCTTCTCCGACATACCGTTTTATTTTATTACATTGCTATCATATCGATATTGTGCTGAAGGTCTTTTGGATTATTATGCTCGGCGACAAATTTAGAAGTTAATTTATTCAAATTATGAGTTCATTGAATCGGTAAAATGAAATTAAGCCACACGAATGCCCGGGAATATTTCTTGATCCGAATAAAGCTTTTAATAACCTAGACATTAGTAGCCTTTTAAAGAGCAGTATCTTCCAGAATAATTGTTTGGTGATGAAACTTTGTAAAAAATAGCGCTATGAACAGGTTCCACATATGTAAGCGACTTATGTAGAGATGACGCAGAGCTAGTAAATTATACCTAACGAAGAAAGTCTTATACTTTCATTTTAGTTTAAATATGGGGAAAATATTGTTCTATCTCCACAGTAGTAACGGCGTGGCATTAAAGATTTCGGCAACTTAAAGCGGTAAAGAAAACCTAGATAACGTTTAAGGGAAAACCTGGATATCGTAGTCATCTACAAAAGGCTGCCTCCGACGTTTCTTTCATGCTTAAATATGCGCAAACGATTTATTTATTAACTTTAACTATAATAGATAACATATAAAATGAAACCGACAAATTTCCTCGATTCTAAACACACTTCTTTAAAACTGTTGGAGTCAGCTATATAATGTTATGCGGAAAAAATTATACGTAGTTAATAAAAACATTACAATGCGGCATTATTTAATTTTATAATTAAGACTTGTTATTGGTATAAATTGAAAAATATTTTAAATTCGTTCAGGGCCGATTTTAAACACATTGGCTGATTATAAGATCAGGTTTCATATGAATAACTATAATTATCATCCACATTCTTGATTAAATTATTTTTAATTGAGCATTTAAATATACTATACTGAATATCAACAAATCTCATTATCTCTATCAATCTTTACAAGCCCTAAAACAGTTTCTAATACGGTCAAATTTCGATAGTAATTATGTCATAAAACGCAATTCAATAAATAAATAATAAATTCAATAAAATTCAAGAAATGAAGTGAAATAACCCCCAAGAAAATGATGTCTGCCAGACCGATTTTGCAGCGAGAACTGCTTTCAAAAGATTGTCAAGGCTGGATACGGCTATATTGGTCAGATAATAATATATGGTAACATGCTTAAGAAAATAGATCAATGTATTTTAAGTTTGGGCACGATTTCAAAATATTTACAACAACTTGTTGTGGAGTTGTAATACATACTAGTAACGAATTTTAGAATATTGTTTTTGGAACGAAAAATAAGTATACGAGTTCTGCTTCTTTTAACGAATTGTGGCGCCATCTGTTATCGAATAGCCGTAACGTTATAATTTAATTTTTTATCGTAATTGACATCGAGAAGGCCTTTGACCGCGTGTGGCACGCCGGGCTCCTGGTCAAAATACTGGACACCACCATGCCGCCTGCTTATGTGCGAGTGCTGGCATCGTTTCTACACGGCCGTAGCTTTTACGTGGCAGTGGATGGTGCCGAATCCCAGCCACGCACCATCCAAGCCGGAGTACCCCAGGGCAGTTGTATATCGCCGCGCTTATACGCGGCGTATACGGATGACATCCCCACCCTGCGCCACCATCTGCGGGAAGGGGAGGAGGACGTGCTGTTGTCGCTTTTCGCTGACGACAGCGCGTATTTCGCGTCGTCCTACCACCAGATCGTCGCCACCAACCGCATGCAGCGTATGCTGGACTTGTTGCCGGAATGGCTGGACAAGTGGAGGATGGCCGTCAACGTCGGGAAGACGGCCGCTCTGCTCACCAGCCGCTCCAAGCCGCTACGTCAGCTGACTTTACGAGGCCAGGACGTAGAGTGGAAGACCACAGTGAGGTTTTTGGGGTGTGAGTTGGACCGCAGCCTGCGCATGGTCCCCATGGTTAACCGTGTCGTGGGCCAAGCTGCTGCTGCCAGGTCCCAGCTCCACACGCTGTTCACATCCCATTTACCTGTCAACACCAAACTGCGAGTCTACGGTGCCTACGTCCGCTCGCGCTTGACGTACGCGGCACCCGCCTGGTACGCGCTATGTTCGGCGTACCAGAGGCAAAGACTGCAAGTCCAGCAGAACCGCTGCCTGCGACTGATCGTAGGAGCCCCGAGGTATGTGCGGAACGACGTCGTGCATCGGGATACCCAAACGCCGACCGTGGAGGAGTTCGTTCGTCGCCTTGCGCGCCGACTGTTCGCGCGCGCGGACAACAGCGCGCACGTACACCTCCATGGCATCGCGCCACTCCATGCGCGACCACCCGATGGACGTTCCCTGCCTCGCGAGCTCCTGCGATCACCGTCTCCGCGGCCCGATGCGGATGACGACGGCGACGACGAGGACGACGCGATGGGCGATAGGGCGGAAACACCGGATATGACAAAACCACTGACCAAGACACCACCAGACCAATATATACCCGAAGACGACTTTGAGGTCTGGGAGCTACCATTCCCAGACCTCCCCACCGAACAAGACATCCATTAGGTCACCTAGGTGACCTGGGCTTACGGCCCAAATACCGACACCTTTAGGTCACCTAGGTGACCTCGGCCTACGGCCGAAACACGTACCGGGCTTAAGTGCCCGCGAGGAGATGCCCGGGTAGTGAGGAATACCTCGAGGCCCGCACCCCGTTTACCCCCACCCGGGGAGTAAGCGAGAAGACCCTTCATCATTATCGTAATTCGCAGAGGTTCGCCTCGAGGGCCGTACCCCGCCTACCCCTCAAGGGTATGCGAGAAAACCCCCTGCTGCTGATTATCGTAATTTTTCTATATCAAAATTTTATCGCGATCATTCAATGATCATCAAATCATATTATTTTGTAGAAAGATGTAAATATTTCACTATTTGTCAACAGAGATTGCGATAACAATACGTAAAATTAAATACTGCAAATCTATAATTAATAAAATAAATTTTTTTTTTTTTTTTTTTTTTTTTTTTTATTGTGTATAGACGAGCGCTTGACTGTAATCATGCCTGATGATAAGCAATGATACAGTCTAAGATGGAACGCGCTTGCCTAGAAAATGCCTATTCACTTTTTTTTTAAAAATACCCATATTGTATTCATTGGGAAAAACAGATGCCGGGAGAGCATTCCATTCCCGTGCTGTGCGCAACAGAAAAGAGGAATCGAAACGCTTCGTGCGTCTTCGCGGGATATCTACAGTGTAGGGGTGGAATCTCTCTCGGTGCCTAGCGGTGCGATAGTAAAACGGCGATGCCGGAATAAGTTCATGAAATACCTGAGCACACTCTCCGAAATATATCCGATAGAAGACCGATAGACAGGCTACCCTGCGCCGATGTTGCAAGCTATGCAATTTAGCATTAGTTAGGGTTTCATCGCCAATGAGTCTTCTGGCACGTTTATCCACCGAGTCCAAAGCATCCAGTTGATATTTGGCAGATCCATCCCACAAATGACTACAGTACTCCATACACGATCGTACCTGAGCTTGGTACAAAGCTAGAAGTTGTTTTGGTGTGAAGTACTGTTTGACTTTGTTCAGGATGCCAAGTTTCTTGGCGGCCGTTTTTGCTTTGGACTCGATGCATTTACCAAAGTTGAGCTTGGAAGTTAATTTTATACCCAGAAGCTCAGTGCTATCGGAAATCGGTATGGATATATCTCGAAAAGTAGGAGTTAGGGGGAAGGAACTCCGTTTAGCGCTGAATAGGCACGCTTGTGTTTTTGTAGCATTAAACTTGACTAGATTGGCTTCACCCCAGTCAGAAACCTCTTTGAGTATCAAGTTAATGCGCTCGACCATGGCCTCTCTGTGTTGGAGAATCTCAGTACTACTAGCTCTAGAACTGGACATATATCTCTCCGTGACAGTGCTGTCATCTGCGTACCCAAAGACACCGGGACTTAGCAAATCATTAATATGCAGCAAGAAAAGTGTCGCGGAAAGAACTGATCCCTGAGGAACGCCGGCATTCGTGGTCATTAGCTCCGAAGAGCAGCCGTTAATTACCACTCTAAACGATCGTTCACTCAGAAAATCAGATATCCAGTTACAGAGTATAGTAGGCAGCCCGTAAGCAGGAAGCTTGCCAAGAAGACCATCGTGCCAGACACGGTCAAAAGCCTTCGAGATGTCAAGGGACACGGCAAGCGCCTCGCCATGTCTCTCAATGGCTTCGCCCCAGATGTGAGTGGCATACATTAGAAGATCTCCTGTAGAACGATTTCGTCGAAAACCGAACTGGTAATCCGACAGGAGATCGTTTTCTTCCAAGTATGCCAGGAGCTTTTTATTCAATACACGTTCCATGATTTTGCAAAGTATGGACGTGATTGCAATCGGTCTATAATTGGCTGGATCAGCACGGGTACCCTTTTTTGGTACTGGCTGTATATTGGCAATCTTCCATGCTTTCGGGACATGAGCCGTTTTTAAAGAGAGGCGATACAAGCGAGTTAAGACAGGAGACAACTCAGGTGCACACTTCCGCAGGACGATTGCTGGTATGCCATCGGGACCACTGGCCTTATTCACATTTAAGCTGCGAAGGGCTCTCAAAACCTCTTTCTGGCGAATTCGAACCTCTGTCATGACCGAATCGCAAGGTTGTAGGATGGGTGGAGAGGCTCCTCCTGCATCGAGTCGTGAATTATCCGCAAACAACCGAGCTAATAAATTTGCTTTGTCATTTGCGGAAAAAACCAGTGTCCCATCTGGCTTAAGCAATGGCGGCAGCGTTGGACAGCAGAAGTTCGACTCAACCGACCTCGCAAGTGACCAAAAAGCTTTGCTACCACTGGGATAGGATGCTAATTTGATCCCAATACGATTAGTGCGGTTAAATCGAGCCTTCTTAAGAACCCTCTTGTAGGATTTGGCAGCAATATTATATGCTCTCTTCTTAGCTGTAATGTCCGGAGCTTTTTGAGATCGAGATTCAACCCAGGCTACAAACGCTGAATTCTTAATGGCCTCTGCAGCGGCGCATTCACCGTTGTACCATCGGGGAGTCTTACTATTCAGAGGTACATCCGCGTAAGTTATGAAGTATTCCATAGCTCGTCGAATGACCTCCGATATAGCATTCTCACAGCTCGACGGATCATTAGAAGAGAAGCATAATCTCCGCCAAGGATAAGATGCAAAGAAGTGCCGCATCTCGTCCCAGTCTGCCGACTTATATCGCCATACGCGCCTGGTCCCAGTGAAACTAAGATCAGGCGGATAGTGGTGCGAAACCGACTTTACCACACAGTGATCAGAAGTACCTAAGGGGGCTGCAACTGAGACTGAGAATCGGTCAGGGTCGGTAGTCAGCAGAAGGTCCAGACAACTGGGTGTATGACCGTCAACATCCGGTATTCTAAAATAATCACTTTAAAAGAAATAAACAATTTTCATACAGAAATTTGTCAAATAACATACATGACAAAACATGAAATTGCTAGAAATAAATTATGTTAAATAAATAATAGTTTTACTATAATGTTTATCAGACCGCCGTGTGGTATCCGGCTGAGTAGAATAGACCACCCTCAATTCTTACCGAGGTGTCGTAAAAGGCGACTAAGGTAAGTTGACCCACCATGTGTTATCAAGTTAAGTAGAATAGACCACCCTTTTTCTTACCGAGGTGTCGTAAAATACGACTAAGGTAAGTTGATGTCAGGCAGGCAGGCCTGTTGTAAAATACGTAGGTAAATCATGGGACAACATATTTATAACATGTTGTGCCAACCCCAGTTAGAGTGGAATAAGGGCAGGAAGATGATGACATAATGTTTATCAGACTTTAATACACTATGACAATATATAACAATGGAGTGGACCAACAAATAAATACATCAGAAATAGAGACTCGACGGCGACGACATGATTGATTAAACTTAATAGCCAACACAATAAAATTATAAATTTTTACGAATATTCTAAAATCGTAAATAGTGAGTAATACCAATTCTAATTAATTATTTAAAAAAAAAAACAAATTTTAACTCGAATTATTGAATAGTAAATTAGAAGTCCCCGATAACTTGTAAACAATTCTTTCGAAAGGTGGACATAAATAACGCATGACGTAAACGCGGGTAAATATGCAATAAACAAAGTGAGTCAAGAACGTCATTTTTCTGTAAGGAGAGCGACGACCGCTAACGTGCTAGCTAGTGCGTCATCACAACGGCTGAACACTAAAACCTTTAATAATTCCGCTCGATCAATGGCTGATTAAACTGTCGGTCAACGAATGAATAATTACATTTATAGAAAAAGAATGTCATTAATAATTATAACAATCGATTTTCCAAAAGGTATTTAAACTAATTTTGTTGTTCTTAGAAGTACTTGTTCTTAAAACCATTTTGTATTATACTTTTTTTTGTAATAGCAATAGATAGAAATACCAATGTAAGAGTCCAAAAAATATTTATAAAAAGTTTATTAATGTTTTTTTGTGTGCTAAATTGTATATTGTAGCTCCATCTTGTTGAAGTTATCCGAAGCACTAAGTTGTCTTCTTATTTGCGCCATCTACCGGAATTTTCCGGAACAAAGAGGCTTTGCGGCGTTGATATTGCAAAGAAATTCGTGAAAATGTCACTAGATTTCGCTTCAAAAATTTACGTCACACACATTTATTAGATTTCACATTTTTAGTTTATTATATAATATAATTGTAGTTTCTTAAAACGACCGTTTGAGCTTTTATTTTCTTGAAACAAAAACAATGTCCAATGCCTTCATAGGAATCTCGGTAAATGTTCCAGGTATATTTATTTATCAACAAATCGAAGAAAATCTGGGAAAGTTCCAAATTTAAAAGAAATAGCAAATTTTCTGTTAACAATTTTTAACTTTAAAATAAAAAGGAAGATAATAAAAAAATAACGCTTATACGACGCTTTAGAATTTATTTATTTCTATAAAGTTTCCATTGACATATTTTTATGATAATTCGTATATTTGAACAAAATTTAATTAAATGATTTTAGCAAGTGTTAAAAATTAATTTAATTAAATATAAGTCACCTAACTAACATGAGCAGTGGAGATTTCTGGATGAGAGCGACGAAATCGTGTGTACATTCAAGGTATTTAGCCCACTTTTCCTTCGTTAGCGCAAACAAGGACAAATCCTGCTTCTAATGCAGCTGAAAGAAACGCGATGTGTTTCATTCTATCCTCATATACCTATTTCCCCGCTAGGCATATTTGGGAAATATTATAAGTTTAAGGGGTCTCTAATAATCAGACTTGCATCTCCCATGGTAGTGAATTTTCGACTACTACTTTTACGATTACGTTTCAATAAATATAACCTTTTGAATCCAATCACGTCTGAATTTAGGCGTTGAGGCTTAAACAATGTAAGCATTTGGCGCAATTAGTGTTTACCCCTCAATCTAAATATAAACATACATAGTGTATTATGTATATTATTACATAACGAACAAAAAATCCCAAACATGATATCGTGCAATCGAAATGCATTCGAGTATGCAAATTGACGACATTGCAATAACACCTCTAGATTGATAAGAAGAAAAATAAATAATTATGTTGTATGTGCTGTAACCTCCAGCCGACTTTCTGACTATCGTCCGGAACAAACACACGACTGACCTACAAACAGTCGCGTATACAGAAAGATTCGTTATCTGTCCTTGTCCAACCTTAGCTAATCGCCCGGTGCGGTAGAGACGGCGAATGTTGTTACGATGACGAGCCTCTGCTCTCAATGTCAAGTTCACCTATTATTATTAGTTTCAATGCCACAAAACATACTTAGTATAATAGCATATACTGGCTAAAATACGACTGATTTGTATTCGCATATTATTCGACACGAATTGGTTTTTATCGTACAAGTATGATCGGTACATAAGATTTATCAGGTTTTAATCCAGTCATTACAACGCTTACGTATTACCACGATAGTTAAATAATTTACGGAAGTTCAAGATTTGTTATTATAATAATAATAAAAATAACACTTGGAAGTGAATAAGGCACTAAGTACCTAAAAATTAAAATTCGAACCAAGTATGCAGTTTGGTTCTAAAATTGGCTTTTAGAACCAAATTGCATACTTGATTCGAATTTTAATTTTTAGGTACTTAGTGCCTTATTTACTTCAAGTGTTCTAATCATAACGTTGGATGTCTTACAAGAAATGATGGGAGAAAAATATTGGTACAGTAGTCAATACAATATTCAAGTATAAAACATAGCCTATATTTACTTTTTATTAATACCAATCTAAATTTATATATACATGAGGTAAAAACTTTGTACCCCTTTTTAAGGAAATAACTCGGACTGAGGAGTATGGTATGGATATGAGGAGGGATGAAAATCATGTGATTTAACAAATGTTAAATATAAATGTGGATGGATATGTGACTAGAGGCTGACCTAAAAACGATGGTTGGATTGTGTGAAGTATGATATAAAAGGAGTAGCGCCAGAATTGACGAATGATGGGAGAGAATGGGAGATAAAAACATGGTAAGAGGTAAGTACCTAATGGTAAGAAATTTGAAACAGATACAGTCTATATAGAAGAAGTGCAAAATTCTTCTTCTGACTGGTCCGTTGGAGCAGTGGGTAGTGACCCTGCCTTCAGCTCCACGGGTCGCGGGTTCGATTCCCGCCGAGGGCAAACATATTCTATAAATGAATTTGTTGGTCTTTGAGCCTGGCTGTATATTTGTATTTAAGTATGTATTTAAAAATATATAAGTATATATTCACCAGTTGTCTGTCTACCATAACACAAGTATTAAGTTACTTACTTTGGGGACGGACGACCGTGTGTGTAAGTGTCCCATATATTTATATTTATTCTAATAATTTCAATAAATGAATGCATAAAACATACAAAAAATCATTACGTACACTAGCATTAATCTGACACACACATACCTTTTTCGTTTCTTTTACTGTTATTTTATTTTACTTTACAAATATATGTTTGAAGCTTACTAATACATATAATTTATTAATAAACGCAACGGCTTGTTGTAGAATAGATAATATTGCATCATTTTCGTATTGTTCACTTAAAATGATAATATTGATTAAATTAAATCGATTACTATAAAAAGAAGCTACTACGGGCTTTTATAAAAAAAATACTAAACATAGTGACTTATTATACATATTTTAACGATCTTGTGTGTGTATAAGCATTTGTCATGAATTTTTGTTTCATAATATATTGTTAGAAGTCCTCTCTTGATAATAAGTAGATATAGTAAAATACGTCCAGCTTGTATTATTCATTTATTTAACTTTATAATACATACAATTTAAATGAATACCATCTCTATTATTTTCTCGCTTTTACGTATATTTCTTTTTTTTGACAGCTCGCGCAAACATGGCCGCCTCTCGGCTTTTCCATAGTCTCCTCTATTATTTTAGGTGTAGTTATAGACAAATATACAAAGATGGGAATAGACAAATATTGGAATAGCTAAAAATATTGTGCATCGTGAGATAACTTTTTTTTGTATTAACAAGGTATTACTTAACAAAAGTTTGCAAGTCTACACATATAAAACAAAGTCCTGTCTGTCTTTATGTGGTCAATTTTATTAAAATCTACTAAACGGATTTTGTAAGATTTTTTTGTAAAAAGTAGTGCAATTTTTGAGGAAGGTTTAGAAACATCTACATTGACTGAAATATATATTTGTGACAATGATTTCAACGCGTGAAAAAAACCGTGGACCCAACTAGTAATCAAATAAAAATACTACAAATAATCAATTTAAAAAGACAATGATATTAACCCTACTGTTTATGTAAGATAGCAAACAATTCGTTCTTAAATTAATTAAAAGATTACATGAAATTACAACTTCAGAGGTCATCTATATCTGGGCTGCCATTTGTTATATGTTATCAGTATTTTGGCACTGACCTTGTTCGTTTAATATCGCGGGTAATCGTAGATTAGATATATTCTGTGATAAGGAAAAGTCATTGTATAAAAAAAGGATACCCTCCCAATATCAAATGGATAAAGCGGTGACTCTATAATTACACTCTACGTATATGACAACAAACAGATGTCGTTTTTTGCGTCGAAATATTGGTTCTATGTTGTCGATTATTTTATTTTTTAATCGAATTAATAGCAACATCATTTATCGAATTGTGATTATTATTGGAACTTTGTATGTGTTATAAAGACGTTATAGCTCTACTATAGCTCTGGCTAGTTTAAGTTCTAATTTTATCTCGTATTCGAGACTCTTGCTAGAGAGTTAAGACCGCTCATTTTTCGTTTTGCGTAATAGCGGTTACATTGAAATATTATGTGTAGGATATATTTAGATTTATACATGCAATAGTGTCCCAACTCATAAAACACGTGTTTTTGACAACAAATGAGTGGGTCTAAATACACATACTTTTCAGCAATACTAGTAGAACTCATAAATTAATACAAGGCAATGAAAACTCTAAACCCTCTTTTATCTCAAAACATGATTTTTTGAGTTGTGCCACTATTGTAGCTAATGAGCGATATAATAATTACATGTGCCGTAAAAAAATATAATTGTTTAGTAGCAATGTTGGGACTTAAATAACGAAAAAAAGAACGATTAAAGAATTTTAATCGAATATATAGAATTAAGCTTATTCATTTAATAACATTTGTAAGAATTATGGATCCGAATTTGACGTATATTCTGTAATGGTTATAAAATTTTGTACTTCATACATTATTTATGTATTTGATATAAGATAATGAATAAGTAACACCATGAAGTATCAAAAGCAAAAACTGAAATTTGAAAAATTGTAATGAATACGTTACATTACGTAACAGTGGCCATTCGTGTATATTCTGTAATGGTTATAAAATTTTGTACTTCATACATTATTTATGTATTTGATATAAGATAATGAATAAGTAACACCATGAAGTATCAAAAGCAAAAACTGAAATTTGAAAAATTGTAATGAATACGTTACATTACGTAACAGTGGCCATTCGTGTAGTATACTCGTATATAGTCTAGAGTAGAGCCAGACTCGAGTATAGCTAACACTGCCAAAATCAACTTATAGGGGCAGTAGAGGCAGTGTCAAAGTGCAGGCGGGCGGGTGGCGGCGTGCGGCGGGATTAGCGGGTGGAGTACGCACTCGCTTCCTGGTGCAGTATTGATCGCGGCCGTGACTCACGCCGCCCTTGCCCGACATTCAACTCCCCGTCCCACTCAGCATGCCACCCGCGCCCTGATGCGTTATCACTACACATCTCGCTGTCTATAAGGAATTTCGGGTGCGGTTGCAGTGATAGCGGTCTATGTATATCTATATCTAGGTATCATTGTATATGTACATCTAGGTATATGTTTATCTAGGTATGATTTCTATACAAACCCTACTAAAGCAATGGGCGCTTAATTCTTAACGAAGGTGTCTTCTATAGTGTCACATAAAAAGTGTTTTATTACATAAAATATTTAAATGGTTCTTCAAATGAAAGTTAAGAATGAAACCTTGGTAAGATTTAATCATACCTAAATACTAAACCACATTTGATGTACTTACCCGGTGCCATTTTTATTCGACCAAAACAACAGGAGATGTCACCAATTAATATACAAGTTATCTTAGCCATGAAGTCTATTGTGTTCATTGAAATTTTATCGATTTAATCGGTGCGATTGTGCGATGATGAAATGACCGCAGTTATTATTATAATCTTCTGATATATCTGCGGCTGTCTAGCCAAAATAACTATAAATATAAGACATAAGCTATCTATGTTAGGCATAGCTAGGTTTGGTAAATGTTAATATACCAACAATAGTCAATCTTTACTCATTAAAACCCTTTTCGGTTGAGTATTAAAATTTAGAGATTGTACCTAACGTTATATAACTTAGGTTTTTGTTGAGGTTATGTTTATTGTGATTTTCGTTTCATTTCCCAAGGATAAACTAAATCCCACAATTGTAGCGTAGATATGGCTAAAACGAAAACCATGCGGAAAATGAGCTGAAGCGCGGCGAGGTCAAACGCTATAATAACCGCGATAAATGCGCATCCACGTTGTACATTATGTAACGTGCCTACGCAACATTTCAAATTAAAGGATACTTTTGGTTATTACAATTTGTTTTTAGATTCATTCTCGATGTCCATAATTTAAATGTGTTAAAAGTTTCGCCATATTTTGGTTTTTTGCAATTCACGGAGACTAGGCGAATAATTGAATGCTGGCAATTATTAAAAATTAAGTCAATGTGCTATTTAGTCTGCATTAAAAAAATTATAATACAATAACGAAATTACTACATACTAGATGTAGGTATTTTAAATTGTTTGGAGAGTGAAAAGTTTCGTTATCAAATAAAAGAAAGCAAGGAGGCAATCAAGGAAAAGCAGGAAGATGATGGTTAAATATAAAAAAATCACATCAAATCGATGGCTATCACTTAAAATCAACATTAGGGAGAAAAATATTACATGTTTTATGGGCTACAGACACACTACCGGATTATTCCCTGACGGAAGCACCCTACTAACTTTAATTTCGTTATTGCATTAAGGAAAGGGAGGCAAGAGGGTTCAGAGGGAAGAAGACAACTTAAGAGTACTTCTTGGTATGCAACATTATGTTTATTCTATTTTTGTATTATTATACTATTTTTTACGTTGTATAAGATGAAACATTGATTTTACTTTGCCAATGTAGTTTTTACAACCGTTAGAAATTTATATTTTAAGTTTTGTAGTGGAATAATTAATTTTATTATAACTTTCTAGGAATCGGTCAATTTTATTTATTTATTTATTCTTATATCTTATAAACTATTACAAATTTTACTCCTTATACTACAATATCTATATAAAAAACAGTTACATATATATAAAAAAAGGTGCTGTGGCTCTCGCACTAGGATAACCTGTACCACGAACGCCATCGCCTTCCTTATTAAAAATCAATTATAGCATTGGTTCTTGGCTTATGCTGTATTCTAAGAACGCGTAAAAATAGACATCATTAAAGACATCATTACTGAATGACGATGTTGGAAATGAAGTAACGTCCTGAGACGCATCAAATCTCGAGACGGGATGGGTACACTTTCCCGTTGCGCGAGGGTATGGCTACCGGATCGATGCCGCCCCACGTTCACGGTCAACGCCCTCCGCCCGCCCTACGCTTCCGCATCACCCTACTCCCCTTACCTCTCTTCCCCTTCACACCACACTCTCTAAATATACCTCCTACGACCCTTCAGACTGCTGTTATGAAACACAATTAGCCTGACTATTTCGAGACTGTAATCGTTCATCGTTGGCAGGAAGACTAAGCAAATGTTCAAGCGCCGAATCTAAAGTTGATCAGTATCAATAATTCATGGACTAATCAAGTTATTTTTTTAAATAACTTCGTAATTAATGTAATAATAAAAAATTATCATCATGCTGGCGTGAGATTGGCTACATCATCCTCCTGCCCTTGTTCCACACTAAGTGGGTTCAGCACAAAATGTTATAAGCATGTCAAATGATTTGGTTACGTTTACAGCCGGCCGCCTACCTGACGTTAACTTACGTTAGTCGTATTTTACGACACCTCAGTAAGAAATGAGGGTGGTCTATTCTACTCAGCCGGATGCCAGGGAGGGTCGATTTACCTTAGTCGCCTTTTACGACACCTCGGAAAGAAATGAGAGTGGTCTATTCTACTCAGCCGGATATCACGCGACTTTGGCGTGAGATTGACTACAACTTAAAAAAAATCAATAGATAATTTATAGAATTAGGCGTTACTTTGCGGAGATCCATAATACAAAAGTAATAATAAAATTATTTTGCTACCGCATTATCGCAAAGCTTTGCGATTTTGGTCGTGAAGTCTATCTTCTGATGAGGCTTCGGTTGCGGGGCGAAACGATTGTTGAGTTTGTGATAGCGAACGTATGTAGTGCTTGTGTATTGTGGTAACGGTGGTGGAGGTTTGAGCATGTGTTTTTACGAATCCTGCATGTATCAGGTATGATAACCGATTGTCCACTCTACATTTAGCATTATATATTTTCTATTTTACTTCATCGCGGATTATAGCAAAATAATTTTATTATTACTTTTGAAAAATCAATGACATAAATAGATCTTCATAGTTTGAAATTTCATGATTGCCCGAACAAGCGTTGTTGGTCCATTAGTGCTTCATACTTATTATTATGCTTGGTTTATTATGCTTCGGCTCACTGGCCTGGTCTCATGTGAAACAGGCATTACCGTAACTGATATTCGTTAAAGGAGGAGGGGGGTACGGCCCTCTGTACATCGCGTTCTAATTCTGAGATTCAACATCTCTATCTAAAAGTGTACCTTTTATACAACATTATTTGTTACTTTATTGTAACAAACAAATAGGTAAATGAACTTTATACTTTGGTTTTGGATCTCTGTGTGTAAGTTTTAAAGTATTGCATTGCTATATTTTTATCTTTCGAGTGGCCCGTTAGTCTGTGGGCACAGCACAGCTCTGTTGGTCGCAGGTTTGATACCCACTGGGAGCTAAAATTTTCTAAAAACAATCTGTTGGTTTTTTGGATCTCAGTGTATGCATTAAAAATATTTACTTAATATTTTATTTGTTTATATTTACCAGTTGTCACACAAGTATTAAATTCCATAATTTGGGGTTGGAGGACCGTGTGTGTAATTTTCCTATATTTATCTTTTCTTTAGTAAAACTTTCAAAATTCGTGATTCTTTGACAAAGTAAACGTAACAATAATATACTTAAATACTTTGTAATATTTTTTAATAACTGGAATAACTTTGGATATTTCGCCTATTCCTCCAGCTATGATTTTACTATTAGGTACCTATAGCGATCGTTTAGCGGTGTAGGTAAAGTTTTTCGTCCTTGCCGTTGGGCTATTGCTATATAGTTTATCTTTATAAATCAGTATATCAGTATTAATATTTAAAAGAGTTAATCTTTTATATTATATCTATATAAAACGGCTCTAACGATTTTCATGAAATTTAGCATGTAGATGAGGTAATTTGATTTACCTAGGTTTTATAAAAAAAATGTTGTTTTATCCCTGATTTCGGGCACTAAAAAAAACTGCCATAATTTAACGAGAAAGCAAAGGATAATTACGCTGTCAATTGCAAAGTCATGATAGCTCAATTGGGTAACGGACGGTCACGAATTGACAATACTAGGGTCGGTCGTAGATAATTTTTTTTATATATTTGTAATTGCATTTTTTTATTTATTATACAAAAATACCAAGCAACGCTCGGTCACCCAGGTACTATTAGTTAAAGGGGGAGCACGGTGTTAATATCTGAAAGTATGCAACGAGGATCTCGTTACAATTATATATTGATAGCTTTACAACAAAGGCGTATTAACCGTAAACGATCTATTGTCAACTAGTTCATAGGACCGTTCTATTTACGAACTGTGTTGAATTGTTCTACGTGGAATTAGAAACCTCGTCAAAGCTGACAATACATGTCCGGTGGTTACTCTAGTGACTGAAATTCATAGAACCGCTATAAGGAATTATACCACATTAAGACGAGTATGTATCTACTAACAAGAATTCATTTTACTTATACTCATCATCTTCCTGCCCTTATCCCGCTCTAAGTGGGGTCGGCACATGTTATAAACATGCTGTCACATGATTTGGCTGCGTTTTTACGACCGGCCGTCTGCCTGACGTCAACTTAGCTCAGTCGTATTCTACGACACCTCGGTAAGAAAGAGGGTGGTCTATTCTTACCGGATACCACACGGTGTGTCAATTTACCTTAGTCGCCTTTTACGACACTTCGGGAAGAAATGAGGTTGGTTTATTCTACTCAGCCGGCTACCACACGACGGGTCGACTTACCTTAGTCACCATTTACGACACCTCGGTAAGAAATGAGGGTGATACTATTCTATTCAGCCGGATACCACACGGCGTAATGCATTTTACTTATACTATTGATGTGGAAGTAGTATATTTGGATACAATTTCTTAAGTAGATATGTGTGGTATCCGGCTGAGTAGAATAGACCAATCTTTTTCTTACCGAGGTGTCGTAAAAGGCAACTAAGGTAAATTGACCCGACGTGTGGTATCCGAATAGAATAGACCACCCTCTGTCTTATTAAGATGTCACAAAAGGTGACTAAAGTAAATTGATGTCAGGCCGGCCGTAATACCTAGCCGAATTTTGTGACAACATGTTTATAACATGTTGTGCCGACCCCACCTAGAGTTGGATAAGGGCAGAAGGACGATGATATATGTGTAGAAAAAATTATTTCATTTATTGATTCTAATAAAATAATACATTTAATGTCACACAAAAATTAGGTACGCGGATTTAGATAAGTAATGTATTTTAAAATTAAAGAGTACAGATTATAAATGTCAAAAAGGGCATGCTTGGTCAATAACCAAATTGTTGCTTGATTGATAATATAAAAATATCCTTTGACGCTTTATACTGAAGGAAAATATGATAAGCAAATCTGCATATTTTTGGAAAATGGAAAATTTCTGGAGTGTATGTATGTTAACTGGGTAAAATACACAATACTTAGATTGGCTCTAAATTAGAATCATTCACTCATACAAGAACTAGAGCCTGTATCTATCCCTTGGAGATTATGAAATCTTATGTATTGTACTATTAACTTTTGTTTTAAAGGTCGATATTATTTAAATCTATGAATCATCTACGAAATAGTTTTATTTCTGTTTGAGTCATACGAATCTTTACTTAGGTATATTTGTTTATGTAGCCTCTACCTCACAATTAGCGCTCCATGAATGTCTTGTATACGGCTATTTCTGTACGAGAATACATCTTTACACTGCTGGATTTTAAATAGCTTAGAAATATATAACTTCTGAATAAAAATCTAATGAAAATGTATAAGAAGTTAACAAATGTCACTATTCCACTATTTGGCAAGGGCCTTCTGTCTAAATATTGATGTAAAGTTAGACAGCGACAATAAGTTAATTACTTCCTGAAACATCAAAAAGTAAATTAACGACCTGTTAATATCCCATTGTTGGGCATAAGCCTCATCTCTCCTTATTTGGGGAGTAGGTTTGGAGCTTAGACCCACCACGCTGCTCCAATGCGGATTGGTAGGTTGCACATGCCCCTAGAATTCTTGAGAGATATGCAGATTTCCTCACGATGTGTGATAAATTAATAGAAAAACTTATTGATGCCTGACTGAGGTTTGAACCCATGACCCTTGTGAGTTACGAGGTCTTACCGTTAAAACATAAATCAATGCAAATATAGATCATCTGGATATCATTTACATCCTTTAGTTTTTATTCCAATGCCAGATAAATATAATTAGGTACAGAGGCACCTGTATTTCCTCTTCAAAATACGCTACTTTTAATTTCACCGGATATTTTCCCCTTTTCACGGCGTAGACAACGTACATTACCAAGCAACTTGGCTCTTTTTGTCTCACCGCCCTAAGGATCCCTTGTAGACAAGAGTATTCATTTCTCCGTCCTGAATGTTCCTACCCGCCTATATAAAGAAAAAGTAATACAAAACTGCGTCTGATGCGACGAGGGTCCTCAGACGGTCGTATGCACACCTACATGTATAATGGTGCAGTGAGTGGGTGAACAGACTGCAGTTAAAGCTGGCTGAATCCCGGAAAACTACCGACCCAGTCTAGACATGGGGGCACTTCCCCTGTTCCCCCTCCGCGCCCCTCGCTCCTTCGCCACCCTCACGCTTTCACCGACGACTTGCAGACATTATAAAAACAGAATGCATCGACGCTTTTAACTTATGTAGTGTGTGACACGAACAAAACCCCAGCGAGGAACGAAACCCCGTTTAAACGACAATTACAAAAGTTCTCTCATATTCAACTTGAATGATGATGTTTAAACAAATGAACATGCTTTCATTCAATGCATTGTGGACCACTTAATATTGACTCTATGACTCGCACACTACCATTACACAATTGTTAACATTTTTAAAGTGGTTTTATATTGAAATATAAAAGTATACTTTGCTGTAATATTATTTCGTCTTTTGATAGATACTTTTCCGATTAGCGTTTTAAAAAATTCTTAATATTTATGTCGCATTAAGCTTACCAAATGCCATCATTATTCTAGTGAATATATTAAAAAATATAGTTGTACATCAGAATATCCAGTATTTTGCGAATTACAACAAGAAATATGATTTTCACAAATATAAAATTAGAGTATATTACTAAATGGTGCGTAAATACACTTAAAGCGTGAGTTATATGTAAATCCATAATAATATTATAGATGCGAAAGTCCTTCTGTTTGTAACGCCGTCATGGCTAATCCGTTGAGACTAATATTGATAAAATTTCAAAATCAATTATACACCGGGGTAATTTTTAGCTCTGGGGGTCGCGGGTTTTAATCTTACAGAGGGAAATATTTTCTACAAATCAATCAGTCTGAGTCTGGACGTATTTATCTAATATTAGGTATGTTATTTACCAATTGTCTATCACCTAAACCACAAGTACTAAGTAATGTATTTATATATTTTTTACAGTAGAACACGACATGACCATCGCCTTGAATTAGACTGCGCGATATGCATGATTGACTATGCTGCAGTGGGTTAGTGAGAGTGAATTACAGGGGGGCAGGTTGCAAGGGAGGCATAGGGGGCTTGCAGACAGGGCGGCCGAGGGTTTGGGGCCAGACGGGAGAAGTCTGACGCACCTCGCTTCCGCACCGATGTGTCGGCATACAGACTTGCATTACACACGCCGTGTGATTACACCACACAATGTCTACGGCTGTTCTATGACAATCATTTTCTAAAGAGACGTACGCGATGCAACTCCTTAGACGAAAAACTGTATGTTTTTTTTGTCTTAGAATTATAGTTAAAACAATTCAAATGTAAATCACAAGTTGTATACAAATAAATCATTTTAATCAATTATATTTATTTGTAATTAAAATTATTAAAAAATATTAAAACAGAAGGGAATTTTTTTGTCGAAGCTTTTATTCATGGTATAAAAAAGAGCATGATGAAACCTTCATGGTGAAACATGCTTAGAAAATTTATGGGATGTGTATGTACGAGTATATACTAACGTAAAGCAAAGTCCCAAACGCAGTTGTATAAAAGCTTGCTTGATAGGAGCTTTAGTCGGTGTACCACGTGTACCAACAGAGATACACTAAATTAATGTACTAGATAGTTGTAAATCTACAAAAAAGTCCGCTATAATGTCTCTATCTCTTATGGTTATCTCAAAATAACTACTTTTATATATAAAATTTGAATTCAGGAAAATTTTTGTGACCCACTGATTACCACCAAGCCACTGGCACAGCTAGTCTGATACAAAATAATTAGTCCTTTATGCCCATAGGATTATTATACTAGAGTAGGAGAGCAGGCCTAAAATCAATCCATCGACAATAAAGAGAAAGTAAATGAGACTTAATATCTGTTTCTCTTTTTATGTGTGATTATACAAATATAAGTTTGTGAGTTTCATTTTCCTTCTTATCATTTGTTGCGACTCTCACTTATACCTGTCTTTAACTCCCCCACTCTAGTATTATAACTCTATGTTTATGGCTGGAGATAGTACGATATATATCGAGTTGGATAAAGAAGGAATATGAGCTTCGTAAAATAATTGTCAAAATTATAAAATTAAATAAGAATATTATTTTTATTGAGAATCTAAAGTCACTAAGCTATTTAAAGTGAGTATAGGCTCCGAATAAACTGATTTATTTATAGAAAGGTCAGATTCGTTCAGCGGATAATGGAACTAACTATGCTTAGGAGTATCTCTACGTCATCAAATCAGAAAGAGATCTGTAGAGGAATCAAAATTACTGATATATGTACATAGCAAGTGGTAATGAGCGGGAAACATAGTACATACGAAGAATCGATGAATATTGGATACCTACTAAAGTGTTGTAGACTGCACAACGCAAATAGCAGTGTTTGTTGAACGCCTGCAAAATGGCCAGAAGCTCATAAAAGAGTCACAGGGGCATAATTTCTAAAATAATGTATAAAAAATTAAAAGATAAATGAAAAAATAATAGGGCAGGTGGGGCACCATCCTAGGTATTTCCACCTCTCTAGACCTCCCTTCCCCAAATGAACTATTATGACTACGTTTGACAGCGAAAAATTGTGATTGTATGCAACGCAATTTAGAAAAAAAATTAAAGCCCGAAAACAAGAATAAAACGACATTTTTTTTAAATAAAACTTATCTAGATCGATTTTTTTCCCCCAAAACCCCTACATGCTTAATTTCAGGAAAATCCGGAATTGGAGCCGTTTCAGAGATTCTGAATATATATATATTTACATACAAGATTAACTCATTAATTGAAGATTGATGCCTTCCAATAGATGGATATCCATTGTTTTGGACTTGAGTTGATCGTGCATATAAGGTGTTACCTATAACCACCACGTTAGGTTTGTGAATTGTTAATATCACTTGTTGACAGATCTCTACGCAGCTTGTTCCTTTTAATTGTTATTAGTATAAAGTTAAACCGCCTGAAATAAATCACCATGAACGAAAAAACTGGAGACTGCTTCACTATGGAGTGTTAGGAAAACTACTAGCGACGAGTTTACTTAATTTAGCCCAAAATTAATATAGGGGACATGCTGAATTTCAGGAAAATCGTTGGAGCCGTTTCCAAGATTCCGAAAATATATATATACATACATAAGAGTACAAGATTTTTTAAACATCGGGTGTTTACTAGTTAGAACAGTTACTACTAACAAAAACAGAACATACTGTTAACTGTTTGATGAAAAAAAACCTCAGGCAAAATTAAATATTCTACCATCGGTATTACAGTAAGTACAATATAATGTATTCTAACGATTCAGCTATAGTAAATGTAATCGAGTTAGATAGCACGTCCCTGACCGCACGGGCCTTGGTTGGGGCCGTCGACTCGCCGCCCGTGCTGAGCCCCTATTACAATGCCTCGATACTTATACTGAGATACTTTACTCGTTATCTCACTTACACTTCATTGGTAAAAAGAGGATAAACGATTGATAGTTTCATTCAAACACTGACGATATTAGGACTTTACTTTTCACTAGCTATTGATAATTACATAATATATATAAGACTTATATAGAAGCTACAATAAAATTATCTTGCAGTAATCCGCGTTTGCTAAGAGAATATATGTAGTCTTAAGTGTAAATAATTATTGTAACTTCCTTACTATGGAATTCCGCAAAGTAACGCCTGCTTCTATGAATTATTTAAGACTGATGTGTATAAATATAAATTTGTTTATTTAGCAAAATGTAATACGAAAAAAAAAAATTTTACAATGCTATGATATATTTATAATCATTATTAATGTAAAAATCTGTCGAAATTTTCCCCAATTTTTTTTAACCCAATTTCTATTGTCTAACCTGACGAATTAGTTGATATTTGTTTTGATATTCGGTTATATAACAATAATTATGATAAGCTAGGAGTTTGGGTGAAAGCAATTGGTAAAATAAACTATTAGGCCTTACTAACTTAAATAATATTACCATTACCATAATTTTACGATATCTTCCTAGGCTAATATCTGTTTTTGTTTTTTGTGTAAATGACTAATTTCTTGTCTGTACATTAATGCGTCCTCGAGATTTTTTCGCTAGTACTTACACTTTGACCCTGGTGTGAATAGTATTTATTATTGATGTAGTAGTTAAAGTAACCGTCAATAAAGCCAGACCATAGACGCGTGTTTTGCCTTTGCAGCAGAGTCAAGAGGCGGCTGAGGTCAACGCCGTGCGTCGCGGGCGGGTCGTCGGCCGGGTCGCGGGCTCGCGGCGGTCTCATCGCATCGCTAATTTCGTATGCGAACTCTGCTTTGCAGCAAAAACCCGTGCGCCACTCGCTCTAACTGAATGTTATAGCCCGCCATCATTATATTGTTATTGAAATCAATTTTCAAGTTAGTAAGTTTCAAGTAGCTTATAGATCAAGCACCAACTACTGTCGCTTAATGTTTAGACTGTCGAGGTACTTGAAAAGTATAAGGATGCTTCGATAGTGACCAAGAAAAATACTCACCAGTAGTGAAATGTCACATTTAAGGGAGAAATTAATTTCCTAGACTATTTTGCTTCGTTTATATTATTAGATTATCAGAATTTTAAGCATCGATTGCTATCGTCGCTAGTCTTCTAGTTGCATGTAAAAATTCGCAACCTGCTCTTATTAATAATTAATCATTCACCCGACCTAGTCACGCTTCGCTATGGTTCAGTATGATATTAATTATTAGAACTCGGGATTTCCCGTTCCCGTGGGAACTTTGGAATAATAACAAACTCTCATATTTCTTATATAGACATGGAACATTGTAAAAAAAACATACGGAAGCTTTTTGAACATATAAATGATATCTAGTTATATCTTAACTCATCATAGCATAAGCCTGTATATAATTACTTGAGATAAATTTTATCGGTCCTTAGTAAAATGATATTGTAAAAAAAGCAAGACAATCATACCTACTTTGTAAAATGTATTACAGAAATCGAAGAATTGAAGATTTAGGCACTTAGTATTGTTTAATAAAAGCACGCAAACTGGTCATAGACTTATTATACTAGAGTAGGCAGGCCTTTATTAAAACTGAGACATAGTCTCATTTGTTCTCTTTATTTTCTATGGATGGTTGGGTCCCCTATACAATTACTCTATGGAATTGGTACACGAAAAATTTTAACAATTAATATAAATGGTATTGATTTAAAGATTTACTTGTTATTTATAATTTATCCTTTTTTACAAAACCAAGTGTGTATTTTTTTTAATTGATATATTTATGTGTCACAATGTTTTAAAAAAAATGTTTTTAATTATTTAAATTTACATTTAATTTATAAATTTAAAGTAAATATTACAAAGTACGGTTAATATAAACGACGCTCTGTACTATCCATGAAGATTCTTTATTGTTATATTATAAGGCTATAAAAAGCTTTTATTCAACTTGCAATGTATGTATGTGAAGGTGGAATCTTTAAATTTAAATTTGATCCACTTCCCGAGGCCCGATTGAGCGGAAATTTTACATAGGTGCTCTAGTCCCGATGGTAATGCATGTCTATAATTAGCATGACTTACACATTTTATCTTAATTATTTGTTTCTTTAGTATGTAATGATGTGTGTAATAAAGAATTTCTTCTTCTTCTTCTATAAATGGCATCTCGACATTTTTAGGCTAATGTCGATACATTCCACGTTTCACTTTAAACGTTCTAATGAAGTAGCATTTCACTCTCATCATCCGTAATTTGCATAATCGCGTAGTTATATTTTTGTTATATTCCGGCATTTTATAAAAAAAAGCTATAATAAAACTGGCAATGAATATTTAATGAAATGATTCATATAAAAAACATTTTCACATATCTTTAATAATTAAATGATTTAATCTTTTATGTCTATATATATATATTATCGGAATCTCGGAAACGGCTCCAACGATTTTCCTAAAACTCGATCTAGCTAGGTTTTATTTTAAAAAAAACTTTTGTCCCTGTTTTTGGGCATTCAAAAAATTTTAAAATGTAGAAATAAAAGCAAATGATTTTTTAGCTGTCAAATGTAATGTTGCGATAGCCGACCGAAAATGTTCATAATCCGGGTTCGAATTCCAAATATCATCAGCGCCTTATTTCTTTTTTTACATCTTCCTGCCCTTATCCCACTTTATAAGTGGGGTCGGCACAACATGTCATAAACATGTTGTCACATGATTTGGCTACGTATTTTATGACTTGCCGCCTGCCTGACGTCAACTTATCTTAGTCGTATTTAACGACACGTCGATAAGAAAGAGGGTGGTCTATTCTACTTAACCACACGGTGAGTGCACCTTCTTTATTTTTAAATTTTTTTTCTATCTTTTAAATTACCGAGCAAGGCTAGGTCACCCAGGTACTAGTTATAAATTCTCTTAAGGGTTGATAGATCGACTCATTCAGTGACATTAGTTTAAATCATGTTCTTTCAATTTCTTATTATATAATATAAATTAAATTAGTATGTTAATAGAGTATTTTAATGAAAGTGGATTTTTACCTTATGACGACATTGCAGATAATGAGTCATCGCTGTAACATCAGGATTCTTAAGAGGGATTCCCAGTATTATTGATCTCAAATACACGTCATGGGCTCTCCCTGGAGGACGATTGTGCTTTGTGTGTGTATTTCATGGGGTTCCTGATTTTACACTCACCATAAAAATTGTTTTCCCGTTATATATTTTTAGCGTACGAACGTGAAAGTATGACTGTGGTATCCGGCTGAGCAGAATAAACCACCCTCATTTTTTACCGAGGTGACGTAAAAGGCGACTAAGGTAAGTTGACCCACTGTCTGGTATTCGGTTGAGTAGAATAAACCACCCTTTTTTTAACGAGGTGTCGTAAAATACGACTAAGGTAAGTTGACGTCAGGCAGGCGGCCGCCGTAAAATACGTAGCCAAATCAAGTAACAACATGTTTACAACATGTTGTGCCAACACTACTTAGAGTGGGATAAGTTTAGGACGATGATAATGAATGTGAAATATAACAAATGCATCAATGTGTTAGTAAATAATAATTTATCAAATATAAAAAAGTATTTTCTGATTGATGTAAGTTGCCGAGTGAATGACGTCAATAAACACTTACTAAAGTTTTTTCGGAATCGGTTGAATGATGTAACAACTTAATATTATACTTAATACTTTTTACTACAATAAAAGACGATGTCTGTGCATAAACTAAGAATAGCACTCACGATGGTGTAATTATTATAAATGACTTGTAAAATTTTATATGTATCAGTTATTGTGTGTCCATAAAACAACATTAAATAATATCATAAATACATAAATTAATTAGAAATGTTGTATCTCGTTTTTGATTATAAACATATATAGATTTGATGATTTTACATATATAGATATACAATAGGTGAATAGAATATGAAAATATTTTATTTCATTACAATTACCTACGATAGATCGTAATTCGTAGGCATTTCGTAGCGCTTCTACGGAGTGCGCACGAGCACTGTGCAGGTCAGTGGCACTGTGCGATGCGGGGCACTGCACTCGACTTGCTTAGATACTTCTAACATTGCAGTTTTTTTTCTAGCGCCGCATTCCCGAGCTCAGCCCAGTCAACTAAGTTCATACCGCTTTTGTATTGAGCACGTTAACTAGCCATGTACGGCGTGAGATAGGACGGTTAGACATTGTTTGCGATTTTTTATTTTCGTGTTTTTTTTTAAATAGTGATCGCTTTGTACAAGTAGTACGTACTGTCGTTATTAACAGATATTTTCTAAAATTTCTAATGAATACCAAACAAAAACTACAATTGTAAATAATTTCAAATTTCTATAATATTTAACGTGATATTAAAAACGTTTTAGGTGGGCAGATCAAACTTGTATTAAACGGTATTTTATCATTATAAGCTCATATGGAGCTTTTGTATATAGCCACATACTACACACGGTTTAACTTCATAAACGTTTTATATCATAAAATTGCTCACGTAAACAAAAGTTAATATTTGTATAAACACTGTTTTTGTTATAAACACTTTTTACCATAAGTGATAACCTATACCTAATAGCTGTGGTAGCCCAGCGGTAACACCGTGCGGCTCTTTCTAGGAGGTCACGGGTTCGAACCTGGGCAGACACCAATGCGTTTTCTGTTAAAACTTATGTGTCTAATCGATAATTGCAATTTATCGCACGCTTTTCGGTGAAGGAAAACATCGTAACGAAACCTACATTTCTCTAGAGAATTCTGGAGATATGTGTAACCTACAAATCCGCATTGGAGCAGCGCGGTAGGTCTTATCTCCAATCCTTTTCTCCAAAAACGGAGAGAAGAGGCCTATTCTCAGCAGTGGGAGAGTAATAGGCCGCAACTTTTACGTAGATTAGTTTCATTAATGTTAAATCGGATATAAATTTAAATTCATTAAAATTCAATGTAAACAGTTTTGAACATTAGCTTTTTAGTCAATACTTTAACAAAAGTAATGACAATATTATTTTGCTATAATCCGCGATAAAAGAAAATATATGTAATGCTAAATAGTGACTATTTGTTCTCATACGACATGTCGGCTTTGCGATTTTGTCGTGGAGTCTATCTCCAGACGATGTTTCGGTTACGGGGCGAAACAATTGTTGAGATTGTGGTGGTGAATGTGTGCAGTGCTTGTGTATTGTTGTGTCATCGGTTTCGGGTAGTGCATTAGTTCTCACTAATTCTGCGATTTTGGTCGTGGAGTCTATATCTATATAGTGCTTGTGTATTGTGGTGGCGGTGGTGGAGGTTTGTGCATGTGTTTTTACGAATCCTGCATGTAACAGGTATGAGAACGAATAGTACACTCTACATTTAGCATTACATATATTTTCTTTTATCGCGGATTATGGCAAAATAATATTTTCATTACTTTTGTATTATGGACCTCCGCAAAATAACGCCTAATTCTATAAATTATTCAATACTTTAAATTTTATTTGAAAACGACAGCTAAATTGTCATTATAACATAGTATCGAGCGATATCGCATTCTCGTTGCGCGGTGAGAGTATACTCGTGGTATGTGATTCACTTTCGACGCGAGCGCATTAGATGCACGTCTAGAGTGCATCGACCTCCTGAACTTCACCAAGTGGACCACTATACTATACAGTTTGGATATTGTTGGTAACATAGAGAGTAAAATTTAAAAAACTAGTTTCATGGTGGCCTATTGTCTTCTTTTGTTTGAGTTTGCATTCTCTGTCAGAGAGGACTTTTTTATGAAGGTTTGTTGGCTACGAAAATTTTTGCAAATTCATATTACAATACATATTATATCATAATCGGCGGTTGCTTTTAAAAAAATCTTATATTTAGTTACATTTCGTAAATGTTATCTTGTGCATTATTATTAGTACCTGGTTGAACGAGATTTGCTCGGTAATTTTTTACAAAATAAAAAAAGAATCTTAACATAAAAATATGTAGTTTGGGATCGATCCTAGGTATTTACATTTCTCGAGACTGCCCGTTCCCCGAATAAGCTACGCTGACTTGACAGTTTATGGCAAAAATGCAATTCAATATAAATTTTAGTAATTTTTTTGTGCCCAAAAACGGGGATAAAACGATTTTTTTCACATAAAACCTAGATCCATTTTTCTCCCCCAAAACCCCCTACATGCTAAATTTCAGGAAAATCGTTGCAGCCATTTCCGAGATTCGAAAAATATATATATTTATTTATATTTTTTTCTAGTTTTTCACGCGGGCGAAGCTGCGAGCACAGCTAGTCTGAATTAAACTGATAATCCATTGTGATTTAAGCCATTGATGTTCAAATACAATATTTTAGATTTCTGAATAATTAAATAACGTGTTAGCTGACATTAGTCGCTTTGTTGTATGAATACAATATGCGATGTATAACCGACGCGTGCGCGTTACCGATGCGCCTCTAAAAGGCAACGGCCTGTTGAACTTCGCTAAGTGGGCCGTACTACTGTCCTACAGATATAATAAGCAAAGATGTACCCGTGAAGCTGTTCGTCATCTTAAATGTTAAAAATACCCTCGATTATGTACTAGTTTTTATTTGTAATTTAAAAAAATTATATAAGTTAGCACACATATTATACAATATGGAAGCTTCAATTGTACCGAATTCCGTCTTTATGGCTTAATCGGATTAGCCGTTAAAGAGTAACAGACAGACAGAGAAAAAGACAGACTTTCTTATTTATAATAGTTTAGATGTTTCATAAAGTTGCAACATTGTTAAGATGATTATATGATATACAACAGGTAACAAAAATGTCGATAATGACTTAACGACAGTGATAGAATCAAACCATTTCTTATACGTTTAACGACTAAGAAAGTCTATGAAATGGTTTTTTTCTAACTTAATGACATAAAGAACTGAACTTTACTTAAAGACTTAACGACTTACAGAAATCTGTTATAATGTAATATGTTTAATCTTGTATTTAAGTTTTAATCAATACTTTTTATGCAATGAAAGAGTTTTTACTAATACTATAATAAAGAAATAATGTCGAAAAACGAATAAAAACTTAGACTAGTTACTTAATTAGAGGTGTTACAAACGTAAAATCTCTTAAGTTTTTCTGCTGGAGCTAACTTAATAAAATTGTTGAAGAGTGAAGCTTATATACGGAGCTAGCTGGAATAAAAATCCTGTTTTCATTTTAAGATATGGTATTTTAACATTTAAAATGACGCGCACGAAGTCGTTTGGCTTGTTCTTGTATTTTTGTTTTATTATCGTATCTGGACTTGATAAATTTTTTTACTCTATTATTATATATAGTTTTCATCTTAGCGTGATGTTATAGAGCCTAATAAGCCTTCCTCGATAAATGGACTATCTTACACTTAAAGAATTTTTCAAATCGGCCCAGTAGTTTCTGATATTAGCGTGTTCAAACAAACTACAGCTTTATATATTAGTATAGATTTTAAAATGTATTTAATCCTATATGAATAAATTATTTAAATTAAAAAAAATGATTGTATTTATGAATAAAAATAATTATTTAATGTTCATTACCTACAAGACATACGGTATGCTATAGTCGTAATTACCTAGAACGATCGTATCTTATGTTATCGTTCATTGCGTGTATTTTTTATAACATCTTATATTACAGAGCAGTACAAACGTCGAAGGGACTAGTTTCTAACCAAGTGTGTTCTGAAATAGTCAGGACGGGATCTATTTCCCGGGCAGCTGCGTGCGTTCGTTGCCCCTTCACAGGGCGTTAGATGTGCAACGATCTCGACTATTAACGCCGAGTTGCGCCCGCGCTGCGATAAACTTGAACTACAAGTGCCCCGGTGAGCGTGCACCTTACCTTCACTGCTTAGAAAGCAACATCAATTGCACCTAACGCACGCAGAAACGCCACACGTAATCGACGCGTTCAGTAAACAAGTAAAAGCGAGAGCAATAGTTGCTTTTAGACGTCACGATATAAATCTTGTATATCAAAATGTCCACCGATAAAGAATTTTGTAAATTTTTATGAATTTGAATATATATTTTTCTGAATCCGATCATAGTATATGGCACTTATAAACATGCTAACTGATTTACCGTTGCGATTAATCCGTCGAGTTCCGAAATACTTTGAAATCAGGCGATCCCGACATTATCCCGTTATTATACTAGAGAAGGCGAGCCATAGCTAGTGAAGTGAGAGTGATGCAACAATTAATTTTCTTCCTTTTTTTGTATGGACACATATAAAATTAGCTCCCCTACTCTTGTATAAAAACTATGGATCCCGATCATATTATTTCATTATACACTGTCCATTATATTAACCATCTTTTGACAGATTGACGATAGTGATGTCCTAAAGATTCTCGTATGCGATACCATTCCGATTATAGTACCTACTATCATTAATCGAATTACGTACCTAAGTAATTCGATTAATGATAACCTACGTAAACTAGATTACTACTTGAGAAAAGAAATTCCAACTTTGAGAAAACTTATTGTTTCTTTGAAAAGAAGTGGTCTATTTCATGGTGAAAAATCTTCTTTGGTCAAAGTTTTGAACACAATTGGCTTTTCATATAAAAAGTTAAATAAAAGAAAATTATTAATGGAACGCACAGATATAGCTATAGCACGTTGTGATTTTTTAAGAGAGGCAAAGAAAATACAAGATTGGGCAAATATTGTTTTCACGGATGAAACATGGCTCAACGCTAACCACACACTATCTCGTTTCTGGACTGATGATACTGCTGATTCCACTTCCTCAGTACCAATGGGAAAAGGTGAGCGCCTAATCATTTGCCATGCAGGTACAGCAAAAGGATTTGTACAAGACGCACTGTTGGCATTTAAATCGAAGAAATCAAATGACTACCACGAAGAGATGAATGCAAATGTGTATGAAGAGTGGTTCAAAAAAATGCTCATTTCATTGGAAGAACCATCAATAATTTTTATTGATAATGCGCCCTACCACTCCCGTCAAATTGACAAAATGCCAACACAGGCTAATAAAAAGCATGAAATAATTAATTGGCTTCGGGACAATGGAGAAAATGTGGACGACTCAATGTTAAAAGTTGAATTAATAAAAATATTAAAAACCAAAAAGAGAGCAAAACGCTATGTAATCAATGAAATGGCAGCAGAATATGGCCATACTGTTCTTCGGATTCCTCCATACCACTGCCAGTACAACGCAATAGAACTTATATGGGCACAAGTAAAAGGGCATGCTGCGAGATGCAATACAAGCCCCCCATTCACAGCGAATAAAATGTTGCAATTGCTAAAAAATGCTTGCACCCACGTAACGGCCGAGAACTGGGCAAGTGTGGTGGAAAGAACTAAAAGAGTAATATTCTCTGATTGGGAACGTGATATTGCGTTTGATAATATATTATCTACACAAGAGCTAATAATAACTGCTACTGAAGACTCCTCATCGGAGGAGTCTAGTGTTGATTATCATTCCGACGACTCGTGCTAATAAAATAAATTAAAATATCCTGATTGTTTTATTTGTATTCATGTATTAACTAAGAAGAAAGTAAAACTTTATATAATGTTATTAAATGTCTTTTAATACTCGTAACATCGATTTCTACCGATTATTTTTAATCTGTGGCATAATCGTAGTAACCCATTATGTGTGACATCACTAAGTGGGCGGTACCCATCCATAAAGTACAAATATTATTTGTATGATATTTGTACGTAAGCAATACAAAACTTAATGAGCGTGAGCTGTCAAAAGACTGATAATATGATGGACGCAGTATATTATAAGTACTCTCTTATTTTTTCATTACTTAAAAACATCAAAAATGAATGCTTTCCCACGTTTTAAATCACGATAACACAATAGCTTTATTATCTTAGTACCAATAAAGAAATATTATTCAACAGATAGTGTTATGATATCTTTATCATATTTGGTATGATGCAGTTTCATTCATTTCGATTCAGCGCTAACTGTTTGTAAAACATTCCATCTGTTACAAAGCATTTGTTTTAAGATGAAAATTACATGAATTAATTGAGAATTTTGTGACTGCAAATAAGAAGTCTAAGTTTAATATAGATTTTAGTGATAAGGGAGCTGTGATAGCTTAGCGGTGAGACCGTATGACTCTATCAATGGAGTCACGGGTTCAAACCCCGGGCAGACCAGTGAATTTTTCTGTTAAAACTTATGTGTATAATTGATTATTGCAATTTATCACATGCTTTTCGGCGAAGGAAACCATCGTGAGGAAACTTACATATTTCGAGAGAATTCTGGGTATATGTGGAACTAACCAATTCGCATTGGGGCATCGTGGGTAGGTCTTAGCTGCATTCTCTCTCCAAAAACGGAGAGGGGAAGCCTATGCCCAACAGTGGGATAGTAACAGGCCGTTACTTTAGTGATAGGCGAGTGTATAAGATCTCAATCTAAGAAAAGAGAAATTAATATGTGAAATGTATAAATGTTTTGTACAACCTATTCCTTTCATACGCCATGTGGTATCCGTCTGAATAGTACCACCCTCATTTCTTACCGAGGTGTCGTAAAAGGCGACTAAGGTAAGTTGACCCACCGTGTGGTATCCGGTTGAGTAAAATAGACCACCCTCTTTCTTACCGAGGTGTCGTAAAATACAACTAAGGTAAGTTGACGTTAGACACGAGGCCGGTCATAGAATACGTAATATGAATATATATACGTATATGGAATATGTGACAACATGTTTGTAACATGTTGTGCCGACCCCACTTAGACTGGGGTAAAGGCAGGAAGATTCTCTTTTTTAGTTTAAAAAAAAAATTACTGAGCAAGGCTTGGTCAACCAGATATTACTCGTAAACTTACCATTTCTGAAAATTAAAGATGTTTCAACGCCTAACTCCAGTATTACTTAGTTTTTTTTATGACATACTTGTATCTTGGTAATATTTTAATTGTTTCATAAATGACATGGCGACTGGGTCAACGTACGCTTGGATAAAAATAACGAGCACCCTGAATATGGCATGCTTTAAATACTTACTGCCGATGGCACCCACACTACGTCAGTCAATCTTGTTACGTGGACGTAAACACGTATGCTAAGTCATAGTTTTCTACATTATTTATAAGAGTAGTATTACCCGCGACAACTTTTGCTTTAATTTTACCCCTAATTACACACTTAATAATTTTCTTATATCCGAAGTAGAGTTTTTATGCCATAAGTTTTCCCGGTATATATACTTCAATTGAGCCAAATTTGATCAATATTGATCAATCAGACAGGCAAACAGAACGGCAGACTAACAGATAGACTAACCCATTTATAATAAAGTCTGGATGGATTATGCCTACAATATTATAGATACATTAAAAAGTGACTAAAAATATTAAGTCTCAATGTTTAATATATAATACCTGGGTGGCAAGTAATTTTTTTTAAAGATAAAAAAAAAAAAATTATTGGACAGGTGGGGCTCGATCCTAGGTATTATCACCTCTCTAGACCGCCCGTTCCCCCAATAAGCTACCATGACTTTACATTTGACAGCGAAAAATTATTATTGTATTGAACGTAAATTTTAAAATTTTTTAGTTCTCGAAAACAGAGATAAAACGAGATTTTTTAATAAAACTTAGCTAGATCGACTTTTCTTCCCCAAAACCCCATACACGCTGAATTTCAGGAAAATCGTTGGAACCGTTTCCGAGATTCAGAAAATATATTTATATACATATATTTACATACGAGATTAACTCATTTAATATTAAAAATGGTAGACTGAATATAACTGAAATATGTGATAAATAATAGGGTTTGAATTCTAAAAAAATATCATCACATTTTTAAATAAAAATATATGCTTTTTTTAATTTTAATTTTTTCGTACATACATTTTAAGGTTTTAGAAAAGCAAACATTTAAAATATCTATCATATACATTTTTTGATCTACACATAACAGAAACTAATTTAAATTTTATATGCATTTATTGTATTTAAAATGCAATAATCAAAAAAATTATAGTATAGTAGTTTTATCAATTTTTATTTATATGAGCTTCTGTCTGAACTTCTATTAAGTTTCCCGTCCGACGCTGCGTCAAGATAGCAATTAACTTTCTCTGATAAAACCAATCAATATACGTCAAAAATACTTTTGCAAAGCATTACAAAATCATTAAACAAAATATTGACGCCAATATAAAAATATTTGTACATTCACATTTATATATACGCGAACGTCATTAAGACATATTTTGTTTAAATAAAAGTACCTGGTTAACCTAGCCTTATTCGGTAATTTTTTTAAAGGACATAAAAATAAATAAAAATAGTTGAAGTGGTGAGGCTCAAATCTAGGTATTTTCACCTCTCTAGACCGCCTATTTCCCAAATGAGCTATCATGACTTGACGTATAATGGTTGAAATTATCTTTTAAATTCATCATAAATTTTAGCATTTTCCCGAAAACGGAAATAAAACGTCATTTTTTAAAAATGAATCCTAGCTTGATCGATTTTTTCCCCTCGAAACTCCCTACATGCTGAATTTCATGATTATCGTCGGAACCGTTTCCGAGATTCGGAAAATATATACATACAAGATTAACTCATTTAAATATTAAAGATAATGTCTAAATGTAATTCTACAATTTAATTCCTATGAAGAACCAACCCAACCCCACCGACCGTGAGACGAAGCGCCTTGAACAGACTTTCCGGGTGCATCCCTGCATCGATCGACCGTGACCATGGCAACGCGCGCCGAGTGCGTGGGTCAGGGGCGTGATACTTGAGATATCCAGCTACGTGTATATTGGAAATAGGTTGAAACTACATTATATTCCGCTACAAAACGAAATCTTCGCTATACATTATTTTCTTATTGTAAATTTATCTAAAAAGTAATGAGAATATTATTTTGCTGTAATCTTCGCGGATTTTTATCGCGGATTATAGCAAAATAATATTTTCATTACTTTTGTATTATGGACCTCCGCAAAGTAACTCCTAAATCTATAAATTATGTAAATTTATCTATTTGGTATCCTGCTAAGTATAATAGACCACCCTCATTTCTTACCGAGGTGTTCTAAAAGGCGACTAAGGTAAGTCGACCCGCAGTGTGGTATCCGGCTGAATAGAATAAACCACCCTCATTTCTTACCGAGGTGTTCTAAAAGGCGACTAAGGCAAGTTGACCCACAGTTTGGTATCGGGTTGAATAGAATAGACTACCCTCTTTCCTACCGAGGTGTCGTAAAATATGACTAAAGTAAGTTGACCTATTTGAAAAATTCTTTCAGTGTAAGATAGTCCTTTTATTAAGGAAGGCTATAGACTATATAACATCACGCTGAGATGAATAGGAGAAGAGCGGCAATAAAAATATAGTACGAAAACGGCAAAATTGAAAGCTTTCCTTGCGTGCGCTGTGTAAACGGTAATAGTTATTAAAAAATCATGTATTAAAAAATAGTTCCCCTCTTAAAGTTCTTAATAAATCCACGACAGCATATGTCTAGCTTTTAAGGTTAACCCACTTTAACCATTTTTATCATTATTAAAAGTTTAATCTTCGTTTTAATCTTTACACGTGGGCGAAACCGTTGGCAATTGCTAGTATAATATATACAGCCTGGAGCCTTCTGTTTTAGGTAAGGAATTATTAATCGGACGTGTCAAGATAAAAGAAACAGCTGCCGAATTAGTTTGGTTACATAAGTTGATTTTATTTACAGACATTATTACTATTTATCTTAATTACTTTCACTATGACAAGATATTGTGTTACGTAATATTCGATCTTAACAATTTGATGGACACTACACTTCCAACCATCTAAAAATATAATATTGAAGAACGAATACGGACGTTAAATTTAGGCGCCTGAAGTCAGTATGTCTAATAGCGGTCATTTTTTTCATACAGATACAAGTTGCGCTGTTTTTGATCGTTAGCATGTTATGTTGCAGTATAATTTTCAATCACCTATACCTATAAAATATATTATACTACCTTTATTATATAATCATAGATTTTTTATCTTATTCGCACGGTTGGGTTTGTGAGTGACTACTGTCCTTTTAAAGGTTTAAAAAAGTTTTATTTACTATATAAATAAGGTAAATAAGGTTATCTTAGGTAATGTATGATTTCTTATTTTATTGTAAGAGTCGATATTGTGAATCTCTTTAAAACCAGCTCTCAAGTAAGAAGAATAGACGTCTTAAATACGTACACGTTGTTGTAAATTCTAAAATTTAAAGAGCATATTTTTTAATGCGTAACTTGTATACGAGAGTTGCATATAGTTTGTAATAAGCTGATTTCTTATCAGTGACCTTCAGTACAGCAGCAATAGCATATGTAAAAACTATATTTTTAGATGCGAAATTTCAAACGCAATATTTACTAAGTTACCTAATTCCACTTTCATTAATTTTAATAATACATATGTATTTTTTATGTATATAATAACGAGATCACTCCTACTTTAAACATAAACCGCAAATAAAATGTACAATATAAAAGTAGTAAGTAATAAGTACTAAGATACGAGATTGGTATTAATTCATGATTGTTTTGTAATCTATTTGCTACGACTATAATTTTCGAAATTTATAACAAATTTTAATTTACGACATTGGACGGCTGGTGCGTTCGAGATTTTATTTAGAGTTTCAAATCATTTAAAAAAACATATTACAGATTCTATAACTTAATTATTTTCAGAGATTTGAAATTCAGAACGTTCCTTAAGCAAATAATTAATTTTTGGTAACTGAATGCGCTGACTGTGATAATTTGTAAATTATCCGAAACATAAAAAAACTATCATAAACAAAATTGTTTAATTCCAAAATTATAGTGTCAATTTTTACAATATTTATTTTAAGGTCCTATAAAACGAGTATATAGTTTTCTCTAATCCCTCATTGTGTGCCTGAACAGTGTACAGACCAAATACAGCGTAAAACATAAGTACCTACTAACAGTGTCAAGTCAAACATTTTTTTTTAAATCTGTACTCAAAGAAAATGGAACAAAAAAATTAATTAGGTACCTACCATGTTAATAATACATTACATTAAATTTCAGACAAAAACATTTTCCATGGTATAAATTAATGAGTAAATATTTCAACTTTTTTCACTACATCGAAAAATTTTTGCAGCACTAATCTAAACGTCAGAAATTAGTTTTACGATCGGATCTTGACCTTGATGTACACTTGGATTTATGATAGGTTAATTTTGCTTCGTATATAGACCGACACCGGTAGTATTTCAGTTCGTCTTGTTTGACCATGAGAATGACCGATCTTCTTCTCTCATGTGCGTATTAAATATTACCTAACTACTACTGTAATCAAATTTTATAATCTGTTTTCGATATAAAAAAATCAAAGCAACTAAAGAGTGAAACAGTTTTTAGGGTATTTATTTAAATTTAATATTCCAACTCCCACAAATGTGAAATTTTTCTAAGAAATGATGATGATCATGAATAAGAAACGACTTCTTATATCAAATTTTAAAATAATACTTATCGCAATATACATATATATGTAATATTTCTTACGTTGGACCTTGAAATAATTGTATTAGACCCCTTGAAATTTTAACCTTTAAAACAGATTTCTTTCAACACTCAATTCTTTGCCCCCGTAATATTATTAAGTTAATTTTTATTTAAAACCTTTACCTTAATCTTTTTTTAAATATTAAGGTAAAGCTATGTTATCTATCTATTCATTGGGGGCAATCTATGTTATTGGGGTATAATATTTATTTCGTATGTAATGAATTATAAATTTTCAATGTCAATAAAATCATGCGTTAAATACAAGTGACCGTGACCTGTGCTCGGTCAAATTAACAAGGGGTGGCAAGGATCAAAGTGAAGGCCGACGACGAAGGCAGGGTCGACGGGTAGAATTGAACTCGAATACATTTGTTACTTGTTAACAACCCACCCGGTATATTTAAGGACTTTTTATAGAAATTATATCTATACTACGAGTTATATATAAAGCTGAAGAGTTTGTTTGTATGTTTGAACGCGCTAACCTCAGGAACTACTGGACCGATTTGAAAAATTCTTTGAATGTAAGATAGTTCATTTATCGAGGAAAGCTATAGGCTATAATATAACATCACAGTAAGATGAATAGGAGAGGAGCAGCAATAACAAATATAGCGAAAACGGCAATATTTAAAGCCTTCCTTGCGTGCGCTAAACGGTGAAAGTTATTAAAAAATCTCTTATAATAAAGTCACGATAATTAGTTTTATGTTCAAAAATTCAATTCGGGAAAAAAATTGTGACACACTAATTTCCATGCGAGCAAAGCTGCTGGCACAGCTAGTTTTATTTATTAGGGTGCAGTTTCTTACGCGTTTCGATATATCGTTTCGAGTTCTGCAGAATGAGTTCTCAAAAGAAAAAATTCAAGTTATGCAGATAATTATTTAAAAATGCCAAAAATTTCAAGCTGACTTGAGAACTCAAATAAGTTTATAAAGAATAAATTAACAAAGAAACGTATTAAACAAAAACTTCAATTATTTGTAACAGAGAAAAATTATCATCCTAGTAAACGAGTAAGTAGTTAGTGATTTGCGTACCGAATTCTTAATTGTTATCACCAAATTTCTTAAAGACAACAATAGACAAATCTTACAACCCATTCAAGCAATTCACTTTAGACTAGACGAAAAGAATTAAAATTTGTATTTAAATAAATCAAGCCGAAATTGCTACTTATAAAAAAGTCGAATAATGAAACCGGGAATATTGCCGCTTTATTACCGGTTTTCCAAAAGCGCATTCTGTTGCCATTTGGTATCGCAACAGAAGAATCTCCATCTGACCTTTATATAATGTATATTTAAAAACAATTAATACGAAATGATGTATCTGCACTATGGAGCAATGTATTACAATTTACGAGTGTTGCAAGTGACGCGAGGTGACCTCCGGCAAGGTTGCAAGCCACTTCCCTGTGTATTCTATTGTTTATTACGTAGCTATATAGGTGCGTTGTCAATACACTATACAAGCATGTGTAGTTTGCGAACGAATGATCAATACGGTATTATTGCTATTTATTTACTTTAAAATTCTAGCTTTGAATATAATTTATTTACACTATTTGTTCTATCTGATAAAGATGTCAATTCTTAATGTATCGTTCTCCTGATGTCCTTTATTTAATTTTATTATTAACAGATAATAAGACATCGTTAGAATATCCGCAATACTTAATTGCATATATATGCCGACCAAGTGTTAATAAATATTAATTGTTACTACGTAATATGCGACAAAATTAGCAAATGCTATCGTAAATATACGAAAAGATAAATAGATACATATCGCGTGTATCAGCAGGAAGTAATTTGCTCTTATAGAAGGTTACGATGATAACACATTATATACCACGTTGACTCTTGCCACGTAAATGGATTAATGTATGTACAATCGCATTGTGTGTTATTGCGAAACAAGATATATAAGGAAAATACGTAACAATAATATAGGTAATAAGATGGACAAAGCACAATAAATAATCCATTGAAATATTCTTATGGTAGAGGCATTATTATACGCCGGCTGAATAAGATAGTACCACCCTCATTTCTTATCGAGGTGTCGTAAAAGGCGACTAAGTAAGTTGACCCACCGTGTGGTATCCGGCTAAGTAGAATAGATCATTCTGATTTCTTACCGAGGTGTCGTAGGAGGCGACTAAGTAAGTTGACCCACCGTGTGGTATCTGGTTGAGTAGAATAGACCATCCTCTTAGACGTGTCGTAAAATATGATTAAGGTAAGTTGACGGCAGGCAGGCGGCCGGTCGTTAATTACGTAGCCAAATCATGTGACAACATGTTTGTAACATGTGCCGACCTCACTTAGAGTGGGATAAGGGTAGGAGGATGATGGTAGAGGCAATATTATAAACGAATAAATATAATAATTTTGGGCTAAATTAAGAAAACTCGTCGCTATTAGTTTTCCTAATGGTCCATAGTGATGCAGTCTCCAGTTTTTTCGTTCATGGTAATTGATTGCAGGCGGTTTAACTTTATATTAAAAACGGGTTAAACGAACAAGCTGCGTAGAGATCTGTCAACAAGTGGTATCAACAATTCACAAACCTAACGTGGTGGTTATAGGTAACGACTTATATGCACACTCAACTCAAGTCCAAAGCAATGGATATCACTGTATTGAGAAGGAATCAAACTTCTTTAGCATTTAAATGAGTTAATCTTGTATGTAAATATATATATTTTCAGAATCTCGGAAACGGCCCCAACGATTTTCCCGAAATTAAGCATGTAGGGGTTTTGGGGGAGAAAAGTCAATCTAGATAAGTTTTATTTTTAAAAAACTTCGTTTTATCCCTGTTTTCGGGCTCTAAAATTTTTTGAAATTTACGTTGAATACAATCACAATTATTCGCTGTAAAACGTAAAGTCATGGTAGTTCATTTGGGGAACGGGCGGTCTAGAGAGGTGAAAATCCTAGGATATAGCCCCACCTACCCTATTATTTTTTCTTTAAAATTTTTTTAATTTTTTTTTACATCATTCTAAAAATTACCGAGCAAGGTCGGTCACCCAGGTACTAACGTTAATCAGATATGAAGTGTGAACTATATTTTTTAATAATTGCTAGACTAGCTATTAAGCGACGAGCAAAGAAAATAATGCTGCATTCAAATACATTTGTAAGTGCTTTTTCAATTGCCAAATATGGATTGCAGTTACCAACATAAACAACCAAATATGTCATGCACGCAAAAAGGTACATTTCCATCTTAAACAATGTGATGAATCATGTAAATTGGTCACAAAGTCATTATGATTACATCAGGTTCACTCACATTTGAGGGTGTAGGGGTCGTAGGCACCTGCGCCTGCGCTTGTGATATTTTGTAAGATAAGATACGAACGATTATTATTTTGACACCGCTGTCAGCCCAATGTCACACTGACCTTAATGACACTGAATGACGCTCTGTCACCACACGTTCGTCGCTCTGACCTTGCGATATTTATTTAATCATTCGCGAAAATTTTATTAGCACAATCATTTTTCATGCAAAATCCGCTAACAAGAACCATACTAATACCAATTCCTTATTTACATTAACCTGTGCTGAACTACATGGTTCATTTTTGTTTCAAGCTTTTAATGCATCTATAGATCCGTTTTATTTATGTACAACAAATAGTTATATCTATGGATATACGTGATAAATGTATTATATCGACTGGCCGTTGGCACAGGTACCAGGTAATTACTTATATCGAATCCACCTACTGTGACGTGATAGTAACCCAATTTATCACCCGGAATATTATATTCACCATACCACTAAAGAAATATATTTTATGCTCATGATAATGATACTATACAGACCTTAAAATCTTAAGTTAAATTTGCCTACGTTAAGGGCTTAAATTGACAAAAGCACAATCGAGAACGCACACAAAGAAGCCAAAAGTATTTTTGCATCATCTCCAAAAGCTATCTGTGGCAGATTCTTCTCAGTGGATGGTTAAAGTTTTTGGAAGACGTATCGATCGTTGCAGATACATCAAGATGATATGCATGATATTCGTCAGAAAATATCTTCAGCTTGATTCCAATCGCTCAATTTTAAACCCAGCGTAGGTACCACTACAAAGGCTGATAGCACGTTCAAATGTACTCTATTATCTAGTTTCATTAATAACCTTCCTTAGTATATTTATAGTTGCATGTTCTACCATGCCAATCGTCCTTTAAGCCAATCTCGACTTCCTCTACTACTTCCGGGTTATCTTTAAGCGTTAAAGATTACAAAATTATTTTAATGCTGTGATATAGACTTTTTCATTAAAATTATTACAGTATCATTTTTAAGTATATAGAGTGTTAACATACAATGATCGCTTCATTTCAAATCGTGCTTTATATGCGAACGAAGCTACGAGCAAGGTTTTTTAATATCCATATCCAGTAGGGTTTAATGTAATTTTTTCTATGTGATTTACTAAGATAAAATCGTTTCCTCGTTATTCAACTTCTTGACATAGATTAAATGCACATAAATTAAATGTTAGTTAATTAAACCTTGTTGTCAACAAAGTACTAACATTTAATTTATTAATTACATTTAATTTCAATGCTCTTTGGTTTATTTATTTGATTATTAGAAATGCAAAATGCTATTATTATACTATATAATTATATATAAAACAATGTTTTAAATTAATATCTCAGTTTAAGCAAATGACTCCTCTAGGGGGACAATCGGCCAATCGTGCTGCTTCAGAGTAATTTGGCGAATCAAATATATGAATAATAATTGTTGTAAAAGATGTTTATCTTAAGCAAAAACCAAGAAGCATATGCCGTTCCTTAAGATGGCACTATTCGATTCTACAAATACTCGTTGGAGACGCCCTTTAAACATTAAGCGAACAAAAGATACCTATTTGGCTAGCAACAATACTTTATTATGTAAAAATTTTCTGTGTTAATTTTATTATATTAAAAAAGTCTGTCTGTTACGCCTTTACTCCTAATCCGCTGGACCAATGTTAATGACATTTGGCACAATTAAACTTAAAAACTACATTCCGGGGTAATATATAGAATAAACATAATCCCGTTTTCTATTCGGGAAGAGCGAAAAACATATTGCATTACTGAAATAATTAAAACCCATAGGTTGGCGCGAGGGAAGACGGAGGTGGTTCAAGTTGATAATAAAACTTAAAATGTGCTGACCTAAAAATCAACAACCACTTCTTAAAATATTGTAAATTCTTACAATTATCGGAAAATAATCAGCCTTACCGGCTTACACTTATTCATATAATATTTAACTGCTGCCTTATCATCCTAGCAGAAAAAGAAAAAGGTCAATATTTAAGTAATATAATATTAAAAAATACAATAACATTAGAAAAAAATTATATAGGTAGCCTAGATCCGTACCTGTACGTTAATTTTTTTTTGCATTTTGTCTTAGAATTGTAATGTTTACGGTCGTACGAAATTTTTCTTTGGTTTGTTATACATGTGTATATTGTGCGATTACAGCATATACGTATTTGCAATAAGCCTGACCTTCAGCAATCGTCGTCATCACCCGGAAATTGCTATGTAACTGTACAAGCAGTGTTACAATTTTCCGAAGCAGGAAGTATTGAAATCTACGATGGTCAAGGAAAAGAAAAATAGCATCGAAGTATTATAACGCAAATGTATAAAAATTGTATCCATCCCAATTAATTTCATCTACAGATTTTAGAATTTACTTTGAAAAGTCTCCTGTTTCGGTTATTAGTCTTCAAGTAGAACATCCAAGTTTTGTTCATACGAGCATCAATGCAAACTAATGGAAAAAGAAGACTTATTTGAACCTTCTAACCTTTTTTAAAATACAATAAATGAATATAAGCTTTTATATATCTATACATTTTATATAATATTTATGACTAACCTAAATCTGGAATGGAGCTGGAAGGTTCTTCAAAGAGTGGTGGCTTGTGGAGACGCGGTGGTGGTGGCGGAGGCGGTGGTGGTCGCATGCACTGGATCACCGAGTGCGTTGGCGGCGGCGGTGCCGGCGCCGGTAGCAAGCACGGTGCCCGAAACTCCTTGCCCGGAGGCGCTGGCAATTCCAGCCTCCTAGCACCACCCATTATCTCTATTTCGTAGCTATGCTCCGAAGGCTCGCGCTTGGGCGACAGCTTCGGATAGCACTGCATCGTTCCTTAATATTATATTGTTTTTCTAAAATAGAAACGCCCCTCCGCAAAACATAAACTTGTTCCCACAAAATTTCATGTAGATTCACGTGAAAAATATTCCTAAATCTACATGTGTATGTTAGTGTTGTGTTTACAAGGCGATATCGCGTGTGCAATGGGTCGGTGCGGCGCGCGCCGCTCGACTCGCGGGACTCGTTCGCTCACCGCGGCCAACTTTCTCTCACTGACGAAGCGGCGGCCGCGAACGGACGAAAGTGAATCTGCAGCGGCCCCGCGCGCCCTCGCCCTCGAGGCGCCCTCAGGTGTCCTGCACCGCCCGCCCAACATCCAACACCACGCTGCCTGCAACAGCCCGACGTCAACTTTAACCTTATACCTGACCTCTTCGGTGCAATGCTCTTTGGATACCTTATTAAAATTATATGATTATTTGCTGTGTTTTACATAGTTAAGCATGTTTAAGATTGATGTAATTTGTATATTTTTTTTATTCGGTCACTTAAGTGGACCGGTTGATGTAATTCAGTATTATGTAGGAGTACCTATGTTTGTAATGATTCTTATTGATTTAAATTGTAAAAACTTTTTTTTAATAATGAAGAATAATAAAATACGCTACTGTAGCAAATTATTTGCATACGGAGGGACTAAAAATATATCGTCCATTTTTATCCATATTTTATATTTACTTTTCTTAAGTAACCTTCAATCACTTGACCATTACATTATCACAGTTTATATATCGCGCGTGTACCACTCAATCGCCAATACACTTTGCTTGATGCGTAAACGAAGCAATAACCTTCACACAATTCTTGCCTTCCGCGATTAACTTGCAATGAGCCTATAGATATTTCAATTCAATATCTAATAAATCTAAAGGCTTTCCATGATATAATCAAGTTCAATTTCAATATTATTTATTATTGGATGGGATCAAGATTCTATTGACACATTAATATGTTGTTGTAAAGATTTAATATTTACTAGTGGGACTTCATTGACGCCAATTCTTTATATATCCATATCTTTTTGTCCTATTCCCGTAAAGATAATTAAGATTTTTTTTCCTATATATTGCCTCGGTCTACAGCTTAACCTGTGCCAAATTTCATAAATTTGATCCAGGTTGTGGAAATGTAGGATGTCGATACATTTCTTACTTCTATATCCATCATCATTCTCCTGCCCATATCCTACTCAAAGTGGGGTCGGCACAACATGTTATAAACATGTTGTGTAACATGATTTGGCTAGGTATTTTACGACCGGCCTCCTACCTGACGTAAACTTACCTTTGTCGTCTTTAACGACACCTCGGTAAGAAATGAGGGTGGTTTATTCGATTCACCGGATACCGACCGGCGATCATTTCTGTATCCGTATAATCAATATAAAATAAATCTTATGTACGTTTTAGATTTGTTATATTACAATAGTGATAAGAGACACGTAAAAACTCTATCACTTCCGCAATGAAAACGATACGCGTTCAACTTAACTTGCGTTTGGGCACGCTCACTGATAGCAGCATGATAATCATCAAGAAGATAGGGCAGCAAGCGAGTGCTGGGATATCTTTTATACCTAAATCATAATTAATCCATATCACTGAAAGAAGATAGTACACGATTTTTTTATCTACGTATATGTAACACGTTTTAGATTCAGCATTTCTTTCGGCCCTGAACTTTCTACGTATCACAGACAAATTTATGTTAAAACTTTTTCGAAATATTTTACAGCATTATAGTGAACTCAGTATGCATCATTGCTAGAAATACTTGATGAAAAGAGCATTTTCTAGGTTTTCCTAGCATTGAATACCATGGAAATAAATTATAAGATTAAAAAAATCGGTCCATAAAAGATCCTGAATATATTGAGTGAACCCATCAGAGATTTACCTTTGTTTGAAGCATTTATAAACTATATTTATTATATCGTCCAGCAACATGTATCCTTCTAAGTGAAATGGAGGAAATTGAAGAAAATGAATTTGTTATTTGATCAAAAACATATGAATACTCCTAAATGTGGGCCTAATTTTTACGCAGACATCTTTCTTCAACAGGGTGTGTGGGGCGGTTTTATTATGGTGGTAGCTGAGGGAGGGGGAGGGTGGTGCAGTGGCAGGGCGCGAACGGGTCACTGCCACCAAAGATTCATATTCGTTGTTGATGCTCCCTTCTATTTCGGCTACAGGTTTTAATGAATCCAAAGTAACCACGTTGTTTTTGTTTGAAATTCACTACCTAGGCTTTTATTTCTGGAATGATCCAAATCTTAACAAAATAAAAGGCGAACACTCGGGACAAAAAAAAAATTTATAAACTTTGGTTATAAGCAAACAGTGTTAATAAAAACAATAATTCATGAAATAAACATGCCAAATGAAACTGATATAATGCCCTAGTAGGACATAATGTTAATTTTAATTTCTAATTTTATAAGTTTAGCGGAACATTAGAAAATTTAAATTAAAATTGATTTTCGTCTGTAATGAACATATTAATATTACTTTTAATGCCAAATAAATACATATCTATTTGCCGCAAGTGGTACAGCTAGTCGCAGTTAATAGTTGATAATGCGCGCTGGAAAGTTTCATAAACATGCTCTACAAGTAATAGTTTTCAACAGTAATAGTATCATTTTATTATCGTAAACATTATCGCTATTCTTTTTCTAAGAATAATAACTAACTATGAGATTATTGAGATACATATCGTCAAGTATACAGTTTACCAGATTTTATTAATCTGAAATGGCTTTATTCACGAAACTAAGCAATCTGTATCATTGGCTAGCGATTGTGTAGTTATTATGAGTTCACAATTAATACCATATGTTGACATAGAGGAAGAAAATAAATACCATTATAAATACCTTATTTCGTTATCATTTATATTTTAATTGTATTTTTTTTAAAGGAAATTAATGTGAGTCTAATCTGTCGAGACCAACATATAATTCTTATCATTTTCCATATAATACTACGCAATTAAAGATAAATATTTGCAAGGATACTGCTTTATTTATAGATTAACGTGTACAAAACTTCCGCAACATTATCAGGGCTAATATGCATTATACATTGCGTATTGGTAGGTAGTGTAGTTATCGGTAGTGAAAGTCGGGTGTCTCGGGAAGGGCACCAGGACACGCGGTCTTAGCGAGGGTGTCCCGACTCCCGCAGACGCAGCCCGCATGCGCAATGCATGCATACTTATGCATGGACTTGCTATTGTCACACCGAATATCCTTTGATTAATACTCCTCGTTTAACGTGGAAAATAATTATTCTTTTTTCAAGTCTATTTGTAAACAAGTGCTTTTGAATCGTCAACTTTAAGGACCTGTTTCACAAGTTAAGTTAACCGACAAAAAACTAAGTAGCAGATAAATGTCTCTAAAAAGAGACTCTAAAAGTGAAAATTTAAAAAAAAAATCGCGGCCATTTTGAAATAGGTAGTTGCTATACAGCAGATTAACAAAATTACAGCCACATGATCTACCTGTAAACTTATTAGGGATTTTGAGTGCTGAATAAGCCAATCAGAAACCTGAGAAACGCAAAATGCTGAGATACCTATGTGTTAGATATGTTCTGAATAAGCTTACTGACAGTTTATTGGTAACTTGTGAAACAGGCCCTAATTCAATTTTCGGAAACTGCTACTATCAAGCCAACAAGACAATCGGTGGTTGCTTTTTTCATAATATAATTCTTATAACTAGTTACATTCAGTCATTACTTTCTCCTACAGGATAGAACAATAGCTATATACACGCATTTTTATCATTTATGTTTTCTTCAATAGTATAGTAGGCTTACTGTTTCAGCCTTTTTTAATAGGTTTTTTAACTGCTGTAATTATCATCGTCCTACCCTTATCCCACTCGTAAGTGGGGTCGGCACAACATGTTATAAACATATTGTCACATGATTTGGCTACGTATTTTAAGACCGGCCGCCTGCCTGACGTCAACTTACTTTAATGGTATTTTACGACACCTCGGTAAGTACAGGGTGGTCTATTCTACTCAACCGGATACCACACGGTGGGACAACTTGCCTTAGTCGCCTTTTACGACACCTCGGTAAGAAATAAGGGTTGTCTATTCTACTCACCCGGATACCACACTGTGCTGTAATGTCAAAGCTGTTTGTAGAATTTTATACTGAAACCCACAAATAACTTACGTTATTTTCTAAGCTGCAAAGCTTAGAAAATTACGTAAGTCATTTGTTAAGCAAAGCAGGAGCAGCAAGCTTATATCGGTTGCTGCTTTGTCTATTAAATACATCGCCATCGCTAATGTTTTTTATAATGCTGTTTATTTTGTATATTTTTATGTAACCTTACAAGTGCTGCATTTCGTTAGAACACCATAAATTATATTGTTGATGATTGTTGACCTGGATACGATATTGGCTTATGCTAGTTGTTTGCTAAGGTCAGCGACCGACGATCAATATAGCTAAGGTCACAGTAACTGGGACCTTTGGTATAAATGTCGCTGCTCATTCATATTGTCTAAAACCACTACAAACCTTTCTTTATAACCCTTGGTCGTTTTATAAGTTAGTTTCATCCTGTTCATATAGAGGCTATAACATAATCGCAATTTTTTTTAAAGAATTCCAAAATTTCAAGTTTCAAGTTAGACACTAATTGTGTATTTAATTGATAAGCAACTACATCTTTAGATTTTCATTATACACTTCAAATATTTGCACCTTTTATATATTGATGTTTAGACCTCGGTCATGAGATAACCGATATGCGGAATATTGACTGAACAAATTTTACCTATTATTATTCTAGCGAGAAGCCTCAACCAACATTTCAGGAAGTTTCCGCTTAATTGTTGGATCAAGGGTAGGATGTAGAAGGGACTATTGCTAGAGACAGCACGTATAGTGAGAAGGTTCTTCAGTCTGAAATCCTAACTACCGACAACTTTGATTACTTCACTCCTTGTAAATGTCATTTATTTTAATTTTTATTTATTTATTTATTTAATAAGTACACTAACAATGCGCATATTAAGACATTAACCATTATATATTTTAAAAACGTACTGATATGCATATCTTTAATTTAAGAAGTGTACATAACATTCAATAATTAATATTATGCAAGCAAAATTAGTGTTGAAATTGATCTTGTTTAGATACTATATAGTTTTCTGATCGTTCCTGAACCTACGACATTGTAACAGTAGTCACTTGTTAAATATTTGTATTTTTCTGATATGTAGATTTTGGGCACATATCTCTTATGTTACCGGTTACAGCCGAACTCAAGTTTGTTTGAATGAGAGCGAATATCCCTTTCATCAAAATTAGCAGATAGTACTTATTGAATCAATGTAATTTCAAGTTAGGAGTTCTCGATTTCCGGATGGGCCAGAACGTATGAATTACATATTATTTTCGTTAAATTCGGTTTCATTTTAAAAACTTCATGATGTCTGTAAATATAAACATAACTCTACTGTCGAAGTTAATGATTTTCATATAAAAGTATTATATAAAGATCAACATCATTGAAATCACAAAATCATTGATGCTTATTATGAATAAAATATAATGCAACAAAACAGATAATTTTTAAATATTGCATCGGTGTAAATGCATCCAGATTCGCCCGACGCGGCGTACCCGCCGTCGCGACCTCAAACGATCAATATGCACCGGCTAGACGTGTATTTCTTCCCCTGGATACAAGGAATACTGACAAAGCTATAGCAATATTGTTTTTCCTCCCTCAAATAGATAAAGTTAGATAAATAATTCAATACATTATAGTGCATGGAACAAAAAAACTACTACGTAACTAATAGGTATACGTAAATAATATCATACTAACGCCTGAAAAGTATTAATGGATTTACAATTTTCATTTATGTATATACTGACAAATGTACAATAATATAAATAATTTATAAAAAATGAAAATATAATGCTTTTTATGTTTATAAATATAATTTTAAGTTTGAAATAAGTTTGTGTTGATGTCCTTTTCAGAAACGTGCTAAGTTAATTTAATAATACAAAACTTAATAAATACATTTTTAATAAACTTTTTTAAATATTGTATGTGGTTTGATTATTATCTAATTTTAAATGAGCAAGAAGCAACTAATGATATTTACTAGGTGTATGTTAACCTACTCATAGTTAATGTTTATACCGTATTGGGTTGGTAAATTCAGTTTTTTTTATTAAATTGACAGGTTTGATTTTTAAATTAAATGAATGATTGTATGATGTAAAATAATTAAATAAGAATGCATATTATAATGTATTAATTAAATTTAAATGGAGTGAGTTCAACAAATTCATGTAACCTGTAAAAATTAGTTCAGAATATAGTTCGCAGTGTTTCGACCCTCCAGCCTTGAAGACTGCAGCAGTGGAATGCCCTTGCAAGGGTATTTCAATGTCGGACTTTAGGTGCCAGTCGTCGCCCTTCTACCCTGCCTCCTCTCCGCAACCCATTCCAACAGTTCTTTTGAAATGCATCTGAGTAAATGTTATTGTGAGCTGCCTACTGTTGCATTGTGTTTTATCATTAAAAGTAATCACAACAATTAAGGCTCGCTTATTTAAGTGTTACCAAAGTGTTTGATAATGTCATTATAACATTTAACCTTTAACAAAACTACGTTATCAATCATATATAGAATTAGGCGTTACTTTGCGGAGGTCCATTATAAGACTCTTATAAGGTATTATATTGCCTGGTACAGGGGCCCTTGTAAATCTTATGTACCTGTACTTTAAAAGTCATAAAGTAGGTATTTTGATTTTGACTATTACTAATATAAATATTACAAAAGTAAGTATGTATTTTATCGCGGGTTCTAGCAAAATCATATTATCATTATGAGAAACAAAAAAAAACTTGTACTCAACTCTACAATGCACTTATGCATCAAATCAAGTTAAAATAATCTTTATTAATCCCTTTTAAGCACTTTTGAATCGTCAAGGATCAATATGATTGATGCAATATGTTTTTCTTTATATATATTATTTTTTTATATTTCTTACACTTCATTTAAATCTTTCTATAGACAGGTCTAGTATAGAAGACTATATAAGACAGTTATTGAAGTTTTCATCAAAAGTATTTTTTTACATATACATAGATAGTTGTTTCATTTTTAACTAAAAAAAGACTTATTACATAGTATTTCATCATTAAAATAACGTACCTATAATTTACTTGATGATATTTACTTAGCAAAAACAAAAACTTGTATTGGTGTACTTGGTTGTGAATGTACGTACCTATTTACAATACTTTTATTAATAAGCTTATTCACAAATAACTTTTTTATTTGTTACAAAATTCATAATAAAAAAATATATGCCATGGAAATGTTTTAAAATTTACAAAGGCAAATGAAATTAGCGTACAATGGGAAGCTCCAGTTGCAGTCGGTTGAATTTTAGCAAACCTTCTTATCGGGAGGGGGGTGGACTAAAGGGAGGGGGGGCAAGTTCCGAAACCGCTGTCGTTGACACGGCTCGAGGACACGATCCCAAGGTCGATTTACCCAAAAATACAAACCGTTTAAGTATTAAGTTGATAACAACAAATGAGTTTAGCGTAACAAGAATTGCTTTCTATGTGATGATAAGTGAAAATTAACATAAAAAGTTTACTTAGGTATTAATTAAAATTGTCAGGAATTTATATTCACATACTATGCGTTTCTTTAGAATCTTCTTGACAATTTAATATTAAATATTGATTTAGAATTTAATTTTGAAAAAGCTTCCTATCATCCATAGGCTCGCAACGTGTCTTGGAGCATTTGCGTTCTATGGATTCAACGCAACCTGATAGAGTTCACTTAATTGTTGCAATAAATAAAGCTCAAATGCACCAAGCATTAAAAGGAGCATAGCTAACATAAAAGGAGGTTGTCAATTGCTCCACTTATACTTTCCAAACTGAACACTTAGTGAGAAACGTATTATAATAATTTATTTAATTTATTTTATATGGATCTTTTGGAATAAGTTACTGAAGTTTTCAAAAAGATATTTACTCTATAGTTATATGAAAAATGGATTGTTATGTTACAGCAAAATTTAAAAAATGAAAATTCGTATTTTAGGCATCGGCCTTATTTATAATTCACTTGTAACTTGTTGTAAGTTGTAACTTGACATCTTATGTCGATAATTATGTCATTATTATTAACACCATCGCAATATAGCCCTTAACTGAGGTCGAAAATATTTTCGACTAATCTGATCTACGTTAATCCACCTTACTAAAACGTTAAGAATGTCACGGACTGTATTCCACTGACCTTCAAATATTATGTGGTGAGTAGGTACAGTTCATTACTCCATATGATAATTTGCTTAATATTTTAACTTCGTATTTATTAAAGGATTTTTTACACAAAACAGTTCAACTGATATTTGTAATTTAATAAAAAAAATTTATTGAGTAACGAAATTATAGTAATGATCAGCTACTGATCAGTCTATCTGAGGAGACTTGAAGACAAATATTGTAGCTTAGACCCACTAAGATACTCCAATGCAGATTATCATTTAACAAATAGCCTAATAATGTGTAATAAAACTCTATTATTAACTTTCCTTAATTATATTTCCGTACTCTTTAATTAGTCCTCTACTTTACAAAAGATCCCATAATCCTATTCATCGCTGTATTATTATTCATTTGCATAGAACACATCATTCTTGTAGCTCGCCACCATCTTTTCCCTTTCTATCCTCAGTGTTGTCGACACAAAATATCTTCAATAATTGTTAATTATTTGTTCAAAACCTGTTAACTTTACACTCGTCCATCCTGACCGCGTATATGTCCTCATAGACGGGATACCACTTTACACTCGGCAAAAGAAGACATACATAACCTGCATATACAGATTTCCTCTCGATGTTTTCCTTAACCGAAAAGCGTGTGATAAATTGCAATTATCAATTAGTCTTAACATTCAAGTTTTAATAGAAAAACTCATTAGTGCCTGCCCGGGGTTTGAACGCGTGACATCCTCGAAAGAGTTGCACGGTGTTACCGCTGGGCCATCACAGCTTGTTTCTTCTTTTTATTCTTTTTTTTTTAATAAAAACTATTGTAACATATTTTGACAAAATAACTAGTTAAATAAATAAATATATGGGACACTTACACACACGGTCGTCCGTCCCCAAAGTAAGTAAGTTAATACTTGTGTTATGGTTGACAGACAACTGGTGAATATATACTTATATATTTTTTAAATACATACTTACACATACATACATATATACACCCAGGCTCAAAGACCAACAAATCCATTTATAGAAAATGTTGGCCCTCGGCGGGAATCGAACCCGCGACCCGCGAAGCTGAAGGCAGGATCACTACCCACTGCGCCAACGGGCCAGTCAAAAGTTACAAGTAACATTGTAGTTTTTGATATACATTTAAAAAAAATAAGTTTAAATAAGTCTAAATAACAAATTTCCCTTAACATTGCCAAAGATTTCATTGATAAATATTTCAACCTTTACTTCTAAAGAAGGCTTTTAAATAAATAAACTTCCAAACAAATTATAACAAAGCTTGTAAAAGCTTGATTAAAACAATGGCGAAGGCACGCGAAGGTCCTTACACTTAGGGTTCAAGGCTTAACTGCCTATAAGTTATTTGTTATCGTTATCATGAGTCCACGGCTAGAAAACAATGCCCTACACTCAGCCCATTGTACGTATGCTGGTAAATTATTATGCTATACGTAAGATACACTTGTTTGTTTTAATTTCAGACTTTGTATCTATATTCATATTGTAGCCAAAATGCATTATCGAAGTAACAGAGAAAGTCCCACCGTCCTTCTGTACAATTGATAATTCAGTTGGTTTTCAGTAGTACTTATAACCTGTTTAGATTATTAATGTAAATAAGCCATTCGTTTTACTTTTTATTACTATAATTTTAACTAGTCGACCAACTTCAGCTTCACATGAACATATCGATCATGGCCTGAAATAGTGACATAACTCAAAAACACGTGTTATGGACTGATAATAGGGGTAAATGTAAGTACACATTCTTTTTAACAGCAATACCGGCAAAACTCATAATTCAATATTAGGCCGATCGTTTACACAAACTGAAGCATTTTCATGCATATTCCTTAAAAACTTTAACCATTTATCTCGAAACATGTTTTTTATTTCCACTATTGCAGCCCATAGCGATATTATATCCTGAATGAGAAACCTCCATAGATTAATTTACACACGAGTGAGGTTACATTTTGCGATAACTACATATATATTTATTTGAATTAAAAGCTGTAAGAGATCATAATGTTACGCATAAAATGGTTAAGGTAACGATTTAAAGATTAAACGATAAATAGGTAAAGATTAACGCTGTATTTCCCTAAATACCTCTCCAATTACCGCACGTTAGACCATTTTTTTCAAACTTAGAAGTAATTTTGTATCCTTAAAAGATGCATATGTACTATCACGGACTTTTCTGTAAACCAATAAAAGAGAAATAATACCATTGTTTAGTTTTATCTCAAAGGAATTACGCGGCGGTTTCGATAAAAGCTTCTAGGCGGCTTGACTTTTACGACATTTTTAAACAATCAATGTTATATGCTAATTAATTCAACAAACACATTCAAAAGTTAAACACCTAAACCTTTCTTAAGAATCACTGTCTTTGTTATAGAAAACCGCATGCCAATTCTTCAGTAATTGTTAAGTTTATCGCTAATAGACTAGACATGAAGAGGCACTGTTTTATAATACGTAGCGATTTACAATAATTAAAAAAAATCTTTATTTAACTGCGCGTACCACATCCCAAAGCGATATATGTTTTGCTACAATAATATTAAATTCCTGTTTCAAGCTATACTAAGAAAAATCCGAGCTAAATCGGTCCCGCGGATTAGATTATCCGATGAAAAATAGTAGTATAAATAGAACTGTTAAGCCGCAGGAATTATTCTTACTTTTTATATAGAGAAAACCTTTTTTGATACTTGATAAGTGAAAGGTGTCATTATCAAATGACACGTATTCCGGGGACAAGATTTTTTAATATTCTTAATACATAAGGAGTAGCAGTACATTTTATTTTCTTCTTCATTCCTTGAACGGTCCCCAAAAATTTAGACTCAACTGCCGCAGTGCATCTTTGACAGCACTTTAATAAGCGATTTAATAATGATATTGATAATTTAATATGATTGATTAAACCGTGTTGAATGAATATGAATTAAATTATTTATAGAATTAGGCGTTACTTTGCGTAGATGCATTATACAAAAGAACAAATCCTGCATGTATCAGGTATGAAAACTGATTGCCCACTCTACATTTAGCATTACATACATTTTCTATTTTACTGCATCGCGGATTATAGCAAAATAATTTTATTATTACTTTTGTATTTTGGACTATGCATTATTTTTAATATACTGTGTCAAACAGAACTTAAATGGTCATTAACATTCTACAAAAAATTTATGTAAATTCAAATTAATTTTATTTAATTTGCATCTAGGACTTGCCAAAATTATGTTTACAGTGTTATTTCAGGTCAACAGAAATTTCTAGAATGCTAAGGGGCTTGTAGTAGTTTGCTGTCCCCGTCTCGTGGGGGTGGAAGGAGGGTTACGGTGCATCGTACGAAAGGGCAACTGCAGATAACGCAGTCAGGAGCCAGACAGTCAACGTCCCGATGCACTCCCGGCACACCTCGCCTCGCACCCCCCTTGCACCAGTCCATCGGGAACCCGTATCCGACCGCTACACTGAATGACGGTTTTTACATCACTTGCAGTTTAAAATGTTCGTTGATTTGTTGTACTAATGAAAACGATTAAATAGTCGCATAGAAGACTATGACACTTTATAGCACGCACAGTTTCTTTTTATACTATCTCAAAACTAAAACAATGAGTATTTTTGTCCTATTTGAATTCACAGCTATCTCTCGTTTGTTTAATACAGTTATGATCATAATCACGTTGTTCCTTAAGGTTTTAAATTAGGTAGCTAATCGCTGGCATCCTGATACAAGCTAAATTTAGGTAGGTACTCTATTTTCAGAAACAATTTTATACATTACCAAGGGGAAAGGCCAGAAAAAAAGGGGGACCATCACGAGAGCGGCAATGATAAATATCATTTTAGGCTAAAATAAACACCTAAAACTTAGGCTGCTTATAGAAATATTAGTCTCATTTTATCACTCGTACCTATGATAAAACAAAAGTCCTCCGCCGCGCCTGTCTAACTATTCGTGGTAACTTCAATAAAAAAGGATTTTCATGCGCTTTCATCATGTAAAGAGCGATTTATAAGGAACGGTTAGGACTATTATGTTTTAAGTTTTTTTTTTAAAAGTTTGGTTGAAATATTGCAATAAATATTGAAAATGTCATGCCACTTAGATTCATACATCGAAATCGCCGCCTATATTACAACAATATGTGTCTGATTTTCCCTAAGACTTACCTCTATTTGTATCTTTTTGTTTCGTGTAAAGCGTATTTCTATGTTCAAAAATTTTCAATTAATTTTCAAATTGCATGAAATTCGCACATTTGAAACAATTTATTTAGCTTGAGTATATCATCATCGTACTGGATAACTACTTCCGACTACTTTTAACTATCGTTTTGATTTCAATAATTAATTGTGTAATTAATAAAGTACTAATACTTACTTATTCAGTTTCGCCCTATCCCGCACTAGTTAAGATAACCTTTAAGTCAAATAACCATCATCCAGCAAATATTGTTACAGTAGCTAAAATAATAGAACTGATAATGTTTCAACAAATTCAATATCATATTTCAAAAGTCTGGACGAACCGTAGACGAACTTTGGAAAATGTATTTATTAGTAAAAAATTTATAGTTGCTTGTACTGGAAGAACTCTTTCGATATAGGTAGTAACTTAATTTCGTGTCTCATTATTAAGGTAATGAACAAAACATACTCAAAATCAAAAAATCTTTATTCAAGTAAGCTTTTTACAAGCACTTTTGAATCTGAATACATGTTATAATACTCGGGTCGTATATGATTCAGAGTTTAACAAACTTTAAATGTTAAATATAATATTAACCGAATATTACAGAATATTTACCATTACATTTCATTCTATTACATTTCTATAGAAATTACTATATTGCTATAATAATAATACTTATATAGCTTTTACCCGCAACTGCGCTCGTGTGAACTGCTGTAGCGTGATAGGTTGATAATAGATGGCGTTTTTTAGTGTCATCCTATTCCTGTAGAATTAAGAGCATTTCTATATCCTATATGTTATTCTGGTGTATAAGGAATAATTGTACCAAATTTCATCGATATTCGATATTTCATGGTTCAGCGGATTTGTCGTGAAAAAAGTAACTAAAATACATACTACAAACTTTCGCATTTATAATATTAATAAGAAAAGGTTTCTGTAAAAACTTATGTACGTAATCGACATTAAAATATAGCGACAAGATCTTCAATGAAACAGCAGAGCAAATGGGATGAGCCCTGACAGTCCGTAGCACGCTACTTTTAGTTGGGTCAGGGTAACATTGTACACATTACCCCCATCCCCACTAGCAGCAGCTCTGTACCCCCAAAGAGCTCATCTCCGGATCGAGGCCCGCTACTTTAAATCTGTAATATTTAAATGAGTTAACTTGTATGTATATATGTATATATAGTTTCAGAATCTCGGAAACGGCTCCAACGATTTTACTGAAATTCTGCATGTAGAGGTTTTTGGGGGAGAAAAAAGTCGTTTTATCCCTGATTTCAGGTAAAAAATTTTTTTGTAACTTACGTTGAATACAATCACAATTTTTCGCTGTCAAACGTAAATTCATGGTATTTCACTTGGGGAACGGGCGGTCTAGAGAGATGAAAATACCCAGGATCGAGTCCCACCTGCACTATTATTTTTTAATTTTCCTTTATAATTTTTTTCTAATTTTTTTTTTACATCTTTTTAAAAATTACCGAACAAGGCTTGGTCACCCATGTACTGTATTTAATACACCATCATTCTTTTAAAATTCGAATACGTTCCAATAAATCAATAATATTATATAATGTGAACTCGCGGCATTAGTATGTAAACGAAATAATTATGTAAAGCGTGCTAGCGGGGCCCGGGAGGCTGCGCATGTCAAGGCCGCGTCCCCGACCGTGACCGACCGTGTGTCCCCGCGCGCCGCGCCCTTGTGTACTAACAGATCCGCGTAACTTTGAGCTCGAAGAGGTCTTTAAGTAAAGTCGTAATGAAACAAATTGATTGCTTAAATATATTGAATAAGATTATTAGATAACTAGATCTACACATACATTTAAGTTCAAATTATTCTTTATAATGTTGGTTTTTGCTAGTAGCCGTGTGGTATCCGGCTAAGCAGAATAGTACAACCCTTATTTCTTACCGAGGTGTCGTAAAAGGCAACTAAGGCAAGTCGACCCGCCGTGTGGTATCCGGCTGAGTAGAATAAACCACCCTCATTTCTTACCGAGGTGTCGTAAAAGGCGACTAAGGTAAGTTGATCCACCGTGTGGTATCCGGTTAAGTAGAATAGTCCACCCTCCTTACCGAGATGTCGCAAAATACGACTAAGATAAGTTGACGTCAGGCGGGCGAGGCGGGCGGTCGTAAAAGCCAAATCATGTTACAACATATTTATAACATGTTGTGCCGACCAGGAGGATGAGGATGATGAATGTTGGTTTTTACTAGCTCTTTAGAATCGTCAAATTTCAATGTAGCTACCGCTAGTAGAAGAATCAGCTAGAAACTCGGAGGTCTCTCTTTAAATAATTATTTAAATAATAAATAATTCTTCAAAAGTAAATATGAAAGCTAAATCTAACGCGTAGCTGGCTGCAACTTAAATAAAGCGTTTGAACCCAAGGTTTTGAAGACTATTTAAATATCTTTATTTAAATAGTCTTCAATACGTTAATAACTTTTGTTATGTGTTTTTAATTGCTTTTTTTCCAAAACAGATTGGGGAATTTTATTATTAATACCGATTCCCGTAAACGATATTCGAACTTTCTGAAGCCGTAGCTTTGGTATTATTAATTTATTTCGGCTCTGGGTTTGCCTATTTCTAATGACGGTATTTTTTATGGCAGAAACAAAAGATATTATCAATGTACATTTAGTGAAGCTGCATACTCATAGCTTTATAGACAGACAGATGCATGCAGAAATATATTATGGTACACAACATGTAAAACCAAAGGAGCTTTACGATTATTAAAATTAAAAAATAGTTTACATTATTTTAAATTTTAATTCAAATTTACATTATATTGTAATATTTGAGTAGTGATAATTTAAATTCTAAAGGAACAATTCTTAACGAAAGAAACGGTCACGCTTGACATATATATGCTATAATGTTGCCAGCTAAAGTGAAATTTGCTTTTCTCTTCTATTTAATATCACCTGATATATTTCTTAGAACAAAAGACATGAGTTACTATAGACAAAAAATAATATATTATTTATCCGTCTAGAAACAAGTAACAAAAGGTAAACCGAGATTGACTTATTTTCATACAACCAAAGAATATCCGTAGAAGCTCATAGCTTGACAAACAATGGATAAATGTGTTAAGATCTATATTACGGGTTCAATAGCAAGAACGCCTACGCTCATATACACGTGTCGTGTTGTTCGGTCAAGGCGGTGAAGGTCGTACGTCCCAATTTGTACGAAAGCAAATTGCCATGAAGTACCAACCACGGTCGTCGAACTGAATGAAAATCTTCCAGGGTATCCGACCTTGACCTTTCATCGCGCAAGCGCGATTCCTCTTGGTACCCTGGCCTTGTTAGAAAAGAATAGGCCTATATACTGCCAGCCCACTCTGTTTATTATATAAACAGTATAATCATTACTTTATACATAAAATACGTCACTGAATACTTTTCGTCCTTGTAAAGAAAATTACACCTAATTTATCTCATTAATGATAAAAATTTGTTACTCTTCCTGTTGTGTTAAATTGCGTCTGATATATTAAATTTGATAGAATCATAGAACATCGATAGAATTCATAAACGTCAATGTCTTATACCTACACTAATATTCTACGCATAAGATACAAAATAAAAACGTTCGGATTGTCATTGTCATTGCCTGCATTTATTCCACTTTAAGTGGGGTCAGCAAATGTTATAAATATGTTGTCACATGATTTCGCTGCTTATTTTACGACCAGCCGCCTGTCTGACGTCAACTTACCATAGTCCTATTTTACGACACCGCGGTAAAAAAGAGGGTGATCTATTCTATTCAACCGGATACCACACGTTGGGTCAACTTACCTTAGTCGCTTTTTACAACAATTTTTACGCTACGGTAAGAAATGAGATTGGTCTATTCTACATCCGAAAAAAGTATAAGTTCGAAGTTTTCGTGTCAGCTTATTGATAATGACAAACCGACGGCTAAATCAACTGTGAGATTCGATTAACATTGAGGTGAAAGTCTCTATAAATATGTCATGTTCAGCATAATGTGACGTCCGTAATTTGTCAACAACTAAAATCCATTAAAGAATTAGGTAACCACTATTGTGCTATTTAACATTCAATGATATGGAGGAAAACTTGATTCTGTAAAAAGATTCTGTAAAGGATGCAGGAATTAAGAACACGAATATGTGTAATAACTGAAAAACACCCAATTTTGCCGACCACCAACAAATATTATATTAATACTTTTATCGTAAAAAGTTATCTTTTAGACATTTTTTACACATATTTATCAATCGTCTCATATACACATTTTACGTAATAAATATCTGGATTTTAATAACAAGGAGTTAAAGCAATTTTAATGTCTGTGGTTTCATAAATCATCAACGGCGTGTGGTATCCGGCAGAATAGAATAGTACCCTCATTTCTTACCGAGGTTTCGTAAAAGACAACTAAGGAACAAGGCGAGAAGGGGACTAAGGTAAGTTGATGTCAGGCAGGCGGCCGGTCGTAAAATACGTAGCCAAGTTATGTGACATGTTGTGCCGACCCCACTTAGAGTGAGATAAGGGCAGGAAGATGATGATGGTTTCATATATCATCCGTCTATGATATTTTTTTCATCGATAGAATATTACCGTGTATATAAACCTATTATTTTAAAAAAGGAGTTATTATACTAGAGTAGACTAGTGAAGCCAGTATGTTATATTACAATAAAGAGAAAGCAAATACGGGTGATCTACCTGTCTCTCTTTTTATGTGTGATTAGACAAAGGTGAAGTATACGAGTTTCGTCTTCTCTCTCATTATTCATTGTGACTATTACTTACAGGTCTGCTTATAGCTGCCCTACTCTAGTATTATTAACTCAATGTTTAAAAATAGCATATAATAAATGACATTGAGATATATCGCATAGATAGAAGAAGTATGTAAACTTCTTTATATTATTTGATATTTTTGCAGCAGGGTCATCTCGCTTAGTCCCCGGTTGGGGGGTAGGCGGGGTACGGGCCTCGAGGCGTACCTCTTTGCCCGGGCATTTCCTCGCAGGCATTCTGCCTGGTCCATGTTCCGGCCGTAGGCCGAGGTCACCTAGGTGACCTAAGGGTTGTCGGTATTCGGGCCGTGAGCCCAGGTCGCCTAGGCGACCTAAAGGATGTCTGGTTCGATGGGGAGGTCTGGGAATGGTAGCTCCCAGACCTCGTAGTCATCGTCAGGAATTGTCAAGTCCGGTGGTGGTGTCGTAATCGGTGGTGTTGTCTCGTCCGGTGGTTTCGCCCTCTCGCCCGTCGCGTCGTCCTCATCGTCGCCGTCGTCATCCGCATCGGGCCGTGGAGACGGTGACCGCAGGAGCTCGCGAGGCATGGAATGTCCATCGGGTGGTCGTGCATGGAGTGGCGCGATGCCATGGAGGTGAACGTGCGCGCTGTTGTCCGCGCGCGCGAACAGTCGGCGCGCAAGGCGACGAACGAACTCCTCCACGTTCGGTTTTGGTGTCCCGATGCACGACGTCGTTCCGCACATACCTTGGGGCTCCTACGATCAATCGCAGGCAGCGGTTCTGAAGGACTTGAAGCCTTCGTCTCTGGTACGCCGAACAATGCGCGTACGAGGCGGGTGCCACGTACGTCAAGCGCGAGCGGACGAAGGCACCGTAGACTCGCAGTTTGGTGTTGACAGGTAGATGGGATGTGAACAGCGTGTGGAGCTAGGACCTGGCAGCAGCAGCAGCTCGGCCCAAGGCACGATTGACCATGGGGACCATGCGCAGGCTGCGGTCCAACTCACACCCAAAGAACCTCACTGTGGTCTTCCACTCTACGTCCTGACCTCGCAGAGTGAGTTGACGTAGCGGCTTGGAGCAGAGCGGCCGTCTTCCCGACGTTGACGGCCATCCTCCACTTTTCCAGCCATTCCGGCAATAAGTCCAGCTATATAATACGTGATATTTTTATACTTAATTTTATTTTATACGTATCGTGTCCACAGATGTCGCCTGACAGACATTTTTTAATGACTAGCTAAACCTAGCCACAATGCGCTGTGGCTGAGTTTTATATTAATCTTTAACACTCGGAAAGTCCTAAATTAAGACTCTTTTATAGAAACACTAGTCTTTACCCGCAACTTCGTTTGCGAGGACTATTATCGTGTGAAAGGCTGATAATAGATGGCGCTTTTCAATGTCATCCTATTCCTGTAGAATTAACAGGATTTCTATAGCATATATGTTACCCCAGTGTATAAGGAATGATTGTGCCAAATTTAATCGATATAGGTTGCCCATATCGAATAAATTTGGCACACATACATCCATACTCATAAACTTTCGCATCTATAATATCAAGTAAGACAATAAGGTGTATATAAATTTCGCATGTTATAATTATAACTTATAAATATTAGAATTAGTATAAATTTAAACATGAAGTTTCTTTCTATGTGTCTTAGTAATATATGCCCAATATTGAGTGATAGCATCAAATTGAAAATTGTTGTAGTAAGGAACACATACGACTACGTCTGTTGTCGTTACTTTTACACCTCCAGAGATAAGCTCAGTGTAAATTAAGATAACTTTAATCTGCTAAGCTGCTTGCGTTATTAGAAACTTATCGAGAAGAATAAAATTATGTATATAGAGATATTCCCACACGATGGTATTTTACTTGCGAGCTTTGTTGTTCGTAAAGCGCGCAATGTCGATATCTATAATAAATATATTTGTGTATTCATTAAGTGTTATGACAATAATCACCTCGCTTGGCATGCGGGTTGGTGATCGCAGTGCTGAGCATTTCGCACGGAGAACACTGCTACCCGCTATCGGTCTGATATATTTAAGCCAGCTTAAGATAGGTTATATCGCCATTAGTCGGTCGCGAGAGCCTTGCCAGTTTATTTGCAGAAAACATAAAAAGCAAACCTTTATATAAATTGTGCCAAATTTCATTAAATTTGCTCCAACTTATGAGCCGTGAAAGCAGTATATACCGACAGATAGATGTTGCATTTATAATATTGATGGTTATATTTGAATATACATAAACGTAAATACTGTAACAGGCCATTATAATTATTTCAGGTACAAACTTACTCGTAAGTTATAAATGACGTTTTGATAATTAGAGCGGGTAAAGTAAGCATTCAGTAACGTCAGAACGTAGGTGGACGAGCGCAGGCCGCTGCAGGGGAAGCGAACATTAACCCTTCCTGCAGTTCATTCGCCGTCTAGCCTCACCCCTAAAGTCCACCCACGCTCGCCCCTTGACGCCGGCTCGACTGCACGCTTGCCATACTGCAACATATAACCCAACTCACTTATAAATAGTGCCCCTGAAGCCAAAAGAAAACAGTTATGCATATATGGTTAAAATAAATAGTACCTGCGATTTCGTTCGCGACAACCTACTATTTCCTCAATTATATATTACGTTTTATCCCCTCATACCTTAAAGAAAAATATTTTTTATCCTATATGTATGTCCCCAATGTATAAGCTTTAATTATAGCAAATTTCATCAAGCAGAAAAAGCGTAACAAACAACTATATATTGGCATGAATCAATGCGTGGTAGCCATTTACCAAAGTCTTCAAAAAAGTGAAAAATGTAGTCTTATTGTTGAAGCAAAACTATTTATATACACAAATTTATGTATATTAATTGTATATTAAGTACCTAAAGTTCAGTAATCTTCTGTTGTGTACATATAGTATTAGTGGTAGCCAAAGATCTATCATTAATGACTTTCTTTTTACAGATTTTTATTGACGTGGATGTTTATTTTGTAATGTTTAGTATATTTACTTGATTCTTTTTATTTTATATACCTATATAACGTGTGTACTGCTACACAGTCAAACCACAAAGCCAAAGTGGATTGACGGGTTACACGAATCTAGGAGTTTTCCAAGGGAAATGCATAATTTTCACAATGTCTTTCTTTACCGAAAGCGCGTTTTAAATTGTAAATATCAACTACGCACATAATTTTTTTGAAAAACTAGTAGAGCTTGTGCTAGTAGAGCTTTAAATCCGTGACCCCTTTTAACAACAACACAGTCTCAAAGTTCTGCCATCACTCCTTACTCCTTTGTGTTCGGCATCACACTTACGTAATATTATTTACATAAATGTATTGATTTTGAGGGTAAATCTGAAAATATTATTTCACAAGATACGCAATGTAATACTCAATAAAAATATGAAATATGAGTCAATAAACTGTAGCTTAAACTAGATATTTCAATATAACTCGTTAACTCATAAAATAAAAACAATTGCGAGAAATGATTAAACGAAATATAACGATTAATAACGGTCATGATACCCAGTTGGCTACCAACCCGTTGATTTAAGTGTAATAAAATACTGGAAAATTTTTGATAATTTTAAATTGATGAAAGATAAACTCGTACAATTAAATTTTTTTAGTATATTATGTATTATATTTAATTTTGTATAATAATAACATAATAATGTTTCATAAAATATATTAAAAAATGACCATCACATCGAGTTTTTGTTTTACAGTTTTGTTAATAAATATCAAAAGTAAATAGTATTTGTGGATTTATTTTGAATGTTGAAAGTAAATTGAAAATAATATTTAAATCACAAAAGTGTCAAAATATGCTGGGACTAGAAATAAAATAATAATTGTACCCGTAAGTTCATATTGTCATTTTTTTAGAAACCTGTATAATAAAACTAGATACTAATATAAAAGGCGAAAATTAGTAATTAGCCATGTCTAAAATATAAAAATACTTATAGAGTTACTATATTTATATTATATAATTATTTTTATTAAGTAATATATATAATAATATATATTATATATAAATGACTATGAAAACAGCACCATTAGTGTAACAGCGACAATTTTTAGTTACTTCTATACCAATGCTTCTCTAGGTCTTTTTAATAATCTGTGTTCAGTAGTAGAAAAGGAAAACGTAGTGTTTTTTGTCTGTGGTAGTAGAAAAATCTGACAGACGAGAGTCAACACAGTTAATTTTTGAGATTTTCGTAGTCCTAATCGTATATGTTTATACTCAAGATTATATAAAATATGCCGAAAAACAAAGGAAAAGGTGGTAAAAACAGAAGGAGGGGAAAAAACGAGAATGAAACAGAAAAACGTGAGTTAGTCTTCAAAGAAGACGGACAAGAGTACGCCCAAGTCACAAAGATGCTCGGTAATGGCCGCTTGGAGGCCATGTGCTTTGATGGCATAAAACGTCTTTGCCACATCAGAGGAAAGTTAAGAAAAAAGGTTTGGATAAATCAAGGAGACATTATACTCATTGGCCTACGAGATTACCAAGACGCTAAAGCTGATGTCATTCTAAAGTATACCCCCGATGAGGCCAGAAATCTGAAAACGTATGGTGAATTCCCTGAAACAGTACGCATCAATGAGACTGTAGTTTATTCTGTAGACGGTCTGGACGAAGATATTGAGTTTGGAGACGAGGTTAGCTCAGAAGATGAAGCGGATGCTGTTGATGCGATATAAATATTTTTTTATGTTTAAACATTTACAGTAAGTTTATGTAAATTTATTTTTCGTTATATAAATATAAATAAAAGTTACATTGTAATTTTGAATATATGGTTTCAAAATTGAGTGTAAACTGTACATCATAGTAAATTATCTAAACTATATAGATGCCCAGTATTGTCTTAAATTGGCAGGAGTTTCAGTGATCCCATTAATAACTACAAAAATAGCAAGTTAAAAACAACATTCCTTGAACTCCGGAAATCAACCATGTCAAATATGAAATTGTAAGGAATGTACATAATTAAATAACTTAAAACACCAAACTACTTTTATTTATTTAAGTTTAAATTGTATATGATTACATTTGACTACTTTCTTTGAAATATATTTCAGTAAAATCAATCCTCATATATTTAGGTTTGGGTTAATACACTAAATATTTTGATGAAAATTTTATAAATCAATTGAAGGATATAGTATCTCGTTTTTCTTTCTGATGAATATAGATTTTCTTACCCAATTATATAGATGTGTTTTAGTAAATTAAACATCCTAGAAATATCTTAACACTAAATTTCTTTATAGTATTTAATTTTTTAACATTATGAATGAGTTATACTTTTATTGTACACCACAAAAAATTTACTTAATAGTCACAATAAAATTTCTATAAATGTACAATTTGGTGGTCTTATCTCTACATAGCAATCTCTTCCCGACAACCAGTTCGGAGAAAGGACATAGCTATGTGTTATAGGTATGTGGTTTGTATTCTCAAAAACGTTATTATATATACCATACAAATACAAAACATATGTACTATATATTGATATTTAACAATATAAATTTTTGTCTCTTTTATTAACAGTAGTTAATAAGTTAGACAAAAATATAGAGACAATATAAAAATACAGAGATAATATATGTCAAGTTAAACAATAATTTATATTATTCCAATGTTGGAAAAGACTTATACAGCGAACAAAACAGTATTTGTAATAGTTTAGAAAGTTTATTGCATGCTTTATAAGTAATAAATTTTGTGTCAGTTCAGTATTGTTTTCCATTCAGATCTTTCTATTCTATTTATGTTTTCTAACTATGAGGTAGTAAAGTTCTTTCATTCTACTTTGTTAACCGAGAATGAATTTTAACTAAGATTATTCATGAATACTTTAATAGTTACTAATATACATAATAATGTATATGTTAATAAATTTATATAATTATAATTCAAATCTTTGCATGAAATTTGAAGCTTTGCCTCTTTCTTTATAAAAAAAATCAAGAGAGAAAGTATGCAACGGTTATCTTAACTTTACATATCAGTTAAAAAGAGTTTTTATTGACATTTATTTTATTGATTTCTAAGAGTTATTATTTTTATTGACTGTTTAAAGTTAAAAAGAGTTTTTATTTGACTGGCCTGTTGGCGCAGTAGCAGTAGTGATCCTGCTTTTAACTCTGCGGGTTGCGGGTTTGATTCCCGCCGTGGGCCAACATTTTCTATAAATGAATTTGTTGGTCTTCGAGTCTGGGTGTATATTTGTATTTAAGTATGTATTTAAAAAATATATAAGTTTATATTCACCAGTTGTCTGTCTACCATATCACAAGTATTAAGTCACTTACTTTGGGAATGGACGACTGTGTGTGTAAGTGTCCCATATATTTATTTACTTATTTATATTTATTCTTACTCATTAAATTGCAGTAACAGAGGTAAACCAGACCTGTACTAAACATTCAGAAAATCTACAAAATGCTTTAAGAAATTCAACAATGAGGTAAAGGTTCTATTTGAAGTATATAAATTAATGGAAATACATATAAAATTTACTATATGGCAGTATTTAAACACACATAATACTAATATGGCAAATCATTTTCAAACTTCAAATGTATGTGTTAATAAAATATAATTAATATCATGAAAAAAGATGTTAAAGAGTTGTTTTAAGAGTTTATTAGTTGAAAAATATACCAGGTGTGCCAATAATCAAACTTATAACAATTTTTAGTTAATGTATAGAACTGGCTATACTCACTTCTTATTTTATCATGTTAGCCCGACTAGTTTTGAACCCATCTGGGGCACTTATTCATTACAACAATTTTCTTCAAAATCAATCTATCAAATTGGCACAAGACTGACTATAAAGATAATTAAACTGAACAGAGTAGTATGAGTAATATAATGTTCTGAGAAGCAACTAGAAAATATACATATATTTTCTAGTTGCTTCTCAGAACAATCAAATCACAAATGTAAGGTGTACAATCTGTTTTCATACATGATACATGTAGGATCCAAAAACAAACACAGAACTTTACCACCACCAACACACTACACAAGCATTGTGCACATTCACTACTGTTAAGTAGTAGAAGCATCATCAGGAGATAAAGTGCACAAGAAAATCATGAAGCCTATTGTCTATATTATTACACACTGAGGTCTGTACTTACTTGAGGTTGGAGTGTGTGTCCTTATAATAAACTGACTTTACTTATTTATTGGATTGGATATGAACTAATATTTTGAAATAATGAGTTAAAGCTTCTAGCACTGTACTACAAAAAAATTAAGAAATCCTATTGTTTAGAAAGTAATTTATAAAACCTTATTTGACTTCATTATAAATTAATGTGAATGAAGGTACAGGTATAGTATAATGAATATATTCATAACATACCCCAAGCAAAATGATACAAACCATACTCATTCACACACATGACTTAATAATTTCTATACCTTTGCACAGGAGATAAAAAAAGAGAGGTATTTTCTGGGTGGTAGTTTGTGTAGCAGCGATGCTCTCTTTCTGCAAGAACGTAATATCGCGGAAGGAGGCGGCGGGGCAGGTTCGGGAATTTGAGTCCTTGAATATCGAACGGGGTTTTTCCCGTTCGAGATTTAGGTCCCCGAGGCGGTCGTTGCATCGATTAGCGAAGGGAGAGGCCACATTTATAAAGGACCCTAACCCAGAGATTGCGCACTCTGGGGTTCAGAGTTGCTGCGGGCGTGGATGGGGGCAATGTATACGGTGTATAGTGTAAAGGTACCCTGTCCCCGCAACCAGCAGCGTGGTGGAGCACTCAGGTTTTTAGTCGGTGCGAGCTCAACATACCCGCCGCTCGTCCCTGTCGGGCGGTAATGACCCATAATGGGTTTTCCTGACAAAAAATACCTCATTTGTTTTGCATAGATAACTTAATTTTGTATTCATCAATAAGCCTGAGTGCCCCTTACACTCAGACTTAAAGTGGATATTACTATGCAGTTTGGCTGAGACAAGTACGCTGTTCAATTCATATAAAATATATGGGGTGACGAATTCTAATCACCTCCAAATATCAATTCTTCCTTTCTTAAAATATCTTTGCACACTTTTAAATTGTCTTATACGTCAGAACTGTTAAATTCTAATAAGGGGATGATTAAAACCATTTTTTTAATAAGTTCTTAGTAGTGTGATTGGTTGCAGACTGCTGAAAACCCTGCATATTACGTCATACATGCAATTAACGTCCGACCATTAGAATAATACTTAGCCAATTAGAGAGATTGGCATTCTGGGACCCATTTTTTGGGCCTCCTCTTTTCCCAGATCAAAATCTGTTGGAATTTTTCCTAGTTCCCCAAATAAACAGTTACTACTATGTCTCAATAGGAAATTTACAGGTGTTTCGATACCGGAACAGGATGCTTTAAAAATCAACAGTGGATTACGAGATTGCTTAAAAGATGCTGTTATTTGAAGATGTCCTACTTATAAGAGTCAACGACAGTTCAAGCACATGCTTTTAATCTAAGGAAAATAAAGTCTAATTACTATGTTCCTTCGTTTTTTTACAAAACCCAATTATAAAATATGCTAAGATAATTAAATTAATTTAAAAATCTTTTTATTAAAAGGTTGTTTGCTCCTGCATGTAAATACATTGGTAATACTATTTACATCACATAAAAGCATGTGGCATTCTAAATCCGTATTAAAAACGCTTTTTTAATAATTGGTCAGTTACTCCAAAAGTTAATCAACATTAAAAAATACAAAACTGAATTGAATTTTCTTTTAAAATTATTTTAAATCTTATACCGCTTCTATCAGCTGTAAGAAGTTTATCAATTTATTTAGGGTCACCTTTACACTTCACAATCCGAAATTCTAGTCACTCAGAACCCGGTTTCATCATTTCCTGTGAATAAAAGGAAAATAACGGCCTGTTACTATCCCGCTTCTTGGCATAGGCCTAAGACCGAAGACGAAGCAATAATACGGATTGGTAGGTTACAGTATCCTTAGAATGCTCTAGAGATATGCAGGTGTCCTCGATGTTTTTCTTCGCCGAAAAGCGTGTAATAAATTGTTATTGTGCATTAGACACGTAATTTCTTTAATAGAAAAACCTATTTGTGCCCCCTCGGGGTTTGAACTCGTGACCCCGTCGAAAGAGTCGCACGGTCTTACCGCTGGGCTATCACAGTTCTATCCTATCTATATTTCTGTGGATAATATTTTTTACATGTTGCGGGACTTTAGGAAACTAGTTAGTTAAGAAATATCATCCATTTATTCTCCTGACCTTGTCCCACTCTAAGTGGGGTCGGCACAACATCTTTTTTGCTTCCAAGCCACTTACTTTTTTATATTATGCATGTCATACTTCAAACAATCCTCCCATATCTATTTTGGCCTCCCTCTAGTCACATATCCATCCACTTTAATTAATACTCGTTTTGTCAAATGGTTTTTCATTCCTCCTCATTGAGTGTCCATACCATATTAATCTTGCATTTTTTTTTATAATTTTGTTTTTCTTTAGTTTCGTTGTATATCCAGTCTTGTTACCACACATCCCCCTTAACATTCGCATCTCCTTGCATGCACTTTTCTTTGATTCTTTTTCATTGCCCAACATTCTGACCCAAAATACGACGGGTCCTATTTTATAAATTTCCCCTTAACTTTAAGAGCCATTTGGGAGTCACATAAAGTAGGTACCCTAGACCTGTCCCCACTTTATCCATCTTGCATTCATTCTATTACCCATATTTCGATCTATTTCATCGTTGTTCTGAAGAAACTAAGCAAGGTACCAGAAATCAGAGTAGACTAGCAAAACTTTCCTGTTTATGTTAATCGGAGATAAATTGGAGGTCCCACTTCGGTATTAGTACGACTGATTTTTAAACCAACTCACTCTAATTGCTTATGGCATTTCACCAATCTGCTTTGGATCCCAGCTGTTTTCTCCGACAAGTCATCAGCGTATAGCATATACCAAAGAGTCTCCTCTTGAATTTCAGCAGTAAGTGTAATTACTACTAGATAATAGAAAGGGACTTAAAGCCGATCCATGTAGTGGACTTACAGCCACATCTAAATTGTCTGTACTCCAACTTTAGATGGAACAGGAGTACTAGCTCTGTCATACATGGAACATACTACCCAGTTAGTCTCTTTTTTTTCGAACTCCACCATAGAACGTTACGGGCTACACAATCGTTTGCTTTTTGTATGTCTATAAAGACCATGTCCAAATCCTTGTTAAGAAATATCGTATTATTTTGTTTTTCAAGTAATGCAGTCATAACTACTAAGGATTTCACAAGATGAAGGATATTTTATGCGAAATACAAACATCATCTGATCTCGTCTCATTTATAATAATTCTTTATACGAAATAATATCTTTATACGACACAGGCAAAAATTCAAATTCAAATTCAAATTCAAAATATTCTTTATTCAAATAAACTTGTAAACAAGTGCTTTTGAATCGTCAACTCTACTGCTGGTTCGGAAAGCTGTTCCTACCGAGAAGAGCCAGCAAGAAACTCGGCGGTTGCTCTTTTAAAAAAAAAATACAATTCTTAATGCTAGTTACATTTAATGTTTCTATCTTGTACAGGGTCGAACAATATTTATATCCACGCATTTTTATCGTCTAAATAATCCTCAACAGTATAGTAGGCTTTCTGTATCAGCCTCTCCTTAATAGTGTTTTTAAACTGCTGTAATGGCAAAGTTAAAATTGATTGTGGAATTTTATTATAGAATCTTATACCCAAACCCACAAACGACTTACGTACTTTTTCAAGGCGCAAAGCAGGGGCCGCTAGCTTATGTCGGTTCCTACTTTGTCTATTATATACATCGCCTATTGTTTTATAATTTTTTATATTTTTATATACAAAAATTAAATTACTTAAAATATACTGTGAAGCAAATGTAAGAATACCTATTTCCTTAAACTTCTCTCGCAGGGAATCCCGCGGTCTTAAATTGTAAATGCCACGTACGGCTCTTTTTTGTAATACAAAGATTTTTTCATTATCCGCGCATTTACCCCATAGCAATATTCCATAGGACATAACACTATGGAAGTAAGCAAAATAAACAAGTTTTGCCGTTTCGACGTCAGTAAACTGTCTAATCTTTCGAACGGCATAGGCCGCTGAACTGAGTTTCCCTGCAAGAGTTGTTATGTGTGTGCTCCATTGGAGTTTTGTATCCAAAGTCATTCCCAAAAATACAGTTGCATTATCTGTTTTTAGTGAAACATTATTTATAAAAAGTCTATTTGCTGTTTTAGCAGCATTAGGTAATACAAATTCTATCCATTTTGTTTTATTTGAGTTCAGTACTAAATTATTTTGTCTGAACCAATGAGCAACCTGCGACAAACCACTGTTTACTTCGTCAAAATTGTCGTCATTTCTATTTATTTTAAATATCAAAGATGTGTCATCAGCAAACAGTACAATATCGCATATACTCTGAGTAAAATACGGTAAATCATTTATATATACTAAAAACAGAAAAGGACCTAGGATTGAGCCTTGAGGCACACCCATAACTAAGGCCGATCCAGATGACTGCACATCATTAATGCACACTCTTTGAATTCGGCTGTGAAGATAAGATGCCACGAGTCGAAGCGCATTGTCTGTGATACCATAATGACCAAGCTTTAGCAACAGTGTCTCATGTTGAACACAATCAAATGCCTTGGACAAATCACAAAATACCCCTATGGCATTCTGTGAGTTCTCCCATGCATCAAAGATGTGCTTCACCAATCTCACACCCGCATCCGTTGTAGACCGACCCTTAGTAAACCCATACTGCTCAGGGTGAAGCAAGTTATTTAAATTGAAATGCCTGAGCAGTTGATTAAGAATGATTTTTTCAAACACCTTGCTAAGAGTTGGCAAGATGGAAATGGGTCTATAGTTGTTAGGGTCGCTCTTATCACCCGATTTAAAGACTGGGATCAATTTACTATATTTCATTAAATTCGGAAATATCCCTGTGTCTACAGATTTGTTAAAGATCTTGGCCATAATTGGTGCAATGATCTCAATAATATTATTAATTAATTTTACAGACATTCCCCATAGATCTGTTGTTTTTTTAATATTTAATGACTTAAAAGTTTTGACAATGTTGAATGGGGTAACGTGTTCAAATTTAAAACAAACAATGCTCTCCGCGACGCAGCCCTTCAATATATTAAAAGCTTCTATTGAGGATGAGCTTATTGAGCTAGTGGTAGAAATTGGTATATTCTGAAAGAAGTGCTCAAATGCACTTGCCACTGCTGTATCGGAATTGATAATCTCATTCCCAATTTTAAGCTGCATGGCAGAATTATCTATTTTTTGTCTGCCTATTTCTTCACCTATAACATCCCAAGTTGTTTTGATTTTATTTTCAGATTTAATTATTTTTCTCTTAATGTGAAGTGATTTGGCCTGTATGCAAACATTTCGAAATATTTTAGAATAATTTTTTACATATTCTAGAAAAGTGGGGGAACGATTATATTGCTTTTCTGCATACAGATCAAATAACTTGTTTCTGCTTTTATAAATACCATCAGTGGCCCAATCGCTAAACTTGAGATGTTTTGACACTTTTTTTTCTATTATATTAAATGTCTTATTGAATTCACAACCAATAATACCAAAGAGGGCATTAAAAAGATCATCTGAGCTACCGCAACTTTTGGCAAAAAATAAAAGTTAGCCTTAAATTACGTTTAGAAAAGGTACTGCTGTCACAAGGTCCCCAACCATTACATAAGGGGAACTTTTAAAGTGGAAAAGCTGATAGAATCACGACTCTAGAAAATTTTGGAACTCGAAGCCGCGCCAAAAAGACAAATGATATGAATAAAAACTATAGGTAATTAATGACCTTAAAAGGTAAAACATAGAGTGGGATAAGGGCAGGAAGATGATGAAAAGGTAAAACATAGATCCTCAGATGATCCAAAACAGCCAGCTCTGGAGAAACTTAATTAAGAGAGCTGACCCCAATAAAGAATGGGAAGAAGGCCGGAACACGACCATGATTTATGTCACGCCAACGTATGAAGACGTTAGTTGTAAACGCTTTAACATAGTAATATAATACTGTCATCATTTTTATCTATATTTTAAGGGAAATGTATGCAACGCTTATTTCGACAAATCTGTTAAATTTGAATAATGACTAACGCGCGTATATAAATTCAAACCTGGCACTTAGGCTGTCATATGCTCTGTGACCTAAGTGAAACCGAGTCGCTAGTAATTTATTAAAAGTCATATTTTTTACAAACAAATCAATCAACCTGATAGCTGTTATATATATAAATCATTTCTATTAATAAAAGTATTCGTTCTTTGGAGATTCAAAAAACTGTAAAATGGATTAGTTTAATATTGTCTATGGCACGCAAGATGTTAGGTTGCCAACTTGTCACCACCATATTGAATTTTGTTGTGCTTCGGTAGAAAACATTGCGAGCACGTGGATTGTTGGAATTTAATTTATTGAGAGAAATTTATTAGTATTATATATCAGTTAACTTGTTTTCTGATTAGTTTAGATTTTTTTAATAGGAAGTGAGTGTATTCTTTCTTGGCGAATAAAGTAAGTACGAGTGCATTTTCTAACACCGGTAAAGAAATCCATAATTAGATAAAAAGGCCTGTTCCATATTAGACTGGATACGTTGTCGTAATGTTATTTATCGTATATTTAATATTTTACATTTTAAACATTCTTATTTGGGATTTTATATGTCAGAATAAATTTGACATATATAATTGCGTAACCTTTCATTTTATAATTTGGTACAAATGCTTACGTGTTGACCGTAAAGATTTCCACATTGCTCGTGACCCTCGCCGAACAACGTAATAAGTTTCATTTATAAAAAAAATTAAAAGCACATGGTTGCGGCATTCAAGCCATGGTTGAGAAAGTAATTTTGTATACGTGTCTTACATCTGTCATATAATAACCATTGATTGAACAACTTTTACATTTATAGCCCATGCGTGCTTTAAGAACAATTTCCGTATGGCATTGGCCGGTTTAAAATGTGGCCGATAATAGAAATATTAGTACGTACTGTGATATTTTTGTATTCGTTTATATATTTAAATTAGATTTTTTTTTTCATTATGAGTTTATTTTGTAGTCTGGAGTATATTTATGTTAAAAAAATAAGTTTTAATTTTCGAGAAGTTGTGGACTTTTATAAAAAATTTCAATGTATATTTTAAAATTAATATGTAATTTTTTAATAAATATATATTTATGGTATTTATTTCATGGTTAAAAACTCTTTGTAAATAAAAAATATATATATTTTTATTGCTAATCATATCTTATCTATTCTATTGTCACATTATTTTGGTTTGTACATCTTATCAATATAGATTGAGTCTATATTTTATTTTTTCATGCACTCAAAAAATAATCATTATCTTTGTGAAAGAGTTCTAAACTATATTATTTGACTATGATATTTTTCTTTTGTTATAGTTTATTGGTAAAAGTGGCTTATTACAATGGCACCTTGTCGTCAGTTGCTCATGTGGTCAGTCCCATCAATAGCTGTTTTACTAGGTATTTTTTGGTTCAAGAAAAAGCGGGAGTACGCAAAATCTGACCCAGGTGGAAGAGAAAGGATAAAAAGTTTAAAAGAGGAACTTGCAGAAGCATTAAATGCTGAAGCTGAAATAATTCAGACTTCTCCTCTAGGTAAAGCGGAACGCTCCATGATTAAATCTGCACCCATTGATATTATTCCTAATGGTATTGGTTCTCAGCGATCCTCTCCCCTTGAAATGACAGATGAAGAAATTGATCTAGAGATAGAAAAAATTATTAGGAAAAAATCCCTTGATAAAGAAAAGAAGATGTCATTGACTTCAGAGAACAAAGTAGGAGTGTTATGTTCACAGAATAGCTCAGTTATTGTCACAGTTTCTGAGCCAAACATATGTTTGTCTTTTAATTCTGACAAAAGTTGCAATACAAATGAAGTTTGTTCACAAATAGATGATGACCAAGCCAATATATATATTAACAAAAGTATATCTGTTGATTCTGAAACAACTTGTTCACAATTAGAAAGTACTAAGTGTGATGGAGTATCAGAAGATATTGTGACTGAAGAGAGCACTGTAAATGAAAATGAGATTTTAAATGTTGAACATAATATTGTTGATGAATCCAATGATGATATTCATCCTAGTGAGAATGGCAATACCTATTCAGCTTCACAGAACAGAAGAATTTCAGAAAGAGATTCAGCAAACCATAGCCCTGTAGATCCTATGTTAGCTAGTCCTTCTATGTGTCACTTTTCGGATAATCATAGTGAAGTAAGTTTCACACTAATAAATATATTTGATCGTTTACAATTCTTAATCATTCAAAAAATAAACAGATATCTTTCATATGTTAAAACCAAAAATTCTAATTAAATTTGCATTTCTAATTATTTTTACATTTAATAGTTACAAATCAGAATAGAGTATTCAAATAATGTTTGATATTAAAATTTTGAGTTGTATTAAATTTTGTGACATGAAAGTAATAATAATGGCGTTCTTATTTTTCATAGGGTTCAAGTGACAGTGGTAAGGGGTGTTCAGAGGCAGCTAGTCCACCTCCTGCAAATATAAATATGAGAATACATCAGTTTGTTATACCACAGACCCTAGTGGGTTTATTAATAGGAAAATATGGTTCATTTGTTACAAAAATCAAAGGAAAGACTGGGGCAACAGTTTATGTACGAAAACATCCAGATTTGGTCAAACAAAAAATTTGTGCTATTGAAGGTATGCTTTTGTTTTCTAATTTTAGTGTAGAAATTAACAAAAAGAATAATGTTTTAATCTATATTTGAATATTATTATTCTAGGAACACAAGGTGAAATAGAAGCTGCTTTAGAAATGATTAAAGAAAAATTCCCAGAGAAGAGATTCCCAAACTTTTCAACACAAGAAATTAGTGCTGAATTATATCAAAGAATGACACCTTTAGTGCCAGAGTTCCTTCAAGTGAGTCAATCCAATGGTTACTTATCTTGTGCTTATAAAAAATATGTTTACTGTTATTTTATATGTACACAGGTATCTAAAAATATACTTTTTGTTTTTTATTTGCTGTATGGATGGAATGGTTTCTATTCTATTAAAGGAACTGGATTGAATTAGTGAATTAAATTTAATATCTAGTAATAATTTATTCTATTTAAATCTAAAGTTAATTTTTAAAACTTAGTGAATCATTGTGGAGAGAGGTATTGAATGAAAAAAAATATTCTTCTTTGTTATGATAAGACACATCACATCACAAATCAATGCAGTATAAAAATAAAAGAAAATACATTGTCTATAAAGATGAAGTTTTTATTATTTTTGTAGCTGTTTCTATTTAAATTTTTTAATACAGTTTTCAGCATTGTTATGAGCAATTGTAATTTAATACAATGCATCCTAAAAATATTTGTTTTTCCCATCATTTTATTTATTACTGAAGATTGAATTACTTGAAGATGTGCTTCAAGTAAATAATGACATGATAGCATATCAAATATAAGGTTGAATTATTATTCAATTCCATTTATTAATAATACTGAGTAAATATTTGGAGGTCACAAACCCTCACTATTAAGGATTAGGAATAAATAGTACTCTGGATTTAAGTAGTAGAAATGCACTGAAAATAGATCTTTTGTGTCTTAAATAATCTTGATGTTTCGAAGTTTTACCAGAGTTTTTTAAAAGAGGATTGGAATATTTACACCTTATGTTAGACATATGTCTAACATAGGTGGTTCTGATTCATTTCCTGCGAATAAATATCCAGTGCACTCAAAACTTTTTAGCCTATTCAGATACCAAATGTACATACATGTTCATAAATCCTCTCTAAACTATTAATAATTAGATATTCAAATTTTTTCACATCTTGAAATATAATAAATTTCATATTTCTGTTTATTTTTGTTTTTTTTTATATATGTGTTCAAAACAATCTGTTGTCAATAAACGTTTATTACAGCGAGAATTACATTGATAAATTAAAGTTTTTTTTATATTTACAAAGCATGCATTTGTTTTATAAACATTTCTATATGTTTAAATATTTATTTATTATTAGACATTCTAATTCACAGATATATACTGCCATATAATATAATGTATCTATTTCTACTACAATGATTCACCTTGAAGGTCTCACTTTCACTTTGTCTAGTGTTAGGATATTATTATTTTGTTGAATTGACTTAGCGAACATTGTATGCTGAAAATATCAGTTGCAGTTGGTGGAGTCAGTGAACAATGACACAATAATGACGTGCCTGGTGAGTGCGGGGCACTTTTTCTTGCAACAGCCTCTGCACCCCACTTTCCCCTCACTGCACGCGCTGCATCGGCTCATGGCCGCCACCTATCAGAATCCGGACGTACCGGCGTTGCCGCGCCCGGTGAAAGGTGAACCGCTCAATTTAATAACCTTTACCTTAACATGATTTGTGTAATTACCCACTATATACTTATAGAGTGTTTGATTTATTGTTTGAATAATAGAATTATCTATGACATATAAAAAATATATTAACCAAATTAATATACACACAATGTTGCACAAATTGTATTAGTATTTTTTTATGCACAGCTTTAAGCATTTAAAAGTTTTATTTTTTGCTTATAACACCAATAAAACATGCTGTTTGTGGGTTAATTTTGACTTATAAATAGATAGTTACTGAATGACCATATAAATATGTAAAAAATACTTCTAAAAAAAGATAATGTTACCTGGATGGATCCTGGTATACTGAATTTGAGACCATCCGTTACCCAAATAAGCTATCAAGACTTTGAAATTGACAGCGTAATTAATCTTAGCTTTTCGATAAAATTTTGGCAGCTGTTTTAGTGCCCGAAAACAGGGATAAAACAACATTTAAAAAAAAACCTAGCTAAGCTAAAGCGATTTTTCCGGCCAAAACCCTTCACTTGCTGAATTTTCGAATATTGTTGAAGCAGTTTCCAAAAATTTAGAATTATATATATATGTATATAAGATTGACTCATTTAAATATTAAAGATTACTGGCATAGTATCTGACCTGAAAGTTCTTAGATTAGACATTATCCATACTCACATTATAAATGTTAGTCTGTCTGTATGTTACACTCTCAGGACTAATCTGCTAGAGCAATATTAATTATATTTTGTACAAATCAAGCTTATATACCGTAGGACTGTTATATAGTTAGATAAGTTATAATATTATATTGACTGGCTCGTTGGCGCAGTGGGTAGCGACACTGCCTTCGGCTCCACGGGTCGCGGGTTCGATTCCCGCCGAGGGCCAACATTTTCTTTAAATGAGTTTGTATGACCTTGAGCCTGGGTGTATATTTGTATTTAAGTATGTATTAAAAAAAATATAAGTATATATTCACCAGTTGTCTGTCTACCATAACACAAGTAATAAGTTACTTACTTTGGGGACGGACGACCGTGTGTGTAAGTGTCATATTTAAAAAACATTGTACGCGGCGCGGCCATTCATTTGATTCTCTCTAATCAAGTGTGCACACAAACGGTGATATATTATATTGGCGATGAGGATAAGGAAAAAATTCTGAAAAAAGTGTAACATGTAGGATGAAAAAATTTTCGTTTTACCTCCAGGAATAGGAAATAAAAATATAGTACAGAGTTAGGGATATTGCAAAACTAAAGTCCCTGTGAACTTAGTAGTTGAGTACTTTACAAGAGCTTAATGAAGTTTTAATGTTCCATTTTGTTTGAACAGAGGGCTCTATCTGCGCTGCACCCACTGAAAATAACTGGTATCGCGCACAAATAATATCCACATCAGAGGAGAATGACACATCTGTTGTTAAATTGGTTGACTTTGGTGGATACCTCACCGTAGACAATGATCAACTCAAGCAAATCAGATCAGACTTCATGACATTACCCTTCCAAGCAACAGAAGCGCTACTTGCATTTGTGAAACCAGCTAATAATGGTAAATATTTTATAATAAGTTCTTAAGGTATTTATTTTTACAAATATTTTTTGATGTAATTTAGGATAACTTTGGTTTTACAAATAGATATGAAAATCTTAAAATGTATATGAACGTTTTTCACCACCTATTTAAGTGTCAGGAATTAACCAAAATGTTGTGGAAATTCAACTAAAAGAATTAAAACTGGGTTGAATCACATTATATTTTTTTAATAATAATAAATATTTAAAAATATAATTTTAATTTGTATATATAAATAAATGAAAGTCATAATCATAATATAAAATGGTACAAAAAAAATTAAGAGATATAATTATATTAAGTGACAGCCATTTTGATATACCTAACTACCACAATTTTTGTTTTCTTATTGTATCTACAACCTTAGTACATAATACTGTTATGTACTAAAATCCTTTAATATCCTACAATTTCTGTAGTTTTTACACAAAAATCATTATTAAAAATATGTTTCTCTAAAGTTTTATAGATCATGAAAGTCATTTATCGTGGTGTAAGAAAAATAGACACTACTTTGAGAAGTTTGAAGAAAATCTGGGCATTTTATATTGGGTTTTTGATCATCCATGGTCGGTAGAGACTACCCAATTCTTTTGTGATACAGTAGGAGTTAAAAATAAATCATCCCAAAGTCTCCCAAACTAAGACGACTAATAATATAAAGGAAGGAATAATAAAAGAAGTTCCATCATCCTTCTGCCCTTATCCCACTCTAAGTGGGGTCGACACAACATGTTATAAACATGCTATCACATCATTTGGCTGCGTTTTTACGACCGGCCCCCTGCCTGACGTCAACTTACCTTAGTCGCCTTTTACGACACTTCGGTAAGAAATGAGATTGGTCTATTTTACTCAGCTGGATACCACACGGCGTTATAAAAGAAATGCCATTAATTCTAAATGATTTATTTATGTATATGGCTCTTTTTTATATATAGCAATAACAAATGATTATATTAACTTTGTCAGAATCGGACTGGACCGGCGAGGCGCTTCGCATCATGGCGGGTCTGACAGCGGGCCAGTTGCTCCATGCCCAAGTGGCAGGCTATGACGAAGCCGGCTTGCCGCTGGTTCACCTATACCTCACACTCAGCCCTCAGGTGATTCCTCTATTTTCACTATATCATAATAATATATCACTATATCATAACATAAATCCGTGATGGCCTAGCGGTGCGACCGTGTGAATCTCTAGAGACGATCATGGGTTCAAACCCGGGCAGACACCAATGAGTTTTTCTATTAAAACGTATGTGTCTAATTGATAATTGCAATTTATCACACGCTTTTCGGTGAAGGAAAACATCGTGAGGAAACCTGCATATCTCTAGAGAATTCCGAGGATACGTGTAACCTACCAATCCGCATTGGAGCAGCGTGGTAGGTCTTAGCTCCAACCCTTCTCTCCAAAAATGAAGAGAGGAGGCCTATGCCCAGCAGTGGGATAGTAACAGGCCGTTACTTTTTTTACTTATATCATAACAAATTCGATGTATATCATAGACATATGACAGGTCACAAAAAGCTTATGATGCCTGTGTCGCGACTCAGCAGAGTTAGCAACTCATTCGATGATCTCGGTATTCGCTTCTACAATAAAATTCCGCAATCCATACTAGACCAGTTTACAGAAAGGCAGAAATTAAGTATAAGAACTATTCTTCTATTAGTTGATGAACACTTGGTGTGTTCATTATAAAGTACCATATAAGATGACCTAAATCAAACCATAGTGTTGTGACTTGTTATCTTAATTACTTAATATATAGTTCAAAATATGAAGTAACGTTATAAAAAATTTGTTCTATCAAAGGTTCACAAATTATATTCCATTAAAAAATATAAAAGGCATAAATGTTAAAATATTTTGGTTTGAAATTGACAGAATGAACACAAAGAATAAATACATATTCAAATTAAGAAATTTATAAAACATTGAATATTATCTAACAAAGTAACGCAACGTCAATCCAATACAAACCACAACCCAAAATTTGTCTGCCTGTCTCTCTAATAATAATGTTGTATTAAACACTAATGAATCCTTTTTAATACGATTTTCACTGACAGACAAAGTAATGTAAGACGAACATCTATTAAAATATTTTAAGTATTTGTATAAATTGGTTGAAATATTCCGATATTTATTTATATGTCAGAAATATTTAGGCCTCCTGAAATCTTAAAGCGAAAAAACTGCCAAATGCCTTGAGATAAAGCAAAATTATGTGTGGTGGGATTATTCTTCTTTTATATGTCTAAACAAATATCCTTAAAATACAAAGGCTTGCTTACTGCTTGGTACTGTAAAAAATGTTGACAATGTATGTTAGAATTTAATGTTAATCCTTATCAACTGAAGTACATAACTAATCTCAAGCATTTTATGCTTTATCATTTAATCCTTTACACTTAAAGATATCGCAGAATAAAAACAAAATCGCGGATTTCACTTTAGACAATATACTAAATTGGATATATTTACAAGTTATATTGAAATTTTATCATCTGCACATCTTTATGTGAACTTTAAATATGATAAATCTGACACTTCTCTGTGCTCGTGATTTGCATATAAAGGGTATTGACGTTGCTTCGCGTAAAAGTATAAAAGTAACGACCTACGGTCACTATTCCACTGCTTCCAAAATGTTAAACACAGATTTACTCACTGTTAATTTAAGTTATATTAATCTTTACGTTTCCTGCAATTTGTAATAGAAATATTTAAAATTAGCTGAATTTGATTGTGACGGGATCAGAACCAAAAATATCTATTCAGCTATTTTTGGTTCTGAACCCGTGAAATAAACAAATAATTTTCATATTATATGTATAACTTACAGTAAGAAAGACTAAGATAAGTCATTGGACCTGTTCTTAGATATAAGTTAATTTATAAGTTTAGGTTAAAATTAAGTTGGTTATTAGCCTTAAGATTGTGACTTCAGTAAGGTACCTCCATTGTGATGTACTTTATAATCATCATCTTCCTGCCCTTATCCCACTCTGAGTAGGGTCGGCACAACATGTTATAAACATGTTGTCACATAACTTGGCTACGTATTTTACGACCGGCCGCCTGCCTGAGGTCGACTTATTTTAATCGTATTTTACGGCACCTCGGTAACAAAGAGGGTGGTCTATTTTACTAAACCGGATACCACACGGTGAGTCTACTTACTTTAGTCGCCTACGACGCCTCGGTAAGAAACGGGGTTGGTCAATTCTACTCAGCCGGACACCACACGGCGGGTCGACTTACCTTAGTCGCCTTTTACGGAACCTCGGTAAGGAATGAGGATGGTACTATTCTATTCAGCCGGATACCACACGGCGTAGGTACAGTATGTCACTTTCATAATTCTTGTGATGTACTTTATAATATGCAAAAAAAAAAATGTATAACTTTAACATGATATTTTTGTTTTACAGCAAGTAATATTCCTAAATAGAGAGCTAGTGGATCGTGGGCTGGCGGAGTGGGACATTCCTCCGGACTCGTGAGCGCGCGTACATAGCGCGGGCTGCCTGCATCAGTGCGGGCGTCGTAATGTGAGATCGCGCTCCTTGTCACACAGTTCCAGGTCGTCCGTCTTATCGCCACCAAATTGATGCGATTTCACTATACAGTTATGATACTAGAGTAGGGGAGGAACTTTAAAACAAGTGTCCGAAAAAAAAGAGAACGTAAATGAGGAAAAAAGAGACAGTTATGTCTCATTTAATGCACATTATTTGAAAATTGTTATTAGTGAGATCAAATCGAATATTGGAATATTTCAAAAAATTTTTCCTAAAAATAAACACATAAAAATTTTAATGCTTTGCTAAAATGGTTATAGTATTTAAATTTTATAAATTAATAAATATATAGGACACTTACTCACACGGTCTTCCGTCCCCAAAGTAAGTAACTTAATACTTGTGTTATAGTAGACAGACAACTGGTGAATATATACTTATATATATTTTTAAAAACATACTTAAATACAAATATACATCCAGGCTCGAAGAAAGACCAACAAATTCATTTGTAGAAAATGTTGGCCCTCGGCGGGAATCGAACCCGCGACCTACGGAGCTGAAGGCAGGATCACTACTCACTAAGCCAATGCGCCAGTCATAATAAATAAATTTAAATTTAAAATGCGCCATGAATATTTCTCTGTGCATGTGTGACAAGGACAAGTATGGGTCTCTCATCCCACTCTTATTATTTCTTGGATACTAGCACTCAAAAACCTACTGATGGCTCTCCTACTCTATGTATAGTAACTCTATGGATTTCACATTATGGGTCGCGCGTGTATTATTTATATTTTTTCGCATAAATTGGCACTCAGCTAATTCAATTGTAATAATTGATCGGTGATTACCGGACGTACGAATATGATAATGAAATAAAACATTTCTGACCGTTTATATTCTACACCATGACATGTACCTTACTTTTTCCATAGCTGATTGTAATAGTGTCAATTTTTACACATCACAATGTATTTTGTTGATTATGGAACATGTTTCAAAGTTATTTGCCCTTTTTATATTAAACTAGTGTGCTGCCTTCACACAGAACAGTGAAATTGAAAGTTAATAGAACGGCTGCTAAAATTTAAACAAGTATGAAATAAATTATTTTTGTAAGCATTATAATTCGCACTGCAGATGTTAAGGTGTAGGATTATGCTGTCTGCATCAGGTTAGAAGCAATTTTAAACTACAACCATTATTTACATTATTTTTGAGTATGAAAATCTTTTTTTTTCTCAGTGGACTATATATAATTCTCAAATTAAAAGTAAAAGAACTTCTTGCTGTGTAATATCTATTGTATTGTATATAACTCATGAGAGTTACAAGAAAATTACAATTTTTGTCAAATTTTGAGTTACACTTCATTGTTTAATACCTCGGAGTCTTAAATTAAAGAATTTGTAAGCCATAATCCGTTAACAGTATTTAAAAGTCAGCCAAAATAATTTTCTGATTAATAATTTTTTTTTTTCGTCTAATGTGACCAATTACTGTTAGATTCAAGGATTTTTACTGGACAAAAATTAATACATGGTCTGGCAGGTTGTTGCTTGGTTTTCAACTTTGGCGATTAAAGAAAAGAACGATAAAGAATTACCATAAATTACGTACAAATATTACAATACAAGGTAACAAAAAAACCTACGTCACCAGACCTCGACCCCTCGGAAAGGTTACCGAAAACGATTACTCAATATAATTTAATGCTTGTGCGAATGGCACGTTTTTATTTATTTTACAATATCTATATTATTTGTGGTATTATATATAGTACACTGTTTGCATAGTTTTATCACCCAAAGTTAACTAGTAACTCTAAAAGGACAATAGTTATATGGTAATCCCACCTATAACACGGTAGAATTTTTGTAGAAGTATCCTCGTATAACGCGGTCTCAGTATTAGGTGACCGAATTCAAAAAGTTTTGTGGCAAATTAAATAAATTAAACGTTAATTGCAAAGTTTAACACTTTGACTTCGAATGTATGGTTTTATTATGAATGCCACAATATAATTGTATAGTTTATTAATTTTTTTAAATAGAATATGAACCACAAATTATAGTAAATATTAAATTTAAATAGATTACTGTTTATTTTCTACGTAAGTTTTACATACAAAATAAACTTTTAAATAATAAAAAAATAACGCGTATTGTAAACTTATGCAATATTAATAAAATAATTTAAATTTATAGCAACACAAAGGTACGCGAAATCATTATGATTATGATCTCCCGCGTTATATCAGGGAAAACATAGGAGTACCGTGTTATAGAGGGATTTGTATACAATCGTGATCTAGTTCAACATCAACGACTAGAGGCACTTGCATCGTATGAAATCCTACAAATTAAATTTTAAAATTCAATACGCTTACGAAATAACTATTATTATAGATACGACAAAGTATAAACTTTCTTGTAGATGAACTAGTAATTATTTGGCGCTTGTATAAGTTTAATCATAATGTTGCGTTTTTTTAGTGATCCTTTTTGTAGTACTCTTGTTAAGAATCAGTCAGGATGCTCATTATAATACTCATATAATACCATAACAAGCACTGCCGTTCGCATTTTGTGTAAAGATAAATTTTTACTGATTATTATTTATGTTTTACCTTATTTTCCCTTTTACGCAGTGCCAAAATTCTTGATTGATCAGATTAATTATAAATTTCGCCTTTAGATGTGGCCTTGGATATGTACTTATTAAACCTTGTAAACTTTCCGTGATGTTTTTGTAAATTAAATTATTGTATTTCCTCCAAGTTGCAAATGAAGGTTGTTGATTAGCTAATTATGTCACATGTCGTTTATGCATAATGTAAATTATTGTTAAATATTAGTATAAAAAACATTCAAGTACAATTTGGTATCGTGTGATTGCTCTTAATGGTATTTGATATAGATCAAGTGGTGAGAGGCACTAGTTCTTAAAGCCGCCAGTTCTTTTTGCCGCGATTGAATGCGCTCAAAGTATCTTAGAAAGATATAACGTTTTCGTTCATTTATAGTTACAGATCGCGACGGCTTTGGAGCCGTTGACCTAATGTTTACGAACATTTCAGGTAGTTTGGTAATCAGTTGAATTTGTAAAATTGTATTCAGTTTCATTAATAATATTCTAGTAGAATATCCGTAGGTTACGGGCATCTATAACTATCTATTAAGTAACCTTTTTCGATATATATGAAATTATTCAGTTAATTTCATATATTTAAAAAAAAACAAAATAGTATCAAAGGCTTTATAAAAGATTTGACCCAATTCATTAAATGAAATAACGGGCTAATTACCGGATATTACGCGTATTAAAACAAGTTTTATTTAATCCGTGTAACTGCTAGCAAGGTCTTACCGTAGCGTATCGCATACCTGGCTATTTATTATGTATTCCGATGTAATATATCCTTCAACTTGTTAATTCAAATTATCTGTGACGTTATATCTGCCCATTGTCAGTATGTTAATGACGAAACTGAAAAGTAATATAAATTGATCGGAAGCAATTTTTTTGTCATATAATAAAAGAAGCAAATATTTGACGTAAGCAATACTAGCTTTATGAATATCTTTACTATTTACCTATAGAAACTCACGGGCTTCAAAGCCGTAAACGTTCGTTTACGTAAAACATATATAAAAGAAAAACTCACTCATTTTTTCTTAATCTTATTTTTAGGTGGCATTAAAAAAATAATGAACGTGTACTGCTGATTGAAGTTGAGTAAATGATAAATCTTTGTTATAATGAGCATGTCGATATTCCTGACTTAGATAATAATGTACATAATAGAATGTTTAAGTAGTTACTAAAAGAAATTCGATATCTGTGTTCTTTTAAAAATTTGTTCAGTATTTTAGTGCGTTGGGAAAATTACGTCTTAGTGATTTGAGTTTGTATACGTACGTAGTGGACTTGGCAGGCTATTAATGACTTAGACGATCTTCGTTTGTAGGTTTAGTGTCGAGTGTTCGCTGATCCACGGCGATTTCGGCTATATTAATATTACATTTCTAAGTTAAGGTTGTTCACTTCCAAAGTTCACGAATTGAATTGCTGATATCAGAGTGTGAATTAATTCGTAGCTGGCTCTCCGTTTGCATTTTGTTGACGTCCTTACTGTATATAAACTAATATATTTGCGGTTAAATCAATAAATTATCGTTTTAAAAATATATCTGTTTTTTAATCAATGAAACCAATGAACTCCTAAACATATTAAGATTATTGTTCCCCTTCCCTCCGGACATCGGTTAAAAGAAGACGTGTACAGTATTTTTATTTTTCGTTCTATTTAATTAATCATTTAAAAATCAATTATTCACACGCTTGACGGCTTGACGCTGGTTCCTTGGGAACGGGGACGGGCCCTAATGTGGGACGCAACATACATACATACGTTCGTTCACCTTCGAAGTGTTACTCGGATCCTAATCTGAATAGAAGTAGCAATGACGAAACACCAAAAACTTGTTATATCAATCTAAGCAACAAACGAAAGCGGCGTGATTCTTTCACAATGGAATTTGATTCTTTTAAAAATGAAATAAAGGATTTATTTAGCTCGTGGATGAAACAGCAAGATAGTCAACTAAAAAAAATCTCACTCACTCTTACTGAGATTCAACAGTCAAAAATGGACATCGAGGCCTCCATGTCCTTTATCAATTCACAATATGAAGAAATTAAGGGCAGAGTAGATAAGTTAGAATGCGAAAAAAAGAAAGAACAAGAGTATATAGCATTTCTGGAAGAAAGGATTGAGGACCTTCAAAGAAACTCTTCAAAACGTGGTCGGTGAAGCTTCAATTTTATCCAAAGTGAATAGAGGCCTTAGCGTTGGCAATAGTTATTTTGCTTAAAATTTCATTTGAAAACCGTCTTATGACAACTAATCATTTATAATAACTTGATAAATACTTGCTGATATTATAACAATCTCTTATACTTTGAGTTGTCAATATAATACTTATACTTCAAATCTTATTACTGTGTTATAGTTAGTATCACTAAGCTACGTAATGCAGAAACATTTTAAATTTAACTTGATATCTTCATAAGTTTTCAAGGTTTTTCTATTCAAGGTTTACTCTTTGCAATAGTTAAATTTCGTCTGTGCTCGGTCAAAGAAAAGCTAAATCTATGCATAAATTTATGTAATCAATAGTATATAATAGGCTTTCTCGATTAACCTCTTTTTAATAGTTATAAAATTGAAACAATTCTGAACAAATTAATTGTGAAACTAACAAACGATCTGGGTAATTTTCTTAAGCGTAAGTTTATGTCATTGTGTACTTCGCTATTTTTTTATAGTCCTGTTTTATCTACAAGTAACTGTTAATGATAACATTATCATTAAATTATAGAAATCACGTACTCAATATATTTGCACTCATATTAGTTACGTTTACTGCGTCGCATATAGTCGTAATATGAATTTGAAAACCAAATTAAATCACCCGTTTCATTGATGCGACCTCTATTCACTGTCATTAAGGTGACGTAAGTAAAAAAACTGGTTTGTATAAAATATTTATTCAAATAACTTTTTTCATATAAATTTAAAAATACCTTATTTTCCTATATTTCCCAAGCCACTTACACTATATAATGTGTATATCAACAACTCAACTTACATGCAACAACAACAATGTATAAGCAAGTATACCATAGACATATACATATAGACATTTTTATACCAAGACTAACTCTTGGTAATCAAATAATACATAATAATAAGATATTTAATAATATCTCTGTCAGTTTTGGTCAACATTAATAATTCATGTTTAGACACAACGCATTTTTTACAAGAAAGTATTTTTTACATAAGACTGTTTAAGAGAATAAGTTTGCATTTTTGATTATTTTTAATCCAAAATTCTCAAAGGCATGGTTGGTTCCTAGCATAAGAGATACCAGGCTGAACAACAGTAAAACGCAAAAAAATATTGCCTAATTTACAAATTTGAGTCAATTTAATTTAAAAAAAAAATTAAATTGTTTTAATTTAAAATTTGTTATTCGGTCTGGTATTTTGAATCAGTAGTTAAAACAGTTGACACTTACTTTGTAGATTTTGTATTCCATAATATTAAAGGTCAGGAAAGGAAATGGAATGAATGGAATTTTGTTTAATTCGTTCATTCGTTTTTAATTTCAACAATACATTTTAATCCGCATCGTTTAAGAAATACTCAACTCAGAATTTATAATAACTATAAAAAATAAATGAATTGTAGACATTTTATGTAAAACCTATCTTAGGTGATTTGTCAGCTATTGAAGTGCTAGTTTAACAAAATACTTAAACCACATTACAAGTCTAAATAGATTAAATATATAAATAATATATTTTTGTTCGGTTACTCTCGTTTGGGGTATAGGAGTCTTACTTTGCCCCAATTAACCTTAAATATATACCAATTCCAATCTAATATATAAAAATGAATGTTTGTCTGTATGTCCTTTATAGACTCCGAAACGACTGGACCGATTTTGATTTAATTTCCAGACAATCTTTAGAATGACCCAGTGGATGACCGTGTAAAGTTTTGTGGCGATCGATGCATTTTTTTTAGCTGATGAGTCCTGTTTCGAGGGGAATTCGAAACCAGACTGAGCCACAGCAATGCATGACCGGTCAGCTAGTTAGTTAGATCTTAAATGAAAAAATAGGTTTCAGATTCCTCAGTTGGATTTTAGTTTCCGCGATATATCTTTCTCTTACGAAATTTAATTCTATAACGAAATATATGGTAGTGATATAGAATTAAGACTTTATTCATTAGCTTATTTATTAATTTAGCTTTATTTTTCATTAGAATTAAGAATGTACGCACAATATTGCTATGGGGTAAATGCGCGGATAGTGAAAAAATTTTTGTTTTACAAAAAAGAGCTATACGTGGCATTTATAATTTAAGACCGCGTGATTCCCTGCGAGAGAAGTTTAAGGAAACAGGTATTCTTACATTTGCTTCACAGTATATTTTAAGCAATTTAATTTATGTACATAAAAATATAAAGAATTATAAAACGATAGGTGATGTATACAATAGACAAAGCAGGAACCGACATAAGCTTGCGGTTCCTGCTTTGCGTCTTGCAAAAGTGCGTAACTCGTTTGTGGGTTTTGGTATAAGATTCTATAATAAAATTCCGCAATCAATTTCAGCACTGCCATTACAGCAGTTTAAAAACACTGTTAAAAAGAGGCTGATACAGAAGGCCTACTATGCTCTTGATGATTATTTAGAAGATAAGAATGTGTGGATATAGCTCTCTTTGAACCTGTACAAGACAGTAACGACATAATGTAAATAGTATAAAGAATTATATTTTTAAAAGAGCAACCGCCGAGTTTCTTGCTGGCTCTTCTCGGTAGGAACGGCTTTCCGAACCAGCAGTAGAGTTGACGATTCAAAAGCACTTGTTTACAAGTTTATTTGAATAAAGAATATTAAAAAACCAATATAAATTTGACTAATATATGGATAAAACAACTATGAATAATAATGAACGATACAAAACTTTTAAATCGCCATCGGTTTCTTTTAGTAATGTAAAGCACATAACATTAAATCTATTTATTCTATAGCTGTTGAATAGTTTTGGATATATTTATGGCAAATAAGGACTGGAATTTTGTGGGAGTAAATTATGCAAATTTATTTCTTTAGCTTCTTGTTAAGTTCGTTAACATTAAAATTAGTCATCCTATATCCCATTTTAACTAATTATATTAAAGGATAGTTAATATTTAGATCATTAATGTTGCTTTTCTCCTTTGAGCCCTATCAGTATATAATTACATCCATCTTTAATATAATATTATCTAAATTTGTTTTTACTACGTTCTCTACGAATCAATCACAAAAAGACCTAACTCCAAACATCAGCAGAATATTTCTTCATGGATTCCAATTTCTTCAAGAATTGTACCGCCTCTGTTTCAGTACGCCCACCCACCTTTTGGATTGCCTTTATTACTATGTTACGGACGTCGACGGCCATGTTTTTAGCGTCACTAAAAGCAAAAAATACAGAATTAATATACAAAATTTCCTCAATTTTCTACATAGAGAACTTGAATTGTAACTACGTAACTAATTAATATGTATAATTGTCAAATAAAATTTATGATTTAACAAAGATGAGTTACGTTGTTATAAAGGGCTTAATTAATTTTTAAATTGACACGAATTGGCCCGTTGGCGCAGTTGGTAGTGAAGGGACACTAAGGACCAAAATTTTCTACAGATTTTTTGATTCTTTGAGCCTGTGTGTATATTTGTATTTATGGATTTAAAATTATATAAGTATATATTTACCGGTTGTCTGTCACCCATATATAACACACCTATTAAGTTAGGTACTTTGAGGACGGACGACTGTGTATGTAAGTGTCACATATATTTATTTATTCATAGAGCGCTTTATTCCGGAGGAAAATATCATGAGCAATCTTATCCGAATAGAATTCCTAATATATGTGTAACTCATGTATCCGTAAGACTTAGCTCCAATCCTTTTCATCGAGAATAGAGGAAGCTTTTGCCCAAGGGTGGGAATTGTTAAAATGTGTAGTTAAATGATTGTTATAGAGTCGATGAAGCAAGTTCTTATTACATTATTCGTTAAATATATTATAATCTTATAAAATTATCGTCGATTTTCAATTTCCAAGGGTAATTCGTTATAAATTCGACGTCAATACATTTACGTAAGTGTATAAGACCTCGTACGTAAAGGTTAAGTTTACAAAAATATGTGTACATATATACACACACGTATAGCTTTTGGATATAATAAACAATGTTCGTATGTTAAAGTTTCATAACTACCGTTATTTTAGATATTTTACACAACGTTATTTTCATGTACGAGCAAGTTTTATTTATTCAACGGACTTCCTAACATAAACAATTACAGCGAAGGATGGATTGGTTACTAAGGCGTTCTAATGCTTCACGATAATTTTCATGTTTTTAGATTGATATTTTTTGTATCCAATATAAATTATCTTGTAATTATGTTTAATAATTTCATTTCCGGCATTTAGATAAATAATGTTAAATTTATTCTTAACGATTACGTTCATTATATGACTAAAATGATGCATGACGTTTTTTTTAAACTTTTGATATGTGAGCCCGAATAGTTTTAGGCGTCACTAGATACGACCGAAGAACGTCTACTCAGCTTCGAGGATATCGTTCTACGGATCCTGTGAGGCCACCATAGAGTTATTATACTTAGGGTAGAGAAGGCCGCCTACACCGCACCATAACACAAAAGAGAGATGAGAGTTACCTATCTCTCTTTTTTATGTGTGATTAGACAAAGATAAAGTATACAATTTCTATTTTCCCTCATTTTTTGTGTCATTATCACTTACAGGCGTGCCTATGGTTCCCTTCAAAGCGACGTGAAGACTGTTAATGGCTGCTATTATGTATTTATCAAAAGTTTTGTAAATAAATTTTTGCAAAAAGTACACCAAAGCTTTGCGATGAAAACGTTTCGGCGCGATATCTAAGAGAAGTGGGTTAAATTCTCAGCATGTCGTGTTATTAAACCTATATGTAATATTAATCATAACGCCGTATGGTATCCTGAACAGAATAGTACCACCCTCATTTCTTACTGAGGTGTCGTAAAAGGCGACTAAGGTAAGTCGACCCGCCGTGTGATATCCGGCTGAGTAGGATTGACCAACCTCGTTTCTTACCGATGTGTCGTAAAAGGCGACTAAGGTAAGTTGAAGGCGGCCGGTCAAATCATGTGACAGCTTGTTTATAACATGTCGTGCCGACCCCACTTAGAGTGGGATAAGGGCAGGAGGATGATGATGTGATATTAATCATAAGGGCAAACTATTTTTATATAATATATTCTTATAAAAATTTTATATTTATATAATATAAAAAATAATCACAATTCATCACACGTTAGTGTTTACGGATCGAGAGGTTATTTTATTGTCACCGTGATTCAGTAGTTTTCAAGTATAATAAGAAAACATGACAGACATTATTTGACGAGGCCATACAACGACAATATACATAGAACCAGTAATAGTAATATCGTACAGTACCTTAAAATAGCTTAATTACATACATCCATATTAAACTGTGTGTTTTATTCAAGCAGCATACTAAGTTTATATGGAAAATATCTGTGCAGAAAACATACTGCAGTATTTTTTGTTGTTCAACCAAAATAATTTATTTACAGCATAATTGACTCGCCTGTTGGCGAGTGGCAGTGACCTTGTCTTAAGCTCCGTGAGCCGCGGGTTTGATTTCCGTCGAAGACCAACAATTAGAAAAAATCTAACAGTTTTTTAAGTGTAGATGTATTTATTTAAAATTATATATGTCTGCATGTCACACACAAGTATTAAGTTACTTACCTTGGGGACGGTCGACCGAGTGGGTAAATGTCCCATATATTTAATTTATAGATTTAGGCGTTACTTTGCGGAGGTCCATAATACAAAAGTAATGAGAATATTATTTTGCTATAATCCGCGATAAAAATCGCGGAATTTTTAAATAATTTGGATTTTTTTCGGAATTGAAATTTTTTAAATTTTTTATCGCGGATTATAGCAAAATAATATTCTCATTACTTTTGTTTCCCGTATATTTGTTATTTAAATTTATTAATAATTTATAGCACGCACAAACAATAGTTTGCTTATCTTAAATTCCGCAGCTTTATTGACCTTACAGAGCACCTTGTCGTTAAATTGCATATTTAAATTTAATATTTCAGGTTCATATGCTTCACGGTCGGCATAAATTGCTAACGCATATTATTTTACAACATTATTGCAACAGAGTCAATTAAAGTAAAAATAGTTCCAAAATCGTTATTTTAGGTTCCTCCGTACGACTTTTATTTTAGGAGTATTAACGATTGCAGATAATTTTTTCGCTTTCTAGGCAATATGCATAACTTATTCTCTAAGTAAATTGCAGTACAAGATATCATTGATCTTTTGACTTAATGAGATTGTTATAAGTGTTGGTTTTTTTTTATTTACTCTGAAACGAAATGTAGCAGCCACGCAATAAAAAAACGGTCTGATTAAGTTTGATTTAAAAGTAATTGGCGTACATCGTGATTCAATAGTGATTCTATTATCTCTTAAGAATAATTTTCAAGGTTCAATGACGCTCCAAACCAATTGGAACTTATAAGCTGATGCCTTGTAAACATTATAAACAAATAGAGAAGTAATCTTATCTTAGTATTACAAAAACGGCAAAATTGAAAGCTTTCGTTGCATACGGTAAGTAAACGGTGAAAGTTATTCAAAAATCATGTACTACAAAATTGTTCCCCTCTAAAAGTTCTAAATAAAAGTCCGCGACAGCATATGTCTAGCTAAGATTAACCATTTTTATGGTTATCAAAATAGTATATTAAGTTACCGGTTTTAATCTTTTCACGCGTATCCGTATAAAGAAAGTCGTTATTTGTATTAAGTATTTAATATATACTAAGCCGAAACAATATTTCATTCATTCATAAGTTTTCAAATAAGATTTGTCAAAATTATTAGTTTTTAGTAACTCCGAATTAGCCAATTAAAGTCTCGGAATGTTGGAATCTCCGAAGATATTAATAGACACTTTATAAGAACATAGTATGTTCGACAATATAATGTGGGTTTAAAATAAGCTGAATCGTGTGTCTAAAATGATGAAGTTCAACATTTCTCGGTAATCGTGAGGAACAGCAATGTTTATTAGTTGAAATTGCGTTGATTATATGGGGCCTTTATGAGGTTACAGACATGTATACGAAACTTGGTCTGTTTTTGTGTATATGGTGCAGAATAAAAACTCTTCAAGGTTATATGTGAAATGATTTTTATCCTGAATATTATTACATATACCATGTTTATTAAACTATTATTAAATCGAGTAAAGAACCACATATATTTTTATATAAATCAATATTGTCTATATAAAAAATCTTTGTAGTATGGACACAGAATACCTACCTACAGACAATACAGTATTCTGTATTGACGGCCACAATTACACGTTATTTTTAAATGAAATAATAAATTTCAAGGTAGTGACTACGATGTAGCTCTTAAATGTTGAATAATGGCGCATATTTAGAAATACATGGTTTAAATTATTGTCGCCAAATTTGATCACAATTCGTTTCGCAACACCTTGAAGTTATATGTTACAACGTTTTAATGAAATAATTAAAAAAAATTATAGTTACAGTTTTTTTTCTATTTATATTACTACTAGCAATTGCTAGTGGCTTCGCTCGGGTGGAAAGATTAAAACCGTAATATAGTATTTTGACAACCATAAAAATGGTTAAAGTGGGTTAACCTTAAAAGCTAGACATATGCTATCGCGGACTTTTATTGAGAACTTATAGAGGGGAACAATTTTGTGATATATTATTTTTGAATAACTTTTAACGCTTACTTAGCGCACGCAAGGAAAGCTTTAAATTTTGTCGTTTTCGTAAGATGTTTTATTACTACTCCTCTCCTATTCATCTTAGCGTGATGTTGTATATATAGCATATAGCCTTTTCGATAAATGGACTATCTAACACTGAGATCACAGTTCCTGAGATTAGCGTGTTCAAACAATAAAAACAAACAAACTCTCCTGATTTATATATTAGTATACATTACAGATAATTAAAGGTAGAAGTAATCATGTTAACATTGAGTATTCGAAACGACATAATTGGTTAGGATGCATGAATACATCAACAGATTGCTCTCTGATACGGTGATGTCTTACAAGAGGTACGATCCACGACAATTGCAAGTAATAGCCTCGCTATGTTCTATTCAGGCCGGTGATTTATTTATAGTTTATAGCATCCAATAAACCTAACATAGTGTTAGCGGACCGGTTGACGCGTCACTCAGTCATTATTGACGTCACCGCTCCACGTGACGATAACGTCGTAAGAACAGAAAAAGAAAAATTACATTCTATTCTCAAATAATTACACATTATTTTAATAATAATTTTGTATAAGAGTGATCACGGAGTTTCTTGCTGGTTCTTCTCGGTAAGAGAACCTTTCCGAACCATTCGAATTTAAACGTTTTTATAAAAGCAAACTTAACTTAAATAATGAATAATTTGAATTAATAATTAATAATTTGTATTAAGGCCTTGCGTGTCTGATGGCACTGAGATTAAGAAATAAGACTACAATTTTATGTTATTCTTTTAGTTAAGTAAAAAAATATGCAATAATAATTAACACTTGATTGTTATAAATTAATAACGAAATTAATATATAAAAAAAACATTAAGAAACATATAATAAATGATTATATTAACTGTTCATCGTTCATGGTGTAGTCGATTTCTTGTGTACATATATTTTACCTTACACAAAATGAAAAGCGTCAATTGATTTAGAAACGCTTAGTAACTAGAAATTGTAAAAAAAATGACAAAATAAATAAGACCAAGAATTTACACTTACCCGCATATATAGAAATGTCCGCTTCTCTTTCCAATAATGTCCCAAATCTGCTCCAAGTTTTCCTCTAACAAATGAGTCACATATATTTTATGAGGCTGGTCACGTGAGAACGCTACTTTCAAAGAAACATCGCCATTTTTCTCAAACTCTTCCAGTTCCTAGAACAAAGTCATATAAAGTCCTTAATCCCTTTTCTACACAATTACGTATAAAACAAGCAAATGTCCAATGTATTTGTAAAAAAAATAATAGCAAAGCTTTATTAAAATATAATAACAATGTCAACGCGCTACCTAGTAAAACATAATACTAGTGTTATCCCATATCGTCTACGATTTATTCCATAGCATATTCGCGCATGAACTAGGGCTGCTTAGGGATACTAAATGCGGCATAGTTTGGCAACAATATTGAATGTTGCGTTTGTACAAAATATAATAAGAATATATTATAAAAAAATTACTACCTCTTGGTATATATAATCTTGGTCGCGATGTCTACAGCCAAAGTATAACACAGTATCGCCCACAGGTCTACCCTGAGTGCGAGCGTGCGCCCGTTCTTGTAGAAAACCACGGAATGGTGCCAAACCCGTTCCAGGACCCACCATTAGTATTGGCGTCTGAGTCAACATTGGTAATCTGCACAACAATTTCTTCTTTAAATATCTATTATTTCACACGTCTTTGGAAGAAGGGGTATGTTTTACATAAAGAAAACAAAAGAAAATTTGATGTACATCGTGAGGATACATTTAGCTTGTCATTCCTGTGTTGCGGGTCAGCATAGTTGAAAATCATTTGATGATCTAGGTACCTTTACAATAAAATATTATGGCATATCAGCCTACAGGAAGGTTTAAATTAAGTGTAAAAAATATTCTTATGCGTAAAGTGTATTACACAATTGAAAATTTTTCAGGTTCATACAGCACTGTTTAATAATTTAAATTGAAAATCATTAACTGATTAACCGCTAAGTTTCTTACTGGTTTTTCTCGGTAAGAAAAACATTCCGAACCAGTAGAAGCTCCATTAAATGTAATCGATCCTTGACGATCCAAAAGTGCTTGCGAAAGCTTACTTCAATAAAGATTTGATTAGATTTGATACACAGACACACCCTCCGTCTTTTTAGTCATATTTTTGTATGCAATTTTTGAATATTATGAGTTGTTTTTTATACATGTGGGGATGACATACGGAGCACAGATTAAAATCTAGCAATGCAACGCAAAATGAAAGTTCGTGTATGAGTTGAGTTTGAGTTGTATAAACTTAAGACTAAAATAAATTTTCGTTGTATGTAACCTAAGGATTGAAACCTTTCGTAACAATAAACCAGCATTTAATAAATTGCATTTTTTCTTTTAAATTAAATGATCTATCTTTTATATATATTTCTATGTATACGCAACAAATAATTTGATGTCCGGAATGTTTAACCTTAATAAGTGTAATTAACTCTATTGTTATATAACAATCTTATCATGTGAAACGTAATATACCTATCATGTATAAAATACCGTCTCAAAAGATAATGAGAACACTTTGCTATCAAATACATATTTTTATTTGCTTACATAATTATATACATTTATTGAACGACTACCTTTCAAGAAATTCGAAAAATTGAGAAATTAAGTTCAACGAGATTACAGGAATATTTTTAAATTGATTAAAATGACGTTAAATTTCTAAGATTGGGTGTTGTTAGTAAGTGGAAATGTACTGAGTGTGTAAGAATTGATTTAATCTAACTATTAGATGCTTTGATAATAGGTCCTTGAATTAGATTGATATTTATTTTGCTTATCATGAAAAAAGTGATTCAGGTGCCATTATAAATATAAAGTTCTAAAGACGTTTTTATCGTTATATGCATTTGTTCACCAAGTGGGTAATTATCATATATAAGTAGTAGTTTGTGGCAATTTACTCTACCTATACATGAATCACGACAAAGTAAATATTTTGTTTCCTGGTTCATCTTCTCATGGGCTAACAGTTTTCAAAACAGGTTTTTATAACGTTAAAGTAAACTAGACGTATTATACAAACGACGCTTACGGAGTTGTCTACAAAAATCGAGCATGCGTGCATTTTCAAATTCAGAGTAGGCCTTTAGATTTAATATGATTACAGTAATTGATGGAAATTTGAACCTTAAATAAACTAAAGTAAACTCTTAATTCAAAAAAAAGGATAAAATATTAGATTTTACTTCTTTTATTTTTGTCTCGCAATTGTTTAACGATCCGCATTCTGTTTATTATAATCTGTATTTTAATATTGCAGTTTTTAATTAAGTATATATGTGCTTTTTTATTTTTATTAATATAAAATTTCGTGGAACTACGTGGATTTGAGTAATATCTCTGTGAGATAGTATCCATATCCACACGCTATAAATGCGACATAACTCGACTTATCAACATATCCACGCCTGGTACGGATTTAATAGAAATTAAATTTTTCATCCGTTACACTTTACAATTCAACCATTACTTATAATCACATTTTAAAAGATAAAAATTGTTTATTATAAAAAACAACCTTCGAAGATAAATACTGTATTACAAAAACTTATATTTGTATATTATAGCGGACTTTTATGAAGGTCGTTTAAAAAAGTATGTGTTTTATATATAGTTGACATAATTCAATTAAGTGCTTTATACCCTTTTTTTATGTCATGCCTTTGATTTACTGCAATGAACTAAAATTAAAAATAAAATTGACAAATAATATGTAAAAAAAAATCCTTTACATTTTTAAATGATTAAACCATGTTTTATAGCATCATTCTCCTGCCCTTATCCCACTATAAGTGGGGTAGGCACAACATGTTATGAACATATTGTCACATGTTTGGCTACGTAATTCACGACCGGCTGCTTGCCATGACATCAACTTACCTTAGTATAATTTTATGACACTCGGTAAAAAAGAGGGTGATCTATTCTACTCAACCGGATACCACACGGTGGATCAACTTACCTTAGTCGCCTTTGTTTTATAGCTAGATTAGAAAAACCACTACTAGACTACTATGTAGAATATAGATATAGTTCGAATTTATCGCTTACGCCTTACCATCACCACTTATTATTTTTCTATAACTTCACAAGTATTCATTTAAACTATATGGTGCAAGGAATGATAATATTTAGCATGAAATATTGAAGAACTTAAGGTGAATTAAAAGGATGAATATTCGATTTAAATTCTATTTCAAGGATTTATATTATAAATCCGTCTAAATAGCTTTTCAATTACTGCTTTAATCAAAACCATTGAATTTGAAAATGAACAAATGGATTAAAAATTTAATTGCTAAGGAATATGCCTATAAAATGTTTTAGTTTGCTTCCACATTCGATCTAATATTGAAATACGAGTTTTTGCTGGTATTGCTGCTAAAAAGAATGTGTATTTTAATATTTACACCTACTTTTAGTCCAAAACGCGTGTTTTTTGTGTTATGCCACTATTGCAGCCCATGAGCGATATCTATACTAATATATAAAGCTGAAGAATTTGTTTGATTGACTAGTGGAACGATTTGAAAAATTCTTTGAGTGTAAGATATTCCATTTATCGAGGAAGGCTATATGCTATGTAACATTACGCTAAGATAATAGGAGAGGAGCACGGGAGCGAAGCCGCTGGCAATTTCTAGTATATTATATGGCACCAATGATTTTAATTAAGCTCTTTAAATTAGGAATAATTCCACCATACATTGTTTGTTATTAATTCCAATATTTCCATTAATTCATACAACCCTTAAATCCTTAACAAATTACACACTAAAACCTTTACTGGAAACTGCTCGCAAATAAGTCCCAGTTTTTTACTTTATCAAGAACAGACAGACATACGGCTGGAACTTTGTTTTATGTTATCTAAGGATTGTTTTATATTCACAATGCCTTAAGTGTTCTATATAAATGACTATAGGTTGGCAAAGAGATACGCTCCTATATCGCGCAATAATAATTATAAATTAGAATGCGTATCACGGAAATGCACTTCTTGACGTTGATAACACGTTAGTTTTGTTTGTCACACAACCTAGATTCAATATTTTATGTTACCTACCATTTTAAACTGGTTTTTCATAAAAGAACCGCATTGATAAATGCATATAGTGCGTGTATAAGTGTTAAGAAGCATTACTACTTTACATGTCTAGTTTGCATGTCTAGTTTGCTTATTATAGAGTTATTATTAGGAACAGTCTATTTTTAATTGATTTCATTAAAAGATTGAGGAATTTGTATGATTTTTATAGAGTCCGAAGTTCATATGGTGGCGGAATATTCCAGTAACAATATTCGGCGCGGTAAAATTCTATCTATGGTTTTATACAAAATAAATAACTTAGTCATTTGTTATTTATTTTAATTAATGATACTCTTTTAAAGCATTAGGCAAAATAAATTCTAAAGTTCGAACTGATAAATAACGCTATTTGTGTATTGTATAAGATAACTAACAAAATGGCAAACAGAGATCTAACACCCGTGTACACTTAATTAGTCATAGCGGATTCAATACACTTGTTACGTAACAATATTTAAATGGAAGCAATGTATAAAACATGTATACCTTGACATATATAAAGATTTTTTTATCAATGAAATTTTTTTGCCGATAATATTCTGACTATAGACGAATAACCATCTATACGTCTTCGTACACTACGAACATTATAATACGGTTAAAAATAAAATTATTCATTTCCAAATATTTGTTATTTTCACATTTGTTTATAAACTATAACACTTATAATATAATAATCTTAATATATAAAAATTAATGTCTGTATGTCCTTTTTAGACTCCGAAACCGCTGACGGTTTTAATGAAATTTTTAAACAATCTTTAGAATGACCCAGCGGATGATCCTGCAAAGTTTGGTGGCGAACGGAGTATTTTTTTAACAGTCAATGACTGTTTTTTACATTTTATTTAAATTAAGGCTATGCGATGCGGGCTGACTATGCTGGTTAGAAATAAGATTGTGACATGACTCCGTAAAGAAAAATTTATTATATTTTATAGTTGTCTATATATAGATACTTTTCAGCAATGTGCCCTACGTGAGGTCAATAAAATCAATTGTAACGCCATCATCAAGCTATATATATCATTCTGTTATTGTTTTATCCTTGACGATACCTTGACGATCTTAAATTGATAGACATTAAGAACGTTTTTTCTTAAACCATGATTATACTGCAATTAATTAAATATATTTGGAGCACCGTTAGAACTCGTAAAGTAAAGTAAACGGCCTATTACTGTCCCACTGTTGGGTATATGCCTCTCTTTCTCTAGCTTGGACCTAACACCTACTACGCTGCTCCACTGCGAAATGGTAGGTTACACATATACCATACACTAGATATATGCAGGTTTCCTCGCGATGTTTTATTTCACCGAAAAGCGTGTCATAAATTACAATTATCAATTAGGTACATAAGTTTTAATAGATAATTCACTGGTACCAGCCGTGATTTCGCAGGTACGTGATTTCCTCGAAAGAGTCGCACGGTGTCACCGCTGGGCTATCACAGCTACTTTTTTACTTTAGAATTCCTAAAGGGGAATGGTCGAACTAAGCAAATTCAGTATTTGCTTCCATTTAAAAGCGTTACTATTATGTCCAAATCGAGATTATACTCAAAACTTAGATCCAGATGGTTTGTGTTGGTAAAATATTTTATTTTAGCAGAAAAATACTTCACTCAAAATTATTTTTTGTAGTGGATAAACATAGCTATTAATTAGTAGACTTAAAATATATTTAGTAGTAATTTACCAGTTCTAGCGAACATTTGGCCGGCCGATATTAGGTATAGCAGCTAGTTAGACATAAGTCTAGATTAATTGTAATATTACTTTACTAGCTGGGTCCGCAGCTTCGCCCGCAAGGAAATCTGTGTCACAAATATTCCCGCTAAAATCCCGACCCTGAGGGAGTCCTAATAATAAACTTAATGCTTTCTCAAGAATAGAAATATATTTTAATGAAATCCTTAAATCCGTTCAAAACATTTTGAAAAAATCGATCACATACTCGTACAGATAGATAGCTTTTGGTAACTTTTGAAAACAATAATTATAAAGTATTGTAATGTAAAGAGTGAATTAATTTAAAATTAAATCACTCTTTACATTAGTCAAGAGCAATCACCAAAAATTATTTTGGTGATCATCACTACATATTATAAAACAAAGTCCATATTTCCGTATGTACGCATAAAACTTTAAAACTACGCAACCGATTTTGATGCGGTTTTTTTTCATAGATAGAGTGATTACAGAGGAAGGTTTGTACGTATAATAACATTCAATACGAAGTACGATCAATCAATCGATCAACCAATCGACCAACCAATCGACCAACCCATCGACCTACCCGTCGACCAACCCGTCGACCAACCCGTCGACCAACCCGTCGACCAGCCCGTCGACCAGCCCGTCGACCAGCCCGTCGACCAGCCCGTCGACCAACCGGTCGACCAACCCGTCGACCAACCCGTCGACCAACCCGTCGACCAACCCATCGACCAACCGGTCGACGAACCCATCGACCAACCCGTCGACCAACCCATCGACCTACCCGTCGACCAACCCGTCGACCAACCCGTCGACCATCCCGTCGACGGTTGGCCGACGGGTTGGTCGACTGGTTGGTCGACGGGTTGGTCGACGGGTTGGCCGACGGGTTGGCCGACGGGTTGGTCTGGTCGGGTCTGGTCTGGCCTGGCCTGGTCTGGTCTGGGTTGGTCGACGGGTTGGTCGACGCGACGGGTTGGTCGACTGGTTGGTCGACGGGTTGGTCGACTGGTTGGTCGATGGCTTGGTCGACGGGATGGTCAACGGGTTTGTCGACGGGTTGGTCGACGGGTTGGTCGACGGGTAGGTCGACGGGCTTGTCGACGGGCTGGTCGACCGGTTGGTCGACGGGCTGGTCGACGGGCTGGTCGACGGGCTGGTCGACGGGTTGGTCGACGGGTTGGTCGACTGGTTGGTCGACGGGTTGGTCGACTGGTTGGCCGACGGGTTGGCCGACGGGTTGGCCGACGGGTTGGTCGACGGGTTGGTCGACTGGTTGGTCGACGGCTTGGTCGACGGGCTGGTCGACGGGCTGGTCGACCGGTTGGTCGACGGGCTGGTCGACGGGCTGGTCGACGGGCTGGTCGACGGGTTGGTCGACGGGTTGGTCGACGGGTTGGTCGACTGGTTGGTCGACGGGTTGGTCGACTGGTTGGCCGACGGGTTGGCCGACGGGTTGGCCGACGGGTTGGCCGACGGGTTGGCCGACGGGTTGGTCGACGGGTTGGTCGACGGGTTGGTCGACGGGTTGGTCGACTGGTTGGTCGACGGGTTGGCCGACGGGTTGGCCGACGGGCTGGTCTGGTCTGGTCTGGTCTGGTCTGGTCTGGCCTGGCCTGGCCTGGCCTGGTCTGGTCTGGTCTGGTCTGGGTTGGTCGACGGGTTGGTCGACGCGACGGGTTGGTCGACTGGTTGGTCGACGGGTTGGTCGACTGGTTGGCCGACGGGTTGGCCGACGGGTTGGTCGACGGGTTGGTCGACTGGTTGGTCGACGGGTTGGTCGACTGGTTGGCCGACGGGTTGGCCGACGGGTTGGTCGACTGGTTGGTCGACGGGTTGGCCGACGGGTTGGTCTGGTCTGGTCTGGTCTGGTCTGGTCTGGCCTGGTCTGGTCTGGTCTGGGTTGGTCGACTGGTTGGCCGACGGGTTGGCCGCCGGGTTGGCCGACGGGTTGGCCGACCGGTTGGTCGACGGGTTGGTCGACCGGTTGGTCGCCGGGTTGGTCGCCGGGTTGGCCGACGGGTTGGTCGACGGGTTGGCCGACGGGTTGGTCGACGGGTTGGCCGACGGGTTGGCCGACGGGTTGGCCGACGGGTTGGTCGACGGGTTGGCCGACGGGTTGGTCGACGGGTTGGTCGACTGGTTGGTCGACGGGTTGGCCGACGGGTTGGCCGACGGGTTGGTCGACGGGTTGGCCGACGGGTTGGTCGCCGGGTTGGCCGACGGGTTGGCCGACGGGTTGGCCGACGGGTTGGCCGACGGGTTGGCCGACGGCTTGGTCGACGGGTTCGTCGACGGGTTGGTCGATGGCTTGGTCGACGGGTTTGTCGACGGGTTTGTCGACGGGTTGGTCGACGGGTTGGTCGACGGGTAGGTCGACGGGCTGGTCGACGGGTTGGTCGACTGGTTGGCCGACGGGTTGGTCGACTGGTTGGTCGACGGGTTGGTCGACTGGTTGGTCGACGGGTTGGCCGACCGGTTGGTCGACGGGTTGGTCGACGGGTTGGTCGACGGGTTGGTCGACGGGTTGGTCGCCGGGTTGGCCGACGGGTTGGTCGCCGGGTTGGCCGACGGGTTGGTCGACGGGTTGGCCGACGGGTTGGCCGACGGGTTGGCCGACGGGTTGGTCGACGGGTTGGCCGACGGGTTGGTCGACGGGTTGGTCGACTGGTTGGTCGACGGGTTGGCCGACGGGTTGGCCGACGGGTTGGCCGACGGGTTGGTCGCCGGGTTGGCCGACGGGTTGGCCGACGGCTTGGTCGACGGGTTCGTCGACGGGTTGGTCGATGGCTTGGTCGACGGGATGGTCGACGGGTTGGTCGACGGGTTTGTCGACGGGTTTGTCGACGGGTTGGTCGACGGGTTGGTCGACGGGTTGGTCGACGGGTAGGTCGACGGGCTGGTCGACGGGCTGGTCGACGGGTTGGTCGACGGGTTGGTCGACTGGTTGGCCGACGGGTTGGCCGACGGGTTGGTCGACGGGTTGGTCGACTGGTTGGTCGACGGGTTGGTCGACGGGTTGGTCGACGGGTTGGCCGACGGGCTGGTCGACGGGTTGGCCGACGGGCTGGTCGACGGGTTGGTCGACGGGTTGGTCGACTGGTTGGTCGACGGGTTGGTCGACTGGTTGGTCGACGGGTTGGCCGACGGGTTGGCCGACGGGTTGGTCGACGGGTTGGTCGACGGGTTGATCGACGGGTTGGTCGATGGGTTGGTCGATTGATTGGTCGATTGGTTGGTCGATTGGTTGATCGATTGATTGATCGTACTTCGTATTGAATGTTATTATACGTACAAACCTTCCTCTGGAATCACTCTATCTATGAAAAAAAACCGCATCAAAATCGGTTGCGTAGTTTTAAAGTTTTATGCGTACATACGGAAATATGGTCTTTGTTTTATAATATGTAGTGATGATGCTGAGTTGGACTGGATGGCGAATTGTTAAAGAATCAGTTTACAATGCAATGATTTTAAAATAACGAGAATTATACATAAATATGTCATTATTCTCTTATCCTACTGTATGTGGGGTCCGCTCATTATGTCATACTGCCTCATATGAATTATACGTATGTATTATAAAAAAATTCTATAAGTTTTCCAGTGACTAGACACGCTGACTTAACGTATTTCAATATTAAATCAACGTTGCGCGTATTTGTGAGAAGAATAAATTGTGACAAGTCTTTAGCATTTACGCCGTGTGGTATCCGGCTGAATAGAATAGTACCTCCCTCATTTCTTACCGAGGTGTCGTAAAAGGCGACTAAGGTAAGTCGACCCGCCGTGTGGTATCCGGCTGAGTAGAATAGACCACCCTCATTTCTTACCGAGGTGTCGTAAAAGGCGACTAAGGTAAGTTGACACACCGTGTGGTATCAGGTTGAGTAAAATAGACCACCCTCTTTCTTACCGAGGAGTCGTAAAATACGACTAAGGTATGTTGACGTCAGGCAGGCGGCCGGTCGTAAAATACGTAGCCAAATCATATGACAACATGTTTGTAACATGTTGTGCCGGCCCCACTTAGAGTGGGATAAGGGCAGGAGGATGATGAAGTCGTTAGCATTTGTTCAGAGATGGATCATTTTATGGTCCTATTTTTTAGAAATAATGCAAAACTCAAAATGAAGTCGTAGTAGTAAAAAAATCTTATTATATACGAGAATGAAATAATATTTTTTGATGATTATACGGAGTCAACTCCCAAACTCTGTATTTTAGTTTGAGTAATGACGTCAACAATTACCATTATTTAAGCCGTGTCGTATCCGGCTGCGTCGAATACACCACCCTATATCTCACCGAGGTGTTGTAAAATACGAATAAGGTAAGTTGACGTTAGGCAGGCGGCCGGTCGTAAAGTACTAAGCCAAATCATGTGACAACAAATTTATAAAACGTTTACAATTACTGTTATTTATCCATTAATTCGATACTATATGTGTAATTTCCGAAAAAAACGGTTCAATGATTTATATAAAAAACTTTTTAATTCGTTAATATCATCATCACTACATATTATAAAACAAAGTCCATATTTCCGTATGTACGCATAAAACTTTGAAACTACGCAACCGATTTTGATGCGGGTTTTTTTCATAGATAGAGTGATTCCAGAGGAAGGTTTGTACGTATAATAACATTCAATACGAAGTAGAGAAATAATGTAATTATTGAGGTTTCTGTAAATAATTACATTTTTTTCCGCTTACAGTGCAAACGCAGGCTAAACCCTACGAGATTTATCAAAATGATGTACTAAGTATTTGTACACCTTAAAAAGGTCTACGGAAAAGTCCGCGATGGTATATATCTATCTCTTATGGATAACCCACAATAGCAGTTTTTTTTATTTACTTTTTACGAAAAATGATGCCTTATGTTCAAAGCAATTTTTATACAATACAGCATTAATCCTTATCCAATTGAGTACCTTAAATAAATTGTTGATTTAATATAGATCAATATTGCCGTTTACAGCATGTAATTTAAGTGAACATTTTCGGAGATATTGCAGATTTAAAATCCCGCGAGGAGGCCGCGCTTAGACCTATAAGCACTTCGAATTTAGCAGCAACCGGAGGCGCAACTATTTGTCCTTCTTTCAAGTTTATATTGTTTAATGATAAGAAAGCTATGAATGTTGTATGTAAAGACTTTGTCTAATCAATTGTAAAAATAAATAATATCACTACATAGTATTAAACAAAGTCGCATTCTCTGTCTGTCCCTATGTCCGTATATCCCTATGTATGCTTCAATCTTTAAAACTATGCAACAGATTTTGATGCGGTTTTTTTTTAATAGATAGAGTGATTTTAGAGGAAGGTTTACATGTCTAATAACATTCAATATGGATTAGAGAAATACTGTAATTTTTGAGGTTTCTAATGTGATGTCGTAAATAATTACATTTTTTTCCGCTTGCATTGCAAACGCAGGCTAAACCCTACGAGATTTATCAAAATGATGTACTAAGTATTTGTACACCATGAAAAGGTCTACAGAAAAGTCCGCGATAGTATATGTATATCTCTTATGGATAACCCACAATAGCAGTTTTTGTCATTTACTTTTTACGAAAAATGATGCCTTATGTTCAAAGCAATTTTTATACAATACAGCATTAATCCTTATCCAATTAAGAACCTTAAATATATTGTTTATTTAATATTGATCAATATGACCCTTTACAGCATGTCATTTAAATAAACAGTTTCGAAGATTCGATTACAGATTTAAAATGCAGGGGCCGCGCCGCGAGCCTATAAATAGCGCGTCGGAGGTCGCGGTTCGCCTCTCGGCGATGCTTCCGCGCTCGCCCGTCTTATCGGTGACGCTGTCAAAGCCAGTAGGGCTAACAGCATTAGTCAAATTCGAAAAAAAAAACGTGGTTCGCCCTTTAACCATTTGAATTTAGCAGCGATCGGACGCATTTATGATCGGAGCTCTCTAGCGAGGAAAATAACAATCACTACATATTATAAAACAAAGTCCATATTTCCCTATGTATGCATAAAACTTTAAAATTATGCAACAGATTTTGATGCGGTTTTTTTTAATAGATAGAGTGATTCCAGAGGAAGGTTTGTACGTATAATAACATTCAATACGGAGTAGAGAAATACTGTAATTTTTGAGGTTTCTGTAAATAATTAAACTGTAAACCCTACGAGATTTATCAAAATAATGTACTAAGTATTGGTACATCTTGAAAAGGTCTACAGAAAAGTCCGCGATGGTATATGTCTAATTTTTATGGATAACCCACTAAAGCATTTTTTGTCGTTCACTTTTTACGAAAAATAATGCCTTATTTTTGAAGCGATTCTTATACAATACAGCATTAATCCTTATCCAATTGAGTACCTTAAATAAATCGTTGATTTAATATAGATCAATATAGCCGTTTACAGCATGTAATTTAAGTGAACATTTTCGGAGATATTACAGATTTAAAATGCCGTGAGGAGGCCGCGCTTCGCCCTATAACACTTCGACTTTAGCAGCGATGTCGCTCTTTCAAGAGTTTGTTTAAAGACATTCTGTAATTAATTGTAAAAATAAAATACAAAGGTAAAATATAAAAGTAAATAAGTAATAATGTACTATATGAATTTAGATATTCCAAAGATAGCAGGAAATCTTCTTGGTATAGGGAAAGGAAATTGTTTTTCACCAAATTTAACGCTACGGCCACGGGCAGTAATAAATAAATCAAAACAACTGGATCGATTTTAATCATTTTTTTTACACTGACTGACATGGGATATATATTTTATACCCGTGCGAAGCAGGGGCAGGCCGCTAGTTTAGTATACTTTTGAAAACAAATAGTATTTTTAATTTATTTTATTTTTTACTATAATAACTGGTTGTCAGCTAGCTATATAAAAGCCTGTCTGTTACACATTTATAAGTTTAGGAGTTTTCACTCACCTGAACTGAGACTTCCTAATGTAAACAGGCACTCTTGGAAAAGGTTTTTCTGGCTCTGGTTTATTTTCTGCAAGCCAAGTGGTTGTCACTCCTTTATTTACGCGACCAGTTGGAGTTTCGTATTTAACTACGACGGCTGTCACGTGAACCGTGTCAGGGTATAACTAAAACAAAACAGGAGTAGATGAAATAAACATCCTCCTCACTCTCCTGTTCTTATCCCACTCTAAGTGGGGTCGACACAATATGTTATAACATGATTTGGCTACGTATTTTACGACCGGCCGCCTGTCTGACGGCAACTTAGGTAAGTCGTAGAATTAAACATTAATTAAAAAACGGCATTTTTTAAGTAAGTTTGAAAGGAATAAAACCTTAAGAAAGATTTCTTACGAGGACATTGCTTATATGAAAGTAGATCAAGAATAAAGATCTTTTCAAGTTATCCATAAAAGGAAACCTAATTCCCCTAAAACAAACCGGTATAGCTTTTTCCCTAATATAAAAACCAAAGTGATTATCGATATATTCATTATTTAAAATAAAAACATTAGAATTATTTTGCTAAATAACGCGTTTGTGGATTATAGCAAAATCATACTATCATAATTTTTTGCCATGGAATTCCGCAAGGTTACGCCTACTTCTATAAATAACGTATTAAAGGGGGTCTAACCGTATAGTAGCTTATCTCTTTAGGGAAATTAAATAAGAAAGTAGTTTAGTTTTAATAAAATACAATAAAAAGATCGAAAGTAATATTCTTTAGTATTTTACCTTAGGACTTGATGAAATTGAATAGTATCTTGGTTGTAAACGAGGTAACAGTTCACACAAATGGTCCAATGGCGGTTTGCATGATTTAATATCTTCCAATATATGTACAACATTTCTACATCCATCAACCACAAATGACTGATACAAAGCTTTGCCTTCCGGAGAATTTGTGGCCATAAGCAGCAATTTCTTCTTATCCTACAAAAAATTGCATTAAACACTCTGGTTTCCCTTAAAACACTAAACGGTAATGGTTTTAGGATAAACACATGGAAATAGAAGACTAAAACATTATTAAATACAAAAAACTATAAGTATTATTACAATTCTGGGTGCAATTTTTAAGTTTCGACAGAAGAATTACCGCAGAAGGTAGTTTCCAAATCTTTGCACAGACACGCATAACGCACAGAAGTGTATAAAAGAAATTTATAACATTTTTATGAATTCAAGTTCTGTCTAAAAATCTAAATAAATTTAAAATAGATTACACATACTGTATTATATATTATAACTGTATGTCTCATAATATTGTTTGGTTACAATATTGGACATTATTATCGATAAATATAATTAATATTTTTTGATAGCCTAAGCAGGCGAAAGTAAACATTATACAAGTTAACTAAAGTATACATAGCTGGTTGTGATGAATATTATAAATGAAAATGTATGTCTGATTGTTACCCATTTACACTTAAACAATTTTGATAAAATTTGGCATAATTAAAGCTTGTATATTAGGCATTTTATCCTACACCTTAGTAGGATAAAAATTTCCGTTTTTCTGTCAGAAACAGATAAATTAAGTAACTTAAAGTCTTACACTAGAACACCTAGTAGTTTTAAGAAAATTATAAAGATACCAAAGCCCGCGATAGAACGTTGATTAGATTGACAACTTGCATATTTGGACAAATTGAGAAAATGTATTATAGTCTTACTGCTATACTGCTATGAGTTAGTATGTATATTGCCAGAAATATTATTTCATTTGCGGTATTCAAATGAGGATGGTAATCTACATACTCTATATCTCTGTCTTGATAAGTAATATGTGTTAACTAAAAATTACACATGGATTTGGGAGTAATGCATATTTCTATTTTTATATAAGCAAGATGACGTTTATGGTAAGTTACTACTTACCTCCTCATCTGAACAATATTCAACAAGTTCTCTCAAAATGTGAGTCCGAGGCATAGCTGTTATTTCAACGTAATGCGACAACGCCGTTCCATAGGACGTAGGACATGGGAATGGGTGTTTCTTTGTACTTTCTTGGTCAGTGTTTATGAGCGAGAATATTTCATCTAGATCAGCTCCTGTCAACTGACCTAGACGGTCAACTAAATTCTTATCATTAATTGGATACACAGCCACGTGATCGCCTGAAAATGTATTGTAGCTATAGGAAAATTGTTCAGAAAAAAAACTGTACAAAAAAAACTTACGTAACAAAATATAAATTGTAAATTTGAAGTAGGATTTAAGAATTATCTATCCAAAGAATAATCATGATTGCAATGTAAACACTTACAAAAAGCAATAAATTTTTAATTTTTACCCATAAAAACATTGTATGTCTATCATGTTTAATTTCCTTTAGTGTATCTTACTTTTAAATAACTACAAAAGTAAACACAATTTTACATTTTTAAATGCTAGTACAAATTTGGCTATTTTAATATTGTACCAATAATATTTACTGTTACCTATTAATAAATTTATTTATTTATTCCATAGAACTACCAACAGAATTACATGTGTAACTGAAGTAACATGGTTATATTTCCTAGGGTTGCTAATAACATATAAATCTAATTAAAGGTAGTCACAGCATGCTTAAAAGGTAACAAACATACATTAACTATTATAACTAAAATTAGAAGAAAAAAAAACAGAAAATATGAAGTCTAAGAATAATGGAAAATAGCTATAATAAATGCAACAATGTTCAAGCTTACCAGCTTCATATCTCATATTAGAACCTGATATGTCTAATTCAACATGCAAACATGATCTATCACCACCTTTGTGCAATTCTTTGTTTACCTTGATTTGTGCTAGGAATGGATTTTTAGCATCAAATGGCCTAAAAAAAAAGGAGAATCAAAATACAAAGAACTAAATTTGTTTTCAAAAATAGCAGCTGAAATAACTCATAGCTGGGCAAAGGTCTCCTCTCTCTTTTGGAGATAAAGAGTTTAAACGCAAACCTGCTGCTCAAGTGCAGCATTTCATATATTTCAAGAATTCATTGAAATATAAATATTAATTAACATTTTACATAACATTTTATAGTAAAAATCATAAATGTGTGCATGAGGTTTGGACCTATGCCACCTTGTAAAGGGTCACAAGGTCTTTACAATCACAGTTTAATAAAATTGTATTTACTATAATCTAATTAAAATATATGTTGCAGCAATTTTAGTACAAAAATTAGTTTTTAAAAAATTTTGAATTCAACTTTGAATTGTTTGGATTTCAAAATAAGAATCTATGACAAAAAATTAAATATTTTTTATAATCAGTTCATTTGTATATCCAGTACACGATTAAAACAACAACACACACAAATAGATTGTTAATTAATAATTATAATAGTCTACAGTAATTATAGTAGTCTGACAGTAAGTCAATTCATATTAATAATACAAGTTTTTCATAATAAATATAATTCATGGCTATATATATTTATATGGCATACGAAGTCAATAAAAGTACCTAAAAGATGTTCTTGTGGTTTTTTGTAGTTATACTTTTTTGAAATTATACATGATAATAATAATTAAATTATTAAAATAAATTACTTACGGACGTTGATTTTGCAAAGAATGTAGCCTGGCAATTTCACCTGTAAATATCTCATTAGGTGTGAACTCATCAGGGGCATGAGTTACTAATCGGAACTGCCGAGTCAGTTCCTCCTCACCCGTGCTTTCAATATTGAATTTTTCACATACCATTGGCCAAAATTTATCTTTCCAAGTAATAAAGTCATCTTCAATACTAATCAGAAAAGAAAATTTTTACAGAGTTAAAAATAAGATAAATGTAATGACACTTTGATTGAAGTAACCTATTGGCTACCTACTTTTTACATAGTTTTACAAACAAAAATATTCTAGCCTACTCACCAAATACAGTTATAGTTAAACAATTCAGGCACTAAACTAAATACGAACTAAAAGTAACTTATTGACTGGCTCGTTGGTTCAGTGGGTAGTGACCCTGCCTTCAGCTCAGCAGGTCGTAGGTTCGATTCCCGCCTCCAACATTTTCTATAAATGAATTTGTTGGTTTTCGAGCCTGGGTGTATATTTGTATTTAAGTTCGTTTTTAAAAAAATATATAAGTATATATACACCAGCTGTCTGTCTACCACAACGAAAGTATTAAGTTACTTACTTTGGGGACGTACAACCATGTGTGTAAGTGTCCCATATATTTAAAAAAAAGAAAAAAAAAACTACTCTAACTTGTAATAACAGGCACCAATTAAATCTCATTACCAAAAGTGGAAAATATTAGCAATAACCTTCAAGGTCAACAAATTTTAATAGAAGATGGATATCTCACAGAATAGTTGCTACAAGTATAATAAGTTAATAAATTTTAAATATACCACTTTTTCAATACATACTTAGCATCATCATCTCCCATTCCAAGCTCACATACTCTTGTAGCCCCTAGCTCTTCAAGCCGTTTGTCTACATAAATAGCAACAGCATTATAATGTTCATATGTTTTATTTCCAAGTCCAAACACCTGAAAGATAAGGTAAATATAATATATTGGTTCAACAAAATTTCCATATATTTCTAAGAATCTTCAATAATTTGTTTTTACATGATGAAGTTTACCCAGTTACATAAATAATAGACTTATTCCTTTACGAATTAACTGTAATATTATAAGCAAGACCTGTAACAGAGGTTAGAAAAAAAAAGTCAATTACCAAGTGTAGATTTTTCGTACCATGTATCTTAATTTTAGCAGAGGTCTTAAAATTTGTTTTCCATATCTAATATCGGTGGCATACCGAACCATAATTCTTATAGAAATATTTGTAACGAAATTATACATAGTTATATCGTTTAACTAAACATGTCAGTTTGTAAGAGTTTATAGTGCTATGTATAAATTAGATAAATTTACACACAATTTTCAAAAACAATTATTATCATTTATTTATCTTATTTGGTACATCAACCCATTTAATAACGATATACTTTATTAATCTACCATCACAACATTGCATTACGTAAATTTATAAATGTCAGCTTGACAGTGACAGCTTTGTATATGAACACAGACCAAACACTTACAGTAGACACAATCTGTGCCAATATGGCACTCCTAAAAGCCATTAAAGGAAAATTGAATTGAATTTCAGTAGACACAAAAGTACTTTTTTTATTCTTAATAATATGAATAAATACAAAATCATGTCTTCAAATTAATATCGCTACAAAACTTACTTCTCAGTATGGTGTTACAGACAGTGAATAAATATATTTCTTTGGACCAAAAGATCCAATTAGGATTACATCTGCGTAGGTAATTCAGCAGACACAGATAATGTATATGTTAGAATAAAGAACTTTTAATCTAATTTGACTTTTAGAATTAGCAGATATTAACCGACATACCTCTTAAGAAAAAAACCGTTTCTATTGATTATTGGTTACAGTTCCTGAAGTTGAAACGCATAATACAGGCGAACATTATCTACATTTCAATGTAGCCTCAATTACAAAACCACCAGGTTTCAGATTATTAGAAAACACACACATGGGGGGTACGTGCAAAAGGCAAAACTCTTAGCATGAAGCGAGGGAAACATCATGAATAGAACTTCCAATAGTAATCTTACACTCGACACTTACCGCATAATTCAATCCCGATAAATCTGGTTCATTTTTCAACCATTCAATAAAATCCATAGCATTATCAGTGGGATCACCTTCACCATATGTGGCTAAACAAAACACTGCTAACGAATTTGTTATTTCCCTAAGTTTAGTAAGTTCTTCCTGAAATATATCATCATTTAAATTCGAAATTAACAATTTAACCAACTAACGACTGAATATGAAATCCTACCATATCACATTCTTCAGGATCTGCTACCATGCCTTTCATTTTGTATCGTATTCCCTCTTTGGCTAAACGTCCCGCAAATTCCTCTCCAGTTCCCGTTTGAGAACCATAAAATACTACGAGACTTCTCCCTGATGACTGTAGTTTTTTAATAAAAGAATTTTCCATAACTTGTATAGATCCTGCTGGTCTAAAAAATATTAACGAAACTAAATAATCAGTTTATAGTATTGCCATTTTAACAACAAAAGGTATAGGTGATACATTAGTATAAAGACTATAACTGGCTTACTAGAAGTTAAATAAGATTTCAATCTCTTCATAAGCTTTGGTGATGATTTTGTGTATTATGTTACTCATATCGGTTAAAACACCTAAGCTCCAACACAAACTCATCTCTTCATTGATTTTTAGTAATGTGGGCCTCATTTATTTACCCTACTTATATTTATTAGAATAAACAATTTGTTCACGATAAAATTGTAGTTTGCGATTATTGTAAACAAATAAGTTACATGCAAAGATCCTTCCAGCAGAAAAATAGATAAAAATAATGTGAATGTGAAGAGATTTCTGGGTCAATCAACAAATTATACATTAGGCTAGGGCCTGGTTTATGATTGCACCAGATGAAAAGTGGCTAATGCAGCCTAAGGTGGAACGACCTATATTAATTTATAATTTTCATGGTTTGTTGATAGAATGAATAAAGCTCCTCTAGTTAGTACTACCAATCATTCCAAATTGGAAGTAAAATGTGTTCAAACAGTCTGTACACTGTAAAAGGCAATTGGTAAGGTAATATGTATATGGTCAATTAATGCAATATGTGCATGTAATACCAAGATTACGTAGAATATAATTTTAATAATTTATAGAATAGGGTTCTAATTCACTGAATTCCATAAAAAAAATAATTGGATCAAATAACTGGAATAGGTAGAGCAAGATCATATGAATGAAAGGTTCAGGTGACCACGATTTTCAGTAATAACAGTCTAATTAAAGAAAAAGTTTTACAAACACAATGCACATTCGACTAACTACGACGACGGTAGTTAAGAGTAAGGATTATATCAGACTTTTTACCTGAGTGAATATTTGTTGTCAAAATAATGTTACGTTTTAGAACTTTTTAGGGCACGGCGCTGGCGCCTAATATCTTAATATAATGTCCGAATATTTATTTCTATAAAATAAGAAATTATTTTATCAGTTTATTTAAGGGATCAGCAACCTTTTAAGACCAAAAGCCACAAGTGACCACAGACAATTTTTCAAATTTCATATGGCCACATAAAATTGTATTGATGATGATATATCTACTTTAGAATGACAAACAAGCATACTAATATATATGATTTTTGATAAATAAGTATTCATATAAAAATATTTAAAAACTTTTATATCAATATATGGTTATAGCATCAATAGCGGCATTGGCTTTGCATTTTATTTTGAAAGAAGGATTTTTATAATAATATATTATGCATATGAAACTGACGAGCAGCAATTTCATAATGAGGAGCTGCCTATTGCTCGCCAGCTACTGGTTTCCAATCAGGTGGTCTAGTATATTTCACACCTTATGATCAAGTCAATATTGATGGCCTAACAAAAATGTCCTAGCCAAACGTGCCTATGCAATTTTGTTACTATACTACAAAGAAAAAAGAACTCTTTTAGTTGTTCTCTACTTTACCTATTCTTATATTATGCACATGCATAATATACTGTTATGTGTATAATAAATTGTTTGTCATCATATTTCATATAAGAAATTCAAATATTTTAGAATGAGTTATCTTAATAGATGTAACAAACCCTGTAAATGGAAGAAATTATTGTGCTTATATGCAATATATATAAGATCTATTATATTCTTATTTATATTGACATTAGTTCTTAGATGGTTTTAAGTCTACTTGGTCAAAAAGTCTCTCAAAGAACCAAATGAGTTTCTATCTCATAAACATTATGCTATTTGCCTTTCTTATTGTTATCTTCTGATAATAGTGGTTAAATAAAGTTGTATAAAAGCGGAGTTCAAATATAGGTGAGAATAATTAACTGATCCTGGTCAAAACTATGAACCATGCGTAGTTGAACATATTTCTAGATAGAGTAGTCTCTCCAACTATTTCATCTTTTAGTGAATTTTTCATGTAACCATATATTTTGTAAGTCTATGATTACTTTGAAAATAGTTTATCAAATTAAGTCTTAACCCTCTAGATATTTCTATAAGTTTATATTACCTATTGATATTATAAATATTAAATAGGTAATAATGCACTAAACGTGTATAGGTTTATAACTAATTTAGAATACTTACTGAATTGCATAATTACTAAGCAACAAATCATCCTTTTTACTTTCCTTTCTTGAATTGTATAGCCACCAAACAGCTGCACCAAATAAGATGACAAGCATTATTATGTCAAAAGTACTAAACAGTGAGCCACTGATAGCAGCAGCCGCCGCTGTTTCTTTGATCATATCCTGAACATTATCCTCCGACATTTTGCAAACACTAACTTGTTACGACCTAACTTAAAAATCACTTGTTACATACACGTACAAGGACACTTCTAAACCATCCAGAAAGTACTTAGCACGACAATTTTTTATTAGCTCATCGAAAACACAACTCACTGCTAACACTACTTAAATTATACTGGCCAAAGACAAAAAAATTTCAAATTAAAACAACAAGGTATACTCTATGTCTACAGTACACTGGTTACAGGCAAAGGCAATAATTAATATAATATTTTAATAATGTACGTACATATCTAAATACATTTAATTAAAGTACTTGGTAACTGATAGAGTAAGCAAAAAAATATTGTTACTTTAAAGAGCAGAGATAAGAATTTTAATGGATGGATGAGCTAAAAATACTTTCTGCTGTCTTTTAAATTTGTAGACTACCTTGTGTAAAAGAAATAACAGTGTTATTTAAAAAATAATGTGCCTTATGGCGATTTCCTCGGAGCAATTATTATATTAAACAGCATTATGTCTTATGGAATACTGTTATGGGATACCGCGTGGATAAAAAAAAAGAATTCTTGCAAAAGCGACCCATAAGTTATTATACTTTAAGACTACGTCATTCTTTTTCACGCAAGTTTAAGGTGATAGGTAGATATAATAAATAGCAATATACTTTTTGTGCATTTATATTAAAAAAAAACAAATAAGTAAACAAAATTAAGACCGACATAAGTTTGTAGCTTGCACCTTAGAAAAGTACATAAATATTGATTCTGAGCTTTACTCTACAATTATATAATAACATCGACAATCAATTTTTGTTTTGCAATACAGCAATTCTTCCATATTTTAAACCAAAGTACTCCTGCCACGTGTCTGTTTATCTGTTTGCGATAAACCCATATTATTTATATCAAAGTGTTCAAAGTAAACGTTTGTTTCGATAAAACAGCATACAAAACGCAGTTTATTTTTTGGACTAACATTACAGATATATACTGTTCTATTTCATAAGCCAATATGAGTTCAAATTGAAAAATAATAAAACGGTCAAATGAATTGATATAAAATAAGCCTCCACGAAAACACCGTTTGTTTTAATATGTATGACAAAATGACGCAATCGGGGTCATTTACTCAAGGTGAGGGCCGATAGGATGTATAGGGGAGCCGCACTCGCTACCGTAACGTTGATTTGAATTTAAAAATTGAATAATTCAGACAGCGAACGTGAAGAATGATAATACGTCTGCATATTAATTCTATTTATAACCTATCCTATATAGTGTATTATCTATGTTATAACCTATACAACAGTTACACTAATAGGCCCTGTGGTATCCGGCTGAGTAGAAAAGACAACCCTCATTTCTTACCGAGGTGTCATAAAATACGACTAACGTAAGTTGACGTCAGGCAGGCGGCCCATCGTTAATCATGCCGACCCAAATTAGAGTGGGATAAGGGCAGGAGGTTGGTACTGGATTTCTTTAAGATAATTAATATGGTTTAAAAATCCCATTTGTAGCAAATATGACTAAAAAGTGAACATAATTTTTAATGTAGGTAGAATAAATTTTTCGTTTATTTTTTTCTAGCTATATTAAGAATAATTTTTCATATTTTAGTTTGATGTGCTCTTAAAGCGTGTCGTAACTATATTTATTTTCTACTTTATAATGAGATTGTTTGTTAAAAAAATGTTATTTATTTTATTATAATGTCGCCGAGTATTAATAAGTGTACAAAGTTTGAATTAAATGTGTCCATTTAAAGTCGATCAAAATAAAGTTCAAAGAGTTGGTTACAGTAAAACATGGTAAACTAAAAATAAAAAATGTAAATATAAAGCGTTACACGCTATAATAAAAGTAAAAGCTTCCAAACAGTTAAAAGTTTTATCATTATTGACAACTATCGTTATCCAACCTAACAAATTATACACCCAAATGTTTCTTTTTTAATCAGCGAATGTATTTGATGAAAAAAAGAATATGTTAAATTGGACTTTCAAATGTTAAAATTTTTCCGATTTAGTTACAGAGAAAAAAACTATAAATTCTCCTCAATGATTTTAAATATATTCTTAATCGTTATGACTTCACCGATATTAGCGATGATCGTTGAACATCTATAAGCGGAATGATTGTCGTCCAAATGTACACAAGATGTGTAACAACCAGCGATTCCCTTTGATGCGTGTCCGGAAACCGACAGTCCAATTATTGTAGGCGATCGATATGAAGTACATCTGAGTATGCCCTCCAAAACGATTGTGCTCTCGCTTTGTTTGTAATGGCCTAGTATAACGAGAAACTATTGTTTCTTAATTCAACTTATTTTTTTTTGTTTCCTTGTAGTTTCCTAGACATCAGTCTTTTAGGAAGTTCAGACCCTGCAAAGTTCTAATTAAATTGCAATCTTTTATGAGTCTTCAATTGCTCGGCGCCTTAGTCTAAGTGAGCAAGAGGACCATTTAGTGTAAAGTTAATGTAAATTTCTGTTTACTTAACATTATCATATATTACAGTCAAGGTAAAAAAAATTAATGGAAGACATCCCATCTATTGAAGTTGCAAATGAAAAATAACATGTGTGTCTACTATAAAAGGAAGTAGCTGTTACTTTATAAATCACAGAGGCCAAGGCAGATAAATATAGTCATGTTAATTAAAAAAAGAAACTATAGAAACAAAAAAAAAACAAATATTACTTTAACTTGTATTCTTAGAAAATATTATACAATGTTTATATGATTCCAATCTTATTAGCGACATCTAACGCATCATAATCTCTTGCGAGTCTTACATATGCTTTCTTCTTCCCATCAGGTCTGGAACAAAGATTTTTGAATTAGCCTTGTTTAATATTTATTAAATTGTCAATGTGGTTTGAATTCAATCAGAGATGTGTTATTTATATTTCATTATGATTCAAAGAGATTCCCACTAGAGATATCATCATTTTAGTTAAACAACGAGCAAACTACTAGACTCTTTTGCAAATTATTGATGTAAATATATTACATATATATTACAGAAAATTAATAATGTATTAAGTAGGTCAGAAAATTCCTAGCATTTTTGATTTCCAATTTATACTAGCTAGACTTACCGAATAAGAGTGTTCACTTTTGCAACATTGATATCATAAAGCTTCTTGACTGCAGCCTTGATGTGATGTTTGTTAGAACTTGTGTGAACAATAAATACCAAAGTATTGTTGTCTTCAATCTTTTTCATTGCTGCTTCAGATGTCAAGGGAAACTTAATGATGTTATATGCATCCATACTGTAAAAAAACAATGATAGCTTTATATTTAGATAGGCCCATGCAATAATATGGCAATATTATCTGAATTGATTGTTAAATTAATAATGTTGGGATAAACATGGTTGGGATACATGTATCATTTATTCTGATTTTTCTTTTAGTTATCTATAAAGTCATACAAAAACATTTTTAATGCACTAATCTTTCATTGTTATACTCTTAAAATTTTTGTTTTGTGGTTAGTTAGTAGCTGCACAGAGCTATCAATTAATTCATTTGCACAGAAGTAACCTAGCATAAGAAATTATTTTCTTGCTCAGCAGTATGGGTTGGTAAATGGAGTATGAATTTAATGTCTAACTTAAGAAATGAAAAAATCAATTTTAATTCCATTTACAATACTGGATTTCCAATTTTTATTTTATAAATGAACTGTACTTTCAAAACAACTAGGCAGATAGGTCTAGAATATTTATTATTTTTAATAAGTGTATTTCTAAAATAAATTTAAACTGGGTGATCTGATGTATTTTTAGTTCAGACTCACATGTTATATGGGTGATAGTTTTTCAATTACCAGGTAAGAAACAAGATTTTCAACCATAACCTACCAACCAACCAAATTAATTAACCAATTAGCCAATAACCAATTAGGTGCACAAAAATAAATAGAATAAAGTATTTATTTGCCATAAATAATTTAGAGATAATGTAAAAGTTGCAAATGATCAATAATTTGAATACAGTGATAACCTGTAAATAATTGAACATTTATAATAAAACTATATTAATTGTGTTCGTTTATATAAATAATATCCTTACTGTACATTATCCATGACATATATAAATAAAGCATAGAACTATGAAATATTTATTTCTTATATAACAGTAAAAATTTATTACCATTATCTTAAAAATAATAAATTTATTACAACACTTACCGATTTCTCTTAGGTAGAGATCTCCTAGGGTATTTAGGGTTCCTTGGGGGTTCAAATGTTTTGGGTCTCCTGAAGTGCACAGATGTGCGAATCTTACGTACACGTTTTCCATGTTCTCCTTTAACAACCTACAACATTGTTATAATATTATTGAAATATGATAATTGTTGAAAAAGTTAGCTACCAGGGAGGTCTCTTCTAAAACACTGCCTAATTCATATAACATAGATAAATGATAGTAAAATCCCATTTTTTCCAGGGCTGCAATAAGTCAGTTTTAAATAAAGACTTGACATGACTTTGAAAAATTGTTAAAAAAATACATTAACACTTATAGTGATGTCTATTACTCATAAAACTTAGGAAAAAAAACTTTGAAAAAAACTTTCAAATTCCCAAAGTAAAATTATTAATTGAAAAAATGTAACCTATTCTTTAAGTTGGACCAAAATATAATGAAATAAATAAAAAAAAAAATAGTGTAAACACAGTTGTGACACTGGATTTTTTATATATAAAGATAAATCGATAAAATTACTTGTTAGAGTCAGTAAAAGCAGGACCAAAGAAAAATATTCAATTATAATATGGCTTTCTTAACTTTTTTTTTAATTTATAAAATTTATAAATCTAAAGCCCCAATAGTTTATTACTAATGATAATGTTTATATGTAACATTACAAAATAATATTATTATTAATTGTAATTTTTGGTACAGACGTTAAATAACACATAATTATCTTAGGGTGTACTTTTTGTTGGCTGTACTTTTGAGAAAGTCAATATTAGAGTATATTAGTTTTACCTTTCTTTGAGTTTTTAGTGCCTTAACAATTGGTTTAACAACTTTCTTTTGTCCCTTAATTCCTGTCTTTTTAGGTTTTGGTGCAATTTTTAATTTAGCTGCTGCTGGTTTAGGTTTAGTTGGCTTAGATGCAGCAGCCGCCTTCTTTACAGAGGGCTTTGCACTTGATTTCGTTTTTAGTGCAGCTGCTTTCGCTGAACCTGGCTTAGCAGTTGGTACAGCTGATGGCTTCTTTTCAACAGGCTTGGCTGCAGGAGTTGTTGTTGTTGGTGCTGCTGCTGCTGCTTTAGCTGGTGCTGATTTAGCAGCAGGCGCCGCCTTCGGTGCTGCAGCTTTAGGAGCAGGGGCAGGCGTTTTAGCCGACGCTGGTTTTGGTGCAGCAGTACTTGTAGATGCAGCTTTCGGTGCAGCGGCGGGTGTTTTGGCAGATGCGGGTTTTTTCTCTGCGGGCTTAGCCCCGGAAGATCCTAACAATTTAACTTAATTAGCCATTTGAGTACATTATTATTACGTACTTACAAAATATAAATCCTGATAAACTAATGTACTTCTTTATACTTCTGAAATATGGACAGAAGCATTTGAAACATAACCTATAAAAAATTTGTTTACAATTATTTCCCTACTAACACTATTTACACTGTACGTTGTTAGACATTTACGCAGAATTAAATGCGAATTACATGCACAATAGTACTAGAGAAAAAATATTTACGATTATTTACAGACACGTACCGCGTGGTTTACTTAAATTTTAACAAAAACATTCAATGATTTCAAATAATCCCAAACATTGAAAAAATTCTGTTGTTAGAATACTTTCGATTTCTAAAAATAGGGATTTATATAATTTTATCAACGAAATTCACAAACCATACCTGGCTTCTCTGGTTGCTTCTTAGGAGGCATCGTGACAAAAAGATGGCGATTTATCGGAGTTGCCACATGTAATACTTATCTAGTTCAAATGAGTATATTATACAATTGGTCTTTGGTATTAAGTAATGTTGCATGTTAAATATTGAGGTATATATAAATTGAGAGGCGTAAAATCTATTTAATAGGGAAATTAACAGCATTAAAAAATCTATCAATGTACAACAAAAAAATTGAGTAAGATCAATCACAGATTTTGTCGGAATAAAGGAGCAAAATACAAAAAATATAATTAATTAATGATAAGGCTTTTTTGTGGAGTGATAGCCCACCGGTGAGACCGCTTTCGCCAGAGCCATATGCACAACCTCCGCTACTGCCACCACTATACACAAGCATCCGCAACCGAAGCATCATCAGGAGATAGACTCGACCTATTTATAATATGAAACTAAGAGACACTTTTAGGGAAAAATTTAAGAAATAGGCTTCTTGACTGTAACTTCACAACTTCCTGTCGTTATCTCACACTAAATGGGGTCGGCACAACATGTTATAAACATGATTTGGCTTATTAATTTACGACCGGCTGCCTGTCTGACGTCAACTTATCTTATACATATTTTACGACACCTCTGTAAAAAAAGAGGGTGGTCTATTTTACTCAACCGAATACCGCTCACGCTCCGCACCGAATCACGCTGGGTCAACTTACCTTAGTAGCCTTTTAGGACATCTCGGTAAGAAATGAGGATTGTCTATTCTACTCAGCCGGATTCCACTCGGCGGGTCGACTTACCTTAGTCGCCTTTTATATCTCGTTAAGAAATGAGGGTGGTTATGAGGGCTATTCTACTTAGCCGGGTACCTCATACTATATCTACATTAATATGTTATGTGTGCAGATAAATATTCTTAATCTAGCAAAACAAACTTATGATACATATGTTGCGTCTCCAGAAAGTTCGAAAACCAATTGTGGTTTTGGGTATACGTTTCTATAAAAAAAATCCTCCAGAAAATCTTGCCTGTTTTAAGTTTATAAATTATCTTAAAACAATGCCTGTATAAAGCATACATCACACATAATAGCATTAATATTCAATTAAACGTTTTTTGAATGATAATAACAAATAACACCTTCACCTACAGTTACCTACACACCAGACTTACGGTTACAGTCACTCCTACTACTCTCTACACTCCTGTAAAGATATAAAATTTTAACATCGTTTTTGAAAAGACTATCCGACGAGTTTCTTGCTGGTTCTTCCGTTAGAAGCAAATTCTGAATCAGTTGTAGATTCTCTAACAACATTTACGATTCAAAAATACTTGGCAAAGTTTACTTGAATAAAGAATATTTTATTACATATAAATTAAGCCAGTTTTAGTCTTAATTACCTCATTTTTTATTATAAAAGTTTGCATTTAATTTATTTTATTGTAAGTTACATTGAAGTTTAACAATTCGATCGGTACAAAACTATTACTTGTAATGATTGAATTGTAAAAAAATTTTCTTTATCCGTTACTAATTTTAAAAATGCAATGGTACCTGTATGTAATTATACCTTATATTATCATCCCTATCTGTATATGGCTGCATGTAATTATTTATTATTGTAAATAAAGTGTTTGTTGTTCATGTCGCTATCTGGTTAAAATAAATAATTATGGTAAATTTTTTTGAGTGTTATTTTAAACTACAAAAACAAAAAGTATTTAAAACATTTATTAAATTTAATGTTTTGTCATTATTTTCCTACAATGCCTCACTCATTGTGCAATTAAAATTGTCAAAACAATAACATTATATTTTACACTTCTTTTCTTCTTAATTTATGTATGTCACTATTAATTAAAAATAATATTATGATACACTAAGAGTTTTCTAGGAAAGACAAAAATAATAAAAAAATTTAGTATATAAAAGTATCATTGTTATCTACATACAAGCTTAAAAATAATTCCCGAAATACAACTATTTTGTAGATCTTATCATTTGGATTAACTTTGACAAAATAATTTATAGGGCTTTCACCAAAATTCTTTAGTTTTCACTTGGTGTACGACTTGAACAAGTAGTTGTGCGCTGAAATGAACCTATATTATTGAAAAGCGGTGTATTATAGTTCCTTACTGCATGATCTTGTAAAGGTGTAGCAGTATGTGGCATTATACTACTTGAAGGTTGAACTGGTCTTTTACCAATAATCAAAGGGAAACATTCATCTGAAATACATGACAGAGCACTTTGTATTCTCTTTAGGCGATTTGAACATTCTTCAAAGTGATCAGTTAAATATCTCAAATCAGAAGCCAATGTAGGATCCTGATGAGTTTTAAGCCATTTGTCTATTATTTTTAATCCTTCCATTTTACGATAAGTCAGTTTTTCCCCATTATAAAAAAACATTTCTATGTCTATGTTATTTTCCATAAGTTGACATTTGGCTAGAGATGTGTAAAGAGTAATTTTTGGTGTCTTAGCTTTAACAAGATCTACAAAGCGTGCAGCATATAAATATTTTTTCCAATGCTTTTGTGGTAAGTTATGATAAGAAAAAACCTCATCAGGATTAGAGTTTTGTTCAAAATCAGCTTTCTGCTCTTTTTCTTTATCTACTAAATATATGATGATTTTCATACCATCTTTGGAAATTTTGCAAACTTCCACAACTCTTTCTTCCCGGTCTACACCTTTCTTTTTAATAAACTCCACAATAACACCACTCTGTTCTATTTTCAATATAGCATTTCTGGTTCTATGAGATATAGAAGGCAATCTTTCAGCACAAAGAGGAGGTACACTCAATGCATTTGACGTCAAATCACATGGCTTTTTAAGATTTTCATTGATATCATTTATATGATGATTATCAAACTTTTTATGTTTCAAACTTAAAATTTTCATATTCTCTAAAAGGCTAGTACTGTTCTGGAGGTTGTCTAGTTTCTGAACATCCAACTGCAAATTACTTAGATTGTCAAACATCTTAAGAGGTTCACTTGAAGTAGATATAAAGTTATGCTGATGCCTAAGCTCTAATAAATTATATGAATCCTGTTGTAAGCACATATTCTTTACAGTATTCTCATTTGTAAAGTGATTATGATCCTTGAATAAATTAACATTTTGTGAATTATCAGGCATAATTTGAGGTTTATGGCTATGTTGTGTACTATGCAATGTAGTCAAAAATCCTGAGTCCCTAGAAAATTCTTGTTTTGGGTGGGTTGTAAAACAATTGTGCAGAAAAGGATGTTCCATTATACCTTTGAGAGTTATTCTTCTGGAAGGGTCCTTGCATAACAGTTTCTGTAACAAATCTTGTGCAGGCACAGATAGCTCTGATGGAATTTTATAATCAGCATTGATAACTTTACTAAGTGTAGTTTTTATATGTTTAGTGTGAAAGGGTGGACTACCAACTAACAAAGTATATAACATACAGCCTAAACCCCAAACATCTGCAGGTAAGCCGTGCAATTCTCTTGAAGCTACTTCAGGTGATATATAGTTAGGTGTACCACACATTGTAACATGTTTTTCATCTGGCCCATTGAGCTGTGTTGCTAACCCAAAATCAGCTATTTTTACATTGAGATCTTTAGTCAATAACAAATTGTTAAGTGAAAGATCTCTGTGTATTATGTTATGTGTGTGAAGATACAAAACTCCACTAACTACTTGTCTAAATATATCAGCAGCAGCTTCCTCTGACAAACCATGTGTCCCTAATTTAAAATGCTTAGCTAATTCACCATTATGTGCTAATTCTAACACTAAGTAGACATAATGTGCATCTTCAAAGAAAGTGTACAGCTCTAATATAGCAGGATGTTTCAGGCGTGAATGTATTGTAACCTCTTGTCGAACTCGTCCTATCATACCTGCATTGGCCATCAAAGCTTTGTCTATCATTTTGATAGCAATAAACAAATTGGTCTTTCGACATCTTGCTCTATATACATGAGCAAATCCACCTTTACCAAGATGTTCTAATATTTCATACTCCTCTATTTTCTCACCAAACATAATTCTTCTGTTACAATATTTGTTTGTAAAAAATAAAATATTTGATAAATATTCTTTGCAAATAAACTTTGTTTATTTTCTCCATTATTTTTTCGTGTACTGAAAAAATTAGAAACGAGTAATTATCTAAAAATTAATGACAAAACTTTAAACATAAATCGTAAAATATATTCAATTCAAATTACCTTATTCACAATCCATTTAGCATCATTAATGCTTTTTTGTATTATTTCTTCTACTCTTTCTAGGTCAGTTTCAGATTTGTGTTGCTTGTAACTCTGAATAAACAAAAGGAATGGAAAGTCGCTAACATAAAAAATTGTATTCTTAATAAGCAGCAATAAAATAATTATAAATTAACCTGTCGAATAGCAAACTTGTAATGTTTACAAGCGTCCGGTGGTAATTTCTCACACTGGCGTAATAAATGTTTGTACAACTGTAAAGATGTCATAACAATCTTGGTATCAACTGTCAATTTTCTCATTAAATTATTTAACATTTAATTCAGTATGTATGTATGTAATGTTTGTATTTCAGAATATTTTCTGTTTTAATTATAGCCAATTACGTAAGGTTGGCAGCAGGGCGGTTTTACTACAGGCGCCAACACATGTTATCTCGCATCCCTCTTGCACATGTACGTATTTATGAATGAATCGTATGAAAATAGTCTCAGCTGCATCTCGCTCCACTCCTCCATACATATTTTTACGCACTCATTCTCATTTTGACTGTCTATCATATAACAAGACAACAAGTTGATTTTATAATGAATGGGCGGTGTATTAAATTTTTAAATTTCCCGTTGTAAAGTTCTAGTACTTTAATTTTTACTAAAATGTATAATTTTGTTTTAATTTAGTTAGCAAAATTCTTGAAACAAATATCACTAGAAGCAAATTAAATGTATCAAGTCTTATTTCACCAGTAGCTGTTGAGATATTTCTTAAAATGAGAAATATAACAACGAAGAAACGTGCAGTTATAAAACAATAAGAAGAGGATTTACTTAATCATTATATAAATGTAAGTGTTGAGTTTTAATGAATTTTGTGCATCTCAATAATAGTAAGAGCTTTCTTAAAATTTACAATCTCACATCTAAATATAATAACCTAACCTTGCATGGATAGCCTAAAACCTTTAACATGCAGTATAATTTTTATTTCATATTTGACTTAGTTATCGTTATATAAAAATTATGATATGTACATTAATTTCGATTGATGAATTAGCTATATTCATTATTATATTAAGGATATGTCTTGCGATTTTATATAGCTTCTAGTGTCTTGTAGTGCAATAAATGATTAACAATGGAACATTAAAGTGAAAGTTTTCTAGAAGTTGTTCTAATTGATCATAAGTGTGTATCTATCTTAGTTATGAATAATTTGGACATAACTTAAATGGTCTACTTAATATTTTTTTTTAGAAGTATTTTTTAATTGAAGTTGTATACTTCATTGTATTATATTAGAACTTTAAAAATGATTGTCAAGTTTTTTATAATGAGACTCCGATGAAAAGGGAGTAAATAGCAAAAGAGAGCAAGTTTATTCTGTATAAAGCAATATAGGGTATATTGCTTTATATAACACTATTGTTGATTTTTAATTAAAAAGCAAAAGCAAAATTTAAATTTACGATTGATTAAACGATTGATTGATTAATTGCAGATTCAAGAATCCTCAGATCCAAGATTAAGAGTAATTTATTTTAATATGATTGTCACATGATGTTATTTATAGTTATGATTTGAGATATCTTTACATTTACAGTGCTATTAAAAGATATAATAGTATGTGTAAGGAATGAAAGAATAACAGCAATATTAAAAGACTGTTTTATAAAACTGAAAGTAAATATTTATGTAATTTATAAATCACTTAAACTGTGCAACTGTTTATATCTAACAGAAATTAAATAACAAACAATATTTCTCCTTCATACTTATGCAATAATAAAAAGCAATTTTTCTAAAAGTGAACCCATTTACTCTTTCTTAACAAATCAATGCATAATGACACAGACAACATTTTTTTTATATTATAGAACAAATATTCATATAGATTCAAATACAACCTTGTTCATAAGAGGTTCTATTTTAATAGTAACAATTTTTAATTTTTTTAATTTTTTAAAATTATTTTCAGAGATGGAATAGCACTAGACTAAGAGTAACTAAAGGAAGGTAACTAATACTCAAGTGGAGTCTGAATTTATGAAGCTAAGTTAGATTCCCGTAATTTCAGCCACAGATGTAAGCGTGCACTCAAACATCAGTAGCCAAAAGCGACTGGGAAAAGAATTAAGGTTTTACATGTATTGCAGGTGCCAAATACCGGCTCTTTGCCAACCGCAACACATTACCATTACAAAAAAAAAATGTAAAAATTAATGGATTGAATGAAATTAATGGATTAATTTTACAGGAGGGCAGTCCGACAGCTGGCCTCGTGACTCCACGAGCTACGCTGGTCTGGCCTCGCTGCTGCCAATGGAGACGTGCCGCCGCCCCTCACCCCAGGCCAGCCCGTCCGGCTATGCCGCAGCTGCTGTCGCTCCGCCGTCGCCTCGAGCGCTCGAACAGCGCCAGGCCGAACAGTAGCGTCAACCACCAGGACCTCTGTAATTTGAGAAAATGCATTTGAGGTAACTAATACTCAAGTGAAGTCTGAATTTATGAAGCTAAGTTAGATTCCCGTAATTTCAGCCACAGATGTAAGCGTGCACTCAAACATCAGTAGCCAAAAGCGACTGGGAAAAGAATTAAGGTTTTACATGTATTGCAGGTGCCAAATACCGGCTCTTTGCCAACCGCAACACATTACCATTACAAAAAAAAAATGTAAAAATTAATGGATTGAATGAAATTAATGGATTAATTTTACAGGAGGGCAGTCCGACAGCTGGCCTCGTGACTCCACGAGCTACGCTGGTCTGGCCTCGCTGCTGCCAATGGAGACGTGCCGCCGCCCCTCACCCCAGGCCGGCCCGTCCGGCTATGCCGCAGCTGCTGTCGCTCCGCCGTCGCCTCGAGCGCTCGAACAGCGCCAGGCCGAACAGTAGCGTCAACCACCAGGACCTCTGTAATTTGAGAAAATGCATTTGAGGTAACTAATACTCAAGTGAAGTCTGAATTTATGAAGCTAAGTTAGATTCCCGTAATTTCAGCCACAGATGTAAGCGTGCACTCAAACATCAGTAGCCAAAAGCGACTGGGAAAAGAATTAAGGTTTTACATGTATTGCAGGTGCCAAATACCGGCTCTTTGCCAACCGCAATACATTACCATTACAAAAAAAAATGTAAAAATTAATGGATTGAATGAAATTAATGGATTAATTTTACAGGAGGGCAGTCCGACAGCTGGCCTCGTGACTCCACGAGCTACGCTGGTCTGGCCTCGCTGCTGCCAATGGAGACGTGCCGCCGCCCCTCACCCCAGGCCGGCCCGTCCGGCTATGCCGCAGCTGCTGTCGCTCCGCCGTCGCCTCGAGCGCTCGAACAGCGCCAGGCCGAACAGTAGCGTCACCCACCAGGACCTCTGTAATTTGAGAAAATGCATTTGAGGTAACTAATACTCAAGTGAAGTCTGAATTTATGAAGCTAAGTTAGATTCCCGTAATTTCAGCCACAGATGTAAGCGTGCACTCAAACATCAGTAGCCAAAAGCGACTGGGAAAAGAATTAAGGTTTTACATGTATTGCAGGTGCCAAATACCGGCTCTTTGCCAACCGCAATACATTACCATTACAAAAAAAAATGTAAAAATTAATGGATTGAATGAAATTAATGGATTAATTTTACAGGAGGGCAGTCCGACAGCTGGCCTCGTGACTCCACGAGCTACGCTGGTCTGGCCTCGCTGCTGCCAATGGAGACGTGCCGCCGCCCCTCACCCCAGGCCGGCCCGTCCGGCTATGCCGCAGCTGCTGTCGCTCCGCCGTCGCCTCGAGCGCTCGAACAGCGCCAGGCCGAACAGTAGCGTCACCCACCAGGACCTCTGTAATTTGAGAAAATGCATTTGAGGTAACTAATACTCAAGTGAAGTCTGAATTTATGAAGCTAAGTTAGATTCCCGTAATTTCAGCCACAGATGTAAGCTTGCACTCAAACATCAGTAGCCAAAAGCGACTGGGAAAAGAATTAAGGTTTTACATGTATTGCAGGTGCCAAATACCGGCTCTTTGCCAACCGCAATACATTACCATTACAAAAAAAAATGTAAAAATTAATGGATTGAATGAAATTAATGGATTAATTTTACAGGAGGGCAGTCCGACAGCTGGCCTCGTGACTCCACGAGCTACGCTGGTCTGGCCTCGCTGCTGCCAATGGAGACGTGCCGCCGCCCCTCACCCCAGGCCGGCCCGTCCGGCTATGCCGCAGCTGCTGTCGCTCCGCCGTCGCCTCGAGCGCTCGAACAGCGCCAGGCCGAACAGTAGCGTCACCCACCAGGACCTCTGTAATTTGAGAAAATGCATTTGAGGTAACTAATACTCAAGTGAAGTCTGAATTTATGAAGCTAAGTTAGATTCCCGTAATTTCAGCCACAGATGTAAGCGTGCACTCAAACATCAGTAGCCAAAAGCGACTGGGAAAAGAATTAAGGTTTTACATGTATTGCAGGTGCCAAATACCGGCTCTTTGCCAACCGCAACACATTACCATTACAAAAAAAAAATGTAAAAATTAATGGATTGAATGAAATTAATGGATTAATTTTACAGGAGGGCAGTCCGACAGCTGGCCTCGTGACTCCACGAGCTACGCTGGTCTGGCCTCGCTGCTGCCAATGGAGACGTGCCGCCGCCCCTCACCCCAGGCCGGCCCGTCCGGCTATGCCGCAGCTGCTGTCGCTCCGCCGTCGCCTCGAGCGCTCGAACAGCGCCAGGCCGAACAGTAGCGTCAACCACCAGGACCTCTGTAATTTGAGAAAATGCATTTGAGGTAACTAATACTCAAGTGAAGTCTGAATTTATGAAGCTAAGTTAGATTCCCGTAATTTCAGCCACAGATGTAAGCGTGCACTCAAACATCAGTAGCCAAAAGCGACTGGGAAAAGAATTAAGGTTTTACATGTATTGCAGGTGCCAAATACCGGCTCTTTGCCAACCGCAACACATAACAATTACAAAAAAAATTGTAAAAATTAATGACGTACGAATTACCAAAACTGCGCAATTTCAGAAATCAGTACGACACCTTTATAATGGCTAGCCCGTTAATAAAACGTCTTACAAAGTAGCGCGCTTTTGAAGCTAATGTATATTTACTATACTATAATCTATATTTACCTAAGCTGTGGTTCAAACAGAGTAATTATGCAAAAGTAATAATAAAATTATTTTGCTATAATCGGCGATGAAGTAAAATAGAAAATGTATATAATGCTAAATGTAGAGTGGACAATTGGTTATCATACCTGATACATGCAGGATTCGTAAAAAACACATGCACAAACCTCCACCACCGCCACCACCATACACAAGCACTATATACATTCACTATCACAAACTCAACAACTCAAATGTTTGAATTTCAACAAACATTCTCGGATAAAATGTGAGTAGTTATCCAAAACTTAATAACAAATAAACTATACTTTTGCACTATTTAATACGAAGAAAATTGAAACGTACTGACTCACCTGAAACGTTCGTTATACGTAATATATAACTGTAATCACTTTTTACTTACGCAAAAATATATAAACCAACAAATGATTTTTAATTAAAATTAGACACTTCCATAAACTTCTTGTTAACGCACACTATATACAATAACACGATATAATAGGAATACGACAATTCCCGTTCCGAGATGCACTTCTCTTGAATGACGAACAAGGACTGAATGTCACTGAAACGTTTTATCGGTATATATAGTAAGACTCCACCGGAAACAATAACGGCATAGTGTTGCCCCTATTTAATCAAAAAGGGCGCGATTAGGGTTGCCACCTATTTTTTGAAGAAAAATACTATTTTTCTTTTTAAATCAAAAAAATATAGTACTTTTAGGAAATTCAGGAAAAAAATAGGACACATCTATTTTCAATCATTATTTATTTTTCCATGATTATTTTTTATTACTTTTCGCTGGATAATGACACGGAGTTAGAGCTACTAACTAACTAAGCCCCGTAAATACATGAATGAGTTTCGTTCCTACATTCCCTATGCAGGGCTGCGGGTGCGTTCCACTCACAGTTAATTAAAAAAAGCACGACAATTGCAATTAGCGATAAAAATATAGTATTTTTCGTGCTATATTCTTTTTCTATAATATATAGTACAATTTAAGCTAGTGTTTTTCAATTTATATATACATTTATTAAAGCAGGGACCTCGAAGCATATAGCATTATAGTATATCCTTAGTGTTTTTATTGAACTGTGATAATATAGGGAAGTTTTATTTTTTAATTTTAAAATATAAGTAAAAATAAAACTAAAATAATAAAAATAAAACTTTTCCTTCTATAGTAATATTTACTGTGTATGCTTTATTGAAGTGTTGTATATCATATGTCATACCCAATATCAGTTATATTCTATGTTTTAGGTGGTTATTTCTGAATAGTTTTTATTCTTTCTGCGACAGACAATATGGATTACAGTCATACTTTAATTATTTAACAGAAAGTTATTTGTTCAAGATACTTTAACATACTATCCCATTTAGTTATGCACATTTCAACTAGATTTTTTGTCTGAGTAACTGTGTCTGGTCAAGGCACTGCTACTGTTGTTGCAATGAATTCATTAATATCTGATACAATGGCTGATATTCTTCAAGTGAGTTAAAATGTTTCAAATATAAATCATTTTTGTTTGTAAACACAAAAATTGGCATGTGTATGTTTAAAGTAACGGCCTGTTATCCACCCCAGCAGTGGGAACCATAAGCTTCCTCTATCCGTTTTTTGGAGAGAAGTATTGTAGCAAAGACCTACCATCGCGTTGCTCCAATGCGGATTGGTAGGTTACGCATATCCCTAGAATTCGCTAGAAGTATGCGGATTTCCTTACCATATTTTCCTTCACCGAAAAGCGTGTCATAAATTGCAATTGTCAATTAGACATGTGCCTGCGCGGGGTATAAACCCATGATCGTCTTTACAGAGTCGAACGGCCTCACCGCTGAGCTATCCATAGCTTGTTCCATATTTATTAAAATGTATTTGCAATAATTTTCAGATGAACCTGGTCATAGCCAAAGAGAGTACTCATTGGGATGACGTCTAAGGGCTATATGCTGTTGATGCTTTATGGGATGAAGCACATGATTAGGTCAATTGATTTGACTAGATGAAGGCAAGTAAATATTTGATGTAAAGTATGTCAGTCTGTCCATTTCACTTTCTATTAAAACTGAAGCTTATATGTCTAATGGGCTAACTGCCTAATCCGTTTGAGATATAACAAAAAATGTTTGGTACAATTTTTCCTCTATTATAGTGATGCAAAAAAGTGTGTGATATAAGAATAGCTTAAAATACATATTAGTGATGATCATTGGAACTTTGTCACATACAATACAGTATTTGGAAAGCATAATATTTTTAGCCTGGTACTGCTAACAGTACAAAATCAAAGATATTTAACATAACACAAAGATTGTCACAGATACCCCTTATATTTTATTATTAAAAAAACAGAATTTATAATTATAGTCTCTATTCTATACTTAAAATATAACTGTAGACAAAGTTATAGACACGAAAAAAATATTTTCCAGACACTATTTAAGACCAGTAGAAGCTAAAAATATATTTTTAAAATTTAAAATCTCTGTTATTTGTCAATGCATCATTCTCCTACCCTTATCCCACTCTAAATGGGGTAGGCACAACATGTTTTAAACATGTTATCACATGATTTGGTATCTTACGACCGGTCGCCTGCCCGACGTCAACTTACCTTAATCGGTTTTCGCGGCACCTCGGTAAGAAATGAGGGTGGTCTATTCTACTCAGGGGATATCAATGCCAAGATTGTCTGTAAGACTACCTTTGCAAACTAATGTTCTATCTATACATTATTAAAGAATAACTTATTTATTACAGGTTAAATATGCTGCGAACTCTTCCGCCGGGAAGTGTCCACGAGCCCGATGATGCAGATGAACATATATGAAGAGCTTCAGTCGAATCATAATTATTTAGCCTCATTTATTGACATTAGTAATAACATTTTCACAGCGCGAATGCTTTTATTCACTAACAATTTATTTTGCCGCCTGAACCATTCGGAATTTTGGAATAAGGCTGTAAAAGTCCGCTTCAATGCTAGAGGACTCAAGAAAAGGTTGTGTCTTCAAAATAGTATTCATATTAGTATAATTGACAAACATTATGAAGTTTGAAACTTCTTAACTAGGACCCAATGGATTTTTTCTCAAATCCGTGGATAAGGGGGCTCTAGCACACTAGAACGGATCATAATTTGGTTTCATTGTTTAAAACATGATTGGTTAATATTATTGTTTGATAGTTATAGTACCTTGTATTCCATCAGAAATATTTTCCAGACCCAAGCCATATCATATTACCGGTTCAGTATATTGATATATCGGTCATGTGCAGCAATAGCGGTACAACTCAAAAACTTATATTTTGAGATGAATGGGTTTAAAATTTTCATTACTCAGGAAAATGAATAACAATTGCTTAGTTGCTAGTTTAATTGTTAGTTTGCTTAAACGACGGGCTTATAATGAATTATGAGTTCTGCCTGTATCGCTGCTAAAAATTGTGTATTTTAACATTAACACCATTTATTCCTATTCAAAACACGTGTTTTTACTTGTGTAGCAAAACTAAAAACCTGAGCAATCCTGGGAGTAATATATTTTCAAAACAGGATTATTTAAATTGTGAAATTATTATAATTACGCTATTGTCTAATAAAACTGAAAGATTTGATCTAGTTAAAATTATATTATCCATCACAAAAACTTATATCTTTGGAATGGCATTATATGGCATGTAAAGTGTTAATTAGTCAAAAATGTATATAACTTAAAAAACTATAATTCCTGGTTAACTTGCATTAATCATAAATATGATTTGTTAAAAGTTTTTTGCATAATCGTAATCATAATGCGAGTTAGACAACGGTGTATCAATTAAGGAGAATTCACAGTACTGCAGATACTTGGAAAACGATAATGGAAATGGAAAATTTTATCGCAAGTAAAGTTATAGAACTATGATACATGAGGCAAAAGTAACTAACTAATATTACTATTATTAACATTTAAAAAGTGATTCAAAATTTTTATTATTTTACTATATATACTCCATAAGTATAGAAACATAACAAGATGTAAACAAACAAAACCATGTGATTCAGGAGTGACAAATATGTCATAACAATAATATTATTAACAAATGAAAAAATTGGGATTCAACTGCAGTTGTCAAAAGAATATCTCTAATATTTATAAATGTAATTTTCATAAATTGATTGGTATTTTCTAAAATTAAATATTTATACCTTTAGTATAGCAAAACAGCAATATATAATTTAATAAAATTCAGCAGATACAAATTAGCCAAGTAAACTACCTAAAATGGTAATTGGATTAACCAACGCAACATAATATCAATATTCTACGAGCTTCACTCTGTGATACTTAAATGTGTAGTAATTTAGTGTATTTAATATTATCCATCGTTTTCTTTAAAAAATTTATAATTCTTATTTATTGTTTCAAAGTTTGTAAAAATTATTGATAGCAATCACGCCATAATAAAGTGGTGCGAATACTATCAATAATTTTAAATTCTTTAAAAGAATTAAAAATTATATTAAATGTTAGTATAATGTGTTGTAATAAAAAAGGTACTTTATAGTAGGCAGATAATGCCTACTATAAACTACCTGTTTTGACATGTTTACATTTAGTTAAATACTTAACCCATGGAGTATAGTTCCTCATGATGTTTTCTTTCATCGAAAAGCTTGGTATCAATTGGCACATTAATTATGGCAAAATTTCACAATTTAATTCTTACTTTATATGTATAAATCCGAAGTGTTAACTGGTTTGATGGAAAATATTATACTTAGAGATAAAAACCACTAATATTCTATAAAACTACTACCAATATATCTAAAAAAGACTAATATTTATAATTTACCATCAAGTATACTCCTTTTAAGTATAATGTTTTTTCCTAAATACTAAAACGGTAAAAACGAAAGCATCTATTGTTTCAAATACTAATCTTGTAAATTTGTTTTCGAGTGAATACTTATAATTAATTATATTTAATAATAATATATAATAATTTAAATTACAATTTTTAAGAAGCATGCACATAGAAATGTAAAACGGCTGTTGAATATAAATTTTTTTATTACAGTAAAAGTCTATTAAAGAATTTCCTTAAATATTTTGTTTTATTAAAATCTAAAAATCATTATTAATATGTTACAGGAAAACCGGTTATCCAAATAATCGGTAAGAGTAAAATGCGAATCGATAAAACTTTGACATCACTAGTTACGGTTTTAGCGCACCAAGAACATCACTAATTTTACTACGATTTTACGTCATACGTTATAGATATTACTACTCCATATGTGAGAAAGAGTCAGAGCTGAGACTAAATCCGTTTTTATGAATGAAACGGGTGAGAGGCAGATAGTTTTTTATGAATGAGAATGTAAGTAGCTATAGTGCTACTCTGCACCCCCCATACCACCGAAAATAGGCTCGCGCCAATGTATGAATCTCAACCATCTATTTTATAGTTAATAATCTATGGTTGGCAGATCTGAGATTTTTTAATACAGACTACAGACGTGCATAGACTAGCACAAACTAATAACTAAATAATCGGACGCAAATATAGTTATATTTTATAGTCTGTTTGAAGTTTAACGGAAGCGCAAAAGACGAAGAAATTCGATTCATCATCATTCTCTTGCCCTTATCCCGCTCTAAGTGGGGTCGACACAACATGTTATAAACATGTTGTCACATGATTTGGCTTCATATTTTACGGCCAGCCGCCTGCCTGACGTCAAATTACCTTACCTAGTTGTATTTTACTACATCTTGATAAGAAAGAGGGTGGTCTATCTACTCAACCGGATACCACACGGTGGGTCGACTTACCTTAGTCGCCTTTTACGACACCTCGGTAAGAAATGAGGGTGGTCAATTCTACTCAGCCGGATACCACACGGCTAAACATCAGTAATAAGGCGATATATAACAAACAAGTTACACATTAAAAATAAAAGATATTAAAATATTCCATATAATATTAAAAACTAACTTTCCGCGGTTTCGCTCGCGTGGCACCAAAATTACATTAAATCATTAGAAATTTTAGCCTATACGTTATTCCGATGTATAACCTGTAAAGTTTCATCCAAATCGTTTTATCATAAAAGAGTAACAAACTTACATCCATACTCACAGACATTCGCAATTATAATATTAGTAGGATAGTATAGGATTAGTAAAGAAGTAAAGATGTGTTTATTCCTTTTCCCGATGGAAAAACTTTTTATGAACGCGCTTTATATGAACTTTTTATATAGCGAACAAGGATGTGTCTTTATTCGCGTTTAACAACAAACGTGGTGAGAACTTTAATATATAAGGAGAAAAAAATTCTATCTTATATTTGTAATTTAAATTGTTATTTATCGTTTATAATTACATTAGTATCTAGGAGGCGATTCTTTATAATTTAGAAATAAATCAGCTGTAGGAAAATATGAAAAAAGATCTGTTTATTTTAATCACAGACTATGTGCCAGAACACTTTTTTGTCTACTATTTATGCTTTCCATCATTGTCTACTCTATTACCTTGCATAGCAAATGCAAGTGAGTATTTTCGTTGTTCCGTGTTCGTAGAGTTGTAAAATAAATTTCAAAATAACACATTTCAAATCGAAAGTGTACGTTTATCACCATGAGTATGAAGAGAGTGCTTAATATCCTAAATCGGTGATACAATATATCTATTATTAGTGATTCATCTGGAGATTATTATGATAAGTCGATATTAAATCACTTTATGTTTGTGATTGTGTATTATTTCGATAATGATTGGTTAGGACTAATGTGGTATGGCACTTGTAACAATTCGTCGTACTCCGAGTGTGCAAACACCAAAGAAAACGGTGAGTAACTAGCAGATGTTAAAGTTAGGTCAATAATTTAGCACAAACTATAAACAGGAATCAGGAGTCATATGTCACGTAAGACTAAGCTAAAACTCATGCTAAGAAAATAAATTTATGATGAAGATCAATGTTAAACAAAGTCCATCTTCTTAGCAAAATTTTACGGAAATTAGTTTTCTTTTCGGAGTAATTAATGTTATAAACTTAACCTAATTTTTGTACCGTAAAAACTTTATCGTATAAGAGTATATCTTTAAGTTCAATAATCTGTACAAAGTTGCTCTTACCACTTTGCTATAAGGTATTTGTGAATATAATAATGAAAGAACATTATTATAACAAAATTATATACATATTTTTTTAAAATGTATGTAATGTAATGTGGATAACTGGACTTATGTGGATTGCTTGATTCTCAGCTACAAAGCATAACACAAATAAATAAATAAATAAGTAGCCTCTTAGGGTTACATTTAAATTATGCTTTAAATTTTCAAATTTAATCTAAAGGAAAGATAATAAATTGACAAGAGGAAATAGCTTTTTTAGGTATAGATAGATACATTCGGTTATTCTTTTTAGGAAAGTGAATTATTTGCTTGTTTAGTTGTAGAAAAATTGTAAAAGACACAAACCTATGTTGTATTCTACTAAGAAATTGAATTATTCCTTTATTTTCATAATACTGAAATGGTGTTATTACTTTTTGATTATGAGTTCTGTTGTACTACAAATAGTACCTTTTTCTTCTTCTTTCTCAACCGATGTACTTCCACTGCTTAACATAGGTCTCCTTAAGGAATCTCCACAAACCACAATTTTGTGCCGCTTGGAACCATCGGTGGACAAATAGTACTTAAAATCAATAATGTTAATGAATAAAAAATACAGCTTCATTTATAAAATTTTCCCTTTTACAATATGTTTAAAAGTTGATAACAAATTGAAAGAGAGTTAACAAAGAGTTGGTATTATAATATAAATTATATGAAGAAATTCATTTACCTGGAATTACAATGATGAAAAATGTTCTAAAACTATCTGTTTAATTAACAAGGACATAAAAGATAAACTTTAAGTTGCCCTTAATTCCTTGAAAATCTCCCATATTCATATATCCCTGATTTGTATAGTTCTATCTAATTTAGGGGACGCCTGTCATTATATTATGAGTGGTCAGCTCCCATTCAGGACTATTCTACCTATTTCCCAGAATTGTATAGTTGGTTCAAAGTAGCTCCTTATGTGATATTATTCTTTGTGAAGGGAAGGTAGCCTAATACTATGTCATATTAAAAATTAAGAATCATCTGTTGAGCCTAAATCATTAACTAGTTATCACCATATAACTTTCATATACAATTTTAAAGTATTTGTTGCCCTTATATGTTCTTTTCAATAAGTTATGTTAGCCATTAAAAAAAGTCATATCTCTAACTTCTATAAAATTGTGGAGAAATTGTGTTTTAAAATCTTTGATACTAATTCAATCAAGTTACAATTGCAATACCAATATATATACAGATACATATAGTTTCATAAGTTATATGCCATTGTCAGTTCTATCTAGCAAAAGAATTTTTTAAATTGTGTTTAATAAATGGTTTCACAGAAACAAAAAGAGGCAATCGACTGCATTGCATCAAATGGTATGTACAAGACAAACATCAAATTAAATACAGATTTAAAATGCTTTTTTTCTATTATAGTAACCCTTCTTAATATAATTAATTTAATCACACTGCTGACTAGCAATTGTTACAAATAATTTTGATATTGATATCATGAGTCTTCTCATAAAATATGTTTAACCCATTTTTATGAACTAACAACATATTTCGTTTTAAAACACTATATTTTTGTGTATATAATTTTTTGTAGAGTTTTACTAACATTAAGTAATAATCTTAGCTTTATAAATGCAGATTTTTGGATGACTTTGATCATCAGATTAAAAGAATCATCTTCACTAAATGAGAAAAAAACCATTAAATTGGTTAAGCTACTAAATCAGTTGTAAATTATGTCATTTGCTTTAAAAAAAGCATTGTTCAGCAGATAATCAAAGAATCCTTGTTAGATTTGAGGCATCATTTGAGATAATATTTCCATCAGAGTAAAAAAAAGTTATCATTATTTGAATTCATTGATTAATTAATATAATTAATAACTAAACGATTATGAAGGTGCCCATAAATGAATTCGTTTTTTGTAAAACTGAAAATTTAACAAATTTACCACTCACTCCATGATAATTTTATAAATTCAAGCCTGTATATATTAATTAATTAATTATTATTACCGTTGTTGCTAAGGTGCTGGACAGTCTGCTTGATAAAGTACTTAATGAAAACCTCCACATACACGACTCGCAGTTCGGGTTTCAGCCAGGTCTGTCGACTGAAAGTGCAATATTTAGTCTCAAGCAAACTGTCCAGTACTACATCGACAGAGGTACGTCGGTATACGCTTGCTTTCTAGATTTGTCTAAAGCGTTTGATCTCGTCTGCTATGATAAACTGTGGGCTAAGTTGAGGGAAACAAACGTACCACCAGAAGTCACCAAAATCTTTCAGTACTGGTACTCTAACCAACACAATACCATCCGTTGGGGAAATACTTTGTCTGAGCCCTATAAGTTGGAGTGTGGGGTTAGACAGGGAGGATTAAGCTCTCCGAGGCTGTTTAACCTCTATATAAACGAACTCATTATAGGGCTCAGTAATAAACGTACAGGCTGTTGGGTGGATAACGTTTGTGTTAACAATATAAGTTACGCAGATGATATGGTGCTTCTGGGTCCCACTGCCGGTGCCATTAGAGAGCTGCTTCAACACTGTGAAGAATACGCAACTAGCCATGGTTTGCTGTATAATGTGAACAAAAGTGTTTTCATGGTCTTTAAGGCTCCCGGAAAGAAGTGTGCTGTTGCTCCAGCTATTTTTCTAAATAATGCTGCACTTAAACAGGTACAACAGTTTAAATATCTTGGCCACTTTGTCACCGAGGACCTCAAAGACAATATAGATATAGATCGGGAACGCAGAGCTCTAGCGGTCAGGTGTAACATGCTGACTCGCAGGTTTGCACGATGTAGTGAGGACGTTAAAATAACATTGTTCAAAGCATACTGTCAGTCCTTCTACACGAGCAGTCTGTGGTGCAGCTACACACGTGCATCGCTGGATGCTCTGCGAGTCCAATATAATAATGGATTTAGAATGCTGTTGGGACTTCCGCGTTTCTGCAGTGCCTCCGGTATGTTTGCAATAGCTCGTACCAACGACTTTTATTGCATCATCCGGAGAAGAATAGCTAGTCTGTTGGAGAGAACGCGGAATAGTGCCAACACTATTCTAAAAGTATTGTCGGACAAAATGGACACCAAATTGTTTGCTCATTTTGTCCGAACAATTATTAGGTTAGAGTAGTATTAGGTAATTATAAGTTAAATTTACATTGTATTTACTAACACTTAGGCTTAAGGTATTTTACTAACAACTGGACTGACTGTGCAGTCTTAAATAAAGATGATTATTATTATTATTAATACTGAGTAACAAAATGTAACACCCTGTTACTATCCTGATGCATAGGCCTCTTCTCAAGGAGACAAGGATAGGAGCTAAGACTTACCACGCAGCTCCAATGCATCCATAGAATTCTCTAGCGATATGCAGGTTACCTCACGATGTTTTCCTTTACCGAAAAGCATGTAAAAATTTCAATTATCAATTTGACACAAGTTTTAATAGAAAAACTCTTTGGTGCTTGCCTGGGGTTTGAACCTAAGATCGTCTCTATAGAGTCGCACGGCATTAACGCTGCGCTATCACAGCTCGTCTAAGTAACTAAATTATTTTCGTTTATCCCTCGGATAGATGTAACACATAGTACATAATTTAGGGTATTATTACATTTATGCTGACGTGAACTCGCTAGTACGTTTAATTTAATCAGACAATGGAAATAATTGTTTTAAATTTATGTAGATAACTAAGTACATAAGTAAAACATAGTTTTTTATATGTACGTACCACTGTTGCCTAACACAAATTAATAATCACAAAAAATTTAGTAATAGGATTTTAAATATGAATCTAAGATGAGTTTATTGTCAATTTAATTAGACAAGTTATTGAGATTAAGTCATATTCTCTTTTTAATAACATTATCATTTTAATAAATAAATTATTGAGAATTATTATAGCTGAGATAAAAAAAACGAGAGATGGAAGTTCTACGAAACAACCGAATTAAGAATTTTTAAATTACGTACTTTTTATTATGTGTGCGTGCGTCGTAGCGTAACAGGCATAGCCATTTTACTCAAAAAATTAAAACAATTTTTTTTACTGTATTTATTATTTATCAATATATATAATACAATATTTAAATTACGTTTTAAAATTTAATGTGATTTATTATTATGACAATATTTTCTGGTCTCCATCCATCTATTAAAATCCAGTGCATTTTAATTCGGCATCTCAGTTTTAGCCACAGACAACTATCATTTTTGTATACAATGGAAATTACCTGTTACCTTTTAAATATCTGGGGAATAATACCTTAAACTATCACCGGACAACTTTCATTGTAATAGCAGAATTTTAACACAAACTAAATATATAAAACCTAAAGTTTGTCAAAGCCAATAAAATATAAAATTGAATGCTTTTCCCCATTATTGAGAAATTTTAATATTTTAAAGTCTACAAACTAAATTTATTTACTTTTTCACATTTTATAATACGAATTAATTAAAATAACAATAATAAATCCATGACCAACATGTGAAAAGTAATACTTTCAGTATTTTTTTATGTGACGATTTATTGTACTTACGGCAAAAAGTATGCCCTACAGCGCTGTAGGGCATACTTCTATAATTATAAAAGAAATCTCCAAAAGCTGTCTGTATGTGATAGAATTTCTCAAAATCTCCTGAACTAATATTCGAACAAAAGTCGTATTTTTACTAAAAGTTCAGTGCTTCCGAGAGATTTAAGTTAATAGTAAATTACGGTTTCATGTAAACTGTGATATAAAAATCTTGCCTGCTGCGAGCTTTAGTCGCGTGCGACGCGTAACCTAACAGAGATACACTATAATAATGTACTAGAGAATTAATTGTAAATCTACAAAAATACTACGAAAAAAGTCCGTGACAGCATGTCTCTTATAGTTAAGTAACAATAACTACTTTTATGTTCCAAATTTCAGTTAAACTCTCTTTATTTCCTTGTAGACGTAGCCGCAAGCACAGCTTGTGACCTATATAAATTAATTAATACATTTGTTTATGACAGCGATCGGCTTAGTTTTCCGAGTCAGTATGTTAGTTTTTGTGTCTACTAGAGATAATCATACCACATTATTGTAGTTTTGATGCCGTAAATATTTTTTTATTATACGTTCTTTTTAAGTTTTGTATTTATTCATCAAAGGTGTACACGAATATTTGAACTTGATTTTTTATATTAGGTATAGGAGACGATGTAGGAATTCCGAAATTTTTTTAACCATTCTTTTTCAAGAAACTTTCAAATATCAAAGTAATAACTAAACATTGCAAGAATTAAAATAAATAATAACGAAATTGTTTTTCTCATACTTCGATAGATATTTTATTGGATCCTATAGATATAACAAATATTTACAACATAATATAAGTATAAAACGAATTTCTGCCCTGTATAAGGTGGCCTGTATTGTAAGTTGTTGATAATTAAAATAATGCGTTTGTGCAGGATGAGGAAGAGAAGTCAACAGACGTTTCAGAAGACGATGCTGGGAATCGGACCAGCAAAAGGTATGTTTTTAGTCAATAATTGCTTATATTGCACATATGGTTTAAATTTGTGACAATAACTGCTTGTATGGCTCTACATTTTGAACATTCTAAATCAAGAGTTTACTTTGCATTTATCACAATTTTTTATTTTATGAAGGTGGGATACGATATTCACAGGATTGACGCTATCGTTTTAAAATTGCGGATTACTATACGCGAGGTACCATTAATTATATATTAAAGTTTATCAACATTCTTCTAGCGGATTAGCCGTAATAAAGTTACAGATACACAGACTGGCATTTGTTATATTAGTATGGGCTTATGACAGTAACAGCCTGTTTCTACCATAATCTTGGGCAAAGGCTTTCTCTCTTCTCGGACAAAGCTTCAAAATATCATAAATGTACAAGTTTGTCTCTTTATTTTTAACAATCACTTGTAATCGATTCAAGGCATTTGGATGACATATGGCATTCATTAATTATATAAATTAAAATATATCAAACACCCTTTCTCTTGGTACTTAAGTTCACGGTAACAAAGGTGCGGGCAAAACCTAGTTAATTTAAGAAAAAATTTACGTCTCTCTGAATTTGGATTTAACTTGCAATACTTATTTTAGTTAATCTGATTAAACAGATTACAAACTATAATGTGCTAACTATATTATAAGAAATGCTATAGTTATTTGTAAAATGTAATAACGGAGTTGATTGTTGGGTAAAACGTGTTCTTGTGTTCCTGTTCAATGTGGAGTTTCTATATTTACGCGATAGTTCGCGCTCGGTTCAGAGGGAAGCCGTGACGTACGAACTCGGCGCTCTACGGGCTGCCTCAGCGTTGCACGGGCTGACTTGCTGGCTTGTGTGCCGACGGCGTATTGTAGATCGGGACGCGCCGGATGGTGAACCGCGATGCGCGCATCGGCCCGTGTGCCGTTTCACAAACCGCATCCGTCGGCAAATTTGCGATTACGGACCCGTAGTTTTTGTGTTAGTGCCATATCCAGTAATACTTTATATTATGTGCTAGTTATTTGTGATTGTTTCGGACATGGTTGCGTTTAGGTAATATTCTACTGCTAAAGACAGTAACCTATGACTGTCATCTTTTGGCTTATTTCAGTCTTTTGACGAGAGAACTCCAAAGTTATTGTTTGTTATTGTACATATACGATATAAGTGCCTGAAATATCATTTTTAATTATAGCAAATATTCTTTTAGTTCTAAACTAGATTATCATAAGTGCATATATAAATATAAGATTTGTGTCACTAAAATTATTTTTTCATTATTTGTTCTATTTTAATATATGTTATTTCTTTTATATATATTTAGAATTTCTCTGTATGACAAACAATATAGGAAAAAACATTAAGTAAGTTTTTAGTCTAAAGTTAATATCTCTGATTTTATGAATTGTGTTATAAAATATAGACTTGAACAGTGTTATTTTTGTGACGTGAATGACATTGAAATTTGAATTATTATAGGGTTTAGCAATACATACTGAAACGAATGCACATTTTAGTCTTATACGATAATAATTGTGGAGTTATGTGAAAATTAAATTTATAGTATTTTATAATACATTTTAATATAAATTCCTAATACTATTTCTAAACGATAATTAGTTTCCAAGTTGTGTCATATTTTAAATTTTGGTCGTTATCTTAACTGCCTTAATTAAGGTGAATATACTTAAAATATTTTAGTAATCTAAGATGAAAGTTAAAAATTCGGATGTATGGAGTAAGGTTATGGTAAAATGAATGTGGTGGATTTTAATTCCATTTTTGGATGAATGTTCCAAACTTTTTTTTAGTAGGTACTTAAATCATCATCATCATTCTCCTGTCCTTATCCCACTCTAAGTGGCGTCGGCACAACATGTTATTTTACGACCGGCTGTCTGACGTCAACTTACCTAAGACGCCTTTTACGACACCTCGGTAAGAAATGAGGGTATTCTATTCTACTCAGCCGGATACCACACGCCGGGTCAACTTACCTCAGTCGCCTTTTACGACACCTTGGTAAAAAAATGAGGGTGGTCTATTCTACTCAGGCGGATACCACACGGCGGGTCAACTTACCTTAGGCCTTTTACGACACCTCGGTAAAAAATGAGGGTGGTCTATTTGCTTAGTAAGATACCACAAAGCGGTTTAGTACTTGAATGAAATTCGTAAAACATACACAATTAGGTATGATGTATGTATAATTCTACATATAGACACCAGCAAGGATTAAAATTGTCGTATGTTTTTAAATATGAGATACAATGTTGTTTCTTGCAGGTGTCGATATGAAACTTAAAAAGACTGATAAACATACATTCGATTGTTAGATATGGTATGATAGAAGCTTGCAGTACGTGAATAAGTTGTGCATTATGTTCTACAATTATAGAATTAAAACTTTGTACTTACACCAGTGCAAAACAACTATTAAAAGTATTTTTATATAGAAAGCCTATTATATCGAATCGAGGAGAATATGTGTAAATGATAAAAATGTGTGGATTTATTTATGCACCGACCTTGACCAGGTAACAATGAAAATTGCTTATGAAACGAAAGGAAACTATTTATATGAATTATATTTTGAGAAGTGCAAACACCCAGGTTGTTACTTGTGTTTTTGGAAGAGGAAATGTTTTTAACCCTTGGAAGAATAACACGATTTAAATAACATATATAAGTCTAGGTATTTATATAAAGTTGAATACAAAAATAAAAAGTTATAATAAAATAATAAATAGAAGTTTATTAATACAATTTAAAGATACATCATAAAGCAGATGTTTTTATCTAAAGTTTTATTGAGAACTAGAATTATTTTAATAAAATAAATTAATTTATCAGAATTATATCAAATTCAAATTCAAAATATTCTTTATTCAAATAAACTTGCAAACAAGTGCTTTTGAATCGTCAACTCTACTGCTGGTTCGGAAAGCTGTTCCTACCGAGAAGAGCCAGCAAGAAACTCGGCGGAATCATATTTTATTGGATATCATATTTTTAATTCGTTACTTATATAATTTATATATGTTTAGACTACATAATCCTTCAAAATTAATGTCCATTCGTCTAAAATATTCTCATAAGTAATAATTTGTTCTTTGTAGTTGGCGAATCAAGTATTTTAATGATTTAATCGGACAGGAAGGACTAATGATTAGTTTCATATTCACCAATTAACACTTGAAAAAAAAACGTATCTATTACAACACTTAGGTAAAAATAACCGGGTTTGCGGGATTCATTTCGAAATTATTCAGGATCCCCACCAAGGGTCCTTACATGTCAATGACACGACATTAACAGTTAAGTGTTTTTAATTTCAGTACTACCTTTCCATTCATCAAGGTTAACTTATAAAAGTGCAAACAATTACTCATTCCGCTAGGTCTCAGTACTATTACGGATTAACAGTCCATCTTAAATAACTTTTTCAAACACTATGGGATTCGTTTTTATGTATGGTAATCAATACCATACTTCTTGACTTATTAAGATCACTCTTCCTTAAAGATAGATAAAATTATCGATTATCAATGTCCTCGACTCCCGTAACCAGGCGTTCCTTAATCGTTACTCTGGCTAACGGACTATATAGGCGATTATGTTTCAACAATAATTATTGTTAATATGACGACGTCCTATTTGTATAAATATTTGTCTCATGTATCATTCAAAAGATGAATGAAATAATTTGAATGATGTTTAATAATGATTCAAATATATAATAATTAAAAATAAAGAACTTTCAAAACTGTGAACCCAAAATACTTGCGTATTATTTAAATTCTCCCTTTCATATTGAATTAAAAGTATTTAAAAAAATGAAAATATACGTCGTGAAAATTGTTTATATCGGTTTACATTCAGGTTATTATTTTCAAAATATAGATTTTGCTAGCGTGCAATTTTTTATTTAAGCGTGATTGAAATTTTAGTTATAAGTTTGTAAGAAATTTTATATGTCTTCATTTAAAAAAAATCGGTTTTATCTGTTCTACATATAGATCTAGATCGGAGGTATATTTAAATGGTGACCGTATAAAGTTATTCGATATTTTCCGCCAAATCAATCAAAGTACAAATTGGCACGACGTGCAAGTGATGTTAAGAGAGCAAAAGCTTGATGGCTGTGTATATAAAGCTTTTTATTATTACTGGCATTTTCCGGACTCAAATTTCGACCAGACTTCCAAAGTGTCGTTAAAGCCTTAATTGACCTTTACAATTTAATTGAGAAGGTGACGATAAAGGAAAATATAGTGAAGAAATCTGTATTCTCTCTTTTCAAAAAGGAATACAAAGAGGCTTATCGGCAGCAGCGTATAATTAATAGACTGTTACTTTAATTTTATTTCAAACGAAAGTAGTAGCCGATTCTACTAGCAGGAAAACGACAAGAATATATCGTATTGTTTTGACGCGTCGCTACGTCACGCGGCACACGCCATGTGCTGCGATGTGCGCTGCCCTAAATTGGGTAAAGCGGTGCGAAGAAGCGGGCTCACGGGCTGCAGATGCGGCGATTTAATACACGCGCAACTATAAGCGGGCAACGCGGCTTTGGCAACGCGCCGCCGCTCTATTTTTAACGAACCTTGAGATCAACCGCCCTTGCTTCTGTAATGGAAGTGACAATGTAAATTTGCCGTAATAAATATGAAAACTTTCTACGCCTATTTTATTTTAGTGATTATAATTTCAATTTTCTATGTTTAGATAGCTTAGTCAGGCGTGTAATTATGGAAAAGGTCAACCGTATCTTTATGTGATTTTGATGCATGAAAGCTTCTTTTGATCGCGATTTTGCTTTAACATAGGTTTAACAGCGAACAGTTTCTGGTATAAATTGGGTTCAATGACATTCTAAAAATCGAATGCCTGTACGACGCCTTGACTGTTCATGAAATCTACAGAACGGTCATAGTTTGCCGATATTTGTTTTGTATTGCAAGGAATTATTAAAAACAAAGTTATAAATATTTATAACAGATTTTTATAATTAACTACCTAATGTTTTTCTTGATGCTAAAATAATTTGCTTTTGGAGATATAAAATAACTTGGACAGTGTTTTGAATTAACGTACAGTAATCACATAAGTAGTTACATACTCGTACCGCTCGCAAAATTAATTCGTAAGTTTAAGTTACATGTGAAAGCAACCTAATGCGTTTTATGGAAATAATCATCCAATGAACTTTGCTAAATCTAAAACATTGCGAATAGCGATTGTAGGGTTCATCCAAAATAATTAACAAGTTGTATGAGTAATCGCAGCGTTGTACGTATTAAGGTAAAGTGTAAGCTCACGGCTCAAGGGCCAGCCAGCGCGTCTCGGCGGTCGACGGCAGCGCGGCGAGCACAGAGTTGCGCCCGCACTACGGTGAAAGGAAGGTAAACGCCACGCCAAGACGGATTGCTGCAACTTTACTAAAAATGGCGTCATTCATACATTTCGCGGTTGCATTATTATAAAAAAACTCATTACAGCCAAATAATTTTGTATGATCTTCGTGCACTGCAGTCCACGGACAACTTGTTGTAACTAGTCGAGGCTAAATTATTAATTATTAATCACATATTGATGGTTACGATGCGACAGAACACTCTTCCAGGCGTGAACAACTTTTTCTGCAGATGTTCTTTTGCTATGACATTTTATTTTCGTTTTACTTAAATATGGTAACCTGTGCGGGCAGTGTAATTTGAATGTTCACAAGGAATTGTTCATTGTAATCAGTTAAAAGCAATTAGGAAAATAAACTAGTATCTTTACTAGTACATATAGCTTTAAGGATACATATGATTTCCATCAGTGGTTATACACCTACCCGTGGATATCTGCAATCCTACGTATGTTATGGTACACAAAATATCGTACATTATGGTTAGTACAACATAATGACTTCTGTTGATAATCGGCGATTATATACGACTAGCTTTTACCCGCGACCGCGTTCGCGTGAAACGTTGTCGCGTGATAGGCTGATAATGGCGCTTTCAGTGTTATCCTATTCTTGTAGAATTAACAGGATTTAGCCTATATGGTATTCCGGTGTATAAGTAATAATTATGCCAAATCTCATAGATATTGGCTCAGCGTATTCGCCGTGAAAGAGTAACAAACATATATCCGTACTCACAAACTTTCGTATTTATAATATTAGTAGGATAAGGCGCGAGTACGATCGTGTAGAGGGCATAATGGGCTGTACTTGCCAATCATGTTCAATGATCGCCTACAACTCGGGAATTGTCTGTATTCGCACATGTATGTTTATATTGTATGGTAATACGGACGGCGGATACTAGCACGATGATCACGCCGATTATAGGTGATCATACGATGATCGCCAATAGTGAAGAGCAGGTATTATATATATGCTGTGCTGCGGAATAGTGATATCTGTACAAGTTACAGCATGAAGCGTACACCGTCACATACCTTTCTATTATTTTTTACTTGCCATAGTTTGGTGTACAGAGACAATAAAACTCGGGAATAAGTTTAAGCAATTAAAAAATTCAAGGTCATTACAAGTAACTTCTTTTTAAAATTGTAATACAAAAAATAACAATAGAACTTCTTAAGCCGACTATCGCTCTCAGTGAGCGTATTTAGTGATACGATCTTTTCCCCCAAATTATTATCGTATTAGTGTTGCTACGCTACAGACCAGTAAAGCATGAGAGAACCTTGTTACTTTTAAAACATATCCATTACCATCTCCGTGCAATCTTTTTCGTTTATATACTCGCATATATCTGAGCACCCCACCACGCTTTTTAACAGTAATAACACTAATATTGTTCATTCATTATTTGAATTCTATTATATTTAAAATTATTTTTCACTTTTTAGTTTGATAGGTATGTTATAAAATCGTGATTTTTTTAATTATAATTATTTACCAATTTTTAGTGCGTTTGTTAAAAAAAATATCAAGTTTTTGTTACTTGTGTGTTGTTTAGTTTGTACTGGACATGGCGCATATTTTATCAATATAAATATTTTTTTAAAAAAATTCAGACAAATTTATCGTATTATTATGTCGTCACTGGTTCTAGATAAGCCTACGAAATTAATTAAATCTGTCAATTTAAAGCGGTTCAAAATTGAGTTCAAAGAGTTGGCTACATACTCTAACATAAAAACGACTACTAATATATAAAGCGTGTAAAAAGCATATGCTGTTAAATCCAAAACTTTTGCTTAGACATTATATTTGTTCCAGTCTCAATGAGTGTTACTTCGCAAACAAAGGCGCTGCGCTGGTGCTGGGTGGCTCGGAGCACGGTTGTGCCGACCGCCGACGGTCGCCACCACGGCCGCACCCTCAGCCAGACATCCACCATCACCTACAGTCCATGTTTTATTTGGTGCGCCCGGAGGAGACGCTCAAAATGGTAAACACCATCGAATTTTCTCGTATATTTAAAAGTCATCTCTCATCTATTTAAAAATTTAAAAAGAAAAATTCTCATCTATTTAAAAAGCACAAGCTGAGAAGCCATTCTTTACAAACATTAAATTAATAAAAAAAAAACAGACACCACGATCTTGATCGTATAACATTATTTGAATACATTTTAGTAGTCAATCTAATGATGTTTCTTCGCCGAAATTTATATGACTTTTAGCATCTAGCCTAGTGCAGCTATTTGAAGCCCGCCAATCGCCAATTGAGCTTAAGGATCGTTGGGGAGTATTGTTCATATGCCTAGTTTTTATATGGACCGCGTCATTTTTTCATTTGATCCCGTTAAAAATATTCCGAAGGTAGTTTTTGTATGAACCCTGCGCCGTGTTACCAAAAAACCTCATCCTCATCAAAGATAACAAACACCAAAAATAAACTAAGCAGTACGTTACAAAGTATGGGCATCTACTTTTTGACTAACTAAATAAATTTTATCTGTGCAAAAACCAATTGTTTATGCGTAGGTAATGTATAATACTAATAAAAACTACATTTTAAAGTGGAAAATAATTTAGGATTGATTAGCGTACAACAGTTTGCCTACATTTCTACATATTATGTGATAATGAAATTAGGAAGCGACCTGTTCCTATTTAAGGAGGTCATTCATGTCTTAGTCATTCTCGTTTATATAGAACGTTTGTAACGTACTTAATCACCTTACAAAGTAAGTAGGGTTAATTTAAATAGGATGTCATCTTGTTGTTGGAATCATCTTGGGGTGGAAAAATTGTCGCAATTACGACACATGGTGCTCATGCCAATTATTTTTTTGAGTGTCATGTTAGTGTTAATTTATTTATTAAGTCCATTCGACGATTCTAATATTATCAATGTTCGTGATACCTGTATTCCGAAGGTATAAACACATATGTGTGAACAAAAGTGCATATGCAGATATAATATACTAGCGGTCCGGCCTTGCGTTGCTGTGGCTCAGTCTTATTTCAAGTACCCCTCGAAACAAATCTGTCATTGTGAATTCAAAAAATATAACCTCCAATCGCCACCAAACTACATGATTATCCAGTTGGACAATCTCAACAGTGCTTGAAAATTTCATTAAAATCGGTCCAGCCGTTTTCAAATGTATAAGGAACATACATACATACTTTATTATAAATATTTTTATAAAAAATAAATTACGTCGTAAGTATAGGTGAGTATATATCCTCCTGCCCTTATCCCACTCTAAGTGGGGTCGTCATAACATGTTATAATCATCCTGTAACATGATTTGGCTGCGTTTTTACGACCGGCCGCCTGCCTGACGTTAACTTATTTTATGACACCTCGGTAAGAAAGAGGGTGGTCTATTGTACTAAACCGGATACCACACGGTGGGTCAACTTACCTTAGTCGCCTTTTACGACACCTCGGTAAGAAATGAGGTTGGTCAATTCTACTCAGCCGGATACCACACGGCCGGTCGACTTACCTTAGTCGCCTTTTACGTCACCTCAGTAAGAAATGAGGGTGGTACTATTCTATTCAGCCGGATACCACACGGCGTCGTAAATATAGGTGGGTATATGCAATAATGTTTGCGTCTTTTAAAAAATAAACCCATTTTCAGCCCTTTTTATAAAAGAAAAAATGTGATAACAAATCAGTAGTGACTCATTCTCAATCTTATTTGGAAAGGCACATCAACAATAAGCAGGCTAGAATTTAAGGCCATAACTAGGTATGTTTAAGAATCCTCGCAGAAGACAATTGGTATTAATATTATATTGTGTATATTTAAACACCGAACTATGGTGTTTTATGAACTATGGTATTTTCGGTCCTAAGGCGAGGGAGCAGCATGACGGTTGACTTATGTACACTCAACGATTCCACTCAGCATTACGTCGAATTAACGAATTATTATTTTACATTAACTCTACCAAGTTTTACATTGAGTAAAAAGTATAACGCTGACATATAATTATGTTTATAAATGAATATATTTTAAATTTTCAAAGTATCTACTTTAATGTTATAATTGACACCCAAAATTTCTTTGATTGACAGCACGACCCATATTTCAGGTCATAAAGAGTATTTCAGGTTTAATACTTTATCCTGAGATACCTGTGTCGGTAACTAGCAATGTACTGGAATCCTCAACAGTAATAATGATTTTTAATGTAATTTAGATTTCTAGGTATTGATTTTTTAAGATTACCCAATTAATAATACCCAATCTATACTTATGAGTATTATAAAACAAAGTCCTCAAAAGCTGTCTGTCTTTATGTGATTTTCTCAAAATGTACTGAACTTATTTTTGTACGGTTTTTACTAAAACGTGCAATTATTAAGGAAGGATTTTTAAGGTAAATAAAAGACATACATCTACACTAAAGAAGCTAAAGAGTTTGATTGATTGTTTGAACGCGCTAATCTCAGGAACTACTGGACCGATTTGAAGTGTAACATAGTCAATTTATCGAGGAAGGCTATAAACTATATAATATCACGCTAAGATGAAAAGGAGAGGAGCAGCAATAAAAAAATAGTACGAAATTGGCAAAATTTAAAACTTTCCTTGCGTGCACTGAGTAAACGGTATTAGTTATTCAAAAATCATGTATTACAAAATTATTCCCCTCTAAAAGTTCTAAAAAAAAGTCCGCGACAGCATATGTCTAGCTTTTACGGTTAACCCACTTTAACCATTTGTATGGTCATAAAAACACTATATTACAGTTTTAATCTTTCCACGCGGGCGGAGCCGCTGGCGATTGCTAGTACATATATAAAATACTTGCGGGACGGGATTTATGAGGGAATAACTTTGTGACACCCCGAATGATCTGCAGACGGATCCACGAGTACAGCTAGTAACTTACTCAACGTAACTTAGCGCTACAAAACTTTTAAATCTTTTTATCTTATGGACATTGGAGCCAACTTGAGTATGTTTACTGAACTAGGCGGTGAAACTAGAGAGCGCTCATCCAGGCCGTACGCGGTACTTGGTGGTGGTGTGTCGCGGTGATGAAGCGGCTCTGTTGGGGATCGACTGCAACGAGCGGACAACTGTCGGCCTTTGTCTTCGAGTACTGGCTGACACTTCCATCAAACTAGATGGAGATGGGTAAGAAAATTATAAATATTATAGTGTATAAAATAAACTAATAAAATAAAATAATAGAGCTGTCTTAGCCCAGCGGTAACACCGTGCGACTCTTTCAAGAAGGTCACGGAGTTTTTCTGTTAAAACTTATGTGTCTAATTGATAATTGCAATTTATCACACGCTTTTCAGTGAAGGAAAACATCGTGAGGAAACCTGCATATCTCTAGAAAATTCAGGAGATATGTGTAAACTACCAATCCCCATTGGAGCAGCGTGGTAGGTTTTAGCTCCAAACCTTCTCTCCTAAAATGGAGAGAAGAGGCCTATTCCCAGCAGTGGGAGAGTAACAGGCCGCTACTTATTTACTTTTATAAAATAAACACTTTCCTTTTATGAATTTATTTTATTTTACCCGCTCACTTTGCGTCTTTCGTGCTTAAACACTTCTGTCTGTTTATCTGAATCATTTAAGCTACCATAATCAGCATTTTGAACACTAACGCATGCGACCACAAGAGATTCCCAGTAATTATGACGTATTATATTCTAACACCCTTTATATTATTATTAGCTTTTTTCCCCAATTTCGTTCGCGTGGACTGTTGTCGCGTGATATTTTGATAATAGATGGCACTTTTCAATGTTATCCTATTCATGTAGAAGTAACAGGTTTTCTATAGCCTATATGTTACCCTGGTATATAAGGAATAATTGTACTAAATTTCATCGATATTGGTTCAGCGGATTCACAGTGAAAGAGTAACAAACATACATCAATACTCATAAACATTCGTATTAATAATATTACTAGGATAACTACTAATTATTATAACAATCAACCATCAACACTGAAATATTAGTAAACCAATTAATTTATGACACAATATATTTATCGCAGAAGTGATTCCAATGACGCTAGTCAAATATTGTCCTCATACTCTGGATATATAATATACAAACAACATTAAAACAGGACGTATCTCTATCACCTGATAACACATCGTTGTCACAATGTATCCGATGAAAAAATCTAGACGAGCTTCTAATCTTTAATATTTAAATGATTTAATCTTGTATGTATATAAATAAATAAATAAATAGATGAGACACTTACACACACGGTCGTCGTCCCCCAAAGTAAGTAATTTAATAATTGTGTTATGGTAGACAGACAACTTGTGTGAATATATACTTATATAATTTTTCGAGCGGGAAAAAATCGATCAAGCTAGGTTTTATGTAAAAAAAGATTGTTTTATCCCTGTTTTTGGGCATTAAAAACACTAACATGTATATTGATTTGAATTTTCGCCTATTCGGGGAACCGGCAGCCTCGAGAAACGTGAACACCTACGATCGATCCCCACTAAATTATTGTATTTTCTGGTTTTTTTTTTGAAAAAATTACCGAGCAAGGCTCGGTCACCCAGATATTAATTAAAATTCGTCAACGTTTAGAACGTAACTGTTACATCTAGCACGGCTATTCAAAGAACAATATTCATTCTTAATTCCAACTTCCGTTATCAATAACGATACTATTAATTGCGATTTTGTCGTGAGCCTATCCTCTTGATGATGCTTCGGTTACGGGACGGAACGATCATAGAGATTGTCGAAATGAGTGTGTGTGGTGTTGGTGGCGGCGTTTTGTGATACGTGAAGTGACTAGTCCTGCATGTATAATGTATGTGAACGTTGTCTGCTTCCTCCACTTAGCATTACATAGATTCTACATAACATAACTGAACAATACTACTTTAGTTTTTTCTTGAGTTTCGAAAAGGTAAATTTATTCCACACTCAACTTGAATTTATCATAACGTATGCTTTCCGAACGTAATATAAATGACCATTTGTGTCTGGAAGAATTTGTTTTACTGATAACAGTTAAATATTTCCTCGCTATCTCATAAGTATGTTGTATTCCAATTATACATTAAATGGAAACGTTTTTTTTCTTAAATAGTTTTAGAAGCAGAGTGTATTCTATACTGATATTATAATTGCGAAAGCTTGCCTGACCGTCTGTCTGTGTGTTAAGCTTTCACGGCTTATCAGCGAGCGATTATATCATCCGTATCATTAGATTATATAATCTAATGTAGCAGCGTAGTTTCGTACGATTGAAGCTTATATACTGGGCTAACTAAACATATATTGTACATAGTTGAAAGTAATTTAACACTGAAGTCGTAGGTATCGCTAGTAATAAATAAAGAATCAATATACAGTAGCATAATACTACAGCAGAATATTATTTTACTTTTGTATTATGGATCTCCGCAAACTAAAGCCTAGTTCTATAAATTATATATGATTTTTGTCAACATTATTTTAATATTCAAATGTGACATTTAACCTTTTATGATAAAAAGAAAATAATAATAAAGTATGGATTGGCCCTTATATCGAAGAATATTGCAAGTGATAGGAATGCCCTTGATTAAAATGTTAAGTTAACGTAACCTTCGTTTAAATCCGCTGAGCGTTATGCACCGGTTAAAATTTAAATACTATATTAGACAAATTATTAGTTTCAAATAGAAATTTTAGGTCAATATTTTTCTTAAATGTCTTTTTTAATATATAAAAGTTATTTATACTTTTGTAAATATATTTTCAATATCCATGAAATTCTTTTGCATTATAAACTTCAACGTTGATTCTTAAGTTTCTTTGTTCTTCGTTAAAATCTGCTTAATAAACAAAGTTTAATTTTCTCCGTAATATCGGTAAAGTATTAAAAAAAATTGTTAGCTGATTTAACGGAATTGCTACTAAAAATCTACTTTCAAAGAAAAATCTACCCAATACCCAGTTTATTATAGGCTTTGTTTTTTCTATTATTTAGTTAACTAAATGGTGGAACAATTTTTTAATTCATGCTGTTGTGACATTGAGTATTTCTACAAAAAATGTTAACAATTTTCATTTCGACCTTGCATATTCTTCGAATCCAATCAATCAATTTATTATTTTTAACCTATATTTGAACAATAAGTACCATAGGCCTTAACGTCAGAGTCTTGGGATTTTTTTGTGTGATAGCGGTGTAAAGCTCGATTCACAATATGATTATTTAATTAGGCTTCATATCGTCATAATTGCAGGAATCCACCTTGGCCGCCGAAGACATTTACGTACACTGGAACAATAACTAATTACGGATTCATTGTCCACAGAGGGTTTAGCGTATGCGTGTGCAATCAACAACACATATTCAAGCCCGTGTCTGTGCAAGCCATGTGGTATGTATTTAATGATATTGAGTTATTTTATACTGACGTGATAACAATTCAAAACATATGCACAGAAATATTTTAACGCCTATAAATATCATGTTGCAAATCTAAAAAAATAACCTTACCTATAGCGTGTTATAAGCCTATATTGGACTCTTTTTAAAACAAAAACGCAAAATCTTTTTAACGAAATCGTTAAATATTCAAAACAGCAGCTATAAGTCTAGTGAAGAATTTAGTTCCTAGATGCCGTCCTAGGCACTGCTTATCGTGGCACCTTTAATGTCAGAATAACTTTTATTATTTTTTTGTTCTCATTTTTATTTTAATTTAAAAAAAATTGTAGCTGAAGTAATGAGAAAATGCGTTACCACATTTGGATAAAAATCTCGACGACTCGAAGAAGAATAAATTGCATGTAAAAAAATTGAATTATTGTATATTCTACGATTTTGTTTTATAAAAACGGAACCTCAACTCTTTATCAAAGGAGGCCTACCCGCGCCTATGCGTAAATCCGTCAGTCTATAAGTCATAAAATTGCAAACTCGTATGTACATAACACATTGCATGTGTTATTGAAAAAATATAAATACATAGTAAGGTTTTTATTGTGTATAATCAGTATTATAATTCATATATACATTTTGTTTATACTGTAATTGTACATGTAAGCTTATAAAATAATTCTGCCAGCGACGTTTCAATCTTACGTGTCTCATATATCCCAAATAGAGGCAGATATCTTACAATTTTATGTCAGTCTAAATATGCCCTGACTAGGTGGTGTTATCAATTGTCAAATATTTTACATCAATCTTTACAGGTCTGCGTTACAAACGCTGCACCGTGCGAGTGCGCGCGCCCGCGACTTGAACCATTTCGCGGGCGGCACGTCGCACGTATGGTGCGCGCACTACGAACGTAGCGTAGACTCGGACCGCTCCTGTCTGAATGAGTGGCACGCTATGGACTGCATCGAGTCGCGTCGCCCACCCTCACCGGACTCGCTCAGACTGAAGTAAATCCCCCCCTTCTATTCACCATTTACACAAAAAAAACCAAAAGACATAGTTTTCCTCTAACAAATGGTAAATGCCACTAAATTTTCCATTTCATAATCTTCCTGAAACAGTTTTTCAAAGCTTACCAAAGTCTCATCAAAACAATGATTTGCTCTATTGGTTACTGTGGGTATTACTTTAGATGGTCAGAAATCATTTATTATTGCTTTATAGCGCAAGGTCGTACAGATATCCACTCAAATCCCGGTAAATGTTGAGTACATTTAGTAGTAAACTAGTATCTGTACCAGGCGTGAATAACTTAACAAATCCAAAACACGCAAATTTTAGGGCAGCCATAAATAGGATTATGTTTAATATACGTTTAAGAGTAATTAAAATATTTACAACTTTTAAGTATACGTTTAATAGAGTTATTAATATTTACAAGTTTGTATGTGCGATATTAAAGACTTATTGACTTCACTGAAATATTCGCCATATAAATTATGCAATCCTTATGCCTATTATGATTAAACATATAAAAGGAGTACGTCGACTTATCAACATATTCACGCCGGGCTGAATAAGTACTCTTCTCTCCATTTGAGTACTTTTTAAGAATTTGATATACCGTCATATCGCCCCATTAGAAGAACAAAGTTACAAGAACATGTAACTTTATTCTTCAGAAGATGGGGCGATTAGTTTCGTTACATTTGTTATTTTTAAGACAGCTATATAGCTGACTTAAAAATATTTTGTTAATATTGCATTTAGAATGAACTATTTATAAGTTTAGATGGAACTTATACAAATTCTATACCATAGAAATCAATTCTGGATTCAATATAATAAGTATTTACTAAAGCAGGGTTTCCTCATTATAATAATAGATCGTTTTCCTTGAGTCCTTTTATTTATTATCGAACTACCTCATTCGTCAATATTCGTGAGTTTTTTGAGCATTTCTCAATCTAAACCGAATTAACGCCTTACCAGTTAAGATCCGGTCAAGCGTTTTTTTTTAGAGTAAATAAACCTATTTGTTATAACTAGATTGTTAATGACGGATGGGTAATTAAAAATTTAGATTTACGTAACTGTAAATCGACAGTAAATAGTGAACAGTAGAGATTATAATATTAAAAAGAAATCATATTATATATTCTAAAAATACCCTTATAACAATTTTCAAAAAGCTAAAAATAAAATTAATATATCCATGGCGGAGACGTATATTAAGAAGAGTGCATAAGACTTCTTTTCACCGTATTTTATATTCTGTTTTCTACTTATAACACTTGCATATAAAAAACCAACAGGACTGATTGATTGATGTAACTACTAATCTTATATCAAGACTGTTAACCAATAATAAAGTGGTATTAACTTTTGAAAACTAGATGTATGCGTTACTCAATATTATAGTAGTTTTATGTTGATATTAAGAAATTGGTCATAGGCGCTTTTGTTACATCTAATGTGTATAGTACCTAGACCTCATTCTTTGACCTCAAATTTAATCAGATGTTGGCACATGCGCTAATTGAACGCATTAGATGCGTGCGAAATACAAGGTAATAATCATCGTTATTTATGTATTTGCAAATATTAATAAGTTTGCTGTATTGTTTCCTCTAATTAAATAGCCTCTTCTATACTGGTATAGTTATAAAATAAGACATCATATTTGGAGAAGATTAATTTAAAATCAATAAATTAATTTAAAAGTAGTAGTAGCCTATTCCACTACCAAGCGAAAGAATCATATACATATAAAAGGTATATCTGTATTTAAGAATCTTCATACAATTTTTTCCCCTTTTAAGATGATCGACGAAATTTTAAAAATAAAAATATATCGTTTGTTTTAAAAGAGACTTGTCTTGCTCGGATATTTTAATAGATTTTGATGGAAAAAAAATCATAGGAAAAATCGTATCGGAATATTAGTATTAGTATAGTATGCAGTAATGAAAGTATTTTATAATATTTATTTAGTTATGTATATTGTTTTTAATTTGTTTCAGGCCACGTGAGAGGGATGAAACGGAGCGCGTAATCAGATGTACGCTGAAAGAGATAATGATGAGTGTCGACCTCGACGAGGTGACGAGCAAAGTGATCCGCGGCCGCCTCGAAGATGAGCTCGATATGGATTTGGCAGAGTTTAAATCCTTTATAGACCAAGAGATGCTTACTATATTGGGCCAAATGGATGCACCTACGGAAATATTTGATCACGTCTATCTCGGCTCCGAATGGAACGCGAGTAACTTAGAAGAGTTACAAAGAAATGGGTAGGTTTATGTCCTTTATAAATTTTACATATTATAAAATGACCAATTATCTTATAAGCCATTTGCTGTTTCAGGGTTCGACATATACTTAACGTGACAAGAGAAATAGACAATTTTTTTCCTGGCATGTTTGATTATCTAAATATTAGAGTTTACGACGATGAAAAGACTGATCTTCTAAAGCACTGGGATAATACTTTTAAGTATATAAACAAAGCCAGAAATGAAGGGTCCAAAGTTCTCGTGCACTGCAAAATGGGAATCAGTAGATCCGCCTCTGTTGTGATAGCATACGCCATGAAGGCATTCAATTGGAACTTCGACAAAGCTCTCAGACATGTTAAAACGAAAAGAAGCTGTATTAAACCGAATACGAATTTTTTAAACCAACTGGAGACATATCAAGGTATACTAGACGCGATGAAAAACAAAGAGAAGCTGCAGAGATCTAAATCAGAAACGAACCTTAAGGCACCAAAATCGTCGTCTAAAACAGAGAATAAAATAATGGATCCTACGCCTCTAGTGTTAGCTTTGACGGGATCATATACTGGCCGGCCGCGCTCCTGGTCACCCGACACTAAGCTGGCCAGTGAATTGCTGCCGCCGACCTCGGTGTCCTTAGAGAACCTAGCCTCCGAGACGCGCCACATGCTAATGCCTTGTGCCAGTGGAAGTTACAGTGTTTCTCCCAATCAGATTATGCGGCTCAAGGAGGAGGGTGCGCCCTCCGTTAGGCATATTGTGAATGAGATCGAAAGCGCAGCCTCGGCCGAACGGAGGGATGTACCGAGGAGGCATCATAGATTAAATTTTGGTGCGACTGGTGATATTTCATGTGGTAGAACATCTGAAACAACGGGCAACCTCAATGTTGAAGTATTTAGCAAATCCCAAGTTTCGCCTTTGCGAAATTTAGTGCAAAAATATCCTCAGGCTGAAGCAGACGTTGAAAAAATTCACACGTGGGACCCCGGGGAGACGTTGTGGGCGCGAAGTGATGACATTCGTAATGCTATCGATAGTGACGATATAGTGAAAAGTGACAGTGGTATGATAGACGTAAAAATAAAAACGAGCGATATCATGTGTGATTCTATAGAACGAAATATCGATTCGGAGGAGCGGAGAGAAGTCGACGACGAGCCGCCGCCGAGCAGGCAGAGCTCCTGGAGTTCGTTCGATAGCGCTGTGGTGCCCGATCTGTCGCGACACTCGTCTTGGGGCTCGTACGACACACGAGGTGCACGCATTCCGCCCGCTCCTCGGGACGACGTCGCACCCGACCTCGGTATTATCCGTGAGCTCGCCGAGAGACCGCGCCCGCCGCCCGACATTGCCGCGAATGAGCGGAAGTTCAACGAGACTTGTGCCATACTCGAGGAACTGGCGCGCATGGAGAGTGCGCGCGACCGCGGCGCCTCCACGTGGGGCGGCCGCCTGTCTGCCTCCGCGCCTGCCGATACGTGGCTGCGAGTGGGGCCGCGGCGCCGTCGCCTGGCTGCTGCCTCTCACGGCGACCTACCGCGCGCTGCGCCTGCGCCTCGTCCGTCTCCCGTCGGTCTGGTCAGTAATCTCAAAAAGGAATTCGAAGCGCGTTCCGAGCCAGACCCACCCCGCAGGCCGGGAGCGCGAGCGCGCTCCTCGGCCACGCCTCCAGCACCCGCCCAACCTGAGGATCTATCGGTACGCGTGCTCGTGGACCGCTACGACCAGCCAGGTCGTACGCGGTCGGAATCAGGCGGCGAGTCGGGGCGGCACAAAGCGCCGCACGAGTCGATGTCGAAGAAGTGCAAGCTGACGGCGGAGGGCGAGAGCGGGGCGCGCGCGCGGAACTCGTACTGCGGCGCGGTGGCCGACCGGCCGCCGGCGGCCCCTACCGTGGTATCGCTCGCGCCACTCGACTATTCAAATGTGGTGGTTTCAACTGTGATGTCGAAAGCTCAAAACAAAAAACAATTGCAGCATGGGAAAACCCATCCGTTGACGAGGCTCAACTTGAATCGGTCGAATAATAGATGTTCGAATCCTGTGTATAATACTATGTAGTTAATACTTTTTATTTATTATGAATTCTTGCCAAACTGGATATTTTATCTTCTAGAGTTTTATATACTATTTACAAAATGAAATCACAGTGTATTTGTCTATCACGTAAAATTGTATTAAACGGCTGTTTGTGAGTAGAGAATGTTAAAAAAAAAAAGAATAAATTCGATAAAACAGATGTACAACTTTTATAATGAGACACTTGGCTTTTATTACCTGATCTTAAATGTACATAAATTTGTATTCATCCGAAGTCTATGGTTTGTAGTCTTTTTCCGGTGACGAAAGCGACGCGCGGAGTATTTTGTATTTCGCTAATTTTCTTGTAGGTGTCTGGTATTTTAGATGGTTTTCGCCTTATTGTTCCAAAATCAAATGTGTAGATGGCACCGGGATTATTTCGTACTGAACATTCAGTCTAAAATATAAAACATTATGTAACTAAATGGCCAACTTTGGTAATCTATAAAATAAATGATTAATTTAAAAGCTTAATTTAAAAATTTAATTTATGTATAAGGCCATAATCTACGATCGTTTCGCCCCGAAACCGAAGCACCATCAGGAGACCAAAACCATGACGTACTGACCGTAATGATTACGATTACAATTTTCAGTTTTGTAAGAACACTTACAATTTTCATATTTATATCAACCACACGTATAATATTAGGTTCGGAGCCACCACAAACAATCAAGTTAGTCTGTGGCACCAATTTTCCACAATACAGTTTCGATGGATATCTATCCGGTATTATTGTTTCTATCAGTTTACATGATCCATAATCCCAAATCTGAATACTGTTTGTGTCTTGCCATGAACATGTCAAAACCTAAAATCAAATATTGTATGTTGTATATAAAAAAACAACATCGAACAACTTTATAAGTATGTAAAATATGTAATAAAACAATCTCATACGATTATGTGCGGGTGGGCTTATTCAAGAATAATAAATTGTTCTAGCAAATGGCAAATTTAGATAAAATAGCGTTAAAAATATATAAACTAGTCTTCAAATATTCGGTTGGTAAGAAAGTGTAATTTGATTCAATTGATGCATTTATGCTGATGGCGTAATTGCTAACACAAACTTAAAAGAATCCTGTTTTTCCTTCGAAAGCAAACAAGAACAAACTATGCAAAATTGAAAGTTTTTAAGTTGAAATTAACAAGAATAAATAGTAGCTCGTAGTTTAATTTCTGATGTCCATTTAATACATTAAAAAAACAAATTTTTTAAAAATAGGAATGAAGTTCAGAATTCAAATTAAGTTCAACCAACTTTATAACTCGTAACTAGGGAGTCGTAGGGACTATAAAATCCTATAGACGAATATAAAAATCCTGTAAAATCAATCCTGTAATAAAAAATTGACAGTATCTTCACCATAAACTTCGGATAATAAACCCGATGACTGACAGCAGGTTACGACACGAGTATTGGTATTAAAATGATATTAATATTTTTGCACTAAAATTTAAATTCCAGACTTTAAAATATTTTTCTTTCTAATTCTACTCATCTTAAAAAATTTCTACTTCTAATTGTTGTAAACAATCAATTTCAAAGTTGTTGTTTTAAGTTTAAATTTTAATTCGACCAAAGATTCATTGATTTGAACTTTACGTCACACTATGATAAACTCTTCAACGTTCAAGCTGTGCAAACTATGAAAATACATCAACAAATTTAGCGAGATATTACAAAAAAATATAATATAATAATGAAAACAAAAGTTTTTTTTGTTAATACATATCAAACATTTCAAAGAAATGTTGATAGTATTTTTGTTTAGCGTTTGATTTGATTTTTGAGTTCTCGTTGTTTCCTTTGATAGGAATTTCGATTATCACCCGTATGCATGACTTGCGTTTGGCTATTCCTAAGTTAAAGTATTAAAATTTCGTTTTTTATCTTGATACTTACATTTAAAATATAAAAGAAACTGACTTCTAATGATTCATTGGCACGCCCTTAGTATTTATACACCGATACCCATTATTCAAATTAAAAATTTGCAGTTGGTTGATAGGTTCCGGCTGAGGTTCCGATAATCTCACTTCCGAAATATCTCTTCCTTACAGTATAAAACTGTGTTATATCAATCGTTTATATAATGTAAGGATGGTGATAGACAATTGATATGAAGATTTTGTATGATAATGTTAACTGTTCCTAAAAAATCAGTATGTCACAGTTCCCGCGTTATTCCAGACCACGCGGGCAATATATGATAAAACGTAGCCTATATGCTGCTCAACATCCTCCTCTATCTTCTAGTCCCATCAAAATCGTTTTAGCCATTCCAGAGAATACTAATAACCTAAACTTTACTTTTATATCTTTCAGTTAAAACCGTACAAAACCGTTTAGTAGATTTCGAGAAAATCTATCATATGACAGACAGACTTTACGGTTTTATAATATGTATAGATTTTTTAAGTCTTGAGATTCCAATATACCTATTTAGCAGTGACGTTAAATTGTAGACACTTCATCGTACGAGAGGAGACAATTCATGTTGGTATTTTAAAACCGGTGAATAAAAATGGGCAATTCATCACCTGTTTTCCAGGCTTATCAAAATCTAATCCTTCTCCGCACATATGTACACCGGTGAAATAACGTGTTGAATAAGGCTGTCTGTCGTCCCAACACATTACAGTGTCATCCCATCCACTTGAGATCAATTCGTGGTGAGATTTAGGATTGAACACACAGGCGAATATTCTTGATGTGTGCCCATCCATTATATTTTTGCGTTGACTGTAACACATATAATAGTTATCACTTATTGCCATCCTAGGGAAGATATAAAATATATTTTCAATTACTTATAAATTAATTTCACTTGGTTTTTTGTTTAAGACGTTAAAAAAAGTATTTTAATGCAATTGTTCTTATATTTCATCAATTGTATTATACTCGGGGGAATGGACAAAAATTACGAGGAAAATCTTATTTGTAATTTATGAACTATAATTATTTAATTTAGTAATTTATGTAGTAATTCAGGAAATAGTCTATGTTCTAGAGAAAATAAGTGATATCCTCATAATGCACATTCTTGTACTTGTTCACAACACATTTGTGGACCACATTAGCGTGATGTTTGAGATCGTAATTTGTGTCACATTATGCTGTAGAATTGCCTCCCTCGAGAGACTCTTAGCACGAAGTTCCTGGAAGTTAGTAAAACTTCTATGGTCTGCTTTCAAAATTTATGCCATTAAAAATGCTCTGCGCTCGTTAAATGACGCTGTAGAAGCCGTAAGGCGTAACAACATATAATCATTCAGAATAAAAAGATTATATTAAAATTGTGAAAGATATAAAGGGACACCATTTTATTGTTTCGATTCTGATAAAATCCCTCCTTTTTTCTGAGCGATGGAGCATCGCATGGATCAATCGCCATGGCAGGTAAAAGTGAATAACATGTCTCTTAATTTTTCATTATAAGTTACTCCATTATAGGTATTTCCTTAAAATAGTTTGTGCACATGGATGATAAAGAATTCTGCTGAAAGAAAGATGCTTGACGGAAGCTATTCATTCTAAGGATTTGCCTAGAAGCAGTGTATGTTTTCGAAGGTATGAAAATTAGCAAGAAATCCATTGATACATAGAATTTTTGTGTTTTTGCTTAAAAAAAATGGCATAATTATCAAATTGCATTATTCCAAAAACATGTTCTCCTTACCTTGAATAAAAAGCTCTTTCTTGAGTCTGTGCTTCTTCGTCATACATATTTAGTTTCGCATCATCACCGAAGGTAACGAATTTAGTGTAACGTGGATGGTAACATAAGCCTAGAGTTTGTCTTTTTTCTCTAATCGTGTATAAACATTGTTCATATTTATATTTCCAACATTTAATACAGCCGTTCACGTCTGTGTTATTAAAATTAATATCAACTGTTACTGATGCATGGAATTACGGTTGTATGCAGTCTAATACACGCTACAATGAAGACGAAGAATACAAATGATCTTTACTTTTGTGATTAGCTTTTAGTACGATGTAGGCGACCTACGTATAGCGAGCACCACTTAGTGGGTTGCAGCGAATTCTGCAACTCTTTTAGCACAAACCACTAATTTGGGATAGGTATGGCAACTTTTAAAATCACTAGCGTCCAAATGTAGCTGACAAGCAATAGTTTTGTTCAGACTCAACTTCAGATCACGAGGTACATATACGCCGTGTGGTATCCGGCTAAATAGAACAGACCACCCTCATTTCTTACCTAGGTGTCGTAGAACGGCGACTAAGGTAAGTCGACCCGCCGTGTGGTATTCGGCTGAATAGAACAGACCACCCACATTTCTTACAGAGGTGTCGTAAAAGGCGACTAAGGTACGACCCGCCGTGTGGTATTCGGTTGTGTAGTTATACTACACAACCGAATACCACACGGCGGTAAAAAATGAGGGTGATCTATAAGATCACCCTCATTTTTTACCGAGGTACCATATACGACTAAGGTAAGTTGACGTCAGACAGGCGGCCGGTCGTAAAATACGTAGCCAAATCATGTGACAACATGTTTATAACATGTTGTGCCGACCCAACTTAGAGTGGGATAAGGGCTCCTGCCCTCTGCCCCTGCCGGGACCATCATCATCCTCCTGGATGATGATGGTCCCGAGCTACATATTTTTTTAATCTACGTATACTCACAACACGAAAGTAACATATTCGTAATTGGATGTGCTTTGCTGATTGGTCTATGTTTGATAGCAGTAACTGGTCCAGGGTACGCACGACACTCATCATCAACAAGTGTATTCGTGCAATTACCAGTGTTGCAATCAAATAATCTTATAGTGCCATCAATGAAACCCGCGGCGATGTCTTTTACATCTTCTGTATATTTGCAACACATAATATCTTTATTTGTATCGCTAGAACATTACGTAGGTACCTTTATTAGATCAGAAATTAAATAAAGGATTTGAATGAAAGAATCGATGAATCGATCCCGACTGTACCTATGCTTTGATAATATTATTAAGGTGGTAAAACCTATCGTTGAAAAAGTCTAGTGTATTGTAGTTCATTAACTATGATTAATGGACCTGCAGTACTCGTCTTTTTTTCAATGCCAACAATTATCTTGAACAATTATGAAGTTTAAATCGCGAGTTTCGTATAGGTTTTTTTAATACGTGTTACATAGACATATAGCAAAAGAAATTATCATACATACTATAACTTTTCATATACCTACATAAATATTATCTTTTGATTAAAATTAGAGGTTGGTCTTCGTTGGAAAATCTAATGACCGTTGTTCGAACTTAAATTTACTTTAATTTTTAAACTTGTCTTTTATGGATGTACATACATAATTGACAACACGTTAACCTCTCCTTGATAAACCTGGTTTTGTTCGGTATGAAACGATCTATGTTCAACATTTGGGGTACTTGTGTGCACCGCTGTAATTTCCTTTTGAGGGTGAATGTTTTTGATATAAGTATTAGTGACTGCGAAACTCTTACGAGCCGCCTTCACGCTAGATACTGCCATCGGTCCAGCCGCCGTTTTCCTTTGCGGATCCATTTATTGAATTTCATTTTCAATTGATACCATAACCTCAGATTTACGCCAGAAATAAAAGAACACTGAAGTGATTACACGTCAAATTCGTTTACTTTCGTACAGATTATATTATATTCACTTCATGTTTGGTATGTACAGGTTTTATCAGACAAATGGTCAGACTGTGTCGCTTTCGAGGTTGTCACAGGTTTAATCCCTGGGCAGAAAATAATTATTTTCTTTATAAAGGTATGTGCCTATATTTGCTATTTCCCATACGCTTTGGTAAAGGAAACATCATGACTGAACTTGCAGAATTCTGACAAAAATAATATGTACCTAATGTCCACTGGGACGTTCTTTTTAACTAATGAGAAATTAGCAAAATTAATAATTTTATTTATTGTACATAATTACAAGTAGGTTTTGCTTTGGTACTATGAGAGTAATAAAATATATATTTTTAACCCTATCACCTAAATATTTACAGTTGTTCGAATGTTCTTGAGATTCTGTATGCTTGAAAAATTTAAATGACATCAGATACGTCACTCTGCTCACAAAATCATATTATGGTGTTTAATCTATGCACTAAAGTATTAGTCGGTTTAGATCACGTACAAAGTCTACCATGTATATCATATCATGTATTTGCGAGCGAATCTCTGTATGAGACCATTCTTATATATGCCATTGCTATTAATAGCAAAACCCAAGAAAAGAGTCTTATACTATGTAGATTATTTTATTATTTTTCTACCTTTTTTTTTTTTGTAAAATAGACTACCCTCATTTTCCGGGGTGTCGTAAAAGGCGACTTAGGTAAGTTGACCCGCCGTGTGGCATCCAGCTGAGTAGAATAGACCATCCTCATTTTTTACCGAGGTGTCGTATTAGGCGACTAAGTTAAGTTGACCCGCCGTGTGGCATCCAGCTAAGTAGAATAGACCACCCTCATTTCTTACCAAGGTGTCGTAAAAGGCGACTTAGGTAAGTTAACGTCAGGCGGCTGGTCGTAAAATAACTCAAGCAAAATCATTTAACAACATATTTAAGCCATTTTGTGTCGACCCCACTTATCGTGGGAAAAGGACAGGGGAATGATGATCATGATTGTATTATTATTTTTGTTTGACAAATAAACAAAGTACCCTCACTGATCAAATAAAATGACAGCTTAATGCCACTACTATAAGTACAGCTACTATAATCACCAAGTGGTGTTATAGTTTAAATATGTAATACAGAACGAGAAAATGGTAAACATTGCCCTCTTAAAAAAGCCTTATTTTATTTCACGCGTCCACTTTTGAAAGCTAATTCAATTCGTTCGGATAGAGTTTCTCGCCAGACCTCTCTCATTACACTGAATTCATAAATAAGAGACGTTCAAATATACTTATACGTAAAAGGTGAAGGTAAACGTTGTGGTTTTTGGATTACGCTATCCCAGATGCTATGCAGTTTAATTTACTTTCATAGTGTATAAATAAACAACATTATAAAACTCTAAGTGTGAAGAAACAGTTGCAACATTTAAATAACATTCATATATTAAACAAAGAATATACAATTCAATACAAGAGACCCAAGAATACTTTGAGTATAGATGTTATATTATTTTTTTTCGAATAAAGCCAGTTACTTATATGCGAACGTCGTATTAACTCTAAGATCTAACTAAGGACAGTATATCGCTGTGAAGATATGAGGTTCATTTCCTGTCGAATTCGTTATTTAGGAAATTTAGGTGAAATATTCTGTGAAAACTATACTGTATGTGTATTACCGCAAATGATAGACTGCACGGCCATAACACTCTCATTAAGTAAAATAATGTCATACCACCTTCCTGTTTTTAAGTACTTTATTAAATCAACGCAGACACAAAAACAAATCCAATAGAATCAATGAAACTGGTGTAAGGACAAAACCATATGACCAGTAAAACACAAAAAGAAAGCAGTAATAATTACATTAACATCTACATCACATTTATAAAGTGAATAAATACACAATAACTCCCTCCAAAGTTGAGTATGAAGTCACAGCAGTTAGAGGTGGAAGACAAACTTAACTAAAAAAAAACATAGATACACACTAGATAAGACACTTGTAAATTACATTTTAAAATGTGTATAATCAAATAGATAAAGTCAAAGAATTAATTATAAAAAAAACAACTCTACGGTTAAGGGGTAAAGGTACACAAGTGAATTAATCGTAACATATTTTAGTGCATTTATAAATGATGGTGGTAGAGGCGCTATTATTTGTATGAGCAAATAAGGTAACTTGATATAACATTTTAATTAATTACATAATATATACATATCTCGTAACATTTCCCACAATTTTACTTTTCTAAAAATTATCTAACTACTTATATAGGATATTTGACTTAACATATAGTTACAGAATCTATTGTTATATAGTGTTAACTAAGAAACATTATAATTTTAATTAATTTAAAAAAAAAATATATATGAAATAGAAGATTCCAAACACGAAAATAATTTTAAAATCTGTATATCAAATAACGTTCAGTATTTTTCTTCTCTGATAGAATTCGAATATAAAATTGTGAACCAAAAAAAATTTTGTGCGGTCAATACGTTTTGGGATGAGATTTAACTTACTAGAAAAGAAAAACTATGAAAATTAATATAGCGCGGGTTTGCGATGACAACTTTTATCTATAAATTTGTCAAATATCCTACACGAATGGCATGTATATTATCATTAATTGAACCGAACATTCATATTTTTACATTTAGCACCTTGTTTATTTGATCCTATTGAAGTCAGTGTGATGGAATAAAATATTGCAAACCATGACTAAGCACACACATGAAGATGTTTCACATTTAAAAAGATATGCCGATTGCACATTAATCATAGATAGGATAGCCTTATTTACAAAGAACATATGTTGTACTTGAAAAATTCAAATTTATATGAACAATAATGCTTGAGTACCAATACATACATTGTTTTGATACTGCCCCATTTAATATAACGCTTATGCTACAATCAAATAAATTGAACCGATATCAGTTTCTCAATTTTAATTTTAAGCAAGTAAAAGGTACATTTATTTGTAAATAACAGGCATGTTTAAATAAGTTAACAAACAAACATAAACCAAATCTAAAACTAAACAAAATACAAAGTAGACTAATTATTGAAACCTAAGAAAACGGGTTTACCAAAAAATTTATGTTCATCTCAAAAATAAATAATCTACTATATAAAAATAAGTCGGGTTTTCCTTCCTGACGATATAACTCCAGAATGCACGAACCGATTTCCACGGTTTTGCATTCGTTGGAAAGGTCTCGGGCTCCGTGAGGTTTATAGCAACGAAAATCTAGGAAAAATTTCAATAGAAAAGCGGGAAAATAGGGAAAATCATTTTTTAAATACAGCGCCATATCAGAACTACTGGATCAATTTTAATCATTTTTTTTACACTGACTGACATGGGATACATATTTTATACCCGTGCGAAGCAGGGGCAGGCCGCTAGTATATTATATTAAAGTAAGTAGACATAATTTTTTCAGCTATACATTTACAATACATACCTGTCCATCTTTGCCTTGGGCCACAAGTTACGACGATACGTTAACGACATGTTAGTTATAAATATTTCCCATTTTTATATTCACTTACCATACATATCGCAATTGTGTATGAAATATACAATATGACTATAATTATCTCATAGGATTTAATCATAAACCATGTGTTCTACTTGTAGCATATTGCTTCAAAAAACTGACAATACTATTATAAATTGTATATATATAACAATATATATATGATGTGAAAGTGCTAACTTGCTTACTGTATCTCTATTTCTCTCAAAAACAGACTAAAATTTGTATTTCTATAACTTACTCATGTGTTATTTTCGTAAAATGTCGTCTTTATACAGTAACATAATCCAAAAAACTTGTGTTACAAGAAATATATAACAGAACTTATCTTTATATGTAACCTGTCACATAATTTTAGGTATCTTCCATGTTATAATATAAATGTGTTACATGAACATATATATATGTGAAGTATAATGTTTTTTATATGTAAGAAAATAATATCTATAATACAAATCCCACACATTTTCGTTATGTATAAATAAACACTGAATCCACTGACTGGTTACATAAAACTTTATATTGCAAAAATTAACATAATATATTTTCTTAATCATATCCAAAATATTATATTTTTAAATTATTACTTTTAACCTTTTTTAATACTAAATAAAATTTAAACATCGCAAATAAATATATAAAATATTTAATATTTTTGTTATTTTATCTTACTATACACACTAACAAGTGAGGCACTCCATTAATATTCACAATCCAAAATCAAATCAAATAAATAAATTTTGTCAACAACATATTTGTTTTGCATCAATTAGTAAAACATTAATTGAAATTTTATATTATACTCTATTTTGTTTATATATGAAGAAGGTTATTTACAGTCTTAAAATTTGTACCAATATCATTTCAAATCTGTTCTACATACATATGTTTTTTTACATAATAATGCCAGTGGATTTACTATATCTATAGCTAGGTACCCATTTAATGAACAATTCCACATTGCATAGTCACAAAAATATCTAGCCATTTATTTAGTCAAAAATAGACATTTACCCTCAATTTACATATATCCTGAGGAAACACACAATAAATTTATAATAATCAACATTATTTGACAAACAATGATAACAATCAATAGATTTCTATCTTTCACTATACAAGTATGAACTTTCAACAGTCTGTTGTAAAAACATATACCTACTCATGTACAAAGCAGAGTACACTTATATATTATAGGTACAACTTAGTTGAGGTGTAAGATGTGAAATGTTTAATTAGAACAAATCTATACATTAGAAAAAATAAACTTTCCTTACACATGATATAAATAGATTGTTCAGTTTAACTAACAATCAACAAAATTTTTTTGAAGAAAAACTAAAGCCTGAGAAAAACTAACATAGATTTTCATTAGAACTGAAGATTGAATAATTTAAGAACAGTAATCACATTATTTCAGAGTTTGGTAACATTTAAAATAAATTAGATACTGATAATAATTTTCTCCTATATTTAATCTCGTTTAATGATTGATATACTTGTGTTATTTATGACATATAAGCTAAGCAATGGCTTTCATGTGAAATTACTGTTAAGCATTTATTTGCTGCACTTTTAGATTTAAATAGTTAGTGGGTTAAATATAACTGTTCCATATAAAGTAAAAATTATCTGAAGTATAAAAGCACACCAATCCTGCACACATTAATGTATGCACCAGCTACTGTTTCAAGTGTCTGGTTCATGCACTCAAAGCAGTAGCACAATTATTGCTTAACAGTATCATAATATAATAGAGTTCCAAAAAAACACAATAAACTCAAGCAATTCCATAATAAATTAATAACATCAGTAGCAAACCACTTCATCAACAGAACAACCCATTTGTATTATAGGTAATGACAAATAAAAATTATCTAATTCTTGCTACAATCACAGAGATTATTGTGAGCTTATCAAATCAGACACTGGATCAAACAGAGTGGCCTTGGGATTGGTGTCTTTGTCCCCATTGACTAGAAGGTCCCTGAGCAGAATTACCTTGTTGCATCCATGATAGAAAGTTAGGTGGAGCAGGGGGAGCTGACGATGCAGGGCCAGCAAAAGCACCCTGCTCAGAACCTCCAGATGGAATATTGTTAATTAAACCCCAACCTGCTTGATTTAAAGCCGCTGCCACTAGTGCTTGATTGACTGGTAAGCCTCCCATGCTTAATGGCATGCTACCACCTTGTCCCTGACCTCCTCCTCCAGCTACTGCTGTCTGGCCATGTTGACCAGACAATCCTAAAGCTTGCATGTTCACCATATCCATATTGCGACTACTCCAAGAATTGTTATTTGAAGCATTGTGTGGATGAACTTCATCATAATTTCTACTTGGTAAGTTCCGTTGATTAGAACCACTTTTATTTTGTTTGGGTGATGCATTTGATACATTTACTGACACTCCTTTAATGATATGATCTTGACCACATAAATTCTGTGCAACTTCAGGATCCAAAAATGTTATGAAGCTGAATGCCCTAAAAGGCTTCGGAATAAAAACATCAGTAACTTCTCCAAATTGCGAGAAATACTCTCTCAAGTCATTGGCTGTTAAATCTTCAGTGCATCTTCCAACGAAAACTTTGCATGGCATAGAACTGACTGAGCCTTCCTTAGAATTGGGTATCCGGACGTCGCACCAACGGCCGTCTATCATATGCCTTTGAGCTAGGACTCTCATTTGGGTTGTATATGATGAAAATCTGATGAATGCAAAGCCTTTCGACATACCAGTCTTAGGGTCGCGCTTCAACTGCGCCATTAAAACTTCACCGAATTTCTCGAAATACTCACGTACAGTTTGTTCTGTTGCTTTCCATGGCAATCCCAACACAATTAAATCTGAGCACAGATTATCATTACGTTTACTTTTAATCGATGAAGTCTCTGAATTTTCACCTGATTTCCGTTTATTTTCCTTGGGAAAACTGCATATGTACAGATAACTTCCCCATCCTTCTGGGGGTGGGAAAAGTCTTCCATCCCTTAATCTAATACCTCTAAATGTCTTCGTTTCAGGATGTCGGTACTTAAGCCCGCAACAGCCAGGGAATTGCGCGGAGACTGTTGTTAACATCAATGTACCATCTTCTTCGATTGGAAGTTCTATGGGTTCTTCATTTTCATCTTCAGCCACGGGCAAGTACTCGAAGGACATTATTTCTTAATCATCAACAATATTAAATAATATATAATAAAAATAAACACAGATATTCCTCTTAAACTAAAATTCTGTACAATTCCTATTTCATAAATATAAAATACGTCACTACGGGTTAGGAACCCATTGCAATTTGATGGTTGAAAACATAGGAAAATGGTTAATTTTGATCATTCTATAAAATTAAAATAGCAAAAACTGAACAAGCGAAAGTATCAAAATTTATTCGGCGCACTATATTTCTGGGCGACAACTTTCTAAAATTGACATTTATCTAAGGTTACCATAATTTAAAAAATCAGGCAATTAAATTATGTAACTTTACCATAGATATGAGAATTATAAGACTCCAAACAATGTTTGATATGAGTTTATAAAATATTAAAAGAATAATTCCTGTATGCATTAACTCTATATATTTTTTTTATATATTTTAACTCTCTATATATATTTTAACTCTATTTATATAGGTAACTATATATATTTTTTAACTACTTATATTTATTTTAACACGTTTGAAATTAATTAGTACAATGAGTTTTTTCATTCAGTTTTTGAATGAACCAAAAAACTAATGTCTATACTAATATATAAAGCTAAACAGTTTATTTGTTTGATTGTTTGAACGCGCTAATCTCAGGAACTACTGGACCGATTTTTTTAAATTCTTTGAGTGTAAGATACTCTATTTATTCAGGAAGGCTATAGGCTATATAACATCACGCTAAGATGAATAATAGAGGAGCAGCTAGAAAAAAGTACGAAAACGCCAAAATTTTAAGCTTTCCTTGCGTGCGCTGAGTAAAGAGTTATAGTTATTCAAAAATCATGTACTACAAAATTGTTCCCCTCTAAAAGTTCTAAAAAAAAGTCGAAACAGCATATTTCTAGTTTTTAAGGTTAACTGTAACCATTTTTACGGTTATCAAAATACTATAGGTTTTAATGTTTCCACGCGAGCAGAGCCGCTGGCGATTGCTAGTACTATATATATTAACGATTATAAACGACTATAAACGACTATATTATATATATTTATAATCTATACTTATAATAAATTGAATAAGGTTAAGGCCCGGTATCAACGGATATCGTAATTTAAGGTAACCGTGCTTAATGATGTAAATTGAAGATAAAAAAAGTATTTTTTAAGGGGACTATATGGATGTTTGTGAAGAGTTTTATACCGGTGAAAAATTAAAAAAAATCTAATTTTACTTCTGGAACAGGAAAAATACATATCATCATTTCGAATATTTCAACATAACAATCTGTACATACATATATCTGTTCATACTTATTTGAATTAAACATAGTACAATATAGATTTAATCATCGGACTATCGTTTGTTGCTGAAGAATAAGTGTTTAACATTCATTTAGGATCATTCACTCACTAAAAGTAATAATAAGATTAAAGTTTTGTTATTCCCACGGGTGAACAGATGAATATTATAAGTATATAGGTAACTTTTAAACCATAGGAGTAAATAAACAAATGTTACCAAATATTTAACTAACTAATAATAAATAATAATTTAAGTAACTATTAACAAGACCCCTTTGATTAAATGAACTGTTATATCTTAGGATTGTCAGTAGAAGTGCTGATGCGCTGCTGCTGCATCACTGCAGCACTTCTACTACTTCTACTTCATCGCGGTTTATTGAAAATTAAATAATTTTAAAATAACTTTATTATTACGTTTGTTTTTTGTACATCATACACATACTAGGCTTAGATTAGGAAGTAATTACTTCTATCTAACCTAAATTACTTTCCATTTAAATGGGTATTGGGTAACTAGACTGAATTTCATGTTCCATCTGGCATCAGATACTTTGTTAAAATATCAGAATCCAGACAGTGGCCAGAAGTTTCTAAAAAGTCACAGGCATAGATTAAAAATATTTAAAATATATTCAATTTCGTTTCTGTGACATTGTAAATCTAATACAAACGTCTAATATTTGATGCATTGTTTTCATTAAATTCAAGTTTTGATAAATAAGTATAATTTTAGTGGCGCAGCAATTTGTCATCTATGAATTGTACGTTTTCAATGTAATAAGAAGTTTCAATGTAATATTTTGTGATTAAAATATTTTTTTTCCATAACCTTCACGATGTCTGTATTAACTGATTATGTAGAATACTCGAATATTCAGTGAAAATGTTTATGGTTTCATTCGAATAATGTTATTTTAAGCCATTCTTTCTTATGGTAAATTGATATGGATGATGACTGTAAGGATTATAAAAAAAATAAGCCACAACAGAAGCTGTATAAACCTGGAAGTGGACCTCTCAGACGTTCTAGGTATGGTTTGGATGCTAGAATGGATTCCTATGAGTTAGATAATGGTCCAAGGGGACGGGAATTCAATCATTACGGATCTCAGCATTCTGTTAATGGTGAGGATATCAATACCGCGACTAGAGATGCTACTAATAATCGCCATAGAAAGCCCGAACAACAACTGTATGTACCAAGGTCAGAATATTCAAGTTTGGATGTTGACAGAGAACTTAAAACACCTTCTAAGTGTGAAGGTTCAAGTCAACACAGCCATAGACGAATGCCCAATAAACAAGATAATTTCATTGGTAGCAGTGGAATTTATTCTAGAGATACTGCAGGCAAGGATTTTTACCATAAAGATGGTTCAAGTAATGATCATGCTTCTCATAGACATTACAGACAAGGATCTGAAGCTAGGTCTATATCACCCACTCACCAAAAATCATTAGAGAGAAATAGAGACAGTAGAAGTATGGAAACATGGGCAGGGCGCCACAAATCAGGTTCTGGTGGCAAACCACCCTCGGGAAGAAGAAACTCAGCTGGTTTTCCTGCAGACTCTCGCTCTAAGTACATTAGTAATTTAGACAATATACCTCCTAGATTTAGAAAGAAATATAATTTAGAGCAGTCTGGACATCAGAGTTTTGATAGTGTAGACCAGCTAAGTAAAGACCGATTCAACAATGAAATGACACAGTCAGCATATAATCCAGGTCATTTCCAAAGTTCCCATAGTGCAAACTGGTCCCAAACCTTACCCTCAAGGGGCAGGGGGCGATTAAAGGATGATAACTTTGATAGAGAAAAGTTTGTAAATACTTATTTTAAAAATTATGAAGTACAAAGTTCTAGGAGATCCACTCCCAGTAACTCATATATGAATTTGTATGAACCAAATTTAGTAGAGAATAAAAGTGTTAGTGAAAAGCCAGACTCACTAAACAGTTATTATGGAAAACAAAATAATATATATGACAGTGGTAAGATCATTTTACATTATTTAACATAAAATACTAAGTTTAAAATAATGTAGTTACCAAACTTCCATATTTTTTAATTATTTGTACAGTGATTTGCTTGTCAAATAAATTTGTAAGTGTTTTATTTTGAATGCTAGAATATTTTTTGTTGTTATTGTAACATTCTGTTTTAGCCTCAAAAAATGGAATTAGTAAATCAAATGAAATACATAGTGATTCTAATACATTAGAAAATAAGGATGAGAGTAGTGACAACCAAAATGACAGTGAATCTATATCACAGATAACAACAAATCTCTCTGATATGACTAACTTGGTAAGTTTAGACATATTTATCCAATGTAACAAGACTATGGCATAATAATAAGTGTGTGGCTGTGTGTTTGGTATTTGAATGTGTGATTTGTGACTTATCTATTGAATGCAGTATAATTAGTGTAAACTTTCTTTACAATTACCTAACTAGATTAGTAAACCCATTGACAAACAAAGTGATTCCTGTTAAACATTTATGGGATCAATCAAAGAGAAGCCTATGTTTTAAATTTAATTGAGAGTGTGCTGAATAGGCTGCAATCATGTATACACTGTGGAGTAGGTCCTATGTAATATTACAGAAAAAACTTTTCATTGAAATTTAAAGAATAAATTATGAAATGCAGAACTTACTTGAACCTCACAATGGTTTTTTTTAATTTGTGTGTGATATAAGAAATCAAAATAAGTAGTATTGTCAATTATGATGTTTACACAATAAACGAACCTACCCGAAATATACTACATTAATAATCATTTTTTATATATGTTTAAATTACTGAAAGTGAATAAACTTAAGGTCCTATTTTGTTTTTAGTTTTATATATGAAACTATAAAACATGTTTTAAATTTTAGTGGATATCTTTTTATAATCTATGTATAAAAATGCAAATTGCCTTGTATATTATGATGTATCTTTATAATAGTAACATTATTTTATCACTACCAAATTGTTGTCATTGCCAATAAGATTGAAATGTTAGAGAGAAACACTACTTCTTGTTTTGTTAGGTTTGCGGAGCTATTTAAATCTAAAAAATCTTTTTGCTATACAGTATTTGTAATTTTACTTATCAAACAAATATTAGTTTACTATTAGGTAAGTTGGTATTATTAGTATATTAGTTAGTTATATAAAGTCATATATAAAGTTATATAAATGTCATTAGTACATTAGTTGATACTATTTTTATTTATTGATACTATGTTTCTATATCTACAATCAACTTGTGTGGATTATATTTGTAATTAATGTATAGAAACTGAAGTATATGCCATTGATTCAACATAAAAACTTAATTTTTAAACTGTTTTTTGTATTCATATATGAAATTTATAGTAATTATATAAATTATATAAATTAATTCATATAGGAATTAAACTGATATACTAGTTTCTATTAACAATATGTTATTTTGTAGGATTGGACTGAGGAGGTGGAGAAAAACATTAAACTTGATGACATCTGTGATACTTCTACATCATTTTCTCAAAATCTTAAATCATCTCAAACTCAGGAGGTAAAATCAGAGCCCAGAGAGTCTAAAAAAAGCAGTAGATCTCGTCGAAGAGACAGAAGGTATTTATATATAGGCTTCAGACTGATGTATTGTAAAATTAATTTTGCAGTGAAATATTTGAGCGCTGTTTTAAAGATTGATAAACCACCTATATTGACACTTACTAGAATGCAGTCTTAAATGGAATGGTAATATGATGGATTGAATAGAAATTCAAATTCAAAATATACTTTATTCAAATAAACTTGTAAACAAGTGCTTTTGAATCGTCAACTCTACTGCTGGTTCGGAAAGCTGTTCCTATCGAGAAGAGCCAGCAAGAAACTCGGCGGTTGCTCTTTTAAAAATATAATTCTTATTACTAGTTACATTAAGTCATTACTGTCTTGTACAGGGTCTAAGCAAGCTATATCCACAATTTTCTTATCTTCTTAGTAATCCTCAACAGTATAGTAGTAAGCTTTCTGAATCAGTTTCTTTAACAGTATTTTTGTCAATAAACTGCTGTGCTGTGTTTGTAAACTGCTGTAATGACAAAGCTAAAATTGATTGAGGAATTTTATTATAGAAGCTTATACCCAGACGCACAAACGATTTAAAAGACAACATACTTTTGCAAGGCGCAAAGCAGGAGCCGCAAACTAATGTCGGTTCCTATTTTGTCTATTATACGCATCACCTATCGTTTTATAATTCTTTACATTTTTATGTACAAAAATTAAATTACTTACAATATACTGTGAAGCAAATGTAAGAATACGTATTTCCTTAAACTTTTCTCGCAGGGAATTACGCGAGCTTAATTTGTAAATACCACGTATGGCTCTTTTTTGTAATACAATTTTTTTTTCATTATCCACGTATGGTATATTGCTACGGGGTAAGTAGCAATATACAATACGTCGTAATACTATGGAAGTAAGCAAAATAAACAAGTTTTGCTATTTCGCTAAATCATTAACCACATGATTAAAACATGTTGTGCAGACCCCACTAAGAGTGGTAGGGGCAGGAGAATGATGATATGTATTTTTTAAATCTTTTTTCTGTAGTGTTAATTTATGATATAATAGGTGATTATTTTTTTTGCTGCACTTCATAACAAAAGGGTTTTTACAGAAGCTCTAGTAGGGGTCAGAGGAAGGATCGTAATAGAAAAGATAGAAACGTTGTACAGCATGAGCCTGAACCTATTAGGAAGGACAGCAACGTCAGTATACAACAAGATACAGCTGCATTTTCACTCAAACAACGTGAGCGGGAACGACGCGATAGTCATAGAAGTAATCGCTCCTCAACCATTGGTAATAGCAGAGATGATTTGGATAGGTGGAGGTCACTACGATCATATAGCCGAGAACAAAGCTCCGAAAGGTTTGTAAATAATTTACTATAGTCTAACATTAATCATCATTCTCTTACCCTTATCCCACTCTAATTGCGGTCGGCACAATGTCTTCTTCATTCATTCTCCTCTATCATTCGTCAATTCAGGTGCCACTCTATGAACATGCATATCATTTTTCTCACAATCCATCATCTTTTTTTCGGCCTCCCCCTAGCCATACATCCATCCACATTCATATTTTAAACACTTTTGTTCACATGATTTTCATCCCTCCTCATTACATGACCATACCAACTTACTCTTACGTCTCGCACTTCTCATCTTTTCTGTAATGGGCGCAACTTTCAGACTTCCCCTAATATACTCATTGTGTATTCTATCAGTCACACTACACATCCGCCTTAACATTCTCATCTCATTCGCATGTACATTTCTTTTATCCTTTTCTTTTATTGCCCAACATTCTGATCCATACATTACGACAGGTCTAACGACCGTTTTATGAATTTTCCCCATAAGTTTAAGGGGCATTCGGGGGTCACATATTGTTATATATAGGTAGTTTAACATTAATATATATTACAAAAGTAATGATAATATTATTTATCTATAACCTGCTATTAGAGAAAATCTATATAATGCTAAAATTAGAAGAAATTCTTACTGGCAGCTAATCCGTGGAAGCAATGTAGATAAAATATTGGTACAATTGAAACTTATATACCGACCTAACGTATTAAAAATATCTCGTTTTAGTTTCGAGAATAACAAAAAACAATATTATGCGTTTGATATTTTGAGAATATTTTGTATTGAGTTAAATTTACTATAGGTAAGTTTTATTTTAAAATGTGTGATTTTTTTTGTAGGAGAATAGTATCGCAGTGTAACAGCAGAGATACTTCAACTAACCGTGCTGTAAGTCCTAAGGACAGTGATGGATTTAGGATTCCAACATCTGCCAACAAAACTTCTACTTGGTCTTCAGCTACTCAGGTATTTAACCATAGTATAAATACATTATGATAAAAACAGTTAAACTCGTCAATTTCGATTTCCTTGTAGGAAGGTTGGTAACCGATAATAGTAATTGGTCAGTCTTGACTTCCTATTAAGCACGGATTGATGTGAATTGAGGATAACAATTATATGAGACTAACAAAGACTAATATTTTATTTAAGGACATTCATATTCTGTTACTTGAATAAAGTTATAAATCGTAATTATTTTATCATATCATTACATAGAAGAAATCTAAGTTCCTCTGCCGCGTATAGCTATCTATTTTTTTATACACTTTTCAATAATAGACAGGCATTAATGATAGAATAAATTTCATATATTCGACGTGTACAGTAACGGATAAATTCTTATCAATTTCTAGCGTGGATCTCAATAATGCCAATATATCCGTGTGATTTTAAGGCGGGTGGCATTTTACTATATATATAATATTTCATAAAACTCGTGCCTTTTTTAAATGTATTTATATAATTTGGAAAACAATTATTATTACATATAATAATACATGAAAAATGAGTACTTATCGTAACAAAGTTTCCTCTTATGGATGAAGGAAGTGAAAAATTTCAATTTAATTAAATCTAAACATATATAACTAAAATCCTTTTGTTCATTATCAATTTATAACTAGAATGAAAAATTCACATGAAAAGTCACTTTACATAACAAATAATAGACTGTACTGTGTATGTTGTTAATGACTTTGACTGTGTATGTTGTTAAATTCTTGTAGAAGAAAGGGGACCCTAGGTTGGCTGGAGGACGCACATCCAGCACAGACAGGAGGCATTCGCCGATATCGAATGCATTAAACGTAGAGGCCGGAGAAAGTCCTGGAGCGAGTACTTCTAGTGGTCCAGGGGCGGGAGGTGCACGACGCTCTCGCAAGCGTGCGGGACGTCGTCGTAGAAACGCTGAGAACTTGCAACCGACGCCTCATCCACCTGGTTCTGTGCCCGCTCCTACCAATATCAACTGGCGGGAAGAGATCTTAGAGTCCAAGAAGCAGCAACGTTCTGATAGGTAAGCTTTTTTCACCCTTTTTTTATACAGGAAAAACCCCTTATTGATACCACCGCCCGACGGGAACAGGCGGTGGTTATGCGGACTCGCACCGACTAAAACGAGCTGTGTGCGCCACCACGCTGCTGATGGCAAGGACAGGGTATCGTTGTTCACATTGCCCCCATCCCCGCCGACAGTCGCTCTGATCCCAGATACACCCCCTCCGGGTAGGGACCTCTCAAAAGAGAAATCCCCCTCCGCTAACCGATGTATCGGGAGCACCAGATGCACCGACCGCCTCGGGGACCTGTAAGCCAGGCGTCCGATATACTTCGTTGGGAACACCCGAAGGTTCCCAATTAGGGTGGCAGACGATGGGCTTGGGTATGTCGCTAACACCTGGACTCACCAGCAGCAGATTAGATCCAGAAAAAGATTGCGCGGAACCCCCCGCCGCCTCCCTCCGCCCCTCTCCGCAGAGCAAAAGGAGGCCGTCGCTGCCCACGATCTCTCCTTGCCCACCGTGTTTGTTACGTCACGGTCGACAGGGTGAGACCGCGCCCCAAACTTTTTCTACCCTGCCTTTACCTCACTCTAAGTGTAGTCAGCTCAAATGTTTTTCATTTTCATTCTCTCCTATTGTTAATTTTTATCAAACCTTATTTTGTGAGGACTTTAAGGAAACATGTCCTGTTAATTACAATTCACTTAAGTAGAATACTTAGGTGAATTGTACTCAAACTGGACCTTATTAAGGAAGAACCCGTTTGTTACCTCACATGTTGAATTTGTGATAATGCCTATTTAAACTTCATAAGTGTTAACCTAGGTCAAAATGGTCGAAATGTTGAATTAATAAGTCCTAATCTAGTTTGAGGGGCCATTATTACTAAAATAAATGTAAAAAGTATATTTTATATATTCGACGAGGTATTCTTCTGAGGTGAAGGTATCATATCATACCATATAGGCTTGTATTCATTATTAGTTATATTATATTATAAACTTTACAAACAGGAGATTATTTGTATTGTAATTTTTTTTTTGTAGGCAAGACACCCATCAAAGGAATAGATTAAACAGCGTTTTGTCGGAAAAATCTTTAGTTGAATCTTCTTTACAACCTGGCTTGATAATTTTACCTCAAACCTCAACAACGCATTTACATAAAGATCAAGGGTATGTATAGCAGGGTATTGTTTACTTGCATGTTTACTACGTATTATAATTAACGTCAAAGTTTATATTTTATGATATTTCTTACAATAATGTGTAATTTCTCAAATGTTAGATAGATAGATAGATAAAAACTTTTTTGCACAAACACGTAAAAATACATGCGGACTTAAAGTACTTATGTATGCGTACAAAGGGCGTACAAATGTTTTTGATGAACTTTAGCGTTCTTATAGCTTATGTCAACGTATATTTTAGGTACTGTCGGTTTCGCTTCTGAAGAGAACGTGGGGAGAAGGAATATAATATATATTAAAATGTAATTTTAAATATTGCATCTCATCCGAACACTAAAGTTACATGTCCTATATTAAATACATAGCAGATGTAACTTTATTCTTCGGATGACGCGATTTATTGTATTGTAATTATTTTAATTTTGCTGATAAAAAATTCAATATTCATGTTGATATGTTACTACTTTTTAGACGCGGAGGACATTCGGAAACACAAAAAATACTATTCGATCATCATAATCCATCGAAGCCTATTATAGTACAAACAAGTCCTACGAAACAAGATATGAGATTGGAACGAGGTAAGAGTATTCAGTACTCAGATAATTTGAATTCCTTAATATAACTTTGTATTGTATTTTGATAAATCGCTCTATCCAAAGAAGAAAGTTACATGTATATACATAGAATATGTAACTTTATTCTTCGTATGGGGCGAAATATAAAACTTTTACTTGGACAATACAATATATTATCGTACCTGAATGATATATTTAGTAACAAGAGACTGTCTTTTTTAATCCATATACATATATTTCAGAAATTTTTAAATTTTTTATATATAATATTTACTTCCATTTAACTTCAGATTATAGAGCTTATAAAAGAATTGTAATTTTTTTTAAAATTAAAATTGTTGCAAATAATTGAATTTATTTTAGTTAATACGGTTATAATGCAGAAGTCATCTTTTATTGTTGTGAGTTTATTTGCGTGAGAACTTTGTTCCATTTTTTGGTGTATATCGAGACCCCACGCCATTCTTCACAATAATACAATGTTATAGTTTGAAAGCGTATTCTTTAAACTTTATTCATTTTAATTATTATTATTAATCCTACCAATTTATCTGTAGGCCCTAAAGAGTGCTCGAGTCGTGTGATGCCAACCGCTTATGAGAGTTCCGAAGCATCCCGTGGTGCGCGTCACGTGACTCTGCTGCAGAAGGTCGACCGTGCCGATGCAATCCTCAAGATGCACACACTTCGCGGTCCTCTTGCTCTTGCAGCTAATTGGCCTGACGTCATTGAGACCAGGTAAGACTCTTTCAGGTTTATATTATTGTTATCATGTCTCTCTCTCTCTCTCGTCAACCAATAGATGTCCACTATATAAGTCTCATCATAAGGCTTCCACGCTATACAGTCTTGTGTCGCCTGGATCCAGCGATTTCCCCCCCACATTTTTGAGCCTCTGCCCACCTATTATAACCTGATAACTAGGAGGGTCTTTCTACAGTTTTACGGTGCAAGGTCGCCATTGGTTGGGCTCCAACGTACCCCAACGTCCATCGGTTCTTCGAACTATGTGCCCCTACAAATACAAAATTTAGTAACAAGTTAACGAACGTTAAAATATAAATAGGACTTTTTCTATGGTCGAAATAAATTTTATTTATTTATTAACATTTGACAATATAGTTTAATATATTTATAACAGGAAATTTTTGCAAAGCGCACTTCAAAGGCTGTTAATGTCCGACTTAAAGTACTGCCAGGCTGATAATATAGAGCACCAGTTTTGGAAAATTTTATACTATCATTTTATCGAAACCTTGAGGAAGAGTATTTCTCAAGTCACTCCAGAAGAGAAGATTGAGATCGTAAAACTGATAAACGTTATAATCGAGGAGGGAAATATATTCTTCGAGAATCTCGTGCAGATGTTAGAGAAGACATATGAGTTTAATACAGAGGATTATATAAACGGTAATCACGTGTTGCCGCCTAAAGGCCTCGGCTTCCTTGGCTTGGCTTTGATCTCAATACAGAAGCTATATGTATTCCTCGGTGATTTAGCCAGATATAAGGAACAAGTGAACGAAACTAATAATTACGCGAAAAGTAAATTTTGGTACACGAAAGCGCAGCAAATTAATCCTAAAAATGGTAGACCATATAATCAGTTAGCAATCTTAGCTATATATGCCGTAAGTATAATTTTGCAGTTCATAATTCTTGATACTGATTGAGATCTGTATTATATGTAAATTAAATGTGCTATTTTACAGAGAAGAAAATTAGATGCTGTTTATTATTACATGAGAAGTTTAATGTCATCAAATCCATTTCAATCAGCACGTGAAAGTTTATTGTCACTATTTGATGAAAACAGGAAAAAAGTATGTACAGTAATGTTTTATGCCATAATATATATTCTTGTATTATAAATAACATTTAATTTTTCATTTGAATTAGGGCTGCAATATGTCAATTTCAGTAAATAATTAAGTGGTAGCCCTCTTAACAATAAAAAATATTTCTGTTATGATTCCTGATCATTCGTGAAACAACGTGTGGGTGAAATTTCTGCTGCACCCTGTAACGCTACGCATAGTACTCCTTGTAACTTGCTATCAATTATAATAGTTCACAGTATTGTCCAGTCTTTTAATCAACCAAAGAAGATAAAGGCTTAACGCAATCGCTTTTGTCCAGTTCAGTTCACCGAAATATGTATTTAAAATGTATTTATGTTGGCAGTATATTTAAAAATTTATTAATGTTGGCAGTATGAAGCGGCGGAGCGCAAGCGTCGGGCCGCGGCGGAATCGTTAAAGGCTGGAGAGAGCGGGGGTGAAGGCACGGGCCGGTCAGGAACAGGGCTTCGGCGGGAAGTTTGGGTACGGCCTAGCGGACACCGAACCACCACTTTACAACATGCACCAGACGATACATTGCAGTCCATGACACCTGTCGAGGTAATTTACAAAAAGCTTTGTGTTAAATACGAGAACATAGACAAAATAGTTTTATTAAGAAATAAACTTTTAATGCTGTTTTTAAATTTATTATTATATATATTTGGACGTTTGAACATCGCGGCGCCATGCACGCGTTGACGTACGCACGCGTTGATCACTCCCCAATGTCTTGTTCCTCCGTCCTCCATTTAAAATATCGCCGTGAGCAACTAATTCACTGTTGACACTAACGCTAGAACCAGCAAATATTCTCTTTATTTCTTACTTCTTCTTACTTTCTTCTACTTCTATTTACATTTATTAACTGTTGCGTGGATGGTGCATGATTGAATATATATTTGCACATTTGAACGTCGCGGCGCCATGTATGCGTTGACGTACGCACGCGTTTATCACTCACCCATCTCTTTCTCCTCCGTCCTCCATTTAAAATATCGTCGTTAGCAACCAATTCACTATTGACACTAACGCTAGAACCAGCAAATATTATCTTTATTCCTTACTTCTTATTTAAATTGATGTTTGTTATCCGAATTAACAATGAATAAGAACTTTGTATCCAGGAAGTCACTCGTCGAATCCAACTCGTACGAACAGCGTTTGGGGAGTTGGTCTCTACATGATTAAAATGTAAGGTGTTGGGATGACGAACATGTACAATACAGTGTTCGTTGCCTATTGTTGACCGTCAGTTGGAAAAAGCGAACCCAAAAGCGCGGAAATGTGCATCGGTTGAAAAAGAAAATATATTTGTGCAGAGCTATGTATTATTACATATGTATATTACCTTGCATCTGGAAATATTTAAATAAATTTGCGATTTTCTGCTGATGATGCTTCTGTTACGAAGCGAAACGATTTTAGATGCTTTGTATTTTCAATTGAATTTTACTACATCTGTTAAACGATTTAGGATGAAATATGGTATTCAATTAACGTCAACATTACAACCAAGACAGATTAAGTCCTATTATAGTTTTAGATATATATATTATAATATTTGTATATATGTTTCCCAAATAAAATAAAATTTAGTATTTAGTTTTAGCTATCCTTGTTTTGTTACTTTATTGTAGTGTGAAAACATATAAAGTTTATTTCTGTTCCATTCTGTGCTATTCCAATTCGTTATCAAATCTACATTTAAAGCGAGTATTCAATGAAGATTTATGGAATCTAAATCCTCTCCTTTTTTCCTATTGGAGGTTATATTAACTCCTTTTTTAAAACTTCTGTTTTTGTTACAGTTGAATAAAAACTTTATAACAAGTTATTTGCACGTTCACGGAAAATTGATAACGAAAATTGGGTAAGTGTGTAGTTTAATATCTGTATTTCTAAATGTATAAATTTGTTATTTATTATTCAGATTCAGAAAAATGTTTTATTTCATTCTCCTCTTGTGTCGTTCGAATCAAACGGTTTCGTACATTAATTGAAGGCTTTTTGTCCACTTAGTGGTCGGTTGACTATTTTTTATAAATTTTCTATCACTACGTTCGTTTGTTGTTTGACATGTTCTTCGACCTACGTAATCATTCATTCAACCAGTATGGAGACATTCCACGAGAGTGCGGCACAGATGCTGCGGTTGTTCCGCGCTCTGTTGCACCGCCAACCTCTGCCCACGCCTTCAGCTCGTCTTTTACAACTCACAGCCCTCAACATGTTTGCCGTCGAGACTATTACTGCTCCGCTTAAAGGTAATTGCATTCATACGATATAGCAGCTGTTTATATCCATTGATAATTGACACTTGCCAGGCATAATTTGTTAGCAGTTATTTAATATTGTTACTTAAAAGTAAAAATATTAAACAAGATCCGACACGTTGGCTTATGCATTTTATACGATTATTCGTTAAAGAAAGATGCTGCTATGTACACATCAGTTTTAACCTTATATTTTTTGATGACCTTGCTTTAAATCTATCAACAGTCTAAAAACGGTATCTATACTTATTATAAAACAAAGTCCCAAAAAGCTGTCTGTCTGTATGTGATTGATTTTCACAAAATTTACTGGACGGATTTTTGTACGGTAAAAAAACTGTACTTTGAGAAAATTATTATAGAGTTTTTTTACCGTACAAAAATAACTGTACTTGTGTGGGCTGCGTAAATCAGCACAGATAATACACGAAATAAATGTACTAGAGAATTGTAGATCTACAAAAATACTACAAAACTCCACAATAGCATGTCTCTATCACTTATGCTTAACTACTTTTTGTTGTTTTACTTTATGTTCAAAATTCTCAATTTTGTATTTTTTTTGACACATTGATCTCCACGCGGATGAAGCCTGGCTTTAAAGCTGGCACAAGTATAACTAATATTAAATAATACGAAAAATTACGTTAAGGTTAGGATTTAGACGATCTGAAATTCTAAACTATCAATCCATCATTTTAGGTCCTATATTTCTATACAGTATTTTATATATCGTAACAACACTCTTATGAAAAAAAGGTTTGTTAAAAAAAAGGTTAATAATAACAAGGCTTGGACGGCGCTGTAGAATATATTTGTTATGTTTAGTACTTGGAATTTTAGTTTTTGTGGTCTTCTCAGACAGCCGAACCGAAACGAATAGAATAGCTGCGAGAAATTATTAAATCGATAAAAAATGCTATTTTCTAGATTTATGTAATTAGCTATGGCATTCTATCAAGACTACAATAACGGGTGGTAGGTTAGCAAAATGGAAAAAAAGTGTTATTTAGATGTCGCTCCTGATGTTTTTATTACATGTTATTTTTTGTTTGATTAACTTTAATAATATAGAGGTAAGAGTAACAATGTTTTGTAGTTTGATGTGTACAATTATTACGAAGTAGAGGTTGTTGCACTGCAGGGACAGCGTTGGCGACTGCCCTTGTAAACGGAACAAGTGCACAGACATATAATGTCTACAAGTTCAACAAACTGATTCTATAATAATTTTGTTCATTGCACGCGACGTAACGGAATGTTTTTTTCGGTTGATTGTTACCATTTATTTAGTCACCTGACCTTAACACGCACACTCAGGTATAATAATGTCTGTGATAGACCATATTACAGTCCAGTTGGTTCGTTTGATATTATAAACCAGTCCAACGGGCTAGCTACTTTCATTAAAAATAAAACAACGATTATTATTAGCCTCACTTACATTAAGTCTAAGAATATCTTTAATTGCATTGTCGGTTTTAGATAAAAGTTTATTGAAATTATCAAATGATTTTTATTTTGACATTGAATCGAATCCATAATACGTACGAGTATGTAATGTTGCTATACAAGTTCCAATTGTAATAGCGGCTTTACGTTCGCCTGTGTAATCCATACGGGGTATTTTTATTTTATTTCTATTTATATCGGACCGGCTTCGTTACTACTGACAACTTGTCCGTCATCTTCACCTCTATTCTATTTATATTCTATAAACTATCTATTTTTTTGTGTAAATTGCAATATTATTATACTGGAACATTCGTGTAATGTGTAAGATTCATGTACTCGTAAGGTCTCGTCGTAACTCAATGTTCGTTGATACTAGTTGTGGTGTCATTCAATAATGCTATATTGAACGTAACAAATTGTTTTCGAACTTTTTATTTAATGAACAACAATTTTTTAAAGATTTCTGACTCAGCGAAGTGACAATCTACCTTAAAATAAAAAAGTCATGCTCTGCGTTTTTAAGTTGACTTGTATGAGGTGAAGACATCTTATTTTTTGACAGTTACGGAATTATAATTTACGTTACGGAACGTTAATTACATTACATTAATTGTAGGGGTATTTAATGAAAATACGGCATCTTCTAAATACAAATTCAAACCCAAATTAAAAATATTCTGTAAAAACGATATTTTTCCTTTCAATAAATAAGAAGCAATTTTCTCAAAAGTCAGCCCATTTAATCTTTTCCAGCAACTTGCCACACACATTGAAGGCGACAATTTTTTATAATAGAATTGATCTAACAATTTAAAGCAGGTTGTATTTAAAAATATACGTAATAATATATAACAATTCTTATATATGTAACAATTCTTTATTCAAGTAAACTTACAAGTTTACTTGAAAATACAAGTGCTTTTAAATTAGCCCTAAGCCTACCTATGTCAGTTCCTACTTTGTCTATGTCTTCTTATGCACAAAAATATAAAAATACAAAGTGTTATATACCGGGTTACAAGATATGTAATTTATGGCAATTTGCTTTGCAAATATACTAATTACTACACGAATCATGCTATCGCCCTTCCCAGCTTTGAGAGAGGAATATTAATAAGTTTATATGAATTAATTAAGTAGGTAGCACCAATGCTAGCGAACGGTCAGCATGGCTCGACTGTGCGCTTGGTGTTTCGTTGCTAATGTTCGGCGCGCTGCTTGAACGTTGCTGCTCGCTGCTGCCCGAGCCTCCGCACACGCAGCAACACGCCGACGCATTGCTCTTATTGCCTGCTGTCAAGGTATCTATAATAAACATTTGATATCTTACATATCGATGACAGGTGTGCTCTTGACAAATATTAACAGATGATAAGTTTTGTATAAGACAGGGGTCGGCAACCGGCAACTCTTTCAATGTAAAGTTTCGGCCCTCCAGTTCCGTAATGAATGATTTGTGATAAAATATGTTTATGTATGGAATAAATATGATATTTTAAGTTCATTTGTTCTAAATTAGAAATCAAACATAAAATATAAATTCTGTCTCAATAAAAAAGAATGTTTTGGTTTTTTTTTAAATTATAGTAGGCTCCTTAAAGTCTAGATTTAAAAAAATAAATAAATATGCTTTTTAGTATATAAGGTTGCTGACGTCTGGTATATGATAAAGTGAATTACATAGAAATTTAGATGAAAAATCAGCATCAATTTCGCGATTTAGATACCTACCACTGTAATTGACAAATGCATCATGGGCGAGGTTTAACTTGTAGTGTAAACAAAATCCAAAAAAATATCAGTATTTTATTATATTGCCTGTTTATTACGGTTCAATATCTTTGATGACTATTAACCGACCAGAAATGTAATCGCTCTTTCGCCCCTTACCATCGAAATTGGTAAAATATTTGTGAGTTGTACACTGTTAATATAAAACAGTTGCTTCGTCATGTGTTGATATAAAATATTATTTTATTTATAAAACAAGTAAAAAGTTAAATATAATAAAGGTTTGCCATCATGAAGTTGTTTTAATAGCAGTTTTGATCAATTTATCAGAAAATATTTCTATGTTAGATTTTGTTTAATTTATATTAAGTAAATTTGTTTAGGCCCTTAGGTATTTGATAAAAATTAAATCAATTTAATTTTCTCAATTTAAATGAAATTATTTTTTTGTTCAATATACATATTTCAAACCGCTAAATATGTTTATCTCTTACATACAAAGGCTATTGCGATAATACTATTTGTTGTATAATTTTTTGTTTAAGGTCTGGTCAGATTGGATGCTATGTCATAGTAGCATATGGAATCCGCCGCCAGCGTTTAATAATTTCGAAATGGAGTAAGTATTTAACTTTATAAATTATAACAAGATTTATTAGATTTAAAAATCGAAGTATGACAGATATAGAAAAGTTATAGAAAAGACGAAAAATCCAAGATTAAGTTGTTATGGACATATAATGTGGAGATAACAAAATCATTTGACCAAACGAGTGTTAAATATGAATGTGGATGAATTTGTGCCTAGAGGGAGATCGAAAAAGAGATGGTTGTATTGTGTGAAATATGTCACGCATATAAAAGGAGAAAAGGGAAAAACTTGTTGTGTCGACCATTGTTAAAGTGGGATAAGGGCAGGAGAATGATGACGTTGATTTAAAATATAGCGATGTGTAAAGGTCGATCAAGTAATGTACAGTTTTAGTTTATGTGGATATTTTATATTAAGATTCTCATATTCATCGTTTAAAAACAATATTTTTAAGCATAATAAATTGTAGATATTTTAAGGCGTTCCATAATACAATCTTTTTGTGAAATTCCGCAATATAAAATCTACATAAGTTCTTTATTCTCTGTTATAATTTTCTTCTAGTTTAATGACTTTATTTAAGACAATATCGGTAAATATATTCTTAAATATAATTTGTTTGTTTAGAAGCGAAAACGACCCATGGGATTGGCTCGCGAAGCTTATGAATATACTCGAAGCTCTCGACGATAAGTCCATCGAATTTGAAAGCGAAATGAAAGAAGGTAAGAGTTTATAATCTATTAATATATAGTACTTACCTATTAATATACTTATATAAACACAAAAGTTAAAAAATTATACGATTTATTTATAAATAAAATGATGCCTCAGTGCGGTTTGCATAGATTTCATAAAGATTTTTAACATTTTCTTTTTCATTTCAACTTACAATATATCTTCGGATCTTTCTTTTAAAACTACCATCTAAACAGGAGTTTTCCGGAGTTCGCAACCTCCTGTTAAGTGTACCGCTCTCTCACCGTTCTACCATCACTATTTACTGTAAAATATTACATTTAATTAGTAATATTATCAAAAATTAAAAATGTATTTGGCCATACTTACTACAGCATATTATAAAATTATCGGGTTTGCAGGATTAATTTTAGAATTAGTGGTTCTAAGTTGGTTGCCGATTACCGTCGTCTAGTAAGCTAGACGACTCTTGAGTATCGTCGTGGCATCAGTGCCTATTGAATGGTTTCATATTTCAACATAGGAAGCAATCGATTATGATGATGCATTTTTTATTATTTGTTAAACAAAAGTGGTTACCGGAAAACTTTTATTGAGCATATTGGCGATTTTTTGAATACGCCGTGTGGTATCCGGCTGAATATAATAGTACCACCCTCATTTCTTACCGAGGTGTCGTAAAAGGTGACTAAGGTAAGTCGACCCGCCGTGTGGTATCCGGCTGAGTAGAATAGACCAACCGCATTTCTTACCGATGTGTCGTAAAAGGTGACTCAGGTAAGTTGACCCACCGTGTGGTATCCGGTTTAGTAGAATAGACCACCCTCTTTCTTACCGAGGTGTCGTAAAATACGACTGAGGTAAGTTGACGTCAGGCAGGCGGCCGGTCGTAAAAACGCAGCCAAATCATGTGACAGCATGTTTATAATATGTACCGACCCCACTTAGAGTGGGATAAGGGCAGGAAGATGATGGGCTCTAAGTTGATTGCCTATTACCGTCGTCTAGTAAACTAGACGACCCTTCAGTAGCGTCGTGGCATCAGTGCCTAATTAATGGTTTCAAATTTCAACATAGGAAACAATCGATTTTGACGATGCATTTTTTATTTTATGTTACACAAAAGTGGTTCCCGGAAAACTTTTATTCAGCATATTGGCGATTCTTTGAATATAACTGTGTACAGGCCACGTATCGATTCGTCTGCCGGAGGACGCATCTCTGGCGGGCTTCACACCGCTCATGTACATGGAGGCGGCCGCGGCGTGGCTGCCAGCGGAGCCGCCAGTCGCACCGAACATCGCCGAGCACTTACTACGAACAAGAAAGCTGCTCTTCTTCGGTACCGAGTGAGTTTCTGTACATTTTGCGATACGTTTTTTGCTATTGTACTTGACCAAAAGCAATTTTTATAAAATAGTGCGCATCTACTTTAACTAGGGATGGACTTGGAGTAAAAAAAATCGATTAATAAATAATCGATTTTTATCCCTTTAACAATAATCGATTTTTCATAAATCGATTATTTTGTTACATAATAATCGATTATTTAATAATCGATTTTTAAGTTTATTGATTGATAAGTTGTTTTTTTTAATATTAATATTTAATTACAATAAAGGCTAATTAAAGTGGACAACTACCAAGAAATAATATCAGATGCGCTGTTTGTGAAATTGGACTAAAATGTATAGTTTGGCTAAATTGCTTTCATCCAAAAATGCATATCTAACCTTAGAAAACAAGAAAAAGAGTGAAAAAGAAAGAGGGACACCTTTTGATGAAAAAATTATCGATTATTAAAAATCGATTATTATTTCACATCGCTTCTTCACACATTCTTTTACGATAAAATCTGCAAAATGAGCAGTAACTTTTGCAAAACCGAAAGTTTCTGTCGTTCCGAAGCTGCACTAATAATAAAATTTGATCTTGCTATTGAACTCTCATTTGCCTTATAGAGTTCACCGAACTAGACTTATAAATATTTATGCCCCCAATATTTGCATGCTTAATTCCTTTAAATTAGAACTGTATTTTAGATATTGATCTAAATTAGATTTTCTTTATAACAGGTACTTAGTAGGAGTGGAGCCGCCAGTTTTGAAGTTGGAGTATCCCGCGGGAGCGCAACCGCGGTATGTCAGTGCCGTTCAAAAAACCGAACCCAACTATCCACCGTTACAACAATTAGTAAGTATCTATATAGGAAGTCAATGTCGATTTTCTGCGTTAAAATGAGTTACCTTTTTTTTTCCTAGAGGAGGGGAAATCCTTTATGGACTTCCTGTGTACTTTTCCACAGGGGAGTGTCCGACTCCGATGCACTAAAACTCCTCGTCATTTCCTCCTCCTTCTAAGGCGGGACCACCTCTCGGCATTGCTTCATTTTTTTTTGCGATACGTTTTTTGTTATTGTACTTGACAAAAATGAGTTACCTAATCACGTAGGCTACACACGTAGGTCCAGCAATGATTATTAACTCAATGATGAATTTAACTCAATGGGTGGCGGTGGATGTGTCCAATGCCAATCCAATCCAAAGCTGTCACCTCCACCTGAGTTGAGTTCGGCCATAATGTTTGGCGTTTCTCGACTGTGCTATACAAAAACCCACGCAGAGTAACACTAAAAGTTTTCATGCTCTTTGGCCCAATTTCAGAATTTCTTAGGAAAGATTTATATACATAACAATTTTTAAAGTATTGAATAATATATAAATCATCATACTCCTGCCCTTATCCCACTCTAAGTGGGTTCGGCAGAATATGTTTTTACATAATGTTTAAACATGTTATTACATGATTTGACAATTTTTTCCTGTTGCTATAACACAAAGACCATAAATTAAAAACATGAGAAGACATATTTTGATATTGAGAAAATTAACTTACATTGAAGGTAAGATGATTATCGCTTGTTGTTGAGCCTAAACCCAAAACAATAAAAAAATATTTATTATTTCTGTGCCTGTATTGATTCTTAGCTCTTTTATCGTTTAAGTATTCATATGGCATATTATATGAGAACGCCGTGTGGTATCCGGCTGAATAGAATAGTACCACCCTCTTTTCTTACCGAGGTGTCGTAAAAGGCGACTAAGGTAAGTCGACCCGCCGTGTGGTATCCGGCTGAGTAGAATAGACCACCCTCATTCCTTACCGAGGTGTCGTAAAAGGCGATTAAGGTAAGTTGACCCACCGTGTGGTATCCGGTTCAGTAAAATAGACCACCCTCTTTCTTACCGAGGAGTCGTAAAATACGACTAAGGTAAGTTGATGTCAGGCAGGCGGCCGGTCGTAAAATACATAGCCAAATCATGTGACAACATGTTTGTAACATGTTGTGCCGACCCCACTTATAGTGGGATAAGGGCAGGAAGATGATGGCATATTATATGAGAGTTATATCTCATCAAATTTAAAAGTACGAAGAATGAGTTGACGAATGATACAGAAGACTGGAAGATGAAGACATATTGTGCCAACTCTATTTACACGGGATAAGGATATGAAAATGATAATGATATCTCATTCCAAATTGTAATTTAAAATTAAATTTTAAAATTTTAAATAAATTTTGATTGTAGTTTTTATTATTATAGCGCATATCATGCATTAATATTGATGAGATAAAAGTAGATGTAGCTATTATTAACAGTGAATTGATATATTTACATATTTGTATTAAAGTGACCGAAACTGAGCGTAGCGCCTAGAAAACTTATCGAGTCTTAAAGAGATCCATAAATTAGATTGAGCAAGAAAATACTAGCTTTTTTAATAATTCTTAGCGTAACATTGAAATAAGGATTACAATATCTATCTTTTCTAATCTAACTCGATTATGTCTTATTTTGAATTCATTAATTTTAATACTAAGCATGCGGTATATTTATTTGTAATTGTGTGTTAATTAATTTGCGTTGCGCATGTTAAGCTTAATATAATATTTTGTTTTAGTCAGATGATTCAGAGGATGAGGATAGCACAAGTGGCATCACGAGCGGCCCAACAAGCCTTAGCGAAGAAGTGCCTGAAGGTGCTGACGAGACTACGCGAAAACTTCTACGAAGGAAAGAGCAACTCGAATCTAGGAAAGTTACACTTGAGAAACGCCGTCAACGAATGCAGGTATGTCTAAAATTTAAACTCTTACCTTACCCCCGGTTTCTGGGAAATTTCGTCAATTAATCAATGCTCATTTCAGTTTTTCAGAGTGATTAAAACTTTGTTAACTTTATCTGGTCAAGTGATATAACAATACTTTATCATCTTCATCTTCCTGCCCTTATCCCTTATCCTACTCTAAGTGGGGTCGGCACAACATGTTGTTACATGATTTGGCTGCGTTTTTACGACCGGCCGCCTGCCTGACATCTACCTACCTTAGTCGTATTATACGACACCCCGGTAAGAGAGGGTTGTCTATTCTACTAAACTAGATACCACACGGTGGGTCAACTTACCTTAGTCGCCTTTTAAGACACCTCGGTAAGAAATGAGGGTGCTACTATTCTATTCAGCTGGATACCACACAGCGTTGATAAAACAATACTTTAATCAGTTATTATATTGTTCTATCAGCGCCAATTTGGGTTTCATTCTGCCGAATAGCATTGGCAGCTATTTTGCCATATTGTGATGTATTCGAAGGTTTTGTAAATTAAAGTACTATATGGAACAAGGACAAAATACACTAATAAAATTGATAGTACTTAATCTGTGAAGGACGCGGGTTTTTCCGAGTTTTGTTGGTCACAAATTAAACGTTGTCTATCCTCTAGGAGATGTTAAGCAGCGGGTGGGTGAGCGTGGAGGTGGAGGTCCGTCCGCGATGGTTGGTACCCGATACCAACTGTTTCATCGACCACTTGCCGCTACTGTGCGCTGTGGTAGCCGCGCCGGAACAGCCCTATCAGCTTGCTGTACCTGTTGTCGGTTAGTTCTCTTAATTAATTAATCTATGTATTTAAAAGATAAAGTATGTATGTATGTTCCTTATAGACGCCGAAATGGATAGATGGATTTTAATGAAATTGTCATACAATATTTAGAGTGACCCAGCGGATAACCCTGTCAAATTTGGTGGCGAGCGGGGTTTTTTTAAATGACATTTTCTTTATTTTTGATATCGTTAAATTAAGGCCGGTGGAGCAGACCGGGTATGGTAGTAATATGGTAGTAAGAATATATAGGAGATTAACTAACACAAAACAAGACAAGACTCATCATCATCCTCCTGCCCTTATCCCACTCTAAGAGGGGTCGGCACAGCATGTAATAAACATGTTGTCACATTGTAACAGTCTCATCCCTACATTCGAGTTTTAAAAATAAATAATTATTAAAATTTCAATATTTTCGAAAAATCTATAAGTATAAAAATAAATGTTTGTTTGTCACGCAGTAATGTTTTTTCGCATCTATAATTGATGCTCTATTCATAAAACATCAAATTCAGAAAAGTATAATTTTCGTCATATTGACCGAATGTCACGTTATCCGCCGTACTACAGTATGGAGAGAGCGGGCGGAGCGTAGAGCGCAGAAGTGATCTGTTAGGTCGCTTATGAAATGTTGTTATAATGATATTGTAGATGTGTACTGGGGCGATACAAGATATTATTGAGTTTTAACTCGACTATTTTTAAGAATTAATAATAAATACACATCTAGGCCCGCTCTCGTATAATGGTTGCAAGATGCAGGATCGTGCCGATCTTTGGAAAGGCTGTGATTGTGACTTGACCATTAAGAGTGTAGCGATGGTTACATCGCTTAGCTCACCTCGAACGATTAAAGTGTCAGAATGATACTTGGTAAAGGCAACTTTGCTGAGTAGTGGTTGGCACTCTACCGAATATGCTCTGGCGGGTACTGGTGGGAGACTTGAGGTTTAGGCCGGCAGTGATTTCGGTCATTGCTGTGTGCCTGGCCCAAAAGGCTACACTAGGCTGCAACTTATTAGGGCTGGACATAGGCCCGTAGTTAACTTCGGTTGCTGCGGCGTGCCTTTATTCGGCTTTGGTTTGACGCAACCAGAGTTACTTTGGGCGTGTGCCTTTGTGATACGGGTTTAGTTAGGCCGGTGGTGACTTCGGTCATTGCCGTGTGCCTTGCTCGACCTTTGGACGCATAGGCCGCTTGAAGTAGTGCCGGTACAGTGGTGGCTGAAATGTTATTGTTTGACGAACGGACATCTAAACGTTGTTTGTAGTCTCTTAATAGTGACGGTACCACAGCTGAATGTTGCTGGGCGTTGCGGAAGTTAACTTTATGTTGCTGAAGTGATACGCCGCAGCAGTGATGGATCGCTATGGACTCTGTTCATAGTAACGGATGGGTGTGGTGTTCCGTCCTTTTCAGGACGTCCCCTTAGCTTAGTTAATGATACCACGAATGACCATTATAGCATGGCATTATTGCATAAGAGCCGCTGGTCGGGTCTTTGTTAATAAGACTGCGGACTAGTTTTAGACAGTGTGGCCTGCATTTCCCTTATCTTCACATATACATATACATCTTACGTGGCTTGCCGCGTTAAACATAAATTACCTTTTGTTGTATGAGGTGGCGTGTTGAGCTTGGCGCATACCGTAAGCGAGTGCACTATGTGTGACTCCATTATATGGTATTGGGTGAATAGGGGGTGATTGGCATTCATGTAATGCTCTGCAATACACATCTTCCACTTCGGTGGACACACACTATCCACTTCGGTGGACACACACCTATATGGTGTATATATTATAACTAATCAAGTTGCTTTGCAACATGTTTGCCATCTCGATGGGTTTCCACTTTGTGGTCTTTATACGTATTATACGTATTATACTGTATGTGGTTTTTACCATAGAACGCACCGTTACGACGTGTGCAGGCGACATGCGCCTTACTGAATATAAGAATTGGTAATTTATTATCAAAGTTTACCAGGCCTTGTGCCTTTGGCTAATGTCATATTTTATAGCTCCGGCTATTTATTATATGGGCTTCGGTCCTCTATTATACACCAAGGCACTCATGCCTAATATGTCAACTGTGGTTTTGTTGACTCCCGACAATAATGGGTTTATCCCACGATCATACGCCGCAGGCGCACTATAAACAGGTACCCCTTGGGGGGGGGGGGGGGGGCTCATATCCTATGGACGGAGCTCACCGTTGGTAGCGGGTGCGGAGCTACTGACTATCACTCTCTTTTTATATTTTTCCAAATCGGAAGAATATAATAGATGGGAGAGAGATACCACATTGATTAAACTTCTCTGCGGAGTTGTTTAAGGGTTAGGTATTTAGATCGAGTGAGTGATCTTTCTGTTGGCTATAACATATCCTATGAAGTAACATAAGACATTCGCGAGACATTCAATTATCTGAATGTCTCGCATTTTTTTATCAAATTTTATAGTAACCTGTTCATGTATTGGCATATAAAACCTGTTCGTGTATCGTACACTTATATACAATAATTATATTAATTTAATAATTATATTAAAAATAATTATATTAATTTATGCCTGCTTTACGCCTCCAAACTGATGACAAACAACTGTTTTATATTATAACAAATGATATTTGATAATGAACCTCTCTGTTGAGCAAAGTGATATAAACTACGAATGTAGGGTCTGACGGCTCGTTTTATATTAAAGAATATGATATATTGAAATATTATTATAAAACTATAATGTGATTATTATCACTTTATTTTATTCTATTTAAGGTTTTATTTGACTCCTTTAGATTGACGGACACATAGCCTCTGACGCTCTAAAAGAATTTGAGTTATTACAAAACACAACGTAGTACGGGTCCTAGCCACTTAGACGAATCATGTGCCAATATATATTAAGAGTGCTAGCGCCTTCGGCGCGTTTTTATGCTTTACGCTGTTGGAGTGTGGGCGCTCTAGCGGTGTTTGAATATGTATAAATTAATATTTATACAAGTCGGAGGAGGAGTTAGTTACAACATGATTTGGCTACGTATTTTACGACAGGCCGCCTGCCTGACGTCGACTTACCTTAGTCGTATTTTATGACACCTCGCCAGAAAAGAGACGGGGGTCTATTCTACTCAACCCGTTTGGCTACGTATTTTACGACCCGCCGCCTGCGAACGACAATTTACCTTAATCATATTTTACAACATCTCGGTAAGAGGGTGGTCTATTCTACTCAACCGGATACCACATGGCGGAAGACAAGACTCGTTTATATATAAATAAAAATAAATTGCAAAACAGAATAATTAAAAAGAAACTTCATTTTAGTTTGTAATCAACATACCCATTTTACTATTAATGCCTATTAAACCTATTCGCCTTAGGTATTTGGAGAATTGTGTTATTGTCTTAAATAGATAAACGAATTTCATATGCATGATTCATTTATCTAATTGTATCGCCAAATATATCAAGAATAGAAATGAGCTACATCAGGTTTTTAATCCGATGAATCGATGGCTTAAATCTCATGAATCAAAATCAGCTGATGTGTTGTAGTGTTTCTGATTTGAATTCACAATGTCACCCGTTTTACATAGAATGTAATCTATATGGAATCAGAAATTGAATACGGGGAGCTTTTTTTTTCTACACAAGGACATTAATGTGGAATTGATCTCTACTTATGATAGCAATGTACATGACTATAGGATCTCCGGAATCAATTTTTTGTTTCATAACTTCTATATAATTTAAACGCCGTGTGGTATCCGATTTAATAGAATAGACTCATTTCTTACCGAGGTTTCGTAAAAGGGCACTACGGTAAGTCGACCCGCCGTGTGGTATTCGGCTGAGTAGTATATACCGCCCTAACTTTTTTACCGAGGTGTCGTAAAAGGCGACTAAGGTAAGTCGATCCACCGCGTGGTATCCGGCTGAGTAGAATAGACCACCCTCATTTCTTACCGAGCTGTCGTAAAAGGCAACTAAGGTAAGTCGACCCACCGTGTGGTAACCGGTTGGGTAGAATAGACTACCCTCTTACTTATCAAAGTGTGGTAAAATACGACTAAGTTAAGTTGACGTCATTAAGGCGGCCGGTCGTAAAATACGTAGCCAAATCATGCGACAACATGCTTATAACAAGTTGTGCCGACCCCACTTAGAGTGGTATAAGGGCAGGAGGATGATGAAGTTCTATATATTTTAAATTGCTTCTTGCTTAATTAGAAATTCATGAAAGGACGAAAAAGTGTTATGGTTTAAAATTCCAAGAATATATTGTAATTCTTTCTATTTTGTTTATAATTATATATAACTAACATGAATCATTTTGAAATGTAGCAGGACAAAAGTGAATCAGATTCATATTAAGATTGCCTTATGAAACAAAATATATATAAATATATTAAAATCGAACCATTATCATAAATTTCCATACTAATTTATGTTAATAAGTGTTCGGAATCGTTTTAAATATTTACAATCAGAAAAAATGTGGAATGTCATTTATTACTGGATTTGTATTTCGTTTTTTCTATATTTCGTATGTATACCGTTATCGAAACAAGGTCTTCTTGTTATTTAACCTGTATTTGACACGTATATTTTTTTAGTAAGAGCCTTCTATATGACCTTCAAATCGTTGGACACAAGATACACGGTCCCATAGTAATTTTTTTGTCATGTTAATAATAGTAGTCGAGACCGAGGATTTAAGGCGCTTTATTATGGGTCTACCTGTTTTCTTGGTGTAGCTAATTTGGCTTATGTGACTTAATTGTGACAAAGCATATCGTATTATTGAGATAATTTGTGTACTTAGTCGAACTTGTTAACTGAATATATATCTGCGTCAGTCTTGAGTATGATGTAGTTATTAAATATGGCTCATAATAATAAGGTAATTTTGATAAGAAAACCTGGAATATACACGGTCCAAGTTCCAGGTGTAAGGGTAGTCGATACCTATGCATTCTCATTATCAGTCTCCTGTCCTTATCCCACTCTAAGTGGGGTCAGCACATCTTTCCGTTTTCATTCTCTTAAATTGTCAATTCTACTTCTCCTTTTATTCAACTTCAAATTTAAATTCAAAATTTTCTTTATTTAAATAAACTTGTAAACAAGTACTTTTGAATCTTCAATTCTACTGCTGGTTCGAAAAGCTGTTCCTACCGAGAAGAGCCAGTAAGAAAATCGGCGGTTGCTCTTTTCAACATAATACTTATAACTTAGTTACATTAAGTCGTTACTATCTTGCACAGGGTCGGACAGTAGCTATATCCACGCATTCTTATCCTCTAAATAATCCTCTACAGTATAGTAGGCTTTTTATATCAGCCTATCTTTAATAGTGTTTTTAAACTGCTGTAATGGCAAAGCTAAAATTGATTGCGGAATTTTATTATAGAATCTTATACCCAAACCCACAAACGAATTTCATACCTTTGCAAGGCACAAAGCAGGAGCCGCTAGCTTATGTCGGCAGCTAATTATGGCCGCTAGCTTATGAGCACGTCACACTCCACACAGTCTGGCCATTTCTTTTTCGGCCTCCTAGTTACATATCTATCCACACACTCAATACTCATGCAAATTGTACATTTTTGTTAGTGGTGTCGGAACTGGAAGGGTTAAGACGCTGTGATCGAGTTGGCAGTTCGGCACGAGATGCTCTGGCCTGGGTGTGCTCGGGTGTACCGGGTGTGCGGCTGGCCACTGCGCGCGGCTCGCTGCTAGCTACCCGAGGGGTTGCTTTCACCGCTGAGCAGGATGAGGCGCGAGCCACTAACGACGACCGCGTGCTTGCCACTGCGCTCAACCTACACGCGAACCTTACAACGGATATTGGTAACAGGAAAACTTTTTTAATGTTTTCATTTCATCCAACATCTAAAATTCGTTTTTTTGTTTAAGAACATTAACAATGGACGTCCATCATTTGTGATTATTTTTTTATTTTTGTTTGTGTCACTTGTACTTTTAAAAACATTTCCTTAAAGACGAGGTTAATATTAAAAATAATATAAAATTTATATTACGTCCTTGGGTTACCTGCGATTCCCACGACATGTTGCTAAAAGTTTATTACAGTTTTATAATACTTTTGCTTTATTATACTGTGCGTGTAGGATTCATTAATTGGTAAAAAGCAAACGCGGATTACAGCAAAATAATTCTGTTGTAAGTTCTGTACTATGGAATCCCGCAAACTAAAGCCTGCTTCTATAAATTCAAAATTTTTTTTGTAAAAAATCATGGTGAGTAATCGTTTGAACGGTATTAAGGCTTGTAGTGCCTGCATTCTATACATCATAAATTATCGGAGTGCGAAATTCCTTTTTGTGATTCTAAAGAATAACTACATCCACACACACACAATGTCTTAAAGGAACAAAGAAACAAATGTACCTTTTTATACTACAGACACGCGCTCCGAGAGTGTATCAGCACGTGTGCGCGAAGTGGTATTGTTGACTGATGACCGTAACCTTCGTGTTAAGGCGCTTGCGGCAGAATTACCTGCGCGCGATCTTCCATCTTTCGTCCACTGGGCTGGTATACATGCAGAACGTCAGTCCGTACGTAGTTTTTTTTATATACTAACAACGTGTCAATATTGTTTCATCTGTACATTTAGCTATCGCCGGCATCACAAACAACAAAAACAAGAAAAGGGGAAATTCAATTCTAATTTTAACTTTGAGGCATGCAATTTGAATGAACGATAGTTTAATTCAATTTTCAGTTTAAGTGTAATGAAGTTTGTAAATTTAGTATTTTTAATTTGGTTACAGGATGTAAAAGTCTCAACGGGTACTCACACTCCGGAAATCTGACGCGTTTTATTGCAATATCGACTTTGCTCATGATTTAAATATCGTTAATGATTAATTGGTTTCCAATGCGAATTCTTTATCAGACAAGTTATATTAAATATGAAAAGGATTTTGTCACTGCATTCTATAGTCTATGCCAGAGGTCTGGCATGGGCCGTCATACTTGTCTTGGGGTCTGCAGGTGACATGGCAACACACTAAGTGCGTGTCACTCTAGAATAGGAATTGAATAGTATAAGTAAAAATAATACACCAATAGAGAAATATAGTATTTCGTAGCTTCATTCGAAAATATAAAATATTATGATATAGACCCAAATCACTTTTGATTTCTATATATTTTTATATCTTTGAATGAAGCACACTTATATGATACTGATCGAACTTCACTTGAGAAGATATTTTGGTCAAGTATAAATTTTGTTAAGAGCTTTAGGATTCCACCTCCGTGTTCCTGAGCTACATTGTGCATTGTTAATTTTATTTTTCTATTTTTTATTATACGTATTAATTAAAGAATATCAAGTAATTAGTGTTGCTATTTCTATTTTTTTTTGCTTTTTTGTAAAATACTAAGTATACTTTAATGTTCTAAAGTAAGGTGATATTTTTTAACACATGAATTCTTTTTATCATCAGCTTGGTATGTTTTAGTCTATTTCTTACTTTATTGTTATTATCATTATATTACAGGTGAAACTAATACTGTTTTCCGTCGAATTTAAAATTGCTAGTTGTTTTCAAAGATATGTGTTAACCGTGGCTCGTATATGATTAGTAAAATATTTGTTTTTTGTCGTACCTAGTGCCATTAAAGTTATATTATTTTAGGCATGTTTGAAATGTACGGCGTTTTTATTTTTATTAACTTTAAAGTGACTGCAGCGTAGATGAATTTTAGCAATAAGTATTAAACACTAAACGAAAAGATATTCCATCACTTTATATCTCACTATAAATATAGATATACAAAACATATACTTTTGTTATATATTAAAAAATATACAGACTTTTACTATCTCTTATAAGGTCAAGTCCCACAAGAAATCTATTATTATATTATATAAATCTATTATTCTTCTATTACTTTGTTGCATATTCAACACTGTTTTGATGGTATGCCATTACCTACCTTTATGGCATTATTAACTGTTTACATTGCAATTCCAAATATTATGTACTTCAATATTATATAGTACCATAGAGATAAAATATATTATTGTAACAAATTCTTCTATTTGATTTTTGAAAACAATTCGACGCTGTTACTTTTTATCTTAATCATGATGTTAATAAACATTGATTACTTCTATGCATAGTTTTTTTTATGCTAATTACCTCCTCGTATTTCCTCCCAAAAAAAAACCTCAGGTATTTATGTATTCTCACGATTGTAAGTTGGCTATTTATGATCGCTCTGTGTGCTGTACAGTTTATTTATTGCAAAAGTGATCAATCTCGAACGTCAAAGGTCGGATTAAACTCGGGTTAAGAATAATCCGCATATAACCTATTGTGGACGGTGCCTATGTTTAAATATTGAATTGTTAGATAAGCCGCGAAACACGCGAGCCAATGACGTTACGTTGCGATGGTATTACCTTTGCCAATTATGAAATGAATTTCAAAGGACAGTACGCTGGCGTTATTAAATGTGCATCTCTATGCTGGATATGAATAGTAAATCTATTTATGGTCGTACACGTGAGAAATTCCTATCTTAAGGCTTGAGCAATGGAAATTGGCAATGTTCCGAGGCGAGGCTAGCGCACCGGTGCTGAGGTTGTAAAAGTACCGTTATTCTTATTTACCGTGCGCATCTCGCTTTAGGCGTCCGTGTGAGCTTATTTACAATATATACCAGATGCACGTGTGTTGCGACACAGCTTCGTAAGTTTATTTATTGATCACTCAGTTCTATAAGTTTTTTCTTTGATAAAAGGGCATGATTTAAAAACTGGCAGCGTTATAACACAACTCCAGTTTACACGCTGCCAGTTTTCTGTGTCAATAAAGATAGTGTTATAAGTCAGGAAAAAGAATGAGCAGTTAAAATTATGGAACGTGATTACTTCAACGAATATTAATTAATTAAGTATCATCCTGTTACTAATGCGTATGGTAGAAATTTTTTTAAGGTAGGCAGGAGTCTAAACCCTAAAAGCTGCTTAAATACGGATTGCCAGTTTGTCCAAATACATTTTTATCGATGTCTTTAAGGATATTCAGGTTTTCTTACGTTGTTTTTCTTAACGCACATAAGCTATTTAAGAAAACTCATTGTTGCATGCCGAGCGCCGCCGCACTAATGAGGGTCATGCGCACATCATTTTGCATCAAGCTTGTAAAAATGAAAACTTGAAACGTATTTTACATCTTTTACAGGGACAGAGCGATATAAGAGAGATAGAGAAAGGTGACTCGGTGTTTTTCCTTTTTAGGTTACTGATATTTACTCTTCCTTGTACGAAAATTAATCTAAACATCGTTAAGTTCTTTTGTAATAAAATGGTAAAATATTTGAATAAAAAAAGAGTAAAACTATTTATTATACGGTAATTTAATAGAATTATTTTTGCCTGAAAGCACACAATAATTACTGGTACAAAATTATACAAATACTTCCTACTGATGAATGTTGCGCGTCGTGATTTATCATTATCTCTAAAGATATTTATATCGACAGATTCGGATGTTTCGGTGACGGAGCGAAATACCTTTTGACAAAATTATTTCGCGAAAGCTACCACTTACTATTGCTCTGTTATTTTAATCGCTTACTATTATGAAGTACTTGATGTTAATAGTTATTTATTTTAGAACATATTTTTTATTGGCAAGAACTTCGGCGTATCGACTACGCAATTAATTTTCAGACTAAACTTTTGACACGCATATGTAAGTATGCTGGGCTTACGCCCAGACTTCACAGCCTTTCAGTATTACATAAAAATAACTTATCATTGTGTCACTCTGCGCTCTTTTAGCATCATTATGCCAAATATTCCATCGGTCCGTTACTTTGTTTATGTAAAATGGACACAACCAACTTTCGTATTTATTGTATCAGGATGGATTCATAAAAGATCTTATCTTATTTTTATACTTTACCAGTATAGGCAGTTTGTTTAACTGCATCCGAATACAAAGTATAAATGCACTACTATATTTTGAACTGAGGAGATGACAACCTTGAAAAGCTGGTCATTGTTGGCAATATAGAAGGCAAGAGACCGCGAGGCCGGCCGCCAAGTCAATGGTCTTACCAAGTGAAAGATGCCATTTTCTCATCCAAATTTTAACAGACGGTGAGGGCTACTTTAGACCGGAATAGATGGAAGTAGGTCATACAAAAAAGTGTTCAGTTGACCACGACCCTCAGTAATGATGGAGTGATTGAAGAAGAATATTTAAAACTACATTGTTACTATCTTCTTCTTCTTTTCAACCGATGGACGTCCACTGCTGGACGTTCATGGGATCTCCACAACACACGATTTTGTACAACCGCGACCTTGTTGAGTCATCAGTTCATCTCGTAGGGGGTCTACCGATACTGCTCTTTTCGGTGCGGGGTCGCCATTCCAACATCTTGAGACCCCAACGCTTATCGGTTCCCCTCATTTCTGATTTGATCACGTAGAGATACCCCGAGAATAGCTCTCTCCATGGCCCGCTGAGCGACTCTGAACCTTCCTATGAGGCCCATAGTCAGCGACCACGTTTCGGATCCGTATGGCAACACGCTTTGTTCAAACACTTTTCAGGCACTGAGGTCTCTTGGACGAAAATATCTCGCGTAGCTTCCCAAACGCTGATCACTGTTACTAAAAATAGTAGTAATCATAACATGTTAAAATTTTATTGTCATTAAATAATTTGAATACTCTTTTATAAGATAAACAAGTATTCAAATAAGCTTCAATATTACAGTATCTGATCTTGTGCGTAGTGAATGAGGTTGTTGTACATATAAATAAGGTAATAACACTTATTTTAATATTTCAAGTTTTAGATTTTTATTACTAATTATTTTTTATATCCAGAGAGTATTTTGAACGCAATAGATTGTTGATTAATGAATTAATACAAAGTATTGTGACTAACACATAACTCCAACTTACAATATGTTAAAATGTTTCACGATATTATCTATTACTTAATCTAACGTCGTGTTGCATCCTTTTTTCCATTTATGTATTATAATCAGGATTCTTAGCATAAGCAGACACTGATATGTCTTTGAATCTTTTTGCAATAACATCCTCATTTTCATACAACGGAAACATAAGGCTGATTCATGTCAGCCTTATCCTATTATACATCAAGTATTATTCGTTTTTACATTTATATATTATACTGATAACTATCATCACCACATTACAGAGAGCAGCCCGTGAACAAATTTTACATTATAGTTATGCACAAGGAAGCGAAAGTTTCGTGCAGATAAGTAGAATAAACAGGTGTTATTACATAACGTAGACCCTAAGGGCAACTTGTGATTGGTGCTGGTGTTGTTAGTGCGCAAATTGCAACACTGGTATTGGAACCACTCTGCATGTGTGGCACCATAACTGCTATAATTTTTTTTTAATTGAGCAGCATTTTTCCTGACACTACTAAGCGATTAGCGATTTTTCGCAGCTTAAAACTGACTAATTTCAATTTGAAAGAGGAATAGCCGTAATTTAGATGAATAGGTACCATAGGTATTGCTGGACGCACGTAATCATGTACTTAGTTCTTTCTACGGTCATAGAGCACTTTATGAGTTTTGGTTCTTTAACGAGCGTCTTCCGTTAAGCTGTCTCTGGCCTGCCGCCTCTTCGCTTCGCGCAATTCTGTGTTATATGTAGATTGGTTTTATCACCGAAAGTTTGTGAGTATGGATGTATCTTTGTTAATCTTTCACGGCGAATCCGCTGAACCTATATTGATAAAATTTGGCACAATTATTCCTTAACATATAGGCAATAGAAATCCTGTGAATTCTACACGAATATTATGACATTAAAAAGCGCATTCTATTTATCAACCTATCACGCGAAAACAGTTAACGTAAACGAAGTTGCGGGTAAAAGCTAGTATAGTCTAATCTAGCATTAAAGAGCATATTATCTGAACATGAAACTTAATAAAAATTAGTCCGGACGCAATTCCTTATATGGTATTTTTAAATTAACTCTGATATGTAAGAGATTAGAGAGCGTGGCGGAGTAGAGAGGGACGGGTCCTTCTTTAAAATTTAAAATAATAAAAGATTTAAATATAATGTAGTTTATATTTTTTGTCCTTCAACAATATAGGAAGCGAGTAATTACATTGTCATACGATAGGGACATACCAAATATAAAGTGATTATACCAAACCCCTGTTTTTACTTGATTATCTTTGAAGCAATTTAATGACTTCCGCCGGATTCCAAGGTCGTCGATTGGAATGCAACAAGTTCGTGTTCATTGAACTTATGTTTTCCAATATTTAATTACGGTAGGCATTAGCAAAAATTTAAATTTATTGAGATGACTCAAAATATATTCTTAAATATAATGTCGTCATGATATACATTTAAAAATTTCCAAGTAAAATTACAAGTCAATTTATATTTCCTACAAGAATTTTTTTCTAAAAGGTAGTCCAAAGTTCCCCAAAATTTTATAAGTGATTTCAGGTGATTACTCTTACTGCATTCAGGAATTGCATCGTGTTTTTGCCGTGATTTTATATAAAATATAGTTAAGGTAAAGTTATTATATAAAAATCCTACCTAAAGCTTCGTATAATGTATCTTTTTTTATTACATATAATGACCAGATTTGTGCGAAGGCTTCCTTCTAACATATTTCTGCGTCGATTAGAAGATTTGGGAGGCCGCGACTTCCAACGACCTGAGTCGCAGTTGGCTGGGTCAAAGACAACAACAGACGGCTTTTAAGACCGGGAAACAAGTATTGAAATTCTGCGTTCTACCCCTTAGTAAAAGCTTTTGAAACGGGCGACGAAGTAAATGTGCTACTGCGCAGTGTTGGTGTAAGAGGTCCGCATTGTACAGTAGCTCTGGTAGGCTACTGCTTAAATGGGCTAGAAAATAGTTCAATATTCCTGTCACGCCGGGTAGGACGTTGGATCAACATTAGGTTATTTGGCCAACAAGAGTGCAACATTGCATTGATGATTCTTGAAGGGCTTACTAAGGTAAAAACCTCCTTTTCATTATTGACATTCATATTTGCAAAATTCATATGACGCGCTTTTCGGTGAAGGAAAACATCGTTAGGAAATCTTAATACATCTATACTTCTCTCTATATAATGAATTTGTATGTGTAGCATACAGATAATTAATTAATTTGTTAAGTATATCTTTATTAAAATGTTATATCCTTATTTTAAAAAATATCACTTTTGAATGAAACAGGAAAATAGTTATAGATATAATATATCGGAATGTAATAAATGAAGATTATGAATAAAGTAAACGAAGAAACGTGAGTAAGCAAATTGTCTGGTAAAATATTAAAAACAGGAAGCGACATTAGAATTTTTTCGATAGTCGTGTACCAAGTTAGTGTGGGAAATAAGAATTCATATTATAGATGGTTTTGGTGAAACTATATAGTACTTGCGTCCGTATCGCAGACATCAAATAAAAAAAGAAAAACAGAAGAAACGAATATAGTCATTTTTCAGCAAAAAAATACTAGATCAGCTCTCCTTATAGAGAGAGGCTATGTAGTAGTAATTTCAATATAATATGAATAAATACAATTTTCCATTACAAACATTCTTAGAATATGTCGCAATAATAGTAGTAAATTACATTACGCATAGGTTTCTTACGTTTTAAATATGCTTTTTTGTATCCGGCATAAGCTGTTGTTAAACTTTTCAAAAAGGAAAACCAGCAAAGATAATTTTTAAAATTAAACACAATATGAAATAAACATTATGTTTTACACAAATCCGAAAACTTCACTAATTCATTTCGAAACAAATGCATTACTTTAATGTTCACTGTACTGAACTGAACTGTGTGTCTGTTATTACGCCTTGAGGGCTAATATGATGGACTAATTTTGGCAAAATTTGATGCGATTGAAGCTTATATACCGGGGTAAAATAAAAAATAATAAAAAAAAACCATTTGGAAAATAGGTGTTTTTTTCTAAAGCGTAAATTTAGACATTACATAACATTTTCGCAACTAGTCTTACGAGTATAAGTGTCGTTGAAGGTTTTTTTTTCTAGTGCATTTACTAATTATGTATAATTATAAATTTGTTTACTATGTATCTTTAATTATTTGTTTACGAGTACAAATTATACGCAATCATCTCAGAAATCATTAGAAAAAAATGTTCTGATATCTTTAGAAATAACAAGTATTTAATTTCCTATATTTTTATGATATGTTTTGTATTTGATACACCAAAATGGTAGGCGATAAAATAGGATTAATATTGCTCATGAGCTGCAATAGTGGCATATCTCAACAATCACGTTTTGTGATAGGTAAATAGGATTAAAGTTTTCATTGCTAAGAAAAAAGCATAGCAATGTTTTATTTTGCGTTAAAAAACTAATATTAAATTGACCTAATATTGAATTATGAGTTTTGCCGGTATTGCTGTTCAAAAGAATGAGTATTTTAACATTTACACCTATTACTAGTTTTTTTAGTTATGGTAGCGATGTTTTTTGTTATGAATAATAGAACATAAATAAAAGGAATTCTTCCACAACCATTGAATTATTGAAAATTCCGAGTAAATAGTTTTAATTTGCTTAAAGAATAATGACTTAATAACGGGCACAAACGATGTTTTTATCTTATAACAGTTCTATTTCATGTTCAAGTCTTATTAGCTGCTTGAAGCAGATAAAAATCCTGCAATTGTTAGCTTAAAATAAATATAAGCAATAAAAATAAATAATAAACCGTTTTTTAAAATTCAATTATAATATGTATACAAAAATGGTTTTAGAACCCATAAACAATTTAAAATTTTTTCACTTTCAACTACTGACCAAAGCTCTTACCTCTTCTTCTTAAAGAAAACAAGCTCACCGTAATTGTAAAGGAATCCGAACGTATACTATTTTATAATTATTTAAAGGACATTATTTAAAGAGGACAAACATAAAAGTAAGTAAAGTGACGGTTTGTTCAAATTCAAATTCAAATTCAAAATATTCTTTATTCAAATAAACTTGTAAACAAGTGCTTTTGAATCGTCAACTCTACTGCTGGTTCGGAAAGCTGTTCCTACCGAGAAGAGCCAGCAAGAAACTCGGCGGTTGCTCTTTTAAAAATATAATTCTTAATACTATTTACATTAAGTCGTTACTGTCTTGTACAGGTACAAAGAGAGCTATATCCACACATTCTTATCTTCCAAATAATCTTCAAGAGTATAGTAAGTAGGCTTTCTGTATCAGCCTCTTTTTAACAGTGTTTTTAAACTGATGTAATGGCAAAGCTGTTATTATCACACTGCTGAGTATAGGCCTCCTTTCTCTGTTTTTGAAGAGAAGGATTGGAACTAAGACCTACCACGCTGCTCCAATGCAGATTGGTAGGTTACACATAACCCCAGATTTCTCCAGAGATATACAGGTTTCCTAACGTTTCACTGAAATGCGCGTAATAATTTGCTATTGACAATTAGAGACATAAGTTTAAACTGAATAATTCATTGGTGCCTGCCTGGAGTTCGAACTCATAATCGATGAGGACAAACATACAAAAATAAAAACATTCATGCTTATTAATAAAGGTATTAGACAGGCCTTGCGTATTTCCTATATTTTTATTTGTCATTGCGAATAAAAAAATGGCGCAATTTGTAGAAAAGCTTGTTTTATACAATTTTTTAATTGTACAGCATATTTGTTGTACAATGGAACGACTTTATTTCTGAATGCATTTCACTTCAACGTAATCTGACTGTTGCAGGTTTCTTACAGTAATAACCGAGAAACCGCAGTGCGATTTGGTGATAAAATACCTATTACTCTTTATCCAAAGATCAAATGAGTCACTATATGGGAAAAGGGACTTCAATATATTATGTGCTCACGTCACTATTTCCCTATTACGTCATCTCTTTTGAGATAGTACTTGTATTTATACTGCCTAGAATAAATTAAAATATTAGTAATCTATTATATGGACTAGCGCCGTATGTTATCCGGCTGAATAGAATAGCCCCCCGTCATTACTTACCGAGGTGTCGTAAATGGAGACTAAGGTAAGTTGACCCATTAAATTTAATCAAAATTGCTCAAGTACAATAGCCGTGAAAACGTCGTGAAGACTTTAGAATTTTTAATATTTTTCAACTTCAGTTGAGATAAATACAGGACGTAAGACACGCTGAAACAAGTCTTATTAAAGAATAACACTTAAGGGTAACAGAGTTTATTTATAAAACATTATTAATTATAAGGATTTACAATTATTATGTGTAAAAAAAATATTTATATATTTGGAAGGCTATAACTTTTTACAAACGAAAAACTTATGACCAGGGTGGCATTTATTTGGATATCAAGGCAAACTTTGGGCATATATTAAGGCAACTTGGGGCTTGGGGCGCTCCCTAAGGGCTTGCACGGCTTTTTACACCTATTTCCTTAACCCACTCCAATTTCTATATTCTGACCCCTCATTAAAATTGTAAACCTTACATCGTGCGGGACCTATGATATATTTAATTCAAATAATCATAGTTACTTTTCTTCGTAGACGCTTAAAAAGCAAGCATGCTAAGCAATTCTCGTACATGTTCAGGCCGTTTCCGCAAGACAGATTGAATAATGAATGTGTGACTAGATAATTGTTCGTGAATCGTGCGTTGAACTGTGAACAATTGATTGTGCATCAATTAAAAGGATAGGGATGGCGGGGTAAGTTGATATTAAAACTGGAAACTGGTTTAATAATGTGCAGGTATAGTATATATATACCTATTTAAAAAACCGTCTCAAGTCGCATAATTAAAACTATCATGATCAAAAATAAATATTTTGTTTTATTTATAAAAATAATGTAATGTAAGTATGTTGGAGGGTTGACATTTTACGGGCAAATAAACTTATAATGCGTATACTTTTTTCTTGATATTCCTGCCGTGTGGCATCCGGCTGAATAGAATAGTTCCACCCTCATTTCTTACCGAGGTGTCGTAAAAGGCGACTAAGGTAAGTCGACCCGCCGTGTGGTATCCGGCTTAGTAGAATAGACCAACCTCATTTCTTACCGAGGTGTCGTAAAAGGCGACTAAAGGGAAATTGACCCGCAATGTGGTATCCGGTGGAGTAGTGGTGGAGTGTCGTCAAATTCGACTGGGGTAAGTTGACGTCAGGCAGGCGGCTGGTCGTAAAAACGCAGCCAAATCATTTGACAGCATGTTTATAACATGTTGTGCCGACCCCACTTAGAGTGGGATAAGAACAGGAAGATGATGATTTTATTGATATTCCGTTTGTGCGTTTTTTGTTTTTTTTTTAGGAATTCGCTTGCACCTTGCATGCGCATCGATTGACTATTGTTACGCCTAGCCATATGCGACACCGGCCACATTGTCGCTCACCTACCGCCAAGAGAGTCAATGCTTCAATATTGTACAATACAATAAAATTGTTCGAACTTTACAATCACATAAAAACAATTTAGGCATCACGTTACTCATGTTAGTCAAATAAGAAGCATACACAACCAAAACTTTAATTGGAATCTGTAGAAAAAATAATTTATTTCAATTAATGACCAATCAAAGATAAATATAAATAAAATTTATGCAGATGAAAAAGTATCACCACTTAAGAATTCAAATTATAAAACCAACTATTATAGTTCTCGAAGCTGTTGATTACACTTGCATAGCACGAGAAGTGAATGTTAAATGCTCCCAATTAACATTTTTTATTATTTTAATAGCTTAACGGCACCGTTTGAATATTAATCAAACTTTTAAAAGCAGAAATTGGTCGAAGTATATTAACTATATCAATGCATGGGTATAGGTAAACATGGAAATAGTTAGCCGAAAAAAGCTCGTTCATACTTTGACGTTATTTGATCTGATATTAAAATTATAGTAAAAATGTTGTTTTGGTGGCATCTTTTTTTAAGACATACATACTTATAATTTGTAATGATTAATGTATATTGTATGATGGTTATGATTTTTTACCTCTACGAGTTTATTTCTGCATACTTATCCCTAACTACTTAGTTAGGGAGCAGTAGTTTTAAAGGTCTATCTTATGAATAAAATTTATATATATTAATTAAAGATATTGACAGTTTAACCAATACATTCCATTTAACTATACCTAAATATTAATCGTCCGGCGGTCTTAAAATTACCACAAAATTAAAAAAAATACAATATTAAATATTTCCATAATAAATTATGTTTATTCCATATATATATTTTCATTTTCTTTTATTTACAGATAGACAAATCTGATCTGACAAATAGTAAACAACACATAACATACAATATAGCCGAAATAAAAATTTAATCTCCTACTTGTTTCATATGATCTCTTAAAAATACTAGTTTTAGTAATATTCACATTACACAATTGATTTACTCACCAGTTTTCTTATATTTATAGAAGAAGAAAATTAATTTTCCATGACCAAAAGGATATAAAGTGACACTTTATCCATGACTCATCACATAGATAATACACTATATAGAATAACTCATCATCCGAATGTCAAATATAGTAACTAAAATTGTTAACAATTTATTTTAATTAGTTTATGCGAAGTGTGCAATTTTCAATGATATGTGCATAAGTGGATACGTGCAATAAGTGGTAATTAATTACTTGTGTCACTGTCAACAAACCTTATTGAATTGGCATCTTTTAATTGTTTCTCACGGTGCGGACACATCAATGTTTACGCCACAAATAACATTGTTTGGTTAAGATATGCCTTGGACATTTACACGCTTCTTCAGATGTAAGATTTGTATCTTATTTATGATCATATTGATATCTTTTGTAAACAAAATAGTTTTAATACTTCCATTAACAAATTTATAGGTATAATTTTGTTACAACATTTTTCAAATACAACGTCCTTCATATTATTGTCAATAATATAAAAAAAAACGTCGCCGTCATTGTCACGTGAGTTGTTGAGAAAAAATAAATGAGTTGACTTTTGAGGAAATTATTTCTTTTTTTATTGAGTAAAGGAAAAGTATAATTTTTATAATTTATTGTCGACAAACTGTACCTGCTTTGACTTCCTAATACCGAAGCAAAGACGGGAATTTTAATTCATCAATATTGGTCCTGCAGATCAGCTGTGAGAGCGTTAGAAACATATATACAGCCAGAGATATTCAGACAGACAAACAGGCATACAGACAGACGAACATCGTAATTTTATCTTTGGAACACAAATTATCATCATCACCATCAATGATTAAACGAAATCAAAATCTCGACGAAACAAAACAATTTATGCCAATTATGATAGATTATTTTAATCATAGAAACAATTATGTTAACCAAAAAACCTGGGTAATCTAAAGACGCCGATGACGTGAGGCATCAGGTGATATAAAATCTTGAAATCGTCATTATGTTGACATCATCATCAGTTAAATATTTCTCAGACATCCGGTTAATAGTCCTGCGACCCCAACGACTACATTTAATAACTTCCTCAGGATTTTTTACTAAATAATTTTTATCGTGTGGGATTACAAAAAGATGTATGGCGTAGAAAACATATTTATTATGCAAAATGGATCTTGTAGTAGTCTGGTTTTAATACGCCATGACTCACTATAATGAGTTTACTTAGCTTTAGTTACTTTTACCAATGGCTGTCGCAACTTTGCCCTCTGCATGGACTCCAACACACATACGTTTTGTTAAAATTTTATTCGCTGTCTTCGAACCTCGGTACTAGCTAATATAGAGCGTTGGTAGGTATTATTGTAAAATATTACTATAATATGTTCCGCCGTATGGTATCCGGCTGAGTAGATCAACCTCACTTCTTACCGAGGTGTCGTAAAAGGCGACTAAGGTAAGTTGATCAACTGTGTGGCATCCGGTTTAGTAGAATAGACTACCCTCTTTCTTACCGAGGTGTCGTAAAATACGACTGAGGTAAGTTGACGTCAGGCAGGCGGCCGGTCGTAAAAACGCAGCCAAATCATGTGACAGCATGTTTATAACATGTTGTGCCGACCCCACTTAGAGTATAAGGGTAAGAAGATGATGATTACTATAATATGTTTTACTAGCTCGAAACACCCTTAATAAACTTGTGTTGTTTTCATGTGCCAGAAGAAAAGTGGGAATATATTAGTTGTAAATGTTATCCCGGTATAAGCTTCAATTGTACATAATTTTATCAAAAGTGAAATCGTAACAGACAGATAAACAGAAAGAGAGACAGACATTTCGCCCTATCCGAATAATAAAGTTACATTTCTTATGCTTATATAGGGGGGATGTGACTTTATTCTTCGGATAGGGCGTTTGCATTTTTAATATTAGTGTGGATTGGTCCGTATCGTTTTTTAATTATAGTAGTTTTTTAATAGCGAATAACTAAGCTTAACATATTTTATATTAAACAACCACGTGTTACGGTAACAGTCTATAAAAGTATATGTTACAATAAAGAACTAGAGAGGAAATCTTTTGAATTAATCAAACAACGTCGTGTAAAATAATCTAAAATATTTAAAGTAAAGTACAATAAAAATTTAAAATAAACCATTTCAACTATCGTACGCAAAATAATTAAAAAATAGAAGTATTAGATTTTTCTTAAATAGATGTTGCGTAAATATTAAGACAACTGCGCAGTTTTCACAGAAGAACCTCGAAATAGACTAGTAATTATTACAATAAAATAAAATTATTAAAAATCAATGATTTTTTTGCGATGATCAAATTTTTTACGTGGTAGGTCATGATCTATGAGTCGTGCGTTTGTTCGGGGCGAGTTAGCTCATCCGTTAGGTTTTTGTGATGATGTCGTGTAAGGAAGGCCTCTGAGAACACGATTCGATACTTGCTATAACACTTTATAATATTAACTTTGAATATTGCTTCTTTTCACTACAGATAAGTGCTATTTAATTAAAAAGATTAGGCATTAAATACTTCCGTTAGATTATTTATTTATTTAATTTTAGCGCTATAAAATATGAATATCTTCATCATACATTATTTTGTTATATCTTAAACACATAAGGCAGAGTTTTCGATGAAAGCTCTCACTAACTTTTTTCAAATATTGTAAGTAGCAACGTCGTATTTTAACCAACTACTACTCTATATAAGACCTTAACAAATCATACACTGAAAGTTTCTTCGGTAATTAATCTGTCGATCGGTAAAATCCGCATAAATCCGCGACCGGACAGATGGACTCGATGGGGTACTCTCTTTTATAATATGTAAGAAGACAGTTTACTGAATATTTGGCCATCTGCAGGGTATCTAACTCCTTCTTAATTCTCTCTAGATATCTATATTTCAGCATTCATTTTATTATTTTTTTTTAAATCACTAGAGAATACGTTTAATGTTTTATAACCAGCAAAAAAAAAAAAAAACATGCATGTATTTATGTGAATGTTTACAAAACTACGGCATTATACGACCGAATCTTAAATTTTGTGATAATTTTTTTAAACCCATCAATTCAGGTATACAAATAATATTCAAATTGTCTACTGTATTTAGGCCATTAGTTTAGGAAAAATGTACACCAAATTATTTCATTACTTGACAGTATTTAAATAAAATATACCTACAATTGTTTCTTAAAATTAATATAATTAATTCCTTATTATTTGTCTTTAAGGTAGGTTATCTATGGTCTTTTGATTATATCTTTTTTCAAAATTAAACAACTGAGGAACTGCTATCCTAAAGACTTGTATGTTTCTTAAAGACACCGTGTTTAGTAAGTTAAGATAGTGTTTAGTTACTGAAATTAGTACGGAACTTATGCGATAAGCAGCATAATACTAAAACTGCGTCGGTGTACGTCTTCCATTGAAGATCTTTTTGTCATAGTGAATATTCATTCATAAGAGTCAACGACGGTCACGCGCTCGCGCATTACGCGCGTTACATTAGACATCAACGCTTTGCAACACTAATTACCTGGAAGCAAAACTGATGGTTCTCATTACAAGTATAAATAGTTATAGTTTCCAATGAACTCGTATTTTATACTATTAAAATGTAGCCAGTATATACTGCTATAAAGCTTATAACGTGTAATTAGCATTGCACTTACCGAACAAAGTTGGCGGCTTTAACAATGTTGTCTTATATAAACTTATGTATTACAAGTGTAGGTAATATTAAGTAATGAATAACAAAGTGTTCGAGACAACGTACTGTAAGGGGTACAAAGAGAAAAGTATCTAGAACGCGAGGTCTTAGGTGTGTTTTTCCGATTCCGGCCTGCGGACTCATTAATGAACTTCGTTATAAAATAAGCTGAGGACCCTTAACTGCCACCTGGCGAGATTGCTTTTCGTGGTCGACGTCTATTAATAGTTATTTATAGGCAAAACTTAAAGAAGTGCGAAACTCAAGTGTAGGAGGAACTATGATGGATAGTCTCTGAAATAAGAATTTACGATGGATCAATATTTGCATCCATACTTGCATGTATCCGTAGATAACGAACTTTTTCTAACAATTAGCACAGGCGAATAAGCTTAGATTTGAGTTTTTTGTAAAAAAAAGAATGCTGTCACTAACAGACTCCGATAAATAATAATATGAAGAATAACGTCTGTATAAGTATTAATTCACTTTCTTATTAATAGACAAATTTAGTACATTTTAAAATATTAAAGAAATTTAATCAGTATTCCATGTGGCACTTATCTCGTGACGAAGGTTTCTGTTTACTTATTTACGCTTTTTTATTTTTTTTTACGCTTTTATGGAGCGTGGTGGCACTTAGCAACGCCTCTCTCCAAAAAGGAGAGAGTAGGCCCAATAGTGGAATAGTAACAGGCTGTTACTTTATTTTTTTACTTTTACAGTAATATTTCATTTAAATATATAACGATACTAAAGAACACCAAAAATAACACCATAAATGACAGTTAAATAGAGCATTGAATGACAATACGAAAACTTGTTGCGTCATTACTGTTAAACTCGCCGTAAAATATGTTTAAAATTGACCAGTGTAAGAATGTATTCAGCGCGTAAAATTTGATTTTAACTTCATCAAAAAAAAGTATAAATAAAGTTTGTATCCGGTTTGGCTTCTTTATTTTTGTTAGCCGTAAAGTTAAATTAACATTTAGTATTGTGGAATAAGAAGATACAGGAAACATTCACAAAGCATTAATAGCTTGCTAGCAGAAATGTGTTTTGAGCTAAGTTGGCATCTTTATTACAGTCAAAGCCACAAAGCGGCCGCCTGAAAGTAGTTTTTTTACTCAAACTCAGCAAAGTATCATTGAAAGCTCGAGGTTTTTAAAAGCGTTTTAAAATGATTGTATGTTAAATTGTATGATAAAAATCCAGATTTTCATACGGCTTTCACCCATAGACAGACTGTTTACGACAAATGTTTATTATAATAAAATTACGTTGAAATATGACGAAAATTGCTGAAAATTTCGGAGAAAGTCAAGTTAACTCAGAGGTTTCATCGAAAACACTGCCAAATTTACTAAAAATAAACATAGCACATATCTATCTTTGAAAGATAACTTCCAATCCTTATTCGAATTTGAATTAAATGATCGCGTACAATGCGGTATGAAAGATGTATATAGTATTAATACCTATCAAATTAAATACGGTACTTACCTCAATCATTTCATGCTTAACATGTTGATATTTTATACCACATAATATAAATTGAACATTATAAATCGATTATATTAATTACCCTCTTTTTCTTCTTTTGTTTACTCTGTTTTTTTTCTTATAGTATACCTATGTTCGTTGTTGGATGAAACCAATGTAGTCAAACTACTTATTTTAATCGAATCGCAAACAGCGCATCTGTTATTTTTTATTCGTACTTGTAAACTTTAATTAGTCTTTAGTCTAATTCATTATTATAGAAAAAATAACTAAGCAGAAAAAATCGATTTTTAATAATAATTTTATTTGGCTCGAGTTAATCGATTTATTTTGAAGAGCTTTTTTTCCACTTAAGTTACATCCCCAACAGCCGGGACTACTAGTAAATAAACTGTAGTCCATGAAAATCATTTTGCGTTTTACATTAGTACATGAATTTTAAAGAAATGAGGAGCTGTTTATAAATAACGTTCTTGTAAAAAGGTTGGGTGTAAAGTGACGTGATGGGATACCGCCCTAAGTGATGACAAAATAACTAATACACTAGACGTGAGAACACGCTAATGACAAAGAATTGCGATATTGCGTCCGGCTTACATGGTGGACCACTAACTTTTTAAGAAATTACAAATAAAAAAAGAAATGTTTTATTTTTTTCACTATAACATAAGACACATTTGAAAATATTCCCTCAATACCTGCTGACCAAAATAGACTAAAAACTATGTTTACAAATTTGTTTTATTTTAATTTTCTTTTTAAATTTTAATTTTTTTTTCTTTTTTTCATCTTTTTAAAAAAAAATCTTTTTTTTTCTTTTTTTAAATTTTCAAATTTTATTAAATTATTTTATTTGTTTGCGTTGTCAGATATATCGCGTTTTTTTTTAAATTAAAACTCGCAAAGTGAGTTTGACGTGTATACATAGTTTACATACGTATGTAGGAGATATTACCGTACAAATTTCCACTTGCCTGTATACCAACATTTACCTATGGTTGATATTGTTGAATGGTTTGATACTCCATTTTCGTTGGACCCATAGTTCCTTGTTAATCAAAACATCAATGAGGATGTCCCTATAAGATCGTAAGGCATAAAAATATTTTACCGAAGCTGATGTGACAATGCGTGGGAAATGGCTGGTATATCTATGATTCTGAAATAGTAACCACTCACCACTAGGACGACATTAAACGAATAGCATGAAACTGTAACATCTTAACTCCAAATCTTTCTATTTGAACTTACCGTTTAACTAGAAATTCATAGAGGAGACTTCATATAACAAATTAATTTAATAGTTAACAATTGTTCGCATTGCACTTATCTGGAATCGTAATATTAATAAGGTTTAAACAGACTTCAATATACACCACTTAATGGTGTATGTTATGTATTTTTATACAGATTGTGATTGGCCGCTAAAGTAAGTAGCGGCCAATCGCTTGCATGTAGTACTAGCCAAGATACCCTTGAACCTAAGTGGCAGCTTGCGGCGCGTTGCCAATGACCCCGCGCATGGCCGAGGCGCCCGCGCCTCCGCGCCCCTTCGCTAATTGTTATGTAACAGTTTATACTGCATCATCCGAATATTCGACACACGATCACGAGAGCCGAATTTACCGTCATCTATATTACTAGACATCTCTTGATATGGCGACACTTATTTGAGGTAACTGTATTTGGAGAAACTCGTACCGTTTAGTATGAAAGCTCGTTTGAAGATAATGTAAACTGGCTTTGTGGATCGTTAACATTTTTGCAAGATATTTTCTTTTCAACTATGGATTATTTATTTTAAATAATTTAACACAGTACAGCCGATCTTTGTTGTGATTTAAAAAGTTCTATGTACAGGTAATATTAGGGTGCATAAACAGGTTTTGCAAAGGCGAATATAAGCTTCCTGCCAAGTCAGAGACGAAGGTAAAGTCACTGAACTTTCAAGTCCAGTGATTCTTCTTAGTCTTTTGATTGCAAAACAATATTATGACTACAGATATTACAGAATACAGAGAAGTAAGTTTAATTTAAATTGTGACTTAAAAGTTCTAATAATACGAAATAATTATGTTTATAATTTAATTTTATAACTTTGATAACCCTATAGAAATTGGTAGAAAAAGTTTATAAAAGTCTGTTCAAAGCTTAATTTAATTTGGTTAAGTCACATAATTAAATTTTGTACGTAAATAATAATAAAAATGGTGAAACGATAGTTAATTTCTTAATTTGGATAACTAGTACATATAACGTTATATATTACAGCATTTAAGTATTTCAGTTTCATAATTATACCTGTTTTTTAATTTTCAAATATATTTTAATCACTTTCTATTTGGTCCAACATCCTCTTACAGAATTTCGTCTACACTTGCACGAGTAAGTGCGACCGCCGCGGGCGCATGTGCTAGAATTTTGATTGATATTTTTTGTCAGTTACTCGACCACAATAAAATGACAGTGGCAACAAGAGGAGTGCGAAATAGACATCGTAACTGAAAGTACATATCAAGGTTAGCTGTTGGCAAGCTACCGAAACTCGGCTAACAGTAACAGTACACCCACAAGAGCGACAAAAACCGAGTACCCGACACCAAATACGCTATCACTTTTGTGCTCTACCATTCAAATTAATTACTTCTAACTTGTGAATGGACGACCAAACTGAAGACACGTTTTATACCCTCGTCGTGATAAGGATTTAATTAGATATGTATGTTACATCGTGGCCAAAAAAACCATTCACTCCTTAGCGATGGCACATAAACGGATTGAGTTTCTATTCTTGATAATAGCGGAGAGAGTTTGCCGTTACTGAAACCGACCTAGTGTGTTATACTAAGTAAATTCTTAGGTAATTTAATCGTATATTTCTACGTTGAAAATAACTATCTATATTATGGTAGATAATATCTAATTTATAAAGTTCATCGAGCAGTTTCATTCTTTAGATTGCGATTGGTAAAACGAAAAAGTTGATTATTTACTAGTTTTAAACTTAGCTAGGAGTCATAGTCATATATGTATCCGCAAAGTTGTCAGAAACGTTTTGTTAATGTCTTATTTTGGGAGATATTGGGACAAAGGAATTACATATAAGATTTCGTATACCCGTATCTCAGTACCGTATTGTAGAGAAAGCCATGTAAATTACAAATCGTATAAATTAACTACTACGCGAGAAATTGCACTTAGATCATGTGAGGAATTGGCCATAATAGTTTTCGCATTAAAACAATGCATCTTCTAAGACCGCTGGTAGTAAAGATTTTCAGTATTATAGGCTTTAACGCGAACTCCATTTGAGATAATAGAAGACTTTTATAACTTAACGGTATCATGCGATATACACGGCCCAAGTTAACATTTTAATTAATTTATGTTACTTGTTGAGGGCAAATAAAATTCTAAATTAATTATATTATAACTAGCTTTTACCCGCAACTTCGTTCGCGTGGGCTGTTGTCGCGTGATAGGTTGATAATAGACGACTCTTTTCAATATCATCCTATTCATGCAGAATAAATAAATGATTAGAGTAAATGATTTCTATAGTCTATATGTTAACGCGGTGAAGAATAATGGTGCCAAATTTCATCGATATTGGTTCAGCGGATTGGCCGTGAAAGAATAACAAAAATCTATACTTACAAACTTTCGCATTTATAAAATTAGTAGGATTAGTTCAATCTAGCCGTGTAATATTCGGCTAAGTAGAATAGTACTACCCTCATTTCGTTTAATTAAAATACGACTAAGTTAAGTTGACATCAGGCAGGCGACCGGTCTTAAAAACGCAGCCAAATCATGTTATAGCATAAGGGCAGGAGGACAGTAGGATTAGTTCAATCCTCAATATTTAGATGATACGGATGCGTTGATGTTTCCACTAGCCAATCCTGTTCGCGATTTAAAGAACTGGGGAAATTCCGGTGATTAATTAATTTCGTTTCGTCACGTTCATTCGTATAATTGAGTTATAACGTGTATCGATGATATTAGTACGATAACGCACCTGCCAACATTGTAATTATTGGCATTAACCTTCACAGCTGACGAACATACTTGATACCTCGACATATTTTTTATAGATATTAGGCATGTATTAAAATTAATATTACTGAATTTGATCGCTATTGTATACCAAAGTCAGTGCTTCTAACTGTAAAAGTACTGCTGCGTTCTACATGATCCTGGTTTCTTCTACAGATTCAAGTAGTAATATTTCGAGCATAGGTCTCTACATCGCTTGGATAGATATTATTTGCAATCATTTAGTCTTCACAATAAAACAAATATACTACCGCAGAAAACCCAAGATGACTAAAGTATTTGCTGTTGACATAGATGTCAATTTAGTTTCAATTGTAGTATACTACTTCAAAATGTATGCCATTGTAAATTTAAATAGCTTCATAATTTTTTTTTAACGCTTCGTTCGTTGTAGTATATCTTAGGGCCCTAGTTTATTATTGGATGCATCCATTTAATAGAGAGACTATTTAGTCCATTAAATAGTGTAACAATATTTAACGAGTTGATTTAAATTTTTATGGCACTGCAACAGCGACATCTAGTGTCCGCTCTTCCAGCACCATACAGATAGCGTTACGCGATTGAGCGCACATATAACACACAACCATTAGACGTTTTTATTTTGTTATAATTAATGTTTAACGCCGTGTGGTATCCGGCTGAGAAGAATAGTACCACCCTCGTTCCTTACCAAGGTGTCGTAAAAGGTGACTTAGGTAAGTCGAACCGCCGTGTGGTATCCGGCTGAGTAGAATAGACCAACCTCATTTCTTACCGAGGTGTCGTAAAAGGCGACTAAGGTAAGTTGACCCACCGTATGGTATCCGATTTAGTAGAATAGACAACCCTCTTTCTTACCGAGGTTTCGTAAAATACGACTGAGGTAATTTGACGTCAGGCAGGCGGCCGGTCGTAAAAACGCAGCCAAATCATGTGACAGCATGTTTGTAACATGTTGTACCGACCCCACTTAGAGTGGGATAAGGGCAGGAAGATGATGATGTTGTAATTAATGTTTAAATATGCTTTATATATAGTACATCTATGATATAGAGCGACATTTTTTAACAGTAGTATTTATATACTTACCAGAAGATCTGGAATACCAAAGTGTAAGAACCTAAGCTGTTATGGAAATATATTTATTAGCTTTGCTCTGTGTAAAGAAAATATTTTGTAAATATATATATTTTTTTTCAATAAAATTATTTTGATTTTTGTGGTATTGGCATCTATCCATCGGCGAGGTTTAATATGGTCACGAGAATCAGCAAATTCCGCATTGGGAAGGTTACTAGGAATGAATAAAATATCCAGCGTAACAACACGAGAACAATATTTCTTTGAACCGATGTACGCAACAAATTCACTTAACAGTTTTTTATTCGTCATCGTTATGTTCTTTCCAAAGAGATAATGGTTCCGATTATTAATAAGTATCAAATAACCATTTCAGTACAATAGTATAAATATATGGGATATACAAACTGTCATCCTTACTCAAAGTAGTTTGGTATTTACTTTTGGTAAGGATAATACATGTATTATGGGTGACATAGAACTGGTATATTTTATATGTATATAATTTAAATAACTACGTTAATACATATTAACCAAAATTCGAAGAACTAACAAATTGTTTTTTGGAAAATGTTGGCCGTCGACGGAAATCGAACCCGGACCCCGATCTGAGTACTGCCACCTGCGCCAAAGTCAGTATAGATACTTTTACTGTATTTTTCAGTGTATTACGAGTTAAATACTATTGACCGTACGACATCTATATATATACATATTAGGAAATCAACAAAAGCTTTCTGTCTGTAGTTAATTTTCTTAAAATGTACTGAACGGATTTTTGTACGGGTTTTACTAAAAGATAAGTTGGGCGGTTTAGGTGGCTGCTAAAGTCTCCGGTTTAACCGATTTTGATGAGACTTTCACTGGTGGTGACTACTTTTATACTACAATTTCCGCGGGGTCCGGCGGGAAAAACATTGTGAAACACATGATACTAACACTGATTTTCACTCGGGTAAAGCCATGAGCAGAGCTAGTCAATAACAAATAGGGCGACGCACTTAATCTCAAAGTCACATAAATTGTTGGTGAATAGGTAATACACAGATATTTCCGATAGCGATCTGTAGAAAGTATATCAAATGATTTTAAATAGAGTACATAGCTAAGTGAGACGCCATTACGCGACGCCTCGCCGTCCATGTGATCAGAATTTGTATACGTTGCCTGGGAATAGCTCGCACTGATAGTGTTCTCGTTCGGACAGGTAAAGCCTTTGAGTTTTTGAGCAGAACGCTCCGCAAATACAAATAAGCTGTGAATTTAAAGCTGCTAGCGATTTACGTGGATAGGAATAAAATTACATTGCAAATATTTTCATTTAGCCGTGCATTATCAGGGATTAATTGTGTTATTTTAAAAAGGCAGTGTTAAAAGAAAAAAATATGTCATATCACGTGTTATATAATTTACGCGCACATTTCGTATTTAAGAATATAAATTTATACTAATATTACAAACGCGAAAGTCGTCTGTTACGCTACCTCTATTCAATATTGATAAAATCTGGTACAATTCAAAACCAAACCAGGGTAAGATTTAGTATAAAAAAATCCCTTTGTCCTGTTGGAACAGAATATAAATATTTAATATAAGTAAACGAAAGTAACAGCTTAAGTTGGTATGAAGGAAGTATATAATTAAATATTATAAATACGAGGGACTGCTGTTTAAAATAATCCTGGAAGGAAAAGTAGAATCGTTGCATTTTTTGCGCTGGTAGTGTATTCTGTAGAAGTTATATTATAATAAGAAGCTGATAATTAAAAAGAAACACAATACATATTTTGAAATAGCATCTCCTAAGTCATTATTATTCAAACAGGATATATTTTTCGATCCCGGTGACACAATAAAAGTCGTATTGACGAATAACATGTTTTTTACGCATGAAGACCGTGTTGCGAGCTTGTTTCTTTAGCCTACAATTTTCGGTTGTGCATGTTCTATTATAAGATTCCGGTAATAGATCATGCACACCCACCGATGTTAATGTTGAATGATATCGTACTGCGGCAAGAGTTCTTGCTTGTAGTAGTGGGCCGAAGCGACGTGACCGCGCGGGGCTCACCGACCGTCGCCACCGTCGGCCGCGCCCGCCGCACCGCAGACGTGAGACCATTGTTGCCGCTAATAGATAATTAGTTAGGTGCCGTTATATATCCAACGATCGGCGATCGTCACTGGCGATGATGGCCCACATCGACACGTTACTGCTCTTCACACTTAAATTATTTGGAGCTTAATACCCGATTCAAATGTTAGGTATGTTCCTTACACTAAAACAGTAATCGATATGCAATAAATTTTTCATCATATACTGCTTTTATGTATTTTTATTTGAATTTACACGCCGTGTAGTATCCGGCTGAATAAAATAGTACCACCCACTTTTATTACCGAGGTGTCGTAAAAGGAGACTAAGGTAAGTCGACCCCCCGTGTGGTATCCGGCTGAGTAGAATAGACCACCCTCATGTCTTACCGAGCTGTCGTAAAAGACGACTAAGGTAAGTTGACTCACCGTGTGATATCCGGTTAAGTAGAATAGACCACCCTCTTTCTTATCGAGGTGTCGTAAAATAGGACTAATGGTTTTGAAATATACCGAATTTGTAACAATGCTGTCTTAAAATGCCATTTTTATCTAGCATATTCGTAGTTCAAACGCTTAAAATTTTAGAAACCTAGCCTAAAGTGCTCAATACTTAGAGTTACAGAGCTCTCAGTGTCTAATGCGATATGATTTTCCAATTTAAATTCTCTATTAAATATATAATATTCATCGTATTTTACGAGGAGTCAATAATAATTGAAATTTCAGAGAAGCTCGAAAGCCTAGTTCTCACGATTAGGTTATTTGCCGCTAACTATTGGTATGTGAGTCAAGTGGACGCCTCATTATTTATTGAACACGATATACTTACGGTGATAGCCTGCCGCGACAGTGTGAACGAAGGTGTAATGCTCAACGATTCGGCTTAAACATTACATCATCAGCTCCTGAGGTTAGTATACAGATGAAAAATACTTCGGTATTACTGTTTGTAATTCTTTGTATTATATGCCTAATGCATGTTTAACAAAATTAAGTAAGGATTGATGGAATGTGCCTATGTATAAATTAATTTTAACTTATTATTATGAGTGAAATTTAGATTCAAAATTTGAATTATTTTTACAATATTCAAATTTATTGAATTTAAGCTATCGTTAGTTATTCATAATTAATGTATAGAAACCGGCTATACTCACGTCTTATTCTATCGGATGAGCCCGACTAGTTTCAAGCCCATTCGGGGCTCTTATTCATGAGCTCTTTATCTGAATGGGCTTAAAACTAGTCGTGCTCCTTCGATAAAATAAGACGTGAGTATAGCCACTTTCTATACATTAATTTTAAACTAGATTACGAGTATAATAAGAATAAATACGCAAAAAAGTTGTACGACTTATTCAACTTGTTGACTGGCCCGTTGGCGCAGTGGGTAGTGATCCTGCCTTCAGCGCCGCGGGTCGCGGGTTCGATTCCCGCCGAGGGCCAACATTTTCTATAAAAAGAATTTGTTGGCCCTTCGAGCCTGGGTGTATATTTGTATTTAAGTATGTATTTAAAAATTATATATGTATATATTCACCAGTTGTCTGTCACCCATAACACAAGTATTAAAATTACTTACTTTGGGGACGGACGACCGCGTGTGTAAGTTTCCTATATATTAATAATATTAATAATAATAATATATGTACACATATAATGAACTTAAAAGTAGTCCCTGTTAATTTTAACTAAACATTTTTCGTAACATAGTAATCTTTGCAACCAGTTCAACCTCCATCAATCAAAGTTAACATTCTCAAAGTTAAGAGAGATTTTCACCAGGAATATAATCAGCTGTGAGATATATAGCTGAATTTATAAGAATACATCAAATAGTGAATTCGTCAATTCTCTAGTCAATTTACAAAAAGGAAATAACTTTTAAATAGTATAAATAAATATAGTATACGAATATATTATATTCCCAAACGAAAAACGCTCGATAAAGTGTTAATATCGTTTAAGGTTTAAGCGAGTAAGTTTTAATTGAAAGACCATTCATTGGTGGTTTTGAAAGCGATTGGGTTTCGGGCCCTGTAGTTTGAACCCCCTTGGTTGATATAGCTTCACGTCACACTACCCTCGAGGTTTGTCATCCGACAGTCGTGTAAGCTCTGGTATCTTAATATTTTTGATCGCTAATGAGTAACAGCGTTAGGGTCAACACTTGGTGCATTTACCTGCCAGCCAAGTGCGTTGATTATTGGTTGCAAAACCCATAAAATAAGCCACTGTGTAGCTGTGAACATCTTTAGGTTCTGACGATGTCTCGAAACGTTATAAAACTTACAACGACATTGTTGCAACTGACACACTCGCTCGGCCGAGCGCATCATTCTTTTTTTCTCAACGGCGGGTAGATTTTTATCCAAAAGGTATGCAAGTGCCTCATGCGTGCATAAAAAAGTGCGTTGCCTGCGTCATATTATGTACATTTGTCTATTGTTCGACTGAACAACAGAGCAATAGCTCTGTTGTTATTTATTTCCATTTCTTTTGTACAATATCGAAGAACAAGGACTAATAAGTCCTTGTTTTTCGATTTAAAAGGAATTGGATTATTTAAATCCTCAAAAAAATAAAAATACGAAAAGCAACGTCTTAACGATACGTAAAATAAAACATGTTTATCCAATATTTAATTATATCATCATAAACTTATCCTAGATGTCATTACTTAACCTCCTTCACTTGCAGACCTGGTGGTAAACTCTGTTTAAGTTTATCTGCTTTTCCTGTATCTGTTTTCACCAGCGTGTACAGGAAATGCTACTAGCGTTCTTTGAATTAAATGCCTTAGCTAGACATATGCTGTGGCGGACTTTTAAGTAGAATTTTTAGAGGGGAACAATTTTGTCATACATAATGTTTTAATAACTTTCACCGTTAACTTAGCGCACGCAAGGAAAGCATTAAATATTGCAGTTTTTGTAACACTTTTATTGCTGCTCCTCTCTTATTCATCTTAGTGTGATGTTATAGCCTAAAGCCTTTCTCGATAAACGGAATATCTTACACTCAAAGAATCTTTTAATTTGGTCCAGTAGTTCCTGAGATTAACGCGTTCAAACAATTTATATATTATTAAACTTTATATATTAGTATACAATAGATACTTACAATAGATATATTGCAAATATTGTAAGGTTAGAGACGGTATAATAATTACAAGTAGTAAGTATTGTTTATTAACAATACTTAATATTAAAAATACTTAATTATTATACCAAATTCTGTAAATTAAATATTGGGTCTATTGACCCATAATACAAAGTAATAAAAATATTCTTTTAATCCGCGATAAAAGGAAATATATGTAATGCTTTTAGATTTTTCGACGACGTTTCGGTTACGGGGGGAAAAGATTGTTGAGATTGTGAATGTGTGCAGTGCTTGTATTGTTGTGTTATCGGTTGTGGGTAGTGCATGAGTTTTTACGAATTCTGCAAGAATCAGGTATGAGAACGGATAGTACGCTCTACATTTGGCATTATATATATTTTTTCTTTTATCGCGGATTATAGCAAGATAAAATTTTGACTACTTTTGGATATTTATTTTATTTCTTATGAAATCAAATCTAACATATATTTGTATTGTACTATTTACCAAATATGTTTTAGTTTTTAAAGTACTATTTACGTGTAAAAATTATTGTTACAGAGTTACAACAATATTGGGCCAAATGATCCCTTGTACATAGACAGATGACTTCAGAGGAGGATCAAGAGATATTTTTGCGATACAACACCTTGTAGTATGAAAATGTCTTCAAGAGAATTATATCCGGCTGCGAGCGATCGTAATTTTTGTATCCGATTTTTATTGATTTATCTGTTTTTTTTTTTAAATTACTCCTTAAAACTAATATACGGAAAATAATATGACTCGTAATTAGTAGTAAGTAAGTAACGGCCTGTTACTATCCCACTGCTGGGCATAGGCCTCTTCTCTCCGTTTTTTTTTTTGGAGAGAAGGATTGGAGCTAAGACCTACCACGCTGCTCCAATGCGGATTGGTAGGTTACACATATCCCCGGAATTCTCTAGAGATATGCAGGTTTCCTCACGATGTTTTCCTTCACCGAAAAGCGTGTGATAAATTGCAATTATCAATTAGACACATAATTGCAATCGTATCGACTCGTAATTAGTGACATAATAATTCTTCTTCACTTACTGTACAGATTAACATTATGCATATAATGTACTAATATGAATCTTTTTTTAAGATTAACAGCCCATCAAGTGTATAAACGTGTACAAAACTAACTTAAGTATAATTTATATTACAATAAGTTAAGCGCAAATAATCTTGAGAGCATCCGGCTGAACATGTTATGGGATAATAGTCGTTTTATATTCTCATGTAATTTTTATAGATTTTTTTCTTGCTTCCGTTCAAGATCAAATTCTTCTATCTTTATATAAATTATATAATATAAATAGTTAAACATTTTATTAAACTTATTAAAATGCAGCTATTTGCGATAAAAATGATTGGCATTATAAAGAACGATGGATGAATCGACTTATACCCGATATAACATATACTAGTCCAAGATCTAGTGTCAACAATAATGAAAAAAACTTATAAAAGCTTTATTCATAATTACTTTGTTTTATCATTTGTATATTTAAATAATATAAAAAAGCTTTTTCATCCCCCGCATGAAAATAACGTACTTACCTACATTTTTATTACCTTAACAATGATTGTTATATTAAAGATAAAAATTTTATTTTATAACATACCAAAGTTTGAAAAAGTCTATTGTTACAACGTGTTTTTAAATATGCTTATAATAATATAACAAGTCAAAGTAAAAAGGCTATTATAAAAACTTTTAACAAAATTTCATGTCCCTACTATTAACCGTTGAGGAATTCCCTTGTATGGAGCCAATCCTGACAGTAGCATCAGGTCATGCTTATCATAAACCTGCACTGTCATCGAGACTGGAGCAATAGGTAAAATTTCAGCTCAAACGGGCACCGAGAAGTGGGTCAATTTTAACTTGAAAGATACCACCTTCACATACATACATTTCAAGTTGAATAAAAGTTTTTAAAAAACATCCCCGTGTGTGTGACAAGTTGTTGAAAAAGAATAAATTGATTGACTTTTGAGAAAATTGCTTCTTATTTATAAAATACAAGAAACATGACGTTGCTATACTATATATACACCAACCTACCCAGATTTTAAAAAACGCGATGGATATTGGATATTTTATTTTAATCATCGTGATCAAGTTTACTTAAAATCTATTTTGTATTGAAAGGGGTAAATGTAATAATCGATTTTGTTTTCTAAAGTTCACATTATGATGTTAAAAACATGTAACATTTACGTCATGTTTTTATAATAGACTATACGTCATATTTGTGAGAAATGGTTTTTACCGCTTTAATTAATTTAATACATTAAAACGCAATTCCTTAGTAATGATGACTACCATACATATATATATTACTCATCCCGAAGGTTATTCGAGGCCACAAAACAAAATCCGCTGTTTTGATCACGAACTCAATGGAGATGAGTCATTGTACAAGGAAGATGTACTTCATCTAGAAGTTATGGCGTCACCAGAGGCGGGCGCAGCTGATGCTGTTCATCACGTTTCACCGTTTAACATCTGATCCACGAGATAAAAGTTATTTAATTTATGAATGATGCCTATGACGCATTAATAGGAATCATTCAATTTATTGAAATTATTTCATTTTAAAGCAGCGGTTTATCTACTACATTGATTCACCATTATTAAAATAAATTGGTGATTTTACGCGTTCCTATTGCATGCCGTGGTAACCTATAATTAAGACTACATTTAATTAAATAGTTTGTAGAGTATTTTATAGTATTATTAATGAAAGTTTTGTTGATTATGCTCAATAAATAAATTAAAATTAAATATTTTTAACTCACTCCAAAACAAACTCACAACAAAAAAATATTGAATGCGATTTAAATAAAGTTATGAATGTTTTGTACCTAAACATAATGCACGCTGAATCCGCGACTTCTGTCGAATCAATTTCTCAGTCTGTAGGTATGTCTGAGTCTGTCTGTTATGCTTTCAACGTTTCAACGTTTAAACCTTATATACCAGTCTTATATAATATATAGGGAAAAAAAATCACGATTGATTTCTAATTGAGAATAATAGAAGACTTGACACATGACACATGACTGCTTAACACATGGTAGATTTGTTTATCTTCTGGCCTTAACAGCTTTTATAGCGCCACCGGGCGAGCACAAAGGCATAATCAAGAGTGTGGAGTGAAGAGCCCAGAAGCTCTGTATCACCGGGGAGCGTCACACTAAAACGCCTTATGTAAAGACAGACTGCTTACGGTGACTTGTAGTTGAAAGCTGTTTGTATGACTTGTATGACCAACCACGCTGTATCAATTTTTGTCAGCTTTACTTTACTAAACAATGCACGCTTCCTCATGATGTTTACTTACACAATAAAGTAGTAAAGTAGCGGCCTGTTACTAACCCACTGCTGGGTACAGGCCTCCCCTCTCCCTTTTTTGGAGAGAAGAAAGGAAGAGCTGAGACCTTACCACGTTACTCCAATGCGGATTGGTAGGTTACACATATCCCTAGAATTCTCTAGAGATATGCAGGTTTCCTCACGATGTTTTCCTACAACGAAAAGCGTGTCATAAATTGCAATTATCAATTAGACATATAAGTTTTTTTTTAATAGAAAAATTCATCGGTGTCTGCCCAACGGTTGGTGGTTTGAACGAGCAACTCCCACTGATAGAGTCGCACGGTGACACCGCTGGGATATCACACCTATACAGTACATGGGATAAATTGTTCATATAGCTTATGCTCATAATATTTCACATAAAAGTTATACTTACCGGCTTAGGCTTGAATCCGCGAACTCTTTGCTAAGGATACGTGATAAATTTCTATAACGTGTATTCAATCGATCAATGACACATTTGATGATGTTTGTGACTTCCTTAAAGATTTAATAAATCATACATTGATTATTTTGTGTAACGTTAAAATTTATTGGTGTTAATGGATAGAAAACGGTACTCTATAACTGACTCATATAAACTCTTAGTTGAGTCGTAATGAGTCTTTTGAAAAGTCTGCGAACATACTATTCTTTCACTTTCAATTTACCATCATTCACTCATTGCTTTTGTAATTTCACTCTTACTTTTTGTATTGTTAATAGTAAATGCTATTTCTTTAAGAAATACAATTAAAATAACACTATGAACTAAAAGTAATTGAAATTTATTTCACAGCTTTTTAAATTTTTTTATAATAGTCCATATCCTCTCAAAGTGGGTGGTACCGCTCCCCTTCGGACGCTCAGGCTATTTAAGAGACTAATTGAAACCCAAAGTAATTTTGGGGAGCCCTTAACAAAAATCAGTACCGCCGTGTGATAAGGCTAAGTAGAATAGTCTTAAAAGGCGACTAAGGAAAGTTGACGTCAGGCAGGCGGCCAGTCGTAAGATATCTAGCGATATCACATCACAACATGGGTAAAACATGTTGTGCCGACCCTACTTAGAGTGAGTTAAGGGCAGAAGAAAGTAAGTAAGCTTAACAAAAATAAGCGGTCAGTAAAAAGTACAATGGAATAGACAATTTACATAGATATTTTTCCTTCACAGTTTATAAGATTGAGTTTCAAACAGTTTCTAATAAAATAAATAATTCCTTCCACCTTTATTCAACAGTTAATGAATATTTTCCTTCAATTTCTAAAATTTATTAACCTAAAATTTAGATGAAATATATCTTGGAGGCATTTGGCATTTTCCTTAAGCGAGTATTACAACATAAAATAGAATGAAAAATAGGTTTGAGAAATACTGGTGTTGCGTATAATTATTACTTTCTAAGGTGCAATAAAAACAAACTAATTTTCATTGATATAAAAATATTATGAAGTTACTTAACATACTTTTTTGGTTTTTTGATTAGTTAGCAAATAAATATCATTAAATAATAGTAAAGATAGTATAATCAAAATATTACACTAATTCCGATTATACTATTCGATGTATATAAAATAATAAAATAAAACCCCGTTACTTGGTCTGTACTTATTCCGCGTTAGAATTAGTTAGTACAAGTTTATTATCACTATTTAATCATTATGTTACAATGAATAGTCGAAGTCTTCAATTAAAAAATAATAATAAAAGAAAGAAAAAGATGGGGAAACCTTACCTTACAAACTAGAATTTCTTTAAAGAAATATTATTATTTTAATGATTACACCTTAACCTAGTGTTAATTTTCATTCGTTTTTATTTTACTTTTATTTTTGAATAGTTCTAGAGATTTATTACTTCTTTCATGCTTTTAATATAAGATTAGTGTGTAACAGTAGACTAGAGTGATAACAAATAATTCTACGTTATACAACACATACAAGTATAATAAGACACCATATGGTATGGTATGGTATGGATATAATAAGGCGTTATACATAGCTACGTAATATTTAATTTGAGGGACATGTTTATTTTGCGTGGAAGGTATTCGCCGCGGCTGAAGGATGACAAAAACCATCGCACTTCTACAATGTGACATCATAATGAGGATAATTTATTATTGGCCACTAAGAGAATTTGATTATTCTTGCTACCATGAAACAGTATTATTCTCAGAAATAAAGTGTTTGAAATAACGCACTTATGCAATTAGGTGCGGCTACAAAATATTTTTTCCCTCGTTGGATTGCAGACAACAAAATTGTGAACATTTATTATAACAGGACTGCGTGTTATTTTTATGGTAAAGCCACGATATGAATAGGCACTTTGTATGGATAGATCTATTTACGTACTTCTAGAATAACGTCGTGTAAAGAGCTCATGAATAAGTGCCCCGGATGGGTTCGAAATCGATAGAATAAGACGTGAGTATAGCCGGTTCAATACATTAACTACTTCTAGAACTAAACTCGACAGCTCAAATACAGGATAATATTAGATTTAAGCAAATATATTAATTCTTTAATAAGAAAAACGAGGGTGTGTATGAAAGAACGGCTCTCCATTATTACAAAGCAGACTACATTGAGTCAAGTTACGCTTAGCGACTAGCCCGATAGGATTCAAGTAGCTATCGAACAAGACCAAACTCATACGAGTTAGCAGAATTGTCATTCAAGACTCTCAAGAGATGTATGTCTAGTAGATTAGCAAAAGAAGACTATTTCTATAGATATAATATTATAAAAGTCCACTTCAAACACAAACTTTCTATTTCGTAATTACTTTTACTGAGCTTAGAAAATGAGTATGTACAAAAATATGTACCACATCTGAATTTAAGAAACACTCTCCAAACGACCTAGACACTGATTTCGGAAAATATATCATCTTCCAACATAATAATTTTGTTCATTATAAACTCATTAGCATAACGGCCAACGGCACTTTTGCCGGGCGCCAAATTACCAACATTATCAATTTATACTCGCCCATGCACAAACAAAAAAACTTCAATGTAGATGACCAGTTCCCGTTAAGAAATTCGTATTGTGCAATGTAGGAGAAAAATTGTTACCCATTTTGTGGTAGGATTTTAATAAGTAATAGCCGTTATCTTCTTATTTCTAAAGTTATCAAAACGGGTATGATTAAATAATAAATCAAGGAGCTATGCATTTAAATTATCTAGACGTCACCTCAAACTTAACACTATTGCGTTACCCAAATATTAAACGAAGACCTAAGCAATTCATCATTTGTATAAAAGTAACGACCTTTTTATTATCCCACTGCTGAGCATAGGCCTTCTCTCCCAGTTGTTTTTTTGGGAGAATAGTGAGGGTTCACCTGGCTGCCCCAATGTGGATTGGTAAGTTACACATATCACTAATTCTCTAAAGATATGTAGGTTTCCTCATGATGTTTTCCTTCACCGAAAAACATGTGATAAATTGCAAAAAAAGTGACACATAAGTTTTGAAAGAAAATTCATTAGTGCCCAGGGTTTAAACCCGTGACCCCTTCGTAAGAGTCGCACGGTCTCATCGCTGGGCTATCACAGCTGCATTTGTGCTAAAGTATTAATGATTGGCCGAATCAGGATCGAAATTTGACGCCCTCACGAATAATTCCACCTTTGCACTGTTTCAATCAATCTTGCCAACTTGAAATTCTAATTCAAAATTTTCTTTATTCAAAACAAAAGTAATAATAAAATTATTTTGCAGAATACTACCTTTTTTTAAAGAGTTACTACTTTTAAAAGTAATAACGTTATTACTTTTAAATCTTATCTTATACAGGGTCGAACAGTAGCTATTTCCACGCATTCTTATCATCTAAATAATCCTCTACAGTATAGTAGGCTTTTAGTATCAGCCTCCCTTTCACAGTTTTTTTAAACTGTCGTAATAATTTTACTATAGATTCTTATACCCAAAACCACAAACGTCTTACGTACCTTTGCAAGGCGCAAAGCAGGAGCCGCAAGCTTATGTCGGTTCCTACTTTGTCTATTATATACATCACCTATCGTTTTACAATTCTTTATATTTTTATATACAAAAATAAAATTACTTAAAATATACATAACAAATAATACCTACTCTTCTTGTATCTTTAAATTTATAATTGATTCTACAACAAGCAATGTGTGATCTTTGGCTAATCCCTAAAGAAGATTGCATATCCATCATAATTATTGCATAACCATCATATCTGATGAAAATTTTACGGTACGGTACAACATTATTACGTAATAAAATCCGTAAATAAAATTCATAACTATCGAACCATCACATACACAATAATAATGATACTTAAGCTTTACCTTGTTAATATTTTCGATTAATCGCTTAATTTAAAAAAAAATCGTGCATGCCTAACACTCAAATACTAATATTTGTGTTTATTTACACGGTGTCAAGAGTTAAAGGTTACTTCCTCATGCATCGTGCTGATAGTTTGCGTAATAGCGCGTCTCGTCACGTCTCTCCGGTTTAGAATTTATACGGTGATCACCACTTATACAATAAATAATAGGCAAATGGTTGGCCTTCACAAGGACGCGGGCATAAAAGGTTGTTTGTAATCATTTCATGTATGTAGTTGAAAGCGTAAAAAACACACAAAACCAGTCGGAGGTTGTCGATAAAATATAATATAATGGTGAGGCAGGTTTTTTAAGTATATTTGTGTTGAAATTTATATACAGTAGGGGCAAATTATACAAGTAGCTAATAAAGCTGATACCATAATTTATAGATACACTAGCTTTTACCTGCAAATTCGTTTCAGTGGACTGGTGTCGCGTGATAAGTGGATGGAGCTTTTCAATGTCATCCTATTCCTGTAGAATTAACATGATTTCTATAGCCTATATGTTATTCCGGTGTATAAGGAAAAATTTTGCCAATCGATTTGTTTTAACCTATATTCGTTCAGCGGATTCGCCGTGTAACAAAAATATATCCATACTCACAAACTTTCGCATTTATAATATTAGTAGATAGGATAGGATGATTTATCTTTCTGCATTATAATTCACATTCCGGCGACACTTAAATTTCTTTAAAATTGTCATTTAGCATCCGATTTTAAGATTGATTTTTATAGTTTTAGTTTTTTTGTTAATAATACATATCTGTTTTAGAGAGTTTACGTCGTTTTCAGTTATCTACTATGTTCTTTAATAATTTTAATCATGACGCAAATAGATTTGTACTAGGCATCAAAGGTTTCTTGCTTGATAATAAAGAACTGATTCTTGTCGAACATTCAAACGAAGTTTTAAAAGTCAAATTAAATAAAGAATATTTAGAATTTTGTCGGCGCAGGGTTATCTATCAATTATTTTGTAATATTAGCAACGTTTCACCATTTGAAAACTTTTTTTTAAAAATCATAAATCGTATAGGACGATAATTAAAAATATTAGAAGTATAAGGATCGGTTTTTACGACTGTGTCAAATCAAAAATGGTATGCCAGACAAAACTGGCAAAACCAGATATAAACTTATTATGTGGGTATATAGAACAAGCTTATTGAATCGGATGTACTCGTAGTTAGTATGAACTTGAAAAAAAAGTTCTACGATGTTTGTGGTGCGTAAGTAATTTTATATAACTTAAAAAATATATCGTAAGATGTGCTACAAAATATTTATCGACAAGTACGGTATTAATATTTTCATATTAAATCGATCAATCATATTGAAACGATTTATTTAAATGCTAGTGGAGCTCTCGGCTTCGCCTGAGTGAAAATCAGTGTCACAAAGTTTTTCCCGCTTGAATTCTGATCTCACAGAAATTCAAATGTAATGTTCTATTAGCCTAAACGTTCTTCAAGAATACTATCCTTTAGTAAAAACCGTACAAAAATCTGTTTAGTAGATTTTGAGAAAATCGGTCACATATTGAGAGCTTTTGGGGACTTCGTTTTGTAACATCTATAGATATAAATTTACAACAATTCATAAGAAAAAATATTTTAAGTCTTTATTTTGCACTTAATATCATGGAGAACGCTTTAACATTGTGTATAACGGATGAAGACAAAGATAATCTATGTATAATAAAACAACGTCCAAAAAATTTGTCTTTATGTGATTGATTTTCTCAAAATCTCGTAAACAGATTTTTGTACTATTTTTACTAAAAGATGGAACAATTGTTGACGAAGGTTTGAATTAATAGTGCATCACATTAGAACTCTTGGTGGGTTGAGATTTACGTAAAACTCACCGGGTCGAAGCCGCGAGCACAGCTAGTGTTCTTATAAAATATTAAGAATTGTTATTATTTATAGTGATTCAGTCTTATTTAGGATCTGGGAATTAAATTGCACGTTTTAAATTTGGAGCCTGTCAAAATTCAACGTAGAATAATAAGCAAGCAGACCCTTTTCAAAATAATATTCAAACACAAAGACCAAAAGATTCATATCCAAACAGTATAAAATATTTAATTATACCAGTTACGAAACGTTTATAACAATTTATATTTTGCTAAGAGATTATTTTAAAGACTTTTTTACTTAAATAAAAAAAATTAAACGTTCTACTAATTTCATGCAATTACGTGTCAATTTAAAAAACATATCTCTTAAAGAGATTTGTTTTAAAACTTTTTTACTTAATCATAATAATATTAAATGTTCTACTAATCTCCTGTTATAACGTATTTTCATCTTGTTTTGGTGTGTCTCTATTAGTATTCCGACAAAGATGTAATATTAATGGAATTCAACATCATCGTCCTACCCTTATCCCACTCTAAGTGGAGTCGGCACAGCATGTTACAAATATGTTGTCACATGATTTGGCTACGTATTTTACGACCAGCCGCCTGCCTAATGTCAACTTACCTTAGTCGCCTTTTACGTCATCTGGGTAAGAAATGTGGGTGGTCTATTCTACTCAGCCGGATACCACACGATTCGACTTGTCTTAGTCGTCTTTTATGATACCTCGGTAAGAAATGAGGGTGGTACTATTCTATTGTGTTAGTGTTTAATTAGTGTCTTTACGAATCCAGCATTATAATTATTTTCTATTTCACTTTACCGCGGATTATAGCGAAATAGTTTTCAATTTAGTCAGTTTTTTTTCAAAAGTAATACTTTTTTGAAAAAAAACTGACATCTATCGAAGCAACAACTAAAATAAGTCCCAATTATATTTAATCTCATAAAAACGAGAAAATTATTTTACGCGTACGTAGGCATCCTCATCCAATAGTAATATTTTAATATAATTAAAGGAAGAAATATACAACTAAACAGTACAGTTATAAATTGCCTTTTAAAAATTTAAATAATTAAGCTTTTATAGATTATACTAATGAGGTAGTTCGATAATTTCTGTATGTGATTGGCGTTATTTGTGTATTTCCATTCAATAAGCTTTTTATGTTAAGACATTGATTTATCATAAGGCAACGGGCTGCGAAGCTGTTCACGACATAAACAGTATTTATAAATACAAACACGTAACCATACATATGGCAACTGTAAATATAATTGCGTGTAATCAACTGATACGAGTTGAGTTATCTATAACGAAAGTTCATAACGCCATATGAATCAAATATAATAATCTAATCTCTATTCACATATACCGACAGAAATAAATACAAACCTGATAAATGACCTCATTATTATAACGGTCGGAAGTGCTGCAAGATTTTCATTTCGAGGTCACCGTGAGTGTCTTTGTGAAGCATGTTACATGCTTTTTAGACTGCTTATAATTTTATACATACCTATATGTATGTATCAAACATATTTTTATATTTCTATGATAAACGAACCTCAAAGGTTTTCTTTAATCCTCGACATTAATATTGGATTAAACTTTACATGAACTAAAGCTCAAATTTTTTAACATGCCAGCGAATAATTGAAGGACACGGTCCGGCAAGGATTAATTTCATTGTTCCTCTAGTCTTCATCATGTTCGTTTTCAATATATAAAGAACGTATTATTAGGACAATATAACATGTTTTTGTGTTTCTGTCCGTTTAAATTATCGAGCACAAAGGGTTCGCGCGTTTTGCATATGATGTGACTCAGTCCCTGACGTTCCCACAAAGGTATTCGCAGGAAAGACATATTAAGCCATTGTGATAATGTCACCGTGAGATCGGAAAGTATTTAAAATAAACTCGTACGCAGCTACAAGTGAAGACGAATGAGATGTAATTTTTTAGATAGTTTCGTGTGCTATAAATGTACACGCGAGAGTAAAATGTATTAAATCGCTTGTTCAATTTCAGTTTAACCAGATTTCTCACCGACACAGAAACGCGACCCACATCGGACACGAAAGCCCGTATAACTGTTGGTGCTTCGATATAAACACAGGGTTTCCGTAGTAGATAGACGCTGATGGTTCGCCCGGCCGTCCGACAGCCGAAAGAAGGCCGCGCGGCGACCTTCCAAATGGTGGACGGCGTTCGTTGACCGCTAATCGCGGACCGGGCCGGGCCGCCGCCGCGCCGCCCGCCCCATATAATTACCAATTAGGCTCCTCGTACGCGTATAAATTCATTCGTTTTACTTAATATATTTATATCACTTAAGTGTCTACAAGGGACTTGATATGTATTGATTAAAGAAACGTCATAATATTTACTTTAATATTGTGATGTTGTTCAATCCAAAATGCTATTTAGGACAAATAATTTTACAAAATCTTTTATGTACTTACTTTTGTAAAAAAATAAATAAATTGCGTTGTGTACAAGAGCATCGCTGATAGCTAGCTGTGGTTAAGCGAATAGCTTCAACGGAATAATAAAACTTCATTTTAATAAAATGTGCGATAAAATTTTGATGATGGTTAGTTACTTATGAGCCACCTACAAAAATAACTAAGTAATCTTCTTTCAACGTAATCGAGCATTTTACATGTTTTACATTTTTATATAACATTTATAATATTACAAATCTTTCATTGATCTAGCTGACTTTTCCTTCAATCAGTACATAACATAATTCTACATACCATCTACATCTTTTGTCATACAAGGCTTATATTCCTATGAACTTTCGAATCCAAATTTTCTTTGTTGAGATGTTTGTCTGCATATACATATTCAAATTGGGTCAAATTTTTGTAAGCATAGTTAATAATTTACATGACACTTTTAATGATAATAAATACAAAACATCATTTCGGTCTTGTAAATTTTTTGAAAGAAGAATTAGACGACTATTATGACGACGAAAAGTTGATACTTTTGTTTTTTTACTTTGTTAATTTTAACTGTATGTAATGTAATTTAAAAAATGGCCTGCAGTTAGTTTTCTACAGGTATTTAGAAGGTTTACATTCTTGTATGTATAGAATCTGTAGTCCAAAATACTGAGTGCGTTAAGAAATAGTGCTATGTGCAAGTTGTTTATCAAATCTTAACGCCTACATAGAAAAGTTCCGTTTGTTCTTTTTTGAGGGGTATGAATCAAAATACAACATAAACATAATACAATGCAACGGTCTCAATATACGTTGAAATGCTCTATCATGTTGATATTTTTAATTGCATCACCTACTTTCCTTCATCCTTCTCGGTTCTCTGCCCTCAAAGGTGGTTAAATCACTAATTACAGCTGCCCTATCTCAGTACGTTGTCATAATAAAAACTTGCCATTATATGAGATCGCAGCTTAGACCAAAACTTGGGATCAAAAAAATTATGACTCACAAAAAAATTAGACGATCTTATTTTATCATGGTAAATCAATAATTGCTTTGATAAACTCTGATGATCCGCTTTTGCAATTCAAAAGAAGAGGTATCCATGGCATGATATCATCGCCTGCAACAGGTTTCTACAGTAAATTCGTGAAGCAGGCCGTTAATCTGCGGCTTGTTATTTCCACAATTGCTGACTAAAACGAAATAAAATTACTTCAAATTCAATTCATGCAATGAGTCATATTATTATGATATTAAAAATTTCCATTCAAATGTAATTGGAATGGAGGTATAGGGGCTTAAATTGTGTAACGTAAGCAACAGTTACTCATTTAAGACTGCAGTTATTTGCGGATTATACTTTGTATAATATAATTTTTGTACGAAATAAATCAAATTCAAAATCTTTATTCAAGTTTGCTTTTACAAGCTCTTTCGAATCATCAAATTTTAATAAAGCTACCACTGTTTCGGATAGGAGCTCTTACCGACATGAATCAAGACTCTGCGGTCACTCGTTACAAAAATAATTTTTAATTATACAATTACAGTATAAGTATTGTTAGGAATCAAGGAACATACATTAATCTGGTAGATTTTAAATTTTCGCGATTCATGCGACGAACTGTCAGTTCGTGACCACGTTGGGTGCAACTCGGCCGAAACATCGAACCTCATACAAAGTTAATTCGATTTTAACGGGATGTGACTATACTAGTTTATATAATAATACTGATCAAAGTAAGTACCCATATTATCTATCCATTCGTGCTCCCTATAGGGAACCATAAATCTCTTTGAGATCAAAATCATAAAAACTAGAGTTATAAAAATTTGCAAAAGCATTTTCTGTTTAAATACCGAACAATAAATAATTATATGGGACACACAATATTTTCCTTTTAAGGAATTCTTTAAATTAATTTAATAAATCTTGTTAAGCAAAGTTTGTAAGCACATAAGAAAGATGAAGGTGTTTTCTCTGCTCTTAGTTTGTCTGCTGTAATTTTGAAGTGATTAAGACTTGTGAAGTATGAAGCATTATGAAGATACTCTAAGATTTATTGGTGAAGAGCGCTTTATTTGCGTGTTAAGTCCAACTTTTGTGCAATAAAGTATTAAAAAAAAACCCCGATTTATCTATTGGAGATGTTTTTTTATTAGTTTCGCCACAATTGTTCTTATTTCCACACAGTATATACGAGTATAGTTTGCTACTGATTCATCGGATCAAAGGTAGCTCTGATAGGTCCTATAAACAATTATCAATACTTGTTTGGAGGTTTTGTGGCCTTGGACAGGCACATCATGGGCAGTTTATAGAAGTATACATTTCTCTTCAACTTTTTAAATTTTTTATATTAACCTTCAAAATAGTCACAATTTTCCATGAATTTAGCAACACAAAGTTTTTTTTACTTTTAATCCTTTGTAGATCAACCAGGGTTCTTTATTTTTACGATTCGGTGGAAGCCCTATTAAATATGGACGATACCAATTTTGTAAATTAAGGAGGCCTACATTTTTGTGTAAAATGTCTCTGATATTTTTGCACTACAAATAATAAATAATTAAACTATAATATAATAACAATGAAAATTGAATAATATTTTTTTATTGCTACTCAAAGGTGCTTACGTGCTGCAATGACAGTATTATTGTAATAATGACAATTATTAAGTAATTTTTCATTATAATCGTGTTCCTCTTCAAAAATTATGTAAAACCTAACAAACACCATATATACCGTGACTGGCCTGTTGGCGCGCTGGGTACCCTTCCTTCAGCTCCGCAAGGCACGTGTTCGATTCTCGCCAAGTGCCAACATTTTCTATTAACAATTCGTTGGTTCTTCGAGCCTGGGTGTATATTAGTATTTGAAACTATATATGTATATATTTACGATTTGTGCGGCACCCATAACGCAAGTATTAAGTTACTTACTTTGGGGATAAGTGTCCCTTATATTTATTTATATTCGTCAGAAGTAAAGATCCCTGTAAACTATACATTTGTTTTTATTCTTCACGTTTATTATAGTATTAGATTGATCTTTATCTGATTGCAATTACACTTAATTAAAAATCGATAAATTTAAATTTACACACCTTTCGCCGACATCCTGTCTTTATAACTGTAAAACTAATGAAGTCCTAAATCCTTAGAACTGCTTATTTAATGTAAAACAGGTTCATTAACATAATCTAGAACTAAAATTATCACTTTGAATATAGATAATAATATATCTAATTAAGAACGGGTATATGTCATTTCCCTTAGGTTAATCAACCGAGGTGTTAACGATTATCGTGAGATAATTGCTGATAAAAAATAATTACGCTGTCGGTTTTATTTAGTTTAAGCGGAAGAAAAAATAGAAGTAAAAGAAATATAATTACATGAAGTTTCGTGCAGATATCATCAGATTTAAAAATTATAGGTAGTACAATAAAGTCTAGCATTTGAAGTTGATAAGTAAATGAAAACCACACATTACTTTAATGCATTGTATTTATTTCTTTCTTTAGTTTTTCGTTTTAGTTTTTCTTTCTTTAGTGTTTTTATATTTACTTCTTTCTTTAGTTTTAGACTGGTGGCTGGAAGAGATTGCGACTCTGAAATAAGCCCACCATTGTACATTATGTTGTTTTTTTTTAACATTTTTATATTAACTTATGCAATAAAGAGATAAGAAACAAACTTTGATAAACGTATTTTCGTTTTCTTTTCTACATTCCATCGTTATTAACAATATTCATCTTAGCGTGATGTTATATAGCCTTCCTCGATAAATTTGAAATTGTTAAAATACTAGTTAACTAGGTTGGGGATTCTATTAATTGCGAACTTAACAAAAATAAAATATTTAATTAGGAAGAACACAAACAAATGATATTTAAAATTGTTAATAGTGATTAATATTCTAATTTAATTTAATTTATTCACGCATTCTAAAGAAAACAATTTATTCTCACATAAAAGGTGTTAACAACCGCACGATGATCTTTACATACTAATAAAAACAATCTTATTCATATATAAATTTTTATTATTATAGTACTGTATGAATATTTTTAATTTTGACGACGTCATACAGGTGCTCAGTTACCGTTTAAATTGGAATATGGTATAGCTGAGTAAAATTTTATTACTGCATTGAGTCATGAAATATTACTAGATGACGCTATTCCAGTAATATTTTATCCGGTATTACCAGTATATATCATTCAATAGACTGAGTCGGGGCCTTAATGGACGAAGGTAACAGGAAAACAAAAAACAAAATACCGATGTTCGAATTACATAAATCTCCATTTTGGGTAAAACTATGGTTTATTTCCGTGTTATTTAAAATACTTGTTGAAATGGAATTTCAGACATACCATAATATAAATTCCATTCCACCATTCCATCTAATCGTGTTAGAATTTATTTTATGGTATATTTATGGTGGTGTACAAATCCATTTCAACCAGTAGTTTAAATATCATGGAAATATGTGGTGCCATACGTCATTTGTTACCAAGGTGTCATAAAAGGTGTTTAAGGTAAGTTGACGTGAGGCAGGCGGCCGATTGTAAAATAAATCAACCAAATCTAGTAACAACATGTTTATAACATGTTGTGCCGACCCCACTTAGAGTGAGACAAGGGAACGAGAATGAATGATGATCTAACATGATTACTTTTTTTATAAATAAAATTAATCCCGATTTTTACTTTTTGACACAATGTGCCCGACATTCATTTATTTATTTTATTATTTGTTATTGAAGAAGAGAATTAAAAGCGATAAGTGCTCATATCTTCTACTTTTAAGTTCCTACTTCGAAATCTATTTAGTGACAATTACAAGCGTTTAATTATACGAAAGTGGCTTAATAAAAAAAAAAAATGATGATGTTGTGGGTAACTGCGACCGAAATATAAACATTGGACATTTTTTCAAAGTAATATTTTTTACATTCATATTATTTGCAGGGTCACTTAGGTATATAATATCAAAAAACAAAACCTGCGGATCTTTGTTGGTACATCTTGACTGACTTAAATTTACTGTTAGATCTTGAGTCATTATGTCAATAAATCAGTTGGCGTCATTTCATTGAACCAGGCTACAGCTATTTAAGATAATTCTATATGAAATATGGGGTTTCAACAAAAACACTTACTTATGTGGGTTAGAATTATCATATCATTGGTTGCTACTTGGTAGAACTATGAATTACTTTGATACGCGGTAAAATTATACGGTATAATACTAATGTATTCACATTTGTATTTATGGGTAAGGTCTATGTCTTTTATTAATTTAATTAGTGGAATCAAATCGAATATAAACTTAAAAAAATATTAAAGTACGACACGTCATATTAAAGAAGCCGCCGCCGGCTAAGTAGAATGGACCACCCTCATTTCTCACCGAGGTGTCGTAAAAGGCGACTAAGGCAAAATGACCCACCGTGTATCCAGTTGAGTAGAATAGACCACCCTCTTTCTTACTAAGGTGTCGCAAAATACGACTAAGGTAAGTTGACGTCAGGCAGGCGGCCAGTAGTAAAATACGTAGCCAAATCATGTGACGACATGTTTATAACATGTTATGCCGAGAGACTCCACTTAAAAGTGGGATAAGAGTATGACGTCGTAATAAATAAGATATTTCATTTTGTTTAGGTTATAAAGAAAAAGCCCAAAGGATATAAATATTGTGTTGTAGAACCATCGTAGTTTAGAGTTTACACACTTTAGTAACCTGGATGCGTAAATAGAACTTTCTGTGCAATGTTACATCAACAATTGGGAAATGTGCACAAACAAATGTGTGTATAATTTATTTATTAAATATTTTCTGTATTTCCCTTATGCTACTCGTAAGAAACAGTCGTTAATTAACGTAGAAAATTGACTTAGATTTGTCGTGATCTTCTGGATCTGGGATTTAGAGACAACGTGCCATCGCTTATCAAATTATAGAAAAAAACCTAATGTGAGGCTATTTTAAAATCCTTCACTACGTTTTTGATAAATTAAACTAATTAAGGTTAGTATAATTTTCTTTATAGATTCTCTATTTATCACTGGCAAATCAAATTATGTAGAGCAAAAAATGATGCAAATAAACAAGCGATTGTGAAGATGAAGAAATTTATACGACTTTTCAGTTTTTGAAAATACAATTTAAAAAGCCCCTCTTTACATATATTAATGCTGGAATTTTTAATTCAATCATCCTTTAAAACATTATTCTAAAATTAAAAACAATGTTAATAGATACTACCTATGTTTAGTATAAATATTTCAGACTACGTGCTTAGCTGTCAGCGAGTGCTTAATTATTGTTCAAAAAATATAAACATGTTGGTCTGCTGGTTAGCCCTCTTTAGCATGTTTTCATATATCTGTGTGGTCGTGTATTGTGATAATTTAATGATCGGCAAGAAAGAAGACACGTGTCGCCAAAGTTTTATCTATCGCTCTCCATGTTTACTCGTAGAGTGTAACGCCCTTTGTGTCCCTTGTTTTGTTACAAAATATTGAACACCGTTTTATTTAACACTAACATACAAATTACCAGTATATTGACATGTAACGACACCGAATACAGTCGAAAGCAGATGAAGTTAACAAGAAATTCTTACGAAATACACGTCAACGATAAAACTTTTTATGTAATATTTAAGAACTTGATATTGTATAATTAAAGGGCTTGTTCTCTTTGTAAAATAATTGATGTGTCAGAATAAAGATAGATGCGTTTATTTCTTGCTATTATAAAATTGGATTAAGAGAACGACAGTTAAATCCTACTAATATTATAAATGTGAAAGTTTGTGAGTAAGGATGTGTGTTTATTACTCTTTCACGGCGAATCTGCTGAACCAATATCGATGAAATTTGACTTAATCATTCCTTATACACTGGGATAACATATACGCTATAGAAATCCGGTTAATTCTACAGGAATAGGATGACATTTGACATCGCCTAATCATCGCCATTAACGACCTATCATACGACAACAATCCACGAGAACGAAGTTGCGCGTAAAAGCTAGTATATCTGATAATTATCGTATAATATCGATAAAAGTTCTAGAAAAGATATTCGTAAAACATTAGGAAAATAAAAGATTGCGTAACGCAGTTCAAATTGCTGTCAATTTTATGTGGTTGTCAAAGATTTAAAACGTAAACGAACATGAATTGTGGGAGCTACTGCCGAAGTTAAAATTAAACTCTCCAGGTTGTAAGGCGCTGGTTATGTATAATTATTTTGTGTTTAATGCGTCAACAAGCTAATGGCATACCAAAGATCATGTTACGAAGCTGAGTACCAGTTTGGTGGGTTCGTATTGAACGCATAGTGGTGTAGACGGACTGCATAAATTCTACGCAATGCATGCGCCAAAGTGGGAATGCCAATGAACTTAGGACGGCTATTGACAGGTATTGCGTTAAGACAAATAGTCGTTCCGGCGGCTAAGACAGACCTCCGCTCACTTGACCTGCCTACCACATACATGTGTAGATACCACATACAGCACAAGCCTCCCGAGCACGTCTACGTAAATATACACTAAGCGTAAATACAAAGTTCTTGTGGGCAAGAACTTAGTTGCCTAAGTATTACAGAATCGTATTAATAAATTAAGATAAATAATCTATACTAATATATAAAGCTGAAGAGTATGTTTGTTTGATTGTTTGAACGCGCTAATCTTAGAAACTACAGGATTGATTTGAAAAATTCTTTGAGTGTAAGATACTAGATAGTCCATTTATCGCGGAAGGCTATTATAGGCTATATAGCATGACGCTAAGATAAAAAGGAGAGGAGCAGCAGTGAAAAATATAAAGAAAACGGTAACATTTTAAGCTTTCCTTGCGTGCGCTCAGTATAAGTAGTAACTACTTTTATTTTTAAACTTTCAATTAGGAAAAAAATTTGTGACACTGATTTTTATGCAGGCGAAGCTGCTGGCACAGCTTGTAGAATATAAAATGAATAACCTAAGCATATACTAGAACTAGAATTTATACAAATATAAGTATAAAGCTGAAGAGTTTGTTTGTTTGAACGCGCTAATCTTAGGAACTACTGGACCGATTTGAAAAATTCTATAGGCGATAACATCACGTTAAAATGAGTAGGAGAGGAGCAGCAACAAAAAATAGTATGAAAACGGCAAAATTTAAAGCTTTCTTGCGTGCGCTGAGTAAACGGTGATAGTTATTCAAAAATCATGTATTACAAAATTGTTTTAAAAGTTTTAAATAAAAGAAAATGTCTAGCTTTTAAGGTTAACCCGCTTTAACCATTTTTATGGTTATCAAAATACTATATTGCAGTTTTAATCTTTCCACGAAGGCGGAGCCGCTGGCAATAGCTAGTAATATAATATATTTAGAGGTTGTAAAAAGCAGTTCTTTCTTTTTATTTTTTGTTGTACTAAAGAATAAACAATACAATATGATTCCGACGAATGATCTCATAAATAAAATTTAATACAAAGAGAATCGAATAGGTAATAGTGATGTTATCGGACGCCACGGACTAAAACACAAGCACTTTAAATGGAAAGATTGACATTACATCTCAAAACGAACTTTATAAAAAAGGGTTTGATAAAAACTTATAATACAATTTCGAAATTTACTATACATATTATTAAAGTGGCATTAGGTGGACTTTATGTTTCATCGCCGAGTATGTATTTTTAGGTTTTTTTATACTGGCTAAAATAAACGTTGTTTTACCTGAATGTGGCTGAATATTGACCATACCATATCACACCATTTATAATAATCCGTCTCCGTCAGTAAATTTATACAACAATACACTTACCTAACGAATATAAATAATTGTATACCTAAATTAAAAAATTAAATCATAATAATATAACTAATTTTAAAATATTAATAATAAAAATACGTTGAATTGATACCCGTTTTGAACAACGTAAGAATATCGGAGGAGCAAATAATTGTGTAAACGTATTGTTAACTTAAACAATAAATCACTTTATTACAGAACTTAAATAGTATAGCATATTACAATAATAAAAAGAACTTTGTTGTTGCTAACTTAGTTTTGAAATATATATGAATTATAATTATATCTTCTTTAGGGTATATGTTTGATATAGTTGCACAACTTACATCACTACTTGCACGGATACAGTGTATTGAATATTTTGAATTTTATAAAGTACCACAATATCAAAATCTGTTTTGATGAGCCTAAATAGGCGGCACATTCGTTTCTTATAAAAAGTCTATTCACCACGTTTTACTTTGATAAATCCTCGTTGAAGTGTGAGTATTTGCTGCATTTATTTCAATAATAATCTCACCCTAGGTGCCCGCTAATGGCATAGTAGAATAAATGGGTATTGAGCAGTGTGCGAGCGGCACAGCGGTTATTGATTGTGACGCGGTAATAGCTCAGCCCATACGTAGCGATAAATCACCTGCCACGACGATTGAAAGATGAGCGGATTACGACAGTCTACACGTCCATACTAATACTGTAAATGCGAAAGTTTGTCTGTCCGTCCGTATGTCTTCTGTCTATCTGTGTGTTACGATCTAACGGCTAATCAGCTATACTTATATAGAAAAATTCCCATTTATCCTTTGTAACAGGGAAGAAACACATTTTGAATTATTGAAAGGAGTTAAACACATAAGTTTATGTACCCTCAATAACTAAGATGTGATTGAGGTTATGTAACCTCTCTATAGATAGGAAAAGTATTTCAAAGTAGCTCCTAGCTTGTTTCTTGTGTTCCCATAATTGAATATAGAAAATCATATGATTCGATTTCCAAATAATATCAAGGATATCCTAAGTATATTTTCAAGTTTGTAGCAACAATCTGTTATAGTCCCATTATAAGTAGAAAGCTTTCATTCGGAAAAAAAGATAATAGAATTTAAAGCTTAGTTTCCCCAAGTCGTTTCAGTGCAAGTGGGTTACACATACAACGAAAACTTTTTAGTCTCATAGGTGTTCTGCATATTTTTATTTTTCTTAAGTTATTTTCCAAAAGAGCTACAGAGAGTATTTTAAAATTAGTACATCATGTCTTAGTGTATATTCAAGTGAGTAAAGGAATTTGAGACCATGTTTTGAATACGTATTGATTTTCTGTTTTAATTGAATAAAAAAGTCAAATACACATGTATTTGACTTTTTTACTTTCTGCAATTGTCAATAAAAAGAGGTCTTTAATCAAACTGTATGGACAGAACATATCCGCGATATCGTTCGCGCTAATTTTTATGTTAAAATTCTTTCTATTAATGGCTATTTGTTTTTTTTATTTTCCCAAAGAAAAAACAAATTTTTTCGACCCCTGTCCTTATTTTAATTGTACCAATTTCCTTTAAATATTGAAAGTAAAAGTGTAACAGAGAAATATATAGGCCTTCGCATTTATATTAATGGTATAGTTATATAAGTATATATGAAGTTAACCAAATAGATTATTAAGAAAGTATTCTTCTCGTGTACAGGAAAATTTACAGTACAAAAGAGGCCAAATCAACTATGTGGCGATTGCAAAGTTGCTATTGGGAGGTGCTAGCGGTACCCGCGCATTGTTCGCGACCAGTCGGTAGCTATTCGCAAGCATGTTATGCAATATGAAATTAATGTCATAATAAATTAAGGATGTTTCTCAGGTTTACATTGTCTTTATTTACCACCGAAATATAAGTGTACATAGCAAGTCCGATGATTACTACGATAAATTAATATTATCTTGGCTATTCATGTAAGAACGTTCCTTGCTTAATAGAACGTGAGGCCGCCTCATTAATATAATACGTCAGCACACTCGGACCGCTTCGCCGAGCTTAATTTTAGGATATCAGTAATAAAAAAAATGTTATTGACATTAAAAAATACTTCGATCGCCACTAAATATTACAGGAATATCCGCTGTGTCTATTTAAATAATGTTTGAAAATTTCATTGAAATCAGTCAAGCCGGATCGGAAGGAGCCGGTCTATATAAATATATAGACTCCGATACTGAATATAGACATATTTATCTATTCTGTTTTACATATATAGATTACTGAAAAAAAATCCGATTTTATTATTCGACTCATAATAAAAGAGTATCTAGTAAACGTATAAAACATAACGTATAAACGTTGTTAACGTATAGAACAAACTTAGCACATATAATAATACCAGTTAAGTTCACCGAAAATAACTTAGCTAGAGTAAGTCTAAAAGTAATTGTTATTTTTCCTGTTTTATAAATGGAATGGATATATTTCGATTCCGGGCTTAAATAGTGGCACAACTCAAAAAATCATGTTTTGGGATCTGGGTGGTGAGAATGAGTTTAAAATTTTAATTGCTTAGGAAAACGCATAAATTTAATTAATTATAATATATTTCATTAGCTTAAACGAATGACCTAACATTTAATTATGAGCACTGCCGATATTGCTGCTGAAAAGAATATGTATTTTAACGTTTATACTAATTCTTAGTCTAAAACACGTGTTTTTTGAGTTGTGCTACTATTGCAGCCTATGAGCGAAATATATCATTCCATTTATGTTTTATAGTAAGTATATGAGAATGTGATAAATCTATAGTTAAATTAATATGTTGTATATCTTATCGACTTATCATCATGTTTTTTTTATTATCTGCTATATATCAGTTGTAAAAGACAAATTTATACTCAGGCATGTATTGTATTATGATGTCCATCCATAATTGATGTTTCTTTAAATAAATAATATTTTTTTCCATGATTAAAATAAATAAGTTATTTTTTTACACAAGTGTTATTTGACCGATTAATGGAATTTTATTTCTCACATAATTTAGCAATTAGCATAAATTAGCCATTTATTGCTGAAAGATGAAAAATGGTTTAACATTAATAGATGCGAAAAATTGACTCAAACAACTTGTCAATAATAGCCTAACTGTTTTTACTGCTCCAGATTAATAAAACGCAACTCTTTAAGGCGTTTAGAGTATAGTGTGAATCGGACTCTAGTAACCATTATTGTGTTATTTTTTTTTTTATAGGGGAAACAAACAATTATTACAAACAATTACAAACAAAAAACTTAAATATCTAACTTATGTTGTAAACTGAAATCAAGTAAGTTTCCACTGATACGAAAATTTAAAACTTAGTTACTTTACTTATTTAACTTATGATCATGTCGGCTGCCCTTATCCCACTCTAAGTAGGGTCGGACATCATGTTCTTATTTTTTATTTTCTCCTATAATATCATGCGTCAACTCTGGCGCTAATTCTTTTATATGCATGTCGTACTTCAGACAATCCATATCTTTTTAAGCCTCCCTCTAACCACATATCAATAAACATTCATGCTTACTCGTTTAGTCACAAGACTTTCATCTCTCCTCATTATATGTCCATACCATCTTACACTTCTAGTCTATTTTGTAATGGGCGCAACTCGCAGGCCTTTCCCTTATATACAAAATATGTATATAATATAAAATAAGGAACATTTTGTCCACTCTAGTCACACTTAGATCCAAGAATTAGATAGAATCCAACATTAATAATTGTAGAATGCAGTGAAAATATCTAGAGTTAAGACAATTATATTTAGCCACTCATTCTCCTGTCCTTATCGCGCTCTAAGTGTGGTCGGCACAACATTTTTTAAACATGTTGTGGCTTGTTATTTTACGACCGGTCGCCCGACATCAACTTAACTTACTCGCCTTTAACGACACCTTGGTGTGAAATGAGGGTGGTCTATTCTGCTCAGCCGGATACTACACGGCGGATCAACTTCCCTAAGTCGCCTTTTACGACACCTCGGTAAGAAAGAGTGTGGTCTATTCTATTCAGCCGGATACCACATGGCGAACTTCACATTCAAGAGTATTACTTTATTATTGTAGCATCCTGCAGTGAAAACCTCTAGGGATGAAGTCAATAGTATTTAGTCACTGTTATCCAATTTCAGAGTATATAAGCAAAATGTATATTCGTAGCAGTGTAATGTACTCGTCGTTGTAATGTAAAAAGTAAATGGGCGCACTTTATTGATGTTTTTGAATATAATATTTATAACTTTCAAAGTTCTTCAAAAGCCGATGACCCGCAGGCGATTACGGTACTTCCTATGCGAGTATGCGCTATTTACATTCCCACCTCATTGTTTGTACTTCGTGTAGTGGAAGGATGAGAAATATCAGAAATGTAATCAAAGACGACACGACAAGTGGAGAAGACGTCCGAGGATGAAAGATTGATAATCGCTTGTATTTATTTGTATACATTTACTTTTACTGCATAAAATTCCAGCATAATGAAACCTGCGATGGATAAATGCTCATTACAAAACAATGATATTTTCCTTATCCTTTGAAAGAGAAGAATCTTTTAAAATTTTAAGAAAGAATATTTATTAAATAAAACGGTAAGCGTACTACAAAATACAAGAAATACCAATAAAGTGCAAAAATTTTTTTAAATTTTTTTGTAAATAAAAATTTACCTCGGTTAATTGCGTCTTCATGTGAAAAGAGGGCTGGCTCCTTTTTCGCACAAAGAATCAGCTTAGCGATTCAGCGCGGAAATGCTGCCAGCATTCTTGGGACCATTCCACGTGGGCATTATTTGTATAGTCCTAGCGTGTAAGTAATTTAAGATAGATATAATTTGTACATTTTTGCTGTAAATAAATATTTTTTGAATATTGAAATATAGTAACTAATCGAAATACTATTAATAATTTGACTGATTTTAAAATATTTTGATCTTTTCAGTAGCTACATATTACATAGTATCTTAATTTTATGGACCTGATGTTTCTTAGAACGCGCTCACATTCGTAACATCTCAATTAAATTAATTCTTTGAACTGCAGTCAAAGCTGTTTAAGTTAATAATTTTAACTGGACGGAAGCCCAAATCATTAGCAAATGTGGCCCGCATATGAGCACAAATAGGGCTCTGTCTTACTCACATTTGTGTGGTCACTATTTTTCATAACATTAGATCAAACTACTATTTCATGATAACTTTTATGTGTTTCGATATGTGTCTTACTATGGGAGATACACCATTATACTCATTTAAAATATTCACTTTTGTCTTAAATGTATCGAGTTAAATGAATAAAAAATACTAAAAATGGATAACTTATCGAATTAGGCGTTATTTTACGAGGGTTTATAATATAAAATTGATGCTAATATCATCATTACTTTTGTAGGAAAAATATACATGTTGCTTTGTAGGAAAAAACATATTACGTGTGTACATAAGAGAAAGAGAAAGGTTAACGGGTAACAGGCGGACTCAAATTCAAAATACTAAGATCGAATCCAGATAACGATATCTTTCTTTAATAGTTTTTTATATATATATTAAAAATGCTGTTTTATATTTTAAATTTTTATATATCTAAAAAAATTACCGAGCAAGGCTCGGTCACCCTCAGTCGGCCGGTTATATTATATTGTCGCGTCATTTGTGTTTAAGTATATTTAATTTGTGCATAATAATATATAAATTTGAGACTCGGGAATATAAGAGTAGGCGAAATTATTAGTAACAAGTTTCGTCCGTCCTAATACCGTAATAAAAAAGTATCCTCTGTCACTCTCCAACCCTGCAAATAACCATATAAAAAATATAGGATATAGTTTAACATAGTTCGATTTCGACAGTTAATTAGGAAAAATATGCCATTTGTACTAAAAAAATGAAAACTAAGAAAACCCTACAAATTTGTAACACTTTCTTTAGTGGCACACAGCATCCTTTGATGTACCTCTTGATGTCAGATTCTACTGTCTCTTGATTGAATGAGAACATGGACATACGAGTATTTGAATACAATCCATACTTTGAACATAAATACGACAGTCTGTCAGTTTGTCTATCTATTAAGCTTTCATGGGCTAGACGCTGGAGCAATATTGGATAGAAGAGGATTAACGGGACCAGGACTCGACTTTGGAAATTCGAATCACTTTATGGATAGTTTTGGTCACAACACTACTTTTTTGCTTAATTTGCTGTTGCTGCGCATACGTTACTTTATACGAGTTGGGAAGGAGGGGTAGAAGGGATAATGGTAGGTGATTGCCATTGCCATTCGCTATCCAGGGTAAAGAGCGGTTGCTGGCCGGGATGGGGGCTTTGTGTACGACGTTACTCCGTCTCCGCCACCAGCAGCGTGGTGGAGAACTGACAGGTTTAGTCGGTGAGAGTCCGACATACCCGCCGCTCGTTCCGACGAGCGGTGACGACACATAATGGGTTTTCCTGACATGAAAAGGATGGTTGGCATTAAACAATCATATGTGATCCTTGAATATCCGCGATCGGATACTTTGACTTATCAAATATTGATGAAATTGGGTACAATCTAAGCTAAGGGCTAACGTCTGTAAAAATACATAAAGCGTAAAATTCCCGTTTTCCTTTGAGAACAGGAAAAAAAGCCACATACATAATAGAGGATATTTTCACATTAAATGACATTGACATACATATATACCGCGTAGGTCAATACCTTAGCGTACTGTCAACTATAAAATATATATATTTCCTGTTTCTAAAGGAAAGTCGGGATTTTTTATCCTATTACGTTAAACCGGTGTATAAGACTAAATCCTACCAAATATAGTTGATATTGGCTTTGTAGTTTTCACGTGATGCCTTAACAAAAAAAACTAAGACAGAGAGACTTTAAATTCAAAAACAAAATATTAGGAACTTCTTGTAGTCCGAGGTAGTACTTAACAGTATTTCTTTTATTTATCCATTTTTTAATTGACATTGTCTGTATTTAAACTATCGTGAGTGGAATTCATAATTAATGTATAGAAACCGGCTTCTATACATTAATTAGACATTGTCTATAGTCTAAATATAGACCAAAAAGAATATAAATATGTATAGATAGATAATAAATCAAATAAATATGTAGTTTAAATTTAAATTATCAAATAAAATTTAACGGTAAACAAGTTCTAATCGTTAGTTTCCGTGTGTAGTGTTGGAAAGGTTTATTAATAACATAAATCAAGTTTTGTGCTTTTAAGTTTTTATGATTGTTTCCAGTAATTAATATTACTAAACACGATATCAATACCCAATACAGACGATATTGTACTTTGTATGCTACAACAATTTATTATGTATAAAATTATCTAATTTATGCTTATTTGCTAAGTGTTGTTATCTACTGGTAAATATATATTTGTTTCTATCTTTTTAATGTGCCAGTTTTTAGTAGTTAATTTTATGTTTACTTTTAAAGTCTCTTTAAGAAGCTGTCACCAATAAATAAATTCCATTTTTCCATATCCATTATTCTCCAGCTTATAAATTTCCTTCTTTGAATATAATAGTCCTTATATTATTTGATGAATATCAGCGCCAAAGACCGTGAAATTGGTAAGGACATAAGAACTTAAGTCATTTCTGAAGACTATGACCCATGAAAACTTTGTGTAACAGATTCATGTATTGAAAAAGCGTTTAGTTGTGCTTTAACTAAGCTTCCGCTTGCTCTTCATAGCAGAGTCCTAAAAGTAGCATTCTAAAACTTTCGACCCTAACATTCATTGGTTTATTTCATAATCGTCACGCTACTTTAGTTTCGATAACTCCGGTTATTTTACTTTTGATTTGTTCGTTAACCACAAGAAATAAGCTTTTTCCAGCAACCGTTTAATGAAGTCAACAACAACTTGAAGCCAACATGACTTCTTATTCGGCAAAGATTAATTAACATGACTTCGGTGTATCAAAGGGCTAACGAATGAACATTTTAGCTCAAATATTTATCTGTAATTATAACGTATAAAGAATGAGCAGAAAGGCGCTTTTGACATGATGTAACATAACACCGCCTGCCGCCACCCACCAACATTAGACACACTTTTATTTTTATTCGCAGAAACAAATATTGTTCTGGAGTTAATTTTATCCCTAAATAGAATTTTTTATATCGCACAAAAAATTGTTTTCCATTTTAAGGTCATTTATGCACTTTTACAGCAGGTTATCGAAACATAAACGTACTAAAAAAAAATCTACCTCTGATTCTTGTAGAGTTAAAACAAAATTTTATTCATTAAGAACTCCATTCAATTACCGATCCCGTCTAGACATAGCTCATGCTAAAAATGCTCAATTAATTCCTTCTGAAATTCCTTTAGATTTCATACTCTAATACAGATTCCTTTAATACTCCGTTTCAAAAAGCAAATTTGCGTTGCGCGCTTTGATATGAAATACCTGTTATTTGAGACTAAGATCACGACGGACAGTTCTGTTTTCTGTAAAAACAATACTTTATTGTATTTTGTACATGTCTTTATTAATGTAACAGCATATTTCGGAAATAAATAAACTTGGAAACTAACATTACCAACACCAAATTTATATAACATTAATATTTTTTTAAACCATTTAAAACTCCACCGAATAGAATAGACCACTCTTATTTCTTACCGAGGTGTCTTAAAAGGCAACTAAGGTAAGTTGACGTCAGGCAGGCAATCGGTCGTAAAATATATAGCCAAATCATGTGACAACTTGTCTATAACATGTTGTGCCTACCCCACTGAGAGTGGAACAAGAAAATTTCCCAAGCTCCGTACTTAGGTATATTCTTAACGAGTTTGTTCCTAATATTATATTTAATCTGAAGACTTTTTTGTATAATTTTAATTTTGTATCGGCTGCTTCTGGAAATCGACTCCAGTTTGGGCATTGAATTGCCCTAATTCAATCTGTTAATCATGCTTTAATTATTTAAAAACTTAACTATACTTAATTTTGGTACTTTTTAATTGATACAATGAAATATGAAATATTATCATTTTTTTATTTAGATTTTAATCTGTCGCATATTAGGGATTAGGGATTAGTTTGTGATTGTTATAATATTTGATTAACCATAAAATAAGATTTTAAAAAGTCTTTGTAAAATAAATAGAAGTTGCCAATTTGTAATAAGTTTACACAACACCAATCATTATTAATTCATAAGGTATGATTATATTAGCTGGACAGTTATTATTTTACTTAATTTTATTAATTTTAGTATTTTCAGTGAACGTGAAAATGAGTGTGATAATAAATTACTTTATTCTAAACCGCTAAAGGCAAATTGTTATTATTACTTTGTTATTGTGTGAAAACAGCTTATAAATCCTGTACAATAGTCATTTGTATTTTCTTTGCAAGCATTCAGAAGGTGAGGTGAAGGCGGCTCTTAGCCTATTATTCAGTTACGTGATTTCCAAACAGTTATGCTCGCTATCTTGTCGATGTGTTCTCTTTGTTTGTTTTCTGATGTTGAACTTGCGAGGACGAGGCAAACAGGATCGCTTTACTCTTTTTGTTTTAATTAAACTGTCGCTGTGCCCGCCATAACTGTAAATGGAGACTAATTTACATAACTTCTTTAAAGTCCTCACAATTATACATTACTCAATTCTTTTCTTGTTTATAATTATTATCCCATACTTGATATTCATTAACAATATATATCTCAATACAAATGTATGTTTGTCATAAATATAATTTAGTTGCATAACATAATTTTGTTCTCTTATAACAAGTAAATTATTATACTTGACTGAGCATTCAATATAACAGATGGGACATCCAGTCGATCAGAATTAAAAACTAATATGGCTCTTTGTTATTATTAATGACGTTCCCCGGTGACATGCCCTTCTGGAATATTTACAAAGGAACTGCCTAATCTGTCGTGCAAATGTTCATTGCTATAGCGCTATATAAACGAAAGTCGCGGAAACTCAATATAAATTGAATAATCTAGCGTGGTGCAGGGGATGATTTTGGGATAAATCTCATTCGGGGGTGAGGCGAGGGCGGCTTGCAGACGGCAGTCGGGGTAAAGCCGGCCATCTGCTGCGCGGATAATCGATATACTTATTTAGGAAGTTCTATTATGCTAGCGAAACCTACTGTGAATTGAATTTTATATTATTCTTACACCTGCCTTATAAAGAACTTCTTTAGTAGCAAGAAATTAGTTAGTACATTTTTAAAGTATTTTTTTGTAATGTTTATTAAATATATAAAAGGAATTATCGTTTAATATATGTTGACGTTGTGGTAGTGATAAATGGTTAAAAGTGTCATCAAAGTTAGTACAAATTGTGTAGTATTTTATAATGATATTTCATTAAATGCAATACGTGTTTATTACCTTTTTCTTATAATCAAAAGCGAAAGATTGAGAATGATTTATACCTACCATTAGCATCTCTTCGGAGTTTCGTTGTTAGATATAATATAAGTAAGGGTTATGATGAAACACAAAATAATCACTATTGTAAAAAACTATATTTTTAGGCTACAAAAATATATTAATTCCTTAATTGTAGAATACTTTCTCATAATATAGTAAACACTTGACACTAAATTAAACGATATAACTGACTACTTTTCTTTAAAAACAATAGTCACTAAGATTGCCAATTTTATGTTCTTATCTTATAGTAATTTTTGAAGAAGAAGAAGTATGGGAAAATGTCAGTATGATAAAAGTAGAAAATTGGCAAAGTCTACGCTGCGTTGAAATATGATTATTTATTGCGACACATCTTCATACTTTGAGATTATGTTTTTAATAAATGTCTTTTGAAAATATATCGTATCAGCAGAGACATTGTCTTGACTAAATTGATAATATAAAAAAAACTGGATAATATTTTGAAGCAATTGTTGGGCGACATTGGTTTCTTTTTAACGACTTTTTACTCTTGTTATGAGAATAAAAATAATTGATAAAACATAAATCAAAGTCGAAGTTATGTATATTTGGTTTATCGAACTTCCGAAAAGGTAAGAATTTAATAAGCTTTAAATATTTCTTTCATTCAACTGAGTGCGTAACTTGTTCTAATTTGTTGTGCGGACCCCACACAGCGAGATAAGGGCAGGAAAATGATGATAATGAATAAAATATAATTACGCAATTAGTAATTTTGCAAAGTACACGTCTTATTAATTACGGGGTGTAATTATTAATTATTAATTATTCGCCACCAAACTTTACAGGATCATCCGTAAAGCCATTTCGAAGCCCGTAAATGATATACAGACAAACATTCTTTTTTATATATAAGAAGGTTAGCAATCTGAATGTGTCTTCGATATTCACATATAATATTAACATATAACAGTCCCAGTGATGACAAATTTATCAAGAACCCCATTTAATATTGAATAAATATGTAATTTAAATACATAAATCCAACGTATGCATGACAAATCAAAATACACATATTGAAAGGAAACAGTAAATAAATATGTACGTGAACAAATCAGATTAATCATGCTAACTGATATTACCTATGTGACGTGAGAGAGCAAGAAATTTGCAATTTGACTCATTTAATGGGAATTATAGTTATGGGACGGTAATATCCACAGTTAAAAAACAACATCACGATATCCTAAAGTTACATCATCAAGCTTTTAAAAGTATCCTTAACAAAAAATAGTGCACTTGTATCATTATTGCACTTGAATAAAAATTAAAACAATACCCTCCGAATATAGCTGTTTCAACATTAAAACAATGGAAAAACATTCCTAAAATTTATTAATAAAACAACGCAATTCACAGTTAACCACAACAATCGATATTAATAATACTTCTTGTGCTATACTCGGGGATTAAGTTTTATTTATTTTTGCGTCTATTACAAGATTTCATAGTCTGTATTACATTTACTGCTGTAATTTGTTACAGAATTAAGCGTTATTTTACGGAGGTCCATAATACAAAAGTAATGACTTTAGCAAAATAATATCATTATTTTGCTAAAATTCGCAATTAGAAAAAATCTATATTATTTACGAAAAAATGGAGTTTTTCCTCTGATGATGCTTCGGTTACAAGGCGAAACAGTTGTTGAGATTGTGGTAATCAATGTATGTATAATAAAAGTGTAGTGAGAGATTGTGGTGATGGTGGGTTAAGTGTAAACGTTTACAAATCCTGCATACGTAAAGTATGATCACGGATAGTACTGTCTAATTCTATCTCGCAGATTAATTCAAAATAATGTCTTAAATATAAAATAAATAAAAAATTTTTCGCTACCAAACGTAAAGTCATGGTAGTTCATTTGGGGAACGGGCGGTCTAGAGAGGTGAAATACCTAGGATCGAGCCCCACCTGCCCTAATTTTTTTTCATTTTGTTTTCAATTTCTTTTTTAATTTTTTTTTACGTTATATAAAAATTACCGAGCAAGGCTCGGTCACCCAGGGACTCTAATATTATTCCTCAAAGAAGCTTAGCTTTGAATTCAATTTGCCTAGTGTTTCGTATCTTATCAGTTATATATAGGACACTCATAAGAAGACTTGTTTCTTCTCGACCACATTCCCGGCATGCTATTTTTTTTTATTTACATTACATTTACGGTTGGTACATGTTTAAATTAAGAACTAAGAAAAGCCATCATTTGCAGTTATATTCATGTAAAAAGATGGTGCTGACTTTGCTATCGTAAATTTCGGAAAAAAGTATATGGACTGGATTTTTTTTATATTAAGAGGCAATTTTGTATCAGAGTTCTTTCATGTATGATATTTTTTCTGAAAATACTTCTTAATTGTGTATTGGGTTGTTTCTCAATTATGTATTTTTTCCTGTTCCCGAAAGATAATTGGGAATATTTATCCTATACTCACGTTACCTCGTTACCTAATTTTAATTGTACAATATTTCCTCAATATTAGTCTTGTCGGATTACCTGTGAAAGCTTAACAGACACAAAGACAGTCTTTCACATTTATAATATTAGTATAGATGACCAAGTGTTGCGAAGGGTTATAAATATATTATAAATATTAATAACATACAGAATTAAATTTTGAAACATATTAAACATTAGACAAAAAATATTATGCGAATAAATTAATATTTTAAAGTTTACTCAGTTTCGTTTCCGTCGCTACGAGTTATGTATAAAATGAGCTTATAATGCGGACTTTTTTATTATTAATTTTTTCATCTATTATAATAAATCTAATTAATTTCAGGCGCATATCTATACTAATATATAAAGTTGATGAGTTTGTTTGATTGTTTGAACGCTCTAATCTCAGGAACTACTACACCGATTTGAAAAATTCTTTCAGTGTAAGATAGTCCATTTTCATAACTTCACACCAAGATTAATATGAGAGGAGCAGCAATTAAAATTTTAAAGCTTTACTTGCGTGCGCTGAGTAAACGGTGATAGTTATTCAAAAATCATGTATTACAAAATTGTTCCCCTCTAAAAAATATAAATAAATAAAAGTCCGCGACAGCATATATCTAGCTTTTAAGGTTTACTGACTTTAACCATTTTTATGGTTGTTAAAAGACTATAGTACGGTTTTAATCTTTCGCGGGCGGAGCCGCTAGCGATTGCTAGTAAGTAGTTCATAAAGCGTGGTAAATTATTCATTTATTTTTCTTAATATCTATGAGAATTTTAAATAATTTTATTTTAAAGTAACAAGATCAGCAGTTGTGATAATATGCACAAGTTTTATTTAATGTCTCAAATTTGAACAAGTACAATAATGACGTCAATGCCATCGGGCAGTGGTCGTTTTCGAGAATCAAACAGGCTTGCAATTAGATACGTACTTCCCCAATCGGTGCGTGTTAAGATGTCCAAACGATGAATCACAGACGGGCGCGGGCGCGGGTGGCGAAGCGGAGGCTGCGCGAGCGTACGGCGCGACACGATCGCATCTTGCAGCGGGCCAACATTCCACGCGATCGTTGCCTCCACACATTCGCAACCACTCTGATGCAATATTCAACTTTACCTCGTCCTTGCAATGCCGTAATTCGTTATAACAAGTTTAATCGCCGCGATCGTCTTTATTTTTCTTTATTGCAGGCTCTACATTGCTGGAGTCAAGGTCATTTTGGCGCCCTTAATTATGTTTAGTCTGGATATGACAAACTCATCATCATCTTCCTGCCCTTATCCCACTCTAAGTGGGGTCGGCACAACATGTTATAAGCATGCTGTCACACGATTTGGCTGCGTTTTTATGACCGACCGCCTGCCTGACGTCAACTTACCTCAGTCGGATTTTACGACACCTCGGTAAGAAAGAGGGTGGTCTATTCTATTAAACCGGATACCACACGGTGGATCAACTTACCTTAGCCGCCTTTTACGACACCTCGGTAAGAAATGAGGATGGTACTATTCTATTCAGCCGGATAACACACGGCGTTGGATATGACAAACTATATCAATAAATAAGTTTGTTAAATTCTAAATATGTTTACTCCAGTAAACTTGTAAACAAGTGCTTTTGAATCGTCAACTCTACTGCTGGTTTGGAAAAATGCTCCTACCAAGAAGAACCTGCAAGCAACTAGGCGGTTGCTGTTTTGAAAATATAATTCTTATAACTAGTTACATTTTGTCATTGCTATCTTGCATAACTTCGCTTGGTAGCTTGATCCACATACTCCTATCATCTCTGTAATCCTCAACAGTATAGCAGGCTTTCTGTATCAATCAATACGATGATACTTATTGAGAGTAAATATTTGTTATGTACGTTAGAAACTCTTTAAAATAATAATAATTATTATTATAGCCTTTATTATTTCCTTAAATATATACATAGGTACATTTTTTACATATATTATCATGTCAAACATTTCTATAGATTTTTGAATTATTAATACAATTTTAAAATAAATTTATGTCATTTTAGTTATAGTTATATTTAGGACCTCTCTCGAGTAAAGGCCTTCTCCATAGGACTCCAAGTATCTCTATTTGAAGCTGTAGATACCCACGGGATTCCTGCCCGTTTAGCTATCTCATCCTCCCATCTTTCGACTGGTCTTCCCCTTTTTCTTTGGCCTGATGGCCCGTTCCAACTTATTACTCATGAGTGACGAGAGATCAACTCAAAACTCTTTTTGTCCATCTCTCGTCACTCATGCGCGCTAAAATAATAAAAGGGATTAAACGCTAACATAAATAAACGAGTCTGTCATATTGAGATGCTAAATTGGCGTCGTCCCCACATTTGTTCCGAGCCGCCGGTCGCCGGTCAGCGATCGCCGCCGAACGCACCACAGTCAACCTTGTGAATACTTACTTAACACTGTCTATGTCAATGCCGTTCGTTCCCCGGCGGGCGACGACGAAAACAAAGTTATCATTCACGAAATTATATCTTACATAGTGCAAGATTTTTTAGGCTGTACTATAGAAGTATAATACATAACTATAACATGAGTATGAGTAAGAAATAATTGTTCTTTTTTAAGTTTAAGAAATTTATTGTCCAAAAGTAATGAGAATATTATTTTGCTATAATCCGCGATAAAAAAATATATGTAATGCTAAATGTAGAGTGTACTACCTGATACATGCTGAATTTCTAAGAACTCATGCACTACCCGACACCGATGACACAACAATTCACAAGCAGTGCACACATTCACCACCACAATCTCAACAATTGTTTCGTCCCGTAACCGAAGCATCGTCAGGCGAAAGACTCCACGACAAAATCGCAAAGCTGCAAAGCTTTGCAATTTTGTGTTCTTACAAATTCTGCATGTATCAGGTATGAGAACGAATAGTACACTCTACATTTAGCATTACATATATTTTCTTTTATCGCGGATTATAGCAAAATAATATTGTCATTACTTTTGTTTTATGGACCCCCGCAAAGTAACGCCTAATTCTATAAATTAAATTTATTGTCATAAGAATTACGTTCACTTAAATGAAAAGTTAAAATAAATACTTAAATAAGAACGATTCAAGTTCACATATAAGAGCGCTAAAAAGTTATAACATAAAATGTCGCTACAAACAAATATGTTAGTAGGAAATAACAATGAATATGTGGGTAAGATTAAACGTATATTCAATTTTAATTATTGAAAAGATTATATTTATATTGCAGAAACATGTTTGGAATATGTATTAACAGATAAAAAGCATAGAAAAGAAATAAAAAAAACAACATTTGTCTGTTTTACTTTTCGAAAGTAATATCGTATGATCAACATAATTATAAATTTTTTGGATACACAATAAAAAAAAATGGAATGCACAGAATTAATAATAAAACATTTTTTCTGAGGATTGTTTGATTGTTGACTGACTAAGCTAACGATACATATGTAAAAAGCAGTTGTTGATACTAAGACTACCGTCATCATTGGAGTATGAACATTCAGACGTATTATTCGAACTTAGTAAAAAAAATATTATAACATTAACCCTAAGAATGATTAATACAAATCGATTTTTTTTGTTAAACTCTATCTTTTGAGTTTAAGCTAAATATTCCTAAAGTTAGAACACTTGGATTCATTGTCCATCACTTTTTGCATATGACCGTGTAACGCACTCTTTTGCTTAGTTCATGATCACGATCTAGATCACGTCATCTGTAAAAAAAATCTATGTGTGTTGCATAGTAAGTGGCCGTAGACTGCTCGATAACGATAACCCTAACGTGACCGTGTATGTACCAGCGCGATAGCTTCGTTTAGAAATGCCGTTATTTGCAAAATTGCGCACATAATTCACCTCAGGTTGTACCCAAGCCTACTGCTTTATACCGTTTATTCGTTTCAGTTTCTAATTTTAGATACTAAAGAAAATAGTACTCATCATTCTCCTGCCTTTATCCTACTCTAAGTGGGGTCGTCACAACATGTTATAAACATGCTGTCACATGATTTGGCTGCGTTTTTACGACCGGCCGCCTGCCTGACGTCAACTTACCTTAGTCGTATTTTACGAAACCTCGGTAAGAAATGAGGGTGGTCTATTCTACTAAACCGGATACCACACGGTGGGCCAACTTACCTTTTACGACTTTACGCCTTTTACGACACCTCGGTAAGAAATAAGGGTGGTACTATTCTATTCAGCCGGATACCACACGGCTTACTAAAGAAAATAGTACTAAGCTTGTTGATTGCGACTTTAAAAATAGAGTTAATATCCTAAGACGCAGTCGATAGACATTAGATTTAATTCTAAAGATTTAGTCAAGTTAATATCACAAAAATGACAGGATGTATAGTCGGAGGCGTGTCGACTGTCGAGTAGAGCGCCTACGGAGGCGGAGGGGTGCGAGGGATGCGGAGGTAGCGGTGGCGGGCACCGGGCGAGGCTGCTGCCGCTGTCGGCCGGACTAACTCGTCGCTCCAGGTCAGCGCTCCAGCCGGCTATTTATAGAGGTGCTCCTTAAACAGAGTAATTATTCATTGATTAGCACTGCGAGGAATAGGGGATTGCGTTTCTGATAGCCATCGCGCAAACAAGAATCGCAGTTGGCGCCGCGAATCCTCGTGCCAGGTTGTTTTAATAAAGACTTCTTAGTTACGTTAATACTGACTATTGGGAAATATTTATATATCGACTTTCAGGTGGAACTTTTTTTTTTACGGTGTGGTATCCGGCTAAGTAGAATAGTACCACCCTCATTTCTTACCGAGGTGTCGTAAAAGTCGACTAAGGTAAGACGACCCGCCGTGTGGTATCCGGTTTCGTAGAATAGACCACCCTCCTTCTTACCGAGGTGTCGTAAAATACGACTAAAGTAAGTTGACGTCAGGCAGGTAAGGTCGTAAAAACGCAACCAAATCATGTTACAGCATGTTTATACGTGTTCACGCATGTTCACTTGGAGTGGGATAAGGGCAGGAGGATATAATTTCAGATAGAACTTTTCCTATCTTATGAAACCTATTAATCGATTAAAAAAATATTCCTGAACGAATTCTTTTGAATATATTATCTACATTTTCTTTACCATCCAAAATATAAGCATTCCAAAACCAAAGATCAAAGCTCCCATATCGGCAATGAAGATGTCCCAATTTTAATTGATTACTCAGTAGTAGTGGCTGTCCAACATATACTAAACAGCGTTATGACTTATTACAATTTCATCTATCGAAAGGATTGTTTTGGTTTCAAGGGGAAAACGTGTAGAACCCTTTAAACACCGATAGTTGAGTTTCTGAGCTTTACGTACTTAGTACTTTTGATGACGCTTAGACATTTACCTAGTCTATCCGGCACGCCATAAAAGTCGATAAAACTAACAGTATATTGACAAACATAAATAGAAATATATGTATACAACAAATAGAAAACACCTTATCAATACAGAATAGATGTGTCTAGAATTGATTTATGTTAAGACGCCAGAAATAAGTGGGTATATATTTTATCTGTCCTCTGAAGTATGTGTGCCCGTTATAAAAACAAGAAGGCTTAGATCCGTCCGACGTGTTCAGGCTCACGTCTCCGTATGTCTGTTAGACGGTTCACTGAAACTAACATTTGTAAATCTTCGATAAAATTTCATTAATGTTTAAATTTAGTACTTAAAATTTCTTTTAGTTTTTTAGCGTGTCAACTAGAATCACTATCACTACATATTATAAAACAAAGTCCATATTTCCGTATGTACGCATAAAACTTTAAAACTACGCAACCGATTTTGATGCGGTTTTTTTTAATAGATAGAGTGATTCAAAAGGAAGGTTTGTACGTGTAATAACATTCAATACGAAGTAGAGAAATACTGTAATTTTTGAGGTTTCTGTAAATAATTACATTTTTTTCCGCTTACATTGCATGCGCAGGCTAAACCCTACGAGATTTATCAAAATGATGTACTAAGTATTTGTACACCTTAAAAAGGTCTACAGAAAAGTCCGCGATGGTATATGTCTATCTCTAATGGATAACCCACAATAGCAGTTTTTTTCATTTACTTTTTACGAAAAATGATGCCTTATGTTTAAAGCAATTTTTATACAATACAGCATTAATCCTTATCCAATTGAGTACCTTAAATAAATTGTTGATATAATATAGATCAATATTGCCGTTTACAGCATGTAATTTAAGTGAACATTTTCGGAGATATTACAGATTTAAAATCCCGCGAGGAGGCCGCGCTTCGACCTATAAGCACTTCGAATTTAGCAGCGACCGGAGGCGCAACTAAATGTCCTTCTTTCAAGTTTATATTGTCTAATGATAAAATAAATAAGGGATGTAAGGGAGTAAAAGGGATGTAAGGGAGTAAAATTACATCTTAATACTCCCAGTCAACCTCACCTGCCCGTGGTGCATCCTGCCGATCAGCGAACGAGGCTCTGACGACCGTTTAATGGCGGTATATCCATTTTATTTAGGCGTAGTTAAATACCACAGGCTGGTGACGGGCAGCAGCGTCACCGGTGCGACAAACTACGCCCTGCGATCACCAACCCGTCTGCCCAGCGTGGTGATCATGGGCAAACCCTCAAATGGCACACACCAAAACACAATGGCCCCCAGTTCCCGGTCGCCCCACTATTCCTGGCCACGGCGGCGGTCATGGTAACGGTGGGGCAGGGGGTGCGAAGAATCCCCGGGTGATGGTAGGCCGCCAACACCGACTGACTATGGCTACATACAATGGACGCACGCTACGGCTCGAAGAAAATCTGGTGCAGCTCACAGAAGAGCTGAAGAACATAAGATGGCATATTGTGGGATTATCGGAAATCCGAAGAGAGGGGGAGGATACCGTTACCTTGGAATCAGGTCATCTTATGTACTTCAGAGAGGGAGACAAACAGTCTCAGGGCGGCGTCGGTTTCTTGGTTCACAGGGCTCTCACTGACAACGTCTTAGAAATCTCCAGTGTGTCGACAAGGGTAGCGTACCTTGTCATCAGACTAACCAAGAGATATAACCTCAAGGTTATCCAGGTCTACGCACCGACCTCGTCACACTCGGATGACGAAGTAGAGGAAATGTTTGAAGACATTTCCAGAGCCTTACACACCACCCAAAAGGCCCACTTCAACGTTGTCATGGGAGACTTCAACGCAAAAGTGGGAGTACATATTAGCGGCGAATCGGTAGTAGGACCACACGGTTTTGGAAGCAGAAATCATAGGGGGCAAATGCTCGTCAACTTCCTAGAGAAAGAGGGGTTGTTCTGTATGAACACCTTCTTCAAGAAACAACCCCAACGAAAGTGGACTTGGCAAAGCCCCGACACTATGACAAAAAATGAGATTGACTTCATAATGACCGATAAGAAGCGTATATTCAGAGATGTCTCCGTGATCGCAAGGTTTAAAACCGGAAGTGATCACCGACTCGTACGAGGCACTCTGAATATTGATTGCAAACTCGAGCGCGCCCGTCTTATGAGGTCTACGCTCCGTCCAAACCTGCTTCAAACCGTGGTTGGGTGTGAAACGTTCCAGTTACAACTGGAGAACCGGTTCGCTGCCTTGGAAACCACAGCTGACGTTGACCTTGACCAGGAACTCGATCAAGCAGTGAAGATCCTCCGGGACGAGGGGACGAAGTTCTATCAGACGCGATGTACCCGTAAGGAGTCCAAACTTTCGCAGGAGACTTTGCATTTAATGCAAAGGCGACGAAATAATCCTACAGTCACTTCGTCAGATGTAAACAAAACAATTTCTAGGCTTATAAGACGAGACCTCCGAAGCCACAACGCAAATAAAATTAAAAAAGCGATTGAACAAAATCGGGGGTCGAAAGTCTTTTTTCAACAGCTTGGCCGCAGTCATCTCACGAAGTTGACTACAGCAAATGGAAAAATCGTCGCTTCAAAAGCAGAGATTCTTGCGGAGGTTCAAGACTTTTACGGGAAATTATATGCATCAGAAGCGTCTCGTCCACCACCCGATCCTGGAGATCATAGAGCCACATTGACCCGCCATTACACAGAAGAGCTGCCAGAAGTCAGCCAAGACGAAATCGTTCTGGCCTTGGAGCAGCTTAAGAATGGAAAAGCCCCCGGAGAGGACGGAATTACGACCGAGTTGCTAAAAGCAGGTGGAAAACCGATAGTCGAGCGGCTCCGACGCATATTTAATTCTGCTCTCTTTTCGGGGAGAACTCCGAAGGTGTGGAGCGAGAGTGTTGTCGTGTTGTTCTTCAAAAAAGGAGACAAAACTCTCTTGAAGAACTACCGACCGATTTCTCTCTTGAGCCATATCTATAAGCTGTTTTCCAGGGTGATCACGAATCGTCTCGCGCAGAGACTCGATAATTTCCAACCCCCCGAACAGGCCGGATTCCGAGGAGGCTACGGCACCATAGACCACATTTTCACAGTACGGCAGATTATACAGAAGACCCACGAGTATAATCAGCCCCTGTGCTTAGTATTTGTGGACTATGAGAAAGCCTTTGACTCTATTGAAACCTGGTCTGTTCTGGAGTCCTTGCAACGGTGCCAAATTGATTGGCGATACATCCAAGTGCTGAGAGGTCTGTATGACGCCGCAATTATGACCGTCCAAGTACAGAATCAACAGTCTGGACCTATCCAAATGCATCGAGGAGTGCGACAAGGGGACGTAATTTCCCCGAAATTGTTCACTAATGCTCTGGAGGATATGTTCAAGACGTTGCACTGGAAAGGACGAGGCATAAACATAAACGGAGAGTACCTCTCTCACTTAAGATTTGCAGATGACATCGTCATCATGGCCGAGACCGTACAGGACTTACAATACATGCTGAACAGCCTGGCTGAGTCTTCTGCTCGCATCGGTCTCCGGATGAACTTGGATAAAACCAAAGCAATGTTCAATGAACATGTCATTCCGGAACCGATTGGCCTTCATGGGACTCCTCTCGAAGTTGTTCAGGAGTATGTCTACCTCGGACAAGTCTTGCAGCTAGGTAGAAACAACTTCGAAAAGGAGGCCCGCAGGAGAATACAGCTTGGCTGGGCAGCGTACAGGAAACTTAATCGAGTCTTTTCGTCACCCATACCACAAAGCTTAAAGACAAAGGTCTTTAACGAGTGCGTCCTACCAGTTATGACATACGGAGCCGAGACGTGGACACTAACAATGCGACTGGTCCACCAATTTAAGGTCGCTCAGCGAGCTATGGAGAGGGCTATGCTCGGAGCTTCTCTTAAGGATCGTATCAGAAATGAAGTGATCCGACAGAGAACCGGAGTAATCGACATAGCCCAAAGGATTAGCAAGCTGAAGTGGCAGTGGGCTGGTCACATCTTACGCAGAACCGATAACCGCTGGGGTAGACGCGTTCTGGAGTGGAGACCGCGCCTTGGCAAACGTTGTGTAGGACGTCCTCCAGCTAGGTGGAGTGACGACATCCGCAAAGTGGCTGGCATCGGTTGGGGACGAAGAGCTGAAGACCGAGCTCAGTGGCGTGCTATGGGAGAGACCTATGTCCAACAGTGGACAGGAGCAGGTCGTTGATGATGATGATGATGAATGATAAGAAAGCTATGAATGTTGTATGTAAAGACATTGTCTAATCAATTGTAAAAATAAATAATATCACTACATAGTATAAAACAAAGTCGCATTCTCTGTCTGTCCGTATGTCCGTATATCCCTATGTATGCTTCAATCTTTAAAACTATGCAACAGATTTTGATGCGGTTTTTTTTTAATAGATAGAGTGATTTTAGAGGAAGTTTTACATGTCTAATAACATTCAATATGGAGTAGAGAAATACTGTAATTTTTGAGGTTTCTAATGTGATAGTAGATTTTAAACTTTCGCGATTCATACTAATTAAAATATAAACAACCGGGTCACATCGCGATAATAACGTTACCTTTGTATAAGGTTCGACGTTTCGGCAGAGTTGCATCCACCGTGGTCACGAACTGACTGGAGCGCCGCGGCGTCTTCGTTCCCGAGTACTACAGTCATTATTTTCTTCATCTACCCTCACTTGAACCGCACAATCCAGTCAGTTCGTGACCACGGTGGATGCAACTCTGCCGAAACGTCGAACCTTATACAAAGGTAACGTTATTATCGCGATGTGACCCGGTTGTTTATATTCTAATGTGATGTCGTAAATAATTACATTTTTTTCCGCTTACATTGCAAACGCAGGCTATACTCTACGAAATTTATCAAAATGATGTACTAAGTATTTGTACACCTTGAAAAGGTCTACAGAAAAGTCCGCGATGGTATATGTCTATCTCTTATGAATAACCCACGCGGTTCGCCCTTTAACCATTTGACTTTAGCCGCGATCAGACGCATTTATGATCGGAGCTCTCTAGCGAGGAAAATAACAATCATCATCACTACATATTATAAAACAAAGTCCATATATCCCTATGTACGCATAAAACTTTAAAACTACGCAACAGATTTTGATGCGGTTTTTTTTAATAGATAGAGTGATTCCAGAGGAAGGTTTGTACGTATACATTCAATACGGATCAGAGAAATACTGTAATTTTTGAGGTTTCTGTAAATAATTACATTTTTTTCCGCTTACATTGCAAACGTAACATTTCAAAGCAATTTTTTTACAATACAGCATTAATCCTTATCCAATTAAGTACCTTAAATAAATACAGCATGTAATTTAAGTGAACATTTTCGGAGATATTACAGATTTAAAATGACGTGAGGACGCCGCGCTTCGCCCTATAACACTTCGACTTTAGCAGCCATGTCGCTCTTACAAGAGTTTGTTTAAAGACATTCTGTAATTAATTGTAAAAATAAAATACATAGGGAAAATGTAGAAGTAAATAAGTAAAAATTTACTATATGAATTTAGATATTCCAAAGATAACAGGAAATCTTCTTGGTATAGGGAAAGGAAATTGTTTTTCTCCAAATTTAAAGCTTGCGGGCCACGGGCAGTAATGAATAAATCAAAACTACTGATATCGATTTTAATCATTTTTTTACACTGACTGACATGGGATATATATTTTATACCCGTGCGAAGCAGGGGCAGGCCGCTAGTGTTATATAAAGTATACGAACATACTTTTTTCTATTTAAAACTAATCAATTATTAATAATGAACAGGTTACAATAACTATAGCATAGAAACTAATGTTTCTTGATATTTAAAATTTATAAATATTTATATTTTGAATCTGACAGTCCGGAGTCGAACCTTTGTCTTAGAAAATACTTTTCTTTCTAAATTACTGATACACAGTATTAATCGTCGTTAAGTTATTAGATGTCTGCTCGGGTGGCAGTCGATCGCAGAGCTAATCCTATCTCATCGAAAATGAAGGTCGATCAGTAAGTGGTAATTAAATCAGGTAGAACAAAGGATTATCCTTCAATTAATCTGTTTCCCGAGCATTGAGCACTATATAGTGCAACTGTAGTTGAGTTTGGCCATTAGGTAGAAGGACGGGGTTAGGAAGCTAATGCTTCCCATACTTCGTAATATATTTTTAGACTCCAAATTTTCATTAAAACGCAATAAGCAATCGAGATTTATCGAACTGAAATTTATAATTTTCTAAAAAAGTATATTTTCTATAATTTTACGTGATGGAGAAAAACCAAAATTAGCTTATTTGTAGATTTTGAAAAAGCCAATAGATTGGTAATTGACTGGAAAAATAAGATAGAACTGGTAATTAATAAACTTTTAAGTTTAATCATTCTTTTGATTAAGGTATTTTTAAATAATAAAATGTCCATCCAAAAGGATGAGCGCTACACTTAAGCGACTCCCGGCATCATATTCGAGGTATGTTTTATTTTAATTGACCTAAAAGCAATTTGCAGCGCCATTGGTCCGTCCTTAATAAATCTACTATCGATTTAGAATGGTGCTTTTATTGATAATAAAGTATCAATGTAGTTCATAACTGGAAGTATAGCTGAGGATTCAGTCAAGCCACTATCGTTTGTATTCAGTCTTAACTTTGCTTATGGTACGATACTTTGGAAGTGTATACTGTTTTATGAAGAACTGTGATGGGCTTGTAGTTATCAAAAAGTTTTAATGAGTGTTGGGATTAAAACATCTGAATTTGATTTTAAAATAATTGAGTTAATTTTTCAAGGTCACTGCGTAAACTTTAAAACATACAAATGTCAAGTCAAAATTTCTATACGAAGTTATAAAGCAATTAAGTTACAGACTTAAAAACAAAATTATGAAGGTAAAAAATGTAAATATAATAAATAAGTAGTAAATAAAAGTGACTGGATGGATATCTTTTTTTGTAAAATTACACATAGCATTAAGTTATATTCTGATTACCAAAGTCATAATAAAATTATTTTGCTATAATCCGCGATTAAGTAAAATAGAAAATATAAATATATATAATGCTAAATGTAGAGTGGACAATACGACGCCGTGTGTATCCGGCTGAATAGAATAGTACCACCCTCATTTCATTTCTTACCGTGGTGTCGTAAAAGGCGATTAAGGTAAGTCGACCTGCCGTGTGGTATCCGGTTTAGTAAAATAGACCACCCTCTTTCTTACTGAAGTGTCGTAAAATACGACAGAGGTAAGTTGACGTCAGGTAGGTCGTAAAAACGCAGCCAAATCATGTGACAGCATGTTTATAACATGTTGTTCCGACCCCACTTAGAGTGGGATAAGGGCAGGAAGATGATGTAGAGTGGACAATACGATTTCTCCGCAAAGTAACGCCTAATTCTATAAATTATTCTGATTACTCATAGTTTTGGCTACACCAAGGAATTGATGTTCCAGCGGCAAAGTCATTTTATTTATTAAAAGATTCCGCCGCCACTGGCCACACTCCTTTCATCGCTTTATCGTATATAACTCAGACCTAATGCTTATGTCAGCCGTCTGTACATCCGGTTCAGAAACTTTTTGCGCTTCTTTTAACTTGATATTCAAATAGACAATGGTTGCATGTGTAAGATACTAACATAAATTTAATAAAAAACATTCTAAGCCATTACTGGTGCATGTAACTACATATAAAAGTCATGATTATTGTCATCTGAGCAATTTAGCTCTAAATCCATTACGTTTTAGATCTTCAACGTCAACAAACGACTGGATAAAAAGCAACACCCTGATTAAATAATTAAATTGGTTATGTTCAGAGCTCAAGATTTTCGAAAATCAGTTTGATTATTAGTACTTTGAACATTGTGTAGGGATTCCTATTCTTACTGCTTCAAATCCATATATTTGGAAGTTTTTAGTAGACGTCAAATTTTGTCGACACTGAAATTTGTTTACCAGTTACCTTCAGCAACTTGAATAGTAATTTGATTTAAAGAAAGTAGTTACTTAGTAACTAGAATAATAAAATTAATGATAAAATAATAAAATAGAAAACTATCGGCCGTCGTAAAGGCGACTAAGGAAATTGCCGTGTGGTATCCCGCTGAGTAGCATAGACCACTCTCATTTCTTACCGAGATGTCGTAAATGACGACTAAGGTAAGTTGACGTCAGGCAGGCGGTCGGTCGTTAAAAAAATTAGCCAAATTATACAACAACATGTTAAAACACGTTGTGGCGATCCCACTTAAAGTGGGATAAGGGCATGAGAATTATGATGATGATGACAATTCATAATACTTCTATAAGTCTTTTGAATTCATTCAGGTTTTGAAACATTAATAATTGTTTTTTTTTATCTTGGTATAGTTTGCTAATTCCCAGAGCGTTCATGGAAGTCTCGAAGGGATTATAATGTGGTCATTTTAAAAGCTGAATAACCTTAGAGAACCTTCAAGAAAGTTGACTAACAAATATAAAATGCGACTACTATTTGCCCGCACTCTTTTTATTTTAATTGTTGAGTCACAGAGCGTACTAAATGAAATTGTATTTTAAATACCTGACCGCATTAAAAAACCTATTCAACGAACTAAGTTAATGAAGTTTACCTTGATTATAAAGTACACCTTTATAGGTTTTTTTTATTGTTTTAAAACGAGCTCATCCAGGATTCCAATGCATGCTGTCGACTTGGCGGGAGGATTACTTTAACTATGGTTTTTTTTTTTAATTTGTAGAGAAGTTGTATTAGTATGAAATTTGTAAACTTATTTTAAACTTGTGATACTCGACATTTCTTTCGCGTCAACTTAGTGTTAAAATACCCTCAATTATGAACTATGTTTTGTAACAGTTTTTAAAGAAAAAAGGGAATCTGTTATCCTATATTCTATAAATAGAGGACTGTTTACGTGTCTATAAGATTTTACTCAATTTACTGATATCAAAATTAAGTTGACATGTCAAAAAAAAACAATTTTAAATTTAAAGCTTTTTATACATCGTTCTTATAAATTGAACATATTCTTATCATCTTCCTGCCCTTATCCCTCTCTAAGTGGGGTCGGCACAACATGTTATAAACATGCTGTCACATGATTTGGCTGCGTTTGTACGACCGGCCACCTGCCTGACGTGAACTTACCTCAGTCGTATTTTACGACACCTCGGTAAGAAAAAGAGGGTGGTCTATTCTACTAAACCGGATACTACACGGTGGGTCAACTTACCTTAGTCACCTTTTACGACACCTCCGTAAGAAATGAGGGTGGTACTATTCTATTAAGCCGGATACCACACGGCGTAAACATTAATGTTGTCATATCAAAAAATCGCATTCCAATAGTTTAAGAATGCTTAACACTACGCCTACAAAAATACAATCGCTATTCACAACTCTGGAAACTTACTCTTTAACATTAACAGTTAACATTCACTAGTTTAATACATTTGTATTTATCATATATTTATTTCATAATTATATAATTCTACAGACAACCATAGAGTATAAATTTTGAAGGCACTCAATAAATTTATATTAATAGATGGCCAATCCGGTTCGCAGGGTTATATTTAGTCGCCCGCGTTGTGTGTTCTGGGGTGGACAAAATCAATAGTCCATACCTACGAATAGCTACCCCTACATCCTCAATCGCACACATTGCAATTCGTTATGTAACTTATATCCGGTCTAGTTCGTCCAAAGTTATAGTCTTTTAAACAGGTGGCGCTTTTCGCGAATTATAGTAACTGCCTTCTAAGAACAGAGGGGTGAAAATCTATTTTTTACACCCTGTTTTGGGCTGTTTCAAGGGGCGATGTTGTTGCGGGGGTGGTATTAAGTATGATTTATTGAGTGGTTTTCTGGGGGACTAGGTGAAGCTGCGAATTGAGATCCGTTGGGTAATATTTTAAAGCATCTCTCTTGTCCAAACATACGTTATAATGTGAAATAGACTAGAAATTTAAGATCTCAAAATATAAGTTAAGTTATAGTATTAGTTTAGTTTTAAGTTATCTGATCAGAAATGTACGTGTATGAAATGCGAGTGAATAAATAAATATATGGAACACTTAAATAAATGCTTGTCATTTAATTTGAAATCATTAATTTACCCAATACATTTAATATTTCTGTTTGATAGACCTAGTAAAATAGACCACCCTCATTTCTTACCGAGGTAACGTAAAGGATTACCTAAAGTAAATGTAGTTAATTATATTCGCTTAATGAGGTGTATAAATTTTATGAACTTATTTAAAGATATGTATTCAGTCAACCATGGGTTACAGGTTATTCTCATCTAAATCTACGAAATACAAATACGTAACATAAAAATCGATGTTATCTCAAACTAATATATATCCTAGAATACAATTAAATAATTATAATCCACCTAATAGTGAGATTGCAGGTTCGAGACTGTGTCATTGGCACATATAATATTTTGTTTGTCTTGTAGTTCAATAAGTTAAACATAACAAAAGCTTTTAACAAGATTTCATGTCCCTACTGTTAACCGTTGAGGAATTCCCTCGTCTAGAGCCAATCCTGACAGCATTATCAGGCCATGCTTATAATAAACATGCATTGACAACGGTACTGGACCAGTAGATATGTAAAATTTCACCTCAATCGGACACCGGGAAGTGGGCCAAATTTAACTTGCAAGATTCCACCTGGCATGGCAAGTTAAATAACAGCTTTTAAATAACAAGTTAAGTTAACCGTTGACGTGTTCTCTCATCTGGAGCCAATCTTGACAGTAGTATCAGTTCATTCTTGACTGGCCCGTTGGCGCAGTGGGTAGTGATCCTGCCTTCAGCTCCGCGGGTCGCGGGTTCGATTCCCGCCGAGGGCCAACATTTTCTATAAAAGGATTTGATGGCTCTTCGAGCCTGGGTGTATATTTGTAACTAAGTATGTATTTAAAAATTATATATGTATATATTCACCAGTTGTCTGTCACCCATAATACAAGTATTAGATTACTTACTTTGGGGACGGACGACCGTGTGTGTAAGTGTCCCATATATTTATTTATTTATTATTTATTTATTATTCTTATTATAAACATGTATTGTCATCGGGGCTGGATCAGTATGAAAATTTCAGCTCAATCGGAAACCGGAAAATGGGTTAAATTTAACTTGCAAAATTTCACCTTCACATACATACGCGGCATGTTAAATAAAAGCTTTTAAAAAAAAGAACTGCTACACTGCTATTCTTTGCATAATTTGTCGATAAACCGATAAGTGTTATGATTTATGATGTTATTAGCATAAAAAACACGAACGCGTTTTACTAGTGTCACTGCCTGAGTTTTTCTTGTAGTCAATCAAACAAAGATTTGAAGTATTTATTTGAACTCTTTGACTCTTATAAGTCTTTATTTAAATTTACAGTAATTGATCATGCGAGCTATCCTAAGATCGGCACGAGATTTGCACACAGAAGCACTAATATTTAAGGTAGGTATTCTGAACGCACAACAACAATATATATTCAAGCATATTTCAATTATCAATCATTTTTCTGCTACAGTTAAGTTCTAAAAAAATGACACATTGCGGATGGCAAATACCCTAATAATAAATTAGCATAGTAATGTTTTGGCCGTTATGTCCTGATTGAGATCACTTTTAATGTAAAACATATTTTGGGTGAGCTGTAAAACTTCCGTAGGTTCTGTACATGAAATTACTCTATTTACAATCAAAATTAAACGGAATCAGCATCAACCATCATGATAAAAATAATATTTCAATAATTTCACATATCAAATTAGTGCAAATGCAAATCAAATTCGATGTTAATATTTGGTTTTACATGCTCTTAAACCTTCTTTGTTAACTGTTTAAAAGCTTCCATCTATTCCGATGTACAAGAAATAATTCTGCTAAATTTCATCGATATTAGTTCAGCGTATTCGCCGTGAAAGAGTAAATATACATCCATACTTCAAAATAACCACCACAATCACCTATAAGATTCATCATTCTCTTGACCTTATCATATATATATATGTCGGCACAACATATCTTTCTCTTCCATTCTTTCCGATCATTTGTCAACCACCACTTATAAGATTATACTATCAACAAATAAGGAAATTTATGACATATAGAATAATATGGATATTAATGAAATTACTTGTACGTTACCCGAATAAACGAATAGTCGTAGCGGAAGTAGCTTCCAGACTTGTTTGCGCGGCACTCTAAAAATGCGGCGCCTGCCAGTGTCACTGGCCTTAGTTGACCACGTCAAGTCATAAACATAGAAAAAATAATTAAAACATTCACCTTATAAATTATTAGCCATACATTTCACCGATTACTTAATTGATGATTGCTACATATTTATTACCACCACAGCTCCATCTAATTGATTCATGTGTACAGTTACACGATTGAGTAAAAGGTTATCCAACATAAATCTCATAGATATGTAGATCATTAGCTAATAAATAATTATAGTTTGTTTCAACAGTAAATAGAGCTTAAATAAATGTGCATTAAATATAAAAATGTTGTCTAATGTAGGAGAATTAAGGTATTATTCAAACGATGACAATTAACACTGACAAGAAAACTTTTAACAGAAGTCAAAACATTTTTTTTCACACAATTCAAAAATGTAGCGTGCAAATTTTGTACAAACATTAATTCTGTTAAACATTCAATTAGAGGAGGTGATGTTATAAACGATATGAAACTACCTCATTAACATTCTTTGAAATTAGTATCTACGTAACATCATTGTAGAAAAACAAAAGTTACTGCAGGTCACAGTCTGTTTAAGAAAAGTTTAACATCTATCTTTAACTAATATTATAAAGAGGAAAAATTTGTATTTATGTTTGTAATGTTTTCACACAAAAACTACTGGACCAATTTCAAAAATTCTTTCACCATTGGAAAGCTGCATCTTTACTGAGCAACATAGGGTATATTACATTTTCAAAAAAAATAGGGATCCGTTATAAAAATGTGATAATAAAAAATAAAAATTACGCGGGTGAAACCGCGGGATATTACTAGTATAATATATAGAGTTAGCCATATCTGCGGCTTCGCCAATGTGTTAATCAGTGTGTCATAAAGTTTTTGGCGCTTAAATTCCGACCCCATGGGAATTGTAATGTAACATACAGTTAACCTAAAACTTCCTTAAGATTTGCAATATGTTACAGTAAAAACTGTACAAAAATTCTTACAGTAGATTTTGAGAAAATCAATCATATAGAGCTTTAAGTGATTTTATTTTATAATATGTATTTAGATTTTAGCTTTGTGATTTTTTCGTGGAGTCTATCTCCAGATGCTGACGACCACGACTGCTCTGCCAAGAGTGTAGCGACCAAGAAGAAGAAGATCTCCAGATGATACTTCGAAGACTGAAGAATCGATGGATCAGATTAACAAATGTAGTAAATGTGTGCATTGCTAGTGCTAGTGTAGTGTGGTGTTGGTGGTTTGTAATAAATGCGTTTTACGAATCCTGCATCTACACTCTACATTTAGCATTACATACATTTTTTACCGCGAATTGTAGAAAAAGAATGATATCATTATCCAAAAGCTGTCTGTCTGTAAGTGATCGATTTTCTTTAAATCAACTGAACCGAGTTTTGTACGGTGTTTACTACAAGGTAGTGCAACTTTTTTGCAAGGTTTAGATTAGTACATAACGAATTTATATTGATTGTATTGAAGAGGACGCGCAGTTGTAAAAAACTCGTCGGTTTAGATCTTTAGTCGCGTGCACGGCCAAACCTGCAGAGATACATTAAAGTAATGTACTAGAGAATTGTAGATCTACTAGAACCATATAAAACTGTCCGTGACAGCATGTGTCTATCTCTTATGGTTAACTTCAATACTTTTATATTCAAAATTTCAATAAAATACACTGATTTCGCGGGCGAAGCCGTAAGCACAGCTAGTTTTAGTTAAAGTATGTATAGCAAAAGATTAAAATCTATTCCATCATCATCCTCCTACCCTTATCCCACTCTGAGTGGGGTCGGCACAACATGTTACAAACATGTCATATGACCGGCCGCCTGCCTGACGTCAACTTCCCTAGTCGTATTTTACGACACCTCGGTAAGAAATGAGGGTGGTCTATTCAACTCAGCCGGATACCACACGGCGGGTACCGACTTACCTTAGTCGCCTTTTACGACACCTCGGTAAGAAATGAGGGTGATACTATTCTATTCAGCCGGATACCACACGGCGAATTAAAATCTATTCCATATTAAAGCTGTATTTTGATACTGTACGTTTATAGGTTATGTTGTAACATTCAGTTAAATAAATTATTAAATCTGACTGGCAATTATTTCTCACCTAATCATTACCGTCAGGCGTCAACACAGGCACAATGTCTGCCACACATGCCGCTTTGTCTAATTAAATACAGTTTAACTGATGTACACGCCTGACGGGTGATGGACAAATGTGTAGTTTGTGTTTAAATTAATTGGGTAATCTTTAATCTTTAAATGAACTAATCTTGTATATCAACGATTTGCAAAAAATTCGGTATCTATGAATGAATGAATGAACACTTTTATTGAACATCACATTAAAAACAGTAAAAACTAAAAATAATAATAATAAATACATATTAAAAAGTAGTGCTACAATCTGGCTACAATGTAGAGGGTTTCGGGGATGATAAATCAATATAGCTAGGTTTCATTTAAAAAACATATCGTTTAACCCCTGTTTTCAGACATTGAAAAATTGCTACAATATAAATAGAATACAATGGTTAATTTTGCTGTCATTTGTAAAATTAAAACAATTCAGTCCCAGATATCAACAGCCCCTTCTTTCTTTTTGTTATTGCTTTTTTATACCTTAAAAAAAAACCGAGTAAAGCTCGATCACCCAGATGCTAACATTAAAGTAACAATCGTCCGCTATCAAGCGGTAAACACTCAGATATTAAATCACAAAGATGACTTATAGACAATAAATTTAAACTTTGAAAGGGCATTAACCACTTACTTGAATGCATTATTAGCTTTTATTATTTCTTACTAATACTGTATAAAAGTAATATTTTTAGTAACATGTTCGAAACCTTTGTTACTACACCTACGTATACGTTATAAAGAACCGACATCTTGATAAAAGAATGCTAAAGGTAAAATACATAGTTAATTTGTTTAATTTGAACATATGAAAAATGTTATATACTCATATATAATATGTATAATGAATTCCGTACAAATTATACGTTCAAAATACTATATGACACTATTTCATTATTCTTGGTGCTTTGCTTTTTGCCAATATAATAGTTATGCAGTAATGTTTTCGGAGAATCCTAGATTAATGAACTTCATCATTTCAATGAATCATTCTTACTGAGGTAAGTGCGCTTTCGTTGTGGCCATCCCATTTAACAAATAATGAAAAGAGAAGACCAGTTACCAAAGCGAGCGAATAACGATTAAATAGTGTACTGGATCCTTAGAAATCTACGGAGGAATTAGTTGTACATTTTGATATGATCGTTTTTGACAAATTCGTGCCAAGACAGCTGAATATAGAAATCAGAGAAAGGGTGCTGCATGCATTGAATACACTTCAGATAAGAGCACGCGTTGAAGTGTGCATTGTGTTGATTAATTGACATAGAAATGAGGAGATTTAAGACCGGATTGTAATGTGTGACGAAGAATAAATTGTTTACGAGAACCGCAAGCGAAAAATTTAATGGTTGAATCTAGGTCGCCGGAACAATGAAACCTAAAATCCTACAATAGTGATGGCGCTCTTTGGTAATCCCGTTATAGCGTAATCCACTCTAACTTCCTAAGAAACGGTGCATCAGCGACGCTGATATAGAACTAGAATATTGACGGCGAAACTAGTAGAAGAACTGCCGTACCACAATTACTGCATGGAAACGCAAGATAACGAGGAATACAGCCAAAACTTCAGTTAGAAAGTAACAGTTGGGAACCTTTCATCATCGTGTATACTCTCCCGACCTAGACTAAGTCTACTAACATTTTATTTGAGTTGGATAATATCCCCAAGCAGTACAAAACGCTTGTTTAAGCATAATGTAAGGGACTCAGTTTTGTACTTAGATTTCATTTAAATTCGCCAGAAATTCAATTAATGATTGATATAAAAACTATTTTATTTAGTTTCCAAATATTTGTGGTACCCTTAATTTATCGCTAAGTATCTATATCCTCCAGACTACCGAACTTGTTCATCCCGTTAGTATATTAATTCAAATCCGGAGTATCACCCTGTGTTGTATCCTTTTATTTCTTTTTCGGTCGTGAGAGGTTATCGAGAACATTGCACTTTGGGTTCCCTCAGAACTTTTGGCCAGTTATTTAGTTACGAGTATGAACATTATAAACGGCATGGTAGAGTAAAACATGTCATTAGGTTTTATGTACTTGATTTTTCTTCTAGTTAATTTTTATATGTGGCGTTTGTTGTCTCTATACTTTATCCATTTAAAATGTATAAAAATAACATAAAGACAGGAGGGATGGAGACTTGTCTATTTACTTCCTTGTTGTCGTGATTTCTAATCTTCTATTAACTATAGCTTGGTTAACTTGTGTCAATAGTTTTTTTGCAGATAGTCATATTAGGCCGATAGGTGCATCTATCGGCCTAATATGACGCCTTCTCTTGGACGCTTAACCATCTCAATATCGGTGAGAATATACTAATTACCATCCAACTAAAAAAAAACTATTTTATTCCAAAAGCGTTGAGGCAAATGCTGCTTTCTTTGGATATATAAGGCAAGCAGCACACAAAACTATGTGCTACAATAGAATAGTGACAGAGGTATCTTCGGTGCCAGGTTTAGAAGACTAGACATTTAACTCCTACAAAAATATGAGTATTCAGCGCTATATAAATTCAGATCTGTTCCAGTTCGTTCAGTGGTCTCAAAGTTTGTAGACCAATTTATCAAAACGTCTGATACTACTTCCTACGAGAACTTTTGATCGCGTATTTTACCTTACTCATCGTAGAAGGTAAACAGATCATTTTTGAAAGCTCGATTCGATGTAACTCTAATCTATTTAAAGGCAGCTAAGTCGTCTACAGTCTAGGTAAGTAGGTATCGAATAGTAGATAAAATCGATAAAACCGCGCCAATAATACCTTGATCAACCCTACCTAGATACTTAGCATTTTGCCACCCACTTTTGAAAGAGGTTTATTGTAAGAAATGAAATCGAATTCTTTGTGTAACCTTTCTGTCAAAATATAATATGTAGATATTAAAAACGAAGATATAATCTTTTATTGAATTTTTTACTACTTGCAGTCTCATAGTTATACTACAGTTAGTAAAGTAATTTTTAACTTTTCTCATATATTAATACTATTTACTGGTAACAGTGGTTGGGATTCAAAGGACAACCATTTGTTGCTCGTAATAAAGCGGTTCTTGTATTATGCAGAACATATCTATTACTTTATACATTTGATATGGTTCCTTATACTTTTAATACTTATTAGTTACTAGTAATATCCCGCGGTTTTATTTTTTACACTTTATTACATATTTATAACGGATCCCTATTTTAAAAAAAATGTAATATAGCCTATGTTGCTCAATAAAGATGCAGCTTTCCGATGGTGAAAGAATTTTTGAAATCGGTCAAGTAGCTTTTGTGTGAAAACATTACAAACATACATAAAAATTTTCCTCTTTATAATATTAGTATAAATTGAAACAAAAAGTAATGGTATTATTTTTTTTTGCTATCTCTATATAAGAGAGATAGTAATATTACGATAGTAATCATCATGATGAAAGAAAATTTATACAATGTTAAATGTAGAGTGTATTATCCCTTTATATACCTTATACATACCTTACCTTATATTACTTTACCTTACACCTACCTTATACACTACAAACCACAACAACACTCTACACATTCACTACCACATTATCAGCAATCGTTTAACCCCGTAATCGAAGAATCATAACGACATAATTGTGAAGCGACGCTTCGCTAAGTAAGCTATGTTTATATTAAGTAAATATTATAAATCCGATTTTCTGTCTGTTTTTCTGTTGTCTGATGTTTGCTTCCGTTAAATATAAGATGGAGAATACCCAGGATTTCACGGTTCATCCAGATTTTCAGGATCTACAAAATTTATATTCGCAAAGAATATTATTCTCATTTTTCAAAGTAGAGAAATGATGTGATTTTTGTTAAATCGGATAAGATTTTTCTGTACTTGTACTCTATAGCCGATCTCAATTGCAAATGATAGAACCATTTAGTAAAAATGCATCTATATTTAAGTCACTCTTTGGATTAAGCCCTTCTGCGTATTGATGACACCATTTTTTTTGATAACAAGTGTAACCCATAAACATATGTTACGACCGATTTAAAGCCCAAACCAAGTGAACCAAGAACTAACCGTCTTAGTTTTAACTAGCAATACTCAACAATAGCTTGACTTATGATTCTGCAAAATTTTAATAGAAATAACTCTTTTTCCGGTATTGTAAAGGAGTTATTGATTCTTTGTCAGGATTGTATAATTATGTCAAATAATATCGATAATACGATTTATAAGTATTATTTTTTTTCGAATTCACTGTATGCTATACCTAACGGATTTAACAGCGCTACCGGGCTGGACGGGCGAGCGCAGAAGCATCGTTGAGGTTGCGAAATGCGGAGAGTATAGCGAAGAAGTGCCTCCTGTAAGGCCGGACCATGGCTTAGGACGGTTTATAAGTATGAATTCTTCGAACCTAGCACATAAGATCATCATCCTCATAGGATCTGTTTATAGTTAACATGAATCATCATCCTCCTGCTCTTATCCTACTTTTGGTCGGCACAACATGTTGTCACATGATCTGGCTTCGTATGTTACGACTGGCCGCCTGCCTGACGTCAACTTATCGTAGTCGTATTTTATGACAGCTCGTTAAGTAAGTGGGTGGTCTATTCTACTCAAACGGATATTACACGACGGGTCAACTTACCTCAGTCGCCTTTTACGACACCGCGGTAAGAAATGAGGGTGATCTATTCTACTCAGCTGGATACCGAACGGCTTCACTCAAGTTAATATGAATATTTTGGTTAATACATTTACGTACTAAAATTGTGCCTACGAAATGTAGCTTAAATAAATGTGCGGCTTACATCAAATCGGGACGTTTCTAAAATATTTACATCTCTATTACTGAACTTAGCGTGAAACATAATACCAAAGTTCTAATACTCTAGAGATAATAAACTGCTCCTAGAACGCACATATCTATTAACTATTTATGGCTATTTCTATCACAAGAATCTCTTATTAGCAAGCACATTAAATTACTCGGTAATATAAATGATAAATGATAGTCATAAGGTATATATTTATCTATAATTTTACTTAAAATTACCGTTTGGAGAAAGAATCCGTAGACGGCCCATTGCGTAGGCTGTCTATTCAATGTGCGTACTGGTCAGACAAGTGACCGGAGCTTTAGACGACTGAGCGCTGAGTATTATTGGAACACCGGTATCAATACAATATTACAACACAATTGTAATATTACATCGGTACTATTTCTAGTATATCAAGTTTTGAATATTTAGATGGTTGTTGGCTAATATGGAAGCTAATGTAATGTAACAACTAATAATAAAGTATCTAACAATCACGCTATAATATTCGCAGCGAGTATACGGAAATCGTGATAGAGTCAGGGAAGCAAGCTTTTGCTAATTGGCTGTAACTGATAGATAAGCAATAAAATCAATTGGGAGGACACCGGCTGCATCTTCGATTTATGTCGATGTGGATTCGCGGTGCGTCGTGGTCCGGCGCCGACCCCCGCCACCGGGCCTCATATTTATACGCTAAAGCGGACACTGCGCAGAGTTCAAACGCGCGACGGGCGCTCGGAACAGTAGACGATAAAGAAGAATCGCAACGCGTGGGTAGACGAGGGCGAGTGCAGTGTGCAGTGCGTGCGGTTCGTGTGTCGCTGAAAGCTCGGGCTGCGAAGCCTCCGAGAGCGGCGGCAACGGGCGAGCGCCCGCCTCGCGTCAGTGCCGGCCCGGCCGTGCCGTTAGCATCACGCCCCGCATATTTACACTTACTGTTTACTGCTGGACAGTGACACTCACTCTAACGAATACCTTATTAACGACTGCGAGCTGCCTACAGAAGTGACCGCGGAGTTTTTGCTTTTCAGAAGAGAGGTAAGTTAAATAAATTTTTTATATCATTTTATAAGTCATTTATACAAATAATAATTATTTTTATAAGACAAAATATTTTTTTAAAATTATTAAGTATTTTTATATAATTTACCTGAAAGCCGGTTTCGGGACTTTAGTGGCGCTCGACGCGGCATCTTGTTTTACACATTAGTTCAGTGCTACGAAAACTGACGGTATATAATAAATTCAGATCGTATTGATCTCGCATAAAATACAAAATAATGTTATTAAATATTAGTTTGAGTTTTATATAAGCTCTTCCGTAGTGCTACGATATTTAACTAAATTATTACTTATGATTAAAAATTAATAGACTTTCCTATGAATGTGTAAAAAATAGATCAACAACTTTAAGCATTAAAGGCGAAGTTTAAAATTTATCTAAAATATCTTACTAACTTTTTCTAGTAGAGATTTCATTTCAAATATAATTAAAAAATATTATGTCACACGAAAACTATAATAGGTTATATTTGTAGTAATTAACCATATAAGAAGAAATTCTTTTTTAATTGAACATTAAGAAAAATTATGTAAAATGGAGCTTTTCTGGATAATCATATTTACCAGATTTATAATTATTTTACCGTTACAGCAATAGTTTTTGCAACTATTTACGTAAATAAGACTAGGATTTTAGTGTTTTTTTATCAAATAGCATTTCAATATTCCTATCATACGCGTGCCGAGAACGAGCGTGACGGATCCAATATTTTACAGTCAACACCTCATTTAATATTGTACCTGCAAACTATTCATACGCACAAACTATATTATGCATTCATACTGTCATTTACACTGGTAACTACTAAGAACTTAATTTATCATTTCTAAAACGCATACTAAGTAAACTTGCATAGAGTTTATGCCTCATTGCTAAGAAGGCTTTGTCATTTAATTGAAGGGGGATAAAGGGCGTGCAGTCTTTGTTACTATATATTTAAATATAACTTCCCCTAATCTATACTAATATTATAAAGAGGAAAAATTTGTTGTAATGTTTGTAATGTTTTCACACAAAAACTACTGGACCGATTTCAAAAATTCGTTCACCATTGTAAAGCTGCATCTTTACTGAGCAACATAGGCTATATAACATTTAAACAAAATAGAGATCCGTCATAAAAATAAGGTGTAAAAAATTAGCCGTAAAAATCTGTCATCGCATGCGCTGCGGAAATTAGAGATGATATATTTAACAAAAATAAATCTATAGTCCGACTTAGTAGACTTTGCACTGCCATGAGATTGCCGCGGTTTCATCCGCGTACATACCGATGTACGCGGATGAAACCGCGGGATATTACTAGTAAGAATTAATTTACGCAGTCCGAGTATTTTGATGCGTTCTCACATAAATTGAGACTGAGAAACCTTCCAAGAAGTTACAGTTAGTTCTGATTAATTTTTGGTAAGAATATATGCATATTAAAAAATCTACATACCCGTAAATAACAAAGGTATGGAAGAAAAATTTTAATAAATCTTTTTGATATTTTTCTTTCGGTGCTTAGAATTCATTACATACTACATAATTAATTAACTGTAACATTAAATAACTGCTTTCGCCTTCTAAATCCAATTTTGATAAAATAATACAACCTAAAAATCTTGTAAGTTAAGATGCAAACAAGATCTAGCTTTATTTTTTGTTAATGAACGCATTAACTCACTTTACCGGTAGTTTTTATAATATACATAATTTATTAGAAATTATGATAAACATGACGCTAATTCAGTAACTAGTCCCAAATTCATCTTTATTACAGACTATATCTGTAATATTAAATTACTGTTCAGACACATCTACGAGTATCTCTCAAGTGTAACGGTATGTAAATAACAAACAGCCTGTGGTATATTACCTAAAATTATCTGGCAGCGATTTGCACTATATATATGTATATATAGTACCTTTCATTTTACCCTAAAAATTAAGTAACATGAAGGGGATAAAAATAATTTTTAATTATATGTCTAAAATTGTACGCAATAATGCATATCGAATGACATCCTATCTTTATAATTTATTGAAGTAGTCGTTACTTTGTAGAATATAATAAAAAAATGTTTTTGTTTCCCTAATTTTGAAAGACAATAAGAAATTCATCATTGATTATTTTCTTCATTTGTATAATTCTTGAATTCGTTATAAAAAATTAAGTTTGCATTTTATTTTTGTTATATACATTATGCATGTTGTTAAATTAAATGAACATGTGTAATATGACCAAGTTTTTTTTTAATAATTTTATTTAAAAAAACGGAAATAGCGTGCAACGTACAATACAGAAAAAAATAAGTATTTTTTTTATCCAGTAAATCTTTTTAACCAGAGTTGCTAAACATTTTTTTTATCTTTCTAAGTTTTCTTTTTGTTTATTTGTTTTGTTATTATGAATAAACAAGCTTTTTATTGTTTTCAGAATTATTTAAAGTATGTTTTCCTTTTCAGGCCAGTGAATAAACAGTAGTATTTTTTGCCTATCTATTAGATTTATAATCAGACTGTCGCCCAACTAAAGGTTTTAATAAAAATAAATCTTTGAGATAAATATTATAATCGGATTTTACAACTTAGGTTTATCACATACAGTTATATTGCACGAATTTGGAACAGTCATTAAGTTTAATGTTGTAGTCTTATAAATCGTATACAACGCGGGTGCGAAACGACGCGGACGCTTTCGCCAAGCTAGATTGCGCAAAGCTCGCGGTCGCGGCGTTCCGAGTTCAAGAGCGGGGTGAAGGTTTCGTTGATGCCCTTCGACAATACCAGCCCCTACTCTAAGATGATTTTAGGGTGCTCCACCACACGTTCTAATGTTTTCTGTATTTTTAAAACAGTTTTACTGCGGTTTTTTTTTTATTTTTTTTATTTTAACGTAGGACTTCACAAACAAAATGAATTTATAAGGAAAAATTTAAAATAAATTTTTAATATGTTTTGTCACAAAGATATTTATCATCATGAAATATTACTGATATATATAGGTACATACTGATATATGTGTGTGTTGGCATTACATTCACATTTAATACGAGTAAAATAATTAAATTATACTATTTAGGCAATAGTTTTAATTCATCCTTCCGATATCCAGATAGGTTTTATTTGTCCAATAATGGAACAGTAACAGGTCGCTATTAAACTATTTTATTTTTATTTTATATTATTGTATCTTTGTTTCCCATAAGATTATAAATATTCAAACATAAATAAAGCTTACAATAGTAAAGTTTCTTACTTAAGTAAGAATACGCAAAAGTTTACCAAAATTAAATAAATAAATCTTCTACCTTGATTATCAAGCCTACTGGACTTGATATTAATGATATGACTTGATATTCAAATTCAAATTCAAAATATTCTTTATTCAAATAAACTTGTAAACAAGTGCTTTTGAATCGTCAACTCTACTGCTATCAAATATTGATAAAAACTTATCAACACATCCGTGATGTACGTTTTAACCTGTGATAAAGTTGCTTTAAAAAAAAGCAGCTTAACTTAATTCTCTTGTTACAGAACGAATATTCTGTCAAGTATTTAGTAAATGAATTTGATTATGACCAAACAGTTCGACAAATGTAACTCATAACAGTACAATTATGTTAATGTCACTTGAGAATAAACATACGTAACGTTGACGATGTTAATCTGACAAGGCCGATGCGCTTCCGATTCCTTTGTTTTAGGTAAATGCTTCGCACTTGGGCAACGGAATTACGCTTAGTTGACGGGAGCTAAATGGCTGGATGACGCTATTTTCTTAACGGCCCTGATGAGTATAAGATTTTTTACTGAACTGCAAAAACACAAGGCCACTGGCATCAGCTCTTATTATTTACATTGAAAAACTATACATTGTCGATCGTTATACGAACTTTGAAAGGCGATGATTGGCTTCATCACGTTGTTATTAAATATGGCACAAAAAATTCCCAGTTTCAAACGATGGTTCTGCACGCACCTGTCTTTATAACTACATACATTTTTGGAGGCATATATATTTAAATAGCAGAGATAACTAAAGTGACTATGCATTAATGAAACGCCTCAATATGCGCGCGCAGAGGGTCGGCGTGACTGAATGCGCTCGCGACGAGCGGCGCGACGCTGAGGCCACGCGCCGTCGCTTCCTGAGAAAATGGCAACTTATGGGGAGCTGAATCTGGGCCTCACAGGTGCCATTGACCCACGCAGCCTGCCACGTTTGCAAATAATACTAAATTTTCGCACAAAGTAATACCATTTACTTGGGTAATAAAGTTACAGGTATAATTTAATATCAGAAAAAAGAATTCAAGTTAAAGAATAATAATTTTGTGACTTGATAAGTACAGTCAATTATTTCGTAAAATTTGAGTGGTAGTAAAATTTTGTATTTGAGCATTATTGTAAATTAAAGTTGCCCTTGCGAAGCTACTGGAAACTGCCATCGTAGAGCACAGGAAGGATTGAAAAACGTTGCAATATAAAAAATAATGCAAAAAAAGCAATAAGTCTCTATTTCGAGTTATAATCGTAATTTGAAAACGTGACTTTGATTTCATGGTTTCGATGAGATTTATAAACAACGGTCAGGGCTGGCTTCCAATTATGTATGTAAACACCAAACGATTTGTGATAACGTTTAATTTTTACGTTTAACGTTTAAATTTTTTTGTTATTTTAATATGTTCAAATTAATTACAAATTGTATGATGCCTGAGTTCTTGAGTTAACATTTCATTACTGAAACAAATTCTATTATATTTTTAACACAATACATATTTAATAGAATACACTTTGGCAACCTTTTAGCTTCTGTTTTACGGTTGCACGGTTATCGGACTCCAATGAAGGGAATTCTTATAGCGTGTGCGGCTGTGCGTAAGAAACCTCGGAGCGGATCGCACCATGAATATCAATATCGGAATACAGTCAAGTCGCGATGCCGGCCATCATGATCGATAAAAGAGAACCACACCAATACGGCTCTATTCCTACTTAGCTTAAAATTCACATTCAATAGCACAAACGCGCTTGGTACGCGGTACCACCGAATGGAATGTAGGTTATGATGTTATTTAGCTTGACTTTTTGCCGGTCTAAGTTTTTTATAATACTTATCTTCTTTCGCGTCAATCAGATTTGTATGAGACGTGAAAGTACTGACGTCATTGTGCCAAATCTCGCCTTGTTAATTTGATATTACCCCTCGCTATTGAAGCGAGGTTTAACAATATCAAAATTGTGCACGACAGAATAGTGTTACCTACTTTACTGAACTTTATAGCATTCTCAGAAGTTATAGACACATAACTAAAAAATATTTTTTTATTGATATGTCTTTAACGGTGTATATATAATTGTTAAGTTTTTCATATATAAATTCAATTTCAATTTTGAAAATGTCACACAAACTTAAAGGATTGGAGGCAACAAACAAAATCATAGTTACTCCCACATAGGGAGTCAACGGTCATAACATTTATCTTTTACATTTAAATTTCATCTTGTATGTATATATATAAATAATTTTTCGGAATTTCGGAAACGGCTCTAACGATTTTCCTGGAATTGAGCATGTAGGGGATTTTGGGGGAGAAAAATCGATCTAGATAGGTTTTATTTTTAAAAATCTCGTTTTATAATTCTTTTTGGGCATTAAAAAATATGCGAAAATAGGAATACATAGCAATTCATAATTTGGACTATCAAATGCAAAACTGTGACAGTCTAAAGGTAAAGCGCGGACCAAAACAGGTTCGATTCCCACACCCGGTGCTTTTTCTTTTTTTTATTACATTTTTTTGTATCTTTTAAGGAATTACCGAGCAATTAATCATTTAAATACTAATTTAATGATATACATTTCTATGATTTGAGATGCACAGCGACAGCAGCTGCATCTGATCTTAAAAATCGTATTAGGATTTATAGCAACTAACTCATTCTAACATCGTTAAAGAAATTCAGTCACAGTGTTTCCTGCCTTACTAAAGAGCCCTTGACTACCCAGACTCATGGCACCCACACTCTAAATAACAAAACAAATAGACATGTCCACTTTACCATTTACAAAGTAAAAATTCTCATGTCGTGTTTGCATAGGTCTTTTACCAATTAGTATTTGTACCGATATATATGACTTCGTGTTAGTGGTTTGTCTGTTGCACTCACTTCAAACTTTGTCTAGGACGTCGCACGCCGAGTCGAGAGGAAGGCGTGAGAGAATAAGGAGACTACTTAGCAGTGAGCATCCATTGTTTGTGTTCAAATAGGAGCGGGTTTAAGTCTTTATTCCGGCATTTTAAAATATTGCTTCGGCACTGTGAAACGCGTATGATTCCTTGAGCAGAATCGAGCCGACATGGGCATTGAAGAAAACCTCGACAGGATTCCACTTTGAAATATTGAATTTACGATGATTTGAAAAGGAAAAGCCTTTACCTTTACCTCCTTTCGTGACAAAAATACAACGTAGAATGCCTATGTCATCTTATTTATTTGGGTGGGTACCTTGAGGAACAATGGATTGCAAAATCATTTTATTTCTCACTTCAAGGAAATATATGACAACTTTATAAATCTGTAGTAAAGCATTTGAAATTGTTACTTAAAAATGACTAAGTGCCGTGTCTCAAATATATACCGGAGCGTAGTTTCTTTGAAAAGACTTTACCACAAAAAATATATTAGGTTATGCTAATGTTATGCATTCGCTATATTTCATACTAGCTGTGCCAGCAGTTTCGCCCGTATGAAAAATCAGAGTGTGACAATTTTTTTCCGAATTGAAATTTTTAACGTAAACATAGTTAATGGAAGTCAATTATAAGAGGTTTTTGAATAACTTTCACCGTTTATTAAGCGCACGCAAGGAAAGCTTCAAATTTTGCTGTTTTCCAAATTTTATTTTATTGCTGCTTCTCCCCTATTCATCTTAACGTGACGTTATATAGCCTATAGCCTTCCTCAATGGATAAATCTTACACTCAAAGAATTTTTCAAACCGGTCTAGTACTTCCTAAGATTAGCGCGTTCGAACAAACAAACTCTTCAGCTTTATTAGTATAGATGCACTCTTTTTTACTTTCAAAAGTATGGCAAATAAACAGTATTTTATTTTTTAATAATAATATTATAAGCTAATGAGGGCAACATGAACTAAATTTAATGTCGCTAATCATAATGGCGCAGTCTATGATTTTTATGAAAAAGCTCGGTACGTAATGTCCAGGTTGTTTTATCGTGCGGAACGCGCGATGTCATTGTCCTAAGAGTGGATGAGCTTGCACCTCGCCTTTGCGCCTTCGCGCCACCAGCGTCGTCTCACAATTCACGCCGCTGACGACTAACGACCACTTTACTGAAGAGTATATTATACTAAAAATTGCGTCTATTCGCGCACTACTAGAATGAATATGTGACGATATGTAACAGGCGCTACACAGAGTCTAGCGTCGTTGTCTATAGTAAAGACTGAGAAATTAAAACTGATATTTCCAAATTGATTGCAAACTTTATAATTCTTGTATTAGAAAGAAAGTTTTTTTAAATTATAATTATAATAGTTTAATGTTTTTTTTAATATTTATATTTAATTTTCATTTATACGAACGCCGTGTGGTATCCGGCTTAATAGAATATTACCACCCTCATTTCTTACCGATGTATCGTAAAAGGCTACTAAGGTAAGTTGACCCACCGTGTGGTATCCGGTTTAGTAGAATAGACCACCCTCTTTCTTACCGAGGTGTCGTAAAATACGACAGAGGTGAGTTGACGTCAGACAGGCGGCCGGTCGTAAAAACGCAGCCAAATGATGTGACAGCATGTTTATAACACGTTGTGCCGACCCCACTTAGAGTGGGATAAGGGCAGGAAGATTTTTTGATTTATACGATATTTTATATTAGTGGAACTTGATATGGAAATTATGTTTGCCGTACGCAAATAAAGTACGTATATTGGGTAAATCATTTAAATTCCAAGAATAGGGAAACGAAGTGTAAAGGAAAATAAATTCAATACAACGACACGTCATGTCACGTTAAACGCAATTTCAAAGATCTCGGAAACTAAGAACAATTAACAAGTTGATTGCATAATGCAGTCGTAATCAGGATTGTCAGTGTTAACCGATCAGAAAAAGGATTTAATTATTTATACGATTATTTAATGAAATCACCCTTCTGGAGACCGAGTGGAATAATGGAAGTTGATCTATAAAAATACTTGTAATAAAATTGCGACCGGCGAGCGATTTTATAATACTTATAATATTACAATGTTTTTATGCCTATATACATGTATTCAAACAATTTTATTTTTGTACATTTCTATTTAGTACTTCAAAACTACTTAAATATTGGCTTACATCAAAATGAAAATTTATGCTTTCGCCTCGACAGTATTCCGAGTGCAATCTATCAGCCGCTGCACGCAGCTTTAATACATCAATCTAAACTAGTCGATTGTTAGTTGGATATATTTATTTGCAGTAAGCACTTCCCGATTCGAGTCGCTTCCTTGAATTGCTTTTAAATCTTCGCTTTTTAACATCTTCACCTTGAAAGAGTACACGAACATTTTTTGTAACCGTTTTTTTCAACGGTAATAACGATATTTATAACTATATTGTTCATTTAATGTTTTGATGTTGGAGCTAATCACGATTGTTCTTAAACCGTTTGAAAAAACGATGACTCTATTTGGTGTACATATTTATTTATAAAGAAAATACGTAATCCTATCTTAATTTGTTATAAGAGTGCCTATAAATATTTTTATAAATCAAATATCATTAAGTTTATACTTCAGTTTTAACGTGAACTTTTTATAACTAAATAATTACACGTCTACAGTCGTTTTAATGTCTATTTATCTCCTTAATTATACTTTATCGGAACGGTTTCTAGAGACACTTTAATTTGTTTAAATTCAATTAATGACCATTGCGTTTGCTTAATCAAGGCACAAATCTCTGTAACGGAACTCGCAACTACAAGTAGCCTGCATGCGCACGCTAACTCTTAAATAATGAATATAAAGACATTAACGCAGTTTTATCCTGATTTTTAATCATTTATACGTGATCACGAAAAATATAGATATAACGAATAGGTTATATTGTGATAGCAAATTGACTTGCAATGACTTCCAAATAAAATTAAATTTCATATTCAAGCAGACAGCCTACCACGATAAGAGAGCCGGCTTATCTCAGTCATGGATCTAAATCGATTTGACCGTCTAATGCCGTCTTAGTTACGTCTCGAGTGCATTGTAAAGTTATCTGTATTTGTAAATTATTTTATTGATTTCGGTAATATAAGAACATAAGCTAACAGTACTGTTCGTACTTATTATATTTGTTTTAAGTTCTAAAATATCAGTGTGTTATCTAGTAATCTTGACAAAATTTGAATACAAAAGGAAGATCGATGTATGTTTCTCATTTATATGAACAATATTTTGAATGAAACTATATCACTAATTCCAAATATTAATTCTAATTAACTATATTTATTTCTAGATAATAGATACTGTGAATAAGCAAAAGGCGAAATTGGTTTATAATATTAAAATAATTGTTTTATAGGGCAAATACTTAATACTGATTTCTATACAATACCGTATTGATAATGTTTTAATAAATAGTCATTATGATGACAAGAATACGAAATTTATTACATCATTTTCTGAATTCTGCAAACTCAACTTCGTTCCGATGCCTGTTTACTGCATTTTGCTCAAACTGGCATCTTCATAACGGTACGAAACCGCCTTTAATATGTCTTGTTGCATTAAGCGAGTATAAGTAAAACAAGCTAATTTCCGGTCGCAGTCCCTCTTTTTATGATTATTGGGTATTAAAGCCGACATGACTTGAAATGATGTTTCGAAGTACGAAACATTTCGGTACTTATGTTACGGGGTCACGTCGCTCTTAACGTAAAATTTATAATGCGTTTTCCTGATAATTATCTTAATTTACGATTAAATAAATCATCATGTATCCGTTTTGAGTACTTGAATGAATCAATACGATTTGATTTACGTATTTTTGAAACCATTTTGAGAGAGTTATAAACAATATAAAATATCTAATAAAAGGAAAACGGTATTATCATGCATAAAATTAGCACGAGGACTTGCTTTCACGTCCTTACATGTATTCGCTTACCTCAAATTGAATTATGTACTTTTTTCACAAATTTCCTTTTTCTGTGGTTCAGTTGTTCGACTGTTTGTTAGCCCGTCAGTCACAGAATTGTAGAGCATAAAGATAAATTTAAAAAAAACTCGTCATTTAGCTCAAATAATACATGCTAAATTTTATCGCTTTAGCAAGAAAAATATGTCACGATTGTTAGTCACCAATATTCTGTAGGCTACGAAAGTTAACTAACATTTACCGGTTGAATCAGCTTTGCACCTATAGAATGAATGTCGATATTGGCGGGCTGTCGATGGTCCTCGCAGCCACAATGGTGGGCTGCGCGGGCGACCTACCGACGCTATTGTGGCTCCAACTTACAAAATCAATATTTGCGCAGATGTTGGCGTAAGAGCATACTATACTTGTAGCGACCTAAAATTCATACAGCTTATATGGTAATGTTAGCGGTAAATTTTCTCGGCAGCTACTTGTGATCCTTCAAATGTGGGTCGGTACTGCACGCACAACTTGACCCCGGCCGCGGCGGGCACATGACTGATGGTTCAGATCCCTGGATCCAAGCAGCTTTCTGATAAAACACTGATGAATTATATCTCTTACTGTTGAATTCATTAATATAACACACTCCTCTTAGGTATAGTTTTCCAATAAACTGTAAGAAAATAAACAGGTAGATTTATTTAGGGAACATCAAGTACTAAGTAGCAATTTAAAAAACAAATATTTTATTTTACTTGCTTTGACTTTGCTATTTATAATTAATATATTAACTGCAAAGTTTCAATGGTGCTAAGCAATCGAATTTGTAATTAAATTTCAATACCAATAAATTAATCTACTTGCGGAGAGCTCTAATTTCACTAAAGCATATATTTTAATAAAAAAAATTATACGCACATAACTACAAAACAGACACCAATTAAAAATAATTTTATATATATTTTTGTTGCTATATGCGTTCCACATAAGCAATATCAAAGTATATAATTTACTCAGTTATGACTGATGATAAGGGTTGAGTATCGTTAAATTTTATAATAAAATACATCTTTATAACTATCTTAGCTATTGCAAGTCCCTAATTAAAACAATTTTTATGGTTCATAGCCCTGGCTATAAAGCTCGTAAACGCATTCTTTGATAATGACGGTTGCGGAGTATATCGAAGTAATATTACTCAATAGTAATTACTTTCGCAGCAAACTTCGATGCAAGCTATAGACTTCGTATTAAGGATTAAAATCTCTCTGTCTATGAGTCTTGAAAGGTTTTGTTGAACCTTTTTTTACTCGTGCGGTTTCATAGTGAAAACGAAGTGCATAATTTTCAAAGTTATGACCACGATTCCCGTGTAATATGATAATATATCGTATAAATATTTCATGTCTAGTCGCTTTATCGTTTTTGCACTAGAACCAGTTTCTTGAACTTGAAGCAGTTTCATACTAAAAAAGAAGCTTTTACAGCCCATTGTTTTTTTTCTGTTACGGTCAGGCAACCAAGAAAATTTTGTTATTCATAATGCAAAATCAATTTTAAACCTTTTCTTATTTTTGCGTCCAATAATATAGAATCAGTTAGTTGTTGGAATCTTATTACGAAACTATAACGTAAACACATTGTAGTGTTGTTCGGACTCCAATCCTGATCAAATATGTCCAAGGGTTCCAAAATCAATACGGAGTTTAATGTATTTAGCTTCGGTTATGTATTTGTACGTGTAAGCCATGTTTGAGGTAATAAAACGTTTAACGGAAAATGCTTGTGAAGTTGAATCTCCTACGTGCCTGCGCTCAGTCGTTTAAAGCTTAGTTCAGACATTCGTTTGTAAGTACTTGCCATTCATTCCTTACACATAGATATGGCCGGTAATGACTAGCTGGCCGGTTAGTTATCGACTAGGTGCTCGTAAACACTGTTCGACACGAAGTATTAGTACATGGTCGCGAATACCAGTCAATGGGCATCATTCCGAGTGCATTCACTTCCTGAGTACTAACAATTTAGATAAATAAATCCCTTACTACTATGCGAACCAAACCAATTCATATTATTCTTATATTATCGCATGGATGGTTACGAAGATCGCAACTTTAATTTACAAGGATTCACTAACAGATGAAAGAGGGGTGCACAATAGCTGGGTCAGAAAGGGTCAGTAGGCGTTGTAATAACAACTATCAAAGAGCTTTCGTTTCCCAACGGATGGGAAAGTGTGAGGGTGGTACGGTAACTATCTAATTAAAGAGAGGGGTCGTTACGAACCGACACTTCACGTAAAAGATATTTGGGTGTTTCCCCACGTAGTGTTTTCATTAATGAAACATATATTTAAACTAACCACAGGATTCAGATTTGTTTATCTTAAAACGTTAAAAGTTAAATCATTACTTATAACTCAGTAAAAGAAAAATTTGTTTTATGTTTATAATGAATAAATATTAGTCAGTAGAAATTATCAATTAAATTATAATTTTTTAATTTTAAATTGTAACTTTTTTAAATTAATTGTTTCGGTATTGATTTATACAGTGGCTGCACCAAACTTAACAGTTATATCTTTATTATCTATATAATAATTTTATATAAGATACAAGGCTACATAATAGCCGTGTGGTATCCGGCTAAGTAGAATAGTACCACCCTTATTTCTTACCGAGGTGTCGTAAAAGGCGACTAAGGTAAGTTGACCGACCGTGTGGTATCCGGTTTAGTAGAATAGACCAGCCTCCTTCTTACCGAGGTGTCGTAAAATACGACTAAGGTAAGTTGACATCAGGTAGGCGGCTGGTTATAAAAACGCAGCCAAATCATGTTACAACATGTTTATAACATGTTGTGCCGACCCCACTTAGAGTGGGATAAGGGCAGGAGGAGATATATATATACAAGGCTAAATAATTGCTTGGTTCCCTTTATAAAAAGCAATTTGTGTTTTGTGAAGTATAAAGCAGTGAGAAAGCTCAACTGTTTGCTTATATTTATGGTATTATTGAGAATGCAAGAGAATGTTTAATTATGTGTATCTTATTATGCAACATAATGGGTCGTGAGAGAAATATGTCCGCCAGGGAGCAGAGTGGCGGGCGTACCTGGGTGGCGGCGCGGGGCACGCAGGGCAACGTTCAGCGTGTGAGCCGACCGCGCAACAATCGCGAATTCAGTAAACCTAGCAACAGCACTCACACTGCCGTTGCCTTCTATCGTCACACAGGCGTAGCACGTATGAGCTTTAAGCTTCGCCCCAACTACGAACTTTATAAATGTTAGCTTCTGTTAGATATGCGTACTAATACTCGATATAATTTTTATAATTGTTAGACATACTTATAATAATCAGACATAAATTATAAAATATAAATAGATACGTTATTAGGAATAGGTAATGAGGAAGTATTTCTGTCTACCATAATATGTTGTGTGTCATTCGGTGGGACCGAACGAATTAATGTAAAAGATTGTGACACGAGTCTTGTAACGACATTCAACAGTTTTAGGCATTCCGATTCTAGCCATCGAAGAGTTAATACGTCCTAAAAGTAAAGTATTGAGCTAATAAAGTGTGTGAGGCTTACATATACATCGTTACGGATATATACGTTTATAAGAATTCAACAGTAACGTATCAAGAATATTTTTGAAACGGTTATAAGGAATTTGTAGCGACTAGTTGCGCTTGTAATTAAAACAATTATTTCCGAACATTACTGACTAGTAGTTGATATTTTGTTCTTCGTTTCAACAACACACAATTACTTGTATGGATCGGTCTAATAATATAGCTCCCAAAATATGGAATATGCATAAGCTGTTAAGTGTCGTTGGCCCCATAGCACTTTTCTTGATAAAAAAGATTGCAATACCTAGCAGTTAAACATCAATAGTTTGTTACTTGTTTGTTAAAAATAGAATACTAATGCAGAAGAATAAATTGAGTAACGCAATAAACGTATCGCAAGTATTAGCGAATTCGCAGGCTCACAGAAGCGACATAAAAAACGAATCCTGACTTCATTCTGAATGCAAATATTTGATCAGTGGAAATTTTGCCACGACGCGTGTAAAATTTTAATTCACATCCAAATTCGACTGAATTATATAATTGTTTATAAAGATATATTAAAATCACGAAATACCATGGAAATAAGATAATTCGTGAAACTAAGTATACGAGTTGAATATTAAGGCGAAATAACGGTGATGATATGTCTAGCGCGGATTTACCTAAATTATTCGGACTACGTTGGCGATACGTGCCGGCGAGGGCCGCCGCCTCGACCCGGTGCCGCCCGCGGCCGCGCTCAGCGCCACGGCCTGCACATATCTAACCAGTCTTAGTAGAGTTAATGTAGAGCGTGAGATATTTTGTTTAATGCAAATGTTTTCGTTTTTGAATTACGCCGTGTGGTATCCGGTTGAATAGAATAGTACCACCCTCATGTCTTACCGAGGTGTCGTAAAAGGCGACTAAGGTAAGTCGACCCGCCGTGTGGTTTCCGGCTGAGTAGAATAGACCAGCCTCATGTCTTACCGAGGTGTCGTAAAAGGCGACTAAGGTAAGTCGACCCGCCGTGTGGTATCCGGCTAAGTAGAATAGACCACACTCATGTCTTACCGAGGTGTTGTAAAAGGCGACTAAGGTATGTTGACTCACCGTGTGGTATCCGGTTAAGTAGAATAGACCACCCTCTTTCTTATCGAAGTGTCGTAAAATACGACTAAGATAAGTTGACGTCAAGCAGGCGGCCGGTCGTAAAATACGTAGACAAATCATGTGACATGTTTATAACATGTTGTGCCGACCCCACTTAGAGTGGGATAAGGGCAGGAAGATGTTTTCGTTTTTGAAACGAATCTTAATAAACGGATAAAATAGTAACATAAAATGATGATCGTTCGTATTCATTATTTTTCTAGTGCCCGCGACTTCACCCTAACTTAAGCGTTAAACGGTAACATGAAATGACCGCTATCTAAACACTACGTATTCCTTATTTTACTAGTGGTAACCGCACCTTAGTTCGCGCTAACTTAAGCATTTAAGTACATAATGCGCTGTGTGTCCTGATCCCGAAAGAAAAAGTTTTTTTATATTATGTTATCCGGCACCTTTCAGTGTGCTAAGTTTCATTAATATTAGTCCAGCGGATTAGCTATAATTTGTAGGGAAAGGTGGTTTTGAGTGGGAAAATGATCTAGCTAAGTTTCATTTTAAAAAAACATGTAGGTTTATCCCGTTTTCGGGCACTGAATAAAATGCTAAAATGTTTAATAGAATGCAAATGATATTTTAGCCCATTTGTAAAGTTGTTATAGCTCAGTGGGGAATGGGCGGACTAAAGAAGACTGTTTTCATTAAAAAAAAATGTTTTATCCATATTTTGAGGCGCTGAAAAACTGCTATAATATTATTTGAAAACATAGGCTAATTAAGCTGTCATTCTTAAAGTTGTAATAGCTCAGTGGCGTAATCGGGTATCGCGAATTTCCCAGTTTGAGTCCAGGAATCTCAGATCCCTTTTTTCGTATTGCATTATTTTCATATCTACTAATAAAAATACCATCACCAAGTTACTGTTAGTAAACTATTATACAGGTACCTTTATTGTATAGCTAAACTTATAAGTCGGGAAAACCTTACACTATTCTGCCAAATATACTTACAGTTAGATGTCGGCAATAGATAGAATTCACAGAAAGATGAAACAACCTGAGAACTGTTATTTAGAGTGTCATTCAAGATTTATACGTGTATGTTCTGACAGAAAATTTGCACAGGTCAACGAACTGCGAATGCGTCGCGAGGGAAACTAATATTTGCTTTCTTCCTACCCGTTTTTCTGAAAGACAAAGACCCTGTCACGTGAATTTACTTCCACACGACTGCCCTACATCCTTATTTTAAGCGATACAATGTACATTGTTTGAAGATCAAATACTTATTTATTTAATACGACATTTTAAAGGAGCTTTTTAATTATTTTTGCGATACATTCGCTTACTATTTAAGCGGGTTCTTTAATACACAACTAGTATATACAGACCGCTTCTCTAGGTTTAATTTAAAGATATATTAATTAAAGTAGTTTAAATAATAATAATAATAAGTTGCTAGAATGTCGGTACATAATTTTGTTGATCACAAACATAGTTAAAGGTAGCCGTATCATTCAACTAAAAATAGTATGAAAAATAATATAATAAAATAAATGTCATACATATGCTCTTAATATTAATAAACTCCGATCGCCACCAAATTTTACAGGATCATCTGCTGGGGCACTCTAAAGATTATCTGATAACGTCATTATTATTGGTATAGCGGTTTAGGAGTCTATAAAGGACATACAGACATTCATTTTTATATATTAAGACTACCGGTGCCAGCGGCTTCAACCGCGTGGAAATCAGCGTGTCATAAAAAATTTCTGACTTGAAATTTTGAAGATGAAAGTAGTTATTGTGAGTTAACCTTAAGGGTAAACATATTATTAGGGCTTTTTTGTGGATCTATAATTCTTTAGTACATTATTTCGGTGTATCTCTGCTGGTTTACGCAGCGCCCACGAGTTAGGCCAAGCAGGCGAGTTTTGTACATCCGCGCAACATCTTCAACACAATTTACATAAAACGGTAATAAACTATTTCCCTAAACCTTCCGGAAGAATTGCACTCCCGTTTAGTAACAATCGTACAAAAGTACGTTTAGTAGATTTTGAGAAAATCGACCACATACAGTTAGACAGCTTTTAAAGACTTTATTTTAATAATAAGCATAGAATACAATCTACTTTAAAAGAATTAATAAGTAGCAGTTTCAAAAAGATTACAACTAATTATTTCCTCATCAAACGTATTAGGTATTACTTGTGCTACGCAGCGTAGGTTTGTATTCAGATTGATGAAGTTTGCTACAACTAAAGTTTATGCGCCGCAGTAACATATAGGATAAAAAACGCGTTTTTCTTTCGGAAACAGAAAAAAACAGAAAACATTATTGAGAATAAAAATAAGCACAATTTAAGGGAAGGGGCGCACTGGACGTAGGGAAAATCGTGGTTGCGAAACATACGAGAGTGGATCTGGATTATTTCCGTTGTAGAATTGTTTCGTCTTGCCAAGAGTGACTTATAGTACGCTAACATCAATAATAAAGAGGAACGAAACAAGAACATTATTGACGGTACTAATGCGCTTAAATTGACGGAACAATGTCGCGTGTATGTATGTACTATGTATAAAAGTGGTATATTATACGAGTACTTGGTATGCACATGTCCGCGCGTTGCCGTTAATCGACCGCTACACTTTAGCGACAATTACTGTCTAATAACGATGTAGCCCGTGTATCCGAATCTAATAACAACGACGTCGCCAGCCCCACGACCGCTATGCTAATCAATGTAATTTACGGCGGTTGATAATCGCGAAGCGAGTACGTGAGTGCATTGTGCGAACGGCAGCGCGCGTTCTCGGATATTTGAACGTACTCGTAGCTACGAACACGCTCTGCTTTACAATGTGACGCCTCGGTAATCGATCTTAAATTTTAAAGCGACGCTTTTATCCTTATCAATATCGATTTTATTGTTCTTTCGTTTTCCTCGATATAATATAATTAAAAAAAATTGTGGCTTATAATTTGCAATTTGTAGCAAAATCCATGCTAATATTACAAATGCCTAAGTCTGTCTGTCATCCTTTCACAGCTAATCCGCTGGAGCAATATAAATAAGCAATATGAATAATATAGATATCTATATATCTTTTATATATATTAACACATAGAATTAAAAATTTCCGTTTTTCCTTCGAGAATATGAAAAAATAATACATAACGTATTAACGTTTTTGATGATATTAATATCTCTAAGCTCCGCCGCAAATGAAATTGCAAGTTATATTATTATTTAGCGATATCAAAAAAACTTTTTTTGCATATAAAAATTAATAACGAATTCGTTAGTGAAAGGTATAAGTTACTTAATGTTGCATAGCTAGTATGATCGACTTTTTAATTTAAAATTATTATATTTTAAAATTATTATATTATAAATTTAATACGTTACTTAAATGAATTATACTTGCTAAACAAAATTTAAATAAAAATGAACAATCTGACATATCGCTACATACGAGTAGCAATCTCTTCTAGACAAACAGGTTGGAGAAAGGACATAGCTATGTATAAAAGGTACGTGGTGCGTAACATAGGAAATAAGGTTATAATATACATATATCGTACCAATACAAAATGTATAAACATATATCGATATTCTTATCATACAACTTGGTACAAATATAATATAGCGTTTTATATTAAGTAAGGTTTCACGATATTGGTGCAGTTGTTCATGTTCGAAATTGGTGTCAATGCTCGCTGCGGTTGCAGTGTTCCCAAATTATGTGTTGGGCAACACCGGGCACGCGGTGCGGCCGCCGACCCAAGCGCCCGACCTGATCGCCCAATGCCCTTCCGATCACAACCAATCGCCTTTTACGTCTAATGTGCCCATTCAAATAACACCATTACAGCGTTAAAGGCAGCTGTCACACAGTGTAAGCGTAATACTCATGTTACGGTAAAATGCTGTTTGTGTACCGTTTGGTTTTTTGACATTTCGTTATTCAAATATAAGTGATTCCGTTCAGTAAAATATAATACTACTAGGTTTTTCTTATTTTATAGATAATTAAACACAGTAGATATAATATGCTGTCGCGAACTTTTATTTAGAACTATTCAAGACAAACAATCCTACGGTACATCATCTTTGTGTAACAATGGCTTAGGCAGGGTACACCAATATAGATCTCTGAGGACAGATTTTTTTCCGACTTAATTAACATTAATATTACGACCAAAATTAAAATCATTACAAATTGTAGCCTATACATATATATATATATATATATATATATATATATATATATATATATATATATACATATATATATATATATATATATATATATATATATACTAGTATTTTAGATATATACATATGGATAATAGTAAGATAGTACGATGAGATAGGATTGTGACTTATAAGTAAAAAGAAAATTCATACCATCCGAATCTACATTTATTTTTAAATCAGATTAACTGTAAATTTTTAAGCATTGTTAAACAAAACTGTATGTCAAATTAACCATGGGAATTGAGCTCCTTTTGTACACAATAAGCGGGGTTCTTATAAAAAGGAGGTTATCGTAAAATTCCATTAGGTGCCTTTCACCAAAGTGTCATAACTTTTCAAATTAAACTTTCGAGCTTTGCGATATTGATTCATTTCGCGCGATTAAAGCAAACTCTACATGAAATACTGTTTTGCGCCAATATATATACCTATATGATACTCATCATAATGAAATATTTATTTGTAAAATGGTTTCAGTATGTCAATACGTAAACATTTTCACATCTCGAATACTTCGAACTTTCACTAAACCAAATAAATAGATAGAATCTCCCGATCCCTCACCCTCTCGCTGAAGGTGACTTGCGTAGAGTGTCTAGACGGAGGGACCCTCCATCTGCGAATAGAATGAGGTTCTATTTATTGATGAACTCTGAGTGGTTTCTTGAGGAAATTCAATTTTATCGAATTTATTTGATCTTCTAAATCATTCGGGTATTTAATTTCATTTTTATCACTTTGTATGTCATCGTATTCTTATCTATATATATTCAAGGGATCTCCACACCGCAAAATTGGATCCAGTGCCTTCTTAAGTCCCTCTTGAAGTCTTGTCGGATCGGTGTAGAGATTACCCTTGGGGAATTTAATGGCCACTCCGTCTGATATTTAATATTTCGGTATAATTTATAATATATATTTAATTATATTTTTTTATCATTGAATTCTATGTTTATTTATCTATTTGTGCTCTATTGTAATTCTATTTTATCTATGTACTATACAATTTAGTGAATCCAGAATGTATGCTCATTTCTGCATTTAGAGTACCTATACATCTACAACTTTATAGGCAGTGTAGGTTAGAGTAGAATTCATTTATAATATTTGCAAAATTTTGAAGTTAACAATTAAGGGCACATAAATATATATTTATAATTTAATTCACGTAAATCTACTCCCAGTCAACAAATCTGCCAGAGCACAATATACACATATGCAGAACCACGAGCAAAGAGATTTCCCACGGTAACTCTTGGGTTATACCTACGGGCCAGGAGTAACAATAATTTGCCCTGTAGTTATTGACTCTTGAAGTACGAGCCATAAATACAAGTTAGCTGCTTCGAGAGTAACTGCGCAATCGCTACAACATACATTTGTAATACTTATCATGCCTTATGATTCTATAAGCTAGCAGCTTTATTGCCTAGTTCTTGTGGGGAAATTATAAGATGTATGTATGCGACTGTTACAACGCGCATTATACTTGTACTAAGATGGTACATATTATACACTATGCCTACGCCTACGCTATATAGTATTATTATTAGCCTAAAGTAAAATTTATATCTTCCATATTATACAATATTACTTTATAATTTATTATTTTGTAACAAATTATCTTGTGTCTTAAAACTTGTGGAAACTCGAGCCGAGTTAAGTCGCTTCAGAGGTTAAATCGAGTAGTCGTCTTCTACTAATAATTTTTTTTAAGAAAAAAGATGTTATTTACTTCTTATTGGAGATCTGTTAGTTTGAAGTCATATAACTACTTACTCCTGGTTATAGGATTTAGATAATCTTATAATAATAAGATAAAGATAAGATACATAGCAATGGGTATGATCAAAAAATTCATAATTAATGTATAGAAACCGGCTATACTCACGTGTTATTTTATCGGATGAGCCCGACTAGTTTCAAGCCCATACGGGGCTCTTATTTATGAGCTCTTTACGCGGCGTTATCGCGGCGGGAACTGCTCATCCGATAAAATAACACGTGAGTATAGCCGGTTTCTATACATTAATTATGAATTCCACTCACGATAGTTTAAATTCAAAAAATCATATCTGAAAGTAAGTATAAAGTAAGCTGAAAGTATGTGACTATATTTAGGACGCAAAAATGGTCTCTCACGGAAGGATGTATATTGTTACAAGCACAAGGATAGTCACAAGTTCGCATTAAAATAAGTCTTTTAGATCTATAAATAGAAATGTCTAATTCCACCTTATCTAACATTTGAATTTTACCTTTATTCTTTTACGTTGATACTACATTAGTGTAACATTACTAAGGTGATGCTTTAACATGAGACAAACAAGAACACGAGCACTTTAACAATAAAGATCAATGCGCGTTTCCGGTATTCATAAAAACATCACAATAATAGGTATGTGTGCGAATCGGGGTGCACACATATGACGACCCTCGTCAATCCCTCCGTTTCTGAGCGCTTGCTCCGTGACACAATGCTACTGGATTTAAATTTTAGAGTCCCTATACAAATATCAATTAAGTTTAGCTTTGCCATTACAACAGTTCAAAAAAACTATTTAGAGGAAACTGATACAGAAAGCCTTCTATACTGTTGAGGATTACATAAATGATAATGCGTGAATAAGACTCATCGACCTCGTACTAGATAACAATGACAAAATTTAACTACTTATAAGAATTATATGTTGCAAAGAGCATTTCTTTATTGCTCGTCTCGTTTGCCGCTGAATTTCTTTATTGCTCGTCTCGTTTGGAGCAGTTTTTCAAACCAGCAGTATAGTTGATAATTGCAAATGTAATGATGTAATGATAAAAAATTACAAGTTTTGTTAAATAAAGAATATTTTGAAATAGAAAAGTTGAATTTAAATTATTGTTTAACTATTCCAAAATCATAATTGTGTTACATTATTTTTCCACAAGTAAATCACATATAAAATACCAAAGGGTGTTGCGTAAATTCATAAATCTTTAGTAACAGTTCTTATCACTTTTCTATCCAATTATTATAGTAGTTGATGAGGGTCAGTAACTAATTCAGCCAACTATCGAAGTTTATCTTGATCTTCTTAGGCAAACCAGACTTATCTTTTTACTTGGAGAACACAGGATCAACTTCACCCTATCCAATGTTTATGACGTCTATATCAGGGCAATCGAAGGCCTTCGTCTACAAAACTAGGACTACCTATATATGATTTGGTGGATCGTACTTTAAATATTATAGCTACACGGAAATATTCCAGATAAATACATAGCCTAATGTCATTTTTCAGAAAAAGCAGCCAAAGTTGTCGTCTCTATTAGTTAAAGTTGAGAAAAACCTTGATGAATGATAAGTAGTATTTGTAACGTCTTTTTATATTACAACTTCTAGGAAAACTACAAAACTAGGCTATATATATACATTATATAATAATACATTATCATTATTAATGTATAATACTCGAAATTTTACAACCTCAATATGTGGAAAATTCCCTGGTGACTGGAAACATTGCCCGACATATTTTCCATTTTCAAAATGTCGCCCCTACTTTCCACTTCAAATTTATTTATAACATCTAACCATAAAATCCGGCAACGAAGAACACTCAAGTATTCTTACCGACCCCCGTATAATGTACTAGCTCTCATTAAAACAACAAAAAACTTCGCCCACTTACACTTCCCTCGAAAACATTTTGTTTTCCAACACTCAAGTAAGCTTAATAAGCTTTGTAGAACAGCCCGTGCTACTTAGAAATATGTATATTCTTTGTTACCTTTTATAATATTACTAATTTTTCAAGAAAATACACCAATTTTGTTTCTGACATTCACCGACTCCGCTTTGTATAAATATATATTAATTTACTATCACCTGGATCAAAATAATGTACACACACTTTTATAAATATCGATAATTTAATACTTGGAACGAAGAAAAAGATTGGTACTTAAATGCGATATATTACATTTTCAATTTCTTTAACGATCAAAGGAAAGGACAGTTTTGATAAAATTTATCGATCAAAAATTTTAAGTTAGATTCCAAGTTCGAGAACTCTAAAGCATCATTTGTTATAACCATAAGCTTAATTTAGAACCTCGTAACTGCCATCTTAATCCTGTTTAAACATAAAGCAATAAACGTTACGGGATAAGAATATATGGGCAGTATTCCCTAGATAGTCTCATTTATATTTAAAGTCTGTAGATACAAATAGAGAATTCTAAAATACATAACTGCCATAACATTAAAGTTCATTTTTAGGTTAAGTTAATTCAGAAACTAACCTGAAATTAAGGAAGAAGTTAAATTTCTCAATTAGAATAAATTTTCTAAATTTTAAATACATAGTATCGAACTTATGATATTCATATTGCATTTGTTTGATCTGATATTATTTAATAATTAGTCGCATTGATTATTTTATTTATATGAGTTAATGAACCGATTACGTATAAACATGCAAGTACGGTATACAATGAATGACACTGGGATGCGACTATCTTTTACAGAAACCTCAGTGTTGGTTATAAGTTGACAAAAACAAATTCTTTAGAAGAAGCAGTAAAATAAGTCTTAATTTTTATAAAGTTAGTTACAATTTGAGCTTTTTAGACTATTAAAACTCAATGATGATAATTGTCGTGAACATATCTAATTTATTATTTTTATTTTAAATATAATAGCGTAAGGCAATAAGAGGCGGTTATTGGATAAACTTATATTTTCCTTTTGTTGACAGACGGGAGGCGGCAGATGGATCAGAGGCGCGCGGCAGCGGCGCTGCTTGCGCTCGCCGCTTGCATTGCGTGCTCTGCAGCAGGTATGTTACTACTGATAGCTGTTTAACTTCATGTTAGGAGCATTAAATTAAACAACAAATGTTTTAGATACATTTATAATGTTCTATAGTCATCCAAGTATTCAAGGAAATAGAAGATTCAAAGTAGATCAGCATAAATCAGTAAAAGCTTTGTACTTGACTCTAAATTTGCTAGTATATGCAGTAGTCTATCCAAATTCTAGTTGTGGTTTTCCAACTAGGCGTTCGCTGTATAGTATACCTCTGTTGGTATAATGGGTCGCCATAAAGATGGACTAGCCCAATAGAAAATGCCACCTACTAAAGTTTTACTACTCGTTAGTGGTAACGGCGAGTATGAACCGGAACCGATGGAGATTGATTATCCTGTCCAATGGATCCAATGATCACAATCCCCAGTAATGAGGAACGGACTTGAAAGAGAGCAATATCAAAATCAAAATCAAACTATTTATCACAATATTAATACAGCTGTAGTTTTACCCCAAGTCCGCGAATACGATTTTATTTTGCACTCACTGTCGAGATTTCGTAACAACACATTAAAAAAAACACAAACGTAATAATAACATTATTTTGCTATAATCCACGATGAAGTAAAATAGAAAATATATATAATGCTAAATGTAGAATAATTATAAGATTTAATAACTAGAAATTAGAGTGGACAATACGTTTTCATACCTGATACATGCAGGATTCGTAAAAACACATGCACAAACCTCCACCACCGTCACCACAATACACAAGCACTACACACGTTCACTATCACAAACAGCATCAGTATACCTCAGTCCGACCAAACGGGTACTCGAAAGAGACGTCCGCACCCTTCTCGCACTAGGCGACTCTGTAATACTGGCCGGAGACTTCAACTCCAAACATGGCCAATGGAACTCTCGCCGAACCAACCGGAACGGCACAATACTCCAAGGCCTCAACGGTCTTCCAAACCTCGCTTTTGAGGTGATAGCCCCTAACGAGCCCACCAGATACCCGCCTAACGGGGATCCAAACAGAGCAGATGTGTTAGATATATACATTTTCAAAAATGTAGCTCTCCAGTTACATTCTATAGAAGTCCTGCATGAATTAGACTCGGACCACCGTCCGGTTCTAATTCAATTAGGTCAGTCTACATCCACGACCCCCCCCACCAAAACGATAATCGACTGGAGTAAATTAGGCGGGAAACTCCAGTCCCTAAACTCAGACCACCTAGATCAAATTCCTGACAAGATAGACTCCGTGGATAGTGCCAAGTTCGCTGTTACCCACCTTACGAAACATATAACAGACTCACTCGAGCGCTGCTCCAAGGAAGTCCCCGACGATCGCGGTCGTGGGAGACTACCGGACGACCTGCGCGACCTACTTAGACGTAAACGTGCCGCCACTAGGGCCCATGACGCATACCCGACAGACGATAACCGGAGAACACTCCGGCGACTTCAAAGAGAGGTTAGAGAAAAACTCAGCCTCAACCGTCAGTCCGCCTGGGACAACAAACTCTCAGAGATCTCGCCGAGTCACCTGGCTTTCTGGAAACTGGCGAAATCCCTGAGAGGAGACCAGTGTGCAGCTACACCTCCATTAATACGTTCAAACCGTCCGGTCGCTTTTGACGACATCGATAAGGCCGAATGCTTGGCTGACAGTCTTGAGGGACAATGTACTAACAATCCCAGTCATCCCGAACACGCCGAATTCCACTCGGAAGTGGAAATGGCGGCGGCTAGGATATCCGCGAAGGCTCCCGAAAGCGAGCCGCTCACTCCCACCACCGGAGAGGAAGTCCGTTCCATTATCCAAAACCTGAAGACCCGCAAGTCCCCAGGCCCCGACTCCATATCCAACAAAGCACTCAAGTGCCTCCCCGACCAACTCATAAACCTATTAGTATTGATTTTCAATGCCCTCCTGTTAGGTTGCTCCTTCCCCGACGAATGGAAGGAAGCAATAGTAATAGGTATTCGTAAACCGGGAAAACCCAGTAATCTCCCGAGCAGCTATCGACCTATCAGTCTGCTCAACAGCTTAGGGAAAGTCTACGAGCGAGTAATCCTCGCTAGACTCAAAACGTTCATGAAGTCGATGAAGCTCATACCGGATGAGCAATTCGGCTTCCGCGCCAAACACACCGCGGTACAACAAGTACACCGACTTACCGAAGCCATCCTAAATGGCTTCGCCAAAAAACGGTACACCGGTACTGTCTTCTTCGATGTCGCCAAAGCCTTCGATAAGGTATGGCATGCGGGTTTAATATACAAACTCGCAAACCTAGGAATCCCCGATAGACTCATTCTTATCATTCGCGATTATCTTACTAATCGCTCATTTAGATATCGTATTGATGGTGCGCTCTCCTCAAGACGTACCTTACGCGCCGGAGTCCCCCAAGGTTCGGTACTCGCACCGTTCCTCTACTCGCTCTATACGAGTGACATCCCACGATTCTCCACCAAAACTAGTGCAGTCACCCACTTAGCCATGTTCGCGGACGATACCGCAATCTATACCACTTGTAGAGATCCCATAACTATTAATGATAGGCTCCAAAGAGCAACCAACCAGCTCGGAAGCTGGTTCCGCCGGTGGAGAATCGAAATAAATCCCGATAAAAGCGCAGCAATGTTCTTTGCGAGATCTAGGAGAGCCATGGACTTCATCCGGACGCCTCCTAGAGTCTCTATTTACAACAAATACATAGATTGGCAAAAGGAAGTCAAATACTTAGGTGTCATCCTCGAACCTACCCTATCCTTTATCCGACACATCCGCGTTGTCCGTAACCGGGCAGCGTTCGCCATGGGACGCCTCAATCCGATACTGTGCAAGGCAAGTAAACTGTCACTTCGCAACAAAGTGACACTTTACAAAACTTGCATCAGACCCATCATGACGTATGCGAGCGTCACGTTCGCGCACGTCCCGAAATCACGACTGTGTCCGTTGCAGACACTTCAAAATCGATTCATGCGTACAGCCACTGGCTGTCCGTGGTTCGTGCGCAACGTGAACCTCCATAGAGATCTCGACCTACCCACGATAGCCGATCTTTTCAGACGATTCTCGACGACTTACTTCGATAAAGCGTCCATCCACCCAAACCCCCTTATAGTGGCCGCGTCCAACTATAAGGTGTTCAGGCACCCCAATAAGATTCACAGGCGCCCGAAGAGCGTCCTTAACGACCCCGACGATGCTATCACGGCATCCAACAAGATACACACATTACATCTACACAAACAGCGTCTTCGCCGGCGAAGACGAGGTCCCCGCTTGCTTGTGTCAAGCGGCCGCAGCCCTCTGCCGCGGCCGCCGTGACGCAGACTTCTTCCAAATCATTTATTAGATGCAGCCCTCCAAAACGCGCCGCCTTAAGCCGAGGTTCGGTCTCGCAGGAGACACCCTTAAGGCGACGCCCCCTGTAGCGCGGGCGCTTGTAATGCACCCGCATGTATCACCCATTTCTTCTCGGCGATGCTTCAGCGCTCGCCCGTCTTATCGGTGACGCTGTCAAAGCCATTAGGGCTAACAGCATTAGTCATATTCGAAAAAAAAAAAAAAAAAAACTATCACAAACTCAACAAACATGTGTTTTTACGAATCCTGCATGTATCAGGTATGAAAACGGATTGTGCACTATATATTTAGCATTATATATATTTTCTATTTTACTTCATCGCGGATTATAGCAAAATAGTTTTATTATTTCTTTTATATTATCGATCTCTGCAAAGTAACGCCTACTCCTATAAATTATTTAAAAAATAACAGCTCATAGATTATACTACGCTACTCCTCAAGAACCTAATTTTACTAATCGTCCTTGATTCCGAGGTAATAAAAATTAAGTCAATAGGCCAAATTCAGTTTATCATAATATGATTAGAAATAAATTATGATAGACATAAAACATTTTCCAAGATTTTTATGATAATTTCAAAACTGTTTATAATCTTTTAATATTGTTGTGTAATTAAACACGAATATGTTTCTCCTTTTCTACTAATTTTTCAAGTTGTATTTAATGCCGCTCATAAAATTAATTTCATGTTATTTGAATCTTTAATTTAGTGATAAGCACTGCCGATCAGTTTTATATTCTTAACTGGATATTTGTATCAAATTTTACGGTTGTGCATAAATTATAATAATTATTCATTCCGTATTCATTCGTAACATAACTGTGAAATGAATAAAATGCTCGTTTATACCGGTTTTAATGGAGACCGAAAGCCCATTCAAGTATGTGAACTTCGTGTTCAGGGCATTGTACGCGGAAGTATAATTTGTGCAAATAACTCGGCTGCACAACAGTGAATTTAATTTTTTATCAGCTATCCCGTGACTTCGTCTACCTACAATATTAAAGGAGTTTTAGTAATTTTTACACGTATCTAACAACTTCATCTTGTCCCATTACCATTTAACTATTGTCATTGAACTAATAATAAGAAGTGGTCGCTAAATGTCAGTCCACAAAATATTTAAAAATTTCGTATTCGGTAAATTATTGATGTCATTTAAAAAGACATGATTAACAAAGTATTGCTTTATTCTCTGTTCTCTTTTTAGTTTAATTAATTTTTCTTCGACGTCTTGAGATGTCATTTCAAAATACTAAGACAGAGAAAATTGATAACTTATTGTACTTTTGTTGTTTTTGTAATGTACAAAATCGTACTAAATATCTTAAAAGTTAGGAATAGAATTTGTTTATACAGTTTAAAGATCTAGTAAGTCCTAAAGGCATTACAAATAGACCCTGTGGCATTGCAAACGTTGTAAATCACTGATTTGATTTAATATTCACAATCCATTTTATTCTGAAGGAGAACAGGTAGAACCGTTGTGTTGTCTCGTGACCTAGAATAGGTATACCTATTCCCGTGATGTTCGTGAGCGATACCGTCGTCGCCTACGCCGGTACCGACGCGACACCGACCAACACTCATTTGGTATATTTAATTAGTCAATTACTAGAGCCATTGAATAAAATGAATTCGTTTTTGCACACACTACTAAAATTATATTTGAAGTTGTTACATTTCAGCTTTGCTCGTTTTGATTTGTAAGTCAACAGTAGTGCTGCGAAAAAACATCGGCCTTGTTACCCATATGCGGTTTGCAACTTGATAAACCGTAGTGATGGTTTTTGAAGGAATTTATATATTTATAATTAAATGCTATATATATTCCGTGTATAGGCCCTTACCTCATTATCTTAACCATAGTACCGTAACCGTAACAAGATATAATTATGTCTTCCTTAAACCTAAATTATACAACGGTTTATCTTGTGATTTCGATAAGCAGAATTCCCATAGAAATCTTTAATTGATTCTCACATAATAAATGTCAAAACATTATAAAGACAGAGACTAATTAATAATACTAAGAGACAATAAAAAAAACTCAGGTACGAATATGGAGCCTTAGTTAACAATAATTGTAATGGTCATTCGGAAAATTAAGGTAAACACGTTTTTGAGGTCATTGCTCTTATGCCCGTAAATTATTCAAATATAATCAGTAAACATTTTATATCTTCCAATTGTAGCCCAATTATGGCAAACGGTACTTTTATGAAAGCGAAAATTTTTAAACATATCCAATATACAAATAAAATTCCGTTTTTTACCAAATAAATAAAAGAAGATAACTATGATAAACAAAAGAAAATCAGAAATGCATTTGAAACACGGAAGCGTTTGGCTATTGACAGCGTATGTCCTTTTTCCAGGGCCGATATAGCTAGGCCAAAATATAGCAGTCTCTAAAAATATTATTAAGTAGCTTTATATTTTCATTAAATACATTTTCTACAGCCTAGCCTTACTGGAATAATATTACACGTCTATTCGTTATTTTGTATGACTTAATGAGCAATTTTGCGACACAGGTAACTTAGGTTCACCTTAGCATTCCATTAGATCAGTGGTTCTTAAACTGTGTTCCGCGGGACCCCGGGTTTCCGAGGAGATCATTCAGGCGTTCAGCGATAGCTAACTACTTTTTTTAACATTTAACTTGTTCATTGAAATATCACTGCACAACTAAATTGCAGTTATTAACCTGGATAGTCGGTACTAATACGACAATATAAATAAGTAACGTTATCCACGTAAGTATTCTTTAAACTTTATTTTTGTTTGTTAAATATTTCCATTTCTTGAATAAGAACCAGAAGGTTTTTAATATTTTTTTAAAGAGGATTGGTTCTTTATCTATATAGAAAAGTTACTAAAATTAAACATATTATTAAAACGGAATATAAAAAGTGGAATTAAAACTATAATATGCAAAATTCACCGAAATATTTTTCATTGCATCTTACCCATTTACAGAATGTTATATTAATTCCATACTATTAAAACAAACTAGGGGTTCCACAATAAAAGTGATTATTAAAAAGGGTGCCACTTATCAAAAAGTTTAAGAAACGCTGCATTAGATAAAACTATTTTGGTCCGCTAAGATTTTGTATCCGCAACACGGTTACTTCAAAGAATTTGTACTGAATTTATGTTATACATAGGAAGTATATTCAAATGTGGCCTACAATGTTTAGGTCTACCCGTGTGAACTTCATCGCGCATGGCGACCACGCCAACATTCATTCATTGAAACAACAATCCATATTAATGTAGTGCAGATTTTAAATTCATGCTACCTCCTCATTTCGATTGCTCGGTACCATGTTTCTAAGCGCACGACTTTGCATAAATAGTTTTTTGTTCGTGCAAAGCCATTTTTAGCTACGCACTTGCAATAAAACCTTTACATTAAGTGACTTGAAAAGTGGCGTTGTGCATCGCATTGTAAAGTTTAGACGTGGGAATATACAAACTATAATCAATTAAAAAGCTTTTTTGTAGGCTGTAAAAACTGTAGCTAAGCAAGTCATTGAAATGCTGCATTATATAAGATGCTACACGGTAAGGTTATTTTATTACTTCATATAGTTTTTCTTATTTAGATTTTACTACCAATAAATATTTATTTGCATTTTACTCTTTAGTTACATTCTATTTTATGAACTCTTGATTAAATTAGATAGGTGTAAAATCTGCACCATTTAAAATTTATGGATTACGGCTTAGTAAGCTAAACTAATCTGCTGTTTAAACTAAACTAATACCGGGACTAACATATAGGTGAAAAAACTATATTATCCCGAGGAAAAGTACAAAGAACATCATCATCATCATTCTCCTGCCCTTATCCCAGTCTAAGTGGGGTGGGCATAACAATTTTAAACATGTTGTTAATGTTTTGGCTACTTATTTTACGACCGGCCGCCTACCTGACGTCCACTTACCTTAGTCGTCTTGATACTTCGGTAAGGAATGAGAATGGTCTGTTCTATTCAGCCGGATACCACACGGAAAATTGTCATATATCAAGCTTTACTCATATTAAATTCAATAAAACTCAGTAAAAAAATAATAATAAATGTAACCGCAGAGTAAACCTATATAATGTAAGCGATGCATTTGTTAAATGAATAGTTTTGATTCATATTTCCGTACCTTCCATAAAATCATGCCATGATACTTTTAAAAGTCTCATAAGAGCAAGCATTTCACAAGCAGGCCAAAATCATTATACATTTATTAATATGAAAACAGAATATCAATTATAAATGGATCTATCTATCTGTATTGGAATGGTAAGATAACCTTCCCCGTTACCCGGAAATGATTTTGATTTTATATTATTGATGCCAATCACGAGAATGGAAAAAATATTATAATCAAAATCGCTGCGGACAAAAAGTGGACGCTGACGACATTCCTGGGGACCGTTAGTTGGACCAGCTTATAGAAAGCTGATTGCGACCGACAGCGCCCTCTACACTGCACTTTAAGTGACACGACTTCATATATTATCATTAATAAATACATACAATTATATTTATTAAAGATCGCTCGGAGGTTTTAAATTGGCTAGATAATAATCATAATTATGATTATATGTGACTTTCGGTAAGAATATAGACAAATAATATTAATCCCTTCTGAATTTCACTTTAACAGTTTAATCATAAACAAAGCAGTATATATGTGTGTGCGTCAAATACATGGTACGCACTACAATAAAAGGATTTCAAGAAAACAAGAACACAAGATGTCAAGAAGACAAGAAATTTTTTTATTCATTTAATGTACATTCTACACTCCTTCTCTATACAAACTATAACTGCGCCTAACAGACACATACACTTTCCATTTATAATACCAGAATACTATACCTAATTGATAAATTCTGAGTTAACAACTTAATTTTAAATACACAATGCGTGACATTCTCCAGAGAATCAATGAAATGTTTAGAACAACGATAAAAAAAATCAGTAATCACTTGCATACGAACAATTTATTTAAAAAAATTGCTAATTAAATATTTTTGGGTCCATAATTCTATCACCATTTAACCTTCACGTGCATCCTATTTAATATCGCATATCGCACCGCTGGCCGTTCTAGCTGTAATAAACTATTCAGCAGATTAATGATAGCCACAGAGCTAACGGCACCGTTATAACTTGCAGCTTCATATCCGAAAATCGATTACATACGAGAATTACCTCCGGCGTTATGACTTGTGAACTCGGATCGAATCGACGCCAAAGCTGCGGCTCCGAAGTTAACGATGCTCTCCGTTAGTTTAATTACAGCTTTGTCGCCCCGCCACTAGCCTTTAGTAATTATACGCAGTAAAACGGATATGTATAACGACTATGAGACGTTGACCGTATGCGACTCTCGGGTGATTTGCAGTTAATATCCTGTCCAGCTGTAACTCGCTTAATAACACTAACAATAAAAGCAGTAGTTTAATTTTCTCAGAACAACTTTTTACAACCCAGTGGAAGACTTTAAACACTAGGGATAGAAGCCAATAAATATATTATTCGTTCATTCACCACTATATACCCTTGACAATGTCTTACATGTTTTATATTTATATGTTTTATAATAATAATAATAATGAAATAATTACTTTTATAATGGTGATTAAATGTAAATAATTTAACATTTTAATAATTACATTATTGTTAGTACAGTGACTATCAAATATTATATGCAATGTATCTCTAATTCCTAATACAGAGCTTTGCTATTTTCTTAACGATACTTATTCATAGTTGATTGTCTTCGATGTTAAAATTAATTATTATTTAAAATAAGAATACAACGATATTTATTTAATTTTAAAAGTTAGGCTTTTTTAATATTTTATAATACAAAACAATTTCTTATAATAAATAAAATTGTAAATGTATCATTTTTTCTTTTTAGCACCAACGGCTGGCGACCACTCTGCATTAGAGTTACACAGTGGTAAGTTCCGGAACAATTACAAATACTTATAACAAAATAAATGTTATATATCGCAAAAGATTATATGCCTCAGTAATGTATTAAAGATATCATATATTCCTTTCAGAATACATGTGATTTTGTTGTTGAAATAGTCCTTGCTGTTTTATATAATTTTTATAATTGACCACAGCGTATCAATTTCAGGTCCTGTAGAGGGATGCTACTACAATTTCCAGCACTACGGCGAGGGCGACCGAATAATGACAAACGAACCCTGTCTCAACTGCACTTGTCATAATCGAATGTTAATGTGCTATCTGAGAGTCTGTCCATTTACCAAGGCCATTGGTCAAGACTGTACCGTGGAGAAAAGAGCAGATCAATGTTGTCCAATTGTGACTTGCCCTGACGGTTGGTACTTTTTATGCAACTTATTTGAAATTGATGAACAAATCTTAACTATATTGTGAGAATTCTGAAATGTCCAATCCTATTGTTATATCTATAGACTATAAAAGTAGGAAAGTGACGGCCTGTACTATCCCACAGCTGGATAGGAGTTAACACATAACACGCTGCAAATGCAGATTGGTAAGTTAGACATAGCCCCAGAATTCTCTGCAGATATCAATATCAATTAGGCATATAACTTATTAAGTAGAAAAATTTATTGGTGCCTATAGAGTATAGGTACTCGTATATAATGCTAATTAGAATTAACTAAGATAAACATAGCTGGATTTTCACCGTTGTATCCAACACCACTAATATACTTTATCAATTCATTAAAGGAATACTCATTTAATTTTCTAAATCATTAGCTACTATTAGATGCATTCTCATATAACGTTGGGTTATCATTTTAATTAATATAATTATTAGTATTTGTTTAAATATAGCTAAGTATTCGTTTAGTTCCAGTTGATCTACTCACGTCAACATCAACATCTTCGCCTGCTGAATATGGGTCAACTGGCCTCGGCAAACTGGATAAGTACGGATGCAGTATTCATGGAAAATATTTCCCAGAAGGCTCCAAAGTCCCTCCAACACCAAACAAACCGTGTGAACATTGTTACTGCATTCGCAATATGACAACATGTGTAATGCAAGAATGTACACTTCACGTTGATGGCTGTACACCTATTTATCACAAAGATGTGTGTTGTCCGGTTCGATACTCTTGTGGTAATGAAAATTTAATATCATTTCAATATTTAAAGTTGATGTACAAACCAAACTTATCATATTTTTATTCTTTTAGATCACCCTGAAGATGAAATTCCTCTTTTGGATGATATGACAACGACAGTGCGCCCAACTCCAGGATTCTTGTTAACTACCACTTCTATGGTACCAGTGACGCAGATGTCACAAAACTGTGTACATGATGAACATGAATTCCCAGATGGAGCCTTAATAAAAACAGAAAAAGCTTGTGAGCATTGTTACTGCATGAAAGGAGATATTGTTTGTGTTGTTCAGGAATGCGGTACACCAATGGAAAATGAGGGCAAAAATTGTACATCGTTGCCGCCACGTCATGGGCAGTGTTGTCCAGATACATATATTTGTGAAGGAGATGATCGTGCCATTGAATCAGTTACAGAAATTATTGAGTTAACATCACCACCAAGACGAGTTGGTGTTGAAGGAAGTGGATATAGAAATGAACCCGATGAAACTTACACAGAATCAAGTCTTTTAACCACGGAAGTTGAAGGCAGTGGCGAGGACTTTGAGACAGGTCCTGCAATAAGTACGTTAGAAAACTTTACCCCAGACAAAGAGTCGTCTAGTATCGTTGATGAAACAGCATTAACGCCAACTGAAAGTAACTTACAGTACAGCTATAGCACAGACAAGGAGCAAAATACAATTCCTGATTTAATTTCAGATAAAGAAACGACTCAAGAACCATCACATCACAAAATAACGCTAACTCACAGCATGGAATCTATCACAGATGATCTAAATGCAGGAGTTACAACTTCTCAAAAAGATCAATTTACCCCTACTGAATCAGCGTTTAGAAAAGAAGATGAAGTTGTTTCTACTGATAAAGCGTTTAGTAAAGAGAATGAAGTAGTTCCTACTGATATAACGTTCAGTAAAGAAAATGAAGTAGTTTCCACTGAATCAGCGTTTATAAAAGACAAAGAGAAAGTTTCAGGCGAAGTGGCAACAAAAATAATACTAGAGGAAGCAACAACACTTTCTTCTGACCTAATAGATAAGTCAACAACGTTCAGAGGTGAACATAAAGAGTTTACTAGTTCAGAAGAAACTACTTCTCCATTTTTGGAATATACTAGTAAATCTCAAAAACCTTCTCCACCAGAAGCAACAACTCCAACTATTGAAGGATCTAGTAAGACTGAAAAAATTAAAGTTACAGATGAGCTTTTTACATTGACTGATACAGAAATCCATGAAGGATCAACATTTTCCGATATAAAAGTATTTACAGCAGAAAGTACTACTTTGAATCCAAATATAAACGAGGTTAATGATAACATTTTACCTCCCAGTAGAATTCCCGGTGAAGGTGACTGTCTCTTAAATGGCATCACTTACAGTAACAATACAAGTATACCTAGCACAAGTAACTGTCACACAGGATGTAGATGTATTAGTAGTATTATCAAATGTGATCCAATAATATGCAGTCCACCACCAGATTATATGGAAAATATGAATGACTGTCAACCAATTTACGATACTCCGGAATCATGTTGTCCGACTTATGTATGCAGCGTGAAAGAGACTATACCTCCACAATCACACAGTCAAATGTCGGGAACAGAAAGTCCTAAACCCGTTGCAAGTGAATGTAGTGGTAATGACTGCAACAGTGAAGAAAAACATCCACCTTCAGAAACAGCAACTACTTGTACCTCTGATGATTGTTTAAAAGAAACTGCCATAACAAAAGACGAATGTGGATCAAAGGATTGTAAAGATAAGCTTCAAGAAAGTCCAGCAAAACCTTCCCAGAACTGCGTTGATGGAATTTGTCAAGTATCATCGATAATACCATGTGAGGGTGAAGAATGCAAAATCGTGCCAACTAAAGATGCAATCCCTCAAAAAGATTTAGATTCTAGTTCTCATCAAAGCCCAACATATACATGTGATGAAGAAAGTGGATGTGTAGAACAAAAGGTTACTGAGCTTGAAGAGTGTGTTGGTGAAAATTGTAGAAGAAAAAATAAAGAAGGAGAACAAAAACCATCATTACCTGACTGTGCAGGTTTTGAGTGTGAGCTAGAAGATAAGTCTACTTTACCATCTTCTGAAGAAAAAGAAACCGTTAGTTCCACTGAAAAAATATTTACTGAAAAAAGTATTGAATATACATTTGGTGAAACGGATAAGAAGGAAACAGACGCGATAGACTCAGATGTAACAACAGCCCCAGAAAAACTAGGATCAGATACAGAAGTAACGAAATCGCCTATTATATACACAGAATCTGTAGAAAACTTATCTTCATTGTTTGAGCAAACCATTACTGATATCCCCAAACAGTATGATGATAGTAAAGAAATTCTGCAAACTGACATACCCAAACTCGATACTGCAACGTTGACGCCTAAAAAAGTTGTGACGACGATAGAACCTCTTCTAACGGAAACTCCAAAACTAACGTTTTCTGATATTGATAAACACGAAAATATCATAACCGAGACGACACAATCACAAAATACATACAGTCAAACTGAGAAAGTATATGAAAAATTAACTACTGAAAAAGCAGAACAAACAAAATATATTGAAACTGAAACTGAAGAATCCTTTACACAAGGGATTGAGAAGCTTAGTACTGAAAAGTCACAAGTTTACACTGACTCAGATGATTTACATGAAACAGAATCAGACAAAATGTATACAAAATTACCTCCTCATATTATTGAATCTGAAAATACTGTTTCGGAATTCGTAGTTACAGAAAAGAATTATAAACAACCAGACATTGTCGAAGAAGAAAAGACTCCAACAATATCTCCAGAAATACTAGTCACTGAAAAATCAACAACTTATTCTGAAACCAGTAAAGAAAGCTTTACTTATAAAGAAACTAGCCAACCCATCCTTTCTGGAGTAACAGACAAAGTAGCAATAGAATCTGAGACAGAACAATCTCTACCTGAAAAAGAACAAGTAGCAACTAGTGCCCAAGCAGTGGTAGGTACTGAAAAGACAGAAGTTACTGAATCAATTACAGAAAGAGGAGACATCCAAACTGAACCTTTGAATAAATTAATCACAGACCAAGAAGATAATCAAACGAAAATTCCAGAAGTTACAGACAAAGACAAAGTGGAAACAAAAACTTCAGTGATGCCAACTTCTACAGAAGAAACTATTTCAACTTTAGTTCCAGGTGTGTTTGTCACCGAGAAACAAGAACCCCTCGAGGAAACTATTACTGAAAAAGATGTAACTCAAACTGACATGGTAGTAATAGCGACTAAAAAAGACGATGTTCAAACTGATTCTCCATATACTACAGAAATAATCGTAACTAAAGCAACTCAAGAACCAATGTTGACTGAAACACATTCAATTCAAACTGAAACTTCGAGTGAAATACTTCCTACAAAAGAAGAAATTCAAACAGATATTCCAAATATAACATATTCAACAGTCATAAAAACTGTTTCTCCACATCAACATGAATCAAAAATTGAAATAACTACACAAACACATGACTCAAGTTTGGTTGAACTACAAACGATTGAAAGTATAACTCATAAAATCGATGAAATTGAATACCCTCAGGTTACCGAAGAAACCACAGTTAAACAACATATTAAACCAACTGAAAAAGTTGAATTATATGACAAAGAAAACGAGGTGTTTGATGATTTACACATACCAGAGCCAATGACACCTGATGATGCAAGTAGAAAAGATACTACTACTGAGAAGTTTGAAACATATACTCCACATGACACTTTTGGTGAAACTACTGATATGTTTAGTGTATCTGGTTTTCATGCTTCGAAAACTAAAACAATTCCACCTGACACATATCAAGAAGTAACCGAATCAATTTATTATACTCCAAAAATAGAAGAATTAGACGAAACAACGAAACTAGTGGTCCCGCAAGAAGTCACGAAAGAAAAGGAAACATTTACAAAACCATCTTATGACATTGTAACAAAATCAGAAGAAGAAGCAGTTCCTACTTCCGATGTAGAAAAAACTTACACAACAAGTCCAATTATAGATGCCACAAAATCTATTGAAATACTTGAAACAGTAGATCATTCTATTACTGATACTAAAACTTCGAAGGTACCAGAGATCCTAGCATCACAATTCACAGAAACATCTACTCAATATGGTGAATCTATAACAGAAAAGCAAACTGAAAGTTCAGTAGATGTGACGGAATCTGTTTCATTATCTACACACGAAAGCTCCGAAACGCAAGAAAAAGCTACAACCCTATCTCAAATTTCAAGTAAAAAACTCCCAGAGATACAAATTACTCTAGCGGAAGATGAATTAATAACTGAGAAGAGTACAGAAAAGTATTACTCTTTGACTACTACAAAATCAGAAACAAATTTTGATATTGAAAAACAAACTTCACCGAGTGAACTTCAAACAACATTAAGAAATATTGAAGAAGTAACTGAAGAAGTAGATACCAAACCTCTTCAAGAACAAATTCCGACTGATCAAAAATTAGAGTTAGAATCTCCCCATATAGTTACTTCTGTACAAGAGGATAATAAGATACCAGAAACTTCTACAAATGCCCTAGATATTATAACAAAAGAAACAGAATCTCATTCGGGCATACCTGTATTCATTCAAGAACAACATGAATCGACATCAAAAACTCCCGAAGAAGAGGTGACTATGGTTTCTACACACAAAGAAGCAATTAGTGACAATTTAACTACCCAATCTATACATATAGATGAACTCTCTGTAGATCAAGCAGTAACTAGTAGTCACGAAATTACTAAGTTAGATAACGAAGTAACTGAGTCTTATATAGAAACTACTATTCATTCTCTAGATAAAGATGAAAAACAAAAAACCACAGAAATTGATGAAAGTACCAAATCTCAACCTACCAAAAGCAGTCATATAAGTGAAGTAGAATTGGGATCGTCAGTAACAGCTACACAGCAATCTGAAATTATTGCAACAACAGGTATTAGTCCGGCATATACAGAAAGAAACGAAGATGGAGATTCATCTATTTCTACTGAAACAATAAAAGAAGTCTCAAAATTGGATGAAAAATTACATGATACAACAGAAAAACACTATTTACCTAAAGAAACATCAAGTATGCCGACATTTTCACAAATATCAGAAGACATTACCACAGAATCATTATCGTTCCCTAATACAGATGATACTGATAAAAATTTACAAGATCTTAATGAAAAAAGTACTAAAATACCAGACATGACGTTGTTTGAGCACAGCTCAGAAGAGGTCAAAGATAATGAAGTAACAACTCAATCAGTAATACCTTTCAGAGATACAACAACAACAGTACATCCTACAATTTCGGAAGATATTCACAAGTCTACAACCCTAATGGAAAAAGAAATACAATCAGAGCAAGACCTCATTAGTGAAAAATTGCTTACAACAACTTCAAGTTTAGAAGATTCTAGAAAAACAACTGACCTTCCCATGTCTTTGAATACTGGTATTTATCAAGAAAAATTACCTGAAACTACAAAATCTGACAAAGATGTTAATATAGAACCGACATCAAAAACACCAGCAGAACAAGAATTGGAGGAAGACCAAAAACAGACACAATTATACGTTACTGAATCTGGACAATCCCCTGAGTATCATGTTACTTCGAAAGATCTAGAGATAGAGAGTTCTACAGAAATAAATATATCTTTCTCTACTTTGGTACCGCAATTTGAAGAAAAAACCCCTACATCTAGCTTGAAGGATGAATATAGTATGAATGAAAAAGTAACACCAATCTCTGTTGAAGAAACTAGCTTAGGTGTCACTACGTCTGCAAAGGAATCTAATATCAATATGGAGAAGGATGTCTCACCTGTTTTGAATACAGAAAAAGAATTACTTGATACGCAACAACAAAAGACTACAACAGAATTATTACCAACATTCGACAAACAGCATGAGATTCCTTATGAGCAAAGTACTTTGTCGGAACCTGTAGATGAAACACCAACCAAATATCCTTACGAAGAATATACATTAGGAGATGAAACTACTACCGTTTCTCCTAAATTGTTAGAAATGGAACATGATAAAGAAAATATTGGCACTGAAGGTTTTCCAACTGAAAATCAAGAACATATGAATACTGTTTTGCCTGAAACTGAAAGTTCTAAAACTGAATTAATTGAAGAAACAACGGATGTACCTAGAGTGCCTACAAGTACTTTAATTAATGTGCCCATTGCTAGTGAGATCACGGAAAAACCGGTACCGATTGTCACAGAAATTATAGAGCCAGATGTTACCGAAAAGGAAGTGATACATCCTGAAATCATACAGTCTCATGAAGAAACCACTATTCATTTGCCTGTAGAATATTCTTCAGAAAAAGAAACAGTCAATTCAGAACAAACGCCACTTTCAGAAAGCACCGAGGAACAGTTTACTACTGCTGAACAACAAGAAAATATAACTGAAGCATCTGATGGATTTAAGGTAACTAGTTCAAAAATTACAAGCACACAAAGTTCACCCTCGGAATTACCCGAAGAACACTATGCAGTTACTGAAAGTTCGGGAAAAGAAAAGACAGATGATCATTCATTAGTTACTCAATTCCCTGATGATTCATCGATAACAGGAATTCAAACAGAATCTGCGGTCAAAGACAAATTCACAACTATTTCTCTAGCTATTGAAGAAGAGGCACCAATAGACACATCGAAAGAAACAGAAACTAAACCTCAAGTATACAGCACAGAGTCTACAATAGTGCAGGAAAAAGTTACTACTGAACCGTTTACTGAAGAAGAGACATCAAAACCATTCGTGACTTTGGGAGAAACTGAAATCCAGCCTGAAATATATAGTACTCCATCTACTATTGTCAAAGAAAAAATTACACCTGAACCAACCGCTGAAGAAATGACACCAATATCAATAGTGACTTTAAAAGAAAGTGATATTCAACCAGAAATATACAGCACTCAGTCGACTATTGTGAAAGACGTATTCAGTACTGAATCAGCCGCTGAACAAGAGACATTAAAACCAGAAGTGACATTGAAAGAAACTGAAATTCAACCCGAAACATACAGCACTCAGTCTTCTGTTGTCAAACCAGAATTTACTATTAAACCAACCTTTGAGGAAAAAACACCAATATCAATAGTGACGTTAAAAGAAACTTATAGTCAGTCAGACATATACAGCACGCAGACGACTATTGGCAAAGAAGCATTTACTACTGAATCAACCTATGATAAAGATACATCGAAATCAGGAGTGACATTTAAAGAAGTTGAAACTCAACCGGAAATGTACAACACTGAGTCTACAATTATTAAAGAAGAAATTACAGTCGAACCAACCGCTGAAAAAATGACACCGAAACCAATAGTGACATTAAAAGAAACTGATATTCAACCAGAAACATACAGCACTCAGCCTACTATTGTCAAAGAATCATTGACTACCATACCATCTGGAGAGTTAAGCAAGGAAACAGAAAAAATAGAAACTTCGACTTTAGTACATGTTGCTACAGAAGTTATACCAGCAACGTTAGGAAGTTCTAGTAGTGAAGATGAAGCTGAACAAACACATAAAGAACCCGATCTTTCAGATGACACAAAAGCAATAACTGAACCGACTTACGTATTTAGTGAGACAACACCATTCCTAATAGAGCTCACAGAACATGCTCATGAGGTGATAGATGACAGTTCTAGAACAACTGCCGAAGAACTAACAACTGTCCATTATAAACCACAGCAAACAGAGGGTATTCAAGAATTAGATGTTACAAAACAATATGAAGATAAATACCAAACTTTGTCACCCATCACAGAAATGGAACATGTCTATAAAGATAAAGAACAGTTTTCTACACACATTGACGAAGCAATGGATCAGAAAATTGTCACTACAGCTGCAGTAGCTTCAGATACTTCAAGTAGCACTGAAATAATATCTACTACCCATTCTGAATTTAATATACATGAACAGGATAAAAAAACAACTGTCGTAGAGGACGTAAGTGTCACAACATCCAAGTCTCCAACAATAACAAGTGAGAAAGATTTGTTCACAACGGTATCAAGTGATATACAAAAAGTAACGTACTCGATACCTGAGACGCCATTTATTTCGACCGAAAAAGTTTTACATATAGCGGAGACAGAGAAACCATCAGAAACGAATATTGAAACAACTTTATCAGAACAAGGACCACCAATAGCAACAACAATGAAGATCAAAGAAGAAACTTCAACATACACCCCTAAACCTGAAGAAAAACTTACAGTGACGACACTTTCACCGTTGCAAGAGGCAATGAAACCCAGTATCGATGATGAAATAAACGAGAATTTACCCTCCCCTGACTTCCCACCAAGCGGAGGTTACGGGCAAGAACCAGATTATAGCGAAGAAGATCAAGCGTTTGGACCTGGAACTTGTCGCTATGGAGGCAAAGTATACGTGTCAGCACAACAAATTCCTAGAGATGATCCATGTGATTTTTGCTTTTGCTTCAGGAGTGACATCATTTGTTTACAACAGAGTTGTCCCCCACCTATTCATGGATGCCATGAAGAACCAATACAAGGTTTCTGTTGTCCAAGATATGAATGCCCTGTATCTATGGCTACTACGGTCAATGTTACTACAACAACAACAACAACTACTACGACGTTGCCTCCACATTTTCTTCCCCATGCTTATAAAGGAGCAGCTCAACGAAGAGGCTGTCAAATAAAGGGACACACATACAAGGTCGGAGAAGTAGTGAGAGCATCTTCAGGACCATGTTTACAATGCTCGTGAGTATTTAATTTACTTTGTTTCTAAAATATTTTTTTATAATATAGTTGTTAGTATATAGAATATGGAACAGTAAACAGTTGCATTTGAAATAACGTTTACTGTGTTCATACGCAACAAGTTTTAATAGTCCAATGCTTTATACATTACAGTATATACTTGTTTGTTTTGAGTATATAAAATTGTGTTATCATAAGTCCAATATTTTGTTGTTCCAAAATATTGACAGCAAATAGTAGTATTATTTGAAATGCTATAAAATCAATATGTTTTACACCGACAATGCAATGTATATTGTTTAAAACGATACCATAAGTACTCTCAATGAAGCGAAGGATATATGAAGTATCGTTTTATTCGTTTTTTTAACTTTTTTTACAATTTAAATAAAAATTTCCAATCAATTTTATTTCAGATGCGGTGGTGATGGCCAAATGAAATGTGACCCTAAAGTGTGTACACCTGAACCGATGCTAAGACAAATGATAGCAGCTGCAGTGTCGGCGAAAAGACGAAGGTGAAATACCTTTGTGGTATTAGCAACATGAAGTAAATCATCACACAGATTGCACCTATGTGATATATTTGATTTTCATGTAATATTAATGCACAAGAATAATGCTCAAATTTCGCGATGAATTAGTTTAAGGTTTCGTGTCATATGTAGTATTTGCTATTAATATTTAATTAGTATCTTCATTTCGTCGTGGCACGCACCATCCATATTTTTCTGAAACATCCATGACTGTGATTAAAATTTGTTATATTGTATAATTTTTGAAATCTCTAATATCGATTCGAGTCATATTAAATAAAGTTTTATTTATTTAAAATATTCTATTAAAAGTCAGTGCCAAACGATAGAGCTAAGTTTTAACGACTACTACTCCCTTGTGCTAAAAATAATCTAAATTTTTACTTCCTTTTAATATGGCCCGACTCATCGAAGCTGTGTTGATTCAATGCTAATTTGTCTATCTATATAAATATATCAGCTTCGTAGGTCAGCTCAGATCGCCGAAATCTTGACCATTTTTACATAATATTATTAAAAAATTACCGCTATAGGTTTAGTCAATTCCTTATTTTTACACGACATTATATATGCGCTCTAGTGTCATGTAAATATAAAGCATCTTAAGGATCCCAGACGTTGTAAATGCCTTACTTAATTTGTAATAATTTATATATTTTAGGTGTATAGTACTTAAGCCATGTTTCGAGACCAGTGACTACTTATTATAATTTAGGAGTAAAACGAGACCCTGTGAGGTCACACTGAAAAGTACCAGTCGACGTGTCTAGCCTTGACTGATACTTTTCTATACATTCATGTTTTGCAGAAAGCGACACGACATCGATCTTGTTTTCTTCAATTCGTGATTCATTTACTGGCACTTGCGTCGTAACAGTGGCCGAAAGTAATGGTCGTTTTGGAAAGAATTTTACAATGTAGCTGATTGATAAAGCATATTGTAGGATCTTTTGTAACTTTTGATATAAAAGTGCTAGTAGTCTATTGAATATATGAATCGCAGATCGAGGCGGGTACGGAAGTTTCTTTACTGTTGTAACCGTTATTTACCTAATAGTAAGTAGGCGATTACATTAATTCGTACCATTCTCCTTCTGTATAATAAGGTTTTAGTTATATCTCCTTATTTATTTAAAGTTATAGAAATAGTGATACTTATTTGTTTAAACTGGTGATAAACGTAATGTTTCACAAATTATCCATGGTTTATGATGTTTCATTACAAAATATATGTCAATTATATATTATTTTATTGGATTAATACTGATTTACCGAACATACACGAGGTAGATTCTAGCTACCTGTAAAAGTTCTGCAAACGAATTTTAAATAAAATATTTCAAATCAAACAATTGTTTTTTTGTCGGTTATATTTATTATTTAAATTTATTATTAATTTCAAAGATACAATTACTTACGCTATTTTAGTAACGAAAGCGCTCGAACAACTTTATTAAATTAATCATTGTGTAAAGTTATCGAGAAAAAGTGAATAGTTATAATAAATACGAACAGCAATTGGAAAGGTCCGTATTAAGTATAAGAATATACTCCAATTGGGTTTATACGGGGATAATAAAAAAATCTTATACACAATCGTTCTATGCTATTTACAATTAAAAAGCTTACCTATTATAATTTTCGAGATAAGATACAAAAATTTATTACTTCAGAAATTCATATACGCTAATGGTAACGCTAATATTTAACAAAAAATAATATAAAACATAAATAGTTAAATTTACTATTATCTATTATATTGCATTATTTTATTTTTTTATCTTTCGTGTTATCTCGAACGCAAATGAGGATACCTGTATCTATATACATATATCTATATATAATGTTTCGTTATTATTCTTTTTCTTTCTTTCTATATTACCCTGTTTCACTTCTTGTCCTTTTTCTTCTGTTACCCAAAGGTTGACTGGAAGTGATCCCTTTTTGGGATATGTCCGCCTTTGGGACATGTGCTATTTTTCTTTTTCTTTCTCTTTTCTAACAATATATATATGTATAATACAGAAATAAATAAATAAGATCAAAAGAAGTCGGATACAGAAAGTCAAATGAACATCATTCATTTGTCATCGTATTGTTAATATCGTAAGGGAAATCAGGTGACGGGTCAAACATAAAGTTGCCACTATTTGTAAATATATCGAAATTTCAGTTTTATTCTTTATTCTATTTTATTATTATGCGACAACGGAAACGATTACCGATAACATGTATGGCTCCACTTTCATCAGGATTGATTTCGAGTCTCCCCTGGCGGAACTACCGTTTGGGGCTGTCTACCGCTTTTTGGAGACATCTAGTGATAACCTGAGGTTGACGGAATGCTCTCATTAATGGGCGCTCATTGCATGTCACGCGTACAGAGCGAGTAATATAATGGTTCCAGTACCGATCCTTGAAGGACTCACTCACGCATGGTACGGCCAGACGAAAGAGTGCAAGGGTATAAATATTAAACTATTATAATCATATTTTAACGAATTCAGTTAAAATATTAACATATTATGTAACCACCATAAAAAATAATAATAATAGACATTTTTAGACGCATTGCGTAAAAATAATACAGTTTAAATTGCCTTTTTTTAGCATACTTTATATCATTCATCACCAACATCATCACTATTTGGCGCTGCAGCTAAGATAATTATGATGCTTGGACCCGCCCCTGCAAGAGTCGACTTCTCCGTCTATTTACGTTGTATTCACTTCCAATAGACGTAATTTACGAAAAAAATATACATTAATAAATGATATACTTAATACTATCCCACATCCGCCATTGTTATGCTCACTTTTCATTATGTACACTGTAATCTTTAGCTCACTACCATGGATGTTATAAGAAATTATTTTTATAGAAGTAGATTTTAATTGAATAATTCATAATATATTAATATTATTTAAGTTGACTCACCGTGTGGTATCCGGTTAAGTAGAATAGACCACCGTCTATCTTCTCGAGGTGTCGTAAAATACGTGTAAGATAAGTTGACGCCAGGCAGGCAGGTCGTAAAAACGCAGCCAAATCATGTGACAGCATGTTTATAGCATGTTGTGCCGACCCCACTTGGAGAGGGATAAGGGCAGGAAGATAATGAAAAGTATTAATATTATTTCTTGCTTTAATATTAATATTATTGTCAAATAAACTTACATTTTGACAATGGGATACCGATAATATTTCATAAACTCAAGCTTTGAACAGTTTTCACATCAAAAATTTACCAATTTCCTCATAAGTATAATAATATTTTGAATCAAAGGTGGATTGCCACCTTTGATTCAAAATATTTGATTGAAACTTGAAAGTTCTAGAAGTCCCTCTATTTTATATGCAGTAAAGCTTTTTGTACAGCTTACACTCAATTATCCTTTTTAAGTAGTTTCAATCCGTTGCATGAGATGGCGCTTCCACTAATTTCTTAATATCTATGTAAATTCATATATCAATAAAATTTATGTCATTTATTATTGAATTATTACAACAATTATCATTATATATAGATAAATTGTTTTTCTATAAATTATAAATAATATTTTTTTACAAAGCATATTCTTAATGTCATTTAAAATCGATCTCCGCTTCGTTCGACATAATATAGAGAATCCACAAATAAGTCAAGCTACTAATTATTAATTTAAACTCAACGTTTCAAAAGGATGCATTTAATAACGCTACTTCTTAGTCATAGCGCCATGTAAACAACATATTCGTTTTAGAACCCAACTTGTACCGGCGTTTAGAAGTAGTAACGGCTCCGAACAAGGTTATTTAAAAATTACCTTCGATTTAGCTCAAAGCGTTTGTAATAACCGTTGTCGTTATTACAAAGACTTTCAAAAGAAGGCAGTCAAACTCACAAACATTATGAAGTGTCCCACGAGTGAAGTTAATCGATAATAGTTTATTAGCCTTTTTGTAAATGAGAACGATTACACTGTTGCTTCACGCACTCAGCGTTGTTCCAATTTCAATAACGATATTAAATAACTACTAAAGTTCAAAAAGTTTTGAATCATTTTTTAAAAGTAATACCTCTGAATTATTTTCTTGACATTTTACTCGTACTTAATTAGAAATTGTTGAGTTTTTGGAGCGAAACTTACATTGGTAATATTTTATTAGATAATGATGCCGATGTATATTTTTCGGAAAACCTCAATGTAATAACTTCTTAACATACAATTAACTATCTGCAGATCCGTATTTATGAGTACGTAGTCTGTTGCAGATTGAAATCCCTTCCAGTATAGAGAGACTTACAGCTTAAGTCCATCAATGTAATTCAGGTTCGGTTTTCCTTTTTGTCCTACGCTCTAAGTACAATTTCTACAAGCTAATCTTAAAGGATGAGATTAATCAAAATGTCTTCCATCCATTCCATCACTAAACGGTTAACCAGCCCAGAACAGCCAAGACCTCTTGTCTTGGCTGTTCTGGTATTCTTCAAAAAGGTCGTATTCTTAATTCACCGTGTTTATATTAGCACTGAGGGAGGCAGGAAATTATAATACTCATATTCCCTACTAATAATAAATATAGTATTTTAATAACTATAGAAATTAATCGAAAACTACCTGTACAACGTACATATTTAAACATTGTAAATACCTGTTCTTGAAGTTGCTCCTGCAACTCTCTTCAACTTTTCTACTTTTTGTACAATAATCATAACATGGAAATGCCATTTCTCGAGGTAAACAAAAGTCGTTATCTGAAGATTTATTTTGTCAACACGAGTACCTCTAAAAGTTTTATTTTTATAGCAAAAAAGTCAAAAATGTATCAATCTCATTATTATATAAATTGGCCTGACTGGTATAGATACATTTTATCAAATGTCAAATCTCAAAGGCTTTTGCTATTGCTTCTACTATGTGTATAATACCCAGAAGCTGAAGTCTGAAATAAAAACGTAATTGCCATCTCCCAGAACCTAATTACGTTTTTTTATTTACATATAAAAAAATAATATACGAGTATGTTTCATTATAAATACACTAAGTTCACGTTGTTTCACTATATGTAAAGATCGTATATGAAGTTAGAACTATTTTATTTTATTCCTACTATATAAAACCTTGATGGTCGAAAGGTGTGACTGCATATCCCTTACCAGGTAGTTGCAGGTTTAAACCCCGGACAAGAAACTATAACTTTTGTGTAACCTGCCAATCCGCATTGGAGCTATTTTAATTTTCTTTTATAAACTAAAAAACTTCCAGCATATTTATGCTGGATGTGGAAAAGGATTTCCTTTAGGTGTTTACAGGCATACTTGTTCACTTAGTATGTACAACATCTTTCAAAATATTATTATAAGATTTACCTCATACTAAATAATGTTAAGACTTATCCACATTTTGATAGTAAGCTATTTGGTACCTATGTAGAAATATGTATCCTCAATTTGAATAACTTCATCTCTCTTGCACCAATGTACGTTCTAAGCGGCTATTTCATTCTATCCCATTACTTTTATATTGTTCGCTAACTTTCTTGTTTGTATAAGCAAATACACGTATTTGAAAGTTTGTACAAGTATTTGTATGTTGTTTTTTGATGCAATCAAGTAGATAATTATAACATTCTGCTGAAATAATTATTTGGTACTGAAAAAAGTTGATTGTCAATGACAATGTTTTTACTTAAAAGTAAAAACCCAAATTCTACCTTAACTATTATACTTATCCAGTCAATCTTATATTCATAAATAGATCAAAATCGGTTCAGCCATTCCGGAGATACTATTAACATTAGATAATTTTAGATATTATAATGCCTCAATTACGATTCCTTGAAATGTACATACATACGCAAAACTATAATGTTTAGGTTAAGCATAAAATCCCTATATTTACTCAAAATCTTTCTATATGGACGACGGTGCTTGCGTTGTTTTATCAACGGGACTTTGGAACAAATAGATTTTGTCGTTATGTCTCCTAGGGACACTATTGACGCATCAGTTTAATTATTCAATGGGAAAACGCAGCTATTCTTGAAATGGGAATTGGTAGCTAACACATATTTTGGCAAATTATTATACAGAAGACGATTCCAAAAACGTTTACATATTGAGAAAAAATTAGGGTAATATAAATCATAAAATCATAGAAAAAAATTAAAACTATAAAAATATTGCTTTTAAACTCCAGTGTCCATTTTGGGACGAGTATAAACCCTTTCTTAAACTATCACTGAAAGTTATAATATGTAGTATTACAAGAGTGATAATCGTTACTTGGCTAAGAAAGAACTGATTGCTTGCTCATCCATAAAACTTTGCCCTAAAATAATACCAGGCGCATTCATATTTACCTACGTCGTTGAATTTGGATGCTGTTTTTTGAAGAAATAACTGAAATACATCTAAAAATTACTATGAATTATTGATGATGATGAAAATGAGTTTTAAATACATAAGTATATTTCATACTTTTGATATATAAATCTCAATTATTATTATATCCTCCTGCCTTTATCCCACTCTAAGTGGCTCAAATGTTATAAACATGCTGTAATATGATATGGCTGCTTTTTTACGACCGGCCGCCTGCCTAACGTCAACTTACCTTAGTCATTTTACGACACCTCGGTAAGAAGGAGGGTGGTCTATTCTACTAAACCGGATACCACACGGTGGGTCAACTTACCTTAGTCGCCTTTTACGACATCTCGGTAAGAAATGACGGTGGTCTATTCTACTCACCCGGACACCACACGGCGGGTCGACTTACCTTAGTCGCCTTTTACGACACCTCGGTAAGAAATGAGGGTGGTACTATTCTACTAAGCCGGATACCACACGGCTATACATAAATTACAATTGTCGATCTTAAAAAAATTAATACTTTTATAGACATGAATAAAGTCGTCTCAGATGTTTCTTTCCAGAGTCGTAAATGTCTACGAAGAAAATATAGGTTATAATATTAAAATACTAAAATTCATATTGTATTATATTCGTAGGCAACAATTCTGCTTTAATATGTTTATTTAATGTATAATTTTACAACCTTAAACGTTTTAATACCTAACAGAGTTTATAGTTTCATACACATAGTCCTTTTCTTACATTAGAAAATCCTTCATGGGTATTGTAATGCGTGTGGGCGATAATGCAGTTATGCCGGACTCTTACCGGCTGAAATCTCATGGTGCTGGTTAGTGACGAGAGCACAGGAATACTAAACTCATGACGACTGCACCACAATCAGCTGTAACCGGTCTTTCCTGCTGCACCATGGGAGGCCATAAAAATTGTCCTAGGTCTCCATTGTAAGAACTTTTCAGAAGCTTTCTAGGAAAAAGCAATAGTAAATCCTAACCCCTGATGCATTTTCATTAAATATCACCTCTGAATGGATACCTCTTAATTTTCTGCATTAACGTTCGCAACATATATCTTTGGCGTTTTAATTATATTTCCAAATATGTACTATATTCCTTGCTAAATATGTGCCATATTCTATGTTAAATATGTATAATAAAAATAAAATTTTAATTATTTTATAGCGTGGGTTAAACGGTTGCATCTTAGATAAATAGATAAAAATTCGTTATTGCACTCAGATGAAAGTACATAAAAATAGAATCAAACTAAAGATAGAATAAGACGTGTAAAGGGGGTATTATTGGTAAGAGCAATCTCTTCCAGACAACTTAATTGATTACCAATTACCCTGAAATGCAATTAAACATGCAATAATAATTTAAATTATTTTCAATTTATACGTTATTGTTTTTTTTAATATGAACACTTAAAGTAAATAAGGCACTAAGTACCTAAAAATTAAAATTCGAAATAAGTGTGCAATTTGGCAATTTGGTTCTAAAAGGCTTTTAGAACCAAATTGCATACTTAGTTCGAATTTTAATTTTTAGGTACTTAGTGCCTTATTTACTTCAAGTGTTCATATTATGAACCACTATAGTATAGCTAATTTAAAGTATAGCTGTATATTTTACTGGACAATTGTATTGATAAATTAAAAGAACAATCAGAAAGCAATAACCATAGGGTAATGAAAAGGGGATGCTCGGGCTGTATGCTTGTTTAGGAGTTAAGAGCGCGCAGTCCCGCGGAGTCCCGTGCACCATCTCGGCAGCAGAACGTTCAGAGCCGCGGCGCCGCCCCGCTCCGTTCGCGGTCTCCATGGCGACCAGCTCAAATGACGTATCGATCCCGCGAGGGGGCGAGGGGCTCGACTCGCGGGGTGGCGCCGCTCCACCCGGTTCCCCCTTGCACCCCTGCCACCGACACTCGACCGTTGGCCCATGCAAAATGACGGATGTAAAGTTTGGATATACCTCCTTGGAAGAAAATGATATTTTCATTAAAATGAAAATGAGGTAATGTTTCCATATATTCCTCTATACATACACAAACCTTACCCCAATTCTTATTTCCCGTACTCACTTATAGAAATTACACAGACTATTTTAAGGGAATCCAATTTCCAGCGCTCTACTTTCGTTTTATAGACCATAAATCGGATTTATTGTTACTTATTTTGGTAAGGAATAGAAAAGTAATTTAATAACTTTTATTTCTTATACTTACAAAAATATTCGTATATTTACGATTACTCACAGTTTTAAAAACGATAAAATGAATAAATTATAAAGAAAACTATTTCTATAAGCATTACGCCATGTGGTATCCGGCTGAATAGAATAGTACCAACCTCATTTCTTACCGAGGTGTCGTAAAAGGCGACTAAGGTAAGTTGACCCACCGTGTGGTATCCGGTTTAGTTGAATAGACCACCCTCTTTCTTACCGAGGTGTCGTAAAATACGACAGAGGTAAGTTGACGTCAGGCAGGCGGCCGTTCGTGAAATCGCAGCCAAATCATGTGGCAGCATGTTTATAACATGTCGTGCCGACCCCACTTAGAGTGGGATAAGGGCAGGAAGATGATGATATTTCTATAAGCATTTTTTTTTTATAGCCTTTTATTGTGTCCTTAATGAGTTATATTTATTTTTTTTTTATAATTTATTTATTTTATTTGTAGATTATTTTAATATTATAATTTCTATTTTAATTGTTATGATTAATTATTATTAAATTATATGTCAAAACAAATTATGTCAGTTTATGTTTATTTTAAGGACCTCTACTGAGTATAAGGTAAGTTGACGTCAGGCAGGCGGCCGGTCGTGAAATCGCAGCCAAATCATGTTTATAACAAGTCGTGCCGACCCCACTTAGAGTGGGATAAGGGCAGGAAGATGATGATATTTCTATAAGCATTATCAAGTATATAAATACTTGATAAAGAAACTTTATTTAAAAGAAATTACTTATTTTATTCTGAATGTGACATATAAATTTGGAACGATAGTTACTGTGTTAACGAACATACAAATGAAGTCAAATATACAAGACGAGCAAATGCATAGTAATTAAAAAGAATAGAAGATTGTAAATGTTTAATATATATGGGACAAATACACACACGCCTATCCGTCCGTAAATATCTGTATCCTGCTGTAAAAGCCTTACGAGCTAACAGATCAGCAAAGAGCCTATATAAATTGACAAAAACACCAAGAACTTTGTAGTCATAGTTTACGTTCTACCTACCTATGATGAAGAAATGAGATTGACTCGAAAGAAGGCAGATGTACTTGTTATATCATGGATTGCAGCAAAGATAGCAGTAACATAAACATTGTAAAACAACACCAGTAACCACTGTCGTACTAATAACTTCACAGTTTGAACTTTAACCTTTATCATAAGATTGGAAGATTTAATGTCTGTACCTAATCGATATTTCAAATTGAATTCATAGTGGACTCTACAGTGAAGGAAAAAAATTATGAGGAAAACTGAATATGCCTAAAGATTTTATGCGTCTAACTTGCATAGGGGATTTTCTAGGGGAATTTTTGCTCGTTTGAGGGAATCGTCGCCTTTGGATTTGGTTTGGGATATCAACAGACTGTTACTTCACCTACGTATTTTCAGCCTGAACCAAGTGTTGACCATCATATAAGTGACTGTGGAACCATGGAATCGTTAGTAGTACTAAAATTTCCACAATATTAAATTTCAGATTAGACTATGAAAATTATGGTAAGTAACAATAACATATTTTCCGAAAATTCAAACATTTAGCCCGTTCCCGAATAAAAATATTTTTTTATACTTCAATAAGTTATCCAATTCAATTTTCAATTCAATTTTCGTTTCAATAATATATCAAGCATACATTTTATTCATATAATTTATAAAAAATACCAGAATATACACTGTAGTTTTTTATATTCTACTAACCTCTGCCAACGACTTATAGCCTTTATTCCTTTCCAGCCCTTGAACTCAAATACCAAAAATACAAAATCAGTTTACCCGTTCGAAAGTGAAAGAAGGACAAACAAACACTTTCACATTTTTGTATTAGTATTGTTTGCACGTCGAATACCCCAGTGTCGATTACATACTTTTAAGTACTGCAATATACGTAAAATATCATGTAAATTAAAATTGTTTTCTACATTCAAAATTTCTAAAGATTAAATATATATATTTCTATTATATTTCAGTTTTCATTTAAATGGTTTTAAACATCGGCTCCCGAAAATATTAACTGCTAATAATAACGTAAGAGTCAATTTGTAAATTTTAAATTTGATTTGAATTATTTCCAATTCTACGTAGAGGTACACGCCACGCTATTAAAACTAATAGTATTCGGCTTCAGAAACATTGGCGAAACTTTAATTAGTTTGCAGTATTAATTTACCGAATCTAATTTAGTGATGTAATTATGTAAACGCTGCAGTTATAAACATTTTGATTTTAAACCCAGAATATATCAGTTGAAGAAAAACATCTAGTAAGTATTTTTCTTCCATTTCAAGCAATAAATAATTCAACAGCAATTTCTTTTTGGTTCATACATTTTAATACAACATTAACTGTAAAATATTACTCAAGTTTTTCTTTTACCTAAAGTATAAGCAATGTAGACGAAAGTAGGACTTAACGCATACTTAACGTTTGTATACCCATCAAATTACCACGAAAGTGCGTATGTAATGTCAATTCATATTTAAATATTTTTTTAAATTATATCATTGCCTTGTTTAAACGTCTCTTCTAAAATTTTGTTTCAAACATTAACATAATTAAGTGGTTCTCAAAGTTTTCCCATTATAAACTTAGCGAGAAATTTTATTTTTCCCTCAAGTCACGCGTGGCTGTGTGCGCGCGTGTAGACAGCACGGCGAATTGGATTTTCTCTAGTGTGGGTAAACCTACTTTTGTCGACGGAACAGGAAAACCTAAGAGATTCATGAAATATTAATATAAACTCTTTAAAACTTACCACAGTTGATACGTACAATATCGTTCTATATCCTAACAATGCCACCCTAGAAAAATTTGAACAGTAATTTTTTATCGTCATATTTTAAATAAGGCTCAGCTGTCTCATCCATATTTAATACATAATTTATAGAAGCAGGCGTTACTTTGTTTTTAGATATAATTATTTTGCTATAATCCGCGTTTGTTATGAAAATGTATGTAAGTATGTAAGACAGCGTTCTTATACCTTAAACATGCATGACACACGTATCGCGAAATGCCGCCACCAACAACACACCACACAATCACTACAGACATTCACTACGACAGTCACTACAATCGATTCACCCGTAACCGATGCATAACCAGGAGGATAGGCTCTAAGAGAAAATGGTAATGCATTACGTTATTGTCGTAGGGAATGTTTGTAGTGTAGTATGTAATTAGACTCGAATGCAATAAAAAACCTTTCGGTACGTTTCCTCGCTGCCTGAATTGTTTTTTTTTGCACGAGTATACTAAACAATTTCATTTTAAGTTTTCCAATTTATCCGCGGCCTTAATGATATAATGTGCTTGTGAACTAAGATGTCTTGATTAAAGTGAAGAACAGAAAAATTTAAAATTTAAGAATATTATACAGGCGATTCTAAGGATTGAAGTTTCAGTCATAACATCTTTTCTCGATGCGAAGCAAGAAATATAGATCCGCACGGGCAAAACCCATAGCAAATCTCTAGTTTACTTTATTACATACATCAATACATTAATATGAAATATTTTATAAAGGCGATTTAAATTTGTTGTATTTCGATTGCAAACAGCTTATGTCAATAGACTAGTCGCTTATTATCATAGACATATCATAGGCGTATCATAGACATTAGAAAGACGTAATACTTACTCGTAAACGGACTGAATGAGGTACAAAAGCGATCTCAGTTATTAATATGTTCAGGTCAAAACGTATTTCGTGGTAAATAAGAATTAAGCAGTTTAGTTATAAATTTTTATACAGCAGATATAAAAGTAATAAAAATAATACATGGACCAATAATGTTATTGCTAGATATTGAATTATATTAAAATTTTCGGAACAGAAATATTGAATAGGTACAGCAAACGTTTTTAAACGTTTGCTTTGAAATACAAATATTTTCAGTTTCAGTAAAAAATAAGGATTAAGGATTTTGTAGTATTATTAAATAATGAGTTTTAAATATAGGTATAAAAAATATTTCTGCTTCTTTGCAATCATCGAAATTGGATAACCAGATTTGAATACATACCATTACGGACGTATTGGTGCAAAAGCGGATAGTAAGCAACTTAAGTTAAGTAATTAAAAAATTAGTAAATAATTTAATTAAATACCTATATGCTTTGTTGAGCTCATGATTTGCAAGTAGTAGTGCCAAACTTTTAAAGAGTTTAGAACTAATATTATGAGATTTCAAGAAATTTTGTTTTTTCAATCTACTATATATTTAAAAAAAACTGTATTTTTTATGTAAAAATTAACATTATGAGTAACTTTGATCAATCTTCAAGATGCTCAGTCTAATAATGTATGGTATCAGATCGAATACATAATGGTATAATAATTTAATAAATGGAACTGAAATTTAGAAGGTGATGACCTAAATTTATTATCGCCTGCAGGGACATCACAGCCTCTAGGAATACAGCTTGGTAGTACGATTTAATTCATTTCATATTCTCGCTATGAACACTTAATAGCTGCCATTAAATTAGATCCTTTAAAATGTCTAGAATTATATGAAAACGTAATCATGACATTATTAAAAATATTTATATATATTTTAACTTTATTCAGGTATTATAAACTATTTATTTCTTACAATAATAATTACACTTAATTTTTACAAATTATAATATTATAATTGCGTTTTCAAATAATGCTAGCACAGATAATTGCATAATTTGTTGTTTACGTGAGCACTATTTTATATTCTGTAATATTGGTGTTTAGTTACGACGTCGTTAAGTACAGTTAACAATTTCTTTATAACCGGTTCTTTAGTTAGAACAAGCCAACAATGTAAGCTTTATGATACTGAACTGGTTATTTTATAAAATAATAACGAAGGCGATATTACAAATAATTTGATTTAACGTTCTAAAATTAAAAGATGATTTTTTTAATGAACTTTTACAACAAATATGCCTAGTAAGATTCCTGATTTTATATTTACATACCAATATTTATGACAATGTTTTTAATTAATTAGCTAATATTAAACTATCGTAAAAGAAGACTATTTAATTAGGATATATAAAGGATATAACGTTTTTATTATTCAACTTTCTGTTCTACAAATACTGTTTCTGTTTTCTTGGCAAAAACAAACCTTGTGATGTTATTTGAGACCATTTTATCAAAATTAATAAATAATAGAAATCAATTGAATTTGAAAATAAAAAAGCTTCTAAAACCCAATGGTTGTTTTATAAAAAGCAGGTTAATTAACGATGAGAGTAATGAAATTTAACAATTATAAAAGGGATAATGAATATGAATGAAAATGGTCATATCCGGCATGTTGTTAAATTTAGGGTTCTATTTCCGTGATGAAATGATGTCGATGAACCACTAACAGGATATGCCGCGTGCTACTGAGGTTTGCTTCGGGCATTTGAGACCTAATCAAACGTAATTGTTTGTTATCAAGCACTAATTTATCAATATAAGAGACGTTCTGAAGTTAAATGAGTTATGTCAACTAGTAACGTGTCAATTAAAATTATTATCTATGGAGTGCCTAATAAAGATCAATCAAAATTGTTATTTAAAGAGTTAGTAATTTATTAATATTACTAGATATAATACCAATGTAATTCCGAACGTTAATGTCTAAATGTGAAATGTTATCTTAAATGTCACTTGGCTATTCAAGGTTCCCACAAATAATTAATATTAAAATATATAATAGAACGGAACCTTTTGTTCAATATGCATAAAATGTTGATTTTTTACATCCTATAGACGTTCGAAGTTTTACTTACATGCCTAAACCCACCGCTCTCTAATAATTTGATTTGATAAAGGTTTAGGATTTTAACAGTAGGTTTTGCCCAAAACTTTAACATATGAACTTTAGTACCGTGGTAAAAAGTTGCCTGTGTGTTGCCTAAATCGCTTCATCTATCTCCAACATCAAGAGAAAGCAATCACATCCATACTGCATATTGCACCAATCAAACGTGAATGATGATATTGTATTTATAACGTAAACATACATCTACATATATTTATATATATGTAGATTGTACTAATTAACTTGTTTTACGTATGTCTACGAAAAACGGAGTTTCCAAGCCTTCCATCAGCCCTTCTACGCAATTCCCAACTGAATCCGTTTAACCTAGTAAAATACAATCCTAAGTAAAATGACCTTAAACAAAATAACATAATACGTGTAATCACTCTAATATTTGTTACTTTCCTTCCTTTTTTTAAATTTCAGCTTTTTATACATAACAAGCTGTAATTAATCGCAATACAGCTTAAGTTAACTTAAACGTTTAAATGCCCTCAATTACGTACAAAGCATTTTTTCCTGAAAAATGTCATTTTTTATAGTTTGTATTAACCGGTTATGAGCTTCAATTGTGCAAAACAAAAACTTTAGAAAAAGACTATATAGTCTATATTGTAATATAGTCTTTTTCTAAAGTTTTTATGCCTCTTCTTTTAATATACGGACATGACAATTGTTCTTTTTTATTCTATGTACAGCATATCTCATTACCCCGATGCTGATACAGATCGCATTGTGCTTTGTTGTGGTTAACTACGAGTATTTCTTTTAATATCTGATGATAATGTCATTTCATTGTTTCGAATATATTTTTATCGGAAATTGGAATTATAATTAGTGAATTTATATAAATCAATATTATTTTGAATTCGAAGTAAATATTATAAATAACTTATATTGACTTATATTAATAGAAATCCATTAATTATAATACATTGATCATTCAAGTTTCTACTGTTTCCTCAACCGATGGAGTAATGCTACTTTCTACGATTATAATAGAAACTTGCAAATCTATAAGAGTATTAGTAATTATAATTACTGCGCTACTAAGGTAAAATACCTTACACCTTTCGGTAGGTATGAACTGGACTAATTATTGTAAGCTTTTACTTAATGCTAGCCGCCACGAATTTAACAGTTAACTTGAGCGAATTAGCTTCATAACACTACCAGAAACCTCCACACTACGCCACAAAGCTCCTCAAAATCTACTTAAATAAAAGACTCAAAATCATCAATTAACGTAGCATATTTCTAAATTAAATAATAGAATTTAATAATTTTTTTACCACCAATGATGGCTCTGCCTCATAAAGCTGGAAATCAAATATTGTATCGTGGCATGATCCATGTAGTTGAGGATTTATTTTATTCTTCCTTCTAACGACAAGGAAAGCCTTAAGCTATTCTTTATTTAGTTTTATTTATTGTACATACATATTGTTAGAAAAGAGAAATAGAGAATAAATGTTATTTAGATCATAGAGCACTAGGACATCTTCTGTTCTGTTCCTGAAGCTCGAAAGTAAGGAATAATTTGTCAAGAAATAACATTGAAAAATAAAATTTCAATACGAGTATAATAAAACAAAGGTATATAATATAACCTTTGTTTTATTCAAGAGTAGTCCAGAGAAGTGACATGATAAGATAGAAAAGAGTTGTTGAATCTAGAAGACTTCCGATTCTTGCATCTAAATTTTATGCAGAATAAGTTTAAGCGGTGAGACCGTGCAGCTCTGTCGAGAGGTCACGGGTTCAAATCCCGGGCAGCTATCAATTAGTTTTTCTGTTAAGACAAGATAAGTGCAATTTATCACACGCTTTTCGGTGAAGGATAACAGCGCGAGGAAACCTGCATGACACTAGAGAATTCTGAAATCTGAAAAACGGAGTGCCCATGCCCAGCATTGGGATAATAACGAGCCGGTATTTTAAGTTTAAGCTTTCGACGTGATATATGACAATAAAATAACATACTCTGCATAGATTAAGCATTTAGTAATAGAAACGTTCTTTGAACGAAACATTTTTTTTATTTGAAAATAAATGAAACATGTTTTAAGGTAATAAGTTCTCAAAGATAAGCTATAAATGTAGGTCGACGTTGTAATTTATCACCTCGGCGACGTCGAGCAACAGGAAGAGTTAGATAGCAAAAGCGTAAAGCACAATAGTAACTAGTGCATAACGTATATCGACCTATACAGCACACGAATGCTAAAGACAAATGTCTGTTCACAAATCATGTTATGACGGGTTGTCCGCATTAAGACGGGACTTATTTCGTAATGAAATGTAAGCCATAGTGCAGCTTATGCTTCATAATGTTGTAGTAAAGTTATTAGTGGTTGGATCGAGGCGCTGCCCGGAGTGAGCGCAGCTGTCAAGGCCAACTGAGGTCACTCCACCGACGATCTCTGAGCCACGGTGCCCGAGACCGGTTTTACAATTTTGTCTCTTTTTATTTTCATTTTTGTATACACGACGCTGAGACTAAACATTGTTTATAATGCCAACCTCTGTCAGATGAACTTTATTTAAATAGCCGCATTATTATATTTTCCATGAAGCTTTTATATTTCCTATTATATTAATATTTTGAGTTGACGAGATTTTGTCTTTGTCGAGATAAAGAACATAATTTATACTTATGAATAAAAATAATAAAGGACAACGTCTTAGTTACAATAAATTAAAAAATATCATTATATTTGATTCGACTACTTGTTGGTTTTTCCTTTTTTAAATAAATTTTAATTATATAAACTTTGAGGAAAAAAGTTATCCAATAGGACAACACAAAGATCAATCAATAAAATAAAAGACTTAAAGCTAAGTTAGCTTTGGGCTCTTAAGAAAGGTGATAATTCAAACTTATTACAAACTTATAAAGCTCGTTCTTCACATGATGGGCTTAGTTAAACTTAGTTTAATAAATACGAAATTTAAGATTCTCACAAGCGCTTCTCATACGAAGAAAGCATTATTTGTTAAAATTTATTTTTTTCTTAATACGAAAGTAAAATTTTATAGTTCTTTACAAAAATATCACTGAAAGCTTTACTTATTTTAACAACAAAATTATATTTTTAATCGTTATATAGAAATAGCTGTTTCATAAACAGTTACATTTTTATATACGTAGAGCATGTCACTGACACTAGTTCAATTTTAGTGATCGTTGTTAATTAAATGCCTGTTAAATTTTTTATCCTTTTTAGTTTTTTTTATCTTGGACCACGTATTGTATTATGTATACTACACTAGGCAGATTTCGTACTATACTAGTCGAAAAATGTTTCATTAAAATTTAGAGACTCCATATTAAACCTTTATTTTGATTTAAGGATCTAGTTTTGCGTTACATATCTCATCCCATTACCAAACAAATTTTTACCTATTTAAAAAAAAATGCATCAACCCTGTATGAAAGGTAAAGGCAACTAAGGTAAGTCGACCCGCTGTGTAGAATCCGGCTGAGTAGAATAGACCACCCTCGTTTCTTACGGTGTCGTACGGAGGTGTCGTAAAAGACGACTAAGGTAAGTTGACGTGAAGCTGGGGAACGGTCGTAAAATACCTAGCCAAATCATGTGACAACATGTTTATAACATGTTGTGCTGACCCCACCTAAAGTAGGATAAGGGCAAGAGAATGGTACGGAGAGGAGATGTGAACTGTGTGTAGCGGAGATGTATGCTGTGAAAGCTCCCAATTAGTCAAGTTGTGGATACCGGGCGTTAAAGTAAGTTACGGGCTTGTTCCTGAAAATGTGGAGGTAAATATACCAAACATTAAATGTATCTTATTTAAATCGGCTTCTCCCTATCTAGCGCTAATAGAAAGATTTATGGTTCTTATACAATAAATATAAAATCCAGTAAGTGATATCACTTGAAATAGTGAAAAAAGAAAAACGTGCTAGTACCAGTATCGTAGTATACTTTTTAACTTTAAATTGACATATATTTTTTATTTGTTTACCGTTTGGAATAAAAAGTATCCTGAATGTTTACCAAAGCCTTAACTACATATAATTGAAAACTTAATCTAAATTGCACTTCTAAATCACGTCACATCTAAATTAGCGTACACCAATGAACGAATACGCTCGTAGACACAAACAGATAAACAGACAACAATTTTAAAACTTGTTTTAGGCTTAGAGGTGTTAGACAACATTATTTTTTAACATTAAATGAATTGGATGAAATTAAAAATGAATCTTTACTGATGATAATAATTATTTATTATCATCAGTAAAGATTAACATTAACTTTTATGATTTGAGAAGTATGACAATGTAAGATTTAGAAGATTGAAATTTCTGAATTGTGATTTAAATAAATAAGAAAACAGTTACATATAATGAAAAGAAACTACGACTGCGGAATTGTAAGTCCCTTACAATTCCCTTAATTACAAAATATACTGTAATTTAAAGCGTAAAGCAATAAGTATTAAGTTGACAGTCTACTTTACAACTCATATTCTACCCCCGTTTTTGATTCGACGGTCACTAATCAACGGATATTTGTAACAAGGAAGTATAAAATTACATAACTATATTATATTATGACGAATTTGTTTAAATTAAACAGAAGCATCTATTTTTGATGCGCTTGTTTATTTTCACGAATAGTTTATTTTCCTTGATTCGTTGATGGCCACCAGATGGCGCGTAGTTGGATTGCCGTGTACGGTAAACATGTAGCCCCCGCTAGGCATTGAAATTTTTACACGCTCTTCACTTCAAATAGCTACACAAATATCGTGATTTAGATAGTTATTGAGTTTCATGCAATGGCGTATGGTATACAAGGGCCCTGGGGCAAAAATTCACTAGTTGCCAATTTAACTATTTAAAATCGTTTGTTCCGTGTTCTTCGTGTTCCGGTTTCGAAGTACTCCAGGATGGCTCGAACTCAGGGAGCCCCCTGAACTTGGGGCCCTGGGGCACTGCCGGTCAAGCCCTCCGATACCTACGCGAATGGTTTCATGTCTGTTGCACCGGTTTTGGGGCAAAAGTTTATACAAATACAAAGTTATATAAAAACAGGAAATCTATTTTACAGTTGACTAAAGGTTTGTTCTCGCCTTTTTTTTCAAATATGAGTTAGAGCCTAAACCCTCCAAGTTAGTCCAACCCTCCAACCCTAAGTGCTCCAATGCGGATTGGTAGGTTATAAATATCCCCAGATTTCTTTAGAAATTTGCATGTTTTCTAACGATATTATCCTCCACCGAAAAGCGTATGATAAATTGCAATAATAGTTAATAACATTTATAGAAAACTTTTTGGTGCCTGCCCAGGACTTGAACCTGTGAACTCCTGGAAAGAGTCGCAAATACAACTATCATCTATTACATCAATTAATCAATCAATAATCAACATTACATACAAAATAATGGTACAAAACATAAAGTACAATGTTAAATGAAATTGATGAACTTCTTATTTGACTTTTTCGAATTAAATAACTTTAATTAGTAAACTATTCTTTTTAATTAGTTAAGTACTGGTTACATCCGTTCAAGCTATTTATACCATGCTTTGTAACTCTGTGTACCACTAAATATTGTTCGAGAGTTGAATATGGAGAAACATCAACCAACAGAAGAACAATGGAGTATTATGTGGTAATAGTGGAAATATATTCGTTTGGTTATGCGTGGAAAAAAGTATCATCTAAACAAATCGCGGTATTGTTATACGCGATTCACGAATAAAAGGATCGGTAGCTTTTCATATTATTATGGCCGGCCAGCCAACAATTTATTACAAACTAAGGGAACGATATTAATATGCGATTGACTCAAGTATTCTTTATTGGATTGTGAATTCTATAACGAAAAAGATGCATAATAAAACAAGGTTCTTTGATTCTGAAATACATTTGAAGTTCGTTTTAAAATTGTAAAATATTTCAACATAACTTATATGAATTGATAAAAGATAATATTCGTGTTATGAATTAATGTCAATAATCGAAATTTATTTAAAAATTAAAGTTATTTGTTACATTAAAGTATAAATAAATATTTCATAGACCTATATGTTCCGGTAAATTTTTTATGTCTAAAACACCTGCGTTTGAATGTCACATATTTTCAATCTCATCCTAGTTTGAAACAGAAAGAGTCAACGGCTGCACCCAATATAAGAAGGCCTGCCAACCTTTTCCCAAAACATTATACTATGAAGGAGTAAGGTGTATCCGTTAAGACCAGAGAGGCCTTTCATTGTGGTCGGATTCAACGCTCCGGGCAAGTCACTTGTCGAGGTCATAACCTGTTTGCGACCCCTCTCCGTAGAACTGTAGGGATCATGTTTGTAACAATTTTTATATCTTAGTCATAATTAATTTGTGGAAGATTATGTTACTTAAATAGTTTTTAATATAATTGCTTTCATTAAGTAGAAACAGCTGGGTGACCGAGCCATACTCGGAATTTTTTTAAATTATAAATAAATGAAAAAGAAAAAATAAAAAAGGAAAAAATCTTGATAATAACAGGGGCCCGATCCCACGTTTTTTCACTTCTTGCGGCCGTTACCCACTGAGCTATCACAATTTTACAATATCTATAGATTAACTCATTTAAATATAAAAGATTTGCAATGATTATTTCCTGGTTATATGAACTTTTCACCAATAACTTACGTATTTTAGCAAAATAAATAAGTATAATTGTAAAATATCGGAGTCAGACAAACAAAATTTGTTTTGTTGTTTGTTGTGCGAGAATTTCTTCTTAAAATCTTCAGTGATACTTCCGAGAAATAACGTTAAACTTGTATTAAACAGCTTCAAAAGCTTATTCATACGAAACTTTTAAAAGCTTCAGGGAAAATCTTTATTTTATTCAGTTATGACAAAAGATTTTTGATGACAACGATTCCCAATCTACATCTACACATTCTAATAAAATGTTACTGAGATATATTTTATAGGTTTTTTAATACATATTTACTATTTATTTCACACACAATCGTATTTAATTATATAAAGCTAAATATCACAAACATAAAATAACAGATAAGAATAAAAACTTGGATTGTACTCTATCAAAAAAGAGAATTAAAAACTTAATTTAAAAAAAAATATAATGTATGTGAAAAAGATAAGTAAAACTATGTTCTCAATTACAAAATTGATGATGATGATAAGTATAAACTGAGGTTTAGGGTTTATTGCTCGATAATCGCAAATCCCAAAAGAAAAACAAATTTGACAACAAGTTGTACTACACGTCAACTAGTAAGCGAAGCCATCGGAAAATACTATAGCAATATAATCATAGACCTCGATCAGTAACTACTATTAACTGATATTCAATGCAATATCCGCAAATATAATTAGATTAGAATGAACATAAAGGAAGGTTGTAGGTTATTATGTGGCGTCCTGGCAGTACTCGTATATTGTTAGGCACACAATGCGTGCAGCGGGCCGTTGTGCCTTGTGAAATGTTGCACGACTACTTTTTTCGTCTGGATTCTACACTCGCGTTACTCGTTTTTTAAACCGTGAGCTCGAGATGTACAGGTTTATCTGTTTAAAATTTATTAACATCGAGAAACAATTTAAACCCTTTTCTTTAGATGGCCTTTGAGAGATTCACGATGAAAGGAAACGTTATAACTTATTGTTTGTATTCGATTCGTTTCTCGTAATATTCTTTTAGAAATGTTATTTAATTTTAGTTATTCAATTATTTTCAATAATACCATTACAAAAGGAATTGAAATTACGAGTTTTGCAATGCAATGTTGCACAGCCTTTGATTTTCGATTTCGATTTAGCGAGACAATGAAATAGTTTTTAAAATTACATAAGTTAATGATTATATACCTTGTAGAACATTTTTATGCAAGAAATGAAATGATACAATACAAAAATTATATTTCTATTAATATAGTTATAATTATTGTCACCATATAAAATAACATTTTAATAAGTATAGCACATATTGATATAGAAAATATGAAAACTCTTTTTTCCGTTATTTTTGAGTTTTAGGAATTAGCTTATGGTGTTTAATGTTATGTCTTAAACAGACTTATAGCAAAACTGTTGTATAGTGTACAGATACCTAACGTGGTAATTTTCATAGCTCTAAATAGGTGTAATGATTCAAATATTGTATATTATAATGTAACGCATTAACTTATAATTTTTAGCTTACCTCGACATTTTATAGAATTACTGTATTGTATATATTTCTAGTGACATAAACATAAAAAATCGTTTGAGTGCCTGTTGGATATCAGAATATGAAATCAAATAAAGATTCGATAAAAATCGAAGCCCTCAACATGTTATGAATAGTTATTCCCTTTGTAAAGCCATATTTGTTGCTTGAACGAATAAAAAGAAACTGCGGGAACAATGTTTTATGTCTACACAAATAGATTTTTTAGATAGATTTTGTTGTTCGTATTTTGATGTCATATCGTCATTAAAAAATGTGTTTCTTAGGAAGTGCAATTAAATGTTTAGAATTCGATAACATGACTACTTCTTACACAATTGTAAATAAATATTTTAAAAAAATCATAATAATTAATACTGTTTGTTGCATATAAAGCTTACAGGTTCAAGTTATATGCACTTTTTAGACAGCACGAACATTTACATATCCATCTTCTTAATTTAACTACCTTTTTGCCGCGAGTAGTAAAAACACGGGGCGCAGCTAGTTAATAAATAAAAATGAATTTTTTATACACTTTTATATTTAAGGATTCAGCAATCTTATACAAATATACGTACATGCAGGACAATAACAGCATATCATAAGATTAATACATGATTTTTTTATAATTAAACATTTTTAATAACGTTAAACACATCATTTTTCGCAGCTGCTTTGTAGAATGAAGAGATTTGTGAAATCTGTCTACAAATAGAACAATAATAGTATTTGAACGTACTGTAAAATATGAATTATATAAAATTAAAATAAACTAAATAAAAAATTATAAAAGTAGCTGTAGTTAAGTAAAAAAACATTAATTACAAAACAAAAAGCTCTTAAAAGCTTTCCTTTTCAATCGCAGTAAAATTGGGGTGGCTCCCTCCCGCTATTTTATTGGATACCTAAATTTAATAATAGATGTGCTTTATTTTCCTCTTAAAATTTACTAAATATTATACTCCATAAAGGTTTTTTTTATTGATATCGTTTTTGATATTTACCTAATGTCACAAGGTAATCAAGAATGATGAAACACTTTTATGAAAAAGTCTATGTCGCAGAATTGTGCTAGGTATGGTTGTCAGGTTAACTAGCTTGTTATTATCTATTGTATCTAAGATACATAAATTATTAAGTAAATCCAAACTATATACGCTTTTTAAGCATATTGCGCACATGCAGGAGTATGATATTAGGCATAGCTAAAGTTCACTTAGAGAATAAAAAAATAGTAAATAAATATATGGGACACACACACGGTCGTCCGTCCCCAAAGTAACTTAATACTTGTGTTATGGTAGAAAGAGAACTGGTGAATATATACTTATATATTTTTTAAATACATACTTAAATACAAATATACACCCGGGCTCAAAGACCAACAAATTCATATATAGAAAATATTGGCCTTCGGCGGGAATCGAACCCGCGACCCGCGGATCCGAAGGCAGGGTCACTACCCACTGCGCCAACGGGTCAGTTAACTAATTATTTTGTTTTTAATTTAGACACGAATTAATTTACGCCATTTTGTTTTACGCCATGACGTAAAATATTGATATACCCGACAGAGAAGGAATGTGAGTTCCGTAATACTTCATATACATATAAATTTATACAAGTTGTAAATTGTATTTATACAAAAAGATATCATTGCATTGCTAGTTTTTTTTAATTACTGTTTGGAACTAATGTCAGTTTAGGTGAAAGGTGTGTATTCACTTCATATTTGTTCATATTATGTCTACTACATATGTCATATTATGATTACGATTTTCTATTAAAATATCAGTTACTTAAACGTCTTTAAAACCGTTTGGTCAAACCAAGAAAGTGTGAGAAATGATAACAGTTACGTAAGATCCCTTTTATGGAAGTCAATATTGGTAGCTATTGAATAATATTAATGTTCTAGAATGTTCTAAGGCAACGCCTTCGACGAGAAAACCGCGACCAATTTCACGTTGATTAAATTAATTTCATTATTATATAAATCACTTTAATTAAATTTTCAAAAAAATATCGGCAGGTAGCTAATTCAAAAAAATATGGAATATATGTAAGAAGAAAATACAGAATATGAAAGCACATTCCACGTCTGGAAAGAAAGATCTTAGTGATCAGGTTATATGACTATTTATTGATAAAATAGTAATAAATTTTATAAATGAACAAAACGGGTAATTCGGGCAATCTTAAATATATAAAATTTATAAAACTTTTGCTTTTTGAAACTAAAAAGGTCTTACATCCAGATTATGTAAAATTAATTATTTAGTAGTTGCTATAACGAAAATTTTCAGGCATAAAACAAAAAGGTAAACTACTTTTATTTTTACCCAAAATTAAGATTATAAGTGTAGTAGAGGTGTAGATCTTTTTAATTCCTAATTGCTTTTCCACTTTCCTCCATTCTGAGTGGTATTATAACCATCCTTGTCAGCTGATTTAAATATTACTGGCCCATAACGCATACTAGCGTTGTTGGTACACCAGTATTAGATTCTAGATGTTAACTGTAGAAGAATAAACTCTGAAACAATGTACTATTATCGATTGAGACAACCTCAAAGCCTTATAAAATATGTATTAAAATGGTAAAACGCAGCGGACAAAACTTAGAGAAAATAAAAATAAAACGAACCAATTTTAAAATAAATACACTTTAGACATTGCTTGATAATAATGCAAGTTAAATAGGGTTGAACACATAAATAACTTTTATATTATTATTTTGTTTTAAATATTTTTATCATAATTTACACAATAAATTTGAACAATTACGAGCAAAATCTACTAAAATAAAGTAGAGTACGCATTTAATATACTCGTACAGTGTCACTTATGCATGAAAATAATTTGCTTATTATTTGAACGGATAGAGCCCCTAGGAATTAACAAATCAAAGTTAGAAAACTCCACAGAAGACCAAGGGCCCGAATCGAATTAATGAAATTAAGAGAGGCCTCAAATTTGCTTGACCTTCCCAATTGTACTAGAGAAAAAATTGAAGAAACAAATGATAAACATATGAATATACAGAGTTATTATACATATAGAAGAAGAGCCATACACAGGACTGTACATCCAAAAAAACAAGAAAAAACGCATTCAATTAAAACAAAATAAAATATATTTAGTGATATAAAAATAAATATTTTATGAAAAAAGTAATATAAATGTATTATTCTGTTTTATAAAATGACACTACGATATAATGATTTTTAGTTAGAAAGGGAATCCCCGAGTTTTGATCACATGCCGCATTTAGAAACCAAAAGTTGCCATCTTTTAGTAAAAAAAAATTAAAGATTCGAACCCAAAACAATGCAAACTCTAAAATTTAACGACGTACAGTGAAAATTGGTACTTATTAAGCAGCGACGCAACTTCGAAAAAACGCAAAACGAATCGATGCAATGCGAGGTATTGGTTTATTATTGACACAGTGATTTTCATGCGGACGAAGCCGCGGGCACAGCTAGTTAAGTATAAAATAGCTAGTTATGCTATATCCTATATTAATTTTATAAATATAATAATGGTTAGATAATATGGTTTTAAAGTCGAATTTCGTTCTCTCACACCATCTTTATTATACTGTTCTACAAAATAAACCTTAATGGCAATAACATATTTACTAGGTATAGGGATCTACACGATTATATAAACAACACATATTACGAAAGTCATTATTTTCGAAATTAATTTCAATCTTGAATGAGATTTAATTTAGGAAATGTTTGTTTGAATTTTTTCAGTTGTAAATTGGAGTAAAATGAAGGAGCGTCCCGCCGCGGGACGGAGGAGAATAACACATGGGGTGCAGCGAAGGGTGCGGCGGGCGGCCCACTGAAAAGTGCGCGGGTGGGGCTGAACAAACTCGCGGGGACATACAACCACGGTTTATAAGTTTATTCTTTTTTTTTTAACTAATATAATAAAATATAATATAAACATATATAAACACACCTATCGAAAACCACGCAGGGTTTATATGAAGGTGTGGAATTCGCATCATTTTTCTATATCTATGTCTAATAATATACATTTTCTCAATGGCTATTGAAAATTAATAATTTAACATGCAAGTTAACAAGAGTTTAAATAGAAACAGTTACTTGTATTAAAACTCTTGTACACCTGCATGTTACCTTTAAATTTATACAATACATCAATACAATCAATTTATTATAACTAATATAATTATGAACAAAAACAACACTTTATATAAAAACTGAAAATGACAAAAGTAATGATAGAATTATTTTACTATAATCTGCGCTTATTATTGTTCTTGATGTTTGTTATTTTGTGTTATGTTAAAAAAATAACCAAAAATTAATTTTAACTTAATTTATAATAATATTAAAAAATATATAAAAATATTATTTTTAAATTATTTTATATGAGCTAAAAATTTACGTTAAATATGAAATATATTAGCTTACTAGTATATCCATACAACAATGATTAAATCGTTTTCAGTATTCTCTATCACCTATAGAGACATCACTCAAAATAAATTGTACGTTTAAATTAAGGAGACACGAAAATAACCTACTCGAATCGAGCTAAAATATATAGGGAAAAGTACTTAAATACAAGTGGACAAACCAAAATAAACTTACAACACTTTACACAATAAAAAATGTTTGCATACAAATTAGCTAAAAAATTAGAGGATAAAAATTGCCTTGAGTTAAATAAATAAATTGCTTAGGTTGACGTTGAACGTCCCGCCAGTATGTACTCTCAAATAGGGGAACAAGCATTTTAGCATTACCCCCGTGCACAACTCTTCCCGCGGGGCGGGGGTGGCCCACGGCGACGTAAAAATCAATATGCTGGAGTTGTTAAATCACGCTTATAAACGAGCACTCGTCTTCGTTTCGTTCTTAAAACATCACATACATACATACTTAATACAACTCATTATAGTGCTTCTTAAAAATTAATTTATAAGCCTAAAGGTCACTTAATTCGTGCAGAAACGCAACGGAGGGTGACCAGATGTTACACTGATGAAATGTAATGTAAAACTAATATATATATATCCTCCTGACCTTATCCCACTCTAAGTGGGGCACAACATGTTATAACCATGTTGAAATATGATTTGGCTGCGTTTTTACGGCCGCCTGCCTGACGTCAACTTACCTTAGTCGTATTTTACGACACCTCGGTAAGAAGGAGGGTGGTCTTTCTACTAAACCGAATACCACACGGTGGGTCAACTTACCTTAGTTGCCCTTTACGACACCTCGGTAAGAAATGACGGTGATCTATTCTACTCAGCCGGATACCACACGGCGGGTCGACTAACCTTAGTCACCTTTTACGACACCTCGGTAAGAAATGAGGGTGGTACTATTCTACTTAGCCGGATACCATAGGGCTAGTAATGCAAAACTAATGTAATACAAAACATTCACGTTCATAATTAACATGTGTAGTTTAAAGGTTAATGTAATTTTTTTGTCCTAATTTCATAATTTTAACAATTCCGAACAGATATCCTATAATATATATCCTTTCATATTTATATTATTTTATTAGGAAATCCATGAGTTTTATTAAGCACTATAAATTAGCTATAAATCTAGTAAATATATTTTGCCAAACATACTGTTTATTTTGTCCTATTAAATCTCAGCTATAATAACCATGTACATGAATGCAAGGACACGGTATCGAATAGAAAGTATCGATAGTGTTACTCATGAATATCGAAAAAAAAGTATCGTACTCACAAAAGTAAAGACAAAAAAAACTTATTCCGTTTCCTTACATGAATGATTTTTATTACTACCTACTATTTCCCCTAAAATACCGCCGTGTGGTGTCCGGCTGAGTAGAATAGACCACCCTCATTTCTTTTCCGAGTTGTCCTAGGCGATTAAGGTAAGTAGACATCAGGCAGGCGTCCGGTCGTAAAAAATCTAGCTAAAAAATGTAAGATTTTTAAAACATGTTTACAGACCCCGCTTAAAGTGGCATAGAGTGGTAGGAGAATGATGACTGTTTTCTGAAATGACTTCAATATTTCTAAAATATTATATTTTTCAGCTATATTATAATGTCATATAACACTTTTTTGAAAATCAGTATTAAGTAACTTAATGCTAACAGCAGTAGGAAGTACAATACATAAAATAGTTTCTCAATAGAACATTTTCCTATCATAGCACCCATCAAGCCAATTATCGCATTTAAAATACCTTTACATTACCTCCCCTTTTTCAATCTACTTTCAAGATCTCCATTATTGATAAATGCATTCAAAAACGTTTAACGACTTGAAACCTGTATAAATTTTAAACATCAATACATATTACTTTTACAAATACTTTTGTTCATTACCAAATGTTTACAATTATCTATACTAATACTCTATAATAAAGCTGAAGAGTTTGTATAATTTTTTGAACGCGCTAATCTCAAGAACCACTGGACCGATTTCAAAAATTCTTTGAGTGTAAGATAGTCTATTTATTGAGGAAGGCTATATAACATCGCGTTAAGATAAATAGGAGAGGAGCAATAATAAAAAATATCGAGAAAACGGCAAAATTTAAAGCTTTCCTCGCGTGCGCTTAGTAAACAGTGAAAGTTATACAAAAATTTTTCCCTCTAAATATTCTAAACAAAAGCCAGCGACAGCATATGTCTAGCTCTTAAGAGTAACCACCACTTTGCTTCCACTCGGGCGGAGCCGCTGGCGATTTCTAGTAGTTTCTAGTATATATTAAACATTTGGTGCTTCATAAATTATTTTTTGCTTTATAAATTAATGTAATTATCACTGCAATAGATTACATTACATTCATTCAATTAATCAAGTATTCGCTTCATGAATGTTACATACAAAGGGGGCTAGTTTTTGACATTTTACTATAAAATAATATCCATAAAGCTCATACCAAGCTGCCACAGAATAGACATATACTAATGTGTAACTGTTATATAGGTAACTAGTAATCGCCAAAGGCTCCGCCCGCGTGGAAAGATTAAAACCGTAATATAGTATTTTAATAGCCATAAAAATGCTTAAAATGGGTTAACCTTTAAAGCTAGACATACTCGTATGCTGTCACGGACTTTTATTTAGAAATTTTAGAGGGAAAAATTTTTGTAAAACATGATTTTTGAATAATTTTCACCGTTTACTTAGCGCACGGTAGGAAAGCTTTAAGTTTTGCCGTCTTCGTAATATTTTTTATTGCTGCTCTTTTCCTATTCATGTTAGCGTAATGTTATATAGCCTTCCGCAATAAATGGACTATCTTACATTCAAATAACTTTTCAAATCGATCCAGTAGTTTCTGAGATAAGTGCGTTCAAACAAACAAACTCTTTAGCTTTGTATATTAGTATAGTAATCTATATTTGACCATTATTTAAATAGATACGTTATTTATCTATTTGGGTCTTCCATCTTCCATAGACTAAAAAAAATCCTATAAATTATTCTGTTAACATGAAATACGCCAATAAAAAATATTAAAACTGCACAAAAAATAATTACTATTGATAACCTAAGTTCGTAATATAACACTTCCTTGATATAAAATATCAAACTGGGCTCCTCAAAACCTTAAACCTCCTCCTTAAACCTTCTATAAAAATCAGATATAGCCGTGAGTCTGTAAATTCGCTTAAAGAATTAGACCAATTGCATTCATTCAAAATGTTTGTGTACATTTTTATAATACGCTAAAAGCTTAAGTATTCAATTCATAGTAAAAAAAGGACAATTAACATATTTAAAATAACGAAACATTTCATTTTTAGATTCCCAGTTTTCAAAATAGTTTCCGCAGTAATTACATAAGTATTAAGAATTGAAACTTAACTCTAAAATACGTTAATGTGTATTGACGTATTCAAGAGTTGAGTTTCATTAAATACACGGCTCAAAAAAATAGGCTTTAATGCTGACGAGTATATAGACGAGTGTGAGCGACTATTACCTTAAATTATATTTCTAGCTGCGCCCCGCGGTACAACCCGCACTGAAAAGTTAATTAATAAGTATTATAGACGATGAGATATACAGGTAGATTATAGATGATAGGATAATACACCTTTCGAAAATCACGCAGGATTTATATGAAGTTGTGGAATTAGCACTAGTTCTATTGTATAAAAAAGTAATAAAAAAAGTTACAATATTTTATTTTACATAACAATCTCCTCCTCACGGTAATTAGCGAGATTGTTCCATCCGTTTTGGAGTGAACGATATAATGTCCAAGGTAAATAGAGAATCATATTTATATATATAAAATAATTGCAAGATTAGTAAGTTTACAATTATTATTATCACTATAAAAATATGAAATAGTTACCTAAAAGTAAAAAGTAATATTACTTGTCCCGTTAAAGTGGGTCACCCCCGGCACCCCGCGGCCCCCGACCCCTTCCCGGCACCGTCTCTCGTCCGCCTCACGACTGTCCCCACAACCCACTACCCCCCAACATTCATTGTGCCGCAATATATTTCTTTTTATGTGCAAACAGAAAAGTCATTTATTTAAATTTTCTCACGAATTCGCATCGCAATTTTATTTTATTACATTATCTATATGGTGTTTAGATTTATATGAATAACATTATAACGACGTACAAGGACAAATGTAGTGAATTTAATGCTTATCACTACTTTAAATTACCAGAAACTCAACGTTTCCATAAAATTTCTAGAATTGAAAAGATTTCATAGCACTGTTATGAAAAAAGTCCTCCATTTTATTTATCCGAGTATCTAGTCTATCCCTACCAGCTATACTGTCATCGCTATTATGCCCTCATATAATTAAATTGAAAGCGCTCGACGTCGCTGAGAATAACATTTAACTCAATCGCATTGCAAAGATCACAATTTCCCACTGCCAGTCCACGGAAAAAAGAAATATGATAACTTTTACAATTTCAAAAATATTTTTATAAGCAATTTTAATATAAGGATAATACAAAAATTCTTTCAAAGGTACGAAAAATGTAGGTTATGTAGGTAACTATCTACCTACAGTAAGTTTTGTAAGGCAATTTATCAAATAGCTAAGCAATTTAAATACTAATTAATTACTTTGTCATTAAAATATTTGTATGGATGGAAAAAAAATGCCTGGATTTGAAAATCCTTTCAGCTTCATACAGGACTGCGGTTTAATAATTGAAAATTGAAAATGTTTGTAAGATTGACGAGTTTCTTTCTGGTTCTTTTTTATAATACGGTCTTACTCGGTGGTACTTCTCGGTAAGAATAACATTCCGAATCAGTTGTAACTTAATTAATCATATTGATCCTTGACGATTCAAAAGTGCTTGAAAGAAGCTTATTTGAATAAAGATTATTTTGATTTGATTTGATTTGATTTCATCATAGAATGTCCAGCATACTATATTCGCAGTGTAATTTCTAATATGATACTACGCTAGTCAAATTTACATAATTCTATAGACACACCGGTTTTTGGAATTGCTTATGGTCTTTCAAAGTCCATTTCCAATGTAACTTAACTTTGTTAGAACCTAATAGTCCTAGCTGATGAGTATTCTCTATGACCACATAATTTGTTATTGTTTGTGCTTTTTTTTGTTTTAACCATTTTCATGCGTATAATGCGTGTGTGTGACTGTGGAGTTTATGATATAAGTAATTGCTGCAAACAGATAAGTAAACATTGCGACATTGATGATTAAAAAATTAAATAAAAGGAGTTAACATAGTCAAAGGTCATAAATTGCAATTCTAATGTAACATCTGCATGTTATAACTGAACCTTAGTTTATGGCCTAGTTCAACGTGGGTATACCTACGATTATATCCTGGGGTGTCAGTGAATTTGGTCAGAATTATAATTAATTTGGTGTATGTTATGTCTCATTTGTTTAACTGAAAATTTAATCTATCTATATACTTTATATTGACCATCATTTATTCTTTTTTGAAATTTCGATTAATATTTATTTATTTATACACATATATGCTACATTTATTGCAGTAAATTTTTTACTTCTTGCATTTACCAAATTATCCCCTTATCTGTATTAATTTTCATTGCTGTCCCTGCCGGATGCTCCGTTTTGGAAGATATAAAGTATACGGATTTATATCTCCAAGATAGAAAACTCGATTAGCTATCGTGTCATAAATTCATTAACCAACTGAGGGAGTATTATATACAGGAATAATATAACAATCGCCTAATAAAAATCTGTAGTGGAAGCTCTAAATCTCATTCCCAATCAACATTTAAGATTTTATCAAGGGTACCATCGCCTTCCTCAAGCATCAAGAATCTAGCAGTTCACATAATCTCCGCCGTAGCAGGTTTTTAATTAGATCTACCACAAAGATCTAAACCCACAAACTAATGTGACTAAACATACCAAATAAACTTGTACTACTCATACGAAGTTATTTAACTTATACGCATTTTCCCATATTTTCTGGAAAATTCTCTGCAGCTTTGTCCAAGGATCCGCAATGGCATCCTAATTGTACTATTTATCGCACTTATTGCGTACTAAACGCGCAACAATCTAAGGCCGCTATTGGGAATGTTCTCCACAACCCCTCAACTCAATGTTACCAGCAGCAGACTTCAGAAAGTGGTAATTTGCTCAAACACCCCACCAATGAAGAATGAAGGTGCTGCATTTTTAACAAAGCAGCTCCAAACCGATTTGCCTTTACAGCATACCATTAGTTTAAGAAACAAAAAGTTATCTTCAATCTTTCTCGATGCTGTATCTTCTTCTCTTCTTTCTTTTTTCTTCTTTTCTATCTTCTTTTTAACTATATTTTCTGTATTTGTACATCTCGAAACTACGTATTTATGTCTTTCAGTATATGTCTTAGGAAAAATTTCCACAAACTGCCATTCCACAAAATGCATAAAACTTAACAATGACTTCACACACGCATATAGAATCTGTTCAACGTAGAGAAGTTCAATGTTTTATGATGTCCGTCGGTCGTGGTTGTCTATCAGCAACCCGATGGTTTGATAACGGGTGCGTGTTTTACTACACTTGTGACCTCTTAAATCACCGTCGTAGAACACTATGATCAACCAACAAGAGGTACTCTTACTTACTTGAACCTCTTATTATATAATTTTTTATCGCATGATTTATCTATATATAAAATAAATATTGCGCGTATGATGTACCTATTCTTCTTTTTTTTTAAAAATTAAAATAGATCTCTCTTCTTTATCTTTAATACTAAAGTATATTGTACGCAAACTACAAGACTCTATTTTGATATTGTAACGGTGTATAACTGAAAAGCTCATTGGTGCATGGACTCCTTCAATTTCCTCTTCCTTCTTGGTATACAGTCCGCGGTGACATAATCTACACCAATTCTAAGAAAAATCTCACATACAGTAAATTAATAGAGTTACCATATAGTGGTTACAATATTAGATTTTATCAACCTAAATACGTTAGTTACTTAAGCATTTTATACCGCCGTGTGGCATCCGGCAGAGTAGAATGGACCACCCTCATTTCTTACCGATGTGTTGTAAAAGGCGACTAAGGTAAGTTGACCCACCGTATGATATCCGGTTGAGCAGAATAGACTACTCTCTTTCATACCTAGGTGTCGTAAAAGGCGACAAAGGTAACGCAAGGCAGGCGGCGGGTCGTAAAATACGCAGCCAAAGCATGTGACAACATGTTTAAAACATGTTGTACTGACCCCACTAGAAATGGGACAAGGGCAGGAGAATGAATGATGCTGTTGTATCAGAGTAATATTATATCTTAAAAGCTTATTTTAAATACTTATACCAGGTACCGTATTCTTTGATTTCATCCATATACTTATCGTGTATATTTTCTTTGTACTTATCGTGTATAAAACATTTGTTTACATGATTGACTACTATAAAAGCAAATTACAGGTGTTAAGGCAAATCCCCGCATTCAACAAAGTAGCGATAAAAAGCGAGTTGGCGCGTTCATTCATTCTACACGCCTTACTCTACCGAACTCACAGCGTGTTGCTTTCGCCTGTCGAGTGCCACACGCATTCTTTGACAGTTGATAAGCTCGTTTGCCTTCGAATTGCTGAATGAATACTCTTGCATATGTTATTTTGAATAATTTATAGAATTAGGCGTTACTTTGCGGAAGTCCATAATACAAAAGTAATGAGAATATTATTTTGCTTTAATCCGCGATAAAAGAAAATATATGTAATGCTAAATGTAAAGTGTACTATTCGTTCCCATACCTGATACATGAAGAATTGGTAAGAATTCATGCACTACCCGACACCGATAACACACTACACAAGCAATGTGTGCAGTGCTTGTGTAGTGTTGTGTTATTACATATATTTTCTTTCATCGCGGATTAAAGCAAAATAATATTCTCATTACTTTTGTATGTAATTTTGGTAATTATTCGAGTGGAACATCGGTCATTTTTCAAATCGTCCTAATCATTAAACTAGTCAAGTTAAAGAGCTTTTAACAATATTTATGAGTTTACTGATAACCGTTGATAAGTTCCCTCAGCTGTAGCTGTATCCTGACAGCAGCATCAGGTCATCAACACCATAAGCATCCATTGTCATCGGAAATGGACTACGTGAAGTGAGTTGAATTTAATTTGCAAGATTCCAACTTCACATTTCTTCCAGCTTTGATGAAATTAGGTAATATAACCCGTTTGTAAATAATTTATATAATTAGGCGTTCCTTTGCTTAGATCCATAATACGATTTCGTGAAATATATCTCTTGATGATGCTTCGGTTACGGAGCGAAAATAGTGTGTGATAATGAATGTGTGCTTTGTATTGTGTTTTTGTGATGTGGTGATTGGTGGTAGAGTACGTACGTACGTAGAGAGTGCGTACGTTTTTACGAATCCTGCGTGTATCAGGCATGACAACAGATAGTGCACTCTATATTTAGTTATCATCTTCTTGCCCTTATCCCACTCTAAGTGGGGTCGGCACAACATGTTATAAACATGCTGTCACATGATTTGGCTGCGTTTTTACGACCAGCCGCCTGCCTGACGTCAACTTACCTCTGTCGTATTTACGACACCTCGGTAAGAAAGAGGGTGGTCTATTCTACTAAACCGGATACCACACGGTGGGTCCACTTACCTTAGTCGCCTTTTACGACACCTCGGTAAGAAATGTGGTTGGTCTATTCTACTCAGCCGGATACCACACGGCGGTGCACTTTATATTTAGTATAACATATATTATCTATTCGCGTTATGGTGATTTATAGCAAATTAATACAATCGTTACTTTTCTATAACATGTTTTGACAAATCGTTGCCAATCGTTAGCAAATGTTTACATTTTGCAAATGCTGTTTTCATTGAGACAATATAAACATGGTAGTGGCGCACGAGTGCAGGCGGGCTCTCGGGCTGCCGGGCTGATGGCGGGGTCACTTAAAGTTAGTGTCGGCTCGTAAACGTATCGGGCGGGGGCTACCGCGCGCCCCGCGGCGACCGCACTCGACACGCCGCACGTCGCCGACGCTGAATCGCACCCATTCACACTATGGCAACATGTGGACATACCTTTGCGAATATTTTCTATTTTATACTAGTTGTGCCTGCGGATTCGAGCGCAACAATTTCAGCATTAAAATACCCTCAAAATGTACAATACATCATCATCTTCCTGCCCTTATCCCACTCTAAGTGGGGTCGGCACAACATGTTATAAACATGCTGTCACATGATTTGGCTGAGTTTTTAAGACCGGCCGCCTCCCTGACGTCAACTGACCTCAGTCGTATTTTACGACACCTCGGTAAGAAAGAGGGTGGTCTATTCTACTAAACCGGATACCACACGGTGGGTCAACTCACCTTAGTCGCCTTTTACGACACCTCAGTAAGAAATGAGGTTGGTCTATTCTACTCAGCCGGATACCACACGGCGGGTCGACTTACCTTAGTCGCCTTTTACGACACATGGGTAAGAAATGAGGGTGGTACTATTCTTTTCAGCCGGATACCACACGGCCGCTCAAAATGTACAATACAATACATGTACAAATGTTTCACTGTTCCCCAAGGAAGTACGGGGATTTTTGTGCTATATTTAGGCTTAGCATATAAGCTTCAATATTACCAAAGTTACCAATCCCTACATTGTTCTAAATACGTCAATTTAAAAATAAACAAATTATAAAAGCCGTTGCGTGTTTGTTTAAAAGAATTACAGAAATTGTAGGTACATCAAATTTTTATTACGGATTTTCAATCTTCCAATTGTTTTTATTTGGTTGATTTTATATTTTTGTGTTATACTTAGTTGCTTTTTTGTAACATCAAGCCCATTAAAACAAATATAAACTTGAAAATATTTTACTATCTACTATCAAATCATAAAGTACAATCCTATTTTCACTATTAAAAACAAGATATGTTAGAAAAGTAATTTAGAAAAATTATCAATGGTTATTTAAGCGATAATATATTTTTAATTGTATATTATTCGTGATGACAATTAAAGATTTCAATAATTAACAATACTACTGAATAGGCATCTTCTAGGCAAGCGCGCTCCATCTAAGGCTGCATCATCGCTTACCATCAGGCATGGTTGCAGTCAAGCACTCGCCTATTCTGCAATTAAAAAAAAACTAGAAAATTACTATTGCGGTACCAAGGCATATCCACAACAGGCTCCCCTGGGAAAGGCGGCGGCGCTCCGACAACAGACAGCGGGTGTCAGCCGCCACGTGCTACCCAAGGCCACTCGCTTAGTGTCAAGGTCATTGCCACTCCAGCTACACGCGGCACCCACGCTTCTGCTGTCACCACAAATAGACCGACCCACTCGAAACAACCTGTGCCCTGCGATAGCAATACCACGCTCAACCAACCGGTACGTATTGCAAAAAAGTCCGACTGCTTTCATTGATTATGGTAATCAAAAGATTCTAAGTTTTGTTATGTTATGCAAGTCCTTTTTCTTGTCCTAAATGGTCTCTTCTTAAGCTACTATTACTGGTTTAAGTCTAGTTCTGCCTATCATTGTAAACCATTGTTCGCAATGATTGGCAGAACTAGACTTGTAGCATTTCAGAACATTGCAGAACAAGCAGATTGTACGTAACGGCCTTTTACTGGCTCACAGTTGGGCATAGAACTCCTCCCTCTGTTTTTGGTGAGAAGGATCTAAGCTACGATCCAGTACGCTGCTCCAATGCGGATTGGTAGGTTAAACATCCTCAGAATTCTCAAGAAATATGCAAGTTTCCTCACGATGTCTTCCTGCACTTATTCAAAGTGTGTAATAAATTTCAATTATCAATTGCAAACTTATGTATCTAACATAACTTCTATCAGCAAAAGACATTGGGGTCCCGGGGTTTTAACCAATGAAAGCCTTGAAATAGTCGCACGATTACCGCTACGCTATCATAACTTAGTAATATTTGGCAGATTCGTATTGATAGTTAACTAACATAGGATTGATGACTTTTAAGAAAAAGAGCGATTCCTTTTAAGATCTCAAGAAATGCTTGATAGCTAATATACACACCCTCAGCTTTAACTGATCGTAATTATTATAACCATACAACCTCATCGACAATATTAATGGGTATTTGCTTTGCAGCATTTGCTTATTAATTACACCAGACAATCAAAATGTCCGGGCAATTTTAATTTAATGGATATATTTGTGTGTTGTATAAAGAAGAGGTCCTTTTATACTTCTATAAACCCTTGGAGTCCATGATTTTCTTCAAGGAACCTCATGTTTCTCCTCTTGAACCTCATTGAGAAAATTGTTTGTCAAAGTTTTATATACTCAAATTATTATTCAATTTTAATACAACCATTTCAATACGGCAATATATATAGTACTAGGTTTTATTTTATTATTTAAAATACATCATCATTCTCTTACCCTTATCCCACTCTAAGTGGGGTCGGCACAATATGTCTTCTTCTTCCATTCTCCTCTATCATTCGTCGACTCTGGTGCCACTCCTTTAACATGCATATCATTTTTCACACAATCCATCCATCTTTTTTTCGGCCTCTCCCTAGCCATACATCCATCCACATCCATATTTAAAACTCTTTTGGTCACATGATTTTCATCCCTCCTTATTACATGACCTTACCAACTTAGTCTCGTACTTCTCATCTTTTATTATTTAAAATACATTTTATGAATATAATATAGAAAGTTCTTTTTATACATTGTTTAGCTTTAGGTTGAAGACCCCTGGTATAAAGGATAAAGTCGAAACAAGCAAAATATACTCAGGGTCATCCCAAGTAAACGATTATGCAAGTTCTTGCTACAAGGAAACAATACAATTCTAGCCAAGCAAAGAAATAATTTACCACCACTACACAATTTACTACAATTTAGAGCTTTTTCAGGATACCGAATACAATTTCACTATGCAAAGACGTACACAATCGATTATACTGTTATAATAAAAAAGCTGTTTGCCATAAAACGGACGTATCTACTAAATGATAGAGCAATTTTGAGGGAGGTTTATATTGATAATATATTCTCCGGAATCAATTAACTGATTTTAATAGGACTTTCATTGTAAGATAGAGGAGGTTGTGAAACAAAACATAGACAACTTTTTATTTTAGTATTCCCGTTAGGTCGGGATTTACGCGGAATAAACTTTGTGTCATACTGTTTACAACGCGGGTGAAGCCGTGGGCTCAGCTAGTCTATACTATTAAATACTAATATTATAGAGAGGAAAAATTTGTATGTATGTTTGTAATGTTTTCACACAAAAACTATTGGACCGATTTCAAAAATTTTTTCACCATTGGAAAGCTTTCTGAGCAACATAGGCTATATTACATTTAAAAAAATAGGGATCCGTAATAAAAATGTAATAAAGTATAAAAAATTAGTCATAAAAATCTGTAATCGCATACTCTGCGGAAACTATTGATGATATATGTATTTAACAAAAATAAACCGACTTAGTAGACTTTCCACTGCCATGAGATCGGATGTACGCGGGTGAAACCGCGGGATATTACTAGTATAATAAAAGTCTGTCTTATATTTTAAAAAAAAGCTTCTCTACTGTGTTTAGTATTTATTTATATCATGCCAGCAAACTAAGACAGTTCTGATCGTTGTATATCAAATACGAACGCAAATTTATATTCTTAAACATTACCCTATACGTTGGTTAGGTCATAGCCGTAGCCGTAATTGAACCTTATTCACGTATATAACACCTTACCTTATACCGTGTTATCTTTTTATAATGCCTGTCTTTTTAAACATCTTGAACGAAATAACGTACATTTCAAGTATTTAGTGTGTGATTGATATTCAAATAAAGTCAATTTCTAATCGGACTTCGTTCCTATCCGCGGTGTAGTATCCGGCTAAATAGAATAGCCCATCCTTATTTCTTACCGAGATGTTGTAAAAGGCGACTAAACCAAGTTGACCCGCTGTGTGGTATCCGGCTAAGTAGAATAGACTACCCTCATTTCTTACCGAAGTGTTGTAAAGGACAGGCGGCCAGTCATAAAATACCTCGCCAAATCCTTTAACAACATGTTTATAACATGTTGTGCCAACCCCACATACGGGATAAGGGCAGCAAAATGATGAATAAATGAATAAATCCTATGTAATATATAAACTGATATAGAACTTCGTATACGATATAATACGTTTACCACATTTATTACCACACAGCGGGTCGACTTACCTTAGTCGCTTTTTAGGACACTTTGGTAAGAAATGAAGCTGTTCTATTCTACTCAGCCCGATACCACATGGCAAATCAAGACGCGCTTCTATGCTTCAAATAAGTACTTCAAATACTACTTCAAATAAGTGCTTCAAATAAGTACTGCTGATCTATGAAACAGCTCATCCAATTAGGATAGTGCAATTGCTTACTAAGAATATAGTAGAAAGCTTCGGTTAATATATATACCTACGATGTTTTATTTCAATCAACCAAAAAAAAAATTTCCAAATACCTCAGAAACCCTTCAGACATATACATATACATATAGGTTTGAAAAAATCTATGTAGCGTATGATTAATTGTATATATTAAATGAATAACTCAATATGGAAAACAAACAAGTGCCTGCCCAGAATAAGAGCCCGCGACCCTACAGAAAACAATACATAAGTTTTAAGTAAATCCAATTAGGGAACACGAAGCTTTATACAACTTTTCATACAAAGCTGGTATAGACGAACGTTGCGACCGTGTGATTCCTTCGAGAGTGTCACGGGTTCAAGTTTTAGGCAGACACACATGAGTTTTTCTATTAAAATTATGTGCTTTATTTGTTATTTGCAATTTATCACACGCTTTTCGGTGTAGTTATAATTACTGTTGTAACATATGTGAATGTTGCAATGAATTACTGTACAAACATGATTTGATTTAAAAAACATCCTGAGGATACCTGCTTTAGAGAATTCTGGACATGCATATTCTACCAATCTACATTGGAGCCGTGTCAAGGATCTGAGGTCCGACCTTTTTTTTCAAAAAGGAAAGAGGAGCCTTATGCCCAATCGTGGACTTTAAGAGGCCGTTAGTGTACATCTTTTATCATTAGCCTTTTAGGTAAGAAAAATTGTTGTTTAATTTATAACTAAATTTATACGTAAAATTTCGTTTTAATAGTTTTGGTTGTGCATTATCTTATAATATTACTCTTAAAATGAAAGTTTGCAGGTTTCGATGTTTTGTAGACACATTCATATTGCAGAGAATGCTGAATGCATTACGCACTAACTACACTGCAGCGTCTTTTCATAAGGGATTCCGAAATTATACCCACGACTACATCGTTGTTAATAAATATAACATAGGTTCAGTTAAAATACAATCAGAGTTTACTCTTAGTCGAGCTTTTCTGTGCAACATTGGCTCTATTACAATCACACACATTTTTTAAAAGCTTTTATTTAACTTGCCGTGTATGTATGTGAAGATGGAATCTTGCAAGAGAAGTTTGACCCACTTTCCTGTGTCCGATTGAACTGAAATTTTACATGCTGGTCTTCTTCGCGATGACAATGCATGTTTATGATAAGCATGACCTGATGCTACTGCCAGGTTTGGCTCCAGGTAACTCCTGAAAGATTATCAGTTGGAACATTAAATTTTGTTAAAAGCTTTTTTTAAGCTCTTTTAAGTAGACTTGTTTTAAAACTTACTTCCTCCAGTTAAATGCAGAACGTTAAAATGGCAATTTTATTCAAATAAAATATAGTTTCAGGAAAATTTTGCTGATTACATAACATTACATACAAATAATTTATAATAGACTTATCTAATAGTAAAGTTCAGAATAATTTATAGAATTAGGCGTTACTTTGCGGAGATCCATAATACAAAAGTAATAATAAAATTATTTTGCTATAATCCGCGAGGAAGTAAAATAGAAAATATATATAATGCTAAATGTAAGTGGACAATCGGTTATCATACCTGATACATGCAGGATTCGTAAAAACACATGCACAAACCTCCACCACCGCCACCACAATACACAAGCACTATATACGTTCACTATCACAAACTCAACAATCGTTTCGCCCCGCAACCGAAGCATCGTCAGGAGATAGACTCCACGACCAAAATCGCAAAGCGAAGCAATACCCAAATAAGTTTAGTTATATACTAATCGGTTCAACCCCACCCTTTATTTTATTTTGCCTGCAAACAAGTGTAGCAAGCTTGTTACACTTGTTTGCAGGCAAAATTTGTTTGTTTGAGTTTGTGATAGTGAACGTATATAGTGCTTGTGTATTGTGGTGGCGGTGGTGGAGGTTTGTGCATGTGTTTTTACGAATCCTGCATGTATCAGGTATGATAACCGATTGTCCACTTACATTTAGCATTATATATATTTTCTATTTTACTTCCTCGCGGATTATAGCAAAATAATTTTATTATTACTTTTGAAAGTTCAGAATGTTTTCATACTTTTAACTAAAATACGTATAAGTCTCTTTCAGTACTAATATTAATTAGTATTAGATTTGATCGTTCTAAACCTAAATTAGACAAAAATAATATATAATATTTTTATTTAATAATATCCATATATTAAGGGGCACATTATAGATGAAATTAAACAAATTACAATTGTTGTTCATAACTCAATGTAATTTCATCCGCACTTGCCTGAAGAACTCGAATAACTTTCTATGCCCAAACTTTGCGGATTTTGGCAGCTTTTCAGGAAATTGTTGGTATAGTAGATATTAAATTTTCGCGTGAATTTATTGTAATAATATATATCTAAATTGAAATCAAAAATATTTTAATAGATTTAATTGGAACTAAACATATTAACTAGTATAATTTAAGTCATGTAAAAAAAGCTATAAACTACTGTAAACATAAAGTAGTATAATGAACAAGGGGGAGGTAACAGGACAAGTCAATTGATGCAAGTCGTAGTATGTTCAGAGCAAATGTAATTATTTTATGTCTGGGCGTACTTTCCTTGTCTGAATCGAATTAAACCGGTCCACCTGAAGAGACTATCATAAATTTACGTATATGTACTCGTAGATTCCATTTACGGTCGTTATATTAAATTGAATGTACCTACACATATTTTAAATAACATAAAAGTAATATGTAGATAGATAGCTAAATACAAGTACATATTGAATACTGATTAGGAGATGAAAAAAATGTAATTTATAAACTTTAATGAAAATATTAAAGAAAATTAAGTCGTTCGAAATTTAAAGCTTTTTATACATCGTTCTTATAAATTGAACATATTCTCATCATCTTTCTACCCTTACCTCACTCTAAGTAATGTCGGCACAACATGTTATAAACATGCTGTCACATGATTTGGCTGCGTTTTTAGGACCGGCTGCCTGCCTGACGTCAACTTACCGTAGTCGCCTTTTACGACACCTCGGTAAGAAATGAGGTTGTTCTATTCTACTCAACCGGATACCACATGGCGGTTGACTTACCTTAGTCGCCTTTTACGACACCTCGGTAAGAAATGAGGTTGGTCTATTCTACTCAGCCGGATACCACACGGCGTATAAACTTTAATGGAAATATTAAAGAAAATTAAATCGTTCGAAATTTTAAGCTCTTTATACAGCGTTCTTATAAATTGAACATATTCTATTATCCATTATCATTAATACTGAAAGAAATCGAATGAATAAGTAAACCAGGTATGCTAAGGATATATTGATGTTTTTTTTCAATCTGCTTATAGACATTAAAGTAAACAACATCAAATAAACTCTAAACTCGACAGAAAACATTACTGGAACCTTAATTCGCGATTAAGGCGAACATAGAATGCGGGGTGAGCGGTGGCGTGGAGGTTTCAGAGTGCATGCGGGTGTGGGGGCTGCAGGGTGCGGGGCGCGCGGGGCAGACGCGCCGCGGGCCGCCACTTCTCTGTACTCGAGGAGCCCCGGTACACCTCGGTTTCCGGCGGGTGCTCCCTCGCGGATTCCGTCGCCGAAGAGTGTCCCGTCGCGCCAGGCCCGCGTGCCCCGTGCCCCGTGCCGGCCACGTGCTAACCACTGCCGCTCGCCACTCGCCCGCTGACGGTGACGACACCTCGCCTTACGCGTATCAAGTTCATTGATAAATACCGTAATTACTATACGCCAATTGAATATAGCTCGGCCGCAACACTAGTTATGCATGTTTTTTGTAATTCATTATTTTTAACTTGAGTTACATTTTTTTTTAAATACTTTTTTTAATCCGTACAGTTTCTATATAATTAGTTTATCTTGCAATTTATTTCATTAAATCAATTAATTTTAATTTTTTTTCTATTAGCTTAATAAAATAATTTAGCTACGGTTCCAACTTACTTTAACAGGCGCATAACATTTATACAAAATATTTTTTTTAATCTGTACAGTTTCTAAATAATTAGTTTATCTTGCAATTTATTTCATTAAACTTTTAATTTTTTTCTATTAGGTAAATTAAATAATTTAGCTACGGTTGTAATTTACTTTAACAGGCGCATAACATTTACACATATATACTTACCCGAAAGAAACATCATTTAAATATTTGATAGAAAAAAGAGTTAGTAAATGAACTCTTTAACTCAGGATTCAGTGGTATTGGTTATTTATGAGTTACCATGGAATCTACTCAAATCGCTACGGAGGATCGTGATAGGTCCTATAAAATCTACAATATGTACAAGGTAAGAAGCTAGTTGTATATTATTTTTATTTCGTTCATATTAATCGCAATGTAAATGAATCTAAATTTTAAAATTTGCAATTATTAGCAAAACATGTAGCTCCGTATTACTTGATTTCTTCAACTGTAATCTTCCGTGTTTCATGCAAAAGAAATTATTTGATTTTATTGATTTGTGGTAATGGGTTATGTTTTAGTAATACATATATTATAAGCAATACGTAAATTTGCTAAAATTTAGAAAAAAAATATTTGAATACGTAGTATTTAAAACATAAAAGTACCAATATTTGTAATTAAATAAAATATAAGTGAAAATTAAGTAAGTTAAAAGTGATTTCGGAACAATATCGTTAATAATACTTAGACATAAGAATTGAACAACTTAACCACACTCATAGAAGGTTCATTTGAAATAAGACAAGCTAACCTTGACTATATACTGTTGGTCCAAAATAAACAGGCTAATTTACAATTTTGATAGACTAGTAACATTTAAGCGTTAATTTATCTTAATTTAGTCACGGATTAAATGTTTCCTTGTTCAAAAAATTTTGTTAATATCTTTTCTAATTCCTTTTTATCAAGCATTTGACTTTGTGCAAGATATATGGCAGATATTACGTAATATTTTGATAGTTCATTGACAAACAGAACATAGTGATACGAGTAGAATGCTACTGAAGAATGTTTCGATAATTTATCAAATGACTTTGCGAGACACTTATTATAAAATGTAGTAAGTAAGTAGTAAGTAGCGGCCTGTTACTATCCCACTGCTGGGCATAGGCCTCTTCTCTCCGTTATTGGAGAGAAGGATTGGAGCTAAGACCTACCACGCTGCTCCAATGCGGATTGGTAGGTTACACATATCCCCGGAATTCTCTAGAGATATGCAGGTTTCCTCACGATGTTTTTCCTTCACCGAAAAGCGTGTGATAAATTGCAATTATCAATTAGACACATAAGTTTTAATAGAAAAACTCATTGGTGTCTGCCCGGGTTTGAACCCATGATCGTCTCTAGAGATTCACACGGTCGCACCGCTAGGCCATCACAGCTTTTAATAAAATGTAATATTTAATATTTTTAAGTAAATTTACTTATTTGTTAATAAACTGTTGAAATATACCAAATTTTATAAAATAACCATTAATAAGTTAATAGACATTACGAGCGATGAATATGTAGATTGTTGACGAAAATCGAGTATTTTTTAATTTTCTAATGTTCCGTTAACTTTTTTTTTCTTTCATAACAATCTTCCCCTGAGATTAATTAACTCAACAAAAAAGAATTTGCGAAATTGTTCCACCCATTCACGCGTATAGTAATGGACCAAGGAAAATAGAGATTCATTAATATATATAGAAACGAGCTGACCCGACAAACGTTGTTTTGCCATATAAATTATTTCTGGGGAATTTCTAGTGTATATTTTAAACAAATTAAAAATTCTGTCCAAAAAATAAATTAAATATGTTAGGTGTGGACAACCCTTATCACATGCGGGTATGAAAAATAGGTAGCAGCCGTTTCTCAGACCTTCTGAATATGCCAATAAAGTTTCATAAAAATCGGCCTACCCGTTTTGGAGGAGTATGGTAACTAACACTGTAACACGAGAATTTTATAAATAAGATTTAAAGATACCTATATTAAAACGAAAAATTGTATACTAAACAATAGTATACAATGTAGTATACAGTAAGTAGCGCTTTAAATTCTTCTTGTGATTGTGATATTATTAATACCTATGATATTAAAAATAGACATTCGTTTCGCACATTTCTAAATTCCGATTCTGATAATTTTATACCAAATTCAAATATTCTTTATTGAAGTAAACTTGTAAAAAAGTGCTTTTGAATCGTCAACTCTATTGCTGGTTCGGAAAGCTGTGCCTACTGAGAAGAAACTCGTCGGTTGCTCTTTTTAAAATATAATTCTTATTACTAGATAGATTAAGTCATTACTGTCTTGTTTAGCGTCGAGGAATAGCTATATCCACATATTCTTATCAATATCATATACAAAATAGTAGATTTTCTGTATCAGCCCCTTTTTTTACAATGTTTTTAAAATGCCGTAATAGCAAAGCTAAAAACGGTATTATAGCCAATCTGCTAGTAAATTTTTCAACTAATTGACAAAATCAATTACATTCCGTTATTGGATTACAACGAATTAAACTAATAAGTATTTAAAAAATATTGGAATAACTATTTTAAAATAGTGAAACAAAAAAATCATCGTCGAATTGTATACAAATAACATTTTCCCGAACAACTTCACAGATTATTAGCTGAATTACGGCGAAACAGCAATCTCCTGAAAACAAAATGCTTAGTTAGAATTTAATAGCGAATAAAACTCAATTGGAAAATAACAATTTTGTTAACTCATAGGGATAGACATGTAGTTTAAGAAAAATAAGAAATTTAAAAAAAAACTGCTAAATTTTAAAAGAGCATAGCTCTTACTTATCGCATGATTACATTGCAAACGAATTATTATTAATTAACTGCTTAGAAACATTTTACTGACAGTTTTTACTATTTCCTATTACCTTTATTGTAAAATAATAATAAATTTGGGACAATTACACACACGGTCGTCCGTCCCCAAGGATATGCCTTATGCAGTGAACTTACATTTAGTAATGTTGTTATACTTAAAAATGAATATTTGCCTATAAAGGACATGCTTCTTTATAGACTCTGAAACGGCTGGACTGATTTTAATGAAATTTTCGAACATTCTTAAGAATGACCAAGCGGACTGTAAAGTTGGGTGGCGATCAAAACATTTTTTTAACAGCTGAGTTCTTTTTCGAGACCAGACTGTGCCACAGCAACGTGTGGCCAGACTTTTGTTATTGGTTCGGCAAGTTCGCCGTGAGAACTAACAGATAGAAAGACAGAGTTTCACATTTATAATATTAATATTGATTAATAGGAAAATGTAAGTGAGTATGTAATACTGTTATGAAATCTCTACCCATATTAATAAATGCGAAAGTCTGTATATCTGTCTGTCTGTTTTACTTTCACGCCTAATCCGCTGGAGCAATGTTGATAAAATATGATACAATTGAAGTTTATGTAAAGTAATATATAAAAAAATGTTTTCACTTAATTAAAAACCGGTATAGATAGACCATAGTTGAAGGTATTTTGACAGTGCAGAAAATGAGAAGGATATCACAGGTAAAAAAAAAACATTTGATAGATATGTATATCACGCTAAGAAACCATATTCTGTGTGTTATAGTGGGTGTTATTAATATTAATTTGTTATAAGATAAGACAATTTGTTATAAGATAAGACAATTTGTTATTTTCTTGAACTCTATAATTAACAAGAAGTCTGTCTATGGGACAACTCTATGACATAAATGCATAGACTTTGCATCAAACCTTATGAGCTTTCGATATTTCAAAAACGAGTGTCTTTTCCGTACAGTGAATTAATAACCTGTGTAGTATTATTACTCAAATTATATTTTTTTTGTATTTATAAAATAATGCACGATGCTTAGCAATCAAATATATTATGCTAAATTATAATGTATTGGGTTGGGGAATAAGTTCGTAGCGTTTTTACCGTAGATTTTTATTTGAATAAAAAAAATAATTATATCAATAAGTTAATCAATTATATATTCGCCGTTGCTGTTTACAACCTCCTCCAACCTCTCGACCAATTTGTTGATGCCGTTCCTCCAAAAATCACCTGGTCTGGTGTCAAAAAAGTTGTTGAGCCAGTTTTTAAGGACCTCTTTGTTTTCGAAGATAACGCCCTTCATATGGTTCGATAGGGAACGGAAAAGATGGTAATCACTGGGTGCAAGGTCCGGAGAATACGGTGGATGCTGAAGGACCTCCCATTCGAGCTCTTGGAGGGCGGCTTTGACGACTTGTGTAACATGGGGCCTTGCGTTGTCGTGAGGGAGTATGGTTTGTCCATGTCGATCAGGTCTTTTTAGTCGAATAGCCTCATTCACGCGGTGTAATTGGGCAATGTAGAGCTCCTTGTTGACAGTGGCATTCTTTTCGAGCATTTCCCAGTGCAACATGCCTTCCCAGTCCCACCAAACGCATATCATAATCTTCTTTGGATGAAGGTTCGACTTGGCTCTCGGCATTGACGTATCTCCTCGAGCCAGCCACTCTTTTGTTCACCTCATATTGATATATAGACACCATTTCTCGTCTCCTGTGATGATTCGGTACAAAAAGCGCTGTTTATGACCGCGTGTTGCTCGATGGCGGGCAAGATCGTGAGAAGCAATTTGAAGGCGACTTTCTTTGTTTTTTTAGTTGAGCTCGTGAGGCATCCATGCTCCCAATGTTTCGGTAAATCCCATTGAATGAAGATGATTGAGAATTGTTTTATGATCGCAGTTCAATTTTTCTGCCAATTCACGACTGGTTTGGCGACCGTTCACCTTCAAAAGTGATTTCAGATGTTCTTCGTCAAATTCAGAAGGCCTTCCGCTGCGGGACGTGTCATCGACATTAAAGTCACCATTTTTGAACTTTGCAAACCATTTCCGTGCTGTAGACTCAGCTATGGCACCTTCTCCATACACGTCACAAATGTCACGGGCTGCTTCGGCAGCTTTTTGACCTCGATGAAAAGCAAAGAAGAGCAGGTGTCGAAAATGGTAAATTTTGCCTCCTGGGTATGCCATTTCTAAGTCTCAAAACGAATAAAAAATTAAATAACTCAAAAATACAATTAATACAGTTTTGTAGAGTAGTAAAAGTTGTATCGAATGAAACTTACTATTTACTATACAGCAAACAAATCGTTATAAAACCAAATAAAATATAAAAACGCTACGAACTTATTCCCCAACCTAATAGTTATATCATATGTTATTTGGTATATTTTCCATGATTTTGGTATATAATCATGTTTAGTGGTGCTGGCTTTTCTTAATTTTAAAATTAACGATTTATTAATTCGGTTTTGAGCAAGGCATCAGGAACCTGCCGTTCGCAAGATTGGTGTACAGATTTGAGTGCGCCGGTTTTAGAGGCTTCTAACGTCGGTGTCGGGGCTACTCCAGCGCTCTCGGCGTGGCTCGGCTGCCGCGGAAACTAAAGGCGCCCCTCCGAAGCGCGCGCCACGACCGCCGATCGCCACGCAGTCTTCCCGCGCGGTCCGCACGTGTGTCTAGCGTGTCGTCACATACAGCTTCAACTTATCGCTTTCGATATAACTCGATTCAAATCTAAGTGATTCACAATAAAAACTTAATATATTAATCAGTGATTATCTGTGGCCAAGGACGTGCATAACGACAATCAAACATTGTGAAATAACTTCAGTATAATTAAAACTGTAATTGTAATAATTTTACTTCCTCGATAGATTAATTAGATCTTACATGGAACCGGAACGTATTTAATTAAAACCTGAAAATTAATATTTCTACAACAGATGGGGTAACATCTTTCGTTAATTGAATGGTGTGTATTCACCTTTACTTTATTTTTGTAGTTTGTATGTCTAATTATCTCTTCAACTTCAACTCCAGTTAAATCGTTGTATAACTAATTTTGTATATTATCTGTACTATATAAAAGAGATTTATTATATTGAGATATTACAATAACCATATTGATATTTATAAATAGCTTTTTATACTTCATATTCTCGACATCGTCACGCAATAATAAAATTAAGTTACATTCGGGATCACTTGCGGGATTCGGGAGCATAAAGTTTGCTACAAAATAAATTGGTAACATAAATTAAATAATACCTATAGCATCTACTAAGTATATTTAAAATACAGGTTTTTTAAATACATTGTGCAATATATAACAAAAAATAATGAACGTATATTGATATATTTATCTTTATATATTTTAGTTTGACAAAATAATTTGATTATTTTCGTTCTAATTGGAAAACGTAAATAATATCGTAAAGTACACAATGCGGTAGATAAAATATTATCTGCTGACAAAGTGGGACGTAAGATATTGTTCATTGATATAACTATAGATAAGGCTTGTTTTGGTAATTTCCTATTTAGTTACATTAAATATGTGATTAAATACTCACATTTATGATGATACTCGTTTTATCCTGCAATAAATTGCATCCTGCATAAATTGTATCAATAATGTATACATCACAGATTTTCTGCTTTTATTACTTAAAAAAAATATGTTAAGAAGACTTATATTTTATATTTTCTACTTGGCTTATGGCTATACGATAGACACAAAAGTAGCAAAAAATAAATTATCTGAATATAGTCGAAGGTAAAACATGCTGGAAATTTTATGGAATATTATGCAGTTTTCTCGTTAAGCCGTGTGGTATCCGGCTGAATAGAATAGTACCACCCTCTTTTCTTACCGAGGTGTCGTAAAAGGCGACTAAGGTAAGTCAACCCGCCGTGTGGTATCCGGCTGAATAGAATAGTACCACCCTCATTTCTTACCGAGGTGTCGTAAACGGCGACTAAGGTAAGTTGAGACACCGTGTGGTATCCGGTTTTTGTAGAATAGACCAGCCTCTTTCTTACCGAGGTGTCGTAAAATACGACTAAAGTAAGTTGACGTCAGGCAGGCGGCCGGTCGTAAAAACACAGACAAATCATGAGACAGCATGTTTATAACATGTTGTGCCGACCCCACTTAGAGTGGGATAAGGGCAGGGGGATGATTATGCAGTTTTCTCATTGAGTATTTATACATAGAGTAGGGGAGTCATAGCCACGCCTGTGCGAGTGTCCGACCTATACGAGAGGAAAGATAAAAAAAAAGAGTCAGATAGGTAGCCTACATTGATTTCTCTCTTTTTTCGATTGATATATTTAATGCTGGGTCCCTTACTCTTGTATAATAACTTTATGACTTTCTTCGCCGTTGAGTAATATTTTTTTAATAACGGTGTACTTTTAGTTCGAAATCAAATAGTTTGTTTGAGCTTAGGAGTATTTGTCTTTATAACTAACATAACAAGACTAAATCGTTGAAAACCCATGAAGTTTTATAATTTGAAAAATGAATAAAGTTTTTTTTTAATAAAGATAAATTCTAAACTGCCTTTTTTTTAAAGACAGTGTTTTCTGAAACAGCATATATCCAAAAATGCGGGGTAGACTAAGTATTATATTATTTTTCCATTTTGAAATTAGTGATTCCTTAGCCTTTTTTAAGCATATTTAAACACTTTTAAAGCATTATTTTGTGTTATCACAACTCGATACGACGTTTTTTGTCTGTGGATACTTCTTTATACTTTTAAAGTACATAACAAAATAACTTATACATTGATAAATATTCGATTATACATTTCATTATCAAATGTTGTGATGCTAAGTTTTACTACAGCATGTCTTATAATTGTTGATGATTTAATTTTATAAACTTAACAGTAATATACTTACGCTTGGTTGTCATGTATCATGTATAATGTAAAAAAAATTATGCACCTGTAGTATATTAGAAAGGACGAGTGTCAGAAAAATATTTCACGCTCTAATTTATTAATTTAATTTTAATAATATATTTTTTTTCTTTCTGCTAAACGGATTTTAAAATATTTCTGAGATGACGACAAACGAAGGTCTGAATGTTACGGATGACTAAAATTTTGAATTAAAATTGAGTTGAAATCTTGAATAATTAAAAATTGTAATTATAATGACTACTTTCAACAGCAAACAAAATTAAAATCACCTGCTAACTTTTTAATTGTTATTTATTCAATATCTGTGACTCCCTTACATATTATAAGCAGGCTACGACGAAAGATGCGTTCCAATTGTAATAACGTCAATTGATTTAACGCTATTTTAGTGGGAGGAACTAAACGGGGTCACCGACCGGCAATTATGTCCTAAAGAATTCTCTACCATAACCGACATTAATAATGGTGCCACGTTCTCTTACAATATTCAAATGTCTATGTTTATAATGTTACTTGCATGACTTACTGATGTTATTTATTATATCAATTTATTACGATTATATGAACAAGTAAAACATTGTATAGAAATTTATCTTTTATATTTTATAAATTGCGAGGTGAACCGTATAAGGTACAAGATATAATATATACAGTACCTGGGTGACTGACACCGACCGAACGGTGCAATTTTTTAAAAGATATAAAAAAATATTTTAAAAAAATAAAAAAGAAACAAAGCGTCGATGACATGTGGGGTTCGAACTCGGGGTTTGAAAATTTTCGGTCCGCCCGTTACCCATTGGCTAACGTAACATTACGTTTGACAACTAAAAAAAATCCTTTGCTGTCAAATCTACATTTTACCATTATAATAGCCAAAAAACGATTTTTTTTCAATAAAACCTAGCTAGATCGATTTTTCTCCCCCAAAACCCCCACATTGCTGAATTTCAAGAAAATCGTTGGAGCCGTTTCCGAGATTCCGAAAATATATTGTATATAGTAAAAAAAACAAAGTATAAAGATATTATTATATCGAATATCGGTTAGTTACACATATGTATTATGACATGGATAAAAGCTAGTTATCTTTACCATAGTTATTATACATAGAGTAGGGGAGCCATAAGAAATCCTGTAAATGCGAGTCCTCATCCTCCTCCCCTTATCCCACTCTAAGTGGGGTCGGCACAACATGTTACAAACATGTTGTCATATGATTTGGCTACGTATTTTACGACCGGCCGCCTGCCTGACGTCAACTTACCTTAGTCGTATTTTACGACTCCTCGGTAAGAAAGAGGGTGGTCTATTTTACTCAACCGGATACCACACGGTGGGTCGACTTACCTTAGTCGCCTTTTACGACACCCCGGTAAGAAATGAGGTTGGTCTATTCTACTTAGCCGGATACCACACGGCGGGTCTACTTACCTTAGTCGCCTTTTGCGACACCTCGGTAAGTAATGAGGGTGGTACTATTCTATTACGCCGGATACCACACGGATAAAATCCTGTAAATGCAAGTGTCGCATTAATAATAAACCTAAACTTTGAATCCGATACCAATACCATTTATAATACGTTTTCATTGATAAGATTTCATTTCAAAGAATTGAAACCTGTAAAAATTTATAACCAACAGTTTTTTCAATAATATCCCAACGTTATGTTATAAACATTTTGAGAAAAGATTTTATTTAACACAAAGACGAAATAAAAGAAACATTAAAAGGTGATTTCTGTAATCTATTCTATTTGTTATCTTATTAAGTTCGTAACGTTTGCTTATTAGGACTTTACTGGGCAAGTCCTGTATCCATATTCTCTATCATTCCTAAACTTTATTAACATTATCTCTCATAGTATACCTATATAATTTTTTATGCACTCCATCCTTACAATATTTACCTTTTTTATGTATTTACCCCATAGAGCAAGTTTAACTTCGTCACAAATCGATTTAGGTAAATACATACCTTACCGAGATATGTTTATTAAAGTTGCCTACTTTTTAAAACTTTCTACTTTCCACGCTCTAAAAACATATTAGATATCGTTATGGACGGCTCATTATAATTGACTAAAGATTTATTGGAATTCTTTTCTTATTTCATAAGTAACTAGTTGGTTCCCGATGCTATGCGCACTTAAGAATATACTTAAAGAAACTCTTTGCTAAAATACTGCCACTAACTCACATTATCAAAGAAGATAATCTCAATATAGATTAAATAAGATAACTTCGAGTATGTCGTCTAATAAAGAAGAGATCGAAACAAAAACATCCGTATCATGTTAATTGAAATTTCATGTCCGTTTAAAAAAAAAAGCACATACTATTTTCGTACTCGATCATATTCCGCATGTTTAAAAGAACCGATAAAAGTATATAAGAACCTATTTAATGAATACAGTTTTCATTTTATTTCGTTACATTATTATTTGGCAATATTCTGTCGAGTGATTAGACTCAATGTATTCGATACATTATAAAATGATTTATTTCAGACCAACTTATTACAAAATCGAATAACACAGAGCAATTATCGGCGTGTCCTTTCACTTACTATTGACTGTGTGCAATGTATAAAAGCCTATTGGGAACACAGCAGCCGGTGTGCTGTGTGCTACACAAACCGGTTTCGGAATGAGATCAACTTTAAGTCAAGGCACCACAATATTGATCAATCGATTTTTGGAACATCGATGCTAATTTATTTTCAGAAAACCTTTTAAGCTTGATTATAAAGGTTCTCCTAAAGTTCAATTTATGTAATCTTCTTGACATTATCGTTATATTATTTCAACGTGGAGTATGTTCCGTGCATTAAAAATCATTTATAGCACTACAGTAATGGAGCATAGCATTTTTATTTGTATTTATATACATGAAGTAATAAAGAAAAGGCTGCGTTCTTGTTCACCGTTTTTTAAAACTTGACAAGGCTAGAAAAATTGCCAAATAATTTGATGTTTTATCGTATGCTACGCTGCCACATAGCTATTAAATATTAAAATTTTCCCAATTAATTAATCCTATATAAAGGGCAACAATGAAAACACCGAAAAATTTGTCGTGTCAACAAGTTTTCTGTACAAAGACTCTTGGTCCACATTCCCTGTCTGGACCGAGAGTCTTTGTAAAACAAACACCTAAAAATCTAATTCTAAGATTCTCAGACTCGATAGGAAATATCGTATTTAATACATCACTTATAAGAATCATCATTGTTTTTCTTTGCGTAATCTCGCTACTCAATAAAGCTCTACTTATTATCTCATAAGCCATATAAAACAACTTTATATTTCGCGCGAATGCTGCCTGATCTACGACAACCTTTAAGGCTTGGGAATATTGATAGGAAAAAAGAATACACTCTGATACAACCTAAGTTATAAAATTATATTAGAAGTAAAAAATTAACTCAGTAAGCTTTTTATTTCCGTACCTCTGAGGTCTGCGCAGTCGAAATGAGGGCAGAGGAGTTAATGTTACGTTTAGGCGTCATTTGCGAAATTCCATAGTTCAAGAATAATAATTAACATTTTGTCAGTATTACTATTTTTTCCAAAATCTTGGTTTATGTAAAAAAAAAAAGTGGTGAAAAATTGATGTACAATATACATTTTTAGGTGATACCTAACCTTTTTGTACGACTTCAACTTAATACAAAAACAACATCTTTTAAAATTCTGTTATAAATTATAACATTATTTATTTCACGATTGCAACATAAACTCTCGTTCCAGTAAATATTTCTTAATATTGCAATATCGAAATGCTTAGAGTTGCACGCGCAAGAACCATTATCTCTATTAGTTGCCCTTAAAGCTACATTTTGAATTTTTGCATTCGACAATTATATATAAGTTAGCAATCTCTACAAAACTGATATAATTAAAATTCTGAGACTTCTCTATTATATTTTAATAAGTTAGTAATAAGTAATTTTACATTAATATCAAAAATTAAATTGTATTTTATTTACTAAAAAGATATAATCTTTAAAGCCATTAAGGTATAACTTAAATGAAATGGATATTAAATGAAATCATTTTGTCGATGTCCCTTTTTTATAGTAACACTAGCGGCCTGCCCCTGCTTCGCACGGGTATAAAATATGTATCCCATGTCAGTCAGTGTAAAAAAAATGATTAAAATTGATCCAGTAGTTTTGATATGGCGCTGTATTTAAAAAATGATTTTCCCTATTTTCCCGCTTTTCTATTGAAATTTTTCTAGATTTTCGTTGCTATAAACCTCACGGAGCCCGAGACCTTTCCAACGAATGCAAAACCGTGGAAATCGGTTCGTGCGTTCTGGAGTTATATCGTCAGGAAGGAAAACCCGACTTATTTTTATATAGTAGATGAGATAATTCAAATTTTAGGATCCACTTAGAATGTATTTTATACCTCATACATAGAACATGTAACTTCATTCTTGGAATGGGGCGAAATGCATCTTATTACTTAGACTATTTCAGCTGAATTCCAGATATGATATGAGATACATATTTCCAGATATAATTCTAAGATCTTTATTGTTATGTATGACTTCTATATTTTCCTTTTTTTTAATATTACACTATTTAACACATAAATAAATAAAATATTAAAAAAGGCAGACTTAACACTAAATTAAGCTCTCTACGGGTCCAGAAAAGTAACGTCCGCCGTTAGGGTCAAACGGAAAATTTAAATAGGTGCGATAAGCAAACGAACCGAAGAAAAAATAATTAATAGACCTAAATATTTAAAGAAATGAAAACAATTACAGTTATTATACAAATGTCAATGCTCACAACGTAACATAGAAATTTTACAGTTCCAGTTTCCTAACAAAACACACAAATAAATACACTACGTCATCAGTATTAACGAAAATCTATCTAATATATTTAATACGAATAATTTGACGACCGATATATCTATGATAATAAGCAACCATATGTTGTTATACCGGCTATACTCGTACATCATTAATATCGAGTTTGCTCGACTAGTTTTAAACACATCCTACATTCTTACATATTTGCGTTTTACACAGCACAACAAAACAAAGCCAAAAAGTATTAATTATAAGTGATTAAATAAAATAAATCTCTAAACTAATTCATTTTTTATATTAAGACTATATCGCGCTATCTGAATAATAAAGTTACATCTCCCATGTATAAGCATAGGAAATGTGACATTATTTTTCGGATAGGGCAATATATTTGCAAGAGACGCGATTTCCTACTATCATCCTCCTACCCTTATGCCACTCTAAGTGGGATCGGCACAACATATTACAAACATGTTGTCACATGTATGGCTACGTATTTTACGACTGGCCGCATGCCAGACGACAACTTACCTGAGTCGTATTTTACGACGCCTCGGTAAGAAAGAGGGTAGTCTATTCTAATCAACCGAATACCACACGGTGGGTCAACTTACCTTAGTCGCCTTTTACGACACCTCGGTAAGAAATGAGGGTGGCCTGTTCTACTCGGCCTGATACCACATATATAAATTAATGCGAAACTGAATAATGATAGCAATCACAACAAATTAAAGATTATTTTATAATTATTTTTCGATGCAATAGAAATAATAAAACAAGACAACAAATAAGCTAAGCTCTACATTCATAATGACTTAAAATGTTTAAGCCGCAATTTCTTCTCTTTAAAACATCTTAGTTTTCGGCCTCTAGCGATATACTTACATATTTTTTAAACAAAAAGTCTTAATCAAGTAATATATATTCACAATTGAATATTTATTCAAATGATATAGCCACATTTACATACTGCTCATTATACAATCCTAATATTTAACTGAACCTTCAAGATTATGCTTCCATTATTTTAGTATATCCGACAAGTTAAGAGACTGTCTACACATTAAGTTTTGTCGCGCATACATATTCGTACTACGTATGCTACTTAGAAGTTATAATAAAGTTTGTGAGTATGGATGTATGTTTGTTACTCTTTCGCAACGAATTCGCTGAACCAATATCGATGAAATTTGGCACAATTATTCCTTATACACCAGAATAACATATAGTCTATAGAAATCCCATTAATTCTACTGAAATAGGATGACATTGAAAAGCGCCATATATTATCGACCTATCACACGATAACAGTCCACGCGAACGAAGTCAAGTTATAATTAAAAGTAGCCTAATGCCGTTTGTTGTTTCTTAAATTATTAGCGAATATGGATTCGCAATCGAGTCACATAGAAAATACATAAGCCAAGTTCGGCATATTAAAATCGGTTTCAAACATAGACTAATACAACTATTTGATGCCCTAAGAACGCAAACCAGATGGGGTTGCGTGTTATCTTTTGTTACGCTTAGGCAATGAAAGTCTCTTGGGATTGTTAGCGACCCGACGATGTGTCCGTAATTAAGTGACTCAACTTTGATGTAAGAAGGTTAACCGTGTCGTATCCGGCTGAGTAGAATAGATCTCCTTCATTTTTTAGCGAGATTTCATAAAAGGCAACTAATGTAAGTCGATCCGCCGTGTGGTATGCGGTATGAGTAGAATAGACGTCCTTCATTTCTTACCATGTTATCGCAAAAGACGACTAAGTTAAATTGACCCGCAGTGTGGGATCCGGTTGAGTAAAATAGACCGCCCTTTTTCTTATCCAGGTGTCGTAAAATACGACTAAGGTAAGGTAACATCAGGCAGGCGGCCGGTCGTAAAATACGTAGCCAAATCATGCAGACAACTTTGTAATTGTAGTAAATACATAATATATACACTCCAACATGAAGGAAACATGCATTTTTGAATGTTAGCCCTCAACGTGAATCGAACCCGCGACTCACGGAGCTGAAGGCAGGGTCACTGCCTACGCCAATGAGCTAGTTGTAAAGTTAAATAAGGTCTGTTACTATACCACAGCTAGGCTATTAATAGGGAATTAAGGAATAGGCTTGCTCTCTCCATTTTTGAAGGAATGAGTTGGAGCACAGTCCGACCTAGCTTCTCCAATGTGGATTGGTAGGTTATAAAGAATTCTCTAGAGATATGTGGGTTTCCTCAAGATGTTTTCCTTTACCGAAAAACAAGTGATAAATTGCAATTAGACTCAGGTTTTAAAAGAATACTCATTGGTGCCTGCCCGGATTTAGAACTCGTGAAAGAGTCGCACGGTCTAATCGCTGGGCTTTCACAGTTTCATATAGGGCCAGTTAAAATATACATACATAATTATACATTGATTTATGATGACATACCGTATAATATCGTTTGTACAAACAATCTATAATAAAGATAACCATATGCCTACGACAAAAACAATAACATCCACCTACAATAGCTCTACATTTGCTTTGGTGATAAAAAATAAGCAACTTTAAGAAAATGCAATGTTATAAAGTAAAATATAATCTAATAAAATTGAACCTAACTATCATGTCGGAAAGTTAACGAGCTTGTTGTGTGGCGATCACGGTTGCTTTGTTCGGCCTCGTTCCCGGCCATTGCCAGGAAATAAGTATTCCATCGCGCTACGCTGTAGTAAATTTAAAATCGAGATAAATTAAACGTTTACCCACAGCGTGATCTTCTATAGCAGTTATGTTCAATTACAGGACATCTACGATAGCTATTATGGCATATGGTTTATAGAAGTCATTACTCGTTAGGCAGACAATTAGTCATAGAGTTATTATAGTTAGAGAAGCCAGTCTTAAATGTATGGCACATTTAAGGCTTGATTACACAATAAAGAGAAAGCAAGTGGAGGAGATCTATCTATTCCACTTTTTTATGTATGAACAAGTATAAAGTATACAAGTTCCATCTTCCCTCTCATTATTTATTATGTCATAATCACTCGTAGAGGTCTGCCAATGGGTCCCCTACTCTAAAAAAGCGCTGGAGATATATTTAAGAAAATTAGTGGAAATCCAATAGGACCTTAGTGGACATCATCACTACATAGTATAAAATAAAGTCACATTCTTTGTTTGTCCCTAGATCCCTATGTATGTTCAAATCTTTAAAACAACGCAACGTATTTTGATGCGGTTTTTTTAATAGATAGAGTGATTCAAGAGGAAGGTTTATATGTATAATAACATTCAATATGGATTAGAGAAATACTGTAATTTTTGAGGTTTCTAATGTGATGTCGTAAATAATAATTTCATTTTTTTCCGCTTACATTGCAAACGTAGTCTAAACCCTACGAGATTTATCAAAATGATGTACTTAGTATTTGTACACCTTGAAAAGGTCTACAGAAAAGTCCGCGATGGTATATGTCTATCTCTTATGGATAACCCACATAGCATTTTTTGTCATTTACTTTTTACGAAAAATAATGCCTTATGTTCAAAGCAATTTTTATACAATACAGCATTAATCCTTATCCAATTAAGTACCTTAAATACATTGTTGATTTAATATAGATCAATATGGCCGTTTACAGCATGTAATTTAAATGAACATTTTCGAAGATATCACAGATTTTAAATTCCGCGAGGAGGCCGCGCTCCGCCCTATAATTTAGCAGCGATCGGAAGCGCAACTAAATGTAGCTCTTTCAAGAGTAACCTCTAAAGAAAACATGTTTGGATTGTCTAATGATAAGAAAGCAATGAATGTTGTATATAAAGACATTCTGTAATTGAGTTTAAAAATAAAATACATAGGGAGAAATGTAAAATGTAAATATGTAGTATATTAATTTATATATTAGATATAGCAGGAAATCTCCTTGGTATAGGGAGAGGGGAATTGTTTTTCTCCAAATTTAACGCGTGCGGGCCATGGGCAGTAATAATAATATAAATAGAAATATATGGGACACTTACACACACGGTCGTCCATCCCCAAATTAAGTAAAGTAATACTTGTATTATGGGTGACTGATAACTGGTGAATATATACTTACACATTTTTTTAAATACATACTTAAATACAAATATACACCCAGGCTCAAAGACCAACAAATTCATTTGTAGAAAATGTCGGTAGTAATGAATAAATCAAAACTACTGGATCGATTGTAATCATTTTTTTCACTGAGTGACATAGGCTATATATTTTATTCACCATTAAGCCTGCTTAGCACCTGCAGGCCGCTAGTGTAGGATAAAAAACTCCTATTTTCTTTTCGGGAACAGAAGAAATCAGTACATATTTTGAGAATATTTTATAAAATATTTGACCTGAAAGAAATCCCGAAAAACTATTAAGAATTATGTTTGTTTTAAGTGTCTTCATGCAGTGTCTAAAATCAATGCATTTCTCTTTTTTGCGTGAGAAAATGCAATTTTTGATCTGTAATTGCTTTTTTCATCACATAGTATTTCTGTCACTGAAATTATATTCCCTTAAAGTAAAACTTCAAAAAGTCCAAAATATCATACTAATTGTGAATCTTTGTTTCAGCGTTCAGAAAATCTTGAATCGCCTCTATCAGCGGCTCGTGACTCAAAGACAAGCATATACGCTATGAATGATCAGGTTAGTATCAATTCAGTTGTTTTTATTACTTTCACCTGAATATATGTAACTGACTCCTTTGAACACAATATTGACCCGCTGCGACCGGACAACTTCAATTCAAACTTTGTTCACTCATCAAGAACCGACGAAAATACAATGAAATAAATAAATTACAACATACACAGATATAAACAGATAATAATCAATCACATTAAAAGTGGACTAAAAAGTAAAATGTAAAGTAAAAGTATTACTTAGTCTTTTAAAGCGTGTGGTGATTTGTGAAATATTTTTTTGAATATCGAACCTACGATAACAATTTAATAAAATATCATAGATTAATAAATTAATTAATAAGTTAATAAATCTTGGTTCTAATTTCGGGGACGCCTGTCGGTGCAGGACGAGTCATTAGCTCCTATTCTGGACTACTATAACTCTTGGTTGGTTTGAGTTTAGAGAAGTAAAGCCTTTTAAAAAAATCCGTTGTCTTTGAAACTATAGAGTTATTAAACTCGAGTAGGGTAACCATAGGCAAGTCTGTAAGAGATAGTGTCACAATACGTATACTCTATCTTTGTCTATGTACACTTTAAAAAAGGGATACATCTGTATCCCATCTGTAAAGACAAAGCAAATGAGACTGTATCTATCTAGATACAGTCTCATTTGCTTTGTCTTTATTTCTTTTTATTATAATAGGCAACATTTAAGGTTGGCTTTCCTACATTAGTATAATAACTCTATGTGCAATATCCATACCAGGCGTGAATAACTTAACGAGTCCAAAAGGCGCACTTTTAAGGGTAGCTATAATATATGTATAATAGGCTTACGTTTAAAAGAGTTAGTTAAATATTTACAAGTTTCTCTATGCGATATTCAAGACTTATTGACTGAAATATTCACCATATAAATAAGGAAATCCTAATGGCTATTTTGTTTAAATATATAAAAGGACTTATCAACATATTCACACCTGGTACGGATATCCTTTGATTTTTTCTTTTTAGAATTTTTTTGACTTTTGACTACTGATTTTTTTCTTTTTAGACTTTTCACACACCATCTTTTGGGGACGAAGAGTTTGACATTCCACTAATGCACGGGCAGCATGCTGCAGGTGGCGGAGGACAAAACCATCACATACAATACACTCAACTACATCATTCAGCGCCACAGGTTTGTTTCGTTTTTTACAACTTTCGCTACAACAAAATGTGATCAAATGTCCCAAAAAAATTTTGCTTTGCTGCGTAATAAATTTAATGACATAGATATTCTTACTTTAGCTTTATAATTCTCATTTTTATATAATTAATAAATCATCATTTTTGTGCGACAAAATATACATATTTTTAAAAAAAATATCGATATTAGTAATAATCAAACCAGGAAGCGAAATATTTTTATAATACAGCTACGGCTTAAGATAGTTCGAAGATCGTCTATGGGCTTCGGTATACGTTTTACAAAATAACAAAATCCGTTTTGGCCTTTTTTTTAAAACAAGTTTAAGAACGACAAAGATAAACACACACAACAAACGTTTAAAGCCACTTGATAACAAAGCTTATTTTAGTATTGAAGACTATGTTATTGATAAAATAAGTTTCGATTTAAGTTCCAACCAGCTGGGCACTGGGTTATATTGTAATTTAATTCATTTTAAAAAGAGGGACCGCCGAGATTCCTGTGGGTTATTCTCGGTCTTTCCGAAACAGTTGTAGCTTCATTGCTTGGCAAAGCCAACTTCAATAAAGTATAATGTGAATTTGGATTATTATATCTTAGCTTTATGGTTTTCAAAAATCTTGACTACGGCTCATATAGAATCCATACTAATATAGTGCAAAAGTCTTTCTGTCAGTCTGTTACGCTTTCACGGCATATCGGCAGGACTAATATTAATGATATTTGACACAATTTTAGCTTATAACCGTGGTCAAATATAGGATAAAACCCCGTTTTTCCTTCGCGAATGAAGCGGCGCGAATCAAAGTCTTAAGTTTGGTCACCATTGTAGAGAAACAGGTGTGCCAGGATATACGAGTATGTACATGTGTTACAAAGTCAGTTGACTCTACATTGTTGATCCCACCTATGAATTTGTAAGTTTCCCCACTTTATTTACCTTTACCGAAAAGTTTATATGAAATTCACATAAGCTTGTATGGAATATGATCCCGCTACCCTACTAAAAATAATTGGTATTAAGTTTAAATAAAATCTGATCAAACAATACAAATCTTTAAAAAAATATTTTAATTTTTTATTCAATTATTGTTTTAAAAGCTTTGGTTAGCTTAGTAGCTTTATCCTACTATATATCATTATTGGGAAAGTTTTAATGTTCCGATATTTCTTAAAATCGTATAGATGATTTGGTTAAAATTTTTCTCTTGATAGCGTGTTTATTTTGCTTTGCAGTCATGATTTTTATAGAAATCTTTAGGGTAATAGTTTTAATCTGTTTTAGATTGAATATAAAATTTAAATCGTAGCTTGAATATTTTGAAGAGTTTACTTTTAAAACTTATTGATATACAGAGCACATTTATGGAACGCGTCCTCTATCATTTGCCCTACTTTTTAAATTGCTTTTATTGAAATGAAATTGCCTTTGAATGAATTCCGTTAAGAGATTCCAGTCTCGTAGTAGTTATTTTAGAGCACTCATACAGCTATTTTAAAAATGATTTCAGTGCATCGACTGTTGTACGGTCGTTAAATTTTATTGATACATTACAAATCCGGAAAATATTTCGTAACATTTACATTTATTTAATATTATTTTTTTACATTAATAAATGTCTTCATATGCTATACAGATATATAAATCATAAACATCATTTTATATTCGCTCTTGTCGCTATGCAATTACGAAGAAGAAAGTAATTATAATCCATAAAATACAATAACGATGGATACCAATGGATATGTCTTGTTTCATTATGTGCACTGTAATCTTTGATGTCTTGTCCGCTAAAAGTGATTGGTTATAAGTAAGACAGTATCGATCCTAGAAAATTTTTGAAAGGCCAAAATTTGACAGGTGAAAGAAGTAAAGACACTCTTTTGAGATTAGTTTAGATTAATTTGTATTAAGCAATTTCTATAGAATATAATATCCGGACGACCGGTTTTTTTTAAAGATATACTTAAATATGAATTAGATGTATGAATATGTATGAATTAGATGTGTTGATAACGGGTACCCAAAAATAGTTTTTCTGACAAAAACGTAACTTGTAAAAAGGGAAAAAAAAATCGGATGTCAAACATGTGGAGACAAACTAGGGTACCAGTTCTAATTATCGCTCGAATATCCATCTGAGCTATGATAACTTTGCAAATGACAGCAAAAACAACCTTCATATTTCAGAATAGGATTAAATAACTGTTCGATATTTCAAACATAAATTCGAAGATAGTAGAAAAAGACTATTCTTCTAATATCCTTTATTTGAATGATTGCAGGTTTAAATACAATTTGTTTAAATTAGCAGAAGCTAGTTGTCGCCTGTCTAGCGGTTGTCAAAAAGTAGTGTTCGTTATATCCGCGATTTGAAATTTGAAAAAATCCATAGACTATTGTCACATAATTAGGCTCCGTCCGCACTAGGCGCAAACAATAACATTTTCTAATAATAAAACCCAGACAGATCGATTTATCGACCCAGTAACCCCCTACATACTATAAAATGGACCAAATGACTAAATTAATAAAAAAAATATTCTACTATAAACATGATAAACAGGGCAACACAGTATAGACCGGTATCAAGCCTAAATCTACTACTTACTCTACTCACTATTGAGGGCAGCAAGATAGAGTACCGTCTATGCGCTATTAGAAGGTACGGCCGATTAATAAGGAGAGAAGTCGAAGTATATCTATTATACTTAGTAAGAACAGCCTGAACCTACATAAACCTGCGTGCTACTCTTATAGAAGGAGGTGATCACATGAGATTTGAATTTTTTATGAAGATTAAATTATGGCATGACCTTTTGGTGTTGCGTTTTATTCAACGGCTCACTATTAAAGGACTTTCGAACAGACTATTTGCCGGCATTACTACTTCGGAGTGGAATTCCAGCTTACTGTCAAAATCTTTGGCAAGGGTATGGAACCATATATTTGTTAACTTCCGGAATCCGTTTAAAAGGCTGTCAGCATTAAAACAGCGAATAGCCTAAGAGTGCTTCCAGAACTCTAATAGACTATCTTTAAGGTTTTTCTTCAATTTGTTAACTAATATCAATCGTACGTTAATGTCGATAGGCTAACATTATAATAACTGATAACAATTAAACTAGGTAGTTTATATCTTTAAAGAAATTAACGTTAGTGTTATAAAATGGTCACAGGTACGATGAAATATTCTTTGACGTACAAAATAGAAATACAATAGAAACATAATAGAAAATATTTTAGTTGTATCCTACATCTCCTTATCCCAAGAGCATGATCTTCTTATCGAACAATTAAAAGCCTCAAACGTTAAAAAGTCGCTGAAAACTCTTCGAAGACTTTTACGAATGAAATTCGTCTAGAGTAATTTACGTAGCCTTTAACACTTATAATAGTATATTCAAGCGCTATGAACTAAAAATAGAAAATTTTTGACCAAATAGTACATTTGTTAGTTATGTATTTGGTATACTATTTATTAATTTCAATAATTACATTTTTTAGAAGACTTAATTGACACAGTATGTTATTTACTAAGTAAAATTACTCTATTAAAGAATAAAAATTACAAATACCCTTTTTTCCTTATTTCAAGACTATACATAGTTTTACTGTAACTTTTTAATAATATGGTGTTTAACTAAAAATATTTGTTCTTATTCATTGAGAATATGACAAAATAATGTTTTTTTATGATAGTTATACTAATAGTAGAAATTTTAGTTTTGCTCTTTCATGAAGTGACATCTTAAACTACTAGGTATACTTGTCATTACTATATTTGGCTTCACTGTACTTCCTCATTATACTTTGTCTATGATAAATATATGCTACATTATCTGTAATTATAAAACTGATTAGACCCGTACGTCAAAAAGTCAAAGAATGTTTACTTCCAGTTCGCAATGTGGTATCGTTCATTGTATTATTATATAAAAAAAGATTTCCCTTGTATTTTTTATTTGAACTTAAACATAACATCTAAATGGTAATTTATATGCTAACCTAGGTTGGTATGATGAACCCAGCACAAGACGGATTGGCTCCACCGGGTGGTGCTCCGTCGTATCAACAACCTTTATATTTACAAGAGCCCCACACGCCAGTAACATCACACAGGTATTCTTATCTTACTCTTCTCTGTACATAAGATTTATTGATATATGCGAATGACCAATAAATTTTCCTCCCAGCAACCCAGGTGCTCCGGCAGGTAATTATATGATACAGCAGCATCCTGGTGGACAACAACAACTGCTCATGTTACAGCCAACACAAGTAATGAGTGGTCCACCTACACCTAGCACACCCACCCAACCTGTTCCAGTGTATGGTTCCCCACAAAGAGCGTCACCGCCAGGAACTACAAGTGACGATTCTGATGATAGTGTTCCTTCACATCATTCTCAGGTAAACACAAATATCATAAATGGGAACCAGAATATCCACAATACATAGCTTTGTAGCATTTTATTTTATTATTGCAACCTATTTTTAAACCCTTCAAGTATTAGTGTTTAGAAGTTTAACTTTTGGTTTTATATAAAGCAAAATGTCTAAGTTTGGTATTATTTAAAATTTTTGTGCAAATATTTGTTTTTAATAGTATCTTTTCAAATCTTTATATTGTTTGCTATAAATAGTTCATTGGCATATACATTTCTTCATATTATTATAGTTGCATTGATTTTTATTCATTTTATTTTGAAATATTTTAATAAACTCATTGTTTGTTGGTAGTTGCCTGGTGATGCGGAAAGCCTTCTGCCAATCCATTATTGCTCAGCGAGCCGGCAGCAACAAACTACGCTTCATCAGGTATAGGCTAAATGTATTGTTAATATTTAAACTTACATCTATACCTATAAATTATAGTTGTGAAATATGTATTGCCAATGAACTATAATCAAAACTTAATGTAAATCAATAATATTATTATATTTGATTACTATAGATTGGTGTAAGTAACATGGCAGTTAAAAGGTCCTCTCCAGAACCAATGGACAATGGAATGAATCGTGGACAGATGCAGAAGAAACCCAAAGTTCAAAAGAAAAAGAAAAAGAGAGATCCAAATGAGCCACAAAAGTATGAATTCAAAACAAAAATAATAAGTATTAATCTCAGTCAAATGTTACGAGCATTATGCAAAAAATAATAATCATATTTAATTTACAATAAATTATAAACCTTGTTTCATTTTTAGTTATAGAAATTACATTTGATTGAAAATGAAAAATAAATAATAGAAACAATTGTTAGTTACTTACAATATGAACTAATACTTCCAGCAAGTGTACAATTTTATTTTTTCACACTATATTAAACTTTACAGACCTGTCTCTGCATATGCATTATTTTTCCGAGATACACAAGCAGCAATAAAAGGTCAAAATCCAAATGCTAGTTTTGGTGAAGTATCTAAAATAGTTGCATCAATGTGGGATGGCTTAGATTCCGAACACAAAAGTGTAAGTGTTAATATAGTCTCTTTATTCTACACAAAAAAAAACTAATACATAGTAATAATTATTATATTATAACTAATACATAAATTAATTAAAAATGAAGTAATTGTGTTACAGTGTTATAAAATAATGTTACAGTTCACATACATGATATATATGGTACATATAATCAAAATATTCTTATACATAATACCCATAATACAGATAATTTAAGAATTACATTATATTTTATATATAAATATTTTTCTATACTGTGGGTTAATTAATAATATTGTGCCAGATTTATATAAGGAAATAGGCAGGTCATTCAAAAGTTTTAAACCTTATAAAGTAAATGGCTTGGAATATGTTTAAATTACAAATATTGATGAGACATGGGAAAGGTTATTTGTATGTTTTAGACCCTAACCACTGACTTCCAAAAAAATTTAAAGCATTCACATAGATACTTCAGAGCATTAGTATTTAATATGTAATAGTTGATTAAAATGTAGCAACAATTCCCTTTAAGCCTTATTAGAAGTCAGTGTAATGTCTTCAATCTTAGTTAGAATATTTAACAATAACATGTGTAATTTTTTTGCTTTAGGTTTACAAACAGAAAACAGAGGTAGCCAAGAAAGAATATTTAAAAGCATTGGCAGCATATCGGGCTAGTTTAGTATCTAAGGTAAGGGTTTTATTTAATTATATACATATACTGAAATGAGTGGCAGAAAGCTGTTTGATTCAAGTATCACTATGTACCACAGAAGTGCCTCAAAGATATGTGATCTGGTAATTAATGGATACCATTGATTAATGACTAATTAATAATTGATTGTCGCAATGATGATGTTTAATTATACCAACATATTATAATATGTTTTCAAAATTATACCATGTGTAGTACAGCATTACTTATAAAAGATATACTATATTACATCTATATCACTCAAATTTACATTTTCAGTAAGGATAGATTTGTGTTTGATGAATTTCAATTAATAAATATCTAAAATGCTAACTTATGTAACCACTATGTATGTATGTACATGAAAAATGCTTATATCTGTTAAAATGGATGTTGTTAGTAAAAAAAACCTTAATCATATGTGAAATAAAGACTAAAAAAGTGTTTTTATGTGATATTAATTTAAAAAGTAGCATCACCTATATATCTTATATTTTCAGCATTAAAATTATTATTTTTTACTGAAACAAATGTAAACGACAATAATAAAAAGGGATTTTTTAAATAATATATTTAAAAAAAATATTCCCTATATCTTTATTCAATTCTTTAGTGTGAGCACGTATGTGAAATTGAGAAATACTTCAGTTTATTTCGTGCATCCATAGCACTTAAAATAATTTCAAAATATAATTTGTACAGTACATATTTAAAATAATATTAAAGTTCATCAAGAAATAGACAGTTTCATGGAACTTCATTTTATTGAATTGAAGTTCCCACATTTAAATATACCTAGTGTTTATGTAATGTAAGCTTAGCGCGTTGCTTGAAACGGAACGCGGCTGTGCGATGTATTTTTAAAGATGGCAACTAGTTAGAATTGAGCCGGCTAAAGCCTAAAGGAATTGATCGCGTACAGGTCATGGGCGCATGTGAAAAGTCATTGACTCGGCTGAGTATTTGCTCTCTAGCTTCGCGTTTATTTTAAATGATTTCGGTATTACTATATTAAACTTTATAACTTATAATTATAATTATTGAACAGTAAAGTGCCTTATAGAGTGGACTCTTTGTTATCGCATACATTTGAAATCGGTAAGCTTTTGTGTAATTTGATCGTTTTGAATTGTTTTTATGTATTAAAAGCATTGAATTGATATTTAAATCACTTCGGCATTACGTTTTTGTATTATAATAATAAAATAGTAAGTATTGGAAATTGTAATGAGGACCATTGTCTGATTGAAATTAAATACATAGTTAATAAGCTTTTCTCTTAATTGCTTTAAATTGATATCATGGTTTCTATTGCTTTAGGGAGGAGAACAAGATAACCAAGTTATGTATAATCATGGAAATACTAATTCAAATTATGGAAATTATTACCAAGGGCAAGCATATGGAAATGGGCCCTCACCTCAAAATTATGTGCCTAACGCAACACCTCAGGGTTATTCACCTCAAAATTTCCCAGGTGGTCAATCTCAACAGTCATATGCTGGTGCTCCTTCTCAGAACTATCCACCGAACCCTCAGCAGTCACCACAAAGTTATCAAGGCAATTTGGGACATAATACCCAGACTTACCAAGTACATAAATTTTTGCAAATATTTATAGTGGCTTAATTTTTTTATAGACTTCATATGCAACTTATGTATCTGAAATAGGAAAATTAGAAAAGCTTCACCAACAAATTAGAATACATAGAGCTATTTGCTTTCATTGCTTAGTATCTCATTTACTAGCACTTGACTGTAACTTGTCAATTTTAAATAAGTTTTAGTACTTTTGGTAGTTTTGGTACTCTTTGGTTTTTGTAAATTTTCTATTTCTGATTTCTATAGCTTATAAAATATTTAAACTCAATTTGACTTCTTACATACAATCTATCATTCATTTAAACCCTATAGATATTGGTTCGTGAAAGCCTACTTGATAATTGACTGAAAGTAATAATTGAAATGATAGAACATGTTAACCATAACTAAAATCACACAATACTTTGCCAATGTTTAGTATGATTTAGCAAACATTATTTAGGTTTATTACATGAGAACTTGCTATGGCAGATAGAAACAGAATTAGTATATTACTGTAGACATATAACTAATTTTTATGATAGAATTCTACTTTATTACATCATAGTGTTATTATTAGTCAAAAATTTAATTCAAATTATAATAGATATAACAAACTGCATGTTGTCAACTATTGTTACATTGAATTAAATCCAAATCAATGACTTGATTAACATTTACAGAATCTCCCTAGCCAGTCACCTCAAGGATATCAAGTGACTACAACACAATCCTCGCAGGTCTGTCAGCCCAATATGGTCCAATCCCCTAGAAACTATCAGCCTTCACAATCTCCAAATTACTCTGCAAACTCTGGGCTGTCACCACCAGGATATAGACAAGTTCAATCTCAGCCATCTTCTGTGCAATCTGTTCATACCATGCAATATCATCATTCACAACAGGTACAAAATTGATTATTATGATAATTTATAGAATTAGGCGTTACTTTGCAGAGGTCCATAATACAAAAGTAATGAGAATATTATTTAGCTATAATCCGCGATAAAAGGATTATAGCAAAATAATATTTTATTATGGATTATAATAATATTCTCATTACTTTAGATTATTATGAGTAATTGTATATCTAATTTTGACTACGCCTGTCGGTACAGGGCGGGTGGTCAGCTCCTATTCTGCACTATTCCACCCAAAAGAGTAATTGTATAAGGCTGTTCATTGTTTTTTTTACCTGTGCATTGAAAATGAAATTTATCTAGTGGCTATATAGGGTTAAGCAAGCACACTCAATTTATTATGGTGACCACTGTTGGCAATGTTATGGGTAATTTTTATTGACGTGCTGGCAAGTTAGTTTGCCTTATCTATAAGTTAAGCTCTCTGAAAGATTCTTTATCAGCACATTAAATTAGGTATGAAAAGAGCTAATTTAAGGACTTAGATTTGCTTGTATTATCATGTGATGCCTATGGAAACATGTATAAAATCACATCTTGTATATTTGTGTTTAAAATATTTGAATATTGTAAAAAATATATTCAGTTCTTCTTTTCTGTTAAGTAATAAAGTGATACATTTAAGAACCAAATTCATTAGATGCAACAAGCTCACCAAGCACAACAGTATCAGCAGCAGCAACAACAGCATCAGCACCAGCAGCAGCAACAACAGCACCAGCAGCAACAACAACAGCACCAGCAGCAACCGCAGCCTCAGTTGCAACATAAGCCACAAGCTCAACAATCTATCCAGCATCAACAACCACAGAATCAACAACAACAGCTAACTCAGCAGCCGACATCAAATTCTGTTAACATTGAGCAGCCAACTTCCAATAGCAATGGGAATTCAGGAGTGCCACATAAATCACCAGAGGTATTTATTTGTTCATATTCACATACTTAATTTTCAGAAACATAAGTTCTCTTGATTAGCCATGTGGTATCCGGCTGAGTAGAATATACGACGGTATAATATACGACTAAGGCAAGTTGACGTCGGCAGGCGGCCGGTCGTAAAAACGCAGCCAAATCATGTTACAGCATGTTTATTACATGTCGTGCCTACCTCACTTAGAGTGGGATAACGGCAGGAGGATGATGTAAAATAATTAGTAGATCCTAGTTAAAGATCTGTACACTCCCAAATAAATAAATTAAAAAAAAACATTAATATTATTGTATTATATTTTTATTAAAATAATTAAAAATGTTTCAGCAAAACGAAAATCGAAGTACACCATCTTGCATACGCCAGGGCTGCACCAATCCTGCTATAGCTAATAATGAATGGGAAGATGAATATTGTTCTAATGAATGTGTTGTCAGTCATTGCAGGTAATAATGATAATCTTGTTTTAAGGTTGATACAACCTATTTATATCTGACCTCATTTAGCAATGAATATTGGCACTTGACTGTTGGTTACCATATTTAAGCCTACCAATAAATTATATCAAAAAAAACCCTGTTGAGGCCTTACAAATAGATTTAAACAGGGGGGCACATGTATATATTTTTATATAAAAAAATCTTATATGCTTTATCCATGATGCACTTTATGATGAACAACACCATAGTGATAAAACCTCCATATCTCTAATAAATCTGAGCAGTGTGGTGGATGTAAAATCTCTAATTCATCTCTTCGGAGTGAGATGAGACCTTTGACCAGTAGTGTGATAGTAGTTTGCTGCTATTTGAGTGTTGATCATTAATTCTCTACTACTTAACATAGATGCTGAATTCAAAATATTATTTAGTAAACTTAAATATGGTCTACAATCTCATTTTTCTTTTTCAGGGATGTATTCAGCTCATGGGTAGCCTCGAACACAAATAATCAAATCCAAAACTTCTCTGCTGTTAAATAAAATGTACGCAAATCAAATTAATTAACTAATTTGTGCATCCTACAATTATGTAAAAATATGAGCATATTATGCCTTGTTATCGTTATTTATTAAATCATTGTAAAATATTACGAATATGATCACATTTGTTCTAATGATAATGATCGTAGTTGGGGAGATGAATTACTTTGTTTCAACCACAAAAGAAAGTTTATTTTCGTATTAATAATTCTAAATATGTAAAAATAATTGGAGTGCCTTGCCAAATAACATACGGATATTTGTGAACGGTGTAGTAAAAGCTATACAATTTGAGATACAGATAAAGTAAATTATTGTGAGCATATTTAGGTATATTACAATAACCAAGTAATCTTCTCCCAGTTTTTGTAATCCTAGTTCAATAATTATGATATTTGAACTCTTATAGTTTCGCAATCGATAATTTATTAGTAAAATATATGTATATGATAACTTTAAGAATCATTTTTACTCGTTGCCAATGCTGAAGTAAACTTCTACCTATGATGTGGCATACTTAATAGTATTAGTAGAAAAGCTTTTATTGGAAGGTAAAAAGAACATTTTTAAAATGTAGCCAAAACTGTAATTACGTACTTTGTTTTGATTTCGACTTAAATATACTTTGATCATATTAGTTTTAATAAGTAGTTATTAAGAAAACTCGATAACAATTATACTAATACGTTTGTTGAGATAAAGAAAAGCTATAAATTGAAATTTTAACTACATGCACAATAAATTGTGCATAAATTGAAAAATTACTATCAGTATAGTATTAATATAAAATGTAGCTGACAATATAGTTAAAATTTCCTACATCGTTTATTCCTATGTTAATTCGTAAATGTATTCGTAACAGCAATATCAACTTACTCCATTAGAAGTTGTGCTTAGCATAGGATATAGCTGGACCAAAATTTCCTTTTTATTACAATGATATTAGTATATGACCTGTATATTTAGTAAGTTACAAATGTAAATAAACAACTGCAATAATAGTTTTAGAGGTAGATGAGGTCAAAAATATGTTATAATTACATTTTGTGTAATTTTTAAGTATTCCCAATAGACTACTACTTCTAAAACAAAATATCTTTGTGTATTGTAAAATAATTGTGTAAAAAATGTAATTAGAATAATAATTTCATTAAATTTCTTAAGCAGTACAATAATGTGTATCTTTTTACGTCTACCCTTATTCAAATAATTTTACTTGCATTGTTAAATGTGCCAATATGGCACTCCTAAAAGGCATTAAAAGAAAATTGAATTGCATTATTATAACTATAGAAGATAATTCGTACTAAAGGTGACGAAACTATTTATTTAGAGAATACGCAAACTATTACTAAACTTTCACTGCATACTATAAAACAAGTGCACTGCTGTGTATTTTTGAAATTATTAGTTTTCTTAATAATAATATTTAGTATAATATATTATTAACACAATTTTTATTACAATTACTAAACATGTGAATTCAAAAATATTAGGATTAGGACGAAGAAAATGATTGGTGCTTAGACGAATCCAAGATATAAGAATATTAATGAACGATCGACATCCCATACTTATGCAAACTAGAATAGCTAATGAAGAACTATATTCATTGTTTCCTTTTATTACGAAAATCTCACTTTATTTACTATTCCTAATATAATATTAGAACAAAAAGAGGTGTCTATCAAACACTAATCTAATAAATATGTGCGTACGTCGTAGAAATAGAGAACGTTATTGAGGGACAATCAACAATAAGCTTTCATTTTCATTACCTTTAATGGTTTTTTCTACATGGATTTTCAAACATTCATTGAATTAATTGTAGTAGAATATGTATAATATCTACTTCAGGATTATAAAACTCATCTTCGTCTAACTATACTAATATATATTCTCTACTACTAATATATAACTATACTAATATTTAATCTCAGGAACTAATGGACCGATTTGAAAAATTCTTTGACTTTAAGATAATCCATTTATCGAGGATAATATAAATTACGCTAAGATAATTAGGAGCAGCAATAAAAAATATTACGAAAGCGGCAAAATTTAAAGATTTCCTTGCGTGCGCTAAGTAAACAGTGAAAGTTATTCAAAAATCATGTTTAACATGATTCATGTGTTACAAAACTTTTTCCCCTCTAAAAGTTCTAAATAAAAGTCCGCGACAGCATGTCTAACTTTTAAGGTTAACCCACTTTAACCATTTTTATGGTTATTAAAATACTATATTACGGTTTTAATCTTTCATTATTTCCATAAGAATCCTATAATAAAATTGTTAAATTGTTGATGAGTATACAAATCGACAGGACATACAAATATTCACGAAATCAACATTAAAATCGAAATTTCACGGATCATATGAAAGTATTGATACGAGAAGGTCAATCTTTCAATATAGGTACATATATAGTTAGATTTGCAAAACTATTCATAGATTGAATGCTAAATATCCCGTGTGGTATGAGGCTGAGAAGAATAGACCACCTTCATTTCTTACCGAGGTGTCGCAAAAGGCAACTAAAGTAAGTTGATATCAGGCAGGCGGTCAGTGGCAAAATACATAGCAAAATAATGTGATAGCATGTTGTGCCGACTCCACTTAGAGTGGGATAAGGGAAGGAAGATGTTGAGATTGAATGGTAAATGTATTGTGCATGTAAATATTAAAAACTATAGGTATAAATACAGAGGAGGCCACACTTTTATTATAAAAAAAGACTACGATTTTGAACACAATTTAAAGAAAATTGAATGAAATAAAGTTTAAATTATTTTGATGTAGTAATTTTTTGTTATTCAATATTAATTCCTTCATACTTACATTTAATTTTCTGTTATTTGTCTACATTTCCAATGACACGTAATAGTTTTTGTTTAAAAGTTGTTCTTTTATACTGGCAATATTGTTGTAGACGTCAGCTGATATGGATGACAAGATCTCTATGTCGAAGTTTAATACTTAATAATTTGTGGATTACATTAATTACTAACATTATTACAAACACAATACTATAATTAAATGACTATAAATGTTATATTGGTTATTCATGTCATATAGTTGAGAAAATAAAGGTATAAGCTACATAATGATGGATGGAAATGATCTAGCCTCAGAACCTAGTAGAAGAGGTATTCTAATGCAAGGATGGATACGCATTTCTCAAGTAATTTGTGTTGATTTTATATTGAGTATGTGATATATGGATAAAATTGTATGTCCTATGTCTTTAGTTTCACATTAAAAATAAACAAATTGTGTGTGTACAACACATCATCAAATCGAATTAATTTTTTTGATCTCATTTGGTCGGTTTCATTAGCATAGTAAACGCTGTTGAAATGAAAAAATATTTAATTTATCGAATTATGCGTAACTTTGAGGACAAACATAATATTATAAGTGATTATCATATCATTTTTGCTTGGATGAAAAATTAGTTTTAAAAATTTGATAAATCCTGTATATACCTGCATTTAAAACGTTACTCAGTAACGATAATACTCAGTTATTGATAATCATTCTAGTGAGGTCTTAAATATATTTTTGTATTACTACAGATATACCAGGGGCTTTTAGATAAGTGGACACCTCATATTAAAAGTCGATGGGTATGCAGTGTGTTACTTTTAGCAATATTCGTTCTCCGAATATTTTTAAAGCAAGTAAGTGTTATTATTATTATTTAATCAAATTATGGCATAAACCCCTTTTATTTAATCAGCTCACAATAAAGAAAAGTAGTAAATGATAAGCAGAAAAAATAGAAATTTTCACTTGAATAAATAAGTGTAATAGCTTATAATGTAAGTGATGAATATATCAATCAAAGCAACATAAAGTTCAATGCTGTTTGAATTATCTCGAATTGTGCAAAGTTTTACTAGTTTAGCATGAGTTTGAGTTAACCCAAGTGTGCACCATACATGGTTAAATATAGTAAATTTTTAAATGTGAACCCTTAATTTTGTATTGCCCTATCCAATGAATAAAGTCACATTTCCTACATGTCCCATGTATAAGCATGTATAAGCATAGGAAATATTCTTCGAAAAGACATATTCATATACATGACATATTCTTTGGATAGGGCAATATAGTTGTGAAAAAGTCTCTTTAAATATACATAGACCTTGCGCTGTTTTATACATTGCACTGTTTCCTTTATGTATTTTAAAACAATATTATTATAATTGAACAAATTTGCTTCATTTTTGTGATATTTCTAATTTCAGGGTTGGTATATAGTCACATATGCTCTAGGAATCTACCATTTAAACTTGTTTATTGCATTCCTCACACCTAAAATAGATCCTGCTATGGACTTTGATGGTAAGTATTATTATATCATAAAACTTTATGGCTTTTATAAGTATTGACTAGACAAATTTTCTTAATTTTGTATTGTAAGAAACATGTTTTATGCTTTTATGTATATAATTGAACTATTATAGCTATAAATAAATAAATTGTATGCTGGTTTTAACAATTTTCTGTTTACAATAAATACATGTAGTATTTACATGATAAAAAAATTCATGTAGATATTTTTGTTTTATTTTCTTCATGTATTATCTACTTCTTATTTTTCAAGTTTTTATAGAGTTTTTACACATATCTTTAAGATAGTAATCTTAAAGATATGTGTAAAAACTTTACTAAAATCCATAGTACATCTTCTAATGTTACTAAAATTCAATCAAATAATATTAAAATTATTTTGACATAATCAGTGGAAGTGAAGTGGGAAGGACCTTTATTACTGTAAATCAAAATGGTTTATTGTACTATTTAAAAATCGAATGTACTAAGAATTACAGGAAATTGATAAGCATAAATATAATGTAGGTATGTTGGTGATTTTATTAAGTAGATTTTGGTACATTGAATATGTGTATTATGTACTAATTATAGACAGAACTTAAAATATTTAATATATAAATATATAGGACACTTACACACACGGTCGTCCGTCCCCAAAGTAAGTAACTTAATACTTGTGTTATGGTAGACAGAAAAACTGGTGAATATATACTTATATATTTTTAAATACATACTTAAATACAAATATACACCCAGGATCAAACGCCAACAAATTCTTTTTATAGAAAATGTTGGCCCTCGGCGGGAATCGAACCCGCGACCCGCGGAGCTGAAGGCAGGATCACTACCCACTGCGCAAACGGGCCAGTCATTTCAGCCAGTCACAGTTAATGTCCATTCGTTATAAGGTTTATTTACAAAAATGACTTTCCCTATTATTAATAGCAAACACATCCACTTGTTGCTGTTGTTCAGTATGTTTGACTTACCTTCTCCTTATAGTTTGGGATGTGTTATTTTATATTTTCGATAACTTCTAATATATTCATTTTCATTCATTCAATGAATAATATATGGCAAGGAATCAAAATGAATTAAACGCTTATTAACTACCGTATGATAAGCATAAATACTATATCAATCTGTGTAAGATTTATATACTCGTATATGCCATCTCGGACTGCTTTATGTTGCTTTATGTATAAAAGAAAAATATCCCTACATACAATGTTTCTTATACGAATTTTAGTGTGTCATCGCTGAGAGGTTCCTAGCGATTTAACTTTTCAGAAATTTTTAATAATTGTCGTCATATAAAGTAATTTACACAAAACATTGACAAATAATAAACTAAAATGCATCACTTCGTATATTGAAACGTAAAAACCGCATCAAAATCCGTTCAGCACTTTTACACACAAAACATCTTTGAAACCAAAGAAATTTTCTTGAGAAACGATAGTACTTATAGTGGATAAAGTAGCCAAGAAATGTAAGTGAATTGTGAATAGGTTTACACCTTATTCCTTCCTCACACCCAGCATCGAAGTTAATCAGATTAACTGTAGGAACTTAGGAAGGCCTTAGTCTTATAAGACTTCAACAGACCAAAACTTATAATATATATAGTATAATAAATTTATAATTTATAAAGTGTTTATGAAAAAACATAACTAATTTTACATTTCCTTTTCAGGAGATGACGATAATGGCCCCGCATTACCAACAAGAGCCACAGAGGAGTTCCGACCGTTCATCAGAAGGCTCCCAGAATTTAAGTTTTGGCTTTCAGTTATGAAAAGTACAATCATTGGCTTCTTCTGTACATTTATAGATGCCTTCAATATTCCAGTTTTCTGGCCAATATTAGTGATGTATTTTATTACATTATTTTGTATAACAATGAAAAGGCAAATTAAGGTAAGTCATTTAAGAGCTCATCTTGTTTCTGAAAAATTAAGTTTCCCTGCAATTCAATAGTAAATAATAATTGTAGTGCTTAAACCTAGGCAGATTTAACCATAAATATGACAGAGTATGCTCCTCAAAACGAGACATAAATGTCGCTCAGACAGTTAATGATAATTTATTTAGAACTTTTGTTTTTCATGAGTATTTTTATGTATGAGAATTTTTGTTTAGTAAGCATATAAAAATAACATAATTTTATGAGCCCCTACATATAAAATTATAAATATGGGGGCTGTATAATTCTGAAGAATTCTCGGGATATATGTAACCTACCAATCCGTATTGGAGCAGCATGGTGGGTTTTAGCTTCAACTCTTCTCCAAAAATGAAGTAAGGAGGCCTACACCCGGTAGTGGGTTAGTAACCGGCCGTAACTTTTTTACACATTGACACGCAAAACTAAGTGGACCACCCTTTTTAAGAAAAAAAGCATTCAAATTTACTTCTTACTAGTGATATTTCGACTTCTAGCTGTGTCGTATCCGGCTGAGTAGAATAGATCATCCTCATTCCTTACCGAGGTGTCGTAAAAGACGACTAAGGTAAGTTGACGTCAGGCAGGCGGTAAGGCTGTTGTAAAATACGAAGCCAAATCATGTGACAACATGTTTATAACATGTTGTGCCGACCCCACATAGAGCGGGATAACGGCAGGAAGATGAAGATGATGATTAAGTATCCCGACCCCGCAGGAGTTCTCTCTATCTTCCCGAAAAAGTCCCATCAAAATTCTTTTAGCCGTTCCGGAGGATGTTCTATTAACCTGAACCTTCCTCAGTAATTGCACTAACTTCTCTTTCTTTTAGTATAAACCTAAGAAAAATCCGTTCAGTTAATTTTGACAAAATCGATCACATACAGACAGACGCGTCAGGGGACTTCGTTTTATAATAATTTTCATTATCCTTATGATTACGATTTACGCATTTAAAACTTTTTAAAACTGCTTTCCGTACTGGTTTGGCAAGACAATTTTTAGTCGCCAGCCCCATGATACCTTTTAGTGTATAATTTACTGAATATAATTTTCCTTTCAGCATATGATTAAATACAGATATCTACCGTTCACACACAGTAAGCCCAAGTATAGAGCGGTGGACTCAACTGTTACGGTAAACTGACGGTGTATATCAAACAACATAAACAATAAATTAAACAGTTACACAAGTCGGAGAAATGTTAAAACTATTGTATAAAAAATGTTTTAGAAATACAGTTTTTTATAATAATGTTTTTCATTTTTAATTTATTACTTCAAGATTAAGCTTCAGTTGGTTCTACGTCAAGTGTTTATTGTATTGAGTTATATATTGATAGATTGTATTAATTATTGTACAATTATCTATTTAAAATTATATTGTGAATAAGAATGAAAGTAGAATATAATATAGCCTAATATATTTTAATGTAACGTATAAGAAAATATCCAAATCTGCATTTCACACGATATTATATTTACTTGCGGTAAGTGCTCGTTTTAGTATGAAAATTACAATCGTCGATTCAGTTTTCTATCAACCAAGAAATGGCAGTACTACAAGTAAATACAACAGAAAAGTCTTGAGTTTTCTAATAAAAGAGTATACTAGAAAAAAAAATATAATTTTACTTTTGTTTTAGGTAAAGATGATCTTAAACCAAAAATTTCATAATGTTTAATAAATAAATAAATTTAAAGCAAAATTAAATATTTCTTTGACATTTATTAATATTTAAAAATGATAGCCGCCAATAGATTAAAAAAAAACAAGTTATGTATTTCCATACATATAATTTTTCCGTTTTTACAAATAAAAATGTTGTTACAAACTGATTTCTATGGTTTTATTTTCCCTTTTCTATCCCTTATTCGTACATTTATACTTGTAAAATATTATGAACATATATAAATTTATAATATTAATCAATAGTATAGTAATAACGATTACAACGCGTCAATTTTCATTATATATAAATCGTCTAAATCATCAAATAAATCATGCTGGCATAGATTAATCAACAAATCTAAGTTCGTCTATTCTAAATCAACGTACTTTTAAGACAGAAAAGTCTAATGAATAATGCCAATTTACTCTTACTGCATAGGTATATTGGTTGTCTTAAAACAGACGTAGAGGAAATATTTATTGGCTATACTAATAAGTGAATATTCGATTCAATTTTTTTCATTTTAATAAATATTTAATTCAAGTTTTCCAGTTAACCCAAATACTAAATCGATTCTCACATAAAATGATAAGAATTTGCGAAATTATTTAATTTTAAAATATGTATCATTAATTTACGAGTGAAAAAAAACGGATAATGTAAATTCTTTAGCGTCACTTAAAATAGCTTAGGCGTGATCATGACGCGATGACCTACTTTAGCGGCATAATTAGATTTTAATTTGTGCCAGAAAATATTGAATCAATGGTGTTTTAGTATATACTGATTTAACGCATAATATTTATAGCGGAATTCACAACTTTTAAATAATTCTGCATTTCTCTTTTTGCTGTCCTATTTGTACGTATACTGTACTATTTTTTTGTGTTTTCAACAGAATAGGTATAAAATATATATTTGATTCTGTTAAATATCATCTATACTTAAAAAAATCTCATAATATATATGTACCACTGTAACAAATTCTAATTTTTAATGATAATTTCCAATTGTTATATTTTAGAATGCAGTATGAATTACTAATATTTAAAAATCTTTTTTTATCAGTCTCCTCATAAACCATAATAAGATATTGTATATCGAATTACAATCTCAACACAAACAAAACGAATGTGCAGGTATATTTAACCGCGACAGTACAAAGCAATTATTACCCTAAGGTTAAAAATAGTCGCTAACGATAAAAATAATACCTATCGTTTGGGTGACGTGTGATAAAACGTAGGATCGCGTTGACCAGTAATATTACGGTTTGCTAGTAGATATTATATTAATCGATCCTTGAATTATACACAATATCAACAAATATGCGGACAGTTTGTAATTTAAATATACATATACATAACATATATTTACAGCTAGGTATAAGTATTTATACCGGCGGGTGTCATCCATGAAGTTTAATGCCAATATTTGCGCGGGCTTATGCTGATCCTTAACAATATTTGTTTCACCTGAACCAATTCCATAACTTCGACTTCATCAAAGGAAACTACTGTTTATCGCTGCCGTAACGGTGGAGACCGTTTGGTTCGTTGCCTTTTCCTGCAAGCGTCAGATATAAAAACATAAATCTTAGACATATCATAATTGAATTCTAGAATTATATAGATATGGATTGTATTATATAAAATCATATATCGAACTCATAAACTAAACGTTTACGTTAATTTTTATGTAGTTCAGACGTAATTTTTACTGGGCACATAAAATTTGGTAATTGGAGAGGTATTGATTACATTATACAGTATTAACTTAAATACGTTTAACTTATAAGCTTAAATACGTTTGTTACTTTTAAGTACCTATTTCATGCGCTCGTTTGCTAAGACCATCCCCGCGCCGCTCCTCTCGCTCTCGCCAATACAAACCAGGGACAGGTTCCTAGTTAAATACATAAAACGAATTAAAACATGATATTGAGTTGCATAAACTACAACGATATCAATTAGATGTCAAAAGCATGAAAGTCTCGACAAATGAAAACTATTTTTCAAACTAGTTTTTATTTCATTTATTTATTCTCAAATATAACAAATATTGCATTAAATAATTTATCCAATACAATTCATTTTTTCGTAACAGTTATCTACTTTTACAGTTATGATTCTCGTACTTAATTGACCTGTATTACGGAATTTAACCTTCTAAAAATCATATTTCAATTGAAAAACAAAATTAATGTTTATAAATAATTATATGTGGGAATCTACGATTATACCTATAAAAATAATTGATAATTATGCCAAGCTATTACAGAGAATAATGATTACAATATGTACGTTTATGCTCGGACGTTATTTGTTTAATTTATTTAACCTATATACTTTATTTTATATAACCTAGGGCCTCTAATCAAAACTGGGAAGATATTTTATTTTTTGTGCCTGATGAACAATCGAATAAAACATTTTAAAAATAAAACAAAATACTATTATCGAGTTGTATGCGTCGCGGTGTTGCTAGCTTAGCTATTTTACCCATAAACACGAAATAAAAAATATATATTATTTACAATTTTATGCAAGTATTTACATTTCTCAGTAATTTTCTTTGACATTTAACAATATTTCTTTCCTGTCTAATGGAGAAACAAAGATAATACGTTTAGTTATAATAAAATAATAACAATTTCACACACGGTCGTCCATCCCCAGAGTAACTTAATACTTGTGTTATGGGTGACAGTCCTCCGCCAAGATATCAAATGATCGCAATCAGCCACTAAAGCTTTGAAGCACAGTTTTATAAGTTGATGTCTATTGGTTAATTTTATTCACAAGTATAGCTGTTTCAAAGCTGTAAGAGAATGATGTGGTCCTACTCAGCCGTGACACATTAATAAACTAAAAACTTAATATAAAACGAAAACTCGATCTAATACAATTCTTGTAAGCTGAGTAATCCATACATCTTAGGAAAATGTGAAGGATACTAGTAACACTAACATTACTTGTAAGTTCGTTAAAGTGTAGGGTGTAGGGTAATAATGAAAAGTTTAAATGTCGTACCTACATACTTACAACTAAAAAGGAATGTTATTGTGATAAAATTGACCATTGGGATTTGCCATATATAGAAAATTCTCCATAAAACTAAAATTTATGAATACTTTACATTAATCAAGATTTTTATTTTTTTCTAATATTCTTGACAAAGTTTACAATGTATTATTCAATTTTAGCGTTTCAATTTATATGACAAAATTGCAATTGCTTATAGTCATACTTATCTACTGACAGGGAACTCCCTGTCATCAGATAAGTTGAACTTTGAAGCTCCTTGCCCTGGCCGCCTTATCTAGTAGCTACGAACGTCTCTATTTTACTCTGATTACTTTGGGGCATTGCTTAATGCATAAATTAAGTAATCTATGCATAAATTAAGTAATCTATGCATTAATTAAGTAGTGTAATATATTTTTAAAAATTGAAGTAGGTAATTCTTAGACCTTATTTAAAACTTTTGTATTTTGTTGCTATATTTTATTTTGTACCTTCAATGTGCATGGAGAGCTTTTAATAACAAAAGATCTATAAACTATCTTATTTATGCGTTGTAACATTATGGAACAGTAATTTTCCCCACTTTCCGAAGGAAATGCTGGCAACTGTTACTATTATTGCCAGTGTTACTATTTAAATGATATGTCCCAAACTATTAAAACGCGCTCGATATCCCTGTTTATTTTATTGACCACTCGCCAGATGTTTGCGCATTGTTTTCCAGTGCGCAGTAGTTTCTCTGTCGTGAAAACGGGATTCTGTTTTAGTATTATATCTAATCTGCCATTTTGAAAATAGTGGCGTGTATGGATTTTGGTCGCGTTCGTCAATGAACAAATATGTCCGGGAGCAATGATAAGGTGTCGACTACGGAGCGTATGATCCAAACTGTAGCTTTCCCACCCAGCCACAAGCTCACTGTATCTGAAGTATTTGATGAAAAAAGTGGAAAACCTTTGCCGGACGTATTGAAGCAACATTTTATATTGGAGGGTCGAATCGAAGAAAATGCGGCTTTGCGAATCATTCAAGATGGTGCCACCCTATTACGTTCTGAAAAAACTATGATCGAGATTGATTCACCGGTGACCGTGTGCGGAGATGTCCATGGCCAATTTTATGACTTGATGAAATTGTTTGAGGTGGGAGGATCTCCCTCGTGCACCAAGTATTTATTCCTAGGGGACTACGTCGACAGAGGTTACTTCAGTATAGAATGTGTCCTCTACCTTTGGGCTTTGAAGTTGTGTTATCCGAAGACATTATTTCTATTACGCGGCAATCACGAATGCCGACATTTAACAGAATATTTTACTTTTAAACAAGAATGCAATATTAAATATTCTGAAAAGGTTTATGATGCGTGTATGGAAGCTTTCGATTGCTTACCTCTTGCAGCACTTATGAACCAGCAGTTTCTATGTGTTCATGGAGGGCTTTCCCCTGAAATTAACAGTTTAGATGATATTCGTAAACTAGATAGATTCAAAGAACCCCCAGCGTTTGGGGCTATGTGTGATCTGCTGTGGTCGGATCCCCTTGAGGATTTTGGAAATGAAAAGAATGCTGAACACTTCTCGCACAACTCTGTCAGGGGTTGTTCATATTTCTATAGCTATGCTGCTTGCTGTGACTTCCTTCAAAGAAACAACTTGTTGTCCATCATACGTGCCCATGAAGCCCAAGATGCTGGCTATCGAATGTATCGCAAAAGTCAAACTACTGGCTTTCCAAGTCTTATAACCATTTTTTCTGCACCTAACTACTTGGACGTTTACAATAATAAGGCTGCTGTGCTTAAATATGAGAACAATGTCATGAACATCAGACAATTTAATTGTTCTACACATCCATACTGGTTGCCAAACTTTATGGATGTCTTCACTTGGTCTCTGCCATTTGTAGGTGAAAAAGTTACAGAGATGTTGGTGAATGTATTGAATATTTGCTCTGATGATGAACTGATGACAGAAGGAGATGATGCATTGGAGGAAGCTAATCTCAGGAAAGAAGTTATACGTAATAAAATTAGAGCGATTGGAAAAATGGCACATGTCTTTTCAGTTCTTCGTGAAGAGAGCGAGTCTGTTTTGCAGCTGAAAGGACTCACTCCCACAGGTGCTTTACCTTTAGGTGCATTATCTGGTGGTAAAACCTCACTTAAAAATGCCCTACAAGGATTTTCACCAAATCACAAGATTACCTCATTTGCTGAGGCAAAAGGCTTAGATGCAATTAATGAACGAATGCCTCCTCGCCGTGACGGCCAGCGCACGCCAGATGCACAGGATAAGAAGCCTCATGTAAACAGCAATGCCCACTCGTGAAGTGCTCGCTGATATTTCTCTTCGATCCTTACTTTTTGGCCCACAATTATAGTGATAGTGAAATATGTGTGACGGAGACTCAGCTTTTGGAATGATATTTCACGTTCAGAATAACAAGGTGGATTTGAAGGGAATTGTCATTATAAATACTAAATATTAAACTTGGATTTAACTTTTTTTCAATAGTTAAAATTAAAATTTCTCTTTAAGATATTACCTCTCGATATTTAAAATAATTATCAGATCTGCAGGCAACAAATTTATTTAGTCAATTAAATATTAAGATATGCACATTTATTTATAATGCGCTGCACTGTTTAATTTTTGGTAATGTAATTTTAAATTTTCATATAAAAAGACATGATATTGTAATGTAAATTTATTCAGATTGTCTACTTATATTCTACATTGTTATCTACATTAGTGAAATTAGACATGTCTATAATTTTCAAAGCATAATTAGCTGTGATATTAAGCATTGATCAATGTATTATTTAATAGCGATCTGCTAGTGGAGTACAGGCATGTTCATTGGCTAATCATGCATTGAAATATGTAAAGTAAGTGGTGAAGTTCTCAGCTTGGGCGTGTCTTTATATTCTATTAAGTGATAAAATTAATTATGTACTATAGTGTGCAGCACATGGTGTGATGTTGCTGTACGTGTGTGCTGTGTAAATATGCCTTGAGCGTACACACACGTTTACGCAGCTTTAACACTTGAGATAAATATTATTCTCTTTAATATCTTTGCTACAAGTTGTACTTAATTGTATTTTATTGTACAAACTATAATAAATTACTATCTATCTAATAAATATACTTAAAATTAAATTACATTTGGGTGTATGCTGGCCCCATGTTGCCTGCATGCAGCTAAACTTGTATGCTGGAACATCACATTATTAAATTTTCTTAGTCATAATGTTTCGGTATATAGGATGTAGTGGCCAGTCTAATTGCAGATTTTCTTACAGCTTCTATTCCAAATTTCACTTATATAATTATTAAGGTTTAATTACCTGTGCACTGTTGGAAAATCTCTTTTGGTCTGCCAAATAATTATTAATCAATGCAATAACTTTATTGTGAATACTAAAGTGGCTTACACCATTTTCAGTCAGTTCCATGTATTTTATCTCAATCAGTGTAGCCCTTAATATGTTCTATACTTTTAAATAAATTTTTATCTATGTAAAACAACTAACATTATATTTAATTTTATTTTATACTAATCATGGGATGTGTTGTTTTATCCTTATAAAATATATTAACATTGAGCTCTATTTATCATAGTTTTAATAAGTCCTAGATTTGATCCTGCTTGGAAACAAAAAAAATTATTAAGCAAATGTTATATTCATTAAATTTTATTGTCAGTAAGTTAAATTTATATACCTTTACAGATTTAATCTAATTAAAAGAATTAAACTACCTTATATTTAAGCTACGTACTTATATCAGTTGTGCCATTTTATATAAAATATGAGGTTAATTGCACTTTGCACTAAACATAATTAAATACTATACCTTAAACTTTTTTTTTTTTCAATACCAGTTCAGTATACCTTAAAATGTAATAAAGATAGAATTGATATTGGTTAGATTAAGAACCTATAGGTTCAAAGTTGATTTCAGACAAAAAATAAGTTTGCATAATTTTTATGTGAGATATTGTTGAACAAGCTAACATTACATCAGTGTATACATTGGACTATTGAACGTACGCTTTTTAAATAACAAACGTGTGTGGTTTAGCTTAATTGATATATTTTTCAATACATACAAAATATTTTTCTTCATGATTTTGGTTACAGTACCAGTTCCATTGCTATAAGTTATTTAGCTTAAAGTTAGTAGTAGTGTTTATTTAGCTACCTACTAATTTGTTATCATTACAAATTATAAAACAAAATCCCCATCCGCGTGTCTTTCCGTCTGATCACTCATTACTCAAAAAATTGAACGGATTTGAAGAAAATGGCCACATACTATGCGAAAATTAGAAAACTATATAGACAGATAAATTATTAACCCTTATCAACTTGATCGCAAATACCATAGAATTTATTGAATACAATAAGAGTTACCGATAGGACGAAAGTAAAGTTCGCGATAAATTAATTTATGTCGGGCTCACTCAGGGTATAATATGTTCTACCACCCGTGCAAAGGCCTTTAAAACTAAATTCTTATTCAAAATGCTATTTAAATAAATTGTTAATGTGATTCTTATACATACGTTTCCCAGATCAAATTAAAATTAATTTATAAATATTAAAGAATCTTTTTTAAAAATTAAAAAAAACTTAATTAAAATCGATTGCAACATTAAATTAAGTAGACCCATATTCCCATGGGATATCTGATAGTGGGGTTAAGTTATACTGAATTTTTAGTACTAGCGGCCTGTATCCGCTTCGCGAGGATACGTAGTGGGCGACAGCGAGGGGCGCGGTTCGTGGTTGGAATCGTCAAGCGGTTCGATGTGAAAACCGAAAAAAACTGCACGTTTTATAATAGTTGAGTTTTAGTTTTAAATTTGCAATTCATGATATTTGTCATTTATTTCCTTCATGTGCGCTGGCCATTATATATGTGCATTATTTAAGTAAAATAGTTTCCTATTTAATATCATAATTTAGCAGCACTTTTTATCGAAATTTTAACATTTAAGTGGTATATGTATTAAATAAAAAAGGTGATTTGTTGCTACTGAAACTACTTATACCGTTTTTAAGTTGAGGTATCACTACATATTATAAAACAAAGTCCATATTTCCGTATGTACGCATAAAACTTTAAAACTACGCAACCGATTTTGATGCGGTTTTTTTTAATAGATAGAGTGATTCAAAAGGAAGGTTTGTACGTATAATAATATTCAATACGAAGTAGAGAAATACTGTAATTTTTGAGGTTTCTGTCAATAATTACACTTTTTTCCGCTTACATTGCAAACGCAGGCTAAACCCTACGAGATTTATCAAAATGATGTACTAAGTATTTGTACACCTTAAAAAGGTCTACAGAAAAGTCCGCGATGATATATGTCTATCTCTTATGGATAACCCACAATAGCAGTTTTTTTCATTTACTTTTTACGAAAAATGATGCCTTATGTTCAAAGCAATTTTTATACAATACAGCATTAATCCTTATCCAATTGAGTACCTTAAATAAATTGTTGATTTAATATAGATCAATATTGCCGTTTACAGCATGTAATTTAAGTGAACATTTTCGGAGATATTACAGATTTAAAATGCCGTGAGGACGCCGCGCTTCGCCCTATAACACTTCGACTTTAGCAGCTATGTCGCTCTTTTAAGAGTTTGTTTAAAGACATTCTGTAATTAATTGTAAAAATAAAATACATAGAAAAAGTAAAGGTAAATAAGTAAAAATGTACTATATGAATTTAGGTATTCCAAAGATAGCAGGAAATCTTCTTGGTATAGGAAAAGTAAATTGTTTTTCTCCAAATTTAACGCTTGCGGGCCACGGGCAGTAATGAATAAATCAAAACTACTGGATCGATTTTAATCATTTTTTTACACTGACTGACATGGGATATATATTTTATACCTGTGCGAAGCAGGGGCAGGCCGCTAGTAAGTAATAATTACGTATCTTGAACGCCCGTTGTAGTTAACCCTACCTTAATACCGGCCCCCTTTTCCTCTTCGGACTATAAAAAAGTTCCGTGTCGTTACTTGTTTGTGTCAATCAGTTACTTACAATGTCCAACAGTCGAAATATTATAAATATATATAGTTAATTATAATTTATAGCTCACTTAACGTATGAAAGGAATCTTTTATATATATTTATATATAGATACACGTGTATTTTATATCTTACATGTCAATACAATGCACTTAAACTAAATTTTCCCCGTAAGTTGATCAGCTGGACTTCAGTGCCGAGGTAAAAAGTAGCCAGTCCAGTCATGCATAGAATGACTATCCGTTACTCACATTCAATGTATATACAGTACTCTTTACAAAACTTCATTATATTAATATTTAACATCATCTTTTCTAGTCTTTTGTCTTTACATCGACTTAGTGTTAAATAACCCACAATTATTTCATATATATTTTTTGGTATTCTCCAAGTAAAAACCGTTTTTTTAAATATTATATGTTAGCATTTACCGGGGTTAAGCCGTACGAAATTTACTCAATATATCTCCAGCGATTGGTCGTGAAAGGGTAACAAACAGACATAATGTCGTATTCATAATATATTTGTGTATTTGGGATGTCCGTGCTGAACACAGTGAAAAAAAGTATATACAACTACTGACCATAGTCTAAGTTTAGTTTCCAGCGCCAGCGGCATAAAAATGGTTAAAGTAGGTTAACTTTAAAAGCTAGACGTATGCTGTCGCGGACTTTTATTTAGAACTTTTAGAGGGGAACAATTTTATAATACATAATTTTTGAATAGCTTGCACTGTTTACTTAGCGCACGCAAGGAAAGCTTTAAATTTTGCTGTTTTCGTAGTATTTTTTATTGCTGCTGCTCTCCTATTTATTTTAGCTTGATGTTATATAGCCTATAATTTTCATCGATAAATGGAATATCTTACACTCAAAAAAAATTTCAAATCGGTCCAGTAGTTCCTGAGATTAGCGCGTTCAAACAATCAAAGTCTTCAGCTTTATGTAGATTTCGTCAAATATTTTGCATCTAAAAATTCATATGGAAAACTAAAACGTAGTTGTTATAATTATTGTCGTACAGGTTGATGATACTCGTTGTTTTTTAATTAGCTCAGTAGTTATGCAAGGTTTAAACGTATATTATTTACGATACAATAGTAAAACCTTGACGGTGGCACTGTAATTTAACATATAGAAATAAAATAGATCAAGACGTGTCGCTTCAAAATAATTGCATCGATTATACAACACGATTTCAATATCTTTACTTCACAAGGGTACGGAGACTTGTTTTATTAGCAAGTTATATTATCTAAATACATTTTTTTAATTTGTTTATTATTGATATTAAAATACCACTAAATATATAGTTTATAGAATTAGGCGTTACTTTACGGATATCCATAATACACAAGTAATAATAATTTTATTATTACTTTTAGTATGTATTAAATATACATAATAATTTAGACATGGAAATGGGCCAATTAGAAGATTGTACCATTTTTAAATCATACATGACACAAAATAAATAAAAATTGAGTTTCATATACAAAAAATATTAAACTGTCCCAAAAATTAATAAGGTTGAAATAATTTATGCCTGTTTTGACTACATACCAAACAATATTAAGTGGTTTTTCATACGATTCTTATTTTAGTTTCAAAAGTGTATCTATTGTTCATCAGTCCCCTATCGCATGTCTGTGTCTGTTCGCGATAAAGCCAAAAACTATTGAAAGGATTTTCATATACAGATGTCACCAACAATCGATCGATCGATTCTTGGCGAAGTTTTTTTCACGGACATATTTTTTGAAGGACAGGAAGGTGTGTAGGTTTTTGTTTAAAAATAGTTTGAAATATAAATATAATTGTTGATGATCTCTGAAAAATTCAAGTATACAATTCAGGTAAAAGGTATACATAATAAAACAAAGTATGTTGATAATATTCCACTTTTATATGGCTAGAAAAAGTCCATGATGACATATATCTTTCAAGGATAACTCACTATGCCCATTCTAACTTCTAAAAAAATAGTAACATATAATCTTTTGAAAACTATTTAGATGGATACAAATTAATACTTTTTATCTTAAATATGTTTGTTATTTTAAGCATTTCATACTTAATATCCTTAATTATCCTTAACAAGATTACACCATAAAATTGAAATGAATATCCAATAGGCTATCACAAATTAAAATCTAACACTCTCCCAACATATTAAGAGAGGAAAGCATAAACATATACAGAACCATGTAGTCTGGTCTGCTAGTTATATTATAATAACTAATAATTATAATCTGATTAGTTTAGATGTTTAGTTTTGTTAAGATAAATCTTTTTTCCCAGAGTACAGCAAATATATTAAATATCATTATCGTGGTCACAGAAATAATATTTAGGTTCTCTCCCAAGTTGTTAGCCAATTGAAATTCAATAAAAAAACAAGTTTTATTGAGTATACAGTTGATTATTCTGTTGTATTTCAAATTAACTAATTTCTATTTTATTTTATTTCGAGGAAGATATAATGCTCTAGATATATAACATATATCATACTCTTGCAATTGAGGTACAGTATTCTCCTTCAACTCTTTTGGAGTAGCTAAGTAATTATTTTTCATACATTTATTATCATCCACATTGCATATACAAACATTATTGTTTTTATATGATTTTAAGATTGTATTACTAGGTTGGCTACATGTATTTTGAAATGTAAGAATATTATCAATACCAGGTGTTATAATTAAGTTTGAACTGGGATAAACAAAAAAGGCAAAAATTGTTAAGGCTACCAAAAATTGTATAGGTACTGCTGTTGCCCAAAACTTTTGTGGATAGTAATAAATATTTAGATAATGTAGATAGTAATCAGGAGTGATAGCCCAAATGCAGTAAACAACCAAAATTATTTTACTAAATATATACATGAAGAAACCGTACAACGATCTTGAAGGTGTAGGTGCTGGAGTGTGTTCAGGCATGTTGAATTCATTCAAGTAGATCTATTGTTTTTATAATTAGTAAAACATTTTTTAAAAATGCATTTATACTGACTCGCAATTTTTTGTAATCAACTCCTTCGAAGGTGCTGCAATAAAAATGAAATCCATCGGTTACATTTAATAATTCAATTCTATACCAGTTTCATCAAACGAAATAGTAGCTTACACAAGCAAACAATTATCTTGTATATCTATTTTTCTTTGGATTCCACTTGCTTTCAATTCTTTATCTACAGTTAAAACCTGTGATACTAATAAAGAATTTTGTTTATCGTTAAATGGTATCGACAATATTCTGAAATTAATAATAGACATGAGTAATGTATAAAAAATAAACGATAATATATGTAATCTTTGGAAAACAATAAGTTGAGACACACATTCTTTTATTTACTTCCATCACTATTCATTAAATACTCACTCACTAAATCATAGATTACTAACCATAGATTATTAACTATAAAATAGATGGTTGAGATTCATACATTGGCGCGAGCCTATTTTCGGTGGTATGGGGGGTGCAGAGCAGGGCAGTTTTACTACAGGCGCCAACACATGCTATCTCGCATCCCTCTTGCACATGTCTGTATTTATGAATGAATCGTATGAAAATAGTCTCAGCTGCATCTCGCTCCACTCCTCCATACATATTTTTACGCACTCATTCTCATTTTGACTGTCTATCATATAACAAGACAACAAGTTGATTATATTAATGAATGGGCGGTGTATAAAATTTTTAAATTTCCCGTTGTAAAGTTCTAGTACTTTAATTTTTACTAAAATGTATAATTTTGTTTTAATTTAGTTAGCAAAATTCTTGAAACAAATATCACTAGAAGCAAATTAAATGTATAAAGTCTTATTTCACCAGTAGCTGTTGAGATATTTCTTAAAATGAGAAATATAACAACGAAGAATCGTGCAGTCATAAAACAATAAGAAGAGGATTTACTTAATCATTATATAAATGTAAGTGTTGAGTTTTAATGAATTTTGTGCATCTCAATAATAGTAAGAGCTTTCTTAAAATTTACATTCTCACATTCTAAATATAATAACCTAACCTATATTCTATTAGCTATATTCATTATTATATTAAGGATATATCTTGAGATTTTATATAGCTTCTAGTGTCTTGTAGTGCAATAAATGATTAATAATGGAACATTAAAGTTAAAGTTTTTTAGAAGTTGTTCTAATTGATCATAAGTGTGTATCTATCTTAGTTATGAATAATTTGGACATAACTTAAATGTACTTATTATTTTTTTTTAGAAGTATTTTCTATTGAAGTTGTATACTTCATTGTATTATATTAGAACTTTAAAAATGATTGTCAAGTTTGTTATAATGAGACTCGGATGAAAAGGGAGTAAATAGCAAAAGAGAGCAAGTTTATTCTGTATAAAGCAATATAGGGTATATTGCTTTATATAACACTATTGTTGATTTTTAATTAAAAAGCAAAAGCAAAAATTAAATTTACGATTGATTAAACGATTGATTGATTAATTGCAGATTCAAGAATCCTCAGATCCAAGATTAAGAGTAATTTTTTATTTTAATATGATTGTCACATGATGTTATTTATATTTATGATTTGAGATATCTTTACATTTACAGTGCTAATAAAAGACATAATAGTATGTGTAATGAATGAAAGAATAACAGCAATATAAAAAGACTGTTCTATAAAACTGAAAGTAAATATTTATGTAGTTTATAAATCACTTAAAATGTGCAACTGTTTAAATCTAACAGAAATTAAATAACAAACAATATTTCTCCTTCATACTTATGCAATAATAAAAAGCAATTTTTCTGAAAGTGAACCCATTTACTCTTTCTTAACAAATCAATGCATAATGACACAGACAACATTTTTTTATATTATAGAACAACTATTCATATAGATTCAAATACAACCTCTTTCATAAGAGGTTGTATTTGAATCTATATGAATAGATTGCTGCTGTCGCTCCGCCGTCGCCTCGAGCGCTCGAACAGCGCCAGGCCGAACAGTAGCGTCAACCACCAGGAACAGGACCGAAGACGTCGTACGCATCTTTCGACCTCTGTAATTTGAGAAAATGCATTTGAGGTAACTAATACTCAAGTGAAGTCTGAATTTATGAAGCTAAGTTAGATTCCCGTAATTTCAGCCACAGATGTAAGCGTGCACTCAAACATCAGTAGCCAAAAGCGACTGGGAAAAGAATTAAGGTTTTACATGTATTGCAGGTGCCAAATACCGGCTCTTTGCCAACCGCAACACATTACCATTACAACAAAAAAATGTAAAAATGAATGGATTGAATGAAATAAATGGATTAATTTTACAGGAGGGCAGTCCGACAGCTGGCCTCGTGACTCCACGAGCTACGCTGGTCTGGCCTCGCTGCTGCCAATGGAGACGTGCCGCCGCCCCTCACCCCAGGCCGGCCCGTCCGGCTATGCCGCAGCTGCTGTCGCTCCGCCGTCGCCTCGAGCGCTCGAACAGCGCCAGGCCGAACAGTAGCGTCAACCACCAGGACCTCTGTAATTTGAGAAAATGCATTTGAGGTAACTAATACTCAAGTGAAGTCTGAATTTATGAAGCTAAGTTAGATTCCCGTAATTTCAGCCACAGATGTAAGCGTGCACTCAAACATCAGTAGCCAAAAGCGACTGGGAAAAGAATTAAGGTTTTACATGTATTGCAGGTGCCAAATACCGGCTCTTTGCCAACCGCAACACATTACCATTACAACAAAAAAATGTAAAAATGAATGGATTGAATGAAATAAATGGATTAATTTTACAGGAGGGCAGTCCGACAGCTGGCCTCGTGACTCCACGAGCTACGCTGGTCTGGCCTCGCTGCTGCCAATGGAGACGTGCCGCCGCCCCTCACCCCAGGCCGGCCCGTCCGGCTATGCCGCAGCTGCTGTCGCTCCGCCGTCGCCTCGAGCGCTCGAACAGCGCCAGGCCGAACAGTAGCGTCAACCACCAGGACCTCTGTAATTTGAGAAAATGCATTTGAGGTAACTAATACTCAAGTGAAGTCTGAATTTATGAAGCTAAGTTAGATTCCCGTAATTTCAGCCACAGATGTAAGCGTGCACTCAAACATCAGTAGCCAAAAGCGACTGGGAAAAGAATTAAGGTTTTACATGTATTGCAGGTGCCAAATACCGGCTCTTTGCCAACCGCAACACATTACCATTACAACAAAAAAATGTAAAAATTAATGGATTGAATGAAATAAATGGATTAATTTTACAGGAGGGCAGTCCGACAGCTGGCCTCGTGACTCCACGAGCTACGCTGGTCTGGCCTCGCTGCTGCCAATGGAGACGTGCCGCCGCCCCTCACCCCAGGCCGGCCCGTCCGGCTATGCCGCAGCTGCTGTCGCTCCGCCGTCGCCTCGAGCGCTCGAACAGCGCCAGGCCGAACAGTAGCGTCAACCACCAGGACCTCTGTAATTTGAGAAAATGCATTTGAGGTAACTAATACTCAAGTGAAGTCTGAATTTATGAAGCTAAGTTAGATTCCCGTAATTTCAGCCACAGATGTAAGCGTGCACTCAAACATCAGTAGCCAAAAGCGACTGGGAAAAGAATTAAGGTTTTACATGTATTGCAGGTGCCAAATACCGGCTCTTTGCCAACCGCAACACATTACCATTAGAAAAAAAATGTTAAAGTTAATGACGTACGAATTAGCGAAACTGCGCAATTTCAGAAATCAGTACGACACCTTTATAATGGCTAGCCCGTTAATAAAACGTCTAACAAAGTAGCGCGCTTTTGAAGCTAATGTTCGACGATACAGAAAACGAACATTACCAACAAAACGCCTACACAGTATGGGAAGAAAGAACACTGCAGTGTCCACCTCAACCATACTGTTAAATGAGAAGAAAAAGACCTGCTAGTGCGACGCGGGAGTCCGACAGCTGGCCTCGTGACTCCACGAGCTACGCTGGTCTGGCCTCGCTGCCGCCAATGGAGACGTGCCGCCGCCCCTCACCCCAGGCCGGCCCGCGCGGCTATGCCGCACCGAAGACGTCGTACGCATCTTTCGACCTCTGTAATTTGAGAAAATGCATTTGAGGTAACTAATACTCAATCAAGTGAAGTCTGAATTTATGAAGCTAAGTTAGATTCCCGTAATTTCAGCCACAGATGTAAGCGTGCACTCAAACATCAGTAGCCAAAAGCGACTGGGAAAAGAATTAAGGTTTTACATGTATTGCAGGTGCCAAATACCGGCTCTTTGCCAACCGCAACACATCACCATTACAAAAAAAATGTAAAAGTTAATGACGTACGAATTACCAAAACTGCGCAATTTCAGAAATCAGTACGACACCTTTATAATGGCTAGCCCGTTAATAAAACGTCTAACAAAGTAGCGCGCTTTTGAAGCTAATGTTCGACGATACAGAAAACGTACATTACCAACACGAGCTACGCTGGTCTGGCCTCGCTGCCGCCAATGGAGACGTGCCGCCGCCCCTCACCCCAGGCCGGCCCGTCCGGCTATGCTGCAGCTGCTGTCGCTCCGCCGTCGCCTCGAGCGCTCGAACAGCGCCAGGCCGAACAGTAGCGTCAACCACCAGGACCTCTGTAATTTGAGAAAATGCATTTGAGGAAACTAATACTCAAGTGAAGTCTGAATTTATGAAGCTAAGTTAGATTCCCGTAATTTCAGCCACAGATGTAAGCGTGCACTCAAACATCAGTAACCAAAAGCGACTGGGAAAAGAATTAAGGTTTTACATGTATTGCAGGTGCCAAATATCGGCTCTTTGCCAACCGCAACACATAACCATTACACAAAAAAAAATGTAAATGTAATAATATAAATTAATGTGGAATTAATGGGATAAATTAATGTGTAAATGTAAATTAATGTGGACAATCGGTTATCATACCTGATACATGCAGGATTCGTAAAAAACACATGCACAAACCTCCACCATACACAAGCACTATATACATTCACTATCACAAACTCAAGAACTCAAATAAATATAAAATATAAATAAATATATGGGACACTAACTATACTTTTGCACTATTTAATACGAAGAAAATTGAAACGTATTGACTCACCAGAAACGTCGAGATGCACTTCTCTTGAATGACCAACAAGGACTGAATGTCACTGAAACGTTTTATCGGTATATATAGTAAGACTCCACCGGAAACAATTACGGCACAGTGTTGCCCCTATTTAATCAAAAAGGGCGCGATTAGGGTTGCCACCTTTTTTTTGAAGAAAAATAGTATTTTTCTTTTTAAATAAAAAAAATATAGTACTTTTAGGAAATTCACGAAAAAAAAAATAGTACACATCTATTTTCAATCATTATTTATTTTTCCATGATTATTTTTTATTACTTTTCGCTGGATAATGACACGGAGTTAGAGTTACTAACTAACTAAGCCCCGTAAATACATGAATGAGTTTCGTTCAAACATTCCCTATGCAGTGCTGCGGGTGCGTTCCATTCACAGTTAATTAAAAAAAGCACGACAATTGCAATTAGCGATAAAAATATAGTATTTTTCGTGCTATATTCTTTTTCTATAATATATAGTACAATTTAAGCTAGTGTTTTTCAATTTATATATATATTTATTTGTATATCTCAACCTATTGTCTATTTAATATGTTTACAAGGTATAAAGCAGGGACCTCGAAGCATATAGCATTATAGTATATCCTTAGTGTTTTTATTGAACTGTAATAATATTGGGAAGTTTTATTTTTTAATTTTAAAATAAAACTAAAATAATAAAAATAAAACTTTTCCTTCTATAGTAATATTTATTGTGTATGCTTTATTGAAGTGTTGTATATCATATGTCATACCCAATATCAGTTATATTCTATGTTTTAAGTGGTTATTTCTGAATAGTTTTTATTCTTTCTGCGACAGACAATATGGATTATAGACATACTTTAATTATTTAACAGAAAGTTATTTGTTCAAGATACTTTAACATACTATCCCATTTAGTTATGCACATTTCAACTGGATTTTTTGTCTGAGTAACTGTGTCTGGTCAAGGCACTGCTACTGTTGTTGCAATGAATTCATTAATATCTGATACAATGGCTGATATTCTTCAAGTGAGTTAAAATGTTTCAAATATAAATCATTTTTGTTTGTAAACACAAAAATTGGCATGTGTATGTTTAAAGTAACGGCCTGTTATCCACCCCAGCAGTGGGAACCATAAGCTTCCTCTATCCGTTTTTTGGAGAGAAGTATTGTAGCAAAGACCAACCATCGCGTTGCTCCAATGCGGATTGGTAGGTTACGCATATCCCTAGAATTCGCTAGAAGTATGCGAATTTCCTTACCATATTTTCCTTCACGAAAAGCGTGTCATAAATTGCAATTGTCAAATAGACATGTGCCTGCGCGGGGTATAAACCCATGATCGTCTTTACAGAGTCGCACGGCCTTACCGCTGAGCTATCACAGCTTGTTCCATATTTATTAAAATGATTTTGCAATAATTTTCAGATAAACCTGGTCATTGCCAAAGAGAGTACTCATTGGGATGACGTCTAAGGGCTATATGCTGTTGATGCTTTATGGGATGAAGCACATGATTAGGTCAATTGATTTGACTAGATGAAGGCAAGTAAATATTTGATGTAAAGTATGTCAGTCTGTCCATTTCACTTTCAATTAAAACTGAAGCTTATATGTCTAATGGGCTAACTGCCTAATCCGTTTGAGATATAACAAAAAATGTTTGGTACAATTTTTCCTCTATTATAGTGATGCAAAAAAGTGTGTGATATAAGAATAGCTTAAAAGACATATTAGTGATGATCATTGGAACTTTGTCACATATGCTTCTTAATTGCCACATACAATTCAGTATTTGGAAAGCATAATATTTTAGCCTGGTACTGCTAACGGTACAAAATCAAAGATATTTAACATAACACAAATATTGTCACAGATACCCCTTATATTTTATTATTAAAAAAAAATATTATTTATAATTATAGTCTCTATTCTATACTTAAAATATAACTGTAGACAAAGTTATAGACACGTAAAAAATATTTTCCAGACACTATTTAAGACCAGTAGAAGCTAATAACATATTTTTAAAATTTAAAATCTCTGTTATTTGTCAATGCATCATTCTCCTACCCTTATCCCACTCTAAATGGGGTAGGCACAACATGTTTTAAACATGTTATTACATGATTTGGTATCTTACGACCGGCCGCCTGCCCGACGTACTTACCTTAATCGGTTTTCGCGACACCTAGGTAAGAAATGAGGGTGGTCTATTCTACTCAGGGGATATCAATGCCAAGATTGTCTGTAAGACTACCTTTGCAAACTAATGTTCTATCTATACATTATTTAAGAATTACTTATTTATTACAGGTTAAATATGCTGCGAACTCTTCCGCCGGGAAGTGTCCACGAGCCCGATGATGCAGATGAACATATATGAAGAGCTTCAGTCGAATCATAATTATTTAGCCTCATTTATTGACATTAGTAATAACATTTTCACAGAGCGAATGCTTTTATTCACTAACAATTTATTTTGCCGCCTGAACCATTCGGAATTTTGGAATAAGGCTGTAAAAGTCCGCTTCCATGCTAGAGACTCGAGAGAAGGTTGTGTCTTCAAAATAGTATTCATATTAGTATAATTGACAAACATTATGAAGTTTGAAACTTCTTAACTAGGACCCAATGGATTTTTTCTCAAATCCGTGGATAAGGGGGCTCTAGCACACTAGAACGGATCATAATTTGGTTTCATTGTTTAAAACATTATTGGTTAATATTATTGTTTGATAGTTATAGTACCTTGTATTCCATCAGAAATATTTTCCAGACCCAAGCCATATCATATTACCGGTTCAGTATATTGATATATCGGTCATGTGCAGCAATAGCGGTACAACTCAAAAACATATTTTGAGATGAATGGGTTTAAAATTTTCATTACTCAGGAAAATGAATAACAATTGCTTAGTTGCTAGTTTAATTGTTAGTTTGCTTAAACGACGGGCTTATAATGAATTATGAGTTCTGCCTGTATTGCTGCTAAAAATTGTGTATTTTAACATTAACACCATTTATTCCTATTCAAAACACGTGTTTTTACTTGTGTAGCAAAACTAAAAACCTGCGCAATCCTGGGAGTAATATATTTTCAAAACAGGATTATTTAAATTGTGAAATTTTTATAATTACGCTATTGTCTAATAAAACTGAAAGATTTGATCTAGTTAAAATTATATTATCCATCACAAAAACTTATATCTTTGGAATGGCATTATATGGCATGTAAAGTGTTAATTAGTCAAAAATGTATATAACTTAAAAAACTATAATTCCTGGTTAACTTGCATTAATCATAAATATGATTTGTTAAAAGTTTTTTGCATAATCGTAATCATAATGCGAGTTAGACAACGGTGTATCAATTAAGGAGAATTCACAGTACTGCAGATACTTGGAAAACGATAATGGAAATGGAAAATTTTATCGCAAGTAAAGTTATAGAACTATGATACATGAGGCAAAAGTAACTAACTAATATTACTATTATTAACATTTAAAAATTGATTCAAAATTTTTATTATTTTACTATATATACTCCATAAGTATAGAAACATAACAAGATGTAAACAAACAAAACCATGTGATTCAGGAGTGACAAATATGTCATAACAATAATATTATTAACAAATGAAAAAATTGGGATTCAACTGCAGTTGTCAAAAGAATATCTCTAATATTTATAAATGTAATTTTCATAAATTGATTGGTATTTTCTAAAATTAAATTTTTATACCTTTAGTATAGCAAAACAGCAATATATAATTTAATAAAATTCAGCAGATACAAATTAGCCAAGTAAACTACCTAAAATGGTAATTGGATTAACCAACGCAACATAATATCAATATTCTACGAGCTTCACTCTGTGATACTTAAATGTGTAGTAATTTAGTGTATTTAATATTATCCATCGTTTTCTTTAAAAATTTTATAATTCTTATTTATTGTTTCAAAGTTTGTAAAAATTATTGATAGCAATCACGCCATAATAAAGTGGTGCGAATACTATCAATAATTTTAAATTCTTTAAAAGAATTAAAAATTATATTAAATGTTAGTATAATGTGTTGTAATAAAAAAGGTACTTTATAGTAGGCAGATAATGCCTACTATAAACTACCTGTTTTGACATGTTTACATTTAGTTAAATACTTAACCCATGGAGTATAGTTCCTCATGATGTTTTCTTTCATCGAAAAGCTTGGTATCAATTGGCACATTAATTATGGCAAAATTTCACAATTTAATTCTTATTTTATATGTATAAATCCGAAGTGTTAACTGGTTTGATGGAAAATATTATACTTAGAGATAAAAACCACTAATATTCTATAAAAATACTACCAATATATCTAAAAAAGACTAATATTTAAATTTACCATCAAGTATACTCCTTTTAAGTATAATGTTTTTTCCTAAATACTAAAACGGTAAAAATGAAAGCATCTATTGTTTCAAATACTAATCTTGTAAATTTGTTTTCGAGTGAATACTTATAATTAATTATATTTAATAATAATATATAATAATTTAAATTACAATTCCTATATTTTCAAGATACATGATCGCCGATTCTGTTTCCTATTTAAAAATAGTAATCATTTTTGAAGTTGCACTTTTAGCGTGTTTAGGAAAAAACTTTTTTTTTTAAGAAGCATGCACATAGAAATGTAAAACGGCTGTTGAATATAAATTTTTTTATTACAGTAAAAGTCTATTAAAGAATTTCCTTAAATATTTTGTTTTATTAAAATCTAAAAATCATTATTAATATGTTACAGGAAAACCGGTTATCCAAATAATCGGTAAGAGTAAAATGCGAATCGATAAAACTTTGACATCACTAGTTACGGTTTTAGCGCACCAAGTACATCACTAATTTTACTACGATTTTACGTCATACGTTATATATATTATTACTCCATATGTGAGAAAGAGTCAGAGCTGAGACTAAATCCGTTTTTATGAATGAAACGGGTGAGAGGCAGATAGTTTTTAATGAATGAGAATGTAAGTAGCTATAGTGCTACTCTGCACCATAGATTACTAACTATAAAATAGATGGTTGAGATTCATACATTGGCGCGAGGCTATTTTCGGTGGTATGGGGGGGTGCAAAGTAGCACTATAGCTACTTACATTCTCATTCATAAAAAACTATCTGCCTCTCACCCGTTTCATTCATAAAAACGGATTTAGTCTCAGCTCTGACTCTTTCTCACATATGGAGTAGTATTATATATAACGTATGACGTAAAATCGTAGTAAAATTAGTGATGTACTTGGTGCGCTAAAACCGTAATTAGTGATGTCAAAAGATGATTATCGATTCGCACACCGCTCTTACCGATTTTTGGATAACCGCTTTTCCTATTACATATTAATAATGATTTTTAAATATTAATAAAACAAAATATTTAAGGAACTTCTTTATTAAGACTTTTACTGCAATAAAAAAAATATATATACAACAACCGTTTTGCATTTCTAAGTGCATGCTTCTTAAAAAAAAAACGTTTTTCTTAAACACGCTAAAAGTACAACTTCAAAAATTATTACTATTTTTAAATAGGAAACAGGAACAGCAAGCTGACTAAAAATTATCCAAACAGAGCTTTCACAGTCCTCAAACTATCTTGAAAATGTAGGAATTGTAATTTAAATTATTATATATTATTATTAAACAAAATTAATTTAAAATATTCACTCGAAAACAAATGTACAAGATTAGTATTTGAAACAATAGATGCTTTCGTTTAAGTATTTAGGAAAAAACATTATACTTAAAAGAAGTGTACTTGATGGTAAATTATAAATATTTCTTTTATATTTAAGTCTTTTTTAGATATATTAGTAGTAGTTTTATAGAATATTAGTGGTTTTTATCTCTAAGTATAATATTTTCCATCATATCAGTTAACACTTCGGATTTATACATATAAAGTAATAATTAAATTGTGAAATTTTGCCATATTTAATGTGCCAATTGATATCAAGCTTTGCGATGAAAGAAAATATCATGAGGAACTATACTCCATGGGTTAAATATTTAACTAAATGTAAACATGTCAAAACAGGTACTTTATAGTAGGCATTATCTGCCTAGTATAAAGTATCTTTTTTATTACAACACATGATACTAATATTAAATGTTATTTATATTTCTTTCAAAGAATTTAAAATTATTGATAGTATTCGCACCACTGAATAAGGTTAAATATGGTATGATTGCTATCAATAATTTTACAAATTTTGAAACAAATAAATAAGAATATTATGTAATATCCACTTTTAAGAACCCAAACATAAAGGTATTATAAATTTTTTAAAGAAAACGATGGACAATATTAAAGACACTAAAATACTACACATTTAAGTATCACAGAGTGAAACTCATAGAAAATTGATATTATGTTACGTCGGCTAATCTAATGCAATTACTATTTTAGGTAGTTTACTTGGCTAATTTGTATCTGCTGAAATTCATTAAATTATATATTGCTGTTTTGCTATACTAAATATATAAATATTTAATTTTAGAAAATAACAATTTAAGAAAATTACTTTTATAAATATTGGAGATATTCTTTGGACCACTGCAGTTGAATTCCAATTTCTTCATTTGTTAATAATATTATTGTAATGACATATTTGTCACTCCTGAATCACATGGTTTTGTTTGTTTACATCTTGTTACGTTTTTATTCTTATGGAGTATGTATAGTAAAATACTAATATTGTTAAATATGAAAACTGTATCACTTTTTAAATGTTAATAATAGTAATATTAGTTAGTTACTTTTGCCTCATGTATCATAGATCTATAACTTTACTTGCGATAAAATTTTCCATTTCCATTATCGTTTTCAAGTATCTGTAGTACTGTGAATTCTCCTTAACATTAATACACCATTGTCTAACTCGCATTATGATAACGAATATGCAAAAAAACTTATAAGAAATCATATTTATGATTAACGCAAGTTAACCAAGAATTATAGTTTTTTAAGTTATATACATTTTTGACTAATTAACACTCTACATGCCATATAATGCCATTCCAAAGATATAAGTTTTTGTGATGGATAATATTATTTTAACTAGATCAAATCTTTTCACAATTTAAATAATCCTGTTTTGAAAATATATTACTCCCAGGATGGCTCAGGTTTTTAGTTTTGCTACACAAGTAAAAACACGTGTTTTGAATAGGAATAAATGGTGTTAATGTTAAAATACACAATTTTTAGCAGCAATACAGGCAGAACTCATAATGCATTATAGGCCCGTCGTTTAAGCAAACTAGCAATTAAACTAGCAACTAAGCAATTGTTATTCATTTTCCTTAGTAATGAAAATTTTAAACCCATTCATCTCAAAATATGAGTTTTTGAGTTGTACCGCTATTGCTGCACATGACCGATATATCAATATACTGAACCGGTAATATGATATGGCTTGGGTCTGGAAAATATTTCTGATGGAATACAAGGTACTATAACTATCAAACAATAATATTAACCAATAATGTTTTAAACAATGAAACCAAATTATGATCCGTTCTAGTGTGCTAGAGCCCCCTTATCCACGGATTTGAGAAAAAATCCATTGGGTCCTAGTTAAGAAGTTTCAAACTTCATAATGTTTGTCAATTATACTAATATGAATACTATTTTGAAGACACAACCTTCTCTCGAGTCTCTAGCATGGAAGCGGACTTTTACAGCCTTATTCCAAAATTCCGAATGGTTCAGGCGGCAAAATAAATTGTTAGTGAATAAAAGCATTCGCTCTGTGAAAATGTTATTACTAATGTCAATAAATGAGGCTAAATAATTATGATTCGACTGAAGCTCTTCATATATGTTCATCTGCATCATCGGGCTCGTGGACACTTTCCGGCGGAAGAGTTCGCAGCATATTTAACCTGTAATAAATAAGTAATTCTTAAATAATGTATAGATAGAACATTAGTTTGCAAAGGTAGTCTTACAGACAATCTTGGCATTGATATCCCCTGAGTAGAATAGACCACCCTCATTTCTTACCTAGGTGTCGCGAAAACCGATTAAGGTAAGTACGTCGGGCAGGCGGCCGGTCGTAAGATACCAAATCATGTAATAACATGTTTAAAACATGTTGTGCCTACCCCATTTAGAGTGGGATAAGGGTAGGAGAATGATGCATTGACAAATAACAGAGATTTTAAATTTTAAAAATATGTTATTAGCTTCTACTGGTCTTAAATAGTGTCTGGAAAATATTTTTTACGTGTCTATAACTTTGTCTACAGTTATATTTTAAGTATAGAATAGAGACTATAATTATAAATAATATTTTTTTTTAATAATAAAATATAAGGGGTATCTGTGACAATATTTGTGTTATGTTAAATATCTTTGATTTTGTACCGTTAGCAGTACCAGGCTAAAATATTATGCTTTCCAAATACTGAATTGTATGTGGCAATTAAGAAGCATATGTGACAAAGTTCCAATGATCATCACTAATATGTCTTTTAAGCTATTCTTATATCACACACTTTTTTGCATCACTATAATAGAGGAAAAATTGTACCAAACATTTTTTGTTATATCTCAAACGGATTAGGCAGTTAGCCCATTAGACATATAAGCTTCAGTTTTAATTGAAAGTGAAATGGACAGACTGACATACTTTACATCAAATATTTACTTGCCTTCATCTAGTCAAATCAATTGACCTAATCATGTGCTTCATCCCATAAAGCATCAACAGCATATAGCCCTTAGACGTCATCCCAATGAGTACTCTCTTTGGCAATGACCAGGTTTATCTGAAAATTATTGCAAAATCATTTTAATAAATATGGAACAAGCTGTGATAGCATAGCGGTAAGGCCATGCGACTCTGTAAAGACGATCATGGGTTTATACCCCGCGCAGGCACATGTCTATTTGACAATTGCAATTTATGACACGCTTTTCGTGAAGGAAAATATGGTAAGGAAATTCGCATACTTCTAGCGAATTCTAGGGATATGCGTAACCTACCAATCCGCATTGGAGCAACGCGATGGTTGGTCTTTGCTACAATACTTCTCTCCAAAAAACGGATAGAGGAAGCTTATGGTTCCCACTGCTGGGGTGGATAACAGGCCGTTACTTTAAACATACACATGCCAATTTTTGTGTTTACAAACAAAAATGATTTATATTTGAAACATTTTAACTCACTTGAAGAATATCAGCCATTGTATCAGATATTAATGAATTCATTGCAACAACAGTAGCAGTGCCTTGACCAGACACAGTTACTCAGACAAAAAATCCAGTTGAAATGTGCATAACTAAATGGGATAGTATGTTAAAGTATCTTGAACAAATAACTTTCTGTTAAATAATTAAAGTATGTCTATAATCCATATTGTCTGTCGCAGAAAGAATAAAAACTATTCAGAAATAACCACTTAAAACATAGAATATAACTGATATTGGGTATGACATATGATATACAACACTTCAATAAAGCATACACAATAAATATTACTATAGAAGGAAAAGTTTTATTTTTATTATTTTAGTTTTATTTTAAAATTAAAAAATAAAACTTCCCAATATTATTACAGTTCAATAAAAACACTAAGGATATACTATAATGCTATATGCTTCGAGGTCCCTGCTTTATACCTTGTAAACATATTAAATAGACAATAGGTTGAGATATACAAATAAATATATATATAAATTGAAAAACACTAGCTTAAATTGTACTATATATTATAGAAAAAGAATATAGCACGAAAAATACTATATTTTTATCGCTAATTGCAATTGTCGTGCTTTTTTTAATTAACTGTGAATGGAACGCACCCGCAGCACTGCATAGGGAATGTTTGAACGAAACTCATTCATGTATTTACGGGGCTTAGTTAGTTAGTAACTCTAACTCCGTGTCATTATCCAGCGAAAAGTAATAAAAAATAATCATGGAAAAATAAATAATGATTGAAAATAGATGTGTACTATTTTTTTTTTCGTGAATTTCCTAAAAGTACTATATTTTTTTTATTTAAAAAGAAAAATACTATTTTTCTTCAAAAAAAAGGTGGCAACCCTAATCGCGCCCTTTTTGATTAAATAGGGGCAACACTGTGCCGTAATTGTTTCCGGTGGAGTCTTACTATATATACCGATAAAACGTTTCAGTGACATTCAGTCCTTGTTGGTCATTCAAGAGAAGTGCATCTCGACGTTTCTGGTGAGTCAATACGTTTCAATTTTCTTCGTATTAAATAGTGCAAAAGTATAGTTAGTGTCCCATATATTTATTTATATTTTATATTTATTTGAGTTCTTGAGTTTGTGATAGTGAATGTATATAGTGCTTGTGTATGGTGGAGGTTTGTGCATGTGTTTTTTACGAATCCTGCATGTATCAGGTATGATAACCGATTGTCCACATTAATTTACATTTACACATTAATTTATCCCATTAATTCCACATTAATTTATATTATTACATTTACATTTTTTTTTGTGTAATGGTTATGTGTTGCGGTTGGCAAAGAGCCGGTATTTGGCACCTGCAATACATGTAAAACCTTAATTCTTTTCCTAGTCGCTTTTGGTTACTGATGTTTGAGTGCACGCTTACATCTGTGGCTGAAATTACGGGAATCTAACTTAGCTTCATAAATTCAGACTTCACTTGAGTATTAGTTTCCTCAAATGCATTTTCTCAAATTACAGAGGTCCTGGTGGTTGACGCTACTGTTCGGCCTGGCGCTGTTCGAGCGCTCGAGGCGACGGCGGAGCGACAGCAGCTGCAGCATAGCCGGACGGGCCGGCCTGGGGTGAGGGGCGGCGGCACGTCTCCATTGGCGGCAGCGAGGCCAGACCAGCGTAGCTCGTGTTGGTAATGTACGTTTTCTGTATCGTCGAACATTAGCTTCAAAAGCGCGCTACTTTGTTAGACGTTTTATTAACGGGCTAGCCATTATAAAGGTGTCGTACTGATTTCTGAAATTGCGCAGTTTTGGTAATTCGTACGTCATTAACTTTTACATTTTTTTTGTAATGGTGATGTGTTGCGGTTGGCAAAGAGCCGGTATTTGGCACCTGCAATACATGTAAAACCTTAATTCTTTTCCCAGTCGCTTTTGGCTACTGATGTTTGAGTGCACGCTTACATCTGTGGCTGAAATTACGGGAATCTAACTTAGCTTCATAAATTCAGACTTCACTTGATTGAGTATTAGTTACCTCAAATGCATTTTCTCAAATTACAGAGGTCGAAAGATGCGTACGACGTCTTCGGTGCGGCATAGCCGCGCGGGCCGGCCTGGGGTGAGGGGCGGCGGCACGTCTCCATTGGCGGCAGCGAGGCCAGACCAGCGTAGCTCGTGGAGTCACGAGGCCAGCTGTCGGACTCCCGCGTCGCACTAGCAGGTCTTTTTCTTCTCATTTAACAGTATGGTTGAGGTGGACACTGCAGTGTTCTTTCTTCCCATACTGTGTAGGCGTTTTGTTGGTAATGTTCGTTTTCTGTATCGTCGAACATTAGCTTCAAAAGCGCGCTACTTTGTTAGACGTTTTATTAACGGGCTAGCCATTATAAAGGTGTCGTACTGATTTCTGAAATTGCGCAGTTTCGCTAATTCGTACGTCATTAACTTTAACATTTTTTTTCTAATGGTAATGTGTTGCGGTTGGCAAAGAGCCGGTATTTGGCACCTGCAATACATGTAAAACCTTAATTCTTTTCCCAGTCGCTTTTGGCTACTGATGTTTGAGTGCACGCTTACATCTGTGGCTGAAATTACGGGAATCTAACTTAGCTTCATAAATTCAGACTTCACTTGAGTATTAGTTACCTCAAATGCATTTTCTCAAATTACAGAGGTCCTGATGGTTGACGCTACTGTTCGGCCTGGCGCTGTTCGAGCGCTCGAGGCGACGGCGGAGCGACAGCAGCTGCGGCATAGCCGGACGGGCCGGCCTGGGGTGAGGGGCGGCGGCACGTCTCCATTGGCAGCAGCGAGGCCAGACCAGCGTAGCTCGTGGAGTCACGAGGCCAGCTGTCGGACTGCCCTCCTGTAAAATTAATCCATTTATTTCATTCAATCCATTCATTTTTACATTTTTTTGTTGTAATGGTAATGTGTTGCGGTTGGCAAAGAGCCGGTATTTGGCACCTGCAATACATGTAAAACCTTAATTCTTTTCCCAGTCGCTTTTGGCTACTGATGTTTGAGTGCACGCTTACATCTGTGGCTGAAATTACGGGAATCTAACTTAGCTTCATAAATTCAGACTTCACTTGAGTATTAGTTACCTCAAATGCATTTTCTCAAATTACAGAGGTCCTGGTGGTTGACGCTACTGTTCGGCCTGGCGCTGTTCGAGCGCTCGAGGCGACGGCGGAGCGACAGCAGCTGCGGCATAGCCGGACGGGCCGGCCTGGGGTGAGGGGCGGCGGCACGTCTCCATTGGCAGCAGCGAGGCCAGACCAGCGTAGCTCGTGGAGTCACGAGGCCAGCTGTCGGACTGCCCTCCTGTAAAATTAATCCATTTATTTCATTCAATCCATTCATTTTTACATTTTTTTGTTGTAATGGTAATGTGTTGCGGTTGGCAAAGAGCCGGTATTTGGCACCTGCAATACATGTAAAACCTTAATTCTTTTCCCAGTCGCTTTTGGCTACTGATGTTTGAGTGCACGCTTACATCTGTGGCTGAAATTACGGGAATCTAACTTAGCTTCATAAATTCAGACTTCACTTGAGTATTAGTTACCTCAAATGCATTTTCTCAAATTACAGAGGTCCTGGTGGTTGACGCTACTGTTCGGCCTGGCGCTGTTCGAGCGCTCGAGGCGACGGCGGAGCGACAGCAGCTGCGGCATAGCCGGACGGGCCGGCCTGGGGTGAGGGGCGGCGGCACGTCTCCATTGGCAGCAGCGAGGCCAGACCAGCGTAGCTCGTGGAGTCACGAGGCCAGCTGTCGGACTGCCCTCCTGTAAAATTAATCCATTTATTTCATTCAATCCATTCATTTTTACATTTTTTTGTTGTAATGGTAATGTGTTGCGGTTGGCAAAGAGCCGGTATTTGGCACCTGCAATACATGTAAAACCTTAATTCTTTTCCCAGTCGCTTTTGGCTACTGATGTTTGAGTGCACGCTTACATCTGTGGCTGAAATTACGGGAATCTAACTTAGCTTCATAAATTCAGACTTCACTTGAGTATTAGTTACCTCAAATGCATTTTCTCAAATTACAGAGGTCCTGGTGGTTGACGCTACTGTTCGGCCTGGCGCTGTTCGAGCGCTCGAGGCGACGGCGGAGCGACAGCAGCTGCGGCATAGCCGGACGGGCCGGCCTGGGGTGAGGGGCGGCGGCACGTCTCCATTGGCAGCAGCGAGGTCAGACCAGCGTAGCTCGTGGAGTCACGAGGCCAGCTGTCGGACTGCCCTCCTGTAAAATTAATCCATTTATTTCATTCAATCCATTCATTTTTACATTTTTTTGTTGTAATGGTAATGTGTTGCGGTTGGCAAAGAGCCGGTATTTGGCACCTGCAATACATGTAAAACCTTAATTCTTTTCCCAGTCGCTTTTGGCTACTGATGTTTGAGTGCACGCTTACATCTGTGGCTGAAATTACGGGAATCTAACTTAGCTTCATAAATTCAGACTTCACTTGAGTATTAGTTACCTCAAATGCATTTTCTCAAATTACAGAGGTCCTGGTGGTTGACGCTACTGTTCGGCCTGGCGCTGTTCGAGCGCTCGAGGCGACGGCGGAGCGACAGCAGCTGCGGCATAGCCGGACGGGCCGGCCTGGGGTGAGGGGCGGCGGCACGTCTCCATTGGCAGCAGCGAGGCCAGACCAGCGTAGCTCGTGGAGTCACGAGGCCAGCTGTCGGACTGCCCTCCTGTAAAATTAATCCATTTATTTCATTCAATCCATTCATTTTTACATTTTTTTGTTGTAATGGTAATGTGTTGCGGTTGGCAAAGAGCCGGTATTTGGCACCTGCAATACATGTAAAACCTTAATTCTTTTCCCAGTCGCTTTTGGCTACTGATGTTTGAGTGCACGCTTACATCTGTGGCTGAAATTACGGGAATCTAACTTAGCTTCATAAATTCAGACTTCACTTGAGTATTAGTTACCTCAAATGCATTTTCTCAAATTACAGAGGTCCTGGTGGTTGACGCTACTGTTCGGCCTGGCGCTGTTCGAGCGCTCGAGGTGATGGCGGAGCGACAGCAGCTGCGGCATAGCCGGACGGGCCGGCCTGGGGTGAGGGGCGGCGGCACGTCTCCATTGGCAGCAGCGAGGCCAGACCAGCGTAGCTCGTGGAGTCACGAGGCCAGCTGTCGGACTGCCCTCCTGTAAAATTAATCCATTAATTTCATTCAATCCATTAATTTTTACATTTTTTTTTTGTAATGGTTATGTGTTGCGGTTGGCAAAGAGCCGGTATTTGGCACCTGCAATACATGTAAAACCTTAATTCTTTTCCCAGTCGCTTTTGGCTACTGATGTTTGAGTGCACGCTTACATCTGTGGCTGAAATTACGGGAATCTAACTTAGCTTCATAAATTCAGACTTCACTTGAGTATTAGTTACCTCAAATGCATTTTCTCAAATTACAGAGGTCCTGGTGGTTGACGCTACTGTTCGGCCTGGCGCTGTTCGAGCGCTCGAGGCGACGGCGGAGCGACAGCAGCTGCGGCATAGCCGGACGGGCCGGCCTGGGGTGAGGGGCGGCGGCACGTCTCCATTGGCAGCAGCGAGGCCAGACCAGCGTAGCTCGTGGAGTCACGAGGCCAGCTGTCGGACTGCCCTCCTGTAAAATTAATCCATTAATTTCATTCAATCCATTAATTTTTAAATTTTTTTTTTTGTAATGGTTATGTGTTGCGGTTGGCAAAGAGCCGGTATTTGGCACCTGCAATACATGTAAAACCTTAATTCTTTTCCCAGTCGCTTTTGGCTACTGATGTTTGAGTGCACGCTTACATCTGTGGCTGAAATTACGGGAATCTAACTTAGCTTCATAAATTCAGACTTCACTTGAGTATTAGTTACCTCAAATGCATTTTCTCAAATTACAGAGGTCGAAAGATGCGTACGACGTCTTCGGTCCTGTTCCTGGTGGTTGAAGCTACTGTTCGGCCTGGCGCTGTTCGAGCGCTCGAGGCGACGGCGGAGCGACAGCAGCAATCTATTCATATAGATTCAAATACAACCTCTTTCATAAGAATAGTTGTTCTATAATATAAAAAAAATGTTGTCTGTGTCATTATGCATTGATTTGTTAAGAAAGAGTAAATGGGTTCACTTTTAGAAAAATTGCTTTTTATTATTGCATAAGTATGAAGGAGAAATATTGCTTGTTATTTATATTCTGTTAGATATAAACAGTTGCACATTTTAAGTGATTTATAAACTACATAAATATTTACTTTCAGTTTTATAGAACAGTCTTTTTATATTGCTGTTATTCTTTCATTCATTACACATACTATTATGTCTTTTATTAGCACTGTAAATGTAAAGATATCTCAAATCATAAATATAAATAACATCATGTGACAATCATATTAAAATAAAAAATTACTCTTAATCTTGGATCTGAGGATTCTTGAATCTGCAATTAATCAATCAATCGTTTAATCAATCGTAAATTTAATTTTTGCTTTTGCTTTTTAATTAAAAATCAACAATAGTGTTATATAAAGCAATATACCCTATATTGCTTTATACAGAATAAACTTGCTCTCTTTTGCTATTTACTCCCTTTTCATCCGAGTCTCATTATAACAAACTTGACAATCATTTTTAAAGTTCTAATATAATACAATGAAGTATACAACTTCAATAGAAAATACTTCTAAAAAAAAATAATAAGTACATTTAAGTTATGTCCAAATTATTCATAACTAAGATAGATACACACTTATGATCAATTAGAACAACTTCTAAAAAACTTTAACTTTAATGTTCCATTATTAATCATTTATTGCACTACAAGACACTAGAAGCTATATAAAATCTCAAGACATATCCTTAATATAATAATGAATATAGCTAATTCATCAATCGAAATTAATGTACATATCATAATTTTTATATAACGATAACTAAGTCAAATAGGAAATAAAAATTATACTGCATGTTAAAGGTTTTAGGTTATCCATGCAAGGTTAGGTTATTATATTTAGAACTAGCGGCCTGCCCCTGCTTCGCACAGGTATAAAATATCCCATGTCAGTCAGAGTAAAAAAAATGATTAAAATCGATCAAGTAGTTTTGATTTATTCATTACTGCCCGGGGCCCGCAAGCGTTAAATTTGGAGAAAAACAATTTCCTTTCCCTATACCAAGAAGATTTCCTGCTATCTTTGGAATATCTAAATTCGTATAGTACATTTTTACTTATTTACTTTTACATTTTCCCTATGTATTTTATTTTTACAATTAATTACAGAATGTCTTTATATACAAACAAAAAATTTCACAGCTTCCTTGTCGTTAAACAAACTTTGAAAGAGCGACATATAGCTGCTAGATTCGAAGTTCTCACGGCATTTTAAATCTGTAATATCTCCGAAAATGTTCACTTAAATTACATGCCATAAACGGCCATATTGATCTATATTAAATCAACAATTTATTTAAGGTACTTAATTGGATAAGGATTAATGCTGTATTGTATAAAAATTGCTTTAAAAATAAGGCATTATTTTTCGTAAAAAGGAAATGACAAAAAATGCTATTGTGGGTTATCCATAAGAGATAGACATATACTATCGCGGACTTTTCTCAGGTGTACAAATACTTAGTACATCATTTTGATAAATCTCGTAGGGATAGCCTGCGTTTGCAATGTAAGCGGAAAAAGATGTAATTATTTACGACATCACATTAGAAACCTCAACCTCTTACAGTATTTCTCTGCTCCATATTGAATGTTATTAGACATGTAAACCTTCCTCCAAAATCACTCTATCTATTAAAAAATCACTCTATCTATTAGGGACAGACAGAGAATGCAACTTTGTTTTATACTATGTAGTGATATTATTTATTTTTACAATTGATTAGACAATGTCTTTACATACAACATTCATAGCTTTCTTATCATTAGACAATATAAACTTGAAAGAAGGACATTTAGTTGCGCCTCCGGTCGCTGCTAAATTCAAAATGCTTATAGGTCGAAGCGCGGCCTCCTCGCGGGATTTTAAATCTGTAATATCTCCGAAAATATTCACTTAAATTACATGCTGTAAACGGCAATATTGATCTATATTAAATCAACAATTTATTTAAGGTACTCAATTGGATAAATAAGGATTAATGCTGTATTGTATAAAAATTGCTTTGAACATAAGGCATCATTTTTCGTAAAAAGTAAATGAAAAAAACTGCTATTGTGGGTTATCCATAAGAGATAGACATATACCATCGCGGACTTTTCTGTAGACCTTTTTAAGGTGTACAAATACTTAGTACATCATTTTGATAAATCTCGTAGGGTTTAGCCTGCGTTTGCAATGTAAGCGGAAAAAAATGTAATTATTTACAGAAACCTCAAAAATTACAGTATTTCTCTACTTCGTATTGAATGTTATTATACGTACAAACCTTCCTTTTGATCACTCTATCTATTAAAAAAAACCGCATCAAAATCGGTTGCGTAGTTTTAAAGTTTTATGCGTACATACGGAAATATGGACTTTGTTTTATAATATGTAGTGATTCTTAATAAAATATGAATTACCCAGTAAACACTGGGTTTTTTTAAATCATAATTCATATATTTAAAAAAGCTTTTTTATAATACGCTAGTAATAAATTTTGTTTATATATATTAGAAATAACAATGCAAATTCTTGTAAAAGATTTTAATATTTCAAACACAATTCACTATGTACAAATTACTTTGTAAAAATATTCATTCTCGTCTTATTAATAATGATTTATTTAATTGTTATAGGCAATACTTAACCAAATAAAATAAAAAATTATTATGAAAAATTATTACATTTCAATTTTAACCATTATAATAAGTACAACATAATATTCTAAGAATGTTATGTTTAAAATTTGGAAGTATATTAGGATCTATTTCTAAGATCAAATATAAGGGTTGAATCATTTGCAGATGGAGAACACTAAGATTTTATAAATGCAATATAATTAACATCCACAAAATTAAGTAATCAACTTTATATTAAAAAAAAAACTATTAAAATAATTCCAAAAAAGGTACATACTGTGAATTTTTATAAAAATTCCAAACTTTAATCATAACTATTTACTTTAGTGTTTTCCGATAAATAATAATATATTATAATAATATGTTATTAATATGTTATTAATATTAATTATGCATAATATGTATCAAAAGTAGTATAACTCTACCCACATTAGAACACTTGATTTTCTAAAAATTATAGGTTTTTCAAGTTACAATTATATCATATGGCATAATTTGGTACTACCGTTTATATTAAAGAGTAAAATAAAAGTTGAACTTTTAATATTTTATGTACCGGTTGAATAGACCAAACAAACCTTAAAGTTTACTACAGAAAATGATAAAATTATGGTAAACAATACGCAAATGTCATAACAATTCAATAATACATATACATATGATGTAAAACATGTAAACGGTATATATGTATATAACGTATCACATGCCCCCCGATTTTCCGAGACTTAAAATACGATTACAAATAACACAAAGAATAAACGTAATAACTATTATTTAGAAACTACTAACAAAAAGGTGCTCGCTATCTTTTGTTAATATGTCACTCACATTAATCGCGTAGCGCATTAATAATTCTTTCGATGTGTATAAATATTATAAGTAAAGCTGTTTCTATTGTTGTTGCCAAATAATACGTATGCTTCGCTCGTAGTAGGGAGGCAGAAACTGGTATGATAAAGGGAAGACTTGGCCGATATATTTTAATTTCAAAGCAACAAGATATTTATCTTGTTGATTTAAGAAACAATTTAATTTTGCACTTTTTTACATTAAATTGAGTTAATACATGTGATAGTATTATTTACTCAATAGAGTAAAATTTGTTTTTTTTTTACCTTTGTAACTTTAAATACCGATCAAACTGGAATAGGTTAATATCAAATATAAAATATACTTCATTGTGATGTTTTTTAAATTTTCCTATTTTAAATCATTAACACAATACATAGTTAATAAGCAGCAGTATAAAGATTTTATATAAACCAGTCGGTCCCATACTTGACGTAAGAACGATTCACAGCTCAATTCTCTGAAAAAATATTCTTCAAGGCATCGGGATTTAAATAAGGCAGTTTAAATATACATTGGATGAGATATGAGACCGTCTTAAAATGTGAAACTATTGCCTTTTGTCGCAAATTGTCACAATTTGCTTGAAACTCGCAAATCACGCCACACAACAACCTGTCATTCGGGAAGACTTAAAAAAATATTAAACCAGAGTTAAACCTGACATTTGAATCATCCCTGTTAACCAGCGAACATCTAAGCGGGCCACTCGGCAACGAATGGCAATGTGATGTGTTGCGTTTATTGCTACCTTCCTATACTTTATCGGACGTTGCGGCCCGTCTAGGTGTGCACTAGGTTTAGCCTGTGTGCCAGCCCTTAGAGCCGAAGCGTAGCAGTCTAGCGACGCGGGCCCCAGGCGGACGAGGGTGCGGGCCCAGCAGTGGGGGCAGGCGCACGCGTCGCTCCGGGCATGGTAGGAAACTCATGAGTGGAAGCGGTGTCGGGCGCACGTTGCTCCCACGGCCCACCTTTCACGACAAAGCCCGCTGAAGGCGTGGCTGAAGCGCCACCAGTTGCGTTTTCCCCACTGAGCACATCACCAAAATCACCCAGGGACGGAGCTGCTGGTCGCTGATATCGGTCAACGACATCTTGCATCTGTAAATTGAAAAAAAATATATATATTTGTTAAATATGTACATGGTGCGATTGAAAAGTATGGAGACTTCTCGTAACGCAATTTAAATGCGTAAAAAATAATCAGGTGGTAGTGGTAAATATGCGTTGGAGCTCTTTCAAACGCGGCAATTTTTCGCAGTTCGCTGACAACATCTAAAATACACATATTTTTTTAAAACTACGTATTTTGTTGAATTCAAAATTAGTTACATTCTCCCAACGACAACGCCATTATATATGTAAAAAAAATATTAGCACTTTTAATTTAGACATAATTATTATATATTTGTGCACTGAAATGCACGATAAGTAAAACTAAAAAAAAGGAATTCTATGTAAAAATATACTTACATATTCCTCAGCTAGATTCAATAGATGATCCTTAGCGTCTAGCACGTTATCCTCGTCCCCAGCGATAATAACATTGTTGTCATCCCCCTGCTTAGGGAAACGAATATCAACTTTGTACTCGTCCATGATACGTTTGATGTTCTTGCCGCCCAGCCCTATGAGCCTTCTGTGGACCCGAGGATCGATATCCACTTCCTCTCTATATTGATTTGTCTGTGGGAAAAAAAAATTGAATCATGACTGCTTGTAGTTTAAGAGGGGGAAGAGGTATAAAATCCGGTGTAGGTCAGCGACCCTCCCGACTCCTGACTTGAGGCCGCCAGTCTCCTGCCTAGACTTAAGTGACTATGAGTCCTTTATATTTATGTCATGCTGAGATAATATTATGTATCGTGGTGATGGGTTGTATGTTGCCGAGATAGAAGCCGCCATGTCCACATATTTTTCATCCATTACACATGTTTTAAGCAAAGGTGTGATTACCAGAACACATTAACAATTTCGCCCCATCCAAAGAATAAAATTGTATTTCCTACGTATATGCACGGGATATGTAACTTTATTTTTCACATAGGGCGATTTGTTTATGTTTTATTTAACAGCATCCTGGATAGGATACTATAATAAATAATAAAGAAAACACATAACTTATAATTTTACTTGTCAGTTGATATTAAACTTACAAGTTGGTTAACAATTGCCATGATGGCATCTTTGGCTTGCAACGCCTTGTCTTCATAACCATGTATAGTGATGATGTCATCATCGGGCTTGCCGCGCTTTGGCAGGTTGATTTGTACTCCATAATCATTGCGAATTTTTTTAATCACTAAACCGCCTTTGCCAATAACCAACGGATGGTACTCAGGATCAACTTTGAATTTCAACTCGAATGATCTACAAATACAGATAAGTTTTAAAAAATTATTATAAGATAGACCATTGGGTATTCACTTTTACAAAAAATTTCACAATCTGTATTAATTTGCCTACAGAAAGGTTTCAATTAAGTATAAGAGATATGATTATATGTAAAGAATATTACACAATCGAAGATTAATGAATGCTAAAAATGTTTGGATTTGAAAATATTTTCAGCTTCATGCACGACTGTGGTTTAATTACGTAAATTGAAAATGTTAAAAAGATTGCTTGCCTAGGTTCTTGCTCGTTCCTTCTTGGAGAGAGCAACATCTTAAACCAGAAGTAGCTTTATTAAATCTAATTGATCCTTGAATTTTTATGAATATAAATGGTTGCAAAAGCTTACTAGAATAAAGTATATTTGAATTTATTAGATTGAGATGATCATTGAGGAATGGTAATTTGACGATCATTGTTTTTTGATAAAAGATTTAAAAATAATTAGTTACCTAAGGAATCTATCTTCTTTTTCTTTTTCCATTTCAATAATCTTTTCAGCAAGCGCTTCTTTCGCTTTTTCTACATTTGCTGGTGCTCCAGTTACCTAAAAATAATAAAATTTACATTACTCAAATACTCAAGAGATAAGTAATCCATTAAAATCCAAAAAGCTATTATAATAATGCAATTACTTTAACTATATCGCTATTGTCCTCGTTTGGCGGCATCAAGATATGAACATCATAAGTCTGCATCAATTCCCTTCTCCTTTGGCCAGCGAGCAATCTGTGTATGTCATTTGGTACTTCCACATCCACTGTTATTGGAACCTAGTGAAACAACAAAACCTTTCCAATACATATGCATTACGATTACATGCACTACGAAAAGAAGCTATGCCTATTGCAAGGCTTCTCTTCGTTTTCTTAATAGTTTTTTATTGATATTAAAAAAATGTGTAAAACATTCATCACTACATAGTATAAAACAAAGTCACATTCTTTGTTTGTCCATATATCCCTATGTATGCTTAAATCTTTAAAACTACGCAACAGATTTTGATGCGGTTTTTTTAAATAGATAGAGTGATTCAAGAAGAAGGTTTATATGTATAATACCATTCAATATGGAATAGAGAAATACTATAATTTTTGAGGTTTCTAATAAATATCGTAAATAATTACATTTTTTTCCGCTTACATTACAAACGCAGGCTAAACCCTACGGGATTTATCAAAATGATGTACTAAGTATTTGTACACCTTGAAAAGTTCTACAGAAAAGTCCGCGATGTTATATGCCTATCTCTTATGGATAATATAGCATAATAGCATTTTTTGTCATTTACTTTTTACGAAAAATAATGCCTTATTTTTGAAGCAATTTTTATATAATACAGCATTAATCCTTATCCAATTAAATACCTTAAATACATTGATGATTTAATATAGATCAATGTGGCCTTTTACAGCATGTAATTTAAATGAACATTTTCGGAGATATCACAGATTAAAAAATCCCGCGAGGGGGCCGCGCTTCGCCCTATAGCACTTCGAATTTAGCAGCGATCGGACGCGCAATTGTCGCTCTTTCAAGAGTAACCTCTAAAGAAAACATGTTTGTATTGTCTTATGATAAGAAAGCTATGAATGTTTTATATAAAGACATTCTGTAAGTAATTTTAAAAATAAAATACATAGGGAAAAATGTAAAAATAAATATGTAGTATACGAGTTTAGATATTCCAAAGTAAAACTACCGGATCGATTTTAATCATTTTTTCACTGAGTGACACAGGCTATATGTTTTATATAGCCCGTGCGAAGCAGGGGCAGGCCGCTAGTGTAACATATGATAAACTTTGGGATTTAAAAATCACGTAAAAAGAGAGAGGTGTACCGGTAGATTAAGCGACAATTTGGAACTCTTACTTGATCAAGTAAAGCTTTTTTAGCAGCTTCACAGTTTTCTGGGCGACCCGTTATTCTTATAATGTCATTCGCACTAGGTTCACCGTTATCTTCACTTTTTACAGGAATGTCTGTTCTGTCGGATACATCTCGCTCAGGGAATTTAATTTGTACATCAAATTCGGCAATAATATCTTTCACTTTTCCACCTTGAGTACCCATCACAGTCCGGTGATGCCTTTGTGGCATGATACATTCAATCGTTACCTATATTAAAGTAAGATATTAATTTTAACAATATATCGCACGCTTAATATTAAAGTGACCTAATTCAAAATTGGGCTTTATTGAATTAAATACATTGTAATCCTTATTTCGATGACATCAACAACATTACGCTACAAACTATTAAAAAAAACTATTTCTTACTTTTCCAAGTTATGGGTCTGTTTAACACTCACGAGTTTTGTAGCTACACTATGCTTTATTGTAATTTTCCACAAAACTACTTTTATGAATTAGGTCACTTTAACACTAATATGTTTTTAAGTTGTGCCATATGTTTTAGCTTTTATTTTTAATCATCCAATAAATTATGTATACAATATCTGCAAATTACCTACGACATAAGTTTTTCTAGCTTTGAAAGGACTGGAATAAAAAAATATATATTTGGTCTCCGAACTCCTTCATTAGAGATTGCTCAACTTCTAACAAATCTAAACGATTCAAAAAGGCGCATTAGATTGATGATTAACGAATATTGCATACCTTTGCCTCTAGATCTTCAATGATCTCATTAATGCGCACTTTAGCCGCCTCAATACATTCCTTGGGACCCTTGAGCACAACGCGGTCGCTATTAACACCCTGTCTTGGGAAAGAGATTTGTACGCCACCGCAGTCCTCAGCGATACGTCGCAGGACCTCTCCACGGCGTGCAACAAAATGTCTGTGGTGCCGAGGGTCAACCGACATCTCCCCCTCGGACACGTTACTGATCTCAGCTACTGCCGCCTCCAATCTCTTGCGCGCAGCTTCCACCTGTTCCTCGCGACCTAAATTACAGTACAGTGTAAGGCTAACATATGCACACCACCATATACACGCCAAAAAATGTCATCCACCTTCCTCCATTCCAAACGTTCATGTTACTAGGTGTGGAAACATGCTATATATAATACATAAAAAATACATGAGGACATCTGTAATATTAAAACAATAATGGGCAAAATATTATTATTTTGCCCATTATTGTTTTAATATTACAGATTATTTTTTACTTTATTTTATTAACCTACTCGCGTAATTGAATACGTAACAGTAAAACTTATCTCAACTAATCATGTAAAACTAAAGTAAGAAAAATAATAACCTTTTTATACATATAGCACATCGAACTAAACTGTGGAAAATAATAATAATGTACGAAAAATATCAGTTTTATTTTGAAAAACCGAACAGATGGTACAAGCAAAATTAACGTACCGATTATGAAAATAGCTTCCTTATCTTCATCTTTTTCAGTTGGAAATACGATCCTAGCACCAGTCTGTTCACGAATCTTTTTAATATTGGCACCACCTTTCCCAATAAGGAATTTGTGATGTTCAGGTTTGGCGCGGACGTGCGCGGTGTGCGAGGTAAGTTCTCGTTCGCTTGCATGAGCTAGAAGCTGCTGGCGTGCCTTCTCTACATCTTCAACAGGCCCTTTTATTACAACTTTATCACTATCGCTATCTGCTGGCGGAAACTTAATGAGCACACCTCCACAATCTTCCATGATTGAGTGGATCAGTTTGCCACCCGCGCCAATGAGAGAGTTGTAGTACTTAGGGGCGATGGTCACTTCCTCTGTTACAATATTGGCTTTCTCGTTATGGATTTGCTGTATCCTCTTTACGGCCTCTTCAACATTTTCGCGTTTGCCCCGTACGGTAATAACATCACTGTCGTCTCCTTCGGCCGGAAGATCGATTATTGTTTGAGTCTCATCCCTAATCTTTCTCAGATTGGCACCACCCTTGCCAATTATAAATTTATGAAACTGTTTAAAAATCGGCACTTCTTGAACGTAAGATGATTCCGCGATCTCTTTCATGAGCTTATGAAGGTATTTCTCACATTTTTCAACATCCTCCTTTGGTCCTCGAAGTTTAATTGGTGTTCTTTTCTGGCCCTGATCGGGTAATGAAATGAGTACGCGCTCGAACTTTTCACGAATTTCTTTTATCTTATCTCCTCTCACTCCTATTAATGATTTAATATATCTGTGATCTACAAAAACTTCTTTTGTTCTTTCATTCTCTAGCTTCATCACCATTTCTCTTAATTCTCTCTCCGCATCCGTTACACTTTGGTGACTTCCTTCGATTCTGATCACATTATTCCCTTCATTATCTATAATATTTATTACTACACCAGTTTCTTCCTTCAGTCTTTTAACTAAAAATTTGGTATTATTAGATTTTATATAAATTAACTTGTAAATATTACACATACACAAAATTAATTCTTACCATTTGCTCCACTTTTGCCGATGATGTGCTTGAAATATTTAGGATCCACGGAAAATTCAACGTACGTAAGTGTGGAAAGTAAATTTTTAACGAAGTAATCCAATTGTGCCTGTGCTTGTTCCACTTCCTCCGGTGGACCATCAATTTTAACTTTATCCTCAGAATGTGTAATATCCACATGTACCTAAATTACAACAAAACTATTGTAATCCCTACATGGATATAGAACGTTTACAGTATCAGAGAGGGACACTATTCTAATTTTGTCGCCATAGATTACAAAAACGTGCAAGATGACTGAATTCGGAACAAAGAAATGGAAAAGAGGAGTAAGGAGTTAATAAAAATTATTTTATAGACACTTCCACTTCAGAAAACGAAATTGGAAAGTATAACAAATATTTCAAATTATAGAAAGAAAGCTTAGAAAGTTTACTTACTAGAATCAATAAGACTTTACCTTTGGAAAGTCTTGAGTAATTTTCTTAATATTGGAACCACTCTTGCCAATTATATACTTGTGTATCCATGTTGGTGCATCAACGGTTGCGGTTTTCACAGAGTTCGCTTTTTCGCAGACCTTAGATAGAGCTATAAATATTTGCATAATAAGTTTGTTAAAACTTTTTCGGCATTTATAATAAGTAAAAGTAAGTTAGTAGCGGTTACTATCCCACTTCTGAGAATAGGCCTCTACTCTCCGTTTTTGGAGAGAAGGTTTGGAGCTGACTAATTAATTTTCTACTTTGTTATTAGTATGTAATTTGCAGGAATTTGCATGCAAGGAATAATGGAATTGTTTACAATTAGAATAATTCAAGGAAAAGTGGTAAGAATAACATGTATTAATATTTTTTCTTAAAAATAATTTCCTATAATTTATTAAGAGTTACATGTTTCATTTTTTTTGTTACTCTACTAAAAAATTGTAACTTTAAAGTCGTATTACACTTGTCTAGGTGTTGGTAGAGAGTTGTATTAATTATTGGCTTAATAATTACTATTATTTTAGTAATACTACAAAGTTCTAACTGGTGTTGCCTACAGAATGTTTGTTACGATAATAATTACTTTTTCACTAACTTACCAAGACCAATTTTGTTATGAGGGCCATGAAGAGTAATAGTGCCGGTCGTAGAGTCAGGAGGTGGCATTTCAACAGATACACCAGTTTCTTTTAAAATCTCTTGAATAGTGGTCCCTCGAGCGCCTATCACATATTTGTGTTGCGATTTGGGGACTTCAACCCGTACAGTTGAGCATTTCTTAGCCTAGTGAGAGAATAGATTTTGATTAGAGACAAAAAAAAAGTTAAATAATATTAATCCTATTCTACTAATATTATAAATGCGAAAGTTTGTGAGTATGGATGTATGTTTGTTACTCTGTTGTTGTGAACCTATATCGATGAATTTGGCACAATTATTCCCTATACATAATAACATATAGGCTATAGAAATCCTGTTAATTCTACAGGAATAGGATGACATTCAAAAGTGACATCTATTATCCGCCTATCATACAACAACAGTCTACATGAACGAAGTCGCAGGTAAAAGCTAGTAAGATATATAAATAATATGAGTAGTTTCAATTCCATGAAAGTCAAAACAGATAAAACAAGATAATGAATAGTTGTAATAAATGCAGATATTGCCCATACAAGATTATTTTAACTTGATTTAGATTTTTTTAGGTAACATGTCCACACTACGACAATCTCTACGATCGTTTCGCCCCGAAACCGAAGCATCATCGGGAGGATAGGCTCCATGACAAAGTCGTAATTCATTACGATTTTGTCGTGTCGTGAACTTCTGTACTATGGAATTCCACAAAGTAACGCCTGTTTTTATAAATCATCCATTGAAAGATGCATTGGTTGGAAGGCTACACTACAGATTTGGGGTAGCAAATAGCATGAAATTTGATTAAATATTTTTTTGTATTGTTGTAGGTGCATTAGTTTTTTTTTTATTATGAATGGGAATGGATATATGATTATTTGGGCGATGAGAATGCAAAGAGGAGATGGCAATCTGGAAAAGCTGGTCATTGTTGGCAACCACGAGGCTAAAAACCACGAGGATGGTCGCCAACACGATGGTCTGACCAAGTGAAAGAAGCCACATCCTCGTCCAAATTCTATCAGACGGTGAGGGCAACTTTGGATCGGAACAGGTGGAGACAGATCATACGAAGAGGGCTTCAAATGACCACAATCCTCAGTAATGAGGGACCGATTGAAGAAGAAGGACGACGACAAAAAAATATTGTTTTGGATTGTGTGAAGAATATAATGCCACCATTGTTGACAAATGATAGAAGAGAATGGAATGGTCAACCCTATTTAGAGTGTGATAAGGGTAAGAATATGACGTTGCAAGCGTATTGGTTTTCTAATGTGTAGTAATAGCCTACTATCAACCCTCATAAGCCCACGTATCAACACACACACACACACACACACGCACTTACACACACTCACACGCATGCCCACATATATAATTTTTTTTATGATTCCGAAATAATAAATTATATCTGTATATTATAGTATACATATCATAATTAATTTTCGTTATTATTATTGCATAAGTAAAAGTAAGTAACGGCCTATTACTATCCCACTGCTGGGCATAGGCCTCCTCTCTCCGTTGTTGGAAAGAAGGATTGGAGCTAAGACCTACCACGCTGCTCCAATGCGGATTGGTAGGTTACACATATCCCTAGGATTCTCTAGAGATATGCAGGATTCCTCACGATGATTTCCTTCACCGAAAAGCGTGTGATAAATTGCAATTATCAATTAGACACATAAGTTTTTTAATAGAAAAACTCATTGGTGTCTGCCCGGGTTTGAACCCATGATCGTCTCTAGAGATTCACACGGTCGCACCGCTAGGCCATCACAGCTTATTATACATTATTGCATGTTAATAATAAATTAGCATTGTAGAAATTTATTTTTGGAATAATGATTTTCTATATTCTATATTGTTCTATTTTTGGAAAGTTGATACTCTAAGACCTAGTGCGAGTATCAATAGATCTCTGCTACAATATACGATAATGTATTAGTTTAATTAATTAAATTTAAGCAGAATTATTTGTACTTTATGGAATGAAATAAATTATTATTATTACTATTCTATTGTATGGAGCACTCACCATTTCTTCATAAATTTGCTCAACTTGTGCCTTAGCTGCCATGACGCCCGTCTTTTCTCCCGCAATAACAATCTCGTCGTTCGGCGTGGACGCAGGTGGGATATGAATTCGAGCGCCAGTCTCCGCATTAATAGCCGCCGCCCGCTCCCCGAACGGCCCATGGATGAATGGGTGATATATTTTGGGCACCTTAATACGCTCGAGGGCCTTACGCGACTGAAACAATCAATTATTAGCCTGAATAAACAAATTAATGACAGCAGTTTCTTTAATAATAACGATAGACGCAACTTCTTTGATAGTACACTGTTTATGTTGTGACCAGTTATAAAAGAGAAATAACTTTACTTATTTAAACTATAGTAGAATTCTGATTACTATTATTTGAATACTATTAAAAATATATAAATAACAAAGATTACATACATAATATAAACTAATCATACTAAGAATACGTGATTATGATGATGTGATCTCTTTAGCCGTGTGGTATCCGGTTCAGTAGAATAGACCACCATAATTTCTTACCGAGGTGTCAACCCGCCGCGTGGTAACCGGCTGAGTAGAATAGACCAACCTCATTTTAAGAAATGAGGTTGGTCTATTCTACTCTTGTCTTTTACGACACCTCGGTAAGCCGAGGTGCCGTAAAAGACGACTAAGGTAAGTTACCCACCGTGTGGTATTCGATTTAGTAGAATAGACCACCCTCATTCTTACTGAGGTGTCGTAAAATAAGACTACGGTATGTTGACGTCAGGCAGGTAGTCGGTCGTAAAAACGCAGACAAATCATTTGACAGCATGTTTATAACATGTTGTGCCGTCCCCACTTAGAGTGGGATAAGGGCAGGAAGATGATGATACGTATTATTATTAATTGTATTATTGTGACTAAGAATTATGTGATCTATAATTTGTACTACATAATTAATTTAAAACTCTCTCTTAAAGATCCGAATCAATAAATACCTGTTCCTCAGAGCAAACTCTAATTTCATGTTCAGCCTTTTCTATTCCTTCCTTAGTGCCAGTTATTGTTATTGTCTCACTGCTGTCAGCCATTCCGGGTACATTAATTTTGGTTTCGGTCACCTTTTCCAACTCTTTCAATTTTTGTGCTTGTGTACCCAAAATCCAACGGTGATGCTCTTTAGGGATTGTTATTTGTTTGCTAGCCTGAAATAGAGTAATATAATTTATAGAATTAGGCGTTACTTTGCGGAGATCCATAATACAAAAGTAATAATAAAATTATTTTGCTATAATCCGCGATGAAGTAAAATAGAAAATATATATAATGCTAAATGTAGAGTGGACAATCCGTTTTCATACCAGATACATGTAGGATTCGTAAAAACACATGCACAAACCTCCACCACAGCTCCGCAAAGCTTTGCGATTTTGGTCGTGGAGTCTATCTCCTGATGATGCTTCGGTTGCGGGGCGAAACGGTATTGTTGAGTTTGTGATAGTGCTTGTGTATTGTGGTGGCGGTGGTAGAGGTTTGTTTGTGCAATGTGCAATTTTAATATCACTTTTGTATAGTAATATACTTTAAAAAATGTGTCTAGCTTAAACTGTTAGACCTCCTGGTGTCATTAGTTTCGTCATTCTGAAATATTATGGTTGATTTGCCATGTGTAGAAACTTGCTCCGACGCCAGTTTGTTATTTTTCATTTCAAAATCACTTATGTGAACATGAGGCCGTAAGTTAAGCCAACACTTTGATATCTAAGAAAACAAATTGTATTGACCCTCTTAAATCTAATCCAGGAGTTACTTACTGTCATCGATTGTTGTTACAATTGAAGACTGAGAACATTAAACACCTGGCATTGTACCGAGATACAAAAGCTTGATTAATTTGTTAAAATATGTAGTCCACCGCCGTGTGGTATCCGATTGAGTAAAATAGACCACCCTCATTTCTTACCGAGGTGACGTAGGAGGCGACCAAGGTAGGTTGACGCATCGTGTGGTATCCGGCTGAGTAGAATAGACCAACCTGATTTCTTACCGAGGTGTCGTAAAAGGTGACCAAGGTAAGTTGACCCACCATGTGGTATCCGGTTAAGTAGAATAGACAACCGTCTTTCTTACCGAGGTGTCGTAAAATACGACTATGGTAAGTTGATATCAGGCAGGCGGCCGGTCGTTAAATACGTAGCCAAATCATGTGACAACATGTTTCTAACATCTAAGGTGGGTACCTTAGAGTGGGATAAGTGCAGGAAGATGAAGTTATAGTCCACATCCAGTCCAGATCTGGATAATATATGAAACTAAACCCAGTTAAAATTATCAATATAACTAAACTAAACATATTTTATTACATTACCTGTTGCTGGAAATGAGTAAGAATGAGCCTCCTTGCATCAAGAACAGAGCTGTGTTTGCCCGTAACGAGGAAAGTTAAGCTTCCGTCCTTACTAGTAGATATCTCGATATGGGCTCCAGTGTCCTTAGTGATTGATTGACATGTTCTCAAAGATTCACCCTCGCCGAAAGTGTTGGCGTTATCCAATTTTCGCTCTTCGTATGGCACATGGAAAATCTAACCAAAAAATTACTTTACTACATAATTGAAATATATTTTAATACAAATTTATCTTTAAGGATTGTCCTATGTCCCACTTATCTACGGAAGCGATAAAAATATGTAAGCTGCTCTTAAAATATAAAATATTCAGAAAAACTTTTACCGTAACGCAACGGCAAACATGATTTCTTATAACTATATACCCATATATCTCACTATCTATCTATCTAACTATATACTGATAAATCATGTTTAGATACCGGCTATGCTCAAGTTTTATTCTACCGGGTTAACTTGACTAGTTTCCAGATCAGTTCTCGTCGCGATAGCGCTATATAAAGAGCTCATGAATAAGTGCCCCGGATGGAATCGAAACTAGTCGGGCTAAACCGATAGAATAATTCGTGAGTATATATATATATATATTTTTTTTTTACTGTAAAAAAATATTTCTCTATTTTACATAAGCTTGATGATAATACCTTAAAAAATATAAAATTACACAACTGTTGATATTGTATGGTATATATAAGACATTTAATTATTATTGTTTATTATATAATCGTAGTATGTTTCGTAGAAATATACTAATTATTAATTGATCAACACAGTTTATCTACTATCTAATCTATAAATATCGGTAGTAATAAATAATCGAAAGGTTTTTTTTATATAATTGAACTAGCCGCCTGCCCCTGCTTCGCACGGGTTTAAAATATATAGCCCATGTCACTCAGTGAAAAAAAAAAATTAAAATCGATCCGGTAGTTTAGATTTATTCATTACTGCCCGGGGCCCGCAAGAGTTAAATTTGGAGAAAAACGATTCCCCTCTCCCTATACTAAGAGGATTTCCTGCTATCATTGGAATATCTAAATTCATATACTACATATTTACTTATTTATTTTTACATTTTTCCCTATGAATTTTATTTTTACAATTAATTACAGAATGTCTTTATATACAACATTCACAGCTTCCTTGTCATTAAACAAACTCTTGAAAGAGCGACATATAGCTAAATTCGAAGTGCTATAGGGCGAAGCGCGGCCTCCTCACGGCATTTTAAATCTGTAATATCTCCGAAAATGTTCACTTAAATTACATGCCGTAAACGGCCATATTGATCTATATTAAATAAACTATTTATTTAAGGTACTTAATTGGATAAGGATTAATGCTGTATTGTAAAAATTGCTTTAAAAAAAAACACAAGGCATTATTTTTCAAATAATTTATAGAATTAGGCGTTACTTTGCGGAGATCCATAATACAAAAGTAATAATAAAATTATTTTGCTATAATCCGCGAGGAAGTAAAATAGAAAATATATATAATGCTAAATGTAAGTGGACAATCGGTTATCATACCTGATAACCGCAAAGCAAAAGCAGCTTTGCGATTTTGGTCGTGGAGTCTATCTCCTGACGATGCTTCGGTTGCGGGGCGAAACGATTGTTGAGTTTGTTATAGTGAACGTATATAGTGCTTGTGTATTGTGGTGGCGGTGGTGGAGGTTTGTGCATGTGTTTTTACGAATCCTGCATGTATCAGGTATGATAACCGATTGTCCACTTACATTTAGCATTATATATATTTTCTATTTTACTTCCTCGCGGATTATAGCAAAATAATTTTATTATTACTTTTGCATTATTTTTCGTAAAAAGTAAAAGACAGAAAATGCTATTGTGGGTTATCTATAATAGATAGACATACCGCGATGTTATATACCATCGCGGATTTTTCTGTAGACCTTTTCAAGGTGTACAAATACTTAGTACATCATTTGATTAAAAGGAATATAAAAATATCCTATTTTTATTTATACGAAGCTGTTTTCTTTAGATTTTTTTGTATAATATTTTATACATATTCAAGGTATTCCTTGATAAATGAATTTGTATTGAATATATTAGATTTGACTGATTTTTGATGAGAGTAATGTATTCTATAATTGGAGATACCGTGAAGAGACCTATGGCAGAGGTCATCCATCGGTTGAAGAGTATCCAACATCAATACTTTTCGTTAATTAAAAGGCTAGCACATGACTTTTATATAGATTTATAGAATACTTAAGCTGGTTCACATTAACATTCTTAATGCTACTTGTGGACAACTGAAACATGTTGACTATTGGTCGAAGTTCTTTTCAAAAATTCTATGGTCAAATGTAGTTTGCATCCAGAAACTCCTTCAAAGTCTTTGTTTGAGGTTCTCTGTCCACCTTAAGTGACTACTATCGCTCTACCATTATATATTTAGTGATAAAGAATTGTTTTAACATCAATTAAGATTCAATAAATAAGATAATAAGGTTTAATTGTAATATATTGGTTACAATAGGTATTGAAAATACATCCATCTTTGGATGAAGTAAACTATAGAAACTCTTCCTGTATGATAGTTCTCAGTTCCTCAGTTATAAATCTAATGACTGACTCTGCAGGTTTAATTTCATGCGTAAACAAGACGATATTTCCTTACTTATCGTGGAATAATACCTTGTTTTGTATGTAGTCATAAATATGAATTAATCTATTGCAATAGTAGGTAATATTTTAATTATCCAATATAAATAATTTAAAAGCAATATATTCTACTAACAAAATACGTAAAATTAAAAAAAAAATTGAGTGTTACCAAAAGTCATAGACAAACCTATATGTTACAATTATCACTGTGGCTAACCTGGGTATGAAGTGAAGACCTAACGCGCAATTTATTAGTAACTTGCTGTATACTGCGCTGCACCGGCGGCTGCGAGTTTGGCAGGGCCGGGAACAGATCGTCATAGGCGTACGTGTTACTATTATCGTAGCCGACATTGTTCATTTCCTCAGAGTTCACAGGTATTTCAGAGTGTACAGGAATCATATCTCCAACCATCATGGATTGCTGATGCATCATTTTATTCCCCTCCAGCAGTCCTTGTCCGCGCCAAGTCGTTACAGTACTAAACAAAAGTGTCAAAATTAATTTATAATGTGAAATGACGCAAGTTCTCAAGCCATATTTGAACAATTGTTCTCTAGCATTCAATTATTTATTCAGATTGCTATTCATAATATATATTAAAAACCTAAAAGTTGAAGGACAGTTACACAATCAAAAATTCATTTTTATCATGTAATCCAACTGTTACTCTTATCAATGAATATTGAGGTCAGGTCAATCGCTTGTAAAGTAAATCAGGCAGCATTTAAATATATATTTGAAAGGTTATATGGCAGTATATATGAATTATTATAATTTTAATTTATATGAAAATATAATTTATTTTCAATTTATCTGTACCTCAAAAACATTTTGATAAAATAGGACATGTTGATAATTATCACTAAAAGCAGATATTAATCATAATTATTTTTAAAATTACTTTATAATAGATCTATGGACTAGATTACACATCTTAAGTGCCGAATTCTATCACATGAAGACTAGAATAATAAGCAAATATTTAGAGTCAGAAAGGCCTATGAATTAATATATTTTTATTGCTTATTGACTTAATTATTTCTACATACATCAAAGTGTGATAAAATTAATGGTATTGTTCATTTTTCATAACAGAACATAGCAATTAACATATTTTATTAACTGTGTCAACACATAATTAAGGTGATTTCTAACAATTTACTTATGCACCACTCATGAATGATTTATATGTAACAAACTTAATGAAATATTTTAAAGAATCATTTAGATTCGATTTAGATTTTATATTTCATTCTTAGTTATTTATTGACAACATGGTATATGGCATTTCACAGTATAAATGAGTTTAAATTTTAATTTAAATGTATGGTTTCGGACACTTCGATAAACTATATCAAGAAATGCTATAAATTCTATAAAATTACTTTTATAATTATATAATTTATAATTACTTATATAAAAAAAATTTGTAACATAAATAACATTTATCATGATTGCATAACCTCTTATCATACCATATGTATAAAGCAACAATTTATTCTGAATCTAATGATGCATATAATGTTAAAGCAAAACAGACACCATTAAAAAAAAAAATTGATCAACTTTATCTACATCATTCAATAAGTTCCAAATATTTGTGATAATCATATTACTGTGGATTTAAAATTCAACCATATTAATTTGATAATTATTGATTACAAGAATATTGGTGCAACTTAGTGAATTATTTGCAATAAAATATGACCACACATTGAAAATTATAAAAATATGCAGTCTTAGAAATGTATTAACTTAGAAAAGTAATGACTATAGTAGGTGTGTTTAAAAAGTTCTAACATGCAAAAGTCATATTATATGTATATATATGACTTCCGAAATTTTATATTGCAATTAGTAACTACATTGTAATATACATACATCTAGTATAACACGTAAGTATACAAATCTTTTATTAATTATCAGAGAAAAAATGTATTTTTTTTAATCGGCATTCCGGATTGTGATAATACGTGTCACCTTCTTCCAACACATTTGACGTGGAACCAGTCTCCACAAAACATATGAATACATACCTTAAGTACTGTAGCTAATCAACCTGCAAAATTATCCCTGAGACGCCAGGATCGATTATTCTTTCTCCTATTAAAACAGAGAATATATTCTTTGGATTAAAACAACCTTTTTAAAAGAAAACAAAATAATTTTATAGTTACAAACGTACCAAGTGCTGCCGCGAGCAAGGAGATATTGAACGCAGACAAAAAACCACAAATAAATATCTTATAACAAGACGTAAATTTATTCTGTGGCAAGTCGTTAAGAGTAGAATAAACAAGACAACTGTTAACCGACTGAGAATAGGTAAATTATAAATAATTGAACCTTTAAAACAGTTATTAATAATCCGAGAATGATTTTAGGTTATTAATAACTGGTTTAATGATTTAATAAAAACAGTTATTCTAAAAGGAATTCATCACAATATTGAAATCAAATAATGAAGCCCACAATCTATGGCCAAAAGTCAACGTATCAAAATGATCGAAACAACTACTATAGGATATTTAATCAATGCTTTAATTGTGATAATGATATAATATTTCAAATCATATTTATAAAAAATGAAATCCCCACACATGGTAAAAAAATTATTCATTATAGAAAAGTTTTTTACTGGGCATTTATATATGCATAAGATACTACTGGCGTCCTGTGCTTTAGTACTGGATGCACTTCATGCTAATAATAAAGGCGCTATTTCTGTCTTACTGTCAATAAAACTCTCATCTTCATTCTTTATTTCGTGTTCTCATTACAGCCCCTGAAAGCTTACAACTCAAATTAAAGAATCGCTATGAAACCCTAGCAGAGTGTGATTCTGTGAACGAATTAAACCAGAGGCTGGCAGAAACTGTCACTTCAGTAGGATTCAAGTTCTATGAGACTCATTGTAAAAGAAACAACAAATCTGAGAAGTTAGAGAAGCACCAGGTGAAGATAAAATCACAACGTAACTACTGAAAAACACTCGCTACGCTAGGTTATATAGTAGACTTTCCTTCTGTACCTGTTGACAGACAGATTACCTCAAAAAGGTCCCAGAAAGCAACACAATGCTATCCAATAGTAAACGTCTATAGGTTGATAAACAATAATGCTGGCGTAGAAATAAATATGAGCTATATTAAGTCGCTGGTAATATTCACGTCGACACACCAATTTTCCAGTCGCCAGCGAGTCGAAGATTTGAGTCGTTGTCGTGTATACCCTACTTAAAAAGAATTTAATTTGAGATCATGTCTCGAAATTGTAAACATCTTTAAAAAATACGAACGATTTTAATTAGGTACCTGTCTGATGATTAAAAGTCCCATAAATACCTAGTAGGTTAATAATATGAATGATTCGTAAAAGAGTTTTAACATACTATATTCTTGTTATTTGTCTGTGTCAAATATGGATTCTGATTTGCGAGTGCGATCTTGTAAATGTGGACAAAGAATTTAAAAAAATATAGTCTAGATTAAGCTTATAAACTTACATAGATATACGTGCATTCAGTGTTGATATCAATAGTTCTATGTTAAATTAATTATGGATAAAATACCTAGGACACATGAAGGTAATTTTATTGTTTTAGGGTTTGAGTCTTGCGTCGCACCCGGCCATTTTATATCATAAATAATAATAATGTTTCACAATAATGTTACAATTATTATTGTATGGCAAAATGAACAATTTATGATTTTTAAACTCTGAAAAATCTTTTAACAATTAAGGCAATCTTAGTTAGTTGGAAACCGTACCCTAAATTAGTAAATACAGCGTTAATTAGTACCATGTATCATTAGTGTCTATAAAATGAAATAATATAACCTATTTCTTATGTTCTTATTCATTTTATGTTTCAGCCATAGAGGCTCAGATAAGAGAAATACAGTCAAAGAAAAATGAACTACCAGAAAATGGTTCTGGAAAAGGTGTCTCTCTTGGGGATACATATTATGATAGTGATATATATGATAATTCTGGACAAACAGGCAAATCTAGGTATGATGGTTATGTTACATCAATAGCAGCCAATGATGAAGTGGAAGATGAAGATGTAGAGAATGTCCCAATATCACAAAAAAGACCTGGTTATACCGCTCCAGCATCACTACTTAATGATATAGCTCAGGTATCTACATTTATTATTTACTAGTATATCAAGCCCGCTTGGCCGTGCTTAATTTAAAGATATGAGTATATTGATTACAGTTATAACAAAAATGCAACTATCGCCACGAAATTACAGTATGTGAGTACCAGTATTGTGGTATACGATCTTTCAGCTTAAAATTGTCACATCTTTTTTATTTGCTGACCGATTGTCATACCCTACATGTTAAGTGAGACTTTCTATAACACATTAGTAAAAACAGTGTCCAAATCAGATAAGCGGTTTTTGTGATTAGTGGGAACAAACACACAGAGATTTGACATCTCAACAATTTTATTATATGTATAGATTACAGTGTAAGCTCCATATAACGTCACACAATTATATGACAAACTCTCAAAACCGAACATATCATTTGGCTTTGGTTGGTTTAGTTGTTTCTCATACAATGATACACTCTATATAGCGCTAGAGCCTCTCTCAATAATGACAGCAATTTATTAATATTAAGTAATTTTTAAGTTGCCAAAAAAAAAACTGTAAAAACTGTGCCGCTTCGTACATTCTTTTGTCGCTTTATTATCCTAGCCCATAATAAACTCGACTGTCGACATTAACATACCAAACTTTCTAAGATATCCATTCTTTTGTCTACAAATTGGGATTGCTTGCACATGTTGACTGTTGTTAATAGGAGTCATGGATTATCTATATGTTTTCATATTCTTAGCTGCTCACAATGCGCTATGGTGTCTATAGATTTTTCTTCTCTCCATTTAACAACAGCTTTCTATAATGTCAAAATATGCACAGTCTGTTGCGGGTCATTATATAGAGTTTGCACTGTATTTATTTTTCCATCCATTTATTTTTTAACACAATGTACATAAGCTCAAATTTTATGTATATAAAAGCAAAGAGATTTGAAAATACCTTATATAATAACATTCATTCTAGCATTCTAGCATTCATATGAATTTACTTTGCTTACATTATACATAAAAGTGCATGCAAATTCCAGATTATGTTTGGTTCAACTGAAATATTAAAAATATAATTTTATACTATTAACCATAATTATGTACTATGTGCCTTGTCCTGTTCCTGAACTGAAAAAAAGGGTTTTTTCCAATGTATAATTTAACTATAAATTAAGTTTTAATGTTAATCTGCTTCAACACAATTGGACCAGTGGCTTAGATGTGAAAGCATTATAATAGACTCTTGCATTTATAATATTAGTATGGATATATAGCTATCAAATTAATCTTTGCTAAAAAGTAATCCTTAAATTATTTAGGTACAGTTTGGGGGAATTTACTGCTGTGTGGTATCCGGCTGAGTAGAATAGACCACCCTCATTTCTTACCGAGTTGTCGTAAAAGGCGACTAAGGTAAGTTGACTCACAGTGTGGTATCCGGTTAAGTAGAATAGATCACCCTCTTTCTTATCGAGGTGTCGTAAAATACGTCTAAGATAAGTTGACGTCAGGCAGGCGGCCAGTCGTAAAAACGTAGCCAAATGATGTGACAACATGTTTATAACATGTTGTGCCGACCCCACTTAGAGTGGTATAAGGGCAGGAAGATGATGAGTTTGGGGGAATTAAATTTTTTCTATTATGCTTGATACATTCAGATCACACACATTTTTATATTTTATATAGAAACTTTCTTTTCACTGATAAAGTGTTGTCTGAAATATAGTTTTTTTATAAAAAAAGAATTGTCAGTTAGTTCATTGATAAAATCACTAAAGTACCCATAAATATTATTTGACTTCTTTCTGGTTTTCAAAAGTATTTTTTTTTCAGAGTGACAAAGATTATGACCCATTTGCAGACAAAAGAAGGCCTACAATTGCAGATAGGGAAGATGAATACAGACAGAAGAGGCGTCGGATGATTATATCACCTGAACGGTCTGATCCATTTGCTGAAGGCAAGTAAAAAAAAGTATTTGAGTTTGAAACCTATAATGAAATGTGTAGTTATAAGCATAACTATTTAAAATAAAAAATATGTGTACTGTATAATTAATGAAATTTGCTTATTCTAAATATTTACAGGTGGAAAAACTCCAGATGTTGGATCTAGAACGTACACAGAAATTATGAAGGAACAATACCTCAGAGCTGAAGAAACTGAAGTAAGTGTTTATTAAATGGTAACGTTGAAGTTTAATATTATTTGAAAGATATTTACAATAATTATTCTCCCATATTAGTCATGACTCCTTAATAAATCTTCTTTGGGACTACTACTAAACAACTGATTTATCATCAACAAAAATAATTGGTCACATATTTTGCAATCTAATAATAGTTAAAACAACACAAGTCACATTGTATCTATTTTTATGCCTACCATTATCTAAATCAGTGATTCTCAACCTTTTTTTTGTTGCGGCACATATTTAACGAATTCAAAATTTGGCGGCACACAAAGAAAAAGATTAAAATTATTTACTTACTTAAAATTATTTTATGACAAAAATTTATTAAAACAAATTTTTATTAAAAGATTTTTTAGAGATTTTTTATTAAAAGACGTTTATTAAGGGATTAATTACAAGCTAATAATAAAAATATTTTTCCTTTTAAATGATATAATTTAATAATATTAACATTATTATATGTTTGCAAAATTTGGCGGCACACTTTTGAAATTTGGCGGCACACAAAATGCCGTGGTACAGTGGTCGAGAATCACTGATCTAAATTGTCCATAAATTAACAAAAAATCAATAAATTCTTACTACAATCTATGACATCTAAATTTCAGTTGAGAAAAAAGCTTTTGGAGAGAGCCAGAGAAGGAACACTGAAACCAGTGCAACAGTCAAATGGGGAAACAACGAAACCTCCTGCAGCTAAGCGCAAAGGTCGTTGGGATCAAAGTTCAGAAGATACACCTTCTGTGAAAAAATCTGTAATTTCAGCTACACCAAGCTCCCAGGCTACACCATCATGGGAAAATGAGGTTATTATTTGGTCTATTACTCAACCAACTTTAACATCTAACTGTAAGCTGTGTTGGATTGCTGTCAATTATTTCCATGCTTGTGGGACAATTTTATGATTGCCAAAATAATTTATAATAATTACTAGCGGCCTGCCCCTGCTTCGCACGCGTATAAAATATATAGCCCATGTCACTGAAAAAAATTTATTAAAATGAAACCTGAAGTTTTGATTTATACGTGCCTGTGGCTCGCAAGCGTTAAATTTGGAGAAAAACAATTCTCCTATCCCTATATTAAGGAGATTTCATGCTATCTTTGGAATATCTAAATTCATATACTACATATTTACTTATTTATTTTTTACCTTTTTCCCCACATATTTTTACAATTAATTACAGAATGTCTTTATATACCACATTCATAGCTTTCTTATCATAAGACAACACAAACATGTTTTCTTTAGAGGTTACTCTTGAAAGAGCGACATTTAGTTGCGCGTCCGATCAAAACAATGGTAATGAAACTGATACTGATACTAGACTTGATACTCTCTTATCACAATCCAAAATATCCATCATAAGTACTCAGTAAAATCCAGTGCCCTTATTGTGTTTGCCTTGCCTTTGGCATAGCAGATTGATAACAATGCAATATAGTTATACAAAATACAATGTTATAATTTATTTGTGTTGTACTATTGTATTAATGTAATTATAACATTTTCTGCCTGTGATGTAGTTTGCATTATCTTAATTATTAAGATAAAAACTATTAACTTTCTCTATATAATCTAATAAGTTGATCAATTGATCCATATTTCATTGTTTAACAAACCAAAATTATTGTGTGCTCAGCGTGGAGCATGGGAAGAGACTCCCGGAGCTAGCGGTCGCGGTGGAGAAACTCCGGGTGCGACACCGTCCGCACGTGTATGGGACGCAACGCCCGCTCATCTCACCCCTGGTCACGCAACCCCGGGCCGTGAGACGCCCGCGCACCATGCTTCGCGCCGTAACCGATGGGATGAAACACCAAAAACTGATAGGGGTAAGATTGTAACATTAATTTCCGCCCATTATATTGCTAGCACATGGACTTCAGTAGTCCTCGATATTTGTTTACCGATAAGTTAGTTATACTTAGGAACTTATGGGTGACCATATTCTTTCTTACATAGGCTTAGATGCGCTGGTTCAATCTCTTTCTATGGGGCAGTTAGTAAGAAATGTGTGTGTGACAGAGGCTTAATTGAATATATGATGCCTTATAATATAAAAGTTTAATTATTTTTTTTAAACTATTTCCATGGCTTTGGTCCTTAGGTTTTGGTTTCTAGTTTCTCCTAGCCCGATAATCTTTTAGTCTTATGTTGTATGTAGGTTATGTATGATGTCAGATTGCGTCATCATTGACACTCTTCTTGGCACTATTTACCCTACCATTGTCTTAATTACTGAATAAACCATGAATAGCAAAGAACTGGTGGTCATGTGTTTTTGATTAAAATCAATTAGGTTTTCTGCCAGTAATCACTATTTGGCGTATGGGTTTGGTAATAGCAGTGCTGACTAAGTCACACTGATAGCGCTGCTGCCCCCTCTAAAATTTTTAGCTTTTGATCTTTCCAATTTTGCTAAAGAAAAATGGTATTGCCATTTTTAGCCTTTGTTGCACTAAAATAAAAAAAAGCCTGACGATCTTACCTTTAATACCCTTTAATTATTATTAGTAGTACCTTATAATATGAAAAATGTTAAAGAATTCCTATAAAGAAGCTGAACTTAAAGTTTATAAATCTCTACAGAAACACCCGGACATGCAAGTGGATGGGCTGAAACGCCACGCACAGATCGTGGTGCCGGGGTGGACACTATCCAGGAAACACCAACTCCTGGCACAAAAAGGCGTTCTCGGTGGGATGAAACGCCAGGAGCAACACCAGTGGCTGCGACACCGACGCCGTCTCACGCGACGCCTTCGCACGCGACACCCTCCCACGCCACACCTTCACACGCGACGCCCACACCGCACACTCCGATCTTTACTCCTGGTGGCGTGAGTATTACCTCTTTTTACAAAACACCTCCCGTATTCACAATTCAGACCCAATTAAATTTTTCAACTGATAAATTCAGCTCAAACTTTGGACATATTTTGATTTGCAAATTATTAATTCGTACAAGACTTATGTAATCTATTTTATTAAGCTCAAACAGAATTCAATGACATACAGTAGTATACATAAAATTGATATAATAAAGTAAACCTAACAAAGTATTTTATTTGAAAAGAAAGCTTACTTGATATTTTTATGTAATCCATAACATCAACATATTGATGGACATAGATTTATATTTCTAACTTCTGGAAATGATAAGATCCATACTCTTGTATCATAGTAATTACTTTAATTAATAAACATTTATTTTTTCTGTATATAGTCAACACCAGTAGGCGTAAAGGCTATGGCTATGGCCACCCCCACTCCTGGCCACATTGCAGCCATGACACCTGAGCAGCTCCAAGCGTATCGTTGGGAAAAAGAAATAGATGAACGCAATAGACCCTACACAGATGAAGAGCTCGATGCCATGTTCCCTCCTGGGTACAAGGTTTTGCCTCCCCCGGCCGGTGAGTGGATATCAATTTGAGTTTACATAATTGTATTATTTTTTTAATCTGATACAAGTCTCAAAAAAGGTGAAATGGTTATCACATCAGTAATCAATCACAACTTTAGTTTCAGGACACATGTATTAATTGCCACCGTCTTACTCTTGGATATTCATCGACGTAATGGTGTCAAATATGAATACATGTGTTTTTAAATTAATAAAGTAAAAGAATTAAATTTTAATAATCAAATTTTTCTTTCAGATGAATGATGACAGTAAGGTTTTAATGGCCATGCCGTCGGATATACAGCCACATTGTGCTTATTAACCCGAGTTGCCGTTCCGCGTACATAAATAAAATAATTCGCTTGCATGCACTTGTTATATGCAATTGTTGTTATGCAGGTCGATCCTATTAATGTTTGATATTGTTGCCCCAGGTTATGTTCCGATTCGGACCCCGGCTCGTAAGCTGACGGCTACACCTACTCCTTTGGCTGGTACCCCAATCGGCTTTTTCATGCAGACGGAGGAAGTTGGGGGCAGCGCGGCCGCTGCGGCACGCCTGCTGGAGCCACAGCCCAAGGGCGCACAGCAGCTGCCCTTTATGAAGCCCGAGGACGCTCAGTACTTCGACAAACTGCTAATTGATGTGGACGAGGACACTCTCTCTCCAGACGAGTTAAAGGAACGGAAAATCATGAAACTGTTACTTAAAATTAAGGTCTGTTACCATCATTGTTAATGTTAGGGAATATTTCGCTATAATTGGCTTACGTATTTAAATGTTTTATTTTAAACTATATATTGGTAATTTACTGACAAACTTTGAAATTATTTAAATTGGGCACATGCTATTCTAGCCCATAAAGGAAAAGTGCTAAGAGCGTGTGTCGTCTGTATAATAAGAATACTTTCACAACTATTTTGTTATATTTTTTTCATATTTCAAAATAAGTTAATTGTTCAGCAAACATAGATTTTCTGATTGTCTAAACACGATAGAGTATGGATAACAAAAAAAATTTAGAAATTAATTTTTTTTTATCTTAGAATGGAACTCCACCCATGTGCAAAGCCGCACTTCGACAAATAACAGACAAGGCTCGTGATTTTGGTGCTGGGCCACTGTTTAACCAGATCCTACCACTGCTGATGAGCCCTACTCTAGAGGACCAGGAACGACATTTGCTTGTTAAAGTTATTGACAGAATCCTTTACAAATTAGATGATTTGGTTCGCCCATATGTACACAAGGTAAGCGTAACTAATGTTAATGAAATTGTAACGTTCGTTAACCCCCTAAGGGGTTAAGTGATATATTATGAATTGGAAAATAGACTAAAAATTATGCTTTCTATTAGCATACGATACACTACTAATAAATTTTCAGTGAAAAATTTTAATTTTACAGATACAGACTTCTAATCTTGTATATATATGCAATCTGAATTTCGGAAATAGCTCCAACAATTATCCATAAAAATTATTATTTTGGGAGCGATAAATCGATTTAACTAGGTTTCAAATAAAAAGTCGTTTTATCCCTGCATTCAAGCACTGAAAAACTGCTACAAAATTATTAGAAAACGAAAGGTTAATTATGCTGTCATTTGCAAGCGGGCTGTTTTAAAATCAAAATATCCGGATCGAAATAATAGATCCAGATAACATCAGTCCTCTTATCTTTATCTTTTTTTATTTCATATTGATTCTTTATTATATCTTCTAATAATAATACCAGGTACTGATATTAAATTGTTATACACTTTGTTAAAGATATTGGTCGTAATAGAGCCTTTACTTATTGATGAAGATTACTATGCTCGTGTGGAAGGTCGTGAAATTATATCGAACTTGGCAAAGGCTGCCGGCCTCGCCACTATGATTTCCACTATGAGGCCGGATATTGATAACATTGATGAATACGTCCGTAACACAACCGCTAGGGCGTTTGCTGTCGTCGCATCTGCTTTAGGTGATTATTTTGTCTTTAAGGGCTACACATTATAGTGATAATCTTTAAAATAGGCTTTTCCTTACACATAATTATAAATTTATAGTTCTGTAATATTACACAACTCAGATGATAGTTGCATTTATCTTAATTCATAAAAAAGGTATATATTTAATTTAACAGGATTATAATAATAGTAATCAAATTATGAATCAATTTTGATATCATCAATTTTCAATTTTGTTTCAATCAATTCTCAATTTTCAATTTTCAACAATTCAATTTTGATCTTTCATTATCTGTAATTCTAATTACTAAGTAAGGTAAAAGGCTTTTTAAAAATGCAGTCTCATCTTGTGTGAATGTATATTAAAATTCTTTGCTTAGAGTTTATTAGATATTGGCAAGACTTGATTATGTGATCAAATTACAGGAATCCCATCGCTGCTGCCATTCTTAAAGGCTGTGTGCAGGTCTAAGAAGTCATGGCAAGCTCGGCACACTGGAATCAAAATTGTGCAACAGATAGCTATATTGATGGGATGTGCTATATTACCCCATCTGAAATCTCTTGTAGAAATTATTGAACATGGTAAGAAATTAATTTTATATTATTGAAAGTGTATTACTTTCGCGTCGCGTTTAGTGTTTAGAGTCGCGATATATACATGCGAGTAACATAGCGGTACAACAGTACAAACAACTACACATTTATAATATTACTATACATAATGTTCTATAAAAATTTTACGACCGCGAAGTTCTCTTAATATAATTTTTTTTTGTACTATTAGTAAAAAAAATATATAGTAAGTGGGTTAGTGCAAATAAAACTTATACTGCAATAAATATTACATTTTTAATAAAATTTACACCCTGTGACTTTCATTTTGTATCAATAAATAAATATGGTGAAAAAAACTTATGAATCATCACATAATAGTAACTATTTTATTCAATAGCTTGTAGACAAGCTTTGTTATATTTGTATATAATCAATGTATCACAAATATGTATAACATTCAATTTTCATAAAACCATTATATACTGTTAATTTAAAGCTTCCTTTTTTAGTAAAAGCTGTATAAAAATGTAGTCAGTAGATTTTGAGAAAACTGATGACATACAGACACAACATTTGGGGACTTTGATTTATAATAATATATATTTAATTTTCTAAAGGTTTGGTGGATGAGCAGCAAAAAGTGCGAACTATTACCGCCTTGGCGAGCGCAGCACTCGCTGAAGCCGCAACGCCATACGGTATCGAGTCCTTTGATTCAGTTCTTAAGCCACTGTGGAAGGGTATCAGAACCCATCGTGGTAAAGGTTTGGCTGCCTTCCTCAAAGCCATCGGCTACCTGATCCCTCTTATGGATGCCGAATATGCAAACTATTACACCCGTGAAGTAATGCTCATTTTGATCCGTGAGTTTCAGTCGCCTGATGAGGAAATGAAGAAGATTGTGTTAAAAGTGAGCATATTTGTAATTTTTGTGTTTAATCTTGAGTCTAGTCTAGAACTACGCGCGGCGAATAGATTAATACGCATTAATGTATTCGCACTGATTAATGAACAGATAAAAGTTACGAGTTCCACACGTGAGTGCTGCACGTGTTCGAAAGCAAAATAAACGGTGGGGGTTAAACTTATTACTATATACAGTTTATGGCTTTCAGGAGTGTCATATGACACTTATTACTATATAACTCTGCTTACTTGGATAATGGGTAGCTTTGTGATTTTTTTCATGGAGTATATCTGACGATGCTTCGGTTACGGGGCAAAACGATTGTTGCGATTGTGGTGGTGAATGTGTGCAGTGGCCCACAGTAGACTCTTATCTGACGGCGCGGCTAACCGATTGTTCTATGAATATTAAAATTAAAATAATTTAACTTATGAAAAAACGGGACAGTGCCCAGTAGTAATACGTGTTATACTCGCCACATACTCTGTGTGAGACATGAATCCACATGTATCGAAGGATTTGAGGAACAGCTTCGACACATCTACCCTAACGTATATCATAGATAAATATTTTTGAACAGTTTCTGTGTAAAATAGAAACTTATAAGAAATGTTATTATTTAACTAATTTGATGTACATGATAACAAAATTGTTAATATGCTAACAACATTGATAATATGCTAATTTTTAGGTGGTAAAACAATGTTGCGGTACAGATGGTGTGGAACCTCAATATATCATGGATGAAATTCTGCCTCACTTTTTCAAACATTTCTGGAACCACCGAATGGCTCTGGACCGTCGTAACTACCGTCAACTTGTGGATACGACCGTCGAGATCGCAAACAAAGTATGTGTTTTTTGTATTAACCTTTAATCTTTTTATTATGGAATTTATATAAATACTCGCATAAAACAATTTTTCTTTGTTTAGGTCGGTGCTTCGGAAATTATAAATAGAATTGTTGACGACCTGAAAGATGACAATGAACAATACAGAAAAATGGTGATGGAGTCTATTGAGAAAATTCTTGCTAATCTTGGTGCAGCAGATATTGACTCTAAACTTGAAGAAGCTTTGATTGACGGCATTCTCTATGCATTTCAAGAACAGACCACAGAGGTAAATTGTAATATAAATCTTTAACCATTGCATACATTTTAAAAACGGAAACGGAAAAGTACAAATTTATTTTTTGGTTCAATGTAAGAGTTTTAAGTCATGTAAGATTTTATTACTCTCTATGACTTAGCAATCCCATCATATACAAGATACAATGAAATTATATTGCTATAAATATCTCGTAACTAAACTAAAGTTGAAAATAAATGTAAAAGTTAAAATGCATTTGGTGCATTATTTTTAATGATCTACTTAGTCTCGAGACTAAGTCAAGTTATCTTGAGTCTTAAAAGACCTAGAAGAAGAAAAAATTATGTTATCATCTGATACTTGCTGTAGCTGTTGTTTATACCCGTGTTGTATTTACCCACCCTCCATGACAATATTCTTTAACAAATAAAAAATATGTCTCTGTATTTAAAAGCAGAGAAGTAGCCTGTATGTATAATATTAATTTACTTTGATACACTTTTACATTTCACTTTTATGTTAATATTTTTTCAAGTCTTGCGACTTTAAATTTTTGTTTAGAGCGGTGTTTTCCAACATGGGACCCACTTTCCATAGGAAAGAAATATTGATTAAGTGTGATTAACTGGGCAATGCGAAAATAGACTCAATACGGCTCTCAATACAGAAAACAATCACAATCCTTTTGCTCCTGGCCATTTTAATTAAATCCTAGATTTTGATGTCCAAATTCAACTATAAATTTAAAAATCTTTCTAAAACACTCTCTTTAAAATTTTGTGAAAAATTCAACTTTTCATATTAAAATTTATGTATTTTACTTAAGGGGGGGCAAAAGAATTCTTAAAGTGGAGCATGCCACAAAAAAGGTTGGCAAACACTGGTTCAGAGAGTATAATTTCTTTTATTTTTATTCTTTCTTTCAGGATGTTGTAATGTTGAATGGATTTGGCACCATAGTTAACCAACTAGGTAAACGTGTAAAGCCATATTTGCCTCAAATCTGTGGTATCATTCTGTGGCGTATGAACAATAAATCTGCGAAGGTCCGCCAACAGGCTGCTGATCTGATCTCCCGCATTGCTGTTGTTATGAAAACATGTCAAGAGGTTTGTAACTATATTTTACGTTAGACTAAAAACAATTTTAATATAACTTTAAAAAAAAGTAAGTAGCGGCCTGTTGCTCTCCCACTGCTGGGAATAGGCGTGTTCTCTCCGTTTTTTGAAGAGACAGATTGGAGCTAAGACTCACCACGCTGCTCCAATGCGAATTGGTTACGCCCGTGACCTCCTCGAAAGAGTCAATATAAGTTTAATGTATAGTAAATAACAATATAAGCCTCAAAAATATGTTTGAGGTAAAATTTAGGTGTAGCAACAATTTAAGATAACTTAAACATTTGTTTTAGAATATTTAAATTTATTTTTGAAAGATTTAAAAACAAGAAACTAATAGATGTTTTTTAATTTAAACTATCGTGAATTGTATTCATAGTTAATGTATAAAAACCAGCTATACTCACGTCTTATTTTAATTTTATGAAACTTTCAAGTTTCAGAAACTTGACAAGTTGAAACTAGTTGAGTATTTCAATTTTACTAGTTTACAAGTATTTTTTTTTAATTTTATTCATTTATTGACAGGAAAAGCTCATGGGGCATCTTGGTGTGGTACTTTATGAATACTTAGGCGAGGAGTACCCAGAAGTTTTAGGGTCAATCTTAGGAGCGCTGAAGGCTATCGTTAACGTCATCGGCATGACAAAAATGACACCACCCATCAAGGATCTTCTACCCAGACTGACGCCAATTCTTAAAAACAGGTAAAATTGACATCCAATTCCTATTTTTAACGTATTTATCAATAGTCTTAATTACACTACGTCAAAATTTGCATTAAAGTCATAGTTATAAATCATTTGTATAGTAGCGTGTCAAAATATAAAACGGGATTTTTCTCCGTAATCTTGCTAAAATGGAGTATTATAAAATAATTTCTCTACTGATATATGCTTAATGTAAATAATATATTCGACACTGTTAGTAATTAGGCGATACTTTGCGGAAGTCCATAATACAAACAAAAAAAAACAAATTCAAAAACTCTTTAATCAATTGTATAATATTCTTTATTTAAGTAAACTTATAAAAAAAGTGCTTTTGAATCGCGAACTTGTCATATACATATTATCATTACTTATATTCGACATTCAAGTTTGTTAAAACACTATTTTACTTTTTATTTTTGATTTTTTACAGACATGAGAAAGTGCAAGAAAATTGCATTGATCTAGTCGGACGTATTGCAGACAGAGGACCAGAGTTTGTATCAGCGAGGGAATGGATGAGAATATGCTTTGAATTGCTCGAGTTGTTGAAAGCACATAAGAAAGCTATTCGACGTGCTACAGTCAATACGTTTGGTTACATCGCAAAAGCGATCGGTCCGCACGATGTGCTTGCTACTCTTCTTAACAATTTAAAAGTACAAGAAAGACAGAACAGGTAAAGTAAAAGTCAAATAATGGTCTTTTACTATTCCACTGTAGGTCATAGGCATCCTCTCTACAATTTTGGAAAAAGGATTGGAGCTAAGACTTATCAAGGTGCTCCAATGCGGCTTATTTAGACTTATTAGAATTCTCTAGAAATATGCAGGTTTTCCCACAATGTTTTCCTTACTGGTCTATAATAGCTAGAGAACAGTACTGGTAAACCAATAATATTCTAAAATTCTTACTTTTTATATTAGGTTTACCTGTATGTATTTATATGCTTGTTTGTATAAAACTGACTTCTGGGAACTCGATTATGACTCATTTTGTGTGGACAAATTTTATTCAAATTTTATACATTTATTAAGAACCGAGTTGAGGTATACCAAAATACTTTTACAATTTGTTTTCTTCTATAAACGTTTATAAAACTATATTTAGCCCCTTAACTCATTCTTAAGAATTCTGTAATTTTTTAATAGTGTATTTTTTGTAATTTTTTAATATTTTTGAGCTAATTGCTAATTTAAAGTTTATTTTCGTCACTGAACAAATCACAAAACAGCAAGTGGAGTGTATCTCCTGCCGAAGTTTAACATACGTTCGTTACAAGTTACAAATAAGTTAAATTGTTAACACAAGTTCAAAATAGCAATTAAATATTCATAAAACCTATTTATTCATAAAACCTATTTTATTGTCGAAGACTATGTTGATTATAAATAAGGAAGCTTGGATTTAAGTTCCAACCAGCAAACCATAAAAAATTATAATGTAATCTGCTACGCACTAGTAGCAGATTACATTATAATTTTTTATTTGTTAATATCATTATTATTAATTATTTCTTCATTGGATAAGTAAATGTAATACCTACGTTTCATTTACTTGAGTATCAGCAACCCGATTAAAACTATTGAAAATAGTGATTACTAAAATTGTCATATGTACTAATATTTTTATATGAAGTAAAATTGATGTATTTATTTTTTTACAGAGTGTGCACAACTGTTGCTATTGCTATTGTAGCAGAAACATGTTCACCGTTTACAGTGTTGCCAGCTCTAATGAATGAATACAGAGTTCCAGAGTTAAATGTGCAAAATGGTGTACTCAAGTCATTATCTTTCCTATTTGAGTACATCGGCGAAATGGGAAAGGATTACATATATGCTGTGTGTCCCTTACTTGAAGATGCACTTATGGACAGGTAAAACTAATTGTTCAGTTTAACTCGTCCTATTCATCCATGAGAACTCAATTCGTCCACCATGTATAATGAATAAATGATAAAATTTTTGATAGGCCCGTTGTCGCAGGTGACAGTGACCCCGCAGTATCTATTTCACGCATATGTACGTGTGTATCATTTACATGTGTGCTGCGTATTATTTGCGTATTATAAAGAAATATACACACACTCGCATGCCCGCATTAACACAACACTTAGAAATGACGCAGTTTAGTTAGTGTCTCTATCGTAAAACATAGGCAGAGGCGCTGCTAAAATTAATGAAGTGTTCGGTGTCGTAATATCACGACAGCTCAACAGGTGGAGCTAATTTTTTTTTCAATTTAATAATTTGTAATTAAGTTTATAATACACAAATAATTAATATTTATCTAAGTTTAGTAGGGTAGACAGTGTCTATATGTAATGCACGCCACTGCCGGATGACCAATATTTTCTAAATACAATTTGTTGGGTTATCGAGTCTGGATGAATTCAAATAAAATATTATTTAAAAATTGCAAGAAATATTTATTTATAAATTGTATATTTACTTGTTTTCTGTTACCCATACCACAAAAATTCAGTTACTTATTTTGCGAACAGACAATCGTGTGTATAGGTGGCCCATAAAAGTAACAGCCTGGCACAATGTCACTGCTGGGCACAAGCCTTGTATCTCACGTTTTTTGAGAGACGGGTTGAAGCTGAGACTCATCATGCTCCACGCTCTAATGCGGTTTGGTAGGTTACATATATGCCCAGAATTCTTTACATATGCGCGTTTCTTCACGATGTTTTCCTTCACCGAAAAGTGTGTGATAAATTGCAACTATGAATGTCATGTCTCCCACAGCGAAGTCGAACGGTCTTACCACTGGAATATTACAGCCTAATTGAATGGAGTTGTCCAATATATTTATTTGTTTATATTTTGTAGAGACCTTGTGCATCGACAAACCGCATGCGCAGCCATAAAGCACATGGCACTCGGAGTGTACGGGTTTGGTTGCGAGGACGCGCTCGTGCACCTGCTCAACCACGTGTGGCCGAACATATTCGAGACATCGCCCCATCTCGTGCAGGCGTTCATGGACGCGGTGGAGGGCATGCGTGTTGCGTTGGGACCTATTAAAATATTACAATATGCACTTCAGGTAAGAATTAACACCCTTTAATCTACAGAATTTCACTAAATATTTCATACTCCTATCACTGAAATGTATGAAATTATTTAATATTTCTAAGTTTTTATATATTTTTTAAAATAAAGTTAGGCAATAGCCTTTCACTATCCCAATGCAGGCTATAGGCCTCCTCTCTTTTTTTGGTGATGACTGTCGGAGCTTAGATCCACCACATTGATCCAATGTGGATGTGTGTTATTCTTAACTCTCATTATTATGCTCAACATCTCCAAAATTCTCTAGAGATATGTTTCCTCACTATGTTTGTCACGCGATAATAATTGCAATTTATTTTCTGTTAGGAACAAAAATTTTAATAGTAAGACTCGATCAGACCGAATGACTGTTAATGGATAATTATCTATATATATAAAAGAAAGTTAGTCTTAGTTACACTATTTATAACTCGAGAACGGATAAACCAATTCGGCTGAAAATTGGTGAAGAGGTTGCTTAGAACCAGGAGACGGACATAGGATACTTTTTATCCCGTTCGACCGCTTTTATTTTATCCCGTCAAGTCACTATAAAACGTGGTATAGCAAAAACGACTATGACATGGAAAAACAAAACATAAATGACAGCTAAACGTAATTTAGTCTTTGGGTAATTATGGTAAAAATATAACAATTATCAAAATAGTAGTAGTAGCTATAAACGTTACTACATAGTATAAAACAAAGTCACTTTCTCTGTCTGTCCTATGTTTGCTTAAATCTTTAAAACTACGCAAAGATTTTGATGTGGTTTTTTTAAGTATATAGAGTGATTGAAGACGAAGGTTTATATGTATAATTAAATTCAATATGGAGTAGCGAAATACTGTGATTATCACTGAGTGACATAGGCTATATGCTTTATACCCGTGCGAAGCTGGGGCGGGACTTCTAGTTATTAATAAACAAATGTGTGAAAAATCATACATAGTTATAAAGTTTTCCTAATTTTCCGAAATGTGAAAAAGTATGTTAAGAAAAATAAAAATATTTTAAGGCTTTAATCATTATGTGCATAATTCTGCTCACGAAGTTTGAAGGGGTTACAATAACTTAAAATTGTCATTAATTATTATTATTCCCAGGGTCTGTTCCATCCAGCAAGGAAAGTTCGTGATGTATATTGGAAGATTTACAACACACTGTACATTGGAGGACAGGATGCACTGGTTGCTGGTTACCCCAGAATACAAAATGAACCCAGCAATCACTTCGTTAGATATGAGTTGGATTATTTGTTGTAGAACTTTAATCATAATAACTTTTGCGAATGTAGAAAAATAACTCAAAATTATAAGATAAATAAAATAAATATTGCACATAAACATTTGTTTCTTTTTCATTAATATTATATTATTTTAAATCCTCTGGATTTATAAGTTATTTATGCTAGAAATCTATTATCTAGAACTTAGTACACTAATACAATGGTGTTAGGACCAGAAAAATCCTTTATAAAATTTATTTGTACCGACTCTATGAGATGAATTTGATATTAGTGAGTTTTTTGAAAATTTATTATTAAAAAAAACATCTATTGTGATGGCTCACTAAATCTTCTTTTATTCTTATGATATATCTATTGTTGACTGAAGAATGAACGTTGAAGAGTATTAACAAGCTCATTAAGTTACTGCCAAGATTTGTGGAGTCAGTGACAATGTTTACGTTAGTAACATTGCTTCTTTTTTCATAACAATACGTCACTGGCGCGTCACTACACCGTAGTAACAGAGAGAACGGTTTCCATATTTTATTATCTCGAAGGAAGCGAGTCTTTGATACTAGTATTAAAAAGACCAAATAAAACTAGCCCTAGGAGAAAGCGCAGCAGAGTGTGGGTCGGTTCAATCATGATTTAGTTGACGGTATATCAATTTTAGATAATGATTGTTAGAATTAATAAAACACAACACAACAATTAACTTCAGTGCACTGAAGATATACCGCCGTGTGGTATCCGGCTGAGTAGAATAGATCACCCTCTTTCTTACCGAGGTGTCGTAAAGGGCGATTAAGGTAAGTTGATGTCAGGCAGGCGGCCGGTCGTAAAATATGTAGGTTAATCATGTGACAACATGTTTATAACATGTTGTGCCGACCCCACTTCGAGTGGGATAAGGGCAAGAAGATGATGTACTGAAGATAGATATACTATAATAATATGGAATATGTAAAGTAAAAATTATAACACTGTTGGAATCATTTATTTTATAATAATACCAAGCTGCTAATAAATTATAAGAGACTCAAATATGACTAATGTACTAATATGTTATAAGGAACTTACATGTATGACTAGATTCAATTGAGAGTTTATTCATTTATCCCTATGTATACAACTTACATATAAAATAAATACCATCACCTTTGGAAAAATAATACAATGTTCTTTAAGTCTTTGGAATTTAAAATCATTTCTTTAAAACAAATGGAATGTAAACCAAAATGAGTATCAATATTCTTAGAACATTCAATTGTGCAAGAACCTAATTGAATGAAATACAATTTAATTCGTATACAATATAAATAAATTATATAAGCTTATGAGCATTTTAAATAATGTTTTAAGATGAACAGCCTCTAGCAGAAACGTGAACTAAGGGCCCACAATGGACTTGTTGCCAGGCGATTCCTGCCGCATTGTAACTTGTGACGCCGACTCTCCGGTGGAGCGTGCCGTCGCTCCGTATAGCCCAAACTTCTTGTTCCATACAGGAAACGTGTTTGAAAGCTAACTCGCAATCTAAAAATACAAAATTAAAAGAAATAACGGCCTGTTACTATCTCACTGCTGAGCATAAACCTCCTACGTTATTGGAGAGAGATTAGACCTATGACCCAACACGCTGCTGCAATTCGGAATAATAGGTTACACATATCCCCAGAACTCGCTAGAAATATGCAGGCTTACACACTATGTAATTGCAATTATCAATAAAACGCAACTTTTAACAGATAAACTCATTGCTGTCTGCCCGGGGTTTGAACCCGAGACCCTCTCTAGAAAGTTGCAATCGATTTTGTGCCCCCAAAATCCCCTTACATGCCGTATTTCATGAAAATCGTTTCAGAGATTCAGAAAAAAATATATATATACAAGATTATTATTATAGACTAGCGGCCTACCCTGCTTCGCACGGGTATAAAATATATAGCCTATGTCACCCAGAGAAAAAAATGATTAAAATCGATCCAGTAGTTTTAATTTAGGTATTCATTACTGCCCGTGGCCCGCACGCGTTAAATTTGAAGAAAAACAATTCCCCTCTCCCTATACCAAGAAGATTTCCTGCTATATCTAATATCTAAATTCATATACTACATATTTACATTTTACATTTTTCCCTATATATTTTATGTTTAAAATTAATTACAGAATGTCTTTATATACAACATTCATAGCTTTGTTATCATTAGACAATACAAAAATGTTTTCTTTAGAGGTTACTCTTAAAAGAGCGACATTTAGTTTCGCGTCCGATCGCAGCTAAATTCGAAGTGCTATAGGGCGAAGCGCGGCCTCCTCGCGGGATTTTAAATCAGTGATATCTTCGAAAATGTTCATTTAAATTACATGCTGTAAACGGTCATATTGATCTATATTAAATCAACAATGTATTTAAGGTACTTAATTGGATAAGGATTAATGGCTATATTGTATAAAAATTGCTTCGAAAATAAGGCATTATTTTTCGTAAAAAGTTAATGACAAAAAATGCTATTGTGGGTTATCCATAAGAGATAGACATATACCATCGCGGACTTTTCTGTAGACCTTTTCAATGTGTACAAATACTTAGTACATCATTTTGATAAATCTCGTAGGGTTTTAGGTAGCCTGTGTTTGCAATGTAAGCGGCAAAAAAGTAATTATTTACGACATCACATTAGAGACCTCAAAAATTACAGTATTTTTCTACTCCATATTGAATGTTATTATACATATAAACCTTCCCCTTAAATCACTCTATCTATTAAAAAAAACCGCATCAAAATCTGGGATATAAGGGACAAACAAAGAATGTGACTTTGTTTTATACTATGTAGTGATAATCCTTATAGCATGATTCAGTATTCACGCGCGATGGCTTATTATTAGCGTATTTCATGTATAATTTTGGTGTTTCTATACCGATTTCAATGATTCTTTTTTTATACAATGGTTAATACTATTCACTTTTTTATTTAGGGATGACTGAGAGTGATATAAACGTAGGAGTAGACAAATATAACCAGAAAGCTTCGAACTGCTAAGCTATCGGGAGTTACACGTCTTATTGTGAGTCAACCATAAAAGATAGACATATGCTGTCGTGGGATATTTTTTATATAATTTTAAGGAAAACATTTCCGTCATACATGATTTCTGTGTAGCTTTAACCATCAAGGTTGCACACGCGACGGAAGCTTAAAAAATGGAGTAACTTCTCCCGTTTTCCCGACATTTCCCTTCACTGCTCTGCTCCTATTGATTGTAGCGTGATGAAAAGTATACTATAACCAGCCCAGGAGTATGAAAAAAAATTGTACCGAGTTTCGTTAAAATCCGTCGAGTAGTTTTTGTTTCTATAACGGTTATACAGACAGACAGACAGACAGACAGACAGACAGACAGACAAAAATTTTACTGATTGCATTTTTGGCATCAGTATCGATCCCTAATCACCCCCTGATAGTTATTTTGGAAATATATTCCAGTTACAGAATTGACCTTTCTACAGATTTATTATAAGTTACATCATTTTGATAAATCTCGTAGGGTTTTAGGTAGCCTGTGTTTGCAATGTAAGCGGCAAAAAAGTAATTATTTACGACATCACATTAGAGACCTCAAAAATTACAGTATTTTTCTACTCCATATTGAATGTTATTATACATATAAACCTTCCCCTTAAATCACTCTATCTATTAAAAAAAACCGCATCAAAATCTGGGATATAAGGGACAAACAAAGAATGTGACTTTGTTTTATACTATGTAGTGATAATCCTTATAGCATGATTCAGTATTCACGCGCGATGGCTTATTATTAGCGTATTTCATGTATAATTTTGGTGTTTCTATACCGATTTCAATGATTCTTTTTTTATACAATGGTTAATACTATTCACTTTTTTATTTAGGGATGACTGAGAGTGATATAAACGTAGGAGTAGACAAATATAACCAGAAAGCTTCGAACTGCTAAGCTATCGGGAGTTACACGTCTTATTGTGAGTCAACCATAAAAGATAGACATATGCTGTCGTGGGATATTTTTTATATAATTTTAAGGAAAACATTTCCGTCATACATGATTTCTGTGTAGCTTTAACCATCAAGGTTGCACACGCGACGGAAGCTTAAAAAATGGAGTAACTTCTCCCGTTTTCCCGACATTTCCCTTCACTGCTCTGCTCCTATTGATTGTAGCGTGATGAAAAGTATACTATAACCAGCCCAGGAGTATGAAAAAAAATTGTACCGAGTTTCGTTAAAATCCGTCGAGTAGTTTTTGTTTCTATAACGGTTATACAGACAGACAGACAGACAGACAGACAGACAGACAGACAAAAATTTTACTGATTGCATTTTTGGCATCAGTATCGATCCCTAATCACCCCCTGATAGTTATTTTGGAAATATATTCCAGTTACAGAATTGACCTTTCTACAGATTTATTATAAGTATAGATTATTCATAATGTTTGATATTTGCGTACCAACTTTTTCTTAACTATAAATTGTCTCACTTCGTAGGTTAGCTGGGAGAGATCTCTGTCTTAGTAATAAGTTGACCTTTGTACACTTTTATTTTAACAATATTTTTTTCCCAACATTTTTTATGGTACATAAATAAATAAATAATAATGTGATGTGAGAGATGAAAAATTACCTGTTAAATATTTCCATTGTTTTCCCTCTTGTTGATCCGTTGTAACTTCCGTTTTCACAGCAATCACTCCATTCATGAGTACAACCCAAGCTGCGTTCTTAGTTAACGATACTAATTTGGCACCAGTTCCGGCCTTGGGGATGATAGAAAATGTACATTTTGGTAGTTCTATTAACTTCCAGCTCGATCCTGCTGGACTCTCTTTCGAAACACCCTCCCGGTAGTAGAGTTCTCCCTTCCGACCAACGGCCCAAATGACATCACTGTATATGCTGATCGAAACAAGAGCGTGAGGACTATTTATATGTTCCCAGTGGAGACCCTAGAGATAAATTCTTTATATTAGTCGTGTATAGAAAATAGAATAAATAGATTTAGTGTATGATCATCTATAACCCAAACTTCTTGTTAGTAAGCTGTGATGGCCTAGCGGTGCGACCGTGTGAATCTCTAGAGACGATCATGGGTTCAAACCCGGGCAGACACCAATGAGTTTTTCTATTAAAACTTATGTGTCTAATTGATAATTGCAATTTATCACACGCTTTTCGGTGAAGGAAAACATCGTGAGGAAACCTGCATATCTCTAGAGAATTCCGGGGATATGTGTAACCTACCAATCCGCATTGGAGCAGCGTGGTAGGTCTTAGCTCCAACCCTTCTCTCCAAAAATGGAGAGAGGAGGCCTATGCCCAGCAGTGGGATAGTAACAGGCCGTTACTTTACTTTACTATATATAACATATATAAATTTTCTGTATTTGTATAAATATCTGTCTCAACAATACTTATGGAGTGAAATTTTAAATAAGTTATGCTTAACATATCTATACTAATATTATAAAGAGGTAAAATTTGTATGTATGTTTGTAATATTTTCACACAAAAACTACTGGACCAATTTCAAAATTTCTTTTACCATTGGAAAGCTGCATCTTTACTGAGCAATATAGGCTATATTACATTTATTTAAAAAAGGGATCGGTAATAAAAATGTAACAAGCTGTAAAAAAATAGTCATAAAAATCTATCATCGCGTGCGCTGCGAAAAATATTGATAGTAGAACAAAAAACTGTTCTACAGCATTATAGAATGTATCAATATATACAAAGTCCGCGATACTATTTATCCAACTACTATAGTTATGTCAATTTAACTACTTATAGTGGAATTTCCACTGAGATCGGTACGCGAGTGAAACCGCGGGATATTACTAGTCAATATTATAAAATATAATCACCACTGGTGTAGCGACCGTCACTCCTGTCCTGTATATAGCTTCACCAGCCAAAGTTATTGCCCAAACTGATACTTCCTTCTCATTTGCCTGAAATAATTGTTGAAAATGTTTTTGTTTATTGTTGTTATCTCTGATTTGAAAATCGACTATACACAAAATATTCCTGTTACCAATTGCTTAATTGTATACTTCCTAGAAATATTTGCATACTACATCCATACTAATATTATAAATGCGACATTATGTCTGTCTGTTACGCTTTCACGGCTAATCCTCTGGAGCCAGATTGACGAAATTTGGCACAATTATTTCTTATATACCGGAATAACATCTCATCATCCGCCTGCCTTTATCCCACTCTTAGTGGGGTTGGCACAACATGTTATAAACATGCTGTCGCATGATTTGGCTGCGTTTTTACGACCGGCCGCCTGCCTTACGTCAACTTACCTTAGTCGAATTTTACGACACCTCGGTAAGAAAGAGGGTGGTCTATTCTACTCAGCGGGATACCACACGGCGGGTCGACTTACCTTAGTCCCCTTTTACGACATAACTATACCGGAATACAATATATGATAAATAATCCTCATTTTATGTCAATAGCAGGGAAAAAACATATGAGATTATTGAAGGTACATAAACACTTAAGTTGGTGCAAACGAAGTCGCGGATACCACTGGTATGATAAAAATGCTTACCCATAATGATATATCCAGAAGTGCTGTGCTCCCAGCTCTAATCCATGGCCCCTCAGTGACTATTTGGGCTTTACGGTACCATCTTCTACGACGCACACAGTCAGTAAAAACTTTTTTTCCATGGTACGGAGCTGGAAAATCTGTTGCATATTGCCAACCTTCAGTATCAACCCCGCCTGGGGTATTGTAATCAACCATCCATTCTGAAATCTGTTATATATAAAATTCATATACTATTACTCAGTGGTATAAAGAAACAATAAATACAGAACAGTACAGAGATGTAAGAGAGTAATCAAAGCGTAGTTGATAATTGTGAATGTGTTTTACAAATATACCATATGTATTGGCATTAACACAGAGCGAGAACATACAACTGTTAAACATGGCTAAATACAAATATAGGAAACATACATAAAGCGGCGGTGGCGGAATGGTTAGAATAACGGAATTGCGATCTAGAGTTCGTGGGTTCGAATCCCGGCCGCTATACTACCGACGTGAACCCACGTGAACGACGGTTGCTTGGTTTCTAGTCATGTCTACCCAAATGTTTATACTAGGCTTGGGTATGATTGCTATATAAGAATCATATTCGTTCCACGATATGATCGATTTTAATCACGTGATCATACCTGCTACTGCTTATGCTATTGGAATACAAACAAATGTATTCTTTATGTCGTATGCAGTGTATAGGACATAAAGACTACATTTGTTTGCATAAGACATGCTAATGCTGCTAATGCTATTGGAATACAAACAAATGTATTCTTTATGTCGTATGCAGTGTATAGGACATAAAGACTACATTTGCTCGTATAAGCAATCATTTAGTCCATTAACGTAAATAATATAATAGCTGATAGCGTTTTTGCTAATCTATAATAATTTTTCCCAGTAATATTGATTAGCAAAAACGCTATCCGCTATTATATTATTCAGCTATTCGCTATAATATTATTACTTGATAAAGCGATTGCTATTACAAACAAATGTATTTTTTAAATAATATTCAATACGGTCGATGTTTCTAGGATATAGTTTCAGTTGGAATAACGTAAAAGTGCTTTCTTCTCCGTAAATAAATTTAAATCTTCCCGAATTATCGACCGTATTATATGAGATATAAGAATTACATTTGTTTGTATTAACAATAATTTTGCTCAATATCAGTGAGTTAGTCTCAGTATTAATTTATTATTTTACTTTTTCATAGAATACCTATCCATAATTTTGTATAGCAGTTACTCTAAAACTCATTAGCAGATGATGCTATATGAAAAGTTTTTCATATCATGATCATTAAGTGATTGGTGATTCTGTCCATGCCTAGTTTATACCCGAAATTAAATACTTTATTATGAAGCGACCAAACATTGTATATTCAAGTATACAAACAAAAATATGAATTAAATTTTTTGGTAAAAAATATGCAAATAGAGTTTACAGTATAAATTGCCATATAAGAGTATGTATGACCAACCCAATGCCAATGGCGGCTAAGTAATTTTGTATGCTCTCTAGTTCTCTTGTGTTTTCCTGTAGCATCACTCCACATATAGCGATCAGTCGGAAGACCAGTCGAAGTATAACCAGATAAAGGATTCCATCTTTGATTTTCATATATGCAATAAGTTTGTGTATCTGTCATTGAGTGAATACCATCATTTCCACCTACTCCTGCAAATTTATAATAATTATTAAATAATGTATATAATCTTTTTCTTTGACTTGCATGCATTCAGAATTTAAGCAGGACTTGCTTATAATTCTAAACAATAAATTATTACCTTCCATCAGATCCCCGCAACCCAAATGGAATGTACCGCTAACACTAAATTGTGCCTAGGTTAACAAGTAGTAATAGTTACTAATAAAAAAAAAATCAGTAACAGCCAAAATTATAATCATCACTAATAAGATTGAATATTTAAAATGTTATATGTATAAGTATATACCTATATGTATCAGTATATTACCTTTAAGCACTCCGCCACCCCATCCACCAGTGTATACCCAAACCCTATGATCATGGGACACTCCCCACACAACTCCATTTTGGCAACTCTCTACTTTACGTAAGTATCCTCCCATGGTTCGCCAAATCATTTCATCAGGACCAATAATAGCATTTGTTGAACAATACTCCATAGTGTAAAGTTTAAGGGGACCCATTACTAACACAGATGTTATGGTTTCAGGGCTTAATCTATGTCTGAATGAGCAATAATGGGCATCATTAACATTAATAATAAATTCTTTACTGTCACATATAATTTTAATGGAAAATTCCTGGCTAGGTTTTAATATCAATGGATGACGCTCTTCTGCATCCCAGTGCCCAGATTTCTTTGTATTACAAACAACTGTAGCTTCATCAAACCTAACATTAAAATGCAATGGTATTTCAGTTACCTCAGTTTCAATTTTATGCCTTTGTTTAAGAACTTCTGGACATTGTAGATTTATATGAAATCGACTGATTTCATCAAACAAACATCCAGTTATTTTTAAAACACTGCCAGGTGGAAAATTATTGTGCAATGCTGTTGTAAATCCATTTACTATATCTTTACCAAACACCTGAAATTCCTTTACATAACTACCATTTTTGTATCCATTGCATTGGGCCGATGTTGGGTCCCAATTAAGCACATCTCCAGAACCAGTTACAATCCAAATTGATTGATTAGATGGCTTGCCAGACAAACTATTAATTTGTGATGTTATATCTATCAAAACACTTAACCATTCTTCTTGCTCCATTTCTGAGATAAACTGAATTTTTATAGTCTGTTGACTTTGGTTAGGAATAGTTAACAAAATTCTCGGACAACCTGGTTCAGAAGATGTAATTATACTGGTAATTTCTCCTAAATTTAATATAAACTTTATGGTTCCATCTGGTTGAAATACTGATAAGGTCCCTGCATTTTCTAAGGCATGCCAATAAAGAGACAGTATGCAATCTTCGCTGGTACTATTTTCACAAACTAATCTAGATTCACAACTACGAGTCCAACCCTTTTCTTCAATTGCCAATCCAAAATTACTCAGATCAATATTAAAATTATTCCTACTCTTTAAACAATCTAATATTTGAAATCTCCATTTAGCAGTTATGTCAGAGTTATATGCATTTTTAGAATCAGAAAACCAATGAGGTACTTGTACTGTATCTATAGAACAAGCCCCTGCTTCAATAAATGTCCAAGTGGCGTCACATGTTCCCCAAGCTGTCTGACTGACTTCTTCATCAAAGTACATGCCAGAATCAACATCAAAGACACTGCTGTCACTGTCTGGTTGTGCTTCCATTCCAACCACAGAACCTACACTTCTCACTGGACTCCAAGCTCTGGGATTTTTCAATGTTGTTTCATAGCTTTTTCCTGTCAAATCAATATTTTCTATATTTGCATTTTTTTTAGGCCTTAACTCCTTAGAAGGCTTTAATGGCAAAGTGTTTTCAATAGGGGCAGAATGTGACTCTTCCCATGAGTTCCGAAGATTAATATTTGTTTTCAGTTCTGTTGAGTTTTCATTCAATAATGTAAGGCTATGATGTTTTGGATTTGATGTTGATGAAATGATACTAGTAGAGCTTGATGTTCGACTTAGTTGCATGTTAGCCTGTACCATTCTCCATCTTTTGCCAGTTAGTTCAGCAGGAGTTATACCACAACGCCAGTAAACCCCTTTATTTGATTCTCCAATAGCAAACACTTGATCATTAATGCCAACTGAAATGTGAGTCATATTTCCATTTATTTCCAACCAGCCACTACCCATTGCAGCAGTTTCCGAATGTCCTGCCAAGTTACCTTCAATACCTTTCCGAAACCATACTCTAGAATCAGAGCTTACCGCCCACACTGCATTAAAACCTACTGATACTACTGTCAATTTAGTTTCCGCAGGTGACTTGACTTCTAACCAAGCCTCACCAGTGGGGCAATCTTTAGTTATGTTCTTTCTTACTATAGCTCTGCCTGTCCACAGCAATGCCCAAACTAAGCCAGTAGGCCCTACTGAAATTTGTTTTATGTCACAGTTTGGTGGAATGCTAATATTAATCCATTTTAATCCTTCTGGTGATGTTGTGCTTGCTCCAACCCTGTACATGACACGCCCATGTGCTGTGATTGCCCATACTGACAATGTACCTGGGGTGGCATATGGTATAAGATTTCCTCCAATACTTACATCTATGAATGGTTCTTGTGTAGGATCCTTATGAAGAGGTGCTATGGCACACCATGAATTCATTGCACTGAACTTTCTATACCTTATCCATTTCCTTCTTCTCACACATGACTTCCATTGCTTAACTGATCCAAACTGTGCTGGAAAATCTACAGCATAAGTCCACCCATCATGATCTAGAGGCTGACCATCTAATGTAAGCTCAAGTTGCCAATCACCTTCCCATTGCCATGCCATGGAAGGCAATCTGATACATTCTATTGACCTATCTTTTGTGCCATCTAGTGAAGAAAAATGGTAACGATCTGTAGGCAAGAGCCTTCCGCTGAAACCTTCCAATGGAAGCCATCGTTCATTTTCATACGATTCTTCTTTAACTCTTATTGGTATTTCTAATCCATGAACATGCAGGTAAATTTGTCTGTCTCCACCAACCGCCCACAAATAATGTGGAACAGCAGATAATGTTTTGAATTCTAAACCAAGATACATAAACTCTCTCCAACAAGATCCACTCGTAGAAAGTGCGTACACTTTACCTTCATTATTAATCGAAAACAAAAGTGAGTTGCTACTCATTTTTTTAATTTTAAAGGTGCCTAAAATATTTAGTAAATGTAAATTTTAACTGAAATTTTGATAAACCCATATAGCAAGGATATAAATTTGTAAAGGTGCGTCATTATTTTTTTAAATACAACACTTTTGATTTGATACTTAGGCTTTATAAATGAATAAATGAAAAATAATATGAACTTTTGAGCGAAGATATTATTACGAAAAATCGTGAAACAGATAAATAAGAATGACAAGATAACAAGTACGGTTGTAAAAAATAATCGATTTTTAGTAATCGATTCTTTTTATCAAAAATCCATTATTTTAATTATCCCCTTTTTTTCTTATTGTTAAGATTAGATATGAATTGTTGGATGATTTTCATTTTAATTGAATTTCGAAAGCGCATCTGTTAATATTTCTTGGTAGCTGTCCACTTTAATTAGCCTTTATTGTAATCAATTATTAATACTAATAAAGGCAAATGTTTAAATAGTCATAAAAATCGATTGCTTTGATACGAGTTAATCGACTTTTTCGACTTTCAATTAATCGACTTTTTCTTCTTCAAGTACACTCCTACATTTTTTTTTTTAGTTTATTAACGACATGGAATCTAGTCCTTTACGGCCTTACATAAAAAACCACCCCTATATGGTGATAAATATCACAGACTAATAATATTATTAAAATTTAAAACTTTCAACCATAGATTACTAACTATAAAATAGATGGTTGAGATTCATACATTGGCGCGAGCCTATTTTCGGTGGTATGGGGGGTGCAGAGTAGCACTATAGCTACTTACATTCTCATTCATAAAAAACTATCTGCCTCTCACCCGTTTCATTCATAAAAACGGATTTAGTCTCAGCTCTGACTCTTTCTCACATATGGAGTAGTAATATATATAACGTATGACGTAAAATCGTAGTAAAATTAGTGATGTACTTGGTGCGCTAAAACCGTAACTAGTGATGTCAAAGTTTTATCGATTCGCATTTTACTCTTACCGATTATTTGGATAACCGGTTTTCCTGTAACATATTAATAATTTTTAGATTTTAATAAAACAAAATATTTAAGGAAATTCTTAAAAAAAATTTTTTTTTCCTAAACACGCTAAAAGTGCAACTTCAAAAATGATTACTATTTTTAAATAGGAAACAGAATCGGCGATCATGTATCTTGAAAATATAGGAATTGTAATTTAAATTATTATATATTATTATTAAATATAATTAATTATAAGTATTCACTCGAAAACAAATTTACAAGATTAGTATTTGAAACAATAGATGCTTTCGTTTTTACCGTTTTAGTATTTAGGAAAAAACATTATACTTAAAAGGAGTATACTTGATGGTAAATTATAAATATTAGTCTTTTTTAGATATATTGGTAGTAGTTTTATAGAATATTAGTGGTTTTTATCTCTAAGTATAATATTTTCCATCAAACCAGTTAACACTTCGGATTTATACATATAAAATAAGAATTAAATTGTGAAATTTTGCCATAATTAATGTGCCAATTGATACCAAGCTTTTCGATGAAAGAAAACATCATGAGGAACTATACTCCATGGGTTAAGTATTTAACTAAATGTAAACATGTCAAAACAGGTAGTTTATAGTAGGCATTATCTGCCTACTATAAAGTACCTTTTTTATTACAACACATTATACTAACATTTAATATAATTTTTAATTCTTTTAAAGAATTTAAAATTATTGATAGTATTCGCACCACTTTATTATGGCGTGATTGCTATCAATAATTTTTACAAACTTTGAAACAATAAATAAGAATTATAAATTTTTTAAAGAAAACGATGGATAATATTAATAAATACACTAAATTACTACACATTTAAGTATCACAGAGTGAAGCTCGTAGAATATTGATATTATGTTGCGTTGGTTAATCTAATTACCATTTTAGGTAGTTTACTTGGCTAATTTGTATCTGCTGAATTTTATTAAATTATATATTGCTGTTTTGCTATACTAAAGGTATAAATATTTAATTTTAGAAAATAACAATCAATTGTTGTTTACATCTTGTTATGTTTCTATACTTATGGAGTATATATAGTAAAATAATAAAAATTTTGAATCACTTTTTAAATGTTAATAATAGTAATATTAGTTAGTTACTTTTGCCTCATGTATCATAGTTCTATAACTTTACTTGCGATAAAATTTTCCATTTCCATTATCGTTTTCCAAGTATCTGCAGTACTGTGAATTCTCCTTAATTGATACACCGTTGTCTAACTCGCATTATGATTACGATTATGCAAAAAACTTTTAACAAATCATATTTATGATTAATGCAAGTTAACCAGGAATTATAGTTTTTTAAATTATATACATTTTTGACTACTTAACACTTTACATGCCATATAATGCCATTCCAAAGATATAAGTTTTTGTGATGGATAATATAATTTTAACTAGATCAAATCTTTCAGTTTTATTAGACAATAGCGTAATTATAAAAATTTCACAATTTAAATAATCCTGTTTTGAAAATATATTACTCCCAGGATTGCTCAGGTTTTTAGTTTTGCTACACAAGTAAAAACACGTGTTTTGAATAGGAATAAATGGTGTTAATGTTAAAATACACAATTTTTAGCAGCAATACAGGCAGAACTCATATTTCATTATAAGCCCGTCGTTTAAGCAAACTAACAATTAAACTAGCAACTAAGCAATTGTTATTCATTTTCCTGAGTAATGAAAATTTTAAACCCATTCATCTCAAAATATAAGTTTTTGAGTTGTACCGCTATTGCTGCACATGACCGATATATCAATATACTGAACCGGTAATATGATATGGCTTGGGTCTGGAAAATATTTCTGATGGAATACAAGGTACTATAACTATCAAACAATAATATTAACCAATCATGTTTTAAACAATGAAACCAAATTATGATCCGTTCTAGTGTGCTAGAGCCCCCTTATCCACGGATTTGAGAAAAAATCCATTGGGTCTCTAGCATTGAAGCGGACTTTTACAGCCTTATTCCAAAATTCCGAATGGTTCAGGCGGCAAAATAAATTGTTAGTGAATAAAAGCATTCGCGCTGTGAAAATGTTATTACTAATGTCAATAAATGAGGCTAAATAATTATGATTCGACTGAAGCTCTTCATATAGGTTCATCTGCATCATCTGGCTCGTGGACACTTCCCGGCGGAAGAGTTCGCAGCATATTTAACCTGTAATAAATAAGTAATTCTTAAATAATGTATAGATAGAACATTACAGACAATCTTGGCATTGATATCCCCTGAGTAGAATAGACCACCCTCATTTCTTACCGAGGTGTCGCGAAAACCGATTAAGGTAAGTTGACGTCGGGCAGGCAGCCGGTCGTAAGATACCAAATCATGTTATAACATGTTTAAAACATGTTGTGCCTACCCCATTTAGAGTGGGATAAGGGTAGGAGAATGATGCATTGACAAATAACAGAGATTTTAAATTTTAAAAATATATTTTTTGCTTCTACTGGTCTTAAATAGTGTCTGGAAAATATTTTTTTCGTGTCTATAACTTTGTCTACAGTTATATTTTAAGTATAGAATAGAGACTATAATTATAAATTTTGTTTTTTTAATAATAAAATATAAGGGGTATCTGTGACAATCTTTGTGTTATGTTAAATATCTTTGATTTTGTACTGTTAGCAGTACCAGGCTAAAAATATTATGCTTTCCAAATACTGTATTGTATGTGACAAAGTTCCAATGATCATCACTAATATGTCTTTTAAGCTATTCTTATATCACATACTTTTTTGCATCACTATAATAGAGGAAAAATTGTACCAAACATTTTTTGTTATATCTCAAACGGATTAGGCAGTTAGCCCATTAGACATATAAGCTTCAGTTTTAATAGAAAGTGAAATGGACAGACTGACATACTTTACATCAAATATTTACTTGCCTTCATCTAGTCAAATCAATTGACCTAATCATGTGCTTCATCCCATGAAGCATCAACAGCATATAGACCTTAGACGTCATCCCAATGAGTACTCTCTTTGGCTATGACCAGGTTCATCTGAAAATTATTGCAAAAACATTTTAATAAATATGGAACAAGCTGTGATAGCTCAGCGGTGAGGCCGTTCGACTCTGTAAAGACGATCATGGGTTTATACCCCGCGCAGGCACATGTCTAATTGACAATTATGACACGCTTTTCGGTGAAGGAAAATATGGTAAGCGAATTCTAGGGATATGCGTAACCTACCAATCCGCATTGGAGCAACGCGATGGTTGGTCTTTGCTACAATACTTCTCTCCAAAAAACGGATAGAGGAAGCTTATGGTTCCCACTGCTGGGGTGGATAACAGGCCGTTACTTTAAACATACACATGCCAATTTTTGTGTTTACAAACAAAAATGATTTATATTTGAAACATTTTAACTCACTTGAAGAATATCAGCCATTGTATCAGATATTAATGAATTCATTGCAACAACAGTAGCAGTGTTTTGACCAGACACAGTTACTCAGACAAAAAATCTAGTTGAAATGTGCATAACTAAATGGGATAGTATGTTAAAGTATCTTGAACAAATAACTTTCTGTTAAATAATTAAAGTATGTCTGTAATCCATATTGTCTGTCGAAGAAAGAATAAAAACTATTCAGAAATAACCAACTAAAACAAAGAATATAACTGATATTGGGCATAGATTATTAACTATAAAATAGATGGTTGAGATTCATACATTGGCGCGAGCCTATTTTCGGTGGTATGGGGGGGTGCAGAGTAGCACTATAGCTACTTACATTCTCATTCATAAAAAACTATCTGCCTCTCACCCGTTTCATTCATAAAAACGGATTTAGTCTCAGCTCTGACTCTTTCTCACATATGGAGTAGTAATATATATAACGTATGACGTAAAATCGTAGTAAAATTAGTGATGTACTTGGTGCGCTAAAACCGTAACTAGTGATGTCAAAGTTTTATCGATTCGCATTTTACTCTTACCGATTATTTGGATAACCGGTTTTCCTGTAACATATTAATAGTGATTTTTAGATTTTAATAAAACAAAATATTTAAGGAAATTCTTTAAGACTTTTACTGTAATAAAAAAATTTATATTCAATAGCCGTTTTACATTTCTATGTGCATGCTTCTTAAAAAAAAAAAGTTTTTTCCTAAACACGCTAAAAGTGCAACTTCAAAAATGATTACTATTTTTAAATAGGAAACAGAATCGGCGATCATGTATCTTGAAAATATAGGAATTGTAATTTAAATTATTATATATTATTATTAAATATAATTAATTATAAGTATTCACTCGAAAACAAATTTACAAGATTAGTATTTGAAACAATAGATGCTTTCGTTTTTACCGTTTTAGTATTTAGGAAAAAACATTATACTTAAAAGGAGTATACTTGATGGTAAATTATAAATATTAGTCTTTTTTAGATATATTGGTAGTAGTTTTATAGAATATTAGTGGTTTTTATCTCTAAGTATAATATTTTCCATCAAACCAGTTAACACTTCGGATTTATACATATAAAGTAAGAATTAAATTGTGAAATTTTGCCATAATTAATGTGCCAATTGATACCAAGCTTTTCGATGAAAGAAAACATCATGAGGAACTATACTCCATGGGTTAAGTATTTAACTAAATGTAAACATGTCAAAACAGGTAGTTTATAGTAGGCATTATCTGCCTACTATAAAGTACCTTTTTTATTACAACACATTATACTAACATTTAATATAATTTTTAATTCTTTTAAAGAATTTAAAATTATTGATAGTATTCGCACCACTTTATTATGGCGTGATTGCTATCAATAATTTTTACAAACTTTGAAACAATAAATAAGAATTATAAAATTTTTAAAGAAAACGATGGATAATATTAAATACCTTTTTTTGATTTAAAAAGAAAAATAGTATTTTTCTTCAAAAAAAAGGTGGCAACCCTAATCGCGCCCTTTTTGATTAAATAGGGGCAACACTGTGCCGTTATTGTTTCCGGTGGAGTCTTACTATATATACCGATAAAACGTTTCAGTGACATTCAGTCCTTGTTCGTCATTCAAGAGAAGTGCATCTCGGAACGGGAATTGTGGTATTCCTATTATATCGTGTTATTGTATATAGTGTGCGTTAACAAGAAGTTTATGGAATTGTCTAATTTTAATAAAAAATCATTTGTTGGTTTATATATTTTTGCGTAAGTAAAAAGTGATTACAGTTATATATTACGTATAACGAACGTTTCAGGTGAGTCAGTACGTTTCAATTTTCTTCGTATTAAATAGTGCAAAAGTATAGTTTATTTGTTATTAAGTTTTGGATAACTACTCACATTTTATCCGAAAATGTTTGTTGAAATTCAAACATTTGAGTTGTTGAGTTTGTGATAGTGAATGTATATAGTGCTTGTGTATGGTGGTGGCGGTGGTGGAGGTTTGTGCATGTGTTTTTTACGAATCCTGCATGTATCAGGTATGATAACCAATTGTCCACTCTACATTTAGCATTATATACATTTTCTATTTTACTTCATCGCCGATTATAGCAAAATAATTTTATTATTACTTTTGCATAATTACTCTGTTTTAATCATAGCTTAGGTAAATATAGACATTGTAATCTTTAATATTTAATGACTAGCAGCGTCTGACTGCCCTCCTGTAAAAGCTGCAGGGCTTTTTCTTCTCATTTAACAGTATGGTTGAGGTGGACACTGCAGTGTTCTTTCTTCCCATACTGTGTAGGCGTTTTGTTGGTAATGTTCGTTTTCTGTATCGTCGAACATTAGCTTCAAAAGCGCGCTACTTTGTAAGACGTTTTATTAACGGGCTAGCCATTATAAAGGTGTCGTACTGATTTCTGAAATTGCGCAGTTTTGGTAATTCGTACGTCATTAATTTTTACATTTTTTTTTGTAATGGTTATGTGTTGCGGTTGGCAAAGAGCCGGTATTTGGCACCTGCAATACATGTAAAACCTTAATTCTTTTCCCAGTCGCTTTTGGCTACTGATGTTTGAGTGCACGCTTACATCTGTGGCTAAAATTACGGGAATCTAACTTAGCTTCATAAATTCAGACTTCACTTGAGTATTAGTTAACTCAAATGCATTTTCTCAAATTACAGAGGTCCTGGTGGTTGACGCTACTGTTCGGCCTGGCGCTGTTCGAGCGCTCGAGGCGACGGCGGAGCGACAGCAGCTGCGGCATAGCCGGACGGGCCGGCCTGGGGTGAGGGGCGGCGGCACGTCTCCATTGGCAGCAGCGAGGCCAGACCAGCGTAGCTCGTGGAGTCACGAGGCCAGCTGTCGGACTGCCCTCCTGTAAAATTAATCCATTAATTTCATTCAATCCATTAATTTTTACATTTTTTTTTTGTAATGGTTATGTGTTGCGGTTGGCAAAGATCCGGTATTTGGCACCTGCAATACATGTAAAACCTTAATTCTTTTCCCAGTCGCTTTTGGCTACTGATGTTTGAGTGCACGCTTACATCTGTGGCTGAAATGACGGGAATCTAACTTAGCTTCATAAATTCAGACTTCACTTGAGTATTAGTTACCTCAAATGCATTTTCTCAAATTACAGAGGTCCTGGTGGTTGACGCTACTGTTCGGCCTGGCGCTGTTCGAGCGCTCGAGGCGACGGCGGAGCGACAGCAGCTGCGGCATAGCCGGACGGGCCGGCCTGGGGTGAGGGGCGGCGGCACGTCTCCATTGGCAGCAGCGAGGTCAGACCAGCGTAGCTCGTGGAGTCACGAGGCCAGCTGTCGGACTGCCCTCCTGTAAAATTAATCCATTAATTTCATTCAATCCATTAATTTTTACATTTTTTTTTGTAATGGTTATGTGTTGCGGTTGGCAAAGAGCCGGTATTTGGCACCTGCAATACATGTAAAACCTTAATTCTTTTCCCAGTCGCTTTTGGCTACTGATGTTTGAGTGCACGCTTACATCTGTGGCTGAAATGACGGGAATCTAACTTAGCTTCATAAATTCAGACTTCACTTGAGTATTAGTTACCTCAATTGCATTTTCTCAAATTACAGAGGTCCTGGTGGTTGACGCTACTGTTCGGCCTGGCGCTGTTCGAGCGCTCGAGGCGACGGCGGAGCGACAGCAGCTGCGGCATAGCCGGACGGGCCGGCCTGGGGTGAGGGGCGGCGGCACGTCTCCATTGGCAGCAGCGAGGTCAGACCAGCGTAGCTCGTGGAGTCACGAGGCCAGCTGTCGGACTGCCCTCCTGTAAAATTAATCCATTAATTTCATTCAATCCATTAATTTTTACATTTTTTTTTTGTAATGGTTATGTGTTGCGGTTGGCAAAGAGCCGGTATTTGGCACCTGCAATACATGTAAAACCTTAATTCTTTTCCCAGTCGCTTTTGGCTACTGATGTTTGAGTGCACGCTTACATCTGTGGCTGAAATGACGGGAATCTAACTTAGCTTCATAAATTCAGACTTCACTTGAGTATTAGTTACCTCAAATGCATTTTCTCAAATTACAGAGGTCCTGGTGGTTGACGCTACTGTTCGGCCTGGCGCTGTTCGAGCGCTCGAGGCGACGGCGGAGCGACAGCAGCTGCGGCATAGCCGGACGGGCCGGCCTGGGGTGAGGGGCGGCGGCACGTCTCCATTGGCAGCAGCGAGGCCAGACCAGCGTAGCTCGTGGAGTCACGAGACCAGCTGTCGGACTGCCCTCCTGTAAAATTAATCCATTAATTTCATTCAATCCATTAATTTTTACATTTTTTTTTTGTAATGGTTATGTGTTGCGGTTGGCAAAGAGCCGGTATTTGGCACCTGCAATACATGTAAAACCTTAATTCTTTTCCCAGTCGCTTTTGGCTACTGATGTTTGAGTGCACGCTTACATCTGTGGCTGAAATTACGGGAATCTTACTTAGCTTCATAAATTCAGACTTCACTTGAGTATTAGTTACCTCAAATGCATTTTCTCAAATTACAGAGGTCCTGGTGGTTGACGCTACTGTTCGGCCTGGCGCTGTTCGAGCGCTCGAGACGACGGCGGAGCGACAGCAGCTGCGGCATAGCCGGACGGGCCGGCCTGGGGTGAGGGGCGGCGGCACGTCTCCATTGGCAGCAGCGAGGCCAGACCAGCGTAGCTCGTGGAGTCAAGAGGCCAGCTGTCGGACTGCCCTCCTGTAAAATTAATCCATTAATTTCATTCAATCCATTAATTTTTACATTTTTTTTTGTAATGGTTATGTGTTGCGGTTGGCAAAGAGCCGGTATTTGGCACCTGCAATACATGTAAAACCTTAATTCTTTTCCCAGTCGCTTTTGGCTACTGATGTTTGAGTGCACGCTTACATCTGTGGCTGAAATTACGGGAATCTAACTTAGCTTCATAAATTCAGACTTCACTTGAGTATTAGTTACCTTCCTTTAGTTGCACTTAGTCTAGTGCTATTCCATCTCTGAAAATAATTTTAAAAAATTAAAAATTGTTACTATTCAAATAGAACCTCTTATGAACAAGGTTGTATTTGAATCTATATGAATAGTTGTTCTATAATATAAAAAAAATGTTGTCTGTGTCATTATGCATTGATTTGTTAAGAAAGAGTAAATGGGTTCACTTTTAGAAAAATTGCTTTTTATTATTGCATAAGTATGAAGGAGAAATATTGTTTGTTATTTAATTTCTGTTAGATATAAACAGTTGCACATTTTAAGTGATTTATAAATTACATAAATATTTACTTTCAGTTTTATAGAACAGTCTTTTAATATTGCTGTTATTCTTTCATTCATTACACATACTATTATATATTTTATTAGCACTGTAAATGTAAAGATATCTCAAATCATAACTATAAATAACATCATGTGACAATCATATTAAAATAAAAAATTACTCTTAATCTTGGATCTGAGGATTCTTGAATCTGCAATTAATCAATCAATCGTTTAATCAATCGTAAATTTAAATTTTGCGTTTTAATTAAAAATCAACAATAGTGTTATATAAAGTAATATACCCTATATTGCTTTATACAGAATAAACTTGCTCTCTTTTGCTATTTACTCCCTTTTCATCCGAGTCTCATTATAAAAAACTTGACAATCATTTTTAAAGTTCTAATATAATACAATGAAGTATACAACTTCAATTGAAAATACTTCTAAAAAAAATTATTAAGTAGACCATTTAAGTTATGTCCAAATTATTCATAACTAAGATAGATACACACTTATGATCAATTAGAACAACTTCTAAAAAACTTTAACTTTAATGTTCCATTATTAATCATTTATTGCACTACAAGACACTAGAAGCTATTTAAAATCGCAAGACATATCCTTAATATAATAATGAATATAGCTAATTCATCAATCGAAATTAATGTACATATCATAATTTTTATATAACGATAACTAAGTCAAATAGGAAATAAAAATTATACTGCATGTTAAAGGTTTTAGGTTATCCATGCAAGGTTAGGTTATTATATTTAGAATGTGAGAATGTAAATTTTAACAAAGCTCTTACTATTATTGAGATGCACAAAATTCATTAAAACTCAACACTTACATTTATATAATGATTAAGTAAATCCTCTTCTTATTGTTTTATGACTGCACGTTTCTTCGTTGTTATATTTCTTATTTTAAGAAATATCTCAACAGCTACTGTTGAAATAAGACTTTATACATTTAATTTGCTTCTAGTGATATTTGTTTCAAGAAGTTTGCTAACTAAATTAAAACAAAATTATACATTTTAGTAAAAATTAAAGTACTAGAACTTTACAACGGGAAATTTAAAAATTTAATACACCGCCCATTCATTATAAAATCAACTTGTTGTCTTGTTATATGATAAATAGTCAAAATGAGAATGAGTGCGTAAAAATATGTATGTAGGAGTGCAGCGAGATGCAGCTGAGACTATTTTCATACGATTCATTCATAAATACGTACATGTGCAAGAGGGATGCGAGATAACATGTGTTGGCGCCTGTAGTAAAACCGCCCTGCTTTCAACACTTTCCACAGATTAGACGATTGTCATAGTTGTAACCACAGACTACCCATAACTAAAAAATACAGCATGTATCTATTAAATCTTTCAGTACATACAAAATACTAATGAATTATTTTATTATAATCACGGATTATAGTGTAAACAAATTACTATTTTTGTATTCTGGATGCAAAGTAACGCCTAATTTTTTAATAACCTTTTAACAGTTTTAAATAAGTACACAAATATATTTTTCTTCTATTTCTATTAATTAAAAGCGCGTCTTTCTTACCGAATTATATTGCCAATTGCAAATTTTCAGCGAATAAAACGATCAAAATGATTATTTTCGTACTTGTAAGAAGTAACTCTAATACTACTAAGTCGACTAGTGATGATACTGATAAATTTGTTATATCTCAGTAAGAAACTGAAAGCTGAAGTTCTTTATTTGAAAATATTGTAATCACAAATTCAAATATAGAAAACAAAACTGTCATATCTGTAAATTCAATTATTTATTACAAATAAAATAAAATTTGGTTTTGTTTTGTACAAAGAAAAAAATACCACAAAATTTTAAGATTTCGAGTTTACGCGATCGAAGTCGCAAGTCAAAAAGAAACCAAATTTATAAGGTACAAACCTAATAAATTTTGCTGCTTTTAACATCCACAGCTTGATAGTTTTTTTTAAAATATTTTCCACATCATAGATTTTGTGCAATTTGACTATCGCTCCCTATGACTTTGGTTTAGAACTATTAAGATTCTTATTAAAAATATAATTTAATAAAATCGCGTGTGAATCTAACGATCTTCCTGCACTAATTTGCTACATCCTCCACCCATGAATACTATTTTGCACATTTCAAATGATAGAGACTTTTAGAAGACTAATGCCCGGTTTCACCAACCACCCCTAAACTGTCTCTTTACTAGGGGACACCTAACTAAACGGAACTCCTAAACAGACCCCTTACTTAAATTCAATTTCACCAATGAATGTCACCCTTAACTATGGGACTCCTAACTATGTGACGTTTTTTTTTACCATAGTAGTGTGTCTCTCGCTATCGGTATTTACGATTGATAGGAAATAAAAAGGTTTTGTGTAAAATTCTAATTTATACTGTTTAATAAAAATAAGGGAAAGCATTATATCCTCTATGTTATATCTTTTATGCAATATTAATTATTTTTGATCAAAATTTTATGTAAAATGATATTCTACATTGATTTTTACTCTGTATTTCAAAAGTATGCTGTCAAATTGATTTCTACGCCGACTACACGTGGCCAGGTTTTTTTTGCTATCATTCATAGACGACAATTGTTGTGTTTTCTGATTTCTCGTGGTGTTTAATTTTTAAGTTTCTTTTTGTTCTTAATTCTTGATAAAAATGGCAGAAAAAAGGCGTGGTCAAAATTTGACTAATGACAAACTACTAAAAATATTAGCATGTCATAAAATGTAATTTTAAATAAAAAGACAGACGGTACAAATAGTGCAAAAAATGAAGAATGGATAAATGTTTGCCATCGATTTAAATGGTCCCTGCCGTGTGGTATCCGGCTGAATAGAATAGTACGACCCTCATTTCTTACCGAGGTGTCGTAAAAGGCGACTAAGGTAAGAAGACCCGCCGTGTGGTATGCGGCTGAGTAGAATAGACCAACCTCATTTCACACCGAGGTGTCGTAAAAGGCGACTAAGGTAAGTTGACCTACCGTGTGGTATCCGGTTTAGTAGAATAGACCACCCTCTTTCTTACCGAGGTGTCGTAAAATACGAGTAAGGTTGACGTCAGGCAGGCGGCCGGTCGAACAAAAGCAGCCAAATAATGTAACAACATGTTTATAACATGTTGTGCCGACCCCACTTAGAGTGGGATAAGGGCAGGAGGATGATGATCGATTTAAATATTCCAAATAGGGCTCAATCTTTTCTAATAAATACAACACTGTTGATTTATATAACCTATATCTCCTAAAAAAGTCTACTTCATCAAAATTCATAAAATAATTTGGCCGCTTTCGATAAAGTATCGGTCTTCGACTTCTATTCACGTAAAAAATAGTGTCAATAGTTTCTAAATTATCAAATAATTCAAAAAAATCACTGTCCATTTTCGTTTGTAATTTCTTGTGTGTCGGTTAGGGGATCGATAATCAACTCCTTAAATTTAAGAGTCCCCTAAGCGATTAAGTGACCCCTAAATGTTGGTGAAACGAAAACAGTCTCCTAAACGTCCCCTAAATATACATAGGGGTCTCTTAAATTGTAGGGGATGTCGGTGAAATCGGGCATAAGTTCACAAACAACATTTAATATTTATATTTAATGTGTATATAACTAGACCTACGATAATATTGCACATATAACTACATACATGAATTAGAGTTTGACATAAAACAAGCATATGCCTACACCAATCACAAAAAAATAAGTCACTTTTAGCTGATTCAACAAGGTATATGTTCAAATATTTATATAGGATAGATTCTATAAAATATGAATACATATAATTACTCTTGTTTATATATATATTTCTAGTTTCTGCTCTTGAATTTATCTACAGTTTACAGATGTAGTATAAAAATTATACTTTTATATTGGCACATAGTTCTAAATCAACAAATTTAAAACTATCTATTTGCCAATAGTCATCTTAATTTTTTTTAATTTGAAATTTACAATGTGAACACAGTCTAATAGATTGGACTGTGTTCACATTGTAAATTAAATTGTATGAAGCAATTGTATGTACATTGTAAATTAAAATTATATTCTATGAAGACTTTGTAACCTGATATATATCTAACATGTGCAATCTTATTTTTATATACAAATATAAAAAAATAAAACTACATAAGGTACACTTGATAAAAATTATTGTTACATATTTAGTGAATACTGTTCTTTTCTAAAACTATTGTTACATTTAATACCTGTATATCAATCACATGAATTCTTATTACCATTAAGTACTAAATCCTTCACCCTGATATATTTTAGGAACATCATAAAGATATTTTTAATACATATTGTTTATACTTTAACTATAAGACTACCATTATATTACATTTCTTTAACTATATATAAAAGAGAAAGTATATATATACAATGCATACAGTTCCTTATAGTCTCTAAAACAGATGGACTTGTTGTAAGAAATTTTTGGACATTAGGTATTGACCCAGCAAATAATCTTGTAAAGTTTGGTGGCGATCTGAGCTTTTTTTTAACAGTCAGTGCCAGTATTTTGTACTACCTATCATTAAATTAAGCTCTGAGAAGCAGGCTGGATATGCTAGTATTGAATAAACCTGTTGTATAAAAATATAATTACTTTAAAACTATAATACATGAGTGTATAGACTTCACCTGCCTATTTGCATTTATATACTACTACTACTACTACTTACTAATTGGGCAGATCTATGTTGAAACTCATCTATATGAGCTCTATCCAAATGTTTCATATAGGCTAAAAAACAAGTCCATATGAGACTACAAACACTAATAAAAGGTACCCTGTTTTTTGGTGGTATTAAGCAAAAGTTTATCAGAGCTACAGCTGGCCAAACAGATGCTCCAACCTGAAAAAATATTACACAAATTATGTAATCATAAAGCATAACATTGATGAGTATGTATATAATAATGTTTATCAGAATTTTTATTAAACTTAAAATTGACAAAAATTTATTTATGATGACCTATGGGTGTTTTCTAAAATATACATACAAGTGCCTTGATAAAATTCATAATGAACAAAAGTAATAATATAATTAATTTGGATCTTTTAGAACTGTGTAGTAAGTCAGGTTCATATGGTTATATATCATCATCTTCCTGCCCTTATCCCACTCTAAGTGGGGTCGACACAACATGTTATAAACATGCTGTCACATGATTTGGCTGCCTTTTTTTTACGAGCTGCCGCCTGCCTGACGTCAACTTACCTCGGTCGTATTTTATGACACTTTGGTAAGAAAGAGGGTGGTCTATTCTACTAAACCAGATACCACACGGTGGGTCAACTTACCTTAGTCGCCTTTTACGACACCTCGGTAAGAAATGAGGTTCGTCTATTCTACTCAGCCGGATACCACACTGCAGGTCGACTTACCTTAGTCGCCTTTTAAGACACCTCAGTAAGAAATGTGGTATTTAGCCAGATACCACACGGCATTCATATGGTTATATATATAAAAAATAAATTAAAGCTACCAACCAATATACTAATTTACCTTATATGTAGGCAGGAATTTAGTTCTTACTTCTGCAACAGCCTCATTAAAAGATTTTTGTTCTAATAAACTCATAACAAAATAGAAACTGCACATAGCAAATGGGGTGTAGCTAATAGTCTCAATAAATGTCTGCAAAGTGATAAAATTAAAAAAATGTACCTTTCACTCTATAAGTTTTATTAAATATAGCTATTTTATACATAACTAAAATATAAACGAAATTATCTAAAATTTGTATTTGATAAATAATAAATTGTAAACAACAAGAATATAATTCAGTTACAACTACAATGCAAAGGTCAGGTTTTTATATATTATGTATTTTGCAATTTTGTGCCACAAAATTATATGCTAATAATTTCAATTTATTTGTAAAATAAATTAGAAACATGTATACCTTTATAAGAGCGGGTTTCAGTGTACTTCCAGGCCACATTACATTAGCAATAGTAAACCAACTATAAATTGTTGGGGCCACATAACATGATCCATACAACCCAAAACGAGCACATCTCCACCAATCGTATTTGTTTTCTGATTCTGTAATCAAAATGATGAATAAAATTAATGTCTGTAATAAGTTTTGAGATAAATCAATTTTAAGATTAAAAACTTACCAAATCTTTTTCCCTCGAATGTTTGTTGAATAAAACTCGAAATCGGCCAAATAATACCGTATGAAACCATACCTCGAAGTAGTGGATACTTGGTGAAAATTGCAGTTATATAAGTTTTACTCCAAACAGCCATTTCATATCATAGAAATAAGTTATTATTTAACAAAATACAAAACTTTACGTATCAGCCTCGTAATTTAACTAAACGGCGTTTAAATTTGAAACATTGCCAACAACTTAAAATTTGCCAGGAGAAACACTTTGAGACATAATTCAAAATAGATTTGCTCTTCAGAAACATAATTGCTATTGGCCTTTAGAGAATTTATTGTGATATTAAATATAAGGAACTCTTCACGTGCTCTTTACCTTGAATTTCTATTTTAAGAAATAATCACGGACAAATTAAGAATAATTTCCCACCATTATTTCACAGACGAGCAAATATTATAATTCATTCCTTTCTCTAAGTAGGGATGTAGAAAAATAATCGATTTTTATATTAATCGATTATTTGTCTTTAATATTTTTTTAATAATTTTAATGTTACTTTTAAAAAACAAGAAAAAAACAGCGAAAAAGAAAAATAGTATAATTAAAATAAATTATTTAAAAAAAATCTATTTTTTATGAAATAAGTCGATTATTTTTTCACATCTCTAGTGGAAACCAAGTGGAAATGAATATAACATAAATAATAATATTGTATTTGACGCAGAATGGCCATCACTAGGAATATTGGTTGTCTTCATACTCTGTGGGCTATGTTTGTGGGTGGGAAATTCAAAGAGGAGTTGACAGAAATTATAATTATTTGTCTTCAAGGAAAAGTAAATCACACAATAACTTTGGAGAATTAGTAAAACAGTAACAATAATTAATATTCGTCTTGATATTCTTATTTAAATGACGATTTGTCGCAGATGTGGTGCGCTGGCTCTTTTCACATCAAATTCTAGTTAAAAGATGGCCGCCCCGCTGCCACAGTAACGACACTTCGTCTGAATGACAACCGATGTCACTCAATGTAACATTTTAAATCTCTATCAATATTTCGAACGCCGTCACGGCCGGACTGACATACGACCGTCCTCGGGCGTTACAAATTATTTGCATCTTGTTATAGATTATCTGAAACAAAAATTATCTCATCACTAGGATGTCCGCTCGATCATCCTGCCTCAACTAAACATAAGCACTGAGGTAATAGGGTACAACCACTTTAGTTGGTTATCATCAAATTTAATGAGGACAATACTATAATATTATTCAGGGAAAACAGCACTCAAACATTAGCGTAATTTATTTATCCTCCCTTCTGGTAGCGGTTGCCTTAAATCGCGATAGGCCAGTACAAAACAATATTCATCTGGGCCAACCAGTGTGATGCAACACTGTTGTCCAGGATCAACTTCCATCTGGGCTAGGCCAGTGTGTCCCCTCAACTACTCCACATAAATTCAGCTCGGACGACACTGCCCATCCAGGATCAACTCACATCTGGGCTAGGCGAGTATGTCCCTTCAACCAATCCTCGTGGATATGGCCCGGACGATACAGCCCACCCAGGATCGACTCACATCTGGACCAAGTAAGCGAGTCCCTTCAACCACCCATTAGACCATGGCCCGGACGACACTTCTTGTCCAGGATAAACGCTCATCTGGATCCGGCTAAGGAGTCCCTTCAACCAAACCTTTTGGGGGTATGGCCCGGACGTCCCTACCCGTCCAGGATAGACCAAAGAAACATTACCTCTGACCGATGTAGCGCGCTCTTTTAGCATAGGTCCACATTATGCTACCCCGGTCAGGATCGACACCTTTATTCAGTTATTGACACAAAAAAAACATGGCATTAACATACCTATAATAAATTATCTTGTTCAGCATAAATCTCTACCTCATTTTGTACATCCCATGTTTCTGGATCAGAATATCTACTAAGTGTTTCTGAACCCGCTGTCAAGGTACGAGAATTAACAGAAATAGTGTCCGAGTCAGCAGTCAAGGTGTCAGAGTTTGCAGAGACCACGGCATTTTCGTCAGTCAAACACATACTATCTACATCTTCTGGCGCCGTCTCGGCCTCATCGTAATTTAGAAGGTTCGTCGTAATTTCGCGTAAACCGTCGTGACCTTGAGGTATTGCGCGCAAATTCTCATGGGAATACTTATATGTTCGATTGGCACCATCCAATCGTCTTAGTTCATACCGATCGTTATCTAGCACAGAAGTTATAACAAATGGACCCTTAAACTTCCTGTCTAGTTTAGTCTGGTTCCGTTCACTATTTTTGAGGAAAACAAATTCCCCTTCTGAGAATGGCTTTATTTTTGCACGTCCCTGATTGAAACGACCCGTCTCATACCTAGCAGCCCTTTGAATATTAGCCGACGCATCATTTCTAATAATATCAAGATCTAAGCGAACTAGTTGATCATGACCTTCAATATTTATTTTTGACAAACCTAAAGATTGTGCACGGATCCCTAGCATAAGTTCTATTGGTGAGTATTTTGTAACAGCTGATTTAGTGCTATTTAACGCGAGCCGGATATGTCCTAGTTCATCGCGCCAAGTTTTATTTGGATCATTTTCTACGATCGTCAATAGGCTTTTAAGAGTTCGCATAATCCTCTCAACTTGCCCATTGGCTCTACTTGAACCCGTGGCAATGAAATGAAGCTGAATATTATGTGCTGCACAAAAATATTTGAAATCAGAGCTAATATAACATCGACCTTGATCCGCAATTATTCTTTTAGGCGCTCCAAATAGGAAGACTGCCTTTTGAAGCGCATGTACCGCACTTTTAGCATCAAGGGAAGATGTATGTTCTAATAAAACAAATTTAGTAAAACCATCAATAATTACTGAGCAGTATTCTTTACGGTCACTTCTGCCACTAAGCTTTCCTGTAAAGTCAATGTGTATAGTGTGCCAAGGCACAGGAACTTTTGATATTGGGTGAAGCTGTACGGGCTGAGCCCCTAATGGACCTTTTGAAGCTTTACAAACTATACACGAGTCAATGAATTTTCGAACACATTTCGACATTTCTGGGAACCACTATTGCTCATATAATTTGTCTAAAGTTTTATCTTTTCCCATATGTTGTATCTCACTGTGAATATGATTAATAAGCGTCCAAATCAACGATCGTGGGACGACAGGTAACCAGGAACTTGTTTTATTCCTATCAATTTTCCTGTACGTACGTCTTAGCTACTGTTTCAGGTAAACCATTATTATTAGATTTTGCTATAAGATCTTGAATTTCGGTGTCGCATTTTTGTTCCACGGAAAGCCAATCTTGGTGAAGTGCTACATACTGAACCTCCTTCGTATTTATTTCATAGGGAGATTTACAGGTAGCATCGATATTAGGGAGAGGATTCCGTGATAGGAAATCTGCGTGCTCCATTCCCCGACCTTCACGATAAATAATATCGAAATCATACGCTTGAAGAAAAGCCCACCACCTATGCACGCGGGGAGTAAGGTCTTTTTTTGACTTCGAAGCCTTAAGAGAATTACAATCCATAAAAACTACAAAACGCCGACCATATAGATAGTGTCGAAAGTGTTCCACCGCTCGCACTACCGCTAAAGTCTCTAGTTCGTACGAGTGGTACCGTGATTCAGCATCTGACGTGCGACGGCTAAAATATTCTACAACATGGGGCAGATTATTTTTCCTTTGAATTAGAATTGCCCCATATCCTTCGGAACTCGCGTCGGTGTGCAACTCTACTGGCAGTTCGGGGTCAAAAATGGTAAGCACAGGCTCAGACGTAAGTATTTCTATAATAGAGTTACGAATTCCTTCGTATTTTTGAGACCATGATATAGATCCCTTCAATTTTGTAAACGGAAACAATGGACCTACGACTTGCGTAAAATTAGGAATAAACTTACGGAAATAAGAAGCAAGGCCAAGAAATTGCCGCACCTGTGTAGCTGTTTTAGGTTGTGGAGAGTCTACTTAAGCTTGTATTTTTCGCGAGTTTGGCCTAATCTCACCCGATTGGAGGAAATAGCCCAGATAATTTATTTTCCGTTTCATAAATTTGCATTTTTTTTAGATTTAGTGTGAAACCAGACTCTGTCAAAGCATCCAAAACATGGTCTAATTGCTGCAGACCGTTGGCTATATCAGCAGAGTAACACAACACGTCATCCATATAAATAAGTGGCTTATCTGTGAGATGAGTCAAGGCTTTAGTAATACACCGCTGATAGACCGATGGGGCGTTTCGCAAACCAAATGGCATAGCAAGATATTCATATTGCCCTTCTGGGGTAACGAATGCAGTCTTGTCTATGGAATCAGGGTGCATCATGATCTGGTGGAACCCTGATGCCATATCTAAAGATGAGAAATGGTTTGCCCCTGAAAGCTGATCTATTTGTTCTTCGATCCGTGGTAAAGGATAGTGTTCTGGTTGTGTATTGGAATTAAGTTCCCGGTAATCTACACACATCCTATATGACTTATCTTTTTTCTCAACTAATAATATCGGGCTAGCAAATGGGGAATAACTTTCACGAATTACGCCAGAATCAAGCAATTCTTGAATCTTTTCCCTCACTATCTGTTTTTCTGCTGGAGCTAACCTATAAGGACATCGTTGCACGATTTTGTGGGGATCTACTAAATTTATCTCACACTTCCCAGTGTTAACACGACGGGTAGGAATACCATTGGAAAAATAATCGGAATACTTATTTAATATTGCTACCAAAGAGTCCCTTTCAGAGCCCAATAAATCTGTATCAATCATTGTAAAATCAAATTTAATAGACTTTAAATCACAATAATTACTTTGTTCCTTATAACAAAAAGTAAGGTTATCGTTATCAATTTTAACACATAACCCCTGATCAAAAATGTCTCTACCAACTATTATAGGGTCTGAAATATGAGTGTCAGGTACCACATGGAAAAGCAAATTCACCGTTAGATCATCAATGGTCACGTCACTTTGAATTTGTGTCTTACTTTGAACATCATCACAGCCTATACCACTAAGATGAACTAGACTGTTGCGCACAGTACCATCAAGTTTGTCACAGTAGCTCTCTTTTAATAATGAACACGATGAACCGCTATCGAACAAAAAAGAAACTGACTCACCAGAAGATGTCCTAAGAGCAGCCCTGGAGGGGCGATGCCCACATTGGTGGACTTCCTTGACCGCAGCTCCACTAACTTTCTTCCTTTCCGGACAAGAAGTTGCTACGTGACCAGGCTGACCACATACGTAGCAAGAAACCACAGTCTTCTGCTCCATAGTACGTAATGGATTTGTAACGTCTTGAACCTTCATAACGGTATCATCACGTCGCTTCCTACACTCAGCAATACGATGTCCAGTGTATCCACAATAGTGGCATGTTCCGGGAAATTTTTCCGTGTTTCGGATTTTCTTAGCTTCAATTTCATGGTATTCAGCATCCGACCGTCGCTTAAGAGACATTCCACCAAGAATACGGAATAAATGAGCTCTGGCGGTAACAGTTTGAGAATTCAATTCGCGACGTATTAAGTTGTCCTTCTGGCAAAGTACCGATGTAACAAACCCCGTAATAACTTCTTCAGGCATCGTACAATTAGGTATTTGTTCAATGAGATTCCACAACCTTAATGCGGATTCGGACGCTGACTCTGTGGCATTTATTCGAAAACGTAAAATATCATCAAAATAGTCTTGAATAAGTTTAGGTCTAGAGAACCTTGCGATTAATAGCTCCTTGACTGTGATCCACGTGATTTCATTTAAATTAAGCTTCGTAAGACATTGAGCTGCACGGCCTTTTAGTGCATTAGTTAATGCAACGAGTAAGTCGACACCTTCTAGACGTTGGCTACGTACAATTACTTCCGTCACTCTACACCAACCTTCTATATCTGAATCAGGCTCAACTGGGTCAAATTTAAGGAATGATTGATTGGTACTAACAGGTGCTGTTTGTTGCGCTGATAAAACACGGTTAAGCAATTGTTCCATGTTCTTCAAAAGATTTTCAGCATGTGTAGTATTTGGAAGATTTGTTTTATTTCCCTCGGATCCCACTTCTGATGACGCAGAATGGCCATCACTAGGAATATTGGTTGTCTTCATACTCTGTGGGCTATGTTTGTGGGTGGGAAATTCAAAGAGGAGTTGACAGAAATTATAATTATTTGTCTTCAAGGAAAAGTAAATCACACAATAACTTTGGAGAATTAGTAAAACAGTAACAATAATTAATATTCGTCTTGATATTCTTATTTAAATGACGATTTGTCGCAGATGTGGTGCGCTGGCTCTTTTCACATCAAATTCTAGTTAAAAGATGGCCGCCCCGCTGCCACAGTAACGACACTTCGTCTGAATGACAACCGATGTCACTCAATGTAACATTTTAAATCTCTATCAATATTTCGAACGCCGTCATATTTAAATAATTTGAATTATTTTGGTTACATAGTAATCTATGATTTGTATTGGGGTGTAATAAAAAGTTAGGACAATGCCAGTCTATTATAAATGGTAATTCGGTAAATATAAAAAGCTGCAAATATGAGGCTAATTCTTGAGTCCAAAAGTAATAATAAAATTATTTTGTCTATAATCCGCGATGAACTAAAATAGAATATAGAATATATATATATTGTTGAGGAGTCTATCCTGATGATGCTTCGATTTCAGAGCGAAATGATTGTTGAGTTTGTGATAGTGAACGTAGGTAGTACCACCACAATACACAAGTATTGTGGTGGCGGTGGTGGAGGTTTGTGCATGTATTTTTAAGAATCCTGCATGTTACAGTTATAAAAACGGATTGTCCACTCTACATTTAGCATAAATATATTTTCTATTTTACTTCATCGCGGATTATAGCAAAATAATATATTACTTTTGTATTATGGATCTCCACAAAGTAATGGCTAATTCTATAAATTGCCTCCTTGAGTCTTGAATTTGTATTGACTGATGTTGTTTTAGGGCTTCTGTGACCAAACAGAAACAGGGGCATGATTGTCCAAGTCTGGCGATAACTAATCATCCATTAAAAGTAGAAGTCTATAGTTTGGTAAGAAATTATTATGAGTGTCTAAAATATCTATATTAGAATTATATTGTTTTAGGTTTATCTAGCAAAGATTTTCTAAATGATACCCTCAAAAAAAAACATTTAAATTATTTTTGAGTTGTAGATCTTTGCAATTCCAAAAAAATGTTTTTTTTATATACATACCTAAATAAACTTTAAGTGTCTGACTTGTACTGCTGATTATTTGTACACAAATACTGCAACAGTTTCATATCTACAGGACAATTTGATGTTTAGATAAACTTTCATACAGGATGTACTATTGATTGATAAAATTATAATTTTTACCCTTATAATGATCTATTTAATGTCTTTATATTCTGATATAGTGTATCTTTATAGGCCTTCACTGCTGATAAAAGTTTTATGCAAAATCTACAGAAATGGAGTTCTTCATTCGAAGAACTGGATCCATTATTGAAATTTGAACAAATGAATTTACAAGATGTAAGTCTAGAAACTTTTGGCATGAATCACATAAATGTACTCCATTTCCTATTTATAATTATTATTCTTGTAGGATGTCGGACTAGATAAAACAAATGAAGCCATACTAAATTATCCTAAAGTTTGGAGTGGAAAACGTACTGCAATATTGAATAGATACACTACAGGAGAAAAATTGACAATAGTCAGTAGTTTTCTTCCAGGTGGTGAAAAAAGTGTGTAAAATATTTAATCAATCCAATAATGTTTAAAGTTTTCTAGTTTATTACTAAAGTGTATTTTTGTTTTTTTTTGTTTGCTTTTAAGTTAGTTCATTTTCAGCTCTTTTAAGACAGGTCTCAAATCTTAATGATAAAGTGAAACATAGGCTAGAACAGCTTGATGATTTTGATGAGTCATCTGTAAGGAAAACAATGGGCTTAAGTCAACAGGAATTTGTCACAAAAATTCATATGCTTGATGAAGAGATTAAAAAGGTATATATTCAATACAAGTTAATCACATTTGTATTTGTAATAAAATCATCATAGCTAAAAATCTAATTCCTTTTTTAAAATGGTGATGAGAAACCAATAGATGAAATAAAGAATTACATAATCAATGAAGTATAGAATCAAAGTTTTTCTAACTTCATCTGTATCTTTTATGATTAGATTAATTACTTTCATGTTTTTAATTTCAGGCTTGGAATACGGAACAACGAGTAAAGGCTTTTAAGATTGCTATTCAGTGCTCTAAACTGTTGTCTGACATAACTGTAATGCAGTTTTATCCAAGCAAATTTGTATTAATAAGTGATGTACTAGCAAATTTTGGTATTTTGGTGTTTGATCGTCTGAAGAAAAAGAGTTTTGGGTGAAATATTTTGTATTATTATGCAATAAAACAAAAATTAGTGTTGTTCAGTGGTACATTTATATTATTTATTGTCTTCTTAATTAAATCTTTGTATCATCAATCTAATAAGAAAATATTTTTATAAGGCTATTTTTAGCATAACTTTAATGATCATTTTTATGTTACTTATTGTCTGAGATGTTTTTCTTTCAGTACAATCTGATGTCCCTTTAGGAATAGATTTAATTTACATGAGGGCAAGATTTTTTTCTTCTTTTCGAAACCTTGATTGTTTTCTTATTCACCCTTGAAATAATTAATAATGAAATAATTCTTGCTTATATTCTATTTATATTTCAGAAACACAGAAATAAAAGTCCAAGACATTGATTCAAATGCTGTGCCTGAGTCTGCCAGAGAAACATGTCAGAATTGGATGTTTAAAATGGCCTCTATCAGAGAGCTGCTGCCTCGATTATATATGGAAATGTCTTTGTTGAAATGTTATGCATTTATATCTAAATCAGAAACGAAACCTGCAATCAAAAGACTAACAAAAATGATAAGAGGTATTGGTAATCCTCTAGTAGCAATCTATGTTCGTGTATATTTGTGTAACATAGCATCTAATCTATTCGGAAAAGATAGTGAATGCTATTTTAATGATAACTTGCAAGAGTTTCTTGTGGAGTACCAACAGGTATGCTGTTCCTGTATTTTTTAAATAAAATAGTATATTAATATTTCACATGCTGAAATAGGTGGAATAGTACATTCAATTCTCGTAATTAAACTGACCACCCATCAACATGCATACGTGAGCCTGAAAAAATAAATATGTATATTAAATATATATTTTTATCAACCAAATATATTACAAATAATTATTTAACCATTTGTTCTAAACTTAATTTATACCAAAGGGATGTTTATGATAGGTGATGGTAGGTGTAAATTATATAGGTAGTTGAAACATGAAAGCTGTCATTTGTGTGAACTATGGACACAGTTTTAAGGAAATTGCTCTACAATGTACTTTGATCTGTCCAAGTTTTTATTTTAATTTGTTATGGCATAATCATTAATGGAGTACATTTTTTTACAGATTTTTTGTGCTAACATGGCAAAAAAATTTGGAGCTCAGTTATTGACAGCTGATCAATATCTAAGTCTATATGTACCTGCGGTTGATTGGCTTCTCTATGGAACACTTAATTATACACAGTGTAAACTAACTCTATTGGAAGATATGTTACGAAAATGTGAAATTACTGAAAACAGGTAATAAATTTATTCCATCAATAAAACATTTACTCATCACCCTTTTACCCTCATCCCAAAGTGGGGTCGGCACAACATGTTATAAATGTTGTCACATGATTTGGCTACGTATTTTACAACCGGCCGCCTGACTGACGTCAACTTACCTTAGTAGTATTTTCCAACGCCTCTGTAAAAAATGAGGGTGATCTATTCTACTCAGCCGGATACCACACGGCGGGTCAACTTACTTTAGTTGCCCTTTTACGTGATTTCAAATGTGTCCTTTTTAAAGACGATTTTCCGTTACAATTTTTTCAAAAAAAGACTTTCCAACTTTAAAATATTTATATTGACTTTATGCCAAGTTCATTAATCCTGTATGTATACATTACATTTTCAGGGAACTTGGATATGTTATGTATGGGAATATGTTTTTTAATATTTCTACATTATATTCTTATTATATATATATAAATTCTTCGTCTCTCTTTTTCTGCTTATTGGTAATGGCAATAGCCATAGCAACAAACTTGTATCGTTATTTTTTTATTTTACTAGGTTTACCAACAGCTTTAAAACTTGCATCAAATACGTATTCTATTGTAATATAACACTAAGCCTTAATGTAAAGCTAATTAACGGCAAACGTAACCCAAAACTATTAGTAACTAAAAAAATACATTAATAATTAAAGTAAATGTATAGTAAATAGTACAGTATATAAATAAAACTGGTAAATTGCCTGCCAACACAGCTGTTCAATCATCAAGCAAAAAATTCCCCATACATGCAGGACAAGTCGCCACACGTCAACACCAACACTCCACAAGCACTACACACACTCACTACCATAACCTCTACGATCTTACGCCCCGAAATCGAAGCATCATTAGGAGGATAGGCTCCACGAACAAAATCGTAATGCGTCGCACCGGCCATGCAAGCAGTATAATATTAATTGAACCCCTACCTGTTTGGAGGGGTGATTAATAATGATTAATCCCCCCTCCAAACAGGTGTAGCACACCGAAATTTACTTGTTCGTTAATTAAGTGTTCATTGTTATATTTTATTATCTCAAGTTGCTCCAATGAATCGGACACCCTTTTCGCAGATGTGTAGAATATTCTAGTATAAAACTTATGTGTCTAATTGATAATTGCAATTTATCACACGCTTTTCGGTGAAGGAAAACATCGTGAGGAAACCTGCATATCTCTAGAGAATTCTGGGGATATGTGTAACCTACCAACCCGCATTGGAGCAGCGTGGGTAGGTCTTAGCTCCAATCCTTCTCTCCAAAAAAAAAAAAACGGAGAGAAGAGGCCTATGCCCAGCTGTGGGATAGTAACAGGCCGTTACTTACTTACTACTTACTAGAATATTAAAACAATGGTCGTTAGGTACTTTAGGACCACTTTCCAACAGATGTTGGAAACCTTTTGTCTGATATTACCAGTATGTTTTACTACATATATTTATCCTTATCTTTTTATTTCCAGTGAACTGCTTCTATGTTGTTGCGTATCTGCTTTTGATTCTGCTAGTGTGATAAAAAAATCTTTGGATATTTTGAAAATTATTCACAATCAATGTGACCATATGGGTGAGTTTTATTTATAACTAGTGGTACTTGTTTGCGGCGACTTTTGTGTTGAAATTCCCTCGATGTAATATAATGTTTTTTCCTTTTCCTGAAGGAAAAACTGGGATTTATATTCTAATTTTAGTCCCGTATACTATATCAACTGTACCAAATTTCATCAGCGAATTAGTTCTGAAAACGTAACAGACAGACAGAAATTTATATATTTAGATTAGATCTTGAATTTGAATGAAGTAATATTTGCATTTTAATTTAATTTTTTTTAAAGGTTCCTAGCAAATTGAATTACAAATAAACTTGTTAACCCCTCCAGCTAAGCTAAATGCTTGTGTTAGGGGTGGATAGTATAATGGCCGGGATTCGAACCCACGACCTCTCGATCGTAAGTCCGTTACCCTAACGATTCCGGTACCGCCGCTTAGCCGCTTTATATAACCGAATAACACAATAATGAGCTTCTGTAGAAGAATCAAAGCGCCGGTTATAGTTTAAGTTGTCGCAAAGTCGAAATGGTGAATTGGAATAGGTTACAGTCAATACTTATTTGAGAGAGTCAGAATTATGTTTAAGTGTGGTGGACGATAACTGTGTTAACATTTAGGCAATGTCGTGCTATATTTAAATAGTAGAGAAAGTACATAAACAATGTTAAATCAGGAACTGTAACAAGAAAATATCTTAGTTCCTCTTCAAACAGTTTAATTTGTTTTGATTGTGCTATATAGTCCTCTTGCCCTTGGGTCGGCACATGTTATAAACATGTTGTAACATGATTTGGCTGCGTTTTTACGACCGGCCGCCTGCCTGCCATCAACTTACCTTAGTCGTATTTTACGACACCTCGGTAAGAAGGAGGGTGGTCTATTCTACTAAATCGGACACCACACGATGGGTCAACTTACCTTAGTAGTACACCTCGGTAAGAAATGAGGGTGGTACTATTGTACTTAGCCGGATACCACACGGCTAAGATTGTGCTATATAATATCCTAAAAATTTTAGTTTTGCTGAGTCCAATTTTGACATCTCTTGGAGAGCATCTTTGTCATGCAGAAAATTATCGCCAGCTATCATCGGAAACGTTGGCCCAGACTTGGTGGAAAATTGTTAGCAATATGAAATCAACTGCAAATTTCCTACAAGTGTTAGAACCGTGGATACAATTTGCATGCACTCAATTATCTGTGAGTAGGTAACTAATATTTACACTATAAACGCACTTTTGCTTAAACTTATCTTTATTTTAATTTACTTATCCTAATCTTAAAATCTAATTGATGCTTAATTTACACTTCTGCTTTAATTTATCTCTATTTTAAAATCGCTTAGCTCTTATTTCTGCGACAGACGCTTTTTACTATTTTTATACAATACTTTATATATTTATCCTTACAATTCTTGTCACTTAAATATGGAATATTATTTTGATCTATTTTAATAGAAAGCTCTTGTTCCAAGTCATTATTTTATATATTTGTCATCTATTACAGACACAAAGTATTAATGCAATACTACGCGGTACAATAAGGTACTTAATAAAGTGTGGCAAGCCGGTAGACGAATACACTTCACAAATACAAGCAGTTATAAAAAGGATGTTAAAGTCGATACCAGATGTTGAAGAACTTTTTTTAATGGTAAGTATGGCTGGATACAACAAGCACTCTTTTATTTATTTAAATTTACGATAAAATCCTAATAACAATTATATTTGAGTACCCTAATAGTAAGCATCACTTTGTCAAATGTCTGTCAATAATTTATCTTCTGGCCCGTTAGCACATTGGGTAGTAACCCCGCCTGCTCCGCGGGTCGCGGGTTCGATTCCCGCCGAGGGCCAACATTATCTATAAATGAATTTGATGGTCTTCGAGTCTGGGTGTATATTTTTATTTAAGTATGTATTTAAAAAATATATAAGTATATATTCACCAGTTGTCTGTCTACCATAACACAAGTATTAAGTTACTTACTTTGGGGACGGACAACCGTGTGTGTTAGTGCCCAATATATTTATTTATTTATCTTTTAGTCTATAAATATCCTGTCCGGCCCCGCATTGCTGTGGGTCTAGTGTGATTTCTAATTTCCCTCGAAACAGAACTCAACAATTTTAAAAAAAAGCTCCGATCGCCACCAAACTCACCATCACCGGCTGGATCATTCTAAAGATTGACTGAAAATTTCATTTTAATCAGTCCAGCCGTTTCGAATTCTATAAAGGACATACAGACAAATATTCATTTTTATACATAAGAAGATATACATATTTATATAAACGTTAATTTGTGTGAAAGTTTTTTTACTGTTGTAAAAGTTTAAATATTCAATATTCTTTGGGTGAATATTTTAAATCTATATATATGAAAGAGAAAGTCTTTATAGACTCCGAAACGGCTGGACAGAATTTGACAACATTTTGACCTGTAAAATTTTGTTGGGATTGAAGCTTAAGTTAAAAAATTAACTGTCAATGACAATTTTGTTTCGCGTGTTTCCTACCACACTGAGCCACATCAACGCTACACCGCAACTTTAGTAATGTCAAATATATTAATATTCAATAATATTTGGGAGTAAGGAGATTCTTTCTTTCTCGTTTTTATGCATAAACCTTAATACGAATTAATTTTTGTATTAATGTAGGATGCATTTATGCCGTTGGTGGAGTTAGTGCAGACATCTAACGCCCGCACCATGATGTCCAAGACGGTCTTGTCTGTATTCTTCGAAAGGTACAACTCGGTTCAGATTGAGGACCCCATTATTATTTCCAGTCTGATGAGACTGTGTTGTATACTGCACGATTCTATCAAGTAAGAATTATGATTTTTTATGCACTTCTTATCGTAGAATTCAGATGTTCATATGCAAGTATAAAACCGAAGAAAACGTTTGTATTATACTTGTTATATTTATTTTTATATTGCTTCGCGTGGCGTGGTGACAAAGGACACAAAAATACTTATTGTGAGTTAACCATAAGAGATAGGATTGTCGCGGAATTTTTCGTAGTATTTTTGTAGATCTACAATTCTCTACTACATTACTTTAGTGTATCTCTGTCGGTTTACGCGACGCATGCGACTGAAGCCCCCGAGAACGCGAGTTTCTTTACAATTACTACTACTATTAACCTAAACCTTTCAGAACCGTTACACTATCTTTTAGTAAAATCCGTTAGATTTTGAGAAAATCGATACAGACAGACAGATTTTGGGGACTTTATTGTATAATAAGTATATGTAGATTAATAGTTCAAAAAGATATATCTTGATCTGTTTAACAGCATTGCTGTGAGTTGAAGTTATACTGATATTAGTATAACTTCACCTGCTATGGGCTAAGATTGTTGCATAAATAAAGTGTATAGCATGAAAGACGGTAAAACTTTGTTATCAATGTATTTAAAAATACGTCAGTGTTCGCCAGTGTTGTTATACAATTAATGTATAAAGAATTTTGCGTTGTGAGTTTTTTATTATAGAATTTTAGGATTTTAGGATCGAGATTGAAAATATGAACCAACTTTCTCCATTTGAAATCCGTTGCTCCGTTAGGAAGTGAAAGAAGGAAATATTAAAAACTCAACCATTTTTTATTTTAGTATTACTATAAATAGGCAAACCGATCCTGTTTTAAGGTCAATAACTGTCAAATTAAAATAAAAGTTAAAAAAAAATTCAAAAATTTTTCAAGTGAATAAAATGCTATTGAACCAAAAATATATTATTAGCTTTTACCCGCAACTTCGTTCGCGAGGGCTGTTGTCGTGTCATACGTTTATAATAGATCTATACTATTAGTAGGTTATTATTAGGAAGTAGGATATTTCTATGATACTAATTAATGTCACTTTTCAGTGCGGTGACAGTAGAAGACGAGAATAAAGTATGTGCAGAGTTGATTAATAAATTTATACAGGCTGTTTCCTACCACGATGATTTGGAACAGCAGTTGAACTTTTATGTAGAGTGCCGATCGGCCTTCATTAAACTTGATTCAGTTCTCATTGCTTTGGTTCACGTAAGTACAAAACAGATTAAAGCTGAGTCAAATATCCGATATATCATAAAAGCTACTCTCATATAAACTATTTTGATAATTATATTGAAGTAAAATAGAAATTCATATAAAGCATTTTTTTACAACCATAATTGAGTTTTAAAAATTGTGTGCATTTCAATTATAGTATAGTAACTTATAGGGTACTGGTTGTTGTTAGAACGCTGTTGTTCTAGGCCCAGACATATGTATATATTGTTAGAAATAGTCTGGATTTCTATTTAAAAAATCGCCAAGAATTATTATTTTACTTGTACTTTAAATAGCAAAAACACTATCTTTGGACGGTAGAGCAGCCTCATTACATTTAATTATTTATGTACCATATAAAAAGGTTGGAAAAATATTATTGATAAAGAAGTGTATAAAGATCAACTTATCCCTAAGACAGGGATCTCTGCTAGCTAACCTACGAAGCGAGACAATTTATAGTAAAGTAAATTTTACCACGCAAATATCAAATAAAATAAACGATAATCGTTTTACATTATAGCAGCCGGCTCCACAGACAAATAATCAACTTCACTTCTAACAATATATCCTCCTCCTCGTGTCGGTGTCCTCAATGCTGAGGGTCGTGACCCCCTCCACGGATCAATTTGTAACAGAGCTGTGTATCCATGATGTGGGGGTTTTCTTGGGAATTGTTTAAGTGGTGGGTTCCCGCGTCCTTCCACTCTCAGACTTTTAGAAGTCATTTAAATCCTCACGACTCCCGTAGCCGCTTCGTATGCTGGTTGGCTACGAAGTTTACGGGTTACTTGACCGCCGCCCGATGCTTGGCGTTGACAGTTTGACGGTCAGGTATGGTCTCTTCTTGACCAACCCTCCTCCTTTTTCATCCGGGCTTGGGACCGGCAATGGCGGAGTTCTAACAATATATAAATATAAATAAAAAATTTAAATATATTATGGACTTTGTAGGCAGTCAACGCTCTTGCAGCCCGCGCCGATAAGTCCCAAGGGCGATGGTTGCAGCGCGCGTGCGCGGCGTATTGCTTTGTTACAGTGCCCTCTCTACATTGTCCGCTCGCTAAAGCTCAGCTATACCTGCTTAGTGGACAGGTAGCTTTGCTTAATTGCTGCATCGGGCAGGGTGAGTGTTGAATCTCGAATATTAATTGCTTTCTCATTACAAAAGTAATAATAAAATTATTTAGCTATAATCCGCGATGAAGTAAAATAGAAAATATATATAATGCTAAATGTAGAGTGGACAATCTGTTATCATACCTGATACATGCAGGAGTCGTAAAAAAACACATGCACAAACCTCCACCACCGCCACCACGATACAGAAGCACTATATACGTTCACTATCACAAACTCAACAATCGTTTCGCCCTCTTCTTCAGGAGATAGACTCCACGACCAAAATCGCAAATTGCTTTCTCATTCTTTCGCCTGTCCTTGTCTCTAAGTAGGGTCGGCACAGCATGTTTTAAATGTTGTTACATGATTTGACTAATTTATTTAAGACCGGCCGCCTGCCTCACGTCAAAAACCTTAGTCACCTTTTACGATACCTCGGTAAGAAATAAGGGTTGTCTATTCACTCAGCCGGATACCACAGGACGAGTCAACTTACCTTAGTCGACTTTTACAACACCTACCGAGGTAAGAAATCAATGTGGTCTATTCTACTCAACCGGATATCACACGACGGAATACTTGCTTTCTTCGATGTGCCTAGTCGTTTATAACGGGGTTCATTAATTTGAAATAAATCTGAGTTTTAGTTAGTGAGAACTAGTCATCGGTGTAATTAGGTGATGTACATTTTAACTCTCTCTTAAGATCTCAACTTTTATTTTCGTTTCGTACTAAAAGAAAATAAAAGGTTTGATGTAATAAAGATATCTTATATTTCACAGCTGAGGCAAATTTGAAAACCCTAGTAGGTCTTATACCTGATATTCCACAGTATATCCAAGAGGATGGTCAAAACAAGCCCACTCACGAGAAAGTAGTCGGATTACTTAGTAACTTCTTATCAACCCTCCTAATATTGCCAGTAAGTTTATTTAACTATATCTAGTTAAAGTAATGTTTAAATTTTAAAACATATAGACAAAAAATAAAATAAACTCGTGGTCGCCCAGTGGTCGTAATTCGGTCATATAACTGATATAAACAGTATTTTCAATCATATGTATGTATTTGATGTTTATGTTTGTCAGTAGGAGTATAATAAAATAATATTAAACTCTTTTCAATTTGACCACAGATTAACCATAAACAAAAGAGTATATTGCTGTATGTATGTTAAATTATGTTGGTCCGTGTAAAGATTTTTTATTTTTTATAATTTTGTACTCCTTTTCTTTATGAACTATAAGTGCAAAATTTCATACGCCTCCATCCTGCAAAAAAAAAGTACAAAGATATTTATCATTTTAAAGTAATGATTATTAAATTTAAAATAACCATTAAAGCATTCAAACACATCTTGGCACGATCTCACAATAAAATGAAACTATTTTTACCCGTATCCAGTTGAAATCCAGGCGTTACGAAAAATATCTATAAATCTCAGTAGAATTAATTTAACATTATTCATATAATTCATTTACCATTGCGTTAACAATTATATCACTCGTTTTTGCGTCTAGGATAATATGGATAGCAACAGTAAGGCTTACATACTATGTGGATTTATAAAAACATTGGAAAGAATACACTGGAAGAAAACAGATCCGTTATATTATAATTTATTACTCAGGACCTTGGATCTCCTTTGTAATATGACACAAGAAACATACGCTTATCACATAGATGGAGGTATTATCTATTTTTGCCTATTTTTGTATTTTTTATCTAACGGCTATAAGCCATTTGTTGTTTTAGTAATTTAAACGCATTAATTTTATTGTATCTCACTCTAAATTAGGAATTCTGGAATAACAGTGTTTTAAAAATTACAATAAAACGACTACAATAAAATTTTATTCCATAGTCCTTTATAGTAAAGTTCAAATAGTAATTCATATTAAAGTATCTACATTAGGGGTGACAAAGTTGCGGCCCGAGGTGAACATTTTTAAGCCCAGTCAATATAACCGACGCAAAGTAAACGAAACCGGTATAAAAAGTTATAGTACACTTTATTTATAAAAGATATCTTCGGTAATTTTAAATTGTACGCGCGAATCAAATATCAGTGACAAGTATTAGGACATAAAAAGCAACTTAACTTTATAAATATGCTTACTACAATGTACTAGTCAAAATAAAACATTTGTTTCTATGAACGTTGATTTTTTTGCGACCCATCTTAACTATAAAGCCTTTTTTATTTGGCCCAAGTTTTGAGTTTAAAACCCCTGTTTTATATTAATCAGTTATTTTATACAGTTTTATCAAATGACGAGTTGTATGGTTCTGAAGAAGAATTTATTGAAAGTATTGAAAATCACGCCACAAATATATGTCAGGAGTTGTTGGTCGTACTCAAAATGCTCGGAGACGTAAAAGATACGAAGAAGCAATACAATTTGGCATTGGAATTATTTTGGCGTATTGTGAAGAGAGGAAAACTTCAAGAAGGTTCCATGACCAGTCTTGCTGCTAATCTGTGGACACTGTCGCAAAAAATACAGGATTCTAATAACAAGTTTGCGGTTAGTAGGCTCTTTGTGAAATGAATCTCAATATATAGATATTTACAAATGCAAATGCATATTTATCACAGGTCTTTGTTGTTAGCTGTGGTAGCCCAGCGGTAATACCGTCCGCCTCTTTCGAGGAGGTCTAGGGTTCAAACCCCGGACAGGCACCAATGAGTTTTCTAGTTAAACTTATGTGTCTAATTGATAATTGCAATTTATCACACGCTTTTCGGTGAAGGAAAACATCGTGAGGAAACCTGCATATCTCTAGAGAATTCTGGGGATATGTGTAACCTACCAATCCGCATTGGAGCAGCGTGGTAGGTCTTAGCTCCAATCCTTCTCTCCAAAAAACGGAGAGAAGAGGCCTATACCTAGCAGTGGGATAGTAACAGGCCGTTACTTTGTTGTTAAATTAATTTGTTTAATTGAATGTTCATGTACTTTTTAAATTTAAACCTTTATTTCAAACCGTCGGCTCTTCTTTCCAATATTTACAATATGTCTAATTTTCGCGCTATAATATTTGGTGTTAAAACAATAAAAGTGCCCATAAAAATCTATTGACATTTGAAATAATTATATATTTAAATTTCGTCTAGTCTCATCATTCTAATGTCCTTATTCCACTCTAAGTGAGGTCGGTACGACATGTTTTTCTCTTCCATTCTCTCCGATCATTTTTCAACTGTGGGGTTGCTCCTTTTATATGCATATCATGCACAATCCAATCATCTCTTTGCGCCTCCCTGTAGTCACATATCGATCCTGAGTCATATTTAACACTCGTTGGTCCACATGATTTTTATCCATCCTCATTATAGGTCGCTATGATGACACAATTGACGTATAGTTTTGTCATATAATTGAGATACAATTAATGGAAATATAATTTGATCTTTTAATTATGCGAAAAATACTTAGTAAAATAACTTGGTCACAAATTGAGTCTATTATAAACTACTTATTTCCAATTTTGTGTCATTACGTTGAATCGAAATGAATGTTAATAATTGCGAACGAAGGAGTTTTGAAACTCGTTACAGCAGGTTTCTTAATTCATTGTTTTGTTTAAATATTCAATTCTCCAGTATCTAAACCAGTGTCATTGAATATGTTTTGTTTGTTACAGAAAGCATTGTTGTTAGCCTTGGAAAAGGACAGAAGTGCAGCTTGTCGGAGGTTACTCGATAAAATAAACGCGAGCTAAGAACTTATATTTAGTCTGATTATATTATTTCAAATATTTTGTTAACATAGCTTTAATGTATTCATAAATAAATAAAAATTCATAATCCGATAATGATTTATTCAATTAACTTATTTATATATTTATTTCTTTCACTTACATTATCTATGATTTGTTTTTACTATTGTAAAAATTATCTTAATTTTATCGGGAGGAACAGTTTTCCGAACCTAGTTAACCATTCAAACGATTAAAAAGAAAAATATTTTGAATGTAATTTTTAATTTGAATGTAGTTGAGTAAATATTTTTTTCCAAAACAAATACAATTATAACCGGATTCAATGAGTAGTATACCATTGGTTGTTATTCGGCATATATTCACACAGACGGACAAAAGTTTTACAGCATTTATGAAAAAAAGTTATAGAATTACGACCTTCAATTACTTCGATATGATGGTGTATTCGTCGATTTCAAATCATTTGTGATTTATTTCTTAAAAATGTACTGGGGCTTTCTATAATTTGAGTTGAAAAATTTCAAGTTGTTCGTATTAGATCAGCTGCAGCGTCAAATTCTTAGTTGCATGGTTCGTTCGATGTCGTGACTTTTAACTCAATAGATACAAAGTATTTTCGCAAAAACTTGTTTATTTCAATGTTCACAAAAAATACAAATAATCCGTGACCGCAGTTTGTAAAGTTCAATGTAACACTTAGTAATTAATTAGTGAAATCATCGGATAATAGTATGGTACTTTTTGTTTGGTTTAATATAATTTTTTTAACCCAATCCTTCGAGTATTCTTGTAGTCAGCAGTGACCATTATTAAAATGATAACACTATTTTCATTTTGTGACTGAGACTCTTAAGTTGAAATTAAGAAATTTAAGAATATCCTGCATTAGTATGGTACCATAGTTCTAGCAATATTCTTACGAGTATAAGTACCCATTTTTGTTTACATTTACGCTTATATCTCGAATTACAATAGAAACAATGTAAATTTGCGGTTTATTTTAGTCAATTTTTTCCTTGAGCATTAGCAAAAATTGAGCAAAAATTAGGTTAATATACGTAGTTTTACTTTTTACGTATAGATTATTCGAAGATCGCTGGAATAGATTCCTTAATATCGCCCCTGTGCATGTATAATTTTTTGTCACTTGTCTGTTCTTCTTGATAAATCTCTTATATTAATACATTGTTATGCAATAACTTGTAAAAATATAATGTTTTATTGTGTTTGTATAGTTATATGACATAACAACTGGATGATGTATGTTCAAACTTTAATTTATTTGATGAGATTCGTTGGTATACTTGTAGGGTTATTGCAGAGATATTGACCCTAGGAGGCGAGCGCCGGATGGGGTAAGCGGACATTGTCCGGCAAGACACGCTTGAGTGGTGCGCGCGCTCTGTTGCACCGTTCTTTCACCTTCGCAATATTGACGCCTATAAAACCTTGTCATTGTAGTGATGTGACGTTACTTTCATCTCAACGCAAAGCAGGCACACAACTCTACATAGTGAAGGAATATTACACCCTCAAAGATATCTTTCTGGGTTCAACCCATATCAAAATGTCTAGATTAGGTTGCCTGGTACGAAACTTAAATTCTAAATGTTTGTGAATCTTGTTACTATACAATTCTAAAAGATTGTTCTTTCCAGTTCATACTATGGATTGTGTGTGGGAGTGCATTTTCCAACGATGAAGAACAGGATGAATTCGTTAAGTCTTTGGGGTTTGATTCAATTTACGATGACCCAAGTTCCGGTAAGCATTCCTCTCCCCCAAGTAGTGTTTATGTTACGCACGCCTGTAAATATTAAGTTTACACTAACTGCGTCATATGCTTACAGGCATAACGTCGTTGGCTTCAAATCCAATAGCAGCAACACTTAATAGAGTAGATCAATATCCACAGTTATTTGATACAAGTGTCAGTAGTTCCGTTGATTCTTTGCAAAATCAATTAGCACCAAAAAACAACATTTTTGATGCAACCAACTTTGGTTTCAATCCCGTTGCAAGTCAGAGCTTTCTACCATATGGCAAATCAGCTAAGCTAGTAGCACAACAGCAGCCACAACAATTGAACCCTGACGTAGCACGTAACACGCATCAAATCAGTCCTTTACGATATGATATAAGAACTATACATGACCCTGATTATAAAGTTTATAAGGAAGAAAAAAAAGAAGATAAAGATATTTTAGCAAAATTGAAAAAAAATCCTACAGTCGCGGCTTATTTTAAACCGAATGTTAACGTTGAAGTAAATCATCCCGTAGAGTATCGTAAAGAAGATGTAATTAAAAACAATGAAGCGGAACAAAATTACAAGCAAAATCCTTATATTGCAGGGTCTGTCCGTTTTCGTCGTTATACTGGCGGAAGAAGCAGAGAAAATTTGAAGAAAGCTGAAAACGAAGAAGATGATCCTTACCATTATAAAGCTGAATATATATCAAAACCGAAAGCTTTTGACGAAAGTCCATATAGCAGTCCCTACACTAAGAAAAAGGGCGCTAAAGATGAATACGAATACCCATATAGCTATGATTCGGGATATGATCATAAGGAATATGAAAGAATAAAAGAATTATCTGAAAAACAAGCTGCTGAAATCAAACAAAATCCAGGAAATTGCCAAGAAGTCAAGAAAGATGGGATGTCTTGTATGACCTGTAAAGATCCTAAAACTGGAGGAAATTATGAATCCTGTTCGTATGTGGCTGAACCAAAAAATAATAAATATGCCTATTCTAAGGAACGAAAGTATGATAGTAATGATGACGCCGATGAACCTGAACAAAAGGCTGAGGCTCCAAAATCTGAAAAATTAACAAATCAAGATGAGGGTCCTTCTCAAAGATACTCTTCTTCTAAATCAGAAAATGAGAAACCTTATAGTAGCTATAAACAGGCAGATAGTTCAGACGATACCGGAGATAAATACAAAGCATATTATATCCACACTTCTAAACCTACACCTAGTGAGGCACTTCGTGCAGCAAGTTCTGAAGATAGCTCGGAAGAGATCAAACCGAAAACGTACGATTATCAAAAAGCATTACCTGGATTTTATACCGATAATGAGCAAAAAAAAGACGTTGAACACGTTTTGGCTGAATTTAAAAAAAAGGATAGGTCATCATGCAAAAAAGTAAAAAGAAACGCAATGACATGTTTTCAATGTCTTGACAAACACGGCCAAAAACATGAAGAATGCATGTTTGTTTCGGAATCAGCGCCTAAACAAAGTCATTTAGCATATCAGGAACTTAAAGAATTTACATCAAAGCCAGCCACGTTGGAGGGTGGAAGTGAAGAAGCTGAAAGTCAAACTGTAACTACAAGTTCACCATCTGAAAATAAATCTGCAGCTTATGTAGCGGCTTCAAATTACGGCAAAAAGTCGAAACGCAAAAAGACACCTCAAGCTTCCTTAGCTGCTGCTGAGACAAAATCGATACCTAAAATTACTCAAAAAGTTAAAAGAAGCGAAGGATCTCAGCCAGAGTATGAAGACACAGAAACCGATACGTCAAATTTGGCACCACCAGAAGAATTTGCAGGTGCAGACTCAAAAGGTGCCTTTTGGGCGGAAACAATGCCAAGATATAGTAGTGCGTTAGGCGTTTCCTTACCTGAATATATGCTATCAAGATCGGAGCATGAAGTTTCGTTTGACGAAGTTGTTGCGGGAGCGTAAATTGGCTAACATTGTTAGTCAACATCTACTTTAAATAGAGCGTGGCAGTTGTATAGATTTCGAATAAAGCCTGAATAAATCGAGGGTAATAGGCATTTGTTGCATAATTTAGTTAGATTTCACTGTTTAAAGAACCAGTGGCGATCTATCCACTTGAACTTAGGGTAACTAATAAAACTTGCTGTCAATAGCCGTATGTTACATTGTTTACTCTTATTAGTATTTTTAATAGTTACCGTAATGTTATAATTTAGCGTAAGGAGTTGTTTGTTCTTTAAGACTCTATTCAAACAATATATTGTTAACTAGTTTTAAATTTCAATTAAAATGGAATTTTACAATATAATCAGTTTTTCATTGCATTCCTTCAGCAAATCTATATCGAAAAGTGATTTATTGTATCGTGTGATAATTGTTTAAGAGGCATAAAGTTATCATATACCTTCTTCATGCGTTACAATTTCAGAAAAAAAATATCAATTAGATTAATGAAAATTGATCAATGATTTATGAAAAAATCTCCAACAGTTTTTTATTTTTTATTTCCTGATGAAAATTTTCCTACATTAAAGCTCGATCTAAATTATCCTGTCTTCCGTCTTGGATATGTATCTCCAAACATATTGTATTGTAAATATACTAGTGTAAAAACTTTAGTGTAACTCCCATTAAAATTCTAATTTTGCAATCCTAGATAGTGAAACAGGTCAACGTCACTGAAACAGAATTGTTGGCATGAAATACGGTCAGCGTGCTACATGTCAATATTGTTGTGATGTTCTTATTTTTACTGGTAATTGTCCAAGACAACGTCACAAAAGAACATCGCTGGCAAATCGGGGTCTTGAAGCGGCGGGAGAAAGTAATTAATTTCAGTTTCATTCTAGTCATACCTCAGTTCACTGATTTGTTGTTCACGGTTATAAATAAAACTGTACGGCCAATAATAAACTTGAATAAGGCTTCAGTGCAGTTCAGTGGTCTAAAACAAGAAGTATTATAGTTTGTGCTTGATCGTTTTTTATCGTGAGTACACAGTTTATTTAGTTTTGTCTTTATTTAGCTATATAGGTATAAACAGTTTCATGATTTAAAATCGATAATATGCAATATCCTGTTATATTCTTATATACCTGTTATATTCTATTATACTGTCTTAAAAACGTTTGAATTAAAAATCATAGAGATATAGAGAGAAATATATTTGTATACGTAATAATTTGTACTTTATAATGATATGACTTTATTTATGTGTGGTTTTTGTTTAATAATCTCTCATTTCTTTTTGTTAGCAACAGTTTATTTTCATAATAGCTGCATACTTTTGTTACATATTTTTTATATTACATATTTTTGTTTCTTTGTACATTCATTTTAAAAAGGCTACGTCGGCTTAGTAGCTGGCATTAAGTTTATGTGACATTTTTAATTTATAAACATGCTTCTTTGCAGGCTGCATTCGGTAAAATGTAGTAATAAGAGATTTGAAAGTGGGGAAATTTTTATAAACCGAGTCACCCATTACATTCATCAACTTAATACGTTTATTTACTACGCACGTTGCAGATCAATACATAATATTATAAGAGTATAAGATCTCCGCGATGAATTACAGCTGAAAATCTATTGAACGGATTTTCATGCGGTTTTCTCAAATAGGGAGATTGATTCATAAGGAAGGTTTAGGTGTATAATATGTGAATGTATTGTTAAGTTTGATTTGTAATATGACGACAATTGTTGAAAATGTCGGAAAGTGAACAAGTTGATTGTCTAACGCGCACCAAAATATTAGATGAAGAAAAATCGAAACAGACACAGCAACGCGTGGCCCTATCTGCTAGTTTAAATATACATATTTAGCATTTCATAAAGATCTTCCTGCGATAAATTACCTAACAAATAACTTTTATATAAAGATCGTTTGATCAGTTACACAAACAGGATATCCTGACGTCCAAATTTACGATAAACAAGTAATGTTTTTATGAGATTGCTCCGTTCTCTATAGAGGTCGAGATCTCTCGATTATTATGGAATTATATCTTGTCTCTGTGCCAAATGTACTATTCAATAAAAAAAATGTATTGCGTACTTGTTTCACACGGAGTAGAGTACATAGGTATTTATTTTCGTGTTGTGCCGCGGAGCGTTCCGGTATTGTCGGTCTAATTTTTTTAACGATATTGAAGTTAGACCCACCACGCTAATTCAGTGCAGGTTGGCTGTCTGCCAAACCAGAAACACACCAAAAATTCTGCTGAGTAATATTGTTTTTTTTTCCGTGATTAATACTCCTACCTACTAATACTAGTAAAACTTTTATAATATGTTTAAAAAAAAATCATGGCCATTTTAATTTTTTTTGGTTAGTAAGTATGTAGTAGATTCTGATCTCCCAGCACAGCAGCAGTTTTACACTGATTATTTGCTTTAACATAGTCTCGTCTTTAGTGTTTTCCCAACGGATTTACTGGAAATCTCGTTTACCATTGTATTATGTTGGTTATGACTATCCACTTGATTTTTGCAATTGAGTTACTGTATAGAAAAGAAGGGTTTGCCTTTCAAAACCTCGCTAAAACAGGCGAGATTCATAGCAAAATTTTAGTATTTAATTATATCAGGCGAACTTCTATTGAATATGTATCCCAAGCGCATTGAACCGGAGCTAGATACAATGCTGGAAGGCTGAGTTTTCGCTTGCAATGTGTTTCTTTTCAATTGATGTTCAGTTTTTACTTTAATAAACTTAGTAAAAGTAAAGTAACGGCCTGTTACTATCCCACTGCTGGGCATAGGCCTCTTCTCTCCGTTTTTGGAGAGAAGGATTGGAGCTGAGACCTGCCACGCTGCTCCAATGCGGATTGGTAGGTTACACATATCACCAGAATTCTCTAGAGATATGCAGGTTTCCTCACGATGTTTTCCTTCACCGAAAAGCGTGTGATAAATTGCAATTATCAATTAGACACATAAGTTTTACTAGAAAACTCATTGGTGCCTGCCCCGGGTTTGAACCCAAGACCTCCTCGAAAGAGGCGCACGGTGTTACCACTGGGCTACCACAGCTTGTATAAACTTAGTACTAAGGATTAATTAAACTTTCACGTACTTTTCGAAAAGTACGTTAAGGGGAAGGAACTCAAAAGTAATAATAAAATTATTTTGCTATAATCCGCGAAGATTCTTCGCGGATTATAGCAAAATAATTTTATTATTACTTTTGTATTATGGATCTCCGCAAAGTAACGCCTAATTCTATAAATTATTTATGGGAAGGAACTCCGTAAGGCGATAAGTATACTTAGTGATACTAAACTTGAATAACTTGAAATGCAGGTCATTTACAGCCAGAGTGCAGGTTCTCCAAAGTACCTTCATTCAAGAATTTGTATTTTTGTAATCTGTATCGTATATAAAACCGATTGCTGAAAAATGTATACCTATATCCTCATGCAAATTTTAGTAACATGGCAACTTTCCAACATTACTCGAGTTCGGTATTTCAATTCATATCAATCAATTCAATTTAAAACATTTTATCATTCGTTTTAAGACCTTCGTGTTCTTAAAATTAAAAAAAAAATTGTAAACAGCAATGTTATGATGTATTGTTTGCTTTTGAAAAAGGTGGAGTGGTATATTAAAATTCTTGGCACTGAAACCATCTTTTTAATTATTTTTGTATGCCTTTAAGAGTAGAAGACTGAAATGAACTGACTGAATGAACAGAATAAAAATACATTGTGCATAAAATTACATTTGAAGTAAAAATGGAACTGCAACGAGCTACCATTTACATTTATTTAATTACAAATTCGAAAAAAATGCAAACAAGACGGACAGACAGACTTTATTTATAATATTAGTATGAATAAGAAAGTGACCTAATTAAAAAAAAAGTTTTTTGTAGCAAATTATAATAAAGCGTAGCGAAGCGCCTACAAAACTCGTGAGTGTTGACACTCACGAGTTTTGTAGGCTGGCTCTTCCAAATTATGCGTCTTTGAAGACGCATAATTTGGAAGAGCCAGAAAACACTAGCTTTTTTGAGGGTTCGTAGCGTGATGTCACAGATGGCATTGAAATAAGGTTTACAATGTACCCAACTAAATTAAGCCTAATTTTGAAATAGGTCATGTTAATACTAAGCATGCGACACGCAGTAGTCACCATCCACACTAAAGTAACATTATTACAATTATTGCTCAAATTAAAAAAAAAACACTTCGGTCCCAATAACATTGAAGCGAATATTTGCTGACACATTTTGATACTAGTTTCTCGCCTTTACGTTTTAATAATCGTTGTTATTGACGGTCGCTTTTATATTTTTTTAAGGACGGAAATGAGTAACAAATATGAGATGTTAGAGGAGGAAGAATACGTAGATGTGCGATCTTTGCCGCTGAGGCCGCCGCAACCGGCGCCGCCGAAAGAGAAACCAGTTCGTCGGGCATGGCATCCAATCATGTGGGACGAATCCACTGCTGAAGCGCCAACTGAGCAAACTGATAAAATACAGGTACAATGTTTTTTGATATTGTGTGTATATTTTATTTAATAAAATTAAATTTCTTAAAATATAACATTTTAAGCAATTTAATTTTTGTATATGGAAAAATATAAAGGATTATAAAACAACCGTGTGGTATCCGGTTGAGTAAAATAGACCACCCTCTTTCTTACCGAGGACTCGTAAAGTACGACTAAGGTAAGTTGACGTCAGGCAGGCGGCCGGTCGTAAAATACGTAGCCAAATCATATGACAACATGTTTGTAACATGTTGTGCCGACCCCACTTAGAGTGGGATAAGGGCAGGAGGATGATGAGGTGTTGTTTATAATAGACAAGTTACGAACCGACATAAGCTTGCGGCTCCTGCTTTAGGCCTTGCAAAATTACGTTAGTGGTCTGTGGGTTTTAGGTATATGATTCTATAATAAAATTCCGCAATCAAATTTAGCTTTGCCATTACAGTTTAAAAACACTATTAAAGAGAGGTTGTTACAGAAAGCCTACTATACTGTTGAGAATTACTGATGATTAATAATGCGTGGATATAGATTTTATTCATATGTACAAGATAGAAATGAATAAATGTAACCAGTTATAACTATTATTTTGAAAAGACCAACCGCCGTGTTTCTTGGCTGTTCTCAGTAGAAACAGCTTCGAACCTGCGGTAGAGTTGACTTTTCAAAAGCACTTGTTTATTTGAATAATGAATATTTTGAATTTATGCCACAATATGAGGATTGAGTTAAAACTCACATTGAAACTTGCACCATTTAGATATCTTACCTTACAAATAGTGTAGGTATAAAATAAGTTTTATATATTGGGACATTATTCAATACACGGTATAATAATAATAAAATGGATTAATCTTTTAGCACGTTCGTCCTCTCGTCACCCAGATTTGGGTGACGCGGATGCTTCCATAGGGTCCCGTCACCCGAATATGGGCGACGCTCTTTTTTTTCAAGTTAATATTACTTTCAGGTAGATATTTAAAACGAATTTAATGGAACCAGTACTGAAATATAAATATACAACATAAAAATATACATATACTATACTTTTACTGATTTATATTTAGGATGACATCATTTTCCTGTCCTTATCCCACTCTAAGTGGGTCAGCACATGTTTTCTCTTCAATTGTCATTCGTCAACTCTGGCGCTACTTCTTTTACATTAATGTCATACTTAACACAATCCAACAATTCCTTTTTAGGCCTCTCTCATACTTAACACTCGTTTGGTCACGAGATTTACATCCCTCGTTGCATACCATCTTAATCCTGCACTTCTAGTCTTTTTTATAATGGGCGCAACTTTCAGACTTCCCCTTTTATACTCATTTCGTATTTTATCCAGACCTTTTTATCCTTGTCACACCACACATCCACTTTATATTATATTTAAGATAACATATTGCATTATACCATGTTGGATGGTGTGCGTTAAAACTAAACACATTTGTAGTGAATTTGGACAATTGGAACAATAGACCGTAGTTTTCTTTATATTTTTTGCTTCTTGTTGTTCAGCAGTTTGCCTCCTTTTCCAGTAACGTAGACAAGCACGTCCTTCTTACAGGCTTGCCCTACTGATTTTGTCCCAAGGAGAAACTCCGCCGTATCGCGTTGGGCGACGACCGTATTAAGATTTATTATAAAACTTATACTTTTCAACGTCATTGTGGATTTATAGTATATATATCCTACATATTTGTCAAACCTGCAATCTATTGTTTTATTAAGTTCTAAAGTTCTAGATTGAACATGTTTAAAAGATTGTTCACCGAGTTTCTTGGAGGTTCTTCTCGATAAGAGCAACATTCTGAACCAGTTGTAGCTTTATTAATCATATAGATGCTCGAAGATTCAAAAGTACTTCAGAGAGCTTATTTGAATTACCATTATTTTGATTTGTTGTGACTTTACTACTTTTGAATTTTCAGAAAGACCAGTCTTCATCTCGAGAGTACCCGCACACGCAACGTATACGCAACTTGAAAAGATTAATCGCCGAGGGCAAAGTCAAACCGACATCAGAAACTCTTATATTTTTCCTTTGCAATAAATTCGCAATATCAGAGGAAAGGCAAACTAAACTTTCTTTATAAACTTTTGTATATAATTATAATATGATGTGATGTATTACTACGTAACAAAAACTTATTGGAACTATTATTTGTATTAGCATGTCCGCCTCATGTAAGAAAAATATAAATAAATAACATGTTAATATTAAATATAAATATACCTGCTAATGTTAGATGTAACTGATTTTACTAACATAATTTTTTTATTAGTTTCTTTTCTAGTCTTTCTATGGTTTTGAGTTATGGATAAACAATTTTAATAAAGGTATTGCGCCATCTATTTATTTTTACAATAAACATACGTTGAAGTATATATTCTATAATATACAAGGCTTTTTATTTTCTCATCGAGGTTTACTTTACTCCAATTTGGATAATGGATATTTAAAACATAAGTGGGGTATAAATACAAAAGAAAATATAAAAATCTATGTTTTTTCTTATTATTATTATTAATATTTGAAATGCAGTTTTATTGCAGTACCCTCCATATCAACATATATCTTTTATTCTATATTACAAAGACGCCAATACGTATAAAAATTATGCATTTTTTATCTCGCAATCGTGACAGACTTGCACAACAATTGACCTACTATATCTCGCCTCGGCGATTCCGAACAGGTTTAAAGGCCCTTACCGGAAAAGAACGCTTTTGAAAGACTCAAATCGGTGTTGTTACATATACTTTATATTTTTCATAAAAATTATCTACACACAAGACTTTTTAATATAAAACAAATAAGATTTTCTCAAATATAACTTATGCAAAAAAAAATAAAGATCGACGGCCGACTTCACGTCGCGCCCATTCGCTGGGCCGAGCCGCGCACAATAAATTAAATCGACATATAAAATAAAACGAGCATTCTCGAACGGAACGGAACGCGCCGAGCGGAGAGATCGGCGGGCGCGCGTGGAGCGGAACGATCGCGAGGCGCGCCGCTGCACGGTCACACTGACACTTTATAGTCCATCGCGCGGGCGGGAGGCGGGCGCGGCGCGCGGCTGCGGCTAGGTGGCGCCCGCACCCGCCGCGCTCGCACTCACCGCGCCCGCGCCCGCTCCCGCACCCGCGCCCGCACCCGCTACGGCCGCGCCTCCCGCAACCGCCGCGCCCGCCCCCGTCACCCCCGCGCCTCCAGGAGTCTCCTCGTCTTCCTCCTCTTCGGGGTCGAACTTTAACATCAACTGTTTAAACTGAAACAAACATAACATTTTCAAATTCAAATTCAAAATATTCTTTATTCAAATAAACTTGTAAACAAGTGCTTTTGAATCGTCAACTCTACTGCTTCGGAAAGCTGTTCCTACCGAGAAGAGCCAGCAAGAAACTCGGCGGTTGCTCTTTTAAAAATATAATTCTTAATACTATTTACATTAAGTCGTTACTGTCTTGTACAGGTTCAAAGAGAGCTATATCCACACATTCTTATCTTCCAAATAATCTTCAAGAGTATAGTAGGCGTTCTGTATTAGCCTCTTTTTAACAGTGTCTTTAAACTGATGTAATGGCAAAGCTGAAATTGATTGCGGAATTTTATTATAGAATCTTATACCAAAACCCACAAACGAATTACGTACTTTTGCAAGGCGCAAAGCAGGAGCCGCAAGCTTATGTCGGTTCCTGCTTTGTCTATTGTATACATTGTAAGTTGTGTAACTGTTATACAAAGGACCTGATTGGTTTACATAATTATATTAAAAGTTTTAAAGCATTTGTTAAAGCATTCAGAAACTTCATGATATAAATACATAGTTTTTTACATATGAGTCCTAATTATTTTGAGATTAATTATTACAAAATACGTTGGTCCACCCTTACACTGTGTGCAGACTAGGACCATACAATTTTCCTTTCATTCGAATCATCGGTACAGATCTTTTAAATATTGGCCTTATAGAATCATGTACAAGGGACTAGGGAAAAAGCTTTACTCGGAGTGTCTTTAGTTACACAACTAGCTAAAATATCCTCTGAAGACACTCACATTCAATTGTTAACGTTGAAATTGAGAAGAAGAATAATAGTACCTCGAGGTAGTCATCGACGAGCCGCCGACGGCCACGCTCGTCCAGTTCTTGGTCGTCATCAGTATCTTGCAATTGCGCGATTGTCGCTTTGGGCTCGAATTGCGGCGCGTGCCGCCGCGATACTGCTTTCTCGTATACTTTCACACTTTCCGACGGTGAATACTGACTTATTTTTCTGTAATTTTTTTTTATACCATTGAGTATATCTTAAGGAAAATTATTAAAATATATTTTAGATGCACGCCAAAATGGAGCATACTTAATTTTTCTCTCTTTTCTTAACCTTAAATCTACACATTAATAAATACAACATTATTACTTAATTATACATAAAAAAAAATGTATCGCAATTAATTTTGAGTTTGATAATAGATGAAAGCATGATTTTATCTATCCTAAAATATAAAGCTCAAGAGTTTGTTTGATTGTTTAACGCGCTAATCTCAGAAAAGACGACCTATTTGAAAAATACTTTGAGTATAAGACCGTCCATTTATGGAGGAAGGCTATAGACTATATAACGTCACGCTAAGATGAATAGGATAGGAGCAGAAATAAATAATATGCACTAAGTAAACGCTGAAAGTAATTTAAAAATGTCTTATAATTAAATCACGATAACTATTTTCAATCAATCAATAAAATTAAATTAATTGGGGAAAAAAATGGTGACACTCTGATTTCCATGCAGGCAAAGCAGCTGGCACAACCAGTTTTAATATAACTGGTTATCTCAGAAGTTAATCAGTAATGAATCGATTTAACATATCGAACGAGTAATGTTCATATACTCACGCGTCCGTGAAGCCATAGAGCTGCTTGAGGTGCTGTTTGAGTACCAGCAGCAGCAAGCAGCCTCGGGCCTGTCGCATGGCATCCCGCAGCGGCCTCGTGTGCTGCGGCAAACGAGCCACCAACGCTTCCGCTTCTTCCTCGTCTTCCTCTTCATCTAGAGGCTCCTTTTCTTCGTTGCCCGTCTTTATAAGGCCCTGCACGTAAAGAAAAGAAGAAAAGCTTTTGTTAAATTTTCTTAAATCTGAAAATTTATATTGATATTTAACTTTGTAGTATTTTACTCTAGATACCGTAGATTACGCTATGGTTTTAAGAATTATAGCAGATTGTGTTATAATTACTGTATGGAATTTTATAAATCCCCGGCTGAGTAGAATATACCAGCCTCATGTCTTACCGAGGTGTCGTAAAATACGACTAAGATAAGTTGACGTCAGGCAGGCGGCCGGTCGTAAAATACGTAGCCAAATCATATGACAACATGTTTATGACATGTTGTGCCGACCCCACTTACGAGTGGGATACGGGCAGTAAGATGATGATTTAACTTTGTAGTGCGCCGTATGGTATCCGGCTGAGTAGAATGCACCATTATCGTTACTTACCGAGATGTTGTAAAAGGCAACTAATGTAAGTTGACACACCGTGTGGTATCGGGCTGAATAGAATGGACCACCCTCATCTGACACCTCATTCTTACTGAGGTGTCATAAAACGTGAATAATATAAATTGATGTCAGGCAGGCGGCCGGTCGTAATATAACTAGCAAAACATGTAACAACACGTTTAACATGTTGTGCCGACCCCACTTGAATACCGGCAGGAGGAAGAAGAGATATTTAATTTTGTAGAATACGTAACCAAGTCTGAACAAATAAACGTTTATGATTACCTCACGAAAAAGCTGTAGTAAATTTGATCCCGACGTAGAAATAATAATATCAATATGGTGTATTATAAAAAGGGGTTCATCTTGAACTTGATATGGAAAATAGCTTAAATTATCAGCCAGGTACAACATTTGATCCAGCGGGGCGGTCTGTGAACAAAGAGATAAATACTAAAATAGTAAAACAATTTTATTTTAGTGTAGGCACATTACTGACTCTTTATTTTATATATAACAGAACATGATTTTCAATAACTATATATATTTATGCTAAAGGTAAAATATATATATTTATAACTTTATTTAAAACTGTTGAATTTTTTGAAAAAACCTTAACCAACAATATGATAAAATTAAAATTTAAAATAATATAAATATTATCAGTAATTAAGAAACTTACAGAAACATCATCAAATTGCTTCAGTAACGATAACACTAAGGCCCGCCGTTGTGGTCTCGTATTTCTCAACAATGAATATAAAAAACCATTAAGCGCAGTCGGCAAATCATCTTGGTCTTTTTTCCTGAAACATATATTAAATGTATAGCTTTGAATATTAAAAGTAACGGCCTGTTACTATCCCACTGCTGGGCATAGGCCTCCTCTCTCCATTTTTGGAGAGAAGGGTTGGAGCTAAGACCTACCACGCTGCTCCAATGCGGATTGGTAGGTTACACATATCCCTAGGATTCTCTAGAGATATGCAGGTTTCCTCACGATGTTTTCCTTCACCGAAAAGCGTGTGATAAATTGCAATTATCAATTAGACACATAAGTTTTATTAGAAAAACTCATTGGTGTCTGCCCGGGTTTGAACCCATGATCGTCTCTAGAGATTCACACGGTCGCACCGCTAGGCCATCACAGCTTCATACTTTTACTTTTTTGAATATTAGTAAATAATATCTTCGACATAGCGTATTCTCAACTATATATTTATACTAGCTTTTACCTGTGACTTCGTTCGCGTGTATAGGTCGATAATAGTTGACGCTTTTTAACGTCATCCTATTCTTCTAAAATTCACAGGAATTCTATAGCCTATAAGTTATTCCGATGTATAAAGAATAATTGTGCCAAATTCATCGATATTGGTTCAGCGGATTCGCCGTACTCACAAACTTTCGATTATAAATTTCTCACATAATTTATAATATCACTAAACCTTTACTAGCGACCCGCTCCGACTACGGACGGATATAAAATATGTAGCCCATGTCACCCAGTGAAAAAATATTAAAATCGATCCAGTAGTTTTGATTCATTCATTACTGCCCGAGGCCCGCACGTGTTAAATTTGGAGTAAAACAATTCCCCTATACCAGTCCCTGTACCATGAAATCTTTGGAATACCTAAATTCATATACAACATTTTTACTTATTTACTTTTTCCCTATGTATTTTATTCGCCAGTTCAACCTATCCGAAGAACAAAGTCACATTTTCTATGCTTATACATGGGAGATGTAAATTTATTCGTCGTATAGGGCGATTTGTACTCCTATTAAGTATAACATAGATAAAACAATAAAAAAAACAGTCTATAAATGTATTAGAATAAGCCTATGTAGCACATATAAATTATAAACAATATAAAAGAGCAAAACAAAGTCTCTGAGCTTAAACATCGAAGAAGAAAAAAGGATAACATTTAAGTAAAACTGTATGTTCATAGATTTTTTATGAACTAAATTAACTGTGTCAAATAAGTCTATAGATATAGTGTAGAAAGACGTTAGACATAACAACAACTTACCTAAACCCTCTAATAACACCTTTTCTACTACTCTGTAATATTTTTTGTAACTGGTACGACAATTTGATTCCCAGCTGCGCTTTCATATGAATAAACCCTGGATATTTTTTATCTATTTCTTGGAGATGTTTATCTGCTGTATGCGACACCGTTACTTCGGTGTCAGTGCTCATACATATTAAATATGGGACAATCTGTAAAATAAGAACAGGAAAATTCAACCCATTATTTTATCACAATTACAATAGGAATAAAACTGAGTTAAAAACAAAAAATGCATTAAAAAAATACCTATCATAAAAATTAATAAACAAAAATCCATAAGTAGCTTAATAAATCTTATGTTTTAAAAATATTTTTCTGTCAACATTATAATGGTATTAATTTATTATTTATACCTGGAAACACTCATCATATGCAACAAAAAGAACTGTCAACTTTTCTGTGGATAATTATTTTAGCGTTCTTTATGAACATTATAAGCAACCTCTTTCCGTTTGATTGTGGTATATGATTTTAAAACTATGTGTGACGTACATATAGGATAGAAATAAGTTACAAACCTGTACAGGATGAACGAGGCCTTGGGCTAATACGAGTTGAACTACTTTCATCGCACTTGAGCGCACGACAGTACTAGAGTGTAGAAAAGAGCCCAGGATCTCTTTCAGGTACAACTGAATAACTGTTGATGCCATTCCCGAAGAAACATCGCCCATTTCTTTTAAATTTTCGTGCTTTGACCGCTTTGACCCTAGAAAGTATTTCAAATAATGTAAGGGGTAACACAAATTAATCTAAATTACATGTTCCATGTCATGTAAAGAAAACAAAAAGAACTTCGAAATTACACAATTGAATATTATCAATACTAAATATTTGAAATCATATTGATATTTGATATTTTCAATTTACTACGCGCTGTGGTGTTAGGGAAAACATAATGAAAAAACCTGCGTATTTCTGGGGTATGAATGTAACCTACAAAACCGCCTTGGAACTGTGTGGCGAGACTATCCTTCAAGTCTTCTCCCAAAAAAGGGAGAGATTTTACTTTGCTGTTTCACAACATTAAATCTATGAATGAAAAACTCATGATATCCTTAGGTAGTTTTATGTTAAATTAAAGTTAGAACAAAAAAAAATATGCACACTTTATATAAAACTTTCAACTATAAGCTAAACTGGGAGAGGTTGGGCCCAATGTCAGTACTTTGTTCTATTGCTGATAGCAATTTAGCGATATACTGAGGTTTGGCTCTTGTTTACTATAAACCGAAAAAAGTGAATGTCAGTTTTAATACACGAATTACGACAAAAGTATGAACCAAGACGACTTTGAATTACATAAGATTGAGACTATTAATACAGCAGGGTTTTGAAGGCTCCAATATTTTTGTTAATACTTACATTCACTATCTTGTCTAATCATTCGTTGCTCTTCTTCTTGTAAGTACATTTCAACGTTCCTAAGGACATCAGCCTTCATTTCTATGGGCGCTAGTTCTGAGGTGAGAAGTTGATGGTAAAACTCTTTCAGTTCAGGCCTTAACATGAACTCATAATGCCTTACGCATACCGACCCTAAAGCTTTAAGTGTGTGCGATACAAAATCTTCATCTTCCAGTCCCACAAAAAACATTAACGTCATATACACCTGCTCTTTTATATCATTCTGCAAATAAACTATTTGTTTAAAACCTAACCTACAGTTTTGCGAAAACAATTCATAGTCAAATTTAATTTAAGACAACGTTTAGCCCTCTTTGCGTGACCTTTAAAATAAAGTCGTAATTCGTTTTTTAATTTCGAATGAGGCAATAGAAAAGCTAACACTAATTAAATCATTGTATGATATCTTATCTTAATTTTAAGGTATTCCAATTGCCTCGTCCATGGACTATAAACCAGACTGTATTATATACCAATTTCACTCAAGTAATAGTAAACTTTTATCTTTCGCGTGTATACATATAAAATTTTAACCGCAATTTCTGACATAACTTTATTTATTTATTTATTTATTTATTTTGTAAGACCATCAACGACAAATACATCATACACATTAAATAAACACATTATTAATATAGACAGTTTTTAGCTAAATGTATCGTCAATTACAGATGGTGACGACATGAGCATTACAGTTGACAAAGTATAACAATAAAAAAAAAACATAAAGGAAAGACTACTATCAGGATCTTTATGTAAAGTAAATTAAAATGTAAAAAATATTTTTAAATACTAACCGCTAAACCTTCTATAACTTTACTATCAGTAAAATCAAAATATCTTAACAATAGTCCTACAATAAAAAGCGATCTCCGAAAATGAGGCCTCGTGTGCAGTGCTCGCGTCATCTCTGGATTACGCTGCCAACTCTGTTTCCATTGTAATAGTACACCTGAAAGGAACCACAAGACATAATGTTAAAAATTATAATGAACATTGTAAGAAGGCAAAAATAATTAAAAAAACTGCCAAAAAGTTACCCACTTATGATTAGCATTTTCACACTGTATTGTACATTACATAGAATCTTTTCATTCGTTCGAGTTCGAGAATTCGCACAGACTGAATCACTGTAAAACCTACTACGAATAATGTTTTATTATTTAGCTTTAAGAAGCTTATCTAAACGTTTTCTATCATGTCGAATAAAACGGCAACTGTTGATGCTCTGTAGAAATAGTTCAACAGTATAAACTACTTTTTGTTTCCTCTTTTTAACCGTATAAAGTATAGCTCACTACGCTCGATATATGCGCAATATAGCGCAAAACTTGCCACACAATTCACTTCCATCTCTGAAATTAAGTGGTTCATGGCGGACGCGCACGCAATATATTAAATAACATATCACCAAACGCTAAACCTATGGATATAAAAGCGTAAAAGGGGATCCAAAGAAAGAAGTCAGATGGAAGAAAGGTGAGTTACACTTTATAATCTTATAAATAACCTCGGTCTATTAAAATTCCCGTACAGTTGATATAGACAAAAAATGAATACTTAATTTTTGTTATTATTGAAAATAGACCAATTTAAACACTTAGTTTTGTACTTCCGAATAATAACAATGATCAACATTTTAATATGAATGCATTATCATATTCACCGTTGTATTTATTGAAGACATCCCTAATGAGTTTATAATTGTGCGTTAGGGTGTTAACGATGGCGGCGAGGCACGCAATGCAGGACGCTATGACGAGCTGGCCCCGCTGCAGGATCAATTTAACCGCATCCTCTTCTAACTGTGCTAGAAACACCTCGCTCGGGTGCTCCATGAGCGGTACCACTAACTCCAGCGTCGACGCCACCGTTGACATTATTTGTTGCTCATTTTGATTCTAAACATTAGAAAAAAATATTTTTGGCACAACAATTACGAAATAATTTAAGATACCTAAGGAGTACCTACCTACCTTTAATAAATTCTTACCAAGGCCTAATTTCAACAATTTGTTAAAAATCGTTGTGTTGGATCAGCAACGTTCACCTAAGTAAGCGTGACATAAATGTGGAAATTTTACTTGACAATAAATTAATCACTCACAATCTCGTCGTGTCTGGAAGAATGTCAATGCCGGTTACAATTTTTTATTTATAACATGCTTTTATCTTAGGTTGAACTTATTTTACGTTAGTTCCAGATAGTACGATTAAGAAAAATAAGTCAGGAATGAATCCTCAGACATAATCCTTTACCAAAAGACTTAAAATTGTTAAAGAATGTGTCCAATACACGGTTGTGGAATGTTTGCAATTGACTTTACCAAGCATAATTAGATCTTACATCGAGTTCAGAAGAATACGACAATAGTAAAGAAACTGCAATGGGCACCCATATATATGCCCTCGCAGGGTGGCTTAGTTCCGCCACTTACGCTGTTGATAGACTAGATAGTTAACCAGCGTTAAACGCTGGTTAACTATCGCGACATGTTTATTTTGCATTTGGTCACAGCATTCTATCATACGGAATAATGCCGTGGGGTAAAGCGGCTGATATCGGAAAGATTTTTGATGCTCAAAAGAGAGCCTTAAAAATATGTTCGTGTATGCTTAAAAATATGTTCGTGTGTGTGATTCATCAGAATTGGCGAATCATACGCAGGTCTGGGTATACACTTTTAATAGTAAAATTACCTACACATACATTTAAATTTAGTGTAAGTAAAACGCTTATACAGTATATTATACAATTGAAAATTATATAAGTTATAAAAATATTTGGATTGAAAATTCATCCTGCTTTAAATGATGGCTACGTCAAGCACTAAGTAAATACTTATACACTGTCCATTATATTAACCATCTTTTGACAGATTGACGATAGTGATGTCCTAAAGATTCTCGTATGCGATACCATTCCGATTATAGTACCTACTATCATTAATCGAATTACGTACCTAAGTAATTCGATTAATGATAACCTACGTAAACTAGATTACTACTTGAGAAAAGAAATTCCAACTTTGAGAAAACTTATTGTTTCTTTGAAAAGAAGTGGTCTATTTCATGGTGAAAAATCTTCTTTGGTCAAAGTTTTGAACACAATTGGCTTTTCATATAAAAAGTTAAATAAAAGAAAATTATTAATGGAACGCACAGATATAGCTATAGCACGTTGTGATTTTTTAAGAGAGGCAAAGAAAATACAAGATTGGGCAAATATTGTTTTCACGGATGAAACATGGCTCAACGCTAACCACACACTATCTCGTTTCTGGACTGATGATACTGCTGATTCCACTTCCTCAGTACCAATGGGAAAAGGTGAGCGCCTAATCATTTGCCATGCAGGTACAGCAAAAGGATTTGTACAAGACGCACTGTTGGCATTTAAATCGAAGAAATCAAATGACTACCACGAAGAGATGAATGCAAATGTGTATGAAGAGTGGTTCAAAAAAATGCTCATTTCATTGGAAGAACCATCAATAATTTTTATTGATAATGCGCCCTACCACTCCCGTCAAATTGACAAAATGCCAACACAGGCTAATAAAAAGCATGAAATAATTAATTGGCTTCGGGACAATGGAGAAAATGTGGACGACTCAATGTTAAAAGTTGAATTAATAAAAATATTAAAAACCAAAAAGAGAGCAAAACGCTATGTAATCAATGAAATGGCAGCAGAATATGGCCATACTGTTCTTCGGATTCCTCCATACCACTGCCAGTACAACGCAATAGAACTTATATGGGCACAAGTAAAAGGGCATGCTGCGAGATGCAATACAAGCCCCCCATTCACAGCGAATAAAATGTTGCAATTGCTAAAAAATGCTTGCACCCACGTAACGGCCGAGAACTGGGCAAGTGTGGTGGAAAGAACTAAAAGAGTAATATTCTCTGATTGGGAACGTGATATTGCGTTTGATAATATATTATCTACACAAGAGCTAATAATAACTGCTACTGAAGACTCCTCATCGGAGGAGTCTAGTGTTGATTATCATTCCGACGACTCGTGCTAATAAAATAAATTAAAATATCCTGATTGTTTTATTTGTATTCATGTATTAACTAAGAAGAAAGTAAAACTTTATATAATGTTATTAAATGTCTTTTAATACTCGTAACATCGATTTCTACCGATTATTTTTAATCTGTGGCATAATCGTAGAAACCATTATGTGTGACATCACTAAGTGGGCGGTACCCATCCATAAAGTACAAATATTATTTGTATGATATTTGTACGTAAGCAATACAAAACTTAATGAGCGTGAGCTGTCAAAAGACTGATAATATGATGGACGCAGTATATATACAGGTATAAATCTAATCTTGAGGATAAAATTATTGTGCGCTCACTGCTGAGTATAGCAAAATAATTTTATCATTGTTTTGTAGTGTTTTAAAACAAAATAAATATTAGAAAACGTGAAAGAATTTACCTGACATTTAAGACTGAGGTATGGTTGTAACGTCAACGCGTGATTAACTAACAACTGAGGTCTAATTTTTGCAAATAAATGCAAAGTAGAAAGGCATGCTAAAATACGTTGAGATGATCCAGTTCCTAAAAATTAAGACAACAAAATTTGAATGAAAATTTGAACAGAATGCTTATAACTACATACAAGTAAACCAAAAATTTATAAAAAAAAATTACCATCTGTATTGGTTTCCTCCAACTGAAGCAAATGTTCTATAAGACAGTCAACAATCTGTTGGCAAGCTAACAATAGAGACTTCGGTGGTTGATAAATAATTTTTGTAGAATCATCCTTATCTTCCTTAGGCTTAAACAACTGAAAAAAAAAATATTATCCTCGGTAATTAATGAACACATTTCAAAATTTACACAGCTGATTTGAACACTTACACTCATCAACAGTTGCTGAAACCACTCAAGGCCCATGTCTCTTGAGGATACCACTACATCTGTTATGTTCAGGACCTTCCTCGTGAGTGGGTCAGCAGTCGCAGCGGTGATGTCGAGAGCCCCGTGCCTCGAAGAATTTGAACAAGGGCTAAACCACATGTTTTGGAAAACTTCCATCACTAACTTTCTGATGCCTTCCTCGTCATTTACCCTTCTAATCATTTTTACACAAATTTCTGGTATTTTAGGAAACTCTGGACACTCTATACAAATGTCTTTTAATATTTTAATTACCCGCTTGCGCACAGAGACACCAGTATCCTAAAATATCACAAGAAATTTTATCAAGCAGCAATTATGAAGTAACTATAGTTTGACTAACATCGGGACATGAATATGTATAGAGTTTGTCAACAAAAAACATACCGTTCGTAAATTAACATACCAGTTAATTTACGGATCTCATGATAGGATTCAAAAGGTCAAAACTCTTGAATTAGTGTATAGTGACAGTGTAGTGTAGTGCAACATGTGAACATTGTGTCTTTATTATTTAAGACTAGCGACCTGCCCCTGCTACGCACGGGTATAAAATATATATCCCATGTCAGTCAGTGTAAAAAAAAATGATTAAAATCGATCCAGTAGTTTTGATTTATTCATTACTGCCCGTGGCCCGCAAGCGTTAAATTTGGAAAAAAACAATTTCCTTTCCCTATACCAAGAAGATTTCCTGCTATCTTTGGAATATCTAAATTCATATAGTACATTTTTACTTATTTACTTCTACATTTTCCCTATGTATTTTATTTTTACAATTAATTACAGAATGTCTTTAAACAAACTCTTGAAAGAGCGACATTTCGTTGCGCGTCTGATCGAAGTGTTATATGACGAAGCGCGGCGTCCTCACGGCATTTTAAATCTGTAATATATCCGAAAATGTTCACTTAAATTACATGCTGTAAACGGAAATATTGATCTTTATTAAATCAACAATTTATTTAAGGTACTTAAATGGATAAGGATTAATGCTGTATTGTATAAAAATTGCTTAAAAAATATGGTATTATTTTTCGTAAAAAGTAAATGACAAAAAATGCTATAGTGGGTTATCCATAAGAGATAGACATATACCATCGCGGACTTTTCTGTAGACCTTTTCAAGGTGTACAAATACTTAGTACACCATTTTGATAAATCTCGTAGGGTTTAGCCTGCGTTTGCAATGTAAGCGGAAAAAAATGTAATTATTTACAGGAACCTCAAAAATTGCAGTATTTCTCTACTCCGTATTGAATGTTATTATACGTACAAACCTTCCTCTGGAATCTCTCTATCTATTAAAAAAAACCGCATCAAAATCTGTTGCGCAGTTTTAAAGTTTTATGCGTACATAGGGATATAAACAAAGAATGCGACTTTGTTTTATAATATGTAGTGATATATCAATGGACTAATTCTGAGACATAAGTATGAAATTGTATAAGAATAGGTTAGAGATAAATTACTTGCTTAGTCGTATTACATAGCTAGATTACAATAAATATTTTGTTTACTGTACTTCATTAAAAAAATATAGAAATGCTACTATATATATACTAATAATTTATTTAACATGTTTTTGAGCAAGGCAGTTGGTGTTCTTATACTGGTTAAGACATACAAAACTTACCAATATTCTATTCGAGAGCATTCCGTAATACTTATCAATAAGATCTGGCCTACTGAGCACGAATTTGCCGACAAGATCAACTGCCGCTTCCCGCACTGCTGTAGACTGATCAAGAAAGGACCGATTCACGCCTATCTGCATGTCTGGCCTCGCCAGCACCGCGGGGTCGGCCTCGACGATCATCGTCAAGCACTTCATGGCTTTTGTCCGTATAGCTATCGTATTTTCACAAAGAATAACTAAGATTTTTCTTAGATACCTATCGAAACTCTGTGAAAATGATCTTTTCGATGCTAGATATTGCGAAATTAATTCAGCTCCACCGTAATCTATATAAGATTGCATTACTTGTACTTGTGTACCACCTTGATATCGGAATGGTCTAATTTTTTCAAGGAAAAAGTGTTTCCGCCGTTCTATAGTTTTAAATTTTTCTGCAGACATTATTGCACTAGAGGCGTGTTTTTTTTCTGATTTTGACTCCTTCAATCCACTGTCACTGTCATCATCAGGTTCTGTGTCTTCTTCACTACTCTCGTCCTTAAATTTTCTTTTACCCTTGTTCTTTGGCCTTTTTGTTGGAGACGAGCTTTTCGGTTGGACAACCATATCTCTATACCATTGTGTGATGTAGAAGTGCCTCGCGCAATTCCACGCCTGGTCCTTTTGTCCATTAATAGCTAGGTAATCGAGTAATACCCTCTGAAGAAATTCTGTTCTCTCTTCATCCTCGTCCAATCCGGATGTAAGTGTCTGTAATATTAATCGACGTATGTATAGTATATTTGTATTAAGTTAGTGTGTTTTTAAGTATGCGAAATATTAAAAAAATACGATTTATCGGTTACAGGCCAATAACAAAAATTTGGATTGGATGATAATAATACAATAATAATACACATTAAAAAAATCATAAAACAACGTTAGCACGTCACTCACTTCAATATTATTTTAATTGCAATATATTATCATAAATACAAAGTAGATCACACCTAGTTATTTTTCAGCTGAATAAATGTATATTTCGGTAATTTAAATTATATGAATTGTGATTAGTGACAATTTCTGATTACTCGTAATAGTAGTGTAATAATCAATTAATGTTAAGTTTTCATAGTATTAATACTTTTTTCCTGTTTCTCAATAAAATGTTTAAAGATATATGAACTGAACAAAGTCTATTCTATATTATTTGTAATCTCTAGCTTTTATTTTATTATTACAATAACCACCTTTATATATTTATTACCATAAAATATTTAAATTCAGCAATTTAATAAGCCTCTCCAGATACAGAATATTTTAGATTTTAGTTTACAACAACTATGGTTATTAATAAAACTAGCGGCCTGCCCCTGCTTCGCACGGGTATAAAATATATAGCCCATGTCACTCAGTGAAAAAAAAATATTAAAATCAATCCAGTAGTTTTGATTTATTCATTACTGCCCGTGGCCCGCAAGAGTTAAATTTGGAGAAAAACAATTTCCCTCTCCCTATACTAAGAGGATTTCCTGCTATCATTGGAATATCTAAATTCATATACTACATATTTACTTATTTATTTTTACATTTTTCCCTATGAATTTTATTTTTAAAATTAATTACAGAATGTCTTTATATACAATTTAAAAAAAAATTTAATTATTTACAGAAACCCCAAAAATTATAGTATTTCTTTACTCCGTATTGAATGTTATTATACGTACAAACCTTCCTCTGGAATCACTGTATCTATTAAAAAAAAACCGCATCAAAATCTGTTGCGTAGTTTTAAAGTTTTATGCGTACATAGGGATATATGGACAAAGAATGCGAGTTTGTTTTATAATATGTAGTGATGTACAGAAAAAGCATACAATTTAATGTACTTTTTGTTATGTTACCTGTGGCTGGCAGCCATCTTTTTCTTCCTCAGCACGTATATCACGCACTACAGCATCCATCGTGGCGAGCTTTGCACGAGACGTGACACTGTCTCGTCGCAGCCGGGACGCTACTAGGCCCAAGTACTCGAGCGACGCCACACGTACCGGCATCTCCATTGATTTATCTGACATGTATTTAACCTGTTCAAAACAAAATACAATCAGTAACATTCTCTACATCAAAATTAAAAAAATAACAAATATATTTCAAATTAATTTTTCTCTTAATCATTCAAGCGATGGTAGTTCTCAACCAGAAATATATCTCTGCAAGCGAAACAACAAAACATCACACTATTTCAACTGTACCCACAAAAAGTTCTGATTAACTCAAAACTGTACTTGAGACTATCACAATACAATAAAAAAAAAACCATTCCGGCTTTTAGGAGTTATAGATCTTCATAAAAGTCTACATTTTTGGTTTTATAAAATACTGTATTATTAATTTGATAGCCGATGTATGTACCTTAAATTTGTTGGGTAAAAAATACTTTAGTTTTTGTGACATATCTTTAGAGAAGGGAGGGTCAGAAAATGTGACACAGCGTGAAAGCAGGAGGGAGCGTGACTTATTTTATAAACGGCCCCATTGGCTCCAACCAGCATTGTAATGGTATAACTATAGGCTTTGTGCATTTCAATCTTAAGGTATATAATCAGTTACTATGATGTGATATAAAGAAAATGTAACTTACTAGCATTGTCCCAAGTAAACTCAGCAGCAATTCAGTGGCCGGCCATTCCGGTTTGTTAACCGTTGTTAACAGATCGTGAACAAAGTTCTCGAACAGGGGCCTGAAGTCGACCTCTTCGGATCTACTTCGGCACTTATTCAGGAATGACGTCAGAAATGTTCCACCCACACTTATAGCTGCTTCGTACTTGGATATAATAAGAAGATCTTTATCTACATGCTGAAAATGAATTTTGATGAAATGAAATTTATTTTAATGCAGCGATATCAACAGTTACTAAACAAGTCTGGTGAGAAACTTTTATAAAGAATGCAAATGGGACCTTTGGGGGTCTTTATTGATCTCCTTCTTTCATAACCACAGACTACAAACTAGATAGTCTTTTTAAAGGTTTCACTATACTCAATGTCAATGACGCAATATTTACAAAGATTTGTAAATTAAATTTGCCTAAATATGATACGAACGCCTATACGTTATTCGTTTGAAAATTTTAACAAATCGCCCTAACCGAAGAATAAAGTTACGTCTCCATGCATTAGAAAATGTTACTTTTTTTCTTGGGATAAAGTAGCACAACCAATACCCCATATATTCTTTTGAGATGCAGTTATGTAGCTTTGCACACAGTTTCGTTTAAGCACATGAAGTTTTTAAACGAAACACGATATTTGAGGAAGTATAAAGAGCGTGTCTGTGTATCTTTCTGAGGAACAAAATGAACCGAACCAAATCGTTAATTCGTGTTGAAAACCTATGCTAAATAACCAACATGGATCATGTCAAGCTATGTCGAATTTTCCTTAAATCCATTTATATGTCTGCACAATATGTGTAAAAGTTCTAATAACTATGTTAAGCTTATAACAAATCCTAACTTTACAAACTTGAAACTCACTTTTTTATTCTCAGATTCAACGTGTTCCTTCTCCTTGTCTTTGTCTTGTGATTTACACAGAGTCTCTGGTAACGTCACAACGCACTGAACGAGCTGGAGTACTAGTGCCGTTAACATTTGAATGTGCTGATTTGAACTTAGTTGAAATGACCTTAAGTTATGCTTCGAACTCGGTATTCGTGCTATTGACGCTAAAATATCCTCTAGTAATAGCCGCCGATGTTGTTCGTATTTTGTAAAAATCTGTAACATATTAAGTAATTAGTATTTTTTTATTAGTACTCCGTCGTCGAAATCAACGAACTTTACAACGAACCTGAGATTTACGTCCGTACATACTATCTTTAATGTGCAATGTTTATAATGAAGAATATTCAAGTCGCGACCTTTTAGTATTCTACATATAGGCAAAGGCATTCTTTCTCTCTGAGTCTAATCTCTAATCCTTGAACAAAAGATTAGATATTAGACTCACCACGCTATTCGAATGTAAATATATGACTACTAGCGTATTGAATATCAAGATTTCTTACCTTAAGTAAAAAGGTAAAAAATGTGTCTTTTAAATGCTTACTTTAATTTTCAATTTTACACTTTTCAAATTTAAATACTGGTAAAGTATAGTTCGGCTATTTTACAATGCGACAGTAATCAACTTTAATTGAAACTTTGTTTATTGAGAAAATTCCGATTTTATTTTAGTGACAATGTTAATTTACTTATTCAACTTCAATAGGGGCAGTTTTAGACCTGATAGTCGTATGGAACTGTATATCTATGGGTATCATATTAGTGAATAGAACTAAATCGTCTTACCGTAGTGACGAGTTTCAAAGCGGATAGCTGTAACTCGCTAATATTTTCCACAAAAAAAGGCGAAACGCCTACAGTGGAGGCGTGCAGCACGGTGGTGTCGGTGAGGTGGTGCGCGGCGAACAGTTCGGCGAGCAGCGTGACACACTCGTGCGCGTGCGTGTACAGCTCGCGTACTGCACGCGTCGAACTGCCGTATCGTTTGCTGGCGTGGCCGGCTCCTCCACCACGCCGCTTCCTGCCATCCACTAGGTACAAATATAATCATTAGAATAACATTTTACTATCATAATAACAAATGTGAAAATACATCCACAATTAAATGCCGATAACATCTATTTGTGTGCCCATGTAGGCTCAGAGTCGCTCAGAGTCGCTCAGCGAGCGATGGAGCGAGCTATGCTCGAAGTATCTCTACGTGATCAAATCAGAAATGAGGAGATCCGTAGAAGAACCAGAGTCACCGACATAGCTCAGCGGGTCGCGAAGCTGAAGTGGGCAGGGCACATATTGCGGAGAACCGATGGAAGTTGGGGTCTCAAAGTGTTGGAATGGCGTCCCCGCACTGGAATGCGCAGCGTCGGAAGACCCCCTACTAGATGGACTGACGACCTCAAAAGGGTCGCGGGGAGCCACTGGATACGAGCGGCACAACATCCGTGTGTTTTGGAGATCCCATGAAGAGACCTATGTCCAGCAGTGGCCGTCCATCGGTTGAAAAAGAAGAGAAGAACATCTATGTCTGATATTTTCATGGTGTAAATCCATCGTGGATTAACTGTGTTAGTAGGTTGTTATGGGCAAGGTTGAAGGAAAAGGCCTGGCGAGCGATCCCGTTAGTGTGACCAAATATCCACCCTTACTGGTCTATCTATTGCAACCGCCCTTAAGGATGCTGAATGCCGGACTTGATGGAGAAATTTAATTGAAAAAGTTGCAAAAAGGACTTTCAGGGACAAGACCTTGAGCAATGAAGATGACAACCGAGAAGAACTGTGCTAGATGGTTTGGCTAGCGTGGGAATCAGTGTCATAAAGTTGTACCTAGTTTTAACTTAAATAGGTAGCCTATATTTTGCTACCTTCTCTACCTTCAAATAAAAGAACCATCAAAATCAATTCAACTATTCCGGAAGAATTTCACTATAAATAGAATTCAATCAAAAATAAATTTATGCTACATCAAGATTCCAGCCACCACAATTGGTTTTACATATCCATTGTGAAAGACAGATCAATACAGGAAATCTCGATTATCTAGCCCCATCTGAAGAATAAACATGTTCTATATTGTAGACATAGAACTTTATTCTTCAGATGGGGCAATCTGTATCATCGCTTTACATTATTCATGATTATATTATTATATTATTATGCCTAACTGCCTAATTAGCACTTACTAAACAACTGATTATCAAATAAAAGGTACTGCCATGATCATTTTTCGTTCTAATAATAATCATCATTTAGACAAAAAGTTTTAATGAAAATTTTTATTTACTAAATATATCAATAGCAAACTTTATTTATTATCTTTTGATGTGTTACTTTAACTGTATAGAAAATATAAATAAATTTTAATTTAAAGAAAAGTAATAATTGATACTGTAGATACCTCTTTTTTGATGATTCAAAATGTTTACAAGATTATTTCAATAAAGAATACTTTGAATTTTGAGTGTCTATATCCTGTTCCTAGTTTTTAGCTATCTTTATATCAAAATCAATCAAAATAATTTCAACGTTTTATGTGTAAACGTGTAACACATTAATATTTATAAGAAGACTTTAAGAGTTTCAACAGTCTTACCTTTTTTTTTCGATGTACTCTGGATACTGTACACGGGGTCATATACACAGTATATAGTATTATTAAGTTGAAACTTTATAAACATAATAATTCTATCTATAACATCTTCTAAAAAGATGCGTTTAGGCATACTAGGGGAAGTCATTATATACAATGCTGTCAGGCAAGCATCAGATGCACACATAACTCTTTCTAATGTGGACTCTATCCATATTTGTCGCATTTCTTCACTATCCTCCTACAAAACAGAATTTTTTTATTAAATTAATGGCAATATTTGGTAAACATAAATGCTGGTATCATTTAAATACTAACAGGATCTCCGACTAAAGACATTTTTTCGGCTGCTCTTATATTTTTCTCCAATATGTTGAGCAATCGAACAAGTCTGTCTGCTGGAATGGCTTCCATAGCACCGAGATTTTTTAATTTTGCTGCTTCTGAACACAGCTCTTGGAGTTGATAACGTGGTAATAACAAATCTTCAGAAATATCTGTCCCTTCTGAAATACATTATAATATGAGGCTGTGAGAGCAAGAGAGGCCTAACATCTTAAACAAAATATTACAGTAAAGTTAAGATAGGGCTAAGATTAAGCTAAGATTATTTAAGACCAGGGCTAAACCATAAGCCCTGGTCTAAAATAATTGCAACTTTAGCAAATTAATCGTTATCTGTCCATTACACATGGTTATCCGTCCCAAAGGTAACTTAATACTTGTGTTATGACACTTAATTGGTAAATATATACGAGTACATAATTTTAAAGAAATAATTATACACACCAAGTCTCTAAGAACCAACAAATTGTTTATAGAAAATGTTGGCCCTGGTATCGAAATCGTGATACGCGGAGCTCAAGGCAGGATAATTGCCATCTGCACCAATGGGTCAGTGAAAATGACTTCATTTCCATAACTTTTTTATTATTGTTTTAGGTAATGTTTTTTATGCTTTTCCTGATACTTGTTTTTTTATTTAAGTTAATGTCTTTTTATGTATTTAGTTTTACTTGTTTTATATTTTAGGTAATGGTTTTTTTTATATATTTACTTTTTGCCAGGGCAATTGCAAGGGCTACACTAAAAGATGAATCGCAGCATCAACCACGACCACTCTGTCAAGAGTGAACAACTAAGGAAGAAGAATTTACTTCTATTTCTTTTATATTTTAGCAAATGTTTTTTATGTATTTATCAAAATATACTTACCCATTTCGTCTGTTATTATCACATCATCGTCAGTGGCCTCAAAAACGGACTCAATTAATTTGTTAAACCGCTGATACGTATTTGTTTCCATTAGTTCATCAACTGTTAACATTTCTAACACAGGTACTAGTCTCCTTTCGACTTTTCGTAATTTTGGACGAACTACAAATATTAAATAGGTGATCATTAATATTATTTTATTTAATCGTTTTATTTATAAAACTTTATTGTACATTCCAACAATAAAACAGAAATATAGCAGAAAAGAGAAACAGTACTAGATATTTATTTTATGGTATACAATAGATAGAATAAATAAATAAATAAATAAATATATGGGACACTTACACACACGGTCGTCCGTCCCCAAAGTAAGTAACTTAATACTTGTGTTATGGTAGACAGACAACTGGTGAATATATACTTATATATTTTTAAATACATACTTAAATACAAATATACACCCAGGCTCAAAGGCCAACAAATTCATTTATAGAAAATGTCGGCCTTCGGCGGGAATCGAACCCGCGACCCGCGGAGCTGAAGGCAGGGTCACTACCCACTGCGCCAACGGGCCAGTCAAATATATAGAATATATAGAATCTTCTGTACTATAACGTAGTTAGCTTAGATATTATGACCATAGATCTCAATTTAAGAATCATCATTCATTATTCTCCTGCCCATATCCCACTCTAAGTGGGGTCGGCACAACATGTTATAAACAGGCTTTCACATGCTTTTGCTACGTATTTTACAACCGGCCGCCTGCTGATGTCACCTTTTGAGATACCTCGGTAAGAAATAGGGTGGTCTATTCTACTCAGCCGGATACAAAACGGCGAGACAACCTACCATAGTCGCCTTTTACGACACCTCGGTAAGAAATAAGGGTTCTCTATTCGACTCGGCCGGATACCACACTGCGGGTCAACTTACCTCAGTCGCTTTTTATGACACCTCGATAAGAAACGAGGGTCGTCTATTCTATTTTGCCGGATACAACACGGCTCAATTTGAGAATCAAAAGTATTACATTTATAAACATTAAACTCGGTGGTGAAAACTGAGATGGTAGGATTGTGTGAAGTATAACATACATATAAAAGGAGTACAATTGACAAATGATAGGACAGGATAGAAAAGAAAAACATATTGTCTACCTCACTTAGAGTGGGATAAGGGCAGCTGAATAATGATTAAAAAAACTTGGTACGCTAACTTGCGCTAGTTACTTTTGGCTATTCACTGTCGCTAAAAATGACCAACCATTTTCTGTTTTAAGAAAATTATAATGAAGACAAAGTTAGTACAAATTTAGACTGATGATAAAATGACAAAATTTCTACATTATAATATAGGCTGATACCAAAAGCCTACTTACAATACTGTTGACGATTATTTGCACGCGAAGAATGCGTGAATATAGCTACTGTCCGACCCTGTACAAGATAGTAATGACTTTATATATCTAATTATAAGTATTATGTTGAAAAGAGCAACCGCCGAGTTTCTTGCTGGCTCTTCTCGGTAGGAACAGCTTTCCGAACCACCAGTAGAATTGACGATTAAAAAGTACTTGTTTACAAGTTTATTCGAATAAAGAAAATTTTTTGAATTTGAATAGTTTTTTACCAATAGTTGCTTCCGCTTCTTCTTTTTTACTAGCTTCCTCGTGTTTTCTCTTTACAGCCTCCCAGTTCTTTTCCCGTGCTATGTCTATTGCTTCTTTCTCCTTATCCACAGTTGGCAAAAAATTATTTGATTTAACTTTCAACGGTAGATTGTCATCTGAATCGGATTCCGCCGTGCTGTTTTTTCTTTTCCGATCATCATTTGACAATTCGTGCTTTTTCAAAACCCCCTCCTATTGCAATGTAAAAAAAGATAATCATATCAATGCAAGTTTTCTCAAAAAACAAGTTTGTACACTGGAATGTGTTGTGTGGAATGTTATGATTTTATCACGATATTATATAATAAATATAATTAACTTATATAAATTAATTTCGGAAATATATAAAAAACTATAAAAATTCAAATCTATATCTTAGCCCATAATTTATCGTTGCTAAATTACCTTGCAATCCTATCTTACAGGCTACTGCATCTAATTTTATTGTATATTAAATGAAGGGTGTAGCGCCAAGAAAATTGTATTTAATTCTTTTGTTTTCTGACATTAATTTTTACTTTATGAAACAATTACTAATATCATTTTAATACTGGATTTGGATTATGACATTTTGTAGTACATTTACTGCACTATAACTTTTTAATTCAATATCGTTTTGAATAAAAGTTTAGTAGAATTGTTTATAGTGCTTTAATAAATACGAATATTACTATTTATTTATTTATTAGGAAGCCAATGTGATATACAATATAGTTTATTTAAAATTTCTAAATTATAGTTTTCACTTAAAGGCTAACTCTGCATGTATATATAAATAAAAAAAAGCTAAATAACTATACTACTATGAACACTACCTATAGTATAAAAACGTGTTAAAACAATGTGACAATCTTTAATGATCCTAGCAAAGAGAAGTGTGATGAAAAAAAAATTTTTAAACTTGAACACTTACAGAAAGCCTTCCTAATTTGACAACTGGATATCTGTTGTTCATAACTGTTGTATTTTTATTAGAATCTTGCTTCTCCTGTATAGTGTTTTGTAAAATTGGTGGAGGTGCATACGGAGCGCCCATGGATGGTTGTGGCACCTGCGGTTCTTGTCGCAAAGGAGAAGGCGCTACACTGGCTTGAGCAGGCGATTGCCCTGTTACCACATTACCATCTAAAATAAATTCTTAGAATAAACATTTCTCCATATTTTCCAGATAAATAGATTACACTACTAACACTAACATACCTTGTTCATAAACTTTGTCCTCCGACTGCAAGTGTTTTTGTTGATCACCCATACTTCTTGGTGACATAGAAAGAGGATCTTTTTCATCATTTATATTAGTTCCAAAGTTCCTATTATCTTGTACTAAACTATTATAAAACCCACCATTCTGAGCGTTTGGACATGTGGTATTTGATAGAGAATTTGTGTATACCATGGATTGATTTGAATTATTCCAGGGTGGAGAGATATTATTTTGAGCGGTAATGTTAATTTGACAACCAGGCCTGGCTTGAGAAGGCGGTGACCCCATATTAACATGTGGTGAGGATTGGCATGGGGGAGCTAAGAGTTGTTGATTGGGAATGGAAGCAGAATGTACAGATGGTACATGTGATGAAGGACTTGAATGGATTGCATTATGTGATGCATAATTATAAGTGGAAGATGGCGACATTCCATTAAACTTGGATGAATGTAAATGGTTACCCCAGTGATTTCTTTGTTGTTGGTCAAATACATTGGGGTTTACATGTAATATTGCCTTTAATAATTCAGGGGTTGTTTGTTGTGGTGCGGGGCTGACTGCATTTGGTATACTTTCATCCTTTAAATCTCTGAAAAAGTTTACAATTGTATTTTAATTTATTTCCTTACACCTAACATCATAATTTTTTTAAATTAACTAAGTTACATATATATGTTTTTTATAATGGTATACAATAAAATGGCTTAATCTGAAACCCATAATCTACAATCTTAAATTAAGTTCATTATAAACTTATTTTTATTATACTTGAAGTTTACTCAAGTTTGATTTTACTCAAGATGATTTAAGGAATAACTCATTTTAATGGAGATCACCATACTATAAAAAGTTACAACTATATAAAAAATAGTTTTACAATTAATGTTATAGTAGAAGATAGCGTACACAAAAATGATTTATAAACAAAAAAAGACTTACATATGTTGCACTGATGTTTGCATTAGAGACTGTAATAACAAGGAAACTAAATTGTCATCACGAGTTGCTAGCAGTATAGCTGCTTCCTCAGCAACACGGGGGTGAAATAGTTGAGACTTATTATTCAGTGTTGAAGGTAGAGGTGTTGGTAATGGAAGCACTGGTAACACTGTAAAAATTGTTTTATTCTTAATCATCCCTAAAGTTAGTTATTTTAAGTAAATTTTTATAAAAACACAATAACATTAATGAATAGCTATTTCTTAAAATACTCTGACATTATCAAAACCTGTTAACCATCAAAGATATTAATAATTCTTAAGAGAAAACCACAAAAAAATCAAATTTACAATTAATACATCATTGCTATTAATTTTTTTTAGTCTTAGAAGTATGACCAAATTTGTTAGGTGTGTTTGCTATGTATAGACTGATCCTTGACTTGAAATTATCCCTTGCCGCCTAAACTCATTTGCCTAGGTCCTGTATAGGTTCAGAATAGAAATTGAGTGTCCTGGGAAATTTCCCTTCCAATAAGCCAAGATATTTTGTTGCCAATGGGGTTGATTAAAAAAATGATTTTTGTATTTGAGCGACAATTCTCCCACCTCCTACCTAATTGTGAAAATATTTTAAATTAGATGTATTTTTCGATTCGAAACCGACCACAGTAAATTAGATATAGAGTGCAAAATAATATTTTGAACTCTTTGTAGGTATACTAGAATTGAATGTACTATCCCACAGTAGTACCCTACAAGAATACATACTTACAGTACATTATTAAATAAAATTTAACTTATTTTACAGAAATTGATGAAAATGTATTTAAAAAATGTAATAATACTTCATCATATTAGTTTCAACTTTATTTTCAATATACTTAAATGAATCTTGAACTTTTGAACAATTACAAATCTATATGACTATGATTCAATCAGTAAAAATAATCCTTTAATTAACATGGCAATGTAAAATTAAGTAAGGAATAGTCGATAATGTACTTTAAAAATATTTAATTAAAGCCTAAATATAATATAATAAGTTAATATTCTTATAAAAAGTAGATTGGAAATTACAAGTTGTTATGAATAATTATAAATCATACTAAGTATGCTAAATTATTATTGGATACTTTTTAGTGGCATTTTTCAAATAAATAACACAATTTAAATTGTATACAAATGTAAAGTTATTTTTAAATAATAACAAAAACAACTTTTGACGAGTTTAATTAGTTTTAAATCGAAAATACAAAAACGGCGGTAAACTGTGTACTATTTCCGCCACCATAAAATGATGTCTAACTAATACTTACAGTCAGTCAAACTGGCTACTCCTGCTAATGTTGTAATAGGGACACTTGGAATATCCCTTTCATTCATCTTGACAACAATTTCAAATTATTTTTCCGGGTGTAATAATGCTGTCCTAAAAGTCAAAAAGAAAGTCTTTGCTGTGGTAATGTAACATACACCAATAGAAGTTGTTTGCGTAGTCCCCGTTTCCATAATCATTTTATTTTCCACATACGCGGCACTTTGCACAATAAAGTCTCACATTTATAGATAATGGTGTATCACAGAAATTGCATTTCACGAAATAGTTAATTAATAAATCCAAAGATTGTTGTGAAAATAGGGCAGCCGTCAATTTGATGCTTTGTTGTGCGTTGTGCATCAAAACGAAGGTCAGCGCATCTGTACGACACTCCCAATATAATGAAGGAAAAGTTGTTTACAAGACTGTTTAAAATTATTGCTTTTAATATATTTTCAAATACTCACTGAAACATTATGTTAACTATTTATATCCAGGACAAATCAAACATAATCCTAACATTTAGATAATCAAGAAATTGTAACCCAGTGTTGCCCTGCTCATCTTACTTTTACAACTTCATAGAAAAATACGAATAAAGTCTATGCAAACCACAGAGTAGCTATGATATATTTAAGTGTTTGAATAATATGAATTATTTTAGTTTATGATTGTTCTTTCCTCATATAAAATCTTTAGGAACGCACAGATATGGTAAATTAAAAATCGCAATCTGACAGCAGATGTGATTACGGATATATTTAGCAGTAGCACACCATGCTAAACTAATTAAATTTCGCAAATAGTATATTGCGATTTCAGTTTATTAAAACTATTTTTTTTATTTTATTATTTATTTTTCTATTTTGTATATAAAGTTTATTATTATTATTTATCAATGTTGTATTTTTCTACATTATTCAAACTATGTTTGGAAAGCAGGATGAAAGCACTGTCTCTGTCAGATTAACGTTATCAACATTAAAAATTAATTTATTTCGTACTAAATGCCGAACTTCGTAGATGTTAACTTTAGTACATTTCAATAAACTCCATTAGTGGGCGTGTTTTTGGGTTATGAATCAACATTAATCAAACAGCATCAACGAAAACTAATCTAAAAGTTATAACAATAATAACGTACCTTTTAGGTACATTTTGAAATATATATATTTTCTATTTTTACTTTATCGCGGATTATAGCAAAATCATTTTTGTATCATATATATTGTAATCATATTACTTTTGTTTTATGGATCACCGCAAAGTAGTAAAGTACCTAATTCTATAGATTATTTGAAGACTGATCTCTTAGTTTTACAAAGAATATGATCGTTACGATAGGGAATCAGAAAAATTAAAAAATAAAGCCCAATAATATATAATACCAATACCCATATGTATCTCGATATATTTGATAGTCTGTTTTGTGTATATGTATCTGAAGTTTGTGCTATTTATAGTTGTTGTCATAGATAATATACTATGTACGATATAGATAAATAATCCGTGTTATTAGTCGGGTAATGAAAGAAAACTGTTTTTTCTACCGTCTCAGAGATGTCACTGCAACGTTACCGTAATGATCCACTAGAAGGTGCTGTACTGTATTATTATAATGATCCTTAATAAAAATACCATTTATAAGAAAATATTTTTGCACTTTACCACTTCAATTTGAACGGACTTGGCATTTCTAAAGTCCGGTTCAAATCAGAGGGTAGCATCAAAGTCAAACTACTCTTCTAAAAAAAGGGTTATTAAAAAAGATAAAAGCTAATATATAATAACTTTTATTTTTTACATGTTTTTATGTATGTTAATCAATTCGGGAAAAGCTAGACAAAAAAAATGATTGTAAAAACATTTATAAATTATCAAACGTATCGAAGCAATAAATGTCCACTAGTATATACATTTATATATGTTGAAACAACTAACTTTACATATTACAATCTGTAATTAGTTATCATAATCATAATCTTTATTTGCTGTAATGTGTTAGATACAATAAGATGAGTAAGTAGTAAGCTAAGTTAATAGTATGCAAATAATTTTAATTTTGTTAACATAAACATTGTCAAACTCAAACTTTGATGGTTTATAATCATGAATTTATGAACATATTTTTCTGCCGATAAAGAGATGAGGCTGGCGGCGATCTAAAAAGTGCTTCTTAGAGATTTTCACCCCTCTGGTTGTTGTCTTAAACAGAAACATGAGGAAGACGAATATCATGTTTCACGCTACACAACCATTATTGAGAACTCACTACCTAATATTATGTACTACACTGAAAAAAAAAACGAGAAAACACTTGCTAACTTGCGACGGTACAGAATTTTGCACCTGAGCTGCTCTTCGTTAATCAACCTCTAACAACCCCAGAGTTTCTCCACGATGAACGGGCGTTAGCTTTGCGGCGGTAGGCCTAAGCGAGAACTTTGGCTTTTAGGTCCCGTAGAGAAAACCCGGATAAGGCGCAAGCCGCCTCGCTTGAGATGATCTGGTAGTTACGTGCAGGGGGGTGAAACTCTCTAAGAACACTCTTTAGGTCGCCGAGAGCGTCATCTCACATAAAGCATTGAACAATAAAAATTAGTTTTATATCATTATTCACTAGATGTCGCAAATGATACACTGTAATATATATAAGTATGTCAAAAACGCATCACTGCTTATTTAAAATTAAAATTTATGAATAAAATTAAAATCAATGAAATTATGCCGTCCAAAAATTATTTTATGTGTTATTTTGGATGTGAAAACGTTGGTAAGTAACTACTATAATGTTTTTGAAACCATTTAATACCTTTTCCTAACAATAGAAATTTTTACTGCAGAAATTTAATTTTTAACCCTTTTAGTGCCGAGCGAAAAGGAAATGCCTACACGAGAATAACCAGCCGAATTTTTTAAATTTTATTTATGTACATTCTTATGCAATTAAAACCAAACGAGAAATAATATTTACACGATTCAAAAAGTAATATACTAAGAATAAAATAGGAACAAGTTTGCTCCTCCTTAACCCATTCTAAGTAGGGTTTTAAACAATTTGTTGCATGTTAGTTATTTTACGAGCACCCGCCTGCCTGACGTCAACTTACCTTAGTCGCCCTTCACGCCACCTTGATAAGACATAAGGTTGGTCTATTCTATACCACACGGTGAATAATAAGACATACAGCATATCGGAGTAAAAATTCACGACAAATAATACAAACAATATTAAAAAATGAGTTTGCAACAAGATAAATAATACCTATTACCTAATACCTACATAACAAAAAAAGAGATTACTCGAAGGTAACACGCAGGTAAAGGTATTACACAGTAAGCGCCATGTGGATTTTTGAAAACGTGTTTATATTTGGATGTTTTTTTTTTATTTCTGACTGTATGCAATTTTTATGAGAGCGCAGTGAGAAGCAACTTATCGGCTTTCGGCACTAAAGGGTTAAAGCAGCCATTTCGCTGAAATGTACTAAATAAAATTATTATTACCTTTGTTTTTTAGAAAAAAATATGTGGTTATTCGTAATAAATATTATATTTTAACACTTTCGGTTACATTGTTTTGGTATACATTTTAAATATTTGGTCTGATTTAGACTATAGCTACAAAAATTCAAATGTGTGATTTCAGGTTTACAGCAAATGAAGATTATGATTATGAAAACTAATTACAGAGTGTAGTACGTATGCAAAGTTAGTTGTTTTCAACAAATAAACGTGTAAACTGATGAACATTTATTATTTGTATACGCTTGATATTTTTTTAAATGTTTTAAAAGTATTTTTGAAGTGTTTCCTGAATTGACATACTATTTAAAAAGATGTAAAAAATAAAAATTATTAAATATTATATAGCTTTAATCTTTTATTCATTACCCTTATTTAGAATAATAGTTTGGTGCTACTCTTTGATTTGAACTGGAATTTGGAGATGCCAAGTCCGTTCAAATTGAAGTGGTATAGCGCCAAACTATTTTTTTGTAAATGCTATTTTTATATAAGGTTCACTATATGAATGCAGTACAGCGCCATCTAGTGGATTATTATGATAACGAAAAAAATCGAAAAATCGATCGAAACGATTATGAAAAAAACAACGATTATTTAATAATCCATTTTTTCTACACACGTCACATTCCTAATTGATATTAGACATGAATCCCTTCCGTCGTATATAAAACACTGTAATACACTATCTATGATATATAGGGGACCTTTCGTACCTTGGATAAAGAATACATAATATACTACGTCCATGTTTCGTACCGTCTGCTGATGCTCTGTCATCTAATACTTTTTCTTATTTCTCTATTTTACACTGTCACTCATAGATTACTAACTATAAAATAGATGCCTGAGATTCATACATTGGCGCGAGCCTATTTTCGGTGGTATGGGGGGGTGCAGAGTAGCACTATAGCTACTTACATTCTCATTCATAAAAACTATCTGCCTCTCACCCGTTTCATTCATAAAAACGGATTTAGTCTCAGCTCTGACTCTTTCTCACATATGGAGTAGTAATATATTATATAACGTATGACGTAAAATCGTAGTAAAATTAGTGATGTACTTGGTGCGCTAAAACCGTAACTAGTGATGTCAAAGTTTTATCGATTCGAATTTTACTCTTACCGATTATTTGGATAACCGGTTTTCCTGTAACATATTAATAGTGATTTTTAGATTTTAATAAAACAAAATATTTAAGGAAATTCTTCAAGACTTTTACTGTAATAAAAAAATTTATATTCAATAGCCGTTTTACATTTCTATGTGCATGCTTCTTAAAAAAAAAAGTTTTTTCCTAAACACGCTAAAAGTGCAACTTCAAAAATGATTACTATTTTTAAATAGGAAACAGAATCGGCGATCATGTATCTTGAAAATATAGGAATTGTAATTTAAATTATTATATATTATTATTAAATATAATTAATTATAAGTATTCACTCGAAAACAAATTTACAAGATTAGTATTTGAAACAATAGATGCTTTCGTTTTTACCGTTTTAGTATTTAGGAAAAAACATTATACTTAAAAGGAGTATACTTGATGGTAAATTATAAATATTAGTCTTTTTTAGATATATTGGTAGTAGTTTTATAGAATATTAGTGGTTTTTATCTCTAAGTATAATATTTTCCATCAAACCAGTTAACACTTCGGATTTATACATATAAAGTAAGAATTAAATTGTGAAATTTTGCCATAATTAATGTGCCAATTGATACCAAGCTTTTCGATGAAAGAAAACATCATGAGGTACTATACTCCATGGCTTAAGTATTTAACTAAATGTAAACATGTCAAAACAGGTAGTTTATAGTAGGCATTATCTGCCTACTATAAAGTACCTTTTTTATTACAACACATTATACTAACATTTATTATAATTTTTAATTCTTTTAAAGAATTTAAAATTATTGATAGTATTCGCACCACTTTATTATGGCGTGATTGCTATCAATAATTTTTACAAACTTTGAAACAATAAATAAGAATTATAAAATTTTTAAAGAAAACGATGGATAATATTAAATACACTAAATTTCTACACATCTAAGTATCACAGAGTGAAGCTCGTAGAATATTGATATTATGTTGCGTTGGTTAATCTAATTACCATTTTAGGTAGTTTACTTGGCTAATTTGTATCTGCTGAATTTTATTAAATTATATATTGCTGTTTTGCTATACTAAAGGTATAAATATTTAATTTTAGAAAATAACAATTAATTTATGAAAATTACATTTATAAATATTAGAGATATTCTTTTGACAACTGCAGTTGAATCCCAATTTTTTCATTTGTTAATAATATTATTGTTATGACATATTTGTCACTTCTGAATCACATGGTTTTGTTTGTTTACATCTTGTTATGTTTCTATACTTATGGAGTATACATAGTAAAATAATAAAAATTTTGAATCACTTTTTAAATGTTAATAATAGTAATATTAGTTAGTTACTTTTGCCTCATGTATCATAGTTCTATAACTTTACTTGCGATAAAATTTTCCATTTCCATTATCGTTTTCCAAGTATCTGCAGTACTGTGAATTCTCCTTAATTGATACACCGTTGTCTAACTCGCATTATGATTACGATTATGCAAAAAACTTTTAACAAATCATATTTATGATTAACGCAAGTTAACTAAGAATTATAGTTTTTTAAGTTAAATACATTTTTGACTAATTAATACTTTACATGCCATATAATGCCATTCCAAAGATATAAGTTTTTGTGATGGATAATATAATTTTAACTAGATCAAATCTTTCAGTTTTATTAGACAATAGCTTACTTATAAAAATTTCACAATTTAAAAAATCCTTTTTTGAAAATATATCACTCACGGGATTGCACAGGTTTATAGTTTTGCTACACTAGTAAAAACACGCGTTTTGTATAGGAATAAAGGTGTTGTGTGTTAACGTTAAATATAATGCCATTCCAAAGATATAAGTTTTTGTGATGGATAATATAATTTTAACTAGATCAAATCTTTCAGTTTTATTAGACAATAGCTTACTTATAAAAATTTCACAATTTAAAAAATCCTTTTTTGAAAATATATCACTCACGGGATTGCACAGGTTTATAGTTTTGCTACACTAGTAAAAACACGCGTTTTGTATAGGAATAAAGGTGTTGTGTGTTAACGTTAAAATACACAATTTTTAGCAGCAATACAGGCAGAACTCATATTTTATTATAAGCCCGTCGTTTAAGCAAACTAACAATTAAACTAGCAACTAAGCAATTGTTATTCATTTTCCTGAGTAATGAAAATTTTAAACCCATTCATCTCAAAATATAAGTTTTTGAGTTGTACCGCTATTGCTGCACATGACCGATATATCAATATACTGAACCGGTAATATGATATGGCTTGGGTCTGGAAAATATTTCTGATGGAATACAAGGTACTATAACTATCAAACAATAATATTAACCAATCATGTTTCATACAATGAAACCAAATTATGATCCGTTCTAGTGTGCTAGAGCCCCCTTATCCACGGATTTGAGAAAAAATCCATTGGGTCCTAGTTAAGAAGTTTCAAACTTCATAATGTTTGTCAATTATACTAATATGAATACTATTTTGAAGACACAACCTTCTCTTGAGTCCTCTAGCTTTGAAGCGGACTTTTACAGCCTTATTCCAAAATTCCGAATGGTTCAGGCGGCAAAATAAATTGTTAGTGAATAAAAGCATTCGCGCTGTGAAAATGTTATTACTAATGTCAATAAATGAGGCTAAATAATAATGATTCGACTGAAGCTCTTCATATATGTTCATCTGCATCATCGGGCTCGTGGACACTTCCCGGCGGAAGAGTTCGCAGCATATTTAACCTGTAATAAATAAGTTATTCTTTAATAATGTATAGATAGAACATTAGTTTGCAAAGGTAGTCTTACAGACAATCTTGGCATTGATATCCCCTGAGTAGAATAGACCACCCTCATTTCTTACCGAGGTGTCGCGAAAACCGATTAAGGTAAGTTGACGTCGGGCAGGCGACCGGTCGTAAGATACCAAATCATGTGATAACATGTTTAAAACATGTTGTGCCTACCCCATTTAGAGTGGGATAAGGGTAGGAGAATGATGCATTGACAAATAACAGAGATTTTAAATTTTAAAAATATATTTTTAGCTTCTACTGGTCTTAAATAGTGTCTGGAAAATATTTTTTTCGTGTCTATAACTTTGTCTACAGTTATATTTTAAGTATAGAATAGAGACTATAATTATAAATTTTGTTTTTTTAATAATAAAATATAAGGGGTATCTGTGACAATCTTTGTGTTATGTTAAATATCTTTGATTTTGTACTGTTAGCAGTACCAGGCTAAAAATATTATGCTTTCCAAATACTGTATTGTATGTGACAAAGTTCCAATGATCATCACTAATATGTCTTTTAAGCTATTCTTATATCACACACTTTTTTGCATCACTATAATAGAGGAAAAATTGTACCAAACATTTTTTATTATATCTCAAACGGATTAGGCAGTTAGCCCATTAGACATATAAGCTTCAGTTTTAATAGAAAGTGAAATGGACAGACTGACATACTTTACATCAAATATTTACTTGCCTTCATCTAGTCAAATCAATTGACCTAATAATGTGCTTCATCCCATAAAGCATCAACAGCATATAGCCCTTAGACGTCATCCCAATGAGTACTCTCTTTGGCTATGACCAGGTTCATCTGAAAATTATTGCAAATACATTTTAATAAATATGGAACAAGTTATGGATAGCTCAGCGGTGAGGCCGTTCGACTCTGTAAAGACGATCATGGGTTTATACCCCGCGCAGGCACATGTCTTATTGACAATTGCAATTTATGACACGCTTTTCGGTGAAGGAAAATATGGTAAGGAAATCCGCATACTTCTAGCGAATTCTAGGGATATGCGTAACCTACCAATCCGCATTGGAGCAACGCGATGGTAGGTCTTTGCTACAATACTTCTCTCTAAAAAACGGATAGAGGAAGCTTATGGTTCCCACTGCTGGGGTGGATAACAGGCCGTTACTTTAAACATACACATGCCAATTTTTGTGTTTACAAACAAAAATGATTTATATTTGAAACATTTTAACTCACTTGAAGAATATCAGCCATTGCATCAGATATTAATGAATTCATTGCAACAACAGTAGCAGTGCCTTGACCAGACACAGTTACTCAGACAAAAAATCCAGTTGAAATGTGCATAACTAAATGGGATAGTATGTTAAAGTATTTTGAACAAATAACTTTCTGTTAAATAATTAAAGTATGTCTATAATCCATATTGTCTGTCGCAGAAAGAATAAAAACTATTCAGAAATAACCACCTAAAAAATAGAATATAACTGATATTGGGTATGACATATGATATACAACACTTCAATAAAGCATACACAATAAATATTACTATAGAAGGAAAAGTTTTATTTTTATTATTTTAGTTCTATTTTTACTTATATTTTAAAATTAAAAAATAAAACTTCCCAATATTATTACAGTTCAATAAAAACACTAAGGATATACTATAATGCTATATGCTTCGAGGTCCCTGCTTTAATAAATGTACTTAAATTGAAAAACACTAGCTTAAATTGTACTATATATTATAGAAGAAGAATATAGCACGAAAAATACTATATTTTTATCGCTAATTGCAATTGTCGTGCTTTTTTTAATTAACTGTGAATGGAACGCACCCGCAGCCCTGCATAGGGAATGTAGGAACGAAACTCATTCATGTATTTACGGGGCTTAGTTAGTTAGTAGCTCTAACTCCGTGTCATTATCCAGCGAAAAGTAATAAAAAATAATCATGGAAAAATAAATAATGATTGAAAATAGATGTGTCTATTTTTTTTCCTGAATTTCCTAAAAGTACTATATTTTTTTGATTTAAAAAGAAAAATAGTATTTTTCTTCAAAAAAAAGGTGGCAACCCTAATCGCGCCCTTTTTGATTAAATAGGGGCAACACTGTGGCGTTATTGTTTCCGGTGGAGTCTTACTATATATACCGATAAAACGTTTCAGTGACATTCAGTCCTTGTTCGTCATTCAAGAGAAGTGCATCTCGGAACGGGAATTGTGGTATTCCTATTATATCGTGTTATTGTATATAGTGTGCGTTAACAAGAAGTTTATGGAATTGTCTAATTTTAATTAAAAATCATTTGTTGGTTTATATATTTTTGCGTAAGTAAAAAGTGATTACAGTTATATATTACGTATAACGAACGTTTCAGGTGAGTCAGTACGTTTCAATTTTCTTCGTATTAAATAGTGCAAAAGTATAGTTTATTTGTTATTAAGTTTTGGATAACTACTCACATTTTATCCGAGAATGTTTGTTGAAATTCAAACATTTGAGTTGTTGAGTTTGTGATAGTGAATGTATATAGTGCTTGTGTATGGTGGTGGCGGTGGTGGAGGTTTGTGCATGTGTTTTTTACGAATCCTGCATGTATCAGGTATGATAACCAATTGTCCACTCTACATTTAGCATTATATACATTTTCTATTTGACTTCATCGCCGATTATAGCAAAATAATTTTATTATTACTTTTGCATAATTACTCTGTTTTAATCATAGCTTAGGTAAATATAGACATTGTAATCTTTAATATTTAATGACTAGCAGCGTCTGACTGCCCTCCTGTAAAAGCTGCAGGGCTTTTTCTTCTCATTTAACAGTATGGTTGAGGTGGACACTGCAGTGTTCTTTTTTCCCATACTGTGTAGGCGTTTTGTTGGTAATGTTCGTTTTCTGTATCGTCGAACATTAGCTTCAAAAGCGCGCTACTTTGTAAGACGTTTTATTAACGGGCTAGCCATTATAAAGGTGTCGTACTGATTTCTGAAATTGCGCAGTTTTGGTAATTCGTACGTCATTAATTTTTACATTTTTTTTTGTAATGGTTATGTGTTGCGGTTGGCAAAGAGCCGGTATTTGGCACCTGCAATACATGTAAAACCTTAATTCTTTTACCAGTCGCTTTTGGCTTCTGATGTTTGAGTGCACGCTTACATCTGTGGCTAAAATTACGGGAATCTAACTTAGCTTCATAAATTCAGACTTCACTTGAGTATTAGTTACCTCAAATGCATTTTCTCAAATTACAGAGGTCCTGGTGGTTGACGCTACTGTTCGGCCTGGCGCTGTTCGAGCGCTCGAGGCGACGGCGGAGCGACAGCAGCTGCGGCATAGCCGGACGGGCTGGCCTGGGGTGAGGGGCGGCGGCACGTCTCCATTGGCAGCAGCGAGGCCAGACCAGCGTAGCTCGTGGAGTCACGAGGCCAGCTGTCGGACTGCCCTCCTGTAAAATTAATCCATTAATTTCATTCAATCCATTAATTTTTACATTTTTTTTTGTAATGGTGATGTGTTGCGGTTGGCAAAGAGCCGGTATTTGGCACCTGCAATACATGTAAAACCTTAATTCTTTTCCCAGTCGCTTTTGGCTACTGATGTTTGAGTGCACGCTTACATCTGTGGCTGAAATTACGGGAATCTAACTTAGCTTCATAAATTCAGACTTCACTTGAGTATTAGTTACCTCAAATGCATTTTCTCAAATTACAGAGGTCCTGGTGGTTGACGCTACTGTTCGGCCTGGCGCTGTTCGAGCGCTCGAAGCGACGGCGGAGCGACAGCAGCTGCGGCATAGCCGGACGGGCCGGCCTGGGGTGAGGGGCGGCGGCACGTCTCCATTGGCAGCAGCGAGGCCAGACCAGCGTAGCTCGTGGAGTCACGAGGCCAGCTGTCGGACTGCCCTCCTGTAAAATTAATCCATTTATTTCATTCAATCCATTAATTTTTACATTTTTTTGTTGTAATGGTAATGTGTTGCGGTTGGCAAAAAGCCGGTATTTGGCACCTGCAATACATGTAAAACCTTAATTCTTTTCCCAGTCGCTTTTGGCTACTGATGTTTGAGTGCACGCTTACATCTGTGGCTGAAATTACGGGAATCTAACTTAGCTTCATAAATTCAGACTTCACTTGAGTATTAGTTACCTCAAATGCATTTTCTCAAATTACAGAGGTCCTGGTGGTTGACGCTACTGTTCGGCCTGGCGCTGTTCGAGCGCTCGAGGCGACGGCGGAGCGACAGCAGCTGCGGCATAGCCGGACGGGCCGGCCTGGGGTGAGGGGCGGCGGCACGTCTCCATTGGCAGCAGCGAGGCCAGACCAGCGTAGCTCGTGGAGTCACGAGGCCAGCTGTCGGACTGCCCTCCTGTAAAATTAATCCATTTATTTCATTCAATCCATTCATTTTTACATTTTTTTGTTGTAATGGTAATGTGTTGCGGTTGGCAAAGAGCCGGTATTTGGCACCTGCAATACATGTAAAACCTTAATTCTTTTCCCAGTCGCTTTTGGCTACTGATGTTTGAGTGCACGCTTACATCTGTGGCTGAAATTACGGGAATCTAACTTAGCTTCATAAATTCAGACTTCACTTGAGTATTAGTTACCTCAAATGCATTTTCTCAAATTACAGAGGTCCTGGTGGTTGACGCTACTGTTCGGCCTGGCGCTGTTCAAGCGCTCGAGGCGACGGCGGAGCGACAGCAGCTGCAGCATAGCCGGACGGGCCGGCCTGGGGTGAGGGGCGGCGGCACGTCTCCATTGGCAGCAGCGAGGCCAGACCAGCGTAGCTCGTGGAGTCACGAGGCCAGCTGTCGGACTGCCCTCCTGTAAAATTAATCCATTTATTTCATTCAATCCATTCATTTTTACATTTTTTTGTTGTAATGGTAATGTGTTGCGGTTGGCAAAGAGCCGGTATTTGGCACCTGCAATACATGTAAAACCTTAATTCTTTTCCCAGTCGCTTTTGGCTACTGATGTTTGAGTGCACGCTTACATCTGTGGCTGAAATTACGGGAATCTAACTTAGCTTCATAAATTCAGACTTCACTTGAGTATTAGTTACCTCAAATGCATTTTCTCAAATTACAGAGGTCCTGGTGGTTGACGCTACTGTTCGGCCTGGCGCTGTTCAAGCGCTCGAGGCGACGGCGGAGCGACAGCAGCTGCGGCATAGCCGGACGGGCCGGCCTGGGGTGAGGGGCGGCGGCACGTCTCCATTGGCAGCAGCGAGGCCAGACCAGCGTAGCTCGTGGAGTCACGAGGCCAGCTGTCGGACTGCCCTCCTGTAAAATTAATCCATTTATTTCATTCAATCCATTAATTTTTACATTTTTTTGTTGTAATGGTAATGTGTTGCGGTTGGCAAAGAGCCGGTATTTGGCACCTGCAATACATGTAAAACCTTAATTCTTTTCCCAGTCGCTTTTGGCTACTGATGTTTGAGTGCACGCTTACATCTGTAGCTGAAATTACGGGAATCTAACTTAGCTTCATAAATTCAGACTTCACTTGAGTATTAGTTACCTCAAATGCATTTTCTCAAATTACAGAGGTCCTGGTGGTTGACGCTACTGTTCGGCCTGGCGCTGTTCGAGCGCTCGAGGCGACGGCGGAGCGACAGCAGCTGCGGCATAGCCGGACGGGCCGGCCTGGGGTGAGGGGCGGCGGCACGTCTCCATTGGCAGCAGCGAGGCCAGACCAGCGTAGCTCGTGGAGTCACGAGGCCAGCTGTCGGACTGCCCTCCTGTAAAATTAATCCATTTATTTCATTCAATCCATTAATTTTTACATTTTTTTGTTGTAATGGTAATGTGTTGCGGTTGGCAAAGAGCCGGTATTTGGCACCTGCAATACATGTAAAACCTTAATTCTTTTCCCAGTCGCTTTTGGCTACTGATGTTTGAGTGCACGCTTACATCTGTAGCTGAAATTACGGGAATCTAACTTAGCTTCATAAATTCAGACTTCACTTGAGTATTAGTTACCTCAAATGCATTTTCTCAAATTACAGAGGTCCTGGTGGTTGACGCTACTGTTCGGCCTGGCGCTGTTCGAGCGCTCGAGGCGACGGCGGAGCGACAGCAGCAATCTATTCATATAGATTCAAATACAACCTCTTATGAAAGAGGTTGTATTTGAATCTATATGAATAGTTGTTCTATAATATAAAAAAATGTTGTCTGTGTCATTATGCATTGATTTGTTAAGAAAGAGTAAATGGGTTCACTTTCAGAAAAATTGCTTTTTATTATTGCATAAGTATGAAGGAGAAATATTGTTTGTTATTTAATTTCTGTTAGATATAAACAGTTGCACATTTTAAGTGATTTATAAATTACATAAATATTTACTTTCAGTTTTATAGAACAGTCTTTTAATATTGCTGTTATTCTTTCATTCATTACACATACTATTATATCTTTTATTAGCACTGTAAATGTAAAGATATCTCAAATCATAACTATAAATAACATCATGTGACAATCATATTAAAATAAAAAATTACTCTTAATCTTGGATCTGAGGATTCTTGAATCTGCAATTAATCAATCAATCGTTTAATCGATCGTAAATTTAAATTTTGCTTTTGCTTTTTAATTAAAAATCAACAATAGTGTTATATAAAGCAATATACCCTATATTGCGTAATACAGAATAAACTTGCTCTCTTTTGCTATTTACTCCCTTTTCATCCGAGTCTCATTATAAAAAACATGACAATCATTTTTAAGTTCTAATATAATACAATGAAGTATACAACTTCAATTGAAAATACTTCTAAAAAAAAATATTAAGTAGACCATTTAAGTTATGTCCAAATTATTCATAACTAAGATAGATACACACTTATGATCAATTAGAACAACTTCTAAAAAACTTTAATGTTCCATTATTAATCATTTATTGCACTACAAGACACTAGAAGCTATATAAAATCGCAAGACATATCCTTAATATAATAATGAATATAGCTAATTCATCAATCGAAATTAATGTACATATCATAATTTTTATATAACGATAACTAAGTCAAATAGGAAATAAAAATTATACTGCATGTTAAAGGTTTTAGTTTATCCATGCAAGGTTAGGTTATTATATTTAGAATGTGAGAATGTAAATTTTAAGAAAGCTCTTACTATTATTGAGATGCACAAAATTCATTAAAACTCAACACTTACATTTATATAATGATTGAGTAAATCCTCTTCTTATTGTTTTATGACTGCACGTTTCTTCGTTGTTATATTTCTCATTTTAAGAAATATCTCAACAGCTACTGGTGAAATAAGACTTTATACATTTAATTTGCTTCTAGTGATATTTGTTTCAAGAATTTTGCTAACAAAATTATACATTTTAGTTAAAATTAAAGTACTAGAACTTTACAACGGGAAATTTAAAAATTTAATACACCGCCTATTCATTGATAAAATCAACTTGTTATATGATAGACAGTCAAAATGAGAATGAGTGCGTAAAAATATGTATGTAGGAGTGGATCGAGATGCAGCTGAGACTATTTTCATACGATTCATTCATAAATACGTACACGTGCAAGAGGGATGCGAGATCGCATGTGCTGGCGCCTGTAGTAACTAGCATAGATTACTAACTATAAAATAGATGGTTGGGATTCATACATTGGCGCGAGGCTATTTTCGGTGGTATGGGGGGGTGCAAAGTAGCACTATAGCTACTTACATTCTCATTCATAAAAAACTATCTGCCTCTCACCCGTTTCATTCATAAAAACGGATTTAGTCTCAGCTCTGACTCTTTCTCACATATGGAGTAGTATTATATATAACGTATGACGTAAAATCGTAGTAAAATTAGTGATGTACTTGGTGCGCTAAAACCGTAATTAGTGATGCAAAAGATGATTATCGATTCGCACACCGCTCTTACCGATTTTTGGATAACCGCTTTTCCTGTTACATATTAATAATGATTTTTAAATATTAATAAAACAAAATATTTAAGGAACTTCTTTATTAAGACTTTTACTGCAATAAAAAAAATATATATACAACAACCGTTTTGCATTTCTAAGTGCATGCTTCTTAAAAAAAAAACGTTTTTCTTAAACACGCTAAAAGTACAACTTCAAAAATTATTACTATTTTTAAATAGGAAACAGGAACAGCAAGCTGACTAAAAATTATCCAAACAGAGCTTTCACAGTCCTCAAACTATCTTGAAAATGTAGGAATTGTAATTTAAATTATTATATATTATTATTAAACAAAATTAATTTAAAATATTCACTCGAAAACAAATGTACAAGATTAGTATTTGAAACAATAGATGCTTTCGTTTTTACCGTTTAAGTATTTAGGAAAAAACATTATACTTAAAAGAAGTGTACTTGATGGTAAATTATAAATATTTCTTTTATATTTAAGTCTTTTTTAGATATATTAGTAGTAGTTTTATAAAATATTAGTGGTTTTTATCTCTAAGTATAATATTTTCCATCATATCAGTTAACACTTCGGATTTATACATATAAAGTAATAATTAAATTGTGAAATTTTGCCATATTTAATGTGCCAATTGATATCAAGCTTTGCGATGAAAGAAAATATCATGAGGAACTATACTCCATGGGTTAAATATTTAACTAAATGTAAACATGTCAAAACAGGTACTTTATAGTAGGCATTATCTGCCTAATATAAAGTATCTTTTTTATTACAACACATGATACTAATATTAAATGTTATTTATATTTCTTTCAAAGAATTTAAAATTATTGATAGTATTCGCACCACTGAATAAGGTTAAATATGGTATGATTGCTATCAATAATTTTACAAATTTTGAAACAAATAAATAAGAATATTATGTAATATCCACTTTTAAGAACCCAAACATAAAGGTATTATAAAATTTTTAAAGAAAACGATGGACAATATTAAAGACACTAAAATACTACACATTTAAGTATCTCAGAGTGAAACTCATAGAAAATTGATATTATGTTACGTCGGCTAATCTAATGCAATTACTATTTTAGGTAGTTTACTTGGCTAATTTGTATCTGCTGAAATTCATTAAATTATATATTGCTGTTTTGCTATACTAAATATATAAATATTTAATTTTAGAAAATAACAATTTAAGAAAATTACTTTTATAAATATTGGAGATATTCTTTGGACCACTGCAGTTGAATTCCAATTTCTTCATTTGTTAATAATATTATTGTAATGACATATTTGTCACTCCTGAATCACATGGTTTTGTTTGTTTACATCTTGTTACGTTTTTATTCTTATGGAGTATGTATAGTAAAATACTAATATTGTTAAATATGAAAACTGTATCACTTTTTAAATGTTAATAATAGTAATATTAGTTAGTTACTTTTGCCTCATGTATCATAGATCTATAACTTTACTTGCGATAAAATTTTCCATTTCCATTATCGTTTTTCAAGTATCTGTAGTACTGTGAATTCTCCTTAACATTAATACACCATTGTCTAACTCGCATTATGATAACGAATATGCAAAAAAACTTATAAGAAATCATATTTATGATTAACGCAAGTTAACCAAGAATTATAGTTTTTTAAGTTATATACATTTTTGACTAATTAACACTCTACATGCCATATAATGCCATTCCAAAGATATAAGTTTTTGTGATGGATAATATAATTTTAACTAGATCAAATCTTTTAGTTTTATTAGACAATAGCGTAATTATAAAAATTTCACAATTTAAATAATCCTGTTTTGAAAATATATTACTCCCAGGATTGCTCAGGTTTTTAGTTTTGCTACACAAGTAAAAACACGTGTTTTGAATAGGAATAAATGGTGTTAATGTTAAAATACACAATTTTTAGCAGCAATACAGGCAGAACTCATAATGCATTATGAGCCCGTCGTTTAAGCAAACTAGCAATTAAACTAGCAACTAAGCAATTGTTATTCATTTTCCTTAGTAATGAAAATTTTAAACCCATTCATCTCAAAATATGAGTTTTTGAGTTGTACCGCTATTGCTGCACATGACCGATATATCAATATACTGAACCGGTAATATGATATGGCTTGGGTCTGGAAAATATTTCTGATGGAATACAAGGTACTATAACTATCAAACAATAATTTTAACCAATAATGTTTTAAACAATGAAACCAAATTATGATCCGTTCTAGTGTGCTAGAGCCCCCTTATCCACGGATTTGAGAAAAAATCCATTGGGTCCTAGTTAAGAAGTTTCAAACTTCATAATGTTTGTCAATTATACTAATATGAATACTATTTTGAAGACACAACCTTCTCTCGAGTCTCTAGCATTGAAGCGGACTTTTACAGCCTTATTCCAAAATTCCGAATGGTTCAGGCGGCAAAATAAATTGTTAGTGAATAAAAGCATTCGCTCTGTGAAAATGTTATTACTAATGTCAATAAATGAGGCTAAATAATTATGATTCGACTGAAGCTCTTCATATATGTTCATCTGCATCATCGGGCTCGTGGACACTTCCCGGCGGAAGAGTTCGCAGCATATTTAACCTGTAATAAATAAGTAATTCTTAAATAATGTATAGATAGAACATTAGTTTGCAAAGGTAGTCTTACAGACAATCTTGGCATTGATATCCCCTGAGTAGAATAGACCACCCTCATTTCTTACCTAGGTGTCGCGAAAACCGATTAAGGTAAGTACGTCGGGCAGGCGGCCGGTCGTAAGATACCAAATCATGTAATAACATGTTTAAAACATGTTGTGCCTACCCCATTTAGAGTGGGATAAGGGTAGGAGAATGATGCATTGACAAATAACAGAGATTTTAAATTTTAAAAATATGTTATTAGCTTCTACTGGTCTTAAATAGTGTCTGGAAAATATTTTTTACGTGTCTATAACTTTGTCTACAGTTATATTTTAAGTATAGAATAGAGCCTATAATTATAAATAATATTTTTTTTTAATAATAAAATATAAGGGGTATCTGTGACAATATTTGTGTTATGTTAAATATCTTTGATTTTGTACCGTTAGCAGTACCAGGCTAAAATATTATGCTTTCCAAATACTGAATTGTATGTGACAATTAAGAAGCATATGTGACAAAGTTCCAATGATCATCACTAATATGTCTTTTAAGCTATTCTTATATCACACACTTTTTTGCATCACTATAATAGAGGAAAAATTGTAAAGTAAAAAAAGTTTATATATTAGGCAGTTAGCCCATTAGACATATAAGCTTCAGTTTTAATTGAAAGTGAAATGGACAGACTGACATACTTTACATCAAATATTTACTTGCCTTCATCTAGTCAAATCAATTGACCTAATCATGTGCTTCATCCCATAAAGCATCAACAGCATATAGCCCTTAGACGTCATCCCAATGAGTACTCTCTTTGGCAATGACCAGGTTTATCTGAAAATTATTGCAAAATCATTTTAATAAATATGGAACAAGCTGTGATAGCTCAGCGGTAAGGCCGTGCGACTCTGTAAAGACGATCATGGGTTTATACCCCGCGCAGGCACATGTCTATTTGACAATTGCAATTTATGACACGCTTTTCGTGAAGGAAAATATGGTAAGGAAATTCGCATACTTCTAGCGAATTCTAGGGATATGCGTAACCTATCGCATCGCGTTGCTCCAATGCGTATCCGCATTGGAGCAACGCGATGGCAGGTCTTTGCTACAATAATTCTCTCCAAAAAACGAATAGAGGAAGCTTATGGTTCCCACTGCTGGGGTGGATAACAGGCCGTTACTTTAAACATACACATGCCAATTTTTGTGTTTACAAACAAAAATGATTTATATTTGAAACATTTTAACTCACTTGAAGAATATCAGCCATTGTATCAGATATTAATGAATTCATTGCAACAACAGTAGCAGTGCCTTGACCAGACACAGTTACTCAGACAAAAAATCCAGTTGAAATGTGCATAACTAAATGGGATAGTATGTTAAAGTATCTTGAACAAATAACTTTCTGTTAAATAATTAAAGTATGTCTATAATCCATATTGTCTGTCGCAGAAAGAATAAAAACTATTCAGAAATAACCACTTAAAACATAGAATATAACTGATATTGGGTATGACATATGATATACAACACTTCAATAAAGCATACACAATAAATATTACTATAGAAGGAAAAGTTTTATTTTTATTATTTTAGTTTTATTTTAAAATTAAAAAATAAAACTTCCCAATATTATTACAGTTCAATAAAAACACTAAGGATATACTATAATGCTATATGCTTCGAGGTCCCTGCTTTATACCTTGTAAACATATTAAATAGACAATAGGTTGAGATATACAAATAAATATATATATAAATTGAAAAACACTAGCTTAAATTGTACTATATATTATAGAAAAAGAATATAGCACGAAAAATACTATATTTTTATCGCTAATTGCAATTGTCGTGCTTTTTTTAATTAACTGTGAATGGAACGCACCCGCAGCACTGCATAGGGAATGTTTGAACGAAACTCATTCATGTATTTACGGGGCTTAGTTAGTTAGTAACTCTAACTCCGTGTCATTATCCAGCGAAAAGTAATAAAAAATAATCATGGAAAAATAAATAATGATTGAAAATAGATGTGTACTATTTATTTTTTCGTGGATTTCCTAAAAGTACTATATTTTTTTTATTTAAAAAGAAAAATACTATTTTTCTTCAAAAAAAAGGTGGCAACCCTGATCGCGCCCTTTTTGATTAAATAGGGGCAACACTGTGCCGTTATTGTTTCCGGTGGAGTCTTACTATATATACCAATAAAACGTTTCAGTGACATTCAGTCCTTGTTCGTCATTCAAGAGAAGTGCATCTCGAAACGGGAATTGTGGCATTCCTATTATATCGTGTTCTTGTATATAGTGTGCGTTGTAAAAAGTGATTACGTTGTAAGTAAAAAGTGATTACAGTTATATATTACGTATAACGAACGTTTCTGGTGAGTCAATACGTTTCAATTTTCTTCGTATTAAATAGTGCAAAAGTATAGTTTATTTGTTATTAAGTTTTGGATAACTACTCACATTTTATTTGTGTTTTTGAGTTTGTGATAGTGAATGTATATAGTGCTTGTGTATGGTGGAGGTTTGTGCATGTGTTTTTTACGAATCCTGCATGTATCAGGTATGATAACCGATTGTCCACATTAATTTACACATTAATTTATCCCATTAATTCCACATTAATTTATATTATTACATTTACATTTTTTTTTGTAATGGTGATGTGTTGCGGTTGGCAAAGAGCCGGTATTTGGCACCTGCAATACATGTAAAACCTTAATTCTTTTCCCAGTCGCTTTTGGTTACTGATGTTTGAGTGCACGCTTACATCTGTGGCTGAAATTACGGGAATCTAACTTAGCTTCATAAATTCAGACTTCACTTGAGTATTAGTTTCCTCAAATGCATTTTCTCAAATTACAGAGGTCCTGGTGGTTGACGCTACTGTTCGGCCTGGCGCTGTTCGAGCGCTCGAGGCGACGGCGGAGCGACCGCAGCTGCAGCATAGCCGGACGGGCCGGCCTGGGGTGAGGGGCGGCGGCACGTCTCAATTGGCGGCAGCGAGGCCAGACCAGCGTAGCTCGTGTTGGTAATGTACGTTTTCTGTATCGTCGAACATTAGCTTCAAAAGCGCGCTACTTTGTTAGACGTTTTATTAACGGGCTAGCCATTATAAAGGTGTCGTACTGATTTCTGAAATTGCGCAGTTTTGGTAATTCGTACGTCATTAACTTTTACATTTTTTTGTTGTAATGGTAATGTGTTGCGGTTGGCAAAGAGCCGGTATTTGGCACCTGCAATACATGTAAAACCTTAATTCTTTTCCCAGTCGCTTTTGGCTACTGATGTTTGAGTGCACGCTTACATCTGTGGCTGAAATTACGGGAATCTAACTTAGCTTCATAAATTCAGACTTCACTTGAGTATTAGTTACCTCAAATGCATTTTCTCAAATTACAGAGGTCCTGGTGGTTGACGCTACTGTTCGGCCTGGCGCTGTTCGAGCGCTCGAGGCGACGGCGGAGCGACAGCAGCTGCGGCATAGCCGGACGGGCCGGCCTGGGGTGAGGGGCGGCGGCACGTCTCCATTGGCAGCAGCGAGGCCAGACCAGCGTAGCTCGTGGAGTCACGAGGCCAGCTGTCGGACTGCCCTCCTGTAAAATTAATCCATTTATTTCATTCAATCCATTCATTTTTACATTTTTTTGTTGTAATGGTAATGTGTTGCGGTTGGCAAAGAGCCGGTATTTGGCACCTGCAATACATGTAAAACCTTAATTCTTTTCCCAGTCGCTTTTGGCTACTGATGTTTGAGTGCACGCTTACATCTGTGGCTGAAATTACGGGAATCTAACTTAGCTTCATAAATTCAGACTTCACTTGAGTATTAGTTACCTCAAATGCATTTTCTCAAATTACAGAGGTCCTGGTGGTTGACGCTACTGTTCGGCCTGGCGCTGTTCGAGCGCTCGAGGCGACGGCGGAGCGACAGCAGCTGCGGCATAGCCGGACGGGCCGGCCTGGGGTGAGGGGCGGCGGCACGTCTCCATTGGCAGCAGCGAGGCCAGACCAGCGTAGCTCGTGGAGTCACGAGGCCAGCTGTCGGACTGCCCTCCTGTAAAATTAATCCATTTATTTCATTCAATCCATTAATTTTTACATTTTTTTGTTGTAATGGTAATGTGTTGCGGTTGGCAAAGAGCCGGTATTTGGCACCTGCAATACATGTAAAACCTTAATTCTTTTCCCAGTCGCTTTTGGCTACTGATGTTTGAGTGCACGCTTACATCTGTGGCTGAAATTACGGGAATCTAACTTAGCTTCATAAATTCAGACTTCACTTGAGTATTAGTTACCTCAAATGCATTTTCTCAAATTACAGAGGTCCTGGTGGTTGACGCTACTGTTCGGCCTGGCGCTGTTCGAGCGCTCGAGGCGACGGCGGAGCGACAGCAGCTGCGGCATAGCCGGACGGGCCGGCCTGGGGTGAGGGGCGGCGGCACGTCTCCATTGGCAGCAGCGAGGCCAGACCAGCGTAGCTCGTGGAGTCACGAGGCCAGCTGTCGGACTGCCCTCCTGTAAAATTAATCCATTTATTTCATTCAATCCATTCATTTTTACATTTTTTTGTTGTAATGGTAATGTGTTGCGGTTGGCAAAGAGCCGGTATTTGGCACCTGCAATACATGTAAAACCTTAATTCTTTTCCCAGTCGCTTTTGGCTACTGATGTTTGAGTGCACGCTTACATCTGTGGCTGAAATTACGGGAATCTAACTTAGCTTCATAAATTCAGACTTCACTTGAGTATTAGTTACCTCAAATGCATTTTCTCAAATTACAGAGGTCCTGGTGGTTGACGCTACTGTTCGGCCTGGCGCTGTTCGAGCGCTCGAGGCGACGGCGGAGCGACAGCAGCTGCGGCATAGCCGGACGGGCCGGCCTGGGGTGAGGGGCGGCGGCACGTCTCCATTGGCAGCAGCGAGGCCAGACCAGCGTAGCTCGTGGAGTCACGAGGCCAGCTGTCGGACTGCCCTCCTGTAAAATTAATCCATTTATTTCATTCAATCCATTCATTTTTACATTTTTTTGTTGTAATGGTAATGTGTTGCGGTTGGCAAAGAGCCGGTATTTGGCACCTGCAATACATGTAAAACCTTAATTCTTTTCCCAGTCGCTTTTGGCTACTGATGTTTGAGTGCACGCTTACATCTGTGGCTGAAATTACGGGAATCTAACTTAGCTTCATAAATTCAGACTTCACTTGAGTATTAGTTACCTCAAATGCATTTTCTCAAATTACAGAGGTCCTGGTGGTTGACGCTACTGTTCGGCCTGGCGCTGTTCGAGCGCTCGAGGCGACGGCGGAGCGACAGCAGCTGCGGCATAGCCGGACGGGCCGGCCTGGGGTGAGGGGCGGCGGCACGTCTCCATTGGCAGCAGCGAGGCCAGACCAGCGTAGCTCGTGGAGTCACGAGGCCAGCTGTCGGACTGCCCTCCTGTAAAATTAATCCATTTATTTCATTCAATCCATTCATTTTTACATTTTTTTGTTGTAATGGTAATGTGTTGCGGTTGGCAAAGAGCCGGTATTTGGCACCTGCAATACATGTAAAACCTTAATTCTTTTCCCAGTCGCTTTTGGCTACTGATGTTTGAGTGCACGCTTACATCTGTGGCTGAAATTACGGGAATCTAACTTAGCTTCATAAATTCAGACTTCACTTGAGTATTAGTTACCTCAAATGCATTTTCTCAAATTACAGAGGTCCTGGTGGTTGACGCTACTGTTCGGCCTGGCGCTGTTCGAGCGCTCGAGGCGACGGCGGAGCGACAGCAGCTGCGGCATAGCCGGACGGGCCGGCCTGGGGTGAGGGGCGGCGGCACGTCTCCATTGGCAGCAGCGAGGCCAGACCAGCGTAGCTCGTGGAGTCACGAGGCCAGCTGTCGGACTGCCCTCCTGTAAAATTAATCCATTTATTTCATTCAATCCATTAATTTTTACATTTTTTTGTTGTAATGGTAATGTGTTGCGGTTGGCAAAGAGCCGGTATTTGGCACCTGCAATACATGTAAAACCTTAATTCTTTTCCCAGTCGCTTTTGGCTACTGATGTTTGAGTGCACGCTTACATCTGTGGCTGAAATTACGGGAATCTAACTTAGCTTCATAAATTCAGACTTCACTTGAGTATTAGTTACCTCAAATGCATTTTCTCAAATTACAGAGGTCCTGGTGGTTGACGCTACTGTTCGGCCTGGCGCTGTTCGAGCGCTCGAGGCGACGGCGGAGCGACAGCAGCTGCGGCATAGCCGGACGGGCCGGCCTGGGGTGAGGGGCGGCGGCACGTCTCCATTGGCAGCAGCGAGGCCAGACCAGCGTAGCTCGTGGAGTCACGAGGCCAGCTGTCGGACTGCCCTCCTGTAAAATTAATCCATTTATTTCATTCAATCCATTAATTTTTACATTTTTTTGTTGTAATGGTAATGTGTTGCGGTTGGCAAAGAGCCGGTATTTGGCACCTGCAATACATGTAAAACCTTAATTCTTTTCCCAGTCGCTTTTGGCTACTGATGTTTGAGTGCACGCTTACATCTGTAGCTGAAATTACGGGAATCTAACTTAGCTTCATAAATTCAGACTTCACTTGAGTATTAGTTACCTCAAATGCATTTTCTCAAATTACAGAGGTCCTGGTGGTTGACGCTACTGTTCGGCCTGGCGCTGTTCGAGCGCTCGAGGCGACGGCGGAGCGACAGCAGCAATCTATTCATATAGATTCAAATACAACCTCTTATGAAAGAGGTTGTATTTGAATCTATATGAATAGTTGTTCTATAATATAAAAAAATGTTGTCTGTGTCATTATGCATTGATTTGTTAAGAAAGAGTAAATGGGTTCACTTTCAGAAAAATTGCTTTTTATTATTGCATAAGTATGAAGGAGAAATATTGTTTGTTATTTAATTTCTGTTAGATATAAACAGTTGCACATTTTAAGTGATTTATAAATTACATAAATATTTACTTTCAGTTTTATAGAACAGTCTTTTAATATTGCTGTTATTCTTTCATTCATTACACATACTATTATATCTTTTATTAGCACTGTAAATGTAAAGATATCTCAAATCATAACTATAAATAACATCATGTGACAATCATATTAAAATAAAAAATTACTCTTAATCTTGGATCTGAGGATTCTTGAATCTGCAATTAATCAATCAATCGTTTAATCGATCGTAAATTTAAATTTTGCTTTTGCTTTTTAATTAAAAATCAACAATAGTGTTATATAAAGCAATATACCCTATATTGCGTAATACAGAATAAACTTGCTCTCTTTTGCTATTTACTCCCTTTTCATCCGAGTCTCATTATAAAAAACTTGACAATCATTTTTAAGTTCTAATATAATACAATGAAGTATACAACTTCAATTGAAAATACTTCTAAAAAAAAATATTAAGTAGACCATTTAAGTTATGTCCAAATTATTCATAACTAAGATAGATACACACTTATGATCAATTAGAACAACTTCTAAAAAACTTTAATGTTCCATTATTAATCATTTATTGCACTACAAGACACTAGAAGCTATATAAAATCGCAAGACATATCCTTAATATAATAATGAATATAGCTAATTCATCAATCGAAATTAATGTACATATCATAATTTTTATATAACGATAACTAAGTCAAATAGGAAATAAAAATTATACTGCATGTTAAAGGTTTTAGTTTATCCATGCAAGGTTAGGTTATTATATTTAGAATGTGAGAATGTAAATTTTAAGAAAGCTCTTACTATTATTGAGATGCACAAAATTCATTAAAACTCAACACTTACATTTATATAATGATTGAGTAAATCCTCTTCTTATTGTTTTATGACTGCACGTTTCTTCGTTGTTATATTTCTCATTTTAAGAAATATCTCAACAGCTACTGGTGAAATAAGACTTTATACATTTAATTTGCTTCTAGTGATATTTGTTTCAAGAATTTTGCTAACAAAATTATACATTTTAGTTAAAATTAAAGTACTAGAACTTTACAACGGGAAATTTAAAAATTTAATACACCGCCTATTCATTGATAAAATCAACTTGTTATATGATAGACAGTCAAAATGAGAATGAGTGCGTAAAAATATGTATGTAGGAGTGGATCGAGATGCAGCTGAGACTATTTTCATACGATTCATTCATAAATACGTACACGTGCAAGAGGGATGCGAGATCGCATGTGCTGGCGCCTGTAGTAACTAGCATAGATTACTAACTATAAAATAGATGGTTGGGATTCATACATTGGCGCGAGGCTATTTTCGGTGGTATGGGGGGGTGCAAAGTAGCACTATAGCTACTTACATTCTCATTCATAAAAAACTATCTGCCTCTCACCCGTTTCATTCATAAAAACGGATTTAGTCTCAGCTCTGACTCTTTCTCACATATGGAGTAGTATTATATATAACGTATGACGTAAAATCGTAGTAAAATTAGTGATGTACTTGGTGCGCTAAAACCGTAATTAGTGATGCAAAAGATGATTATCGATTCGCACACCGCTCTTACCGATTTTTGGATAACCGCTTTTCCTGTTACATATTAATAATGATTTTTAAATATTAATAAAACAAAATATTTAAGGAACTTCTTTATTAAGACTTTTACTGCAATAAAAAAAATATATATACAACAACCGTTTTGCATTTCTAAGTGCATGCTTCTTAAAAAAAAAACGTTTTTCTTAAACACGCTAAAAGTACAACTTCAAAAATTATTACTATTTTTAAATAGGAAACAGGAACAGCAAGCTGACTAAAAATTATCCAAACAGAGCTTTCACAGTCCTCAAACTATCTTGAAAATGTAGGAATTGTAATTTAAATTATTATATATTATTATTAAACAAAATTAATTTAAAATATTCACTCGAAAACAAATGTACAAGATTAGTATTTGAAACAATAGATGCTTTCGTTTTTACCGTTTAAGTATTTAGGAAAAAACATTATACTTAAAAGAAGTGTACTTGATGGTAAATTATAAATATTTCTTTTATATTTAAGTCTTTTTTAGATATATTAGTAGTAGTTTTATAAAATATTAGTGGTTTTTATCTCTAAGTATAATATTTTACATCATATCAGTTAACACTTCGGATTTATACATATAAAGTAATAATTAAATTGTGAAATTTTGCCATATTTAATGTGCCAATTGATATCAAGCTTTGCGATGAAAGAAAATATCATGAGGAACTATACTCCATGGGTTAAATATTTAACTAAATGTAAACATGTCAAAACAGGTACTTTATAGTAGGCATTATCTGCCTAATATAAAGTATCTTTTTTATTACAACACATGATACTAATATTAAATGTTATTTATATTTCTTTCAAAGAATTTAAAATTATTGATAGTATTCGCACCACTGAATAAGGTTAAATATGGTATGATTGCTATCAATAATTTTACAAATTTTGAAACAAATAAATAAGAATATTATGTAATATCCACTTTTAAGAACCCAAACATAAAGGTATTATAAAATTTTTAAAGAAAACGATGGACAATATTAAAGACACTAAAATACTACACATTTAAGTATCTCAGAGTGAAACTCATAGAAAATTGATATTATGTTACGTCGGCTAATCTAATGCAATTACTATTTTAGGTAGTTTACTTGGCTAATTTGTATCTGCTGAAATTCATTAAATTATATATTGCTGTTTTGCTATACTAAATATATAAATATTTAATTTTAGAAAATAACAATTTAAGAAAATTACTTTTATAAATATTGGAGGTATTCTTTGGACCACTGCAGTTGAATTCCAATTTCTTCATTTGTTAATAATATTATTGTAATGACATATTTGTCACTCCTGAATCACATGGTTTTGTTTGTTTACATCTTGTTACGTTTTTATTCTTATGGAGTATGTATAGTAAAATACTAATATTGTTAAATATGAAAACTGTATCACTTTTTAAATGTTAATAATAGTAATATTAGTTAGTTACTTTTGCCTCATGTATCATAGATCTATAACTTTACTTGCGATAAAATTTTCCATTTCCATTATCGTTTTTCAAGTATCTGTAGTACTGTGAATTCTCCTTAACATTAATACACCATTGTCTAACTCGCATTATGATAACGAATATGCAAAAAAACTTATAAGAAATCATATTTATGATTAACGCAAGTTAACCAAGAATTATAGTTTTTTAAGTTATATACATTTTTGACTAATTAACACTCTACATGCCATATAATGCCATTCCAAAGATATAAGTTTTTGTGATGGATAATATAATTTTAACTAGATCAAATCTTTTAGTTTTATTAGACAATAGCGTAATTATAAAAATTTCACAATTTAAATAATCCTGTTTTGAAAATATATTACTCCCAGGATTGCTCAGGTTTTTAGTTTTGCTACACAAGTAAAAACACGTGTTTTGAATAGGAATAAATGGTGTTAATGTTAAAATACACAATTTTTAGCAGCAATACAGGCAGAACTCATAATGCATTATGAGCCCGTCGTTTAAGCAAACTAGCAATTAAACTAGCAACTAAGCAATTGTTATTCATTTTCCTTAGTAATGAAAATTTTAAACCCATTCATCTCAAAATATGAGTTTTTGAGTTGTACCGCTATTGCTGCACATGACCGATATATCAATATACTGAACCGGTAATATGATATGGCTTGGGTCTGGAAAATATTTCTGATGGAATACAAGGTACTATAACTATCAAACAATAATTTTAACCAATAATGTTTTAAACAATGAAACCAAATTATGATCCGTTCTAGTGTGCTAGAGCCCCCTTATCCACGGATTTGAGAAAAAATCCATTGGGTCCTAGTTAAGAAGTTTCAAACTTCATAATGTTTGTCAATTATACTAATATGAATACTATTTTGAAGACACAACCTTCTCTCGAGTCTCTAGCATTGAAGCGGACTTTTACAGCCTTATTCCAAAATTCCGAATGGTTCAGGCGGCAAAATAAATTGTTAGTGAATAAAAGCATTCGCTCTGTGAAAATGTTATTACTAATGTCAATAAATGAGGCTAAATAATTATGATTCGACTGAAGCTCTTCATATATGTTCATCTGCATCATCGGGCTCGTGGACACTTCCCGGCGGAAGAGTTCGCAGCATATTTAACCTGTAATAAATAAGTAATTCTTAAATAATGTATAGATAGAACATTAGTTTGCAAAGGTAGTCTTACAGACAATCTTGGCATTGATATCCCCTGAGTAGAATAGACCACCCTCATTTCTTACCTAGGTGTCGCGAAAACCGATTAAGGTAAGTACGTCGGGCAGGCGGCCGGTCGTAAGATACCAAATCATGTAATAACATGTTTAAAACATGTTGTGCCTACCCCATTTAGAGTGGGATAAGGGTAGGAGAATGATGCATTGACAAATAACAGAGATTTTAAATTTTAAAAATATGTTATTAGCTTCTACTGGTCTTAAATAGTGTCTGGAAAATATTTTTTACGTGTCTATAACTTTGTCTACAGTTATATTTTAAGTATAGAATAGAGCCTATAATTATAAATAATATTTTTTTTTAATAATAAAATATAAGGGGTATCTGTGACAATATTTGTGTTATGTTAAATATCTTTGATTTTGTACCGTTAGCAGTACCAGGCTAAAATATTATGCTTTCCAAATACTGAATTGTATGTGACAATTAAGAAGCATATGTGACAAAGTTCCAATGATCATCACTAATATGTCTTTTAAGCTATTCTTATATCACACACTTTTTTGCATCACTATAATAGAGGAAAAATTGTAAAGTAAAAAAAGTTTATATATTAGGCAGTTAGCCCATTAGACATATAAGCTTCAGTTTTAATTGAAAGTGAAATGGACAGACTGACATACTTTACATCAAATATTTACTTGCCTTCATCTAGTCAAATCAATTGACCTAATCATGTGCTTCATCCCATAAAGCATCAACAGCATATAGCCCTTAGACGTCATCCCAATGAGTACTCTCTTTGGCAATGACCAGGTTTATCTGAAAATTATTGCAAAATCATTTTAATAAATATGGAACAAGCTGTGATAGCTCAGCGGTAAGGCCGTGCGACTCTGTAAAGACGATCATGGGTTTATACCCCGCGCAGGCACATGTCTATTTGACAATTGCAATTTATGACACGCTTTTCGTGAAGGAAAATATGGTAAGGAAATTCGCATACTTCTAGCGAATTCTAGGGATATGCGTAACCTATCGCATCGCGTTGCTCCAATGCGTATCCGCATTGGAGCAACGCGATGGCAGGTCTTTGCTACAATACTTCTCTCCAAAAAACGAATAGAGGAAGCTTATGGTTCCCACTGCTGGGGTGGATAACAGGCCGTTACTTTAAACATACACATGCCAATTTTTGTGTTTACAAACAAAAATGATTTATATTTGAAACATTTTAACTCACTTGAAGAATATCAGCCATTGTATCAGATATTAATGAATTCATTGCAACAACAGTAGCAGTGCCTTGACCAGACACAGTTACTCAGACAAAAAATCCAGTTGAAATGTGCATAACTAAATGGGATAGTATGTTAAAGTATCTTGAACAAATAACTTTCTGTTAAATAATTAAAGTATGTCTATAATCCATATTGTCTGTCGCAGAAAGAATAAAAACTATTCAGAAATAACCACTTAAAACATAGAATATAACTGATATTGGGTATGACATATGATATACAACACTTCAATAAAGCATACACAATAAATATTACTATAGAAGGAAAAGTTTTATTTTTATTATTTTAGTTTTATTTTAAAATTAAAAAATAAAACTTCCCAATATTATTACAGTTCAATAAAAACACTAAGGATATACTATAATGCTATATGCTTCGAGGTCCCTGCTTTATACCTTGTAAACATATTAAATAGACAATAGGTTGAGATATACAAATAAATATATATATAAATTGAAAAACACTAGCTTAAATTGTACTATATATTATAGAAAAAGAATATAGCACGAAAAATACTATATTTTTATCGCTAATTGCAATTGTCGTGCTTTTTTTAATTAACTGTGAATGGAACGCACCCGCAGCACTGCATAGGGAATGTTTGAACGAAACTCATTCATGTATTTACGGGGCTTAGTTAGTTAGTAACTCTAACTCCGTGTCATTATCCAGCGAAAAGTAATAAAAAATAATCATGGAAAAATAAATAATGATTGAAAATAGATGTGTACTATTTATTTTTTCGTGGATTTCCTAAAAGTACTATATTTTTTTTATTTAAAAAGAAAAATACTATTTTTCTTCAAAAAAAAGGTGGCAACCCTGATCGCGCCCTTTTTGATTAAATAGGGGCAACACTGTGCCGTTATTGTTTCCGGTGGAGTCTTACTATATATACCAATAAAACGTTTCAGTGACATTCAGTCCTTGTTCGTCATTCAAGAGAAGTGCATCTCGAAACGGGAATTGTGGCATTCCTATTATATCGTGTTCTTGTATATAGTGTGCGTTGTAAAAAGTGATTACGTTGTAAGTAAAAAGTGATTACAGTTATATATTACGTATAACGAACGTTTCTGGTGAGTCAATACGTTTCAATTTTCTTCGTATTAAATAGTGCAAAAGTATAGTTTATTTGTTATTAAGTTTTGGATAACTACTCACATTTTATTTGTGTTTTTGAGTTTGTGATAGTGAATGTATATAGTGCTTGTGTATGGTGGAGGTTTGTGCATGTGTTTTTTACGAATCCTGCATGTATCAGGTATGATAACCGATTGTCCACATTAATTTACACATTAATTTATCCCATTAATTCCACATTAATTTATATTATTACATTTACATTTTTTTTTGTAATGGTGATGTGTTGCGGTTGGCAAAGAGCCGGTATTTGGCACCTGCAATACATGTAAAACCTTAATTCTTTTCCCAGTCGCTTTTGGTTACTGATGTTTGAGTGCACGCTTACATCTGTGGCTGAAATTACGGGAATCTAACTTAGCTTCATAAATTCAGACTTCACTTGAGTATTAGTTTCCTCAAATGCATTTTCTCAAATTACAGAGGTCCTGGTGGTTGACGCTACTGTTCGACCTGGCGCTGTTCGAGCGCTCGAGGCGACGGCGGAGCGACCGCAGCTGCAGCATAGCCGGACGGGCCGGCCTGGGGTGAGGGGCGGCGGCACGTCTCCATTGGCGGCAGCGAGGCCAGACCAGCGTAGCTCGTGTTGGTAATGTACGTTTTCTGTATCGTCGAACATTAGCTTCAAAAGCGCGCTACTTTGTTAGACGTTTTATTAACGGGCTAGCCATTATAAAGGTGTCGTACTGATTTCTGAAATTGCGCAGTTTTGGTAATTCGTACGTCATTAACTTTTACATTTTTTTGTTGTAATGGTAATGTGTTGCGGTTGGCAAAGAGCCGGTATTTGGCACCTGCAATACATGTAAAACCTTAATTCTTTTCCCAGTCGCTTTTGGCTACTGATGTTTGAGTGCACGCTTACATCTGTGGCTGAAATTACGGGAATCTAACTTAGCTTCATAAATTCAGACTTCACTTGAGTATTAGTTACCTCAAATGCATTTTCTCAAATTACAGAGGTCCTGGTGGTTGACGCTACTGTTCGGCCTGGCGCTGTTCGAGCGCTCGAGGCGACGGCGGAGCGACAGCAGCTGCGGCATAGCCGGACGGGCCGGCCTGGGGTGAGGGGCGGCGGCACGTCTCCATTGGCAGCAGCGAGGCCAGACCAGCGTAGCTCGTGGAGTCACGAGGCCAGCTGTCGGACTGCCCTCCTGTAAAATTAATCCATTTATTTCATTCAATCCATTCATTTTTACATTTTTTTGTTGTAATGGTAATGTTTGCGGTTGGCAAAGAGCCGGTATTTGGCACCTGCAATACATGTAAAACCTTAATTCTTTTCCCAGTCGCTTTTGGCTACTGATGTTTGAGTGCACGCTTACATCTGTGGCTGAAATTACGGGAATCTAACTTAGCTTCATAAATTCAGACTTCACTTGAGTATTAGTTACCTCAAATGCATTTTCTCAAATTACAGAGGTCCTGGTGGTTGACGCTACTGTTCGGCCTGGCGCTGTTCGAGCGCTCGAGGCGACGGCGGAGCGACAGCAGCTGCGGCATAGCCGGACGGGCCGGCCTGGGGTGAGGGGCGGCGGCACGTCTCCATTGGCAGCAGCGAGGCCAGACCAGCGTAGCTCGTGGAGTCACGAGGCCAGCTGTCGGACTGCCCTCCTGTAAAATTAATCCATTTATTTCATTCAATCCATTAATTTTTACATTTTTTTGTTGTAATGGTAATGTGTTGCGGTTGGCAAAGAGCCGGTATTTGGCACCTGCAATACATGTAAAACCTTAATTCTTTTCCCAGTCGCTTTTGGCTACTGATGTTTGAGTGCACGCTTACATCTGTGGCTGAAATTACGGGAATCTAACTTAGCTTCATAAATTCAGACTTCACTTGAGTATTAGTTACCTCAAATGCATTTTCTCAAATTACAGAGGTCCTGGTGGTTGACGCTACTGTTCGGCCTGGCGCTGTTCGAGCGCTCGAGGCGACGGCGGAGCGACAGCAGCTGCGGCATAGCCGGACGGGCCGGCCTGGGGTGAGGGGCGGCGGCACGTCTCCATTGGCAGCAGCGAGGCCAGACCAGCGTAGCTCGTGGAGTCACGAGGCCAGCTGTCGGACTGCCCTCCTGTAAAATTAATCCATTTATTTCATTCAATCCATTCATTTTTACATTTTTTTGTTGTAATGGTAATGTGTTGCGGTTGGCAAAGAGCCGGTATTTGGCACCTGCAATACATGTAAAACCTTAATTCATTTCCCAGTCGCTTTTGGCTACTGATGTTTGAGTGCACGCTTACATCTGTGGCTGAAATTACGGGAATCTAACTTAGCTTCATAAATTCAGACTTCACTTGAGTATTAGTTACCTCAAATGCATTTTCTCAAATTACAGAGGTCCTGGTGGTTGACGCTACTGTTCGGCCTGGCGCTGTTCGAGCGCTCGAGGCGACGGCGGAGCGACAGCAGCTGCGGCATAGCCGGACGGGCCGGCCTGGGGTGAGGGGCGGCGGCACGTCTCCATTGGCAGCAGCGAGGCCAGACCAGCGTAGCTCGTGGAGTCACGAGGCCAGCTGTCGGACTGCCCTCCTGTAAAATTAATCCATTTATTTCATTCAATCCATTAATTTTGACACTAGAAGCTATATAAAATCGCAAGACTTATATATCATAATTTTTATATAACGATAACTAAGTCAAATATGAAATAAAAATTATACTGCATGTTAAAGGTTTTAGGCTATCCATGCAAGGTTAGGTTATTATATTTAGATGTGAGAATGTAAATTTTAAGAAAGCTCTTACTATTATTGAGATGCACAAAATTCATTAAAACTCAACACTTACATTTATATAATGATTGAGTAAATCCTCTTCTTATTGTTTTATGACTGCACGTTTCTTCGTTGTTATATTTCTCATTTTAAGAAATATCTCAACAGCTACTGGTGAAATAAGACTTTATACATTTAATTTGCTTCTAGTGATATTTGTTTCAAGAATTTTGCTAACAAAATTATACATTTTAGTTAAAATTAAAGTACTAGAACTTTACAACGGGAAATTTAAAAATTTAATACACCGCCTATTCATTGATAAAATCAACTTGTTATATGATAGACAGTCAAAATGAGAATGAGTGCGTAAAAATATGTATGTAGGAGTGGATCGAGATGCAGCTGAGACTATTTTCATATGATTCATTCATAAATACAGACATGTGCAAGAGGGATGCGAGATAGCATGTGTTGGCGCCTGTAGTAAAACCGCCCTGGTAACTAGTAAAACCGCCCTGCTGTCACTGATTAAAATTGAGGATGTCACTTGGAGAAAAAAAAACGATTAGTAAATAATCGATTTTCCTCAATACAAAATAAATCGATTAATCCTAATCGAAAATCTATTCAATTTTTTTTATTTTTTACATTAATTATTAAATAGAATAAAGACAAATTAAAGTCTAACAGAACGATTAAAAAATAACAGATTTCCCTTAAAAATAGTATTTTTTTCTGACTATTTGATAAGTTGCCTTTTTTAATATTAATAATTAATTGCAATAAAGGCCAATTAAAGTGGACTACGAAGAAATAATAACAGATGCGCTGTTTGTGAAATTCGATCAAAATATGTAGTTTGGCTACATTGGTTTCATCCAGCGATGCATATGCATATATTATCTTAAAAAACAAGAAAAAAAGTAAAAAATAAAAAGAGAATAGTTATAAAAAACCATTTTTAAATTATCGATTTTTGGTGAAAAATAATCGATTTAGAAAAAAACTATTATTTTAAAAATCGATTACTTTTTCACATCGCTATTACTTATACCATCGTCCATAGCACACTGTGACGGGTATTTTAGTATTTTAGTTAAGTAATCTATGGTGACGGGTGACCTTCATAAGTCGCCTTTCACTTTGTATTCGAAACCAATTATATGTGACTAGTATATGCTAGGAATAAATAATGTTTATAAACGCAAATTCCTTCGTTTGGTATCTTAAGTATATTGGTTTGCCTGTATCAGTTGGAATTACTATGTATCGTTTATGTTTTCAAACGAAACAACGCAAAAGGAGAAATGCTCTAGAAGGAAAAGTAAGAAAATAACACTAATTTTAATTTTTTTAATTATAAATTGTGTTAATAAATTATTTCTTTAAAAAAAAACGCGCTTATAGGTCAAACCAAACGAAAATTTATTCAATTGTGATAAGAACCGTTGAATAAAATTGACTTCGGCGACCTGTTGCGATAAGCGGTAAAATTTATGTTTCAATTTTAGTAGATATTACATATAATTTTGTGTTAAATAAGAATAAGAAATGTTTATTTACTAACGCTCCTCTTTTTCTTAAATTAAATTACAATACTTAAATTTACCATATGTGATTGCTGATGCCCAGCGGTAACACCGTGCGACTCTTTCGAGGAGGTCACGGGTTCAAACCCGACCTATAAGTTTTTCGGTTAAAACTTATGTATCTAATTGATAATTCATCATATATTCTGTTTTTAAATATATGTCTAATGTCTCATTATTATTTACCAGCTGTACTAGTGACTCCGTTTACGTAAACTTGATTGCTAAAATACCCTCAGTTATATACTATTGTTTTTTTTTCTGTTCCTGATGTAAAAACGTTTTTTCTATCCTATAAGCCAAAGATTAATAAGAATATTGTGAGAAAGATTATTAATAATGTTTTAGCCGATTAGCCCTGAAAGCATAATTAACAGACATAATTGATAGAACAAGGTTACTTTGCAGTTTGTTACTTTGCAGAAGTTCATAATACATAAGTACTGGTACTATTATTTTGCTATAATGGTATAAACGTTAAATGTAGAATGTACTATCTGTTTTAATATTTTATACAAGCAAGATTCTTAAAGTGTGTGCACTTTAAACCACACCTTACCACACTACACACATTCTTTACAATCTCAACTATCAGTAGACTCCATTACAAAATAGCAAAGACAGACTTTTGCGTTTATAATATTAGTATGGATCATAATATATTTTATGATTCTCGCTTCATATGTATAGTTTAAAATGAAAATAGAAAGTTTATATTTACATCTCAAGTATTGTCAATACTAATGTTTCTTACAACTTAAAATGGGTTAAATTGTTCTTTATTTGAATATATCATGTGATATATTCAAATAAAGAACAATTTGACACATTTTAAGTTGTAAATAAATTTAATTTCAGGTAGTTGTCATTACTGGTGCCAGTTCGGGCATTGGGGAAGCTTTAGCTCATGTTTTTTATGAGAATGGTTGTAAATTAGTTCTTGCATCAAGAAGAAAATCAGAACTAGACAGGGTTAAACAAGATTTATTATCCAAGCAAATAGTAAGTAATCAGGCTTCAAGACAGTATTATAAGAAAATTATTGTATGTGAATAGAGATGTTATTTCTTACTTTTCTCGAATTGTCAGAATTTACCAACTGAAGAACCTATTGTCAGCGAATTGGATTTATCTGATTTAGAGCAGTTGGAATCATTTGTAAACAAGGTTTATGACAGCTGCGGTAGAATCGATATATTAATTAACAATGGTGGAATTTCTCATCGTGGTTCAATACTCCACACTAAAATGGATGTGGATAAAAAAATTATGTACACAAACTACTTTGGATCTGTAGGATTAACCAAAGGTAAATCAATTCTGTATTTTATTGGTCCTTTATTAACATATAAATTTTCGAAATTTTATCATAATGTGTAGTTTCAATATTATGATAGATATATATTAGCTTGATATTATATTAAGAAATTCAACCAAATTTTGACATTTATCTAGCAGATTAGTATTGTGCAAGTATTTCAAGTATATGAATAATCTTAAAAGATAATCTTTATTCAACATTTATTTGATTACCATTCTTATCACGGTAATCGTTTATTATCACAGAGTTATTATACTAGATTAGGGGAGCAATAAGCATGTCTGTAAGTGAGGGTGTCACAAAAAATAATATAAAAGTTGTAAGTGAGGGTGTCACAAAAAATAATATAAAAGTTGTAAGTGAGGGTGTCACAAAAAATAATATAAAAGTTGTAAGTGAGGGTGTCACAAAAAATAATATAAAAGTTAAGATGAAACTCTCTATCTTTATTCTCTCCGATGATAAGCACCAACAGTAAATTGTCACTTCGTAACAAAGTGACACTTTATAAGACTTGCATAAAACCTGTTATGTCCTACGCGAGCGTCACGTTTGCACATGCTTCGAAAAACCATCTGCGCCCCCTGCAGACTTTGCAAAATCAATTCATGAGAGCAGCGACTGGCTGTCCTTGGTTTGTGCGAAACCCTGACCTTCATAGAGACCTAGGTCTCCCTACTATCTCCAGTTTATTTAAGCGATATGCGAAAAATTATTTCGACAAACCCAGTACAGCCCAGCCCTCTCTCTAATCGCAAAGATAATCGTTTACCGCTGCTTTGACAAATCATTCCGAGCCCGTATCCACAGACTCCCTAAGAGCACACTCACTAAACCTGATGATCCTATCACGATCGCCATCGCCAGAACACTGCACGTACAGACACTCACAGTGTCTTCGTCGGCGAAGACAAGGTCCCCATTTTCTCTCGTCTAGCGGCCGGTGCCGTTATGACATTAGGACTGTTCCTCAAGTCCGACAAAGTCCTCCCAGCGCGTCGCTTTAAGCCTAGGTCCGGCCACACAGGAGGCAACCTTAAGGCGACGCTCCTATGATGCTCCGAGCCTCGTTCGAGACTCTCTTGCTTCCGCGCTCGCCCGTCCTCCCTGTGACGCTGTCAAAGCCTTAGAGGCTAACAGGATTCGTTAGTGTCCGAAAAAAAAAATTATATCTTTGTCTAATCACATATAAAAAAGACAGAACTTTCATCGGCTTTCTCTTTATCTTAATACAGTGAATTTAAATGCGAATGTATTCTTTATTCAAATTGGCTTTAATAAGCACTTTCAAATGAAAATTACAATATTATTTAGTCTAGAATGTTGTTACAACCACGCTTTCTTCTTATTGGCATAATATTAATTTTTTTACTATTTTTTTACTTCCTTACTCTTCTAAATATGTAACAGTTTTAAAGATAGTTTTAAAATTAAAAGCCACCAATCTTAATGAATACGATACCTGAGATGCCCTATTAATTTCCATACAAACTAAATTTACAAAGTTTCCTAACATTAATAACGTTTGGAAAAATTACAAATAATATAGTCATTGTTATATCTGGTTGTATAAAGTAATAGATTAACAAAGCAGATAACTAATTTTTGTTAATTATAAGGTAGTGGAACCCGCAACGTAGTTCGCGCCAACTTTAGCGTTAAGGTACACTTATTAATTCAATGTTTTTTGCCCTGTTCCCCAAAGAGAAACTGATTTTTTTATAATACAAGTGTCCCCGGCGTATAAGGTTTACCTTTGTCAAATTTCATCAATTTTAGTCCACCGGATTAGCTGTGATAGAGTTATAGACAGACAGACTTCTATATATATTATGAGTAAGAATAATAATATAATTTGCATTTACATTTTTGTTGGTTCAAGGATATCATTAATATTGCCATTGTCTTGACCACCTATTTTAGTCATCACCTAAGTTATTTTCATATAACTTATAGAATTAGGTTTTATTTTGCGGAGATCCATAATACAAAATTAATAATGAAATTATTTTGCTATAATCCGAAATTTAGTAAATAGAAACATATATAATGCTAAATGTATTGTGGGCTGTTTTCATACCCGACACATGCAGGGTTCGGAAAAACACTTGCAAAAACCACCACCGCCACCACAATACACGAGCACAATATGCGTTCATTAACACAAACTCAACAATCGTTTCGCCTCGCAACCGAAACATCGTTAGGATATACCTGTTGTATGTTAACTGGATCGTTGCAGTTGGTAGTGACCCTACCTTCACGGGCTCCACGGGTCGTGGGTTCGATTCCCGCCGAGGGCCAATATTTTCTAATGAAAAATTGTTGGTTCTTCGAGCCTTGGTGTATATATTTATTTAAATATGTATTTAAAATTTGTCCCACCAGTTGTCTGTCACCCATAACACAAGTATTGAGTTACTTACTTTGGTGACGGACGACCGTGTGTGTAAGTGTCCCATTTATTTATATCAGTTGAAACCTTGGTAACGTGTGACTACAATTGTAAGGTTTGGTAAATTCAAATTAAAAATATTCTTTATTTAAGTAGACTGTTTCCAGTACTTTTGAATCGTCAAATGTTTTTTTAAAAGCTACCACTGATTCGAAAGTTTACTTTGACCGTGTGTGTAAGTGTCCCGTATATTTATTTATAGACTCTACGATAAAATCGCAAAGCGACGCATTTATTTTACTTTACTTATTTTTAAGTTTTTTTTAAACTTATTTTTAAATTGTTTTAATTCATTATTTAATTTGATGATAATCATCAAATCCGAATGTTTTTTAGTTTTAACAATTAAAATAATTTGTTTCAGCTGCCTTACCAAGAATGGTCGAGAATAGAAGTGGATACATAGTATTTGTCAGTTCGGTGCAAGGGCTGATTGCCATACCAGATCGTTCAGCTTATGCTGCAACTAAACATGCCCTTCAAGCTTTTGCAGATTGCTTGCGTTCTGAAATGTTCCAACACAATATTAAAGTTTCAGTCGTTAGCCCGGGATATGTACAGACTGCAGTTTCATTGAATGCCCTCACTGGCAGCGGAGAAAAACACGCAGGCAAGCATATAAACATTTTATGCAACTACAGTCTGAGTTTTCAGACTCATTGCGTTGCATAATAATGTATTAGTTTAATTAATTAAATTTAAGCAGAATTGTATTATTATTATTCAATATAAATTCGTAAATATTGTAGTGTGAAAAGAAGCTTTTTAATAGGTATATTGTTTGAAAGATGAAATGAATAAAGAAATACACTGTTAAATAATGAAAATAAATTATTAGCTTTTATTACTGGGTTACTGGAAGAGACATTTCAAGCAAAAATTATCAAGGCGCAGAGCTAAATGCACTATAATGTTACACAATATAATATCATATAAGTGTCCTTCTAAGAATACACAACTCTAAATAAGTATATACAATTGTAATTAACTTAATAAGTAAAATTAACTAACTGTGTATAATTGTAATGTGTATGATTAATATATAATTTCGCCTTCGACTGTACATGAAAAATAAAATAGTAATTAAGTAATTATTAGGGATTGTTATGTATTTTACAGTGAATGTGTAGAGTGCTTGTGTGTATTGTGGTGGAGCTGTAGGTTTATATTGGATCCTGCATGAAAACGGATAGTACACTTCTACATAACTACATCTTCCTGCCCTTATCCCACTCTAAGTGGGGTCGGCACGACATGTTATAAACATGTTGTCACATGATTTGGATACGTATTTTACCACCGGCCGCCTGCCGGACGTCAATTTACCTTAGTCGTATTTTACGACACTTCGTTAAGAAAGAGGGTGGTCTATTCTACTTAACCGGATACTAAACGGTGGGTCAACTTACCTTAGTCGCCTTTTACAACACATCGGTAAGAAAAGAGGTTGGTACTATTCTAATATAATATTTATTATACCTAATACGTTTATAAAAATAAGATTTGTTTGGACTATTGTAATGTAAGATTTGTTTGGCATGTTGTGCCAACCCAACTTAGAGGGATAAGGGCAGGAAGATGATGATTAGGTATATAACCATTTTGTGGTACCTAATGTCTATAGATTTGCAGTAGACATTTTAAATTTTATTTTATTTTCAGTTATGGATAAAAGTACGGCTGCTGGTTTCACTTCTGAATATGTTGCGATGAAAATTTTGGATATGGTGGTGAATAACAATAAGGAATTAGTCATCAGTCAATTTGCACCTAACGTGGCTATCTTTTTAAGACACACTATGCCTTCAATTTATTTCTGGATAATGGCAAGACGGGCTAATAAAACTGGCTGAATTAATTTTAAGAGCAGTGTTATACTGTTATTATATAAGAATATATTAATGTGTTCATTGATAGATCAAAATACCATGTTAAAATAAATAAAACAAATTTGATGTGTATTTTAACTTTTATTACATAATAACAGTGTTAACAAATTCTTATTACTACACTGTTATCATAATGATTGTCTATTGCATCTTCAACAACCTGATATCCTCCTCTAAAAAGCATCCTTATAGTAAACAAAATTAGTTTTGTACAGTATTATCTATTCTAATTTAAATAACATAATAAAATAGTAACCAACTTTACAATATATTCTACAACAAATCAATTATTATACAAGAAAGAATGCTAATAAGCATATATTCATTAGTGTACCCATTTTAAATAACATTTATTGCCTAATATAAGCATTTCAATTGTACACTACATAAATTATTATTATTTAAAAAAGTTATATATTCTCCATATGCATATAGCAGCTGCAGCTAGGGATATAGTATTATGTAAAATGATTTTTCTTGTATTGTCTGTGCGCACAAGAACAATAGGTGATGCAGAGGTCAATTCACTTAAAACTGGAAGTTTGGAAAGGTGGTGCAGATTTTTATCTTCTTGGTATTTGCAACAGGGATCCCATTGCCATGATAGTGTGTAGCATCCTGCACATAGCACTGACACAGCTCCAAATGGTGTGCAAGCCAATGATTGCCAAGCTAACCCTGTAACAGCAAATTGTATATTCGATAATAGTATTTTTAACATGATAAAGATAAAGATAAATATGGATAAGCAAATAAATAAATAAATATATGGGACACTTACACACATGGTCCTCCATCCCCAAAGTAAGTAACTTAATACTTGTGTTATGGGTGACGGACAACTGGTGAATATATACTTATATAGTTTTAAATACATACTTAAATACAAATATACACCCAGGCTGAAAGACCAACAAATTCATTTATAGAAAATGTTGGCCCTCGGCGGGAATTGAACCTGCGACCAGTGGAGCTGAAGGCAGGATCACTACCCACTACACCAACAGGCCAGTCAACATAGTCTTAAGACTTCGTTTTATTTCAACTAACAATATTAATGTACACATGGTTTCCATGAAAATTGTAGATGCATAGATTAATGTAGAATTAATCTTAGAAAAAATAAGATTCAAACTTAAGTATACAATCTTTTCTTAGTGTATGGGTTTTCTACCCTACACAATGCTTTTTCATTTATTAGTACTGACTGGTTAAGCTTCTATCACATTGCCAAAAAATGTTTTTGGCAACAAATATTTTTATTACAGAAAGTACATAAGGTTTATTAAATAAGCTGTTGAAATAATGTCTGTCTGAAGGCCAATAACTTAAGCAATTACTGGAAACCATATTTATTAATCTTGCAGTTTTTTAATCAATTATACTATGAGTTGTATATCTACATAAGCGGCGGCAGTAAGGTGCAAGGTGCAATTGCACACCCAAGAATAATGTATTCTGTTCATTCATTTCGTCTAAATTTTCAATAAAAATATTCCAGAACCAGCATTTGAGTTGACAATTCAAAAGTTTTGTTTACATTTATTTTATAAAATATTTTGAAATTGGATTTGAATAAGAAAGGTTTACTCACCCGACGTAATACTACATATTCCAGTGTACACAGAGACTTTATGTAAGAGGTTTCCTACATATATCCACCTAACCGTTTCTTCTCCTAGCGGTTCAGGTTCTATTACAATCACACTCACACCTGCCTCCAGTGCTCTTTCCAGTTCCATTTCAAATTTAATGTGAGCATTTTCGCTGTCGTATACTTCTCTAACTATTACTACTTGTGAGGGCTTGAGATCACTGAAAGAAATAGATTTTTATTAAATATTTCGCTATATGGAATTACAAATCTATAAGTATATTATCATGCTCAATCCATAAGTACATTAAGAGACGTTTGAATGTAAAATAACTAAATATGATTTTGAATAAAATGAAACTCCTTTATTTACAAACCTGTCACTTTCATCACCCGCCATCTTAGCTATAGACAAACGTCATAATTAAAGAGTAACTGGAAAGTGATGGGATTATTTTCTTATAACCGATATAAATATCTATTTGCTTTTTGGTACAAATTAAGAAGAAATATTCAAAACGATTTTTGTTACTGCTGCTTATACTCTATAGTTTCAATAAGATTAGTTGTGTTACAAATATTTTTACAAATTACCAACAATTTTAAATGACGTTATAAACTTGTATTTTTGTTTGAATCTTAACGAACTAAGTTTAAATATTATTTATAGAATATAAGTTATGAATTATTTATGACCATAATACTATAATTAAGAATCTGCCCTAATATTTATAAATTATTATCCTGTCGTACTAATATTATAAATGCGAAAGTTTGTGAGTATGGATGTATGTTTGTTACTCTGTCACGGCGAATCTGCTGAACCAATATCGAAGTTTGGCACAATTTTTCCTTATACAACGGAATAACATAGAGGTTATAGAAATCCTGATAATTCTGAATTAATAGGATGACGCTAAATAAGCGCCATCTAATATCAACCTAACCAGCGACAACAGTTCACGCGAACGAAGTCGCGGGTAAAAAGCTAGTAATTGAATACGTTGAATTACATAAACAACAGATTAAAAATTCTTTTAATACATATTTATCTTAAATATTTATAAATTAGTGTCTTCAACATGTTATATTAGTTCATCCTATAACTAATAGATGTCGCAATGCAATTTATCAATTGTTTTACAAATTGTCTCTAGATGGTACTACTTGTCTGATTCCATACATAATATGTATCCCTTTATTCTTGTTTGTTAACACATACGAGTATAACTAAGTTTTTCCATACAAAATTTCATTGTGTTAGATGCGATTGATTGAAAGTGCAAAAATTTATTATCAGTTCTAACACCTCAGTTGATAGCCTCTTCAGGTTTATTGTGGGTACTCACAAATTTAGTGTGGCTGTTTGAAAGAAAGAAAGAGCGTTTATTTCACACTTTATAACTTTGTCACAGGTCCACCTGTGATACAAAGTTCAGTTGTTAGTACTAAGTACCTTAATTTTCCTTACATAGAGCACAATAGAATGTTTGTATTATTATATACATGTTGATAAATTAAATCTTAAAGTTGGGATGGTAAGATTGGATTGGGCGACATATTTTTGTCGCACAACACTGTTTTTTAACTGTAGCAAGGTGTAACACGCTCATCTTCATCCTCTTGCTCTTATCCCACTCTAAGTTGGGGCGGTACATGTTACAAACATGTTGTCACATGCTTTGGCTACGTGTTTTACGACCGGCTACCTGCCTGACGTCAACTTACCTTAGTCGTATTTTACGACACCTCGGTAAGAAAGAGGGGTGGTCTATTTTACTCAAACGGATACCACACGGTGGGTTAATTTACCTTAGTCGTATTTTATAACACCTCGATAAGAAAGAGGGTGGTCTATGCTACTCAACCGAATACCACGCGGTGGGTCCACTTACTTTAATCGCCTTTTACGACAGCTCGGTAAGAAATGAGGATGGTCTATTCTACTCAGCTGGATACCACACGGCTTCCAGGAGTTACACGGTATAAGTAATATTATACATTTATACTCATTATTATACATTTAAAATTATAAATATTATTATAAAGAACGCCCTTATAATACGATAATTTTCGTAGACCGCAACGTACCGCAAATTAAAAGCCGCAATAGATATAATTTATGATATAACTTGCAGTGTTGTCAACGGTTGAATACGTTTCCCACCAGATTCAACTTTCAAAATCACCAGAAAACCACTAACGAACAGAAATTCTACACTCTAAATGACCGCTAACCGCTAAATTTACACTAAAACAATTTTGTTCTATGAAAGCAACAAATAATTGTTTCCTTTATTATTACTTATTAAAAAATTAACAAATTAACATCATAAAATTTACATTTTGCTACTCGACCCGTGGTATTTTCGATACCTACGAGCCGAAATCCCGTAACTGTTGTGTATATTGTGATTTTTGCATAGTTACGCGTTAATAAATTCGCTCATTTAACACAAACCTAAATTAATAATTATGAGCCCATGAGCTTCACTGAAGCTTCCCGCAAATGCCTATTTTCTGGTATAAAACAAGTCTTAACTATGGATAGAAAAAACTATGATTTTGTATGAAATGACAAATAATCTTTGACTCAATTATTGACAGAGCTCGTACTCTTAATAATAAAAAGTGACATGGTCATATCCGATTCATATACTTATTAACATTTAACACAAACCATGAGCAAACAGCGGATTTAATCTTGTATACCTTTGTATATATGAATATTCAAAATGAAAAACGAACATTTATATAAAGATCATCGTAAAATGAAAGTAAATCTTACTTTTTAACTACTATTATATTTTACCTAAACCACCAAAAAAAACCACTAGCCACTAAAAGCAATATTTGGCCACTAAATTGGTAGTTAAAACCACCAGTTTTAGTGGAAAATCCACTAAGATGGCAACACTCTCATATAAGTATTCTTCAAATTGTTAGATGAAAATAAGAGACGAATAGTAATTGTATAGTTATTATCTATGTAAAAGTATGTACACCAGTTTGAGTAACACGTTTCATATCAATTTAAGTACCTGGGTGACCGAGCTTTGCTCGGTAATTTTTGAAATGATGTAAAAAAAAATTTAAAAGTAAAATGAAAAAATAATAGGGTGGGTGGGGCTTGATCCTAGGTATTTTCATTTCGCACGACCACCCGTTTCCCGAATAAGTTACGCTGACTGGACATTTCGCGGCTAAAATTTTGTTGTTTATATTCCATAAATTAAAAGTAAACTTTTGCTTTTTTTATGCCCAAAAACAGGGATAAAACGATTTTTTTAAAATAAAACCTTAGCCAGATCCATTTTTCTCTCCCAAAACTCTCTACATGCTGAATTTCAAGAAAATCGTTGGAGCCGTTTCCGAGATTCTGAATATATATTCGAATATATATATATATATATATATATATATATATATATATATATATATATATATATATATATATATATATATATATATATACATACAAGATTAACTCATTTAAATATTAAAGATATCCATCTAGTACAATTACCTTATTATCATAAATGCTCATTGTTGAAAAACATCAATAACTAGATGAACACATTAAAAGTAACATTCAACAAATAATAATTTTTGTTGATGCAAGCATTTTCTTCCACATACACTTCGCCCACTAATGCCGTTCTAAAATCCGTTTGCCGGATTAGGTAAAGGTGAATGTTGCAAACAATTCACGACGAAGAACCGATGTAAACTCAACCTACAAGTAAAAACCTCTTTAATTCCGTAAGTTAATAGCGTTATGGTTTAAGTTACTTTAACTCTTTGTGGCTTTTAAGTTTTTAACATACTGTTATTTGTGCGTTTAGTGATATACATATAAGGTGCGTGTGGGTGCAAGGCTGACCTTATAGGCGCCCACTAGTTCTGCTAACTTAATATGATTTCCCGACAACCCACTCTCAGGTGACATTAACGCCATAAATGTTTCAAGAATGATTAAAAAACGTGTAGTAATAAATGATCCAAAGTTCTATTATATTAAGCTAAGTTGGCCAAAGGCTGAAAACTTCTGATGCTATTTTGAATTTGCGGAAACTCAAAGCTTTAATTTTTTATGTATAAAACTGTTAAGATCACAAAACGAAGGCGCTTATTTTATTAATCCCTTCCACGTAGAACTATAATTTTGTGGTTATGTATACCTACCTAAATCTTTGTCCCGAAGACCCGGGGTCCACTTTCTGACTCGTAAGTTTGTGAGTATGGATGTATGTTTGTTACTCTTTCACTGCTAATCCACTGTACCAATATCGATGAAATTTGGCGCAATTATTGCTTACCTATATGCCGGGGTAACATATAGGCTACAAATTCTCTAGTTCTGTTAATAGGATGACATTGAAAAGCACCATCTATTCTATCAACCTATTACGCGACAACAGTCCACGCAAAACGAAGTTACAGGCAAAAGCTAGTAATTTATAAATCTAAAACACCATTATTTCTAGTAACATAAATGGGGTAAACTATAAGCTATATAAACAAAATAATCCTTAATCTTCATTAAGGAATGTTGTCAATGACCTGCAGCTTATTAAATTATAATAGTTTCGATTCATCTTCTTCTCATTGCTCAAAAATAAATAAACGACAGTAGTTTACCGGTTAAATTGTATGATTCCAATTGTGGATGGTGCGATGAAGCGGGTGCGGGTAATGAACCCAGGCATTCGCGGCCACGTCGGGATGCCCGCCCGCGCCGCGCACTGTCCACGTTCAGTTTGCCATGACGGTGTAAATTTCTGGAATGTATTCATAGTAATATGTTTGAGTAAAATAGAGGTAGGTACCTTGCGAGCTAAAGACAAGAAGGACTGCGAAAGATATAATCACTCTCTAGCTCGCATGTGTTTCAACTATATCTTTGTCCTATCCTAGTTATGTCATATTTATTATCATACTAATATTATAAATGCGAAAGTTTGTGAGTATAGATGTATCTTTCACGGTGAATTCGCTGGAGCAATATCGATGAAATTAGGCACAATCAAAGCTTTAATACCGGGCTACAGTATACGATAACCTTTTTCCTTTGGGTATAGGAGAACGTTGGCGCAGTGGATAGTGACCTCGGATCGCGGGTTCGATTTCCGCTGAGAGCCCACATTTTCTATAAACAATTTGTGAATTCTTCGAGCCTGTGTCTATATTTAAGTATGTATTTCAAAATTATATATGTTTACAGGTTGTCTAGTCATGTGGTATCTGGCTTGGTAGAATATACCACCCTCATTTCTTACCGAGGTGTCGTGAAAGGCGACTAAGGTAAGTAGACCCGCCGTGTGGTATCTGGCTGAATAGAATAGACTATCCTCATTTCTTAACAAGGTGTCGTAAAATAAGACTAAAGAAAGTTGATGTCAAGCGGCTGGTCGTAAAATACGTAGCCAAATCATGTGACAACATGTTAACATGTTGTGCCGACACCGGTAAAAGTGGGATAAGGGCTAATAAGATAAAGGCAGGAGGATGAAGATGTTTAACAGTTGTCTGTCATCAATAACATAAGTATTAAGTTACTTATTTTTGGGATGGACGATCGCGTGTGTAAGTATCACATATATTTAATATTTTTTATCCTATAAATGTAAATTTGCATTTGGTGACCCTACTACCCACTCTCCTGCCGCGTCTTGAAATCACGACCACGAAGTTTCTACCACCGCGGCCCTTAAAATCTTTTATCAACAAACTAACAATGCTTGTTTATGGCTTAAAGTAAAATAACACAATAGCTACCCCGTGTGTAGCCGCGAATCAGTTTCTATTCTTTAGCATCTTATCTCTCGAGATAATGGCGCACTGTACGTTAAATATTCACTGATGAAATATTAACCTATAACAGGCATTACTAATGGTTAGAAATTTTACGTGGTATTATTATATAATGGTTATTTGATTGAAGGCAATTTAAACATGAATACAGCATCTAAATGTATCTCCAGAATACTTTATGTTTATTTGACTTTGCCGTTAGTAAACGCGACTTAGTAACATAGTAAGTAATTTTACATGCCTTCAAATGTTTTCTTGCAAATAAATCGCATGATGAATTTTTGTCATCATCACTATCGATACGATTATAATATAAAGACAGAAAATGATTATAGTTTAAAGATAAAAAAAATATTAATTGTTGTTATTTTGGCATGCATTATGTATTTTATCAAATGGTTTAATATTCCTAAATTTCCTATAAATAAGTTTTGGAAAGACCTTCAGTTTTGCTGAAAAATAATATTCATTAACAATAATCACAATGATGTTTTTAATTATTTTGTATTTATAATTAGAAATATTTAAAAATGTAAGGAGTTAGGAGTAAGAGCTATAAATAAATCACAATGATCTCATGACTGCGTTCATTCGCGTAACAGCCTACTAAAAGAAACAAGTTTGAAAGTAGATTTTTGTTAATATCTTTAAAGTGGTACTTTTCTTAATAAGGGCGTTTAGAACTTTTCGTTTCGTTTGTTTCGATTATTTACTCACTATTTTGACTTTCATACTTTAATTTAAGGTGTTACTGGAAATTATGTCACAGACGTTAAGATTTATAGAATTATTAATTATTTATTTATAGAATTATAGGTTTATAGAATTTTTTTTTACTTATCCGACTGAGTCTATATTAAAAGCTTTTGAGTACAGTATAAAGAATCAATTGTAAGAAAAATTATTAATGAGTAACCTAATATGTATTTGTTTCCATTTTCAATATTTAAGCACCAATTATATAAATTTTCGTCAATATACTCGTAGCTCCAGCGGATTACAGTAAATACGAGTAAGTGAATGCGTAAGAGAAATACAAACAGACTTTTCCATTTTTAGTATTTGTATAAAGGCTTAAAATGGTTAGTTGGTTTAACAAAATTAATATACAGGTACTTAGATTCTTTATAAGGGGGCTTACATATTAAGTTGCAGTTTTGTATGAAAAAAGCAAAACAAGTAAAAATCATGTGGGTATTAGCTACGATGCACGAATGAAATCTACTGCTTAATTAAGTACCATTGTCTTTGGACATACAATAAGACAAAAGGGGTGAATAAATCTTTACGTTGTCGTACTTGCTTATATAGTTACAATATAAATCCGACTTATTTAAAAGGATACCATTACTACTCAATTCGAAATGGTATATATTGCTTTTTATTATATAGTACCTGGGTGACCGAGCCTTGAACGTATTTTTTTTATTAAAAAAAAAACAAAAATTTATGTTATTTGCAATCGATTCTGGTTTTATGAATTTTGGACCGCCCGTTATCCAAATTAGCTATCATGACTAAAAATAATTAACATTTGCTTTCGCATAAAATTGTACGTTTTTAGAGTTCGAAAACAGGGATAAAGCAACATTTATTTTAAATAAAACTTAGCTAGATTGATTTTTTCCCCTAAAACGCCCTACATGCAGAATTTCATGAAAATCGTTGAAGCGGTTTCAAAAATTCAGAAAAATATATAAATTCAAGATTAACTCATTTAAATATTAAAGACATACAGATACATAATATGAAATTTTTTTTAGATTTTAGAATTTAGTTTGGATTCTAATAGATTTAATCCTGCGGCCTTCTATTTTGCAATGGTGATCTGCGGTTTATCTTGTTTTAGTTTTTTTTTATAGCATAGCTATGATTACGAAATATTTTCTTCCTCAAGTATTCTGTTAAAATATGGATTCAACAATTATATCTGGTTACGTTATATGGATGTAACCGTTATGTTAGTTGCCTCGCGGGCACCCGAAACGGATGCAGTCATATCCTGGCCGATGCCATGGACGGCAAGCCCGTTTGCATATAATCAATGCTTTAATAGACCCTCGAAGCAATGCGTTGGCATATTCATGATTGAGTACCAGATTTTTTTAAATATTACAAAATAATCTATTTATACACATAAAAGAGAAAGTATGTATTTATGTTTCTTATAGACTGGTAAACGGCTGGGCCTTATTTAATGAAGTTTTAAGGCAATCTTAAGATTGACCCAGAGAATATGTAAATAATCTTGGTGGCGATCGGAGCATTTTTAGAATTGTTAATGACAGTTTTGTTTGTTTTTGTTGATTGAAAGTCGTAACCAGACTGAGCCATAGTAATGCGTGACTGGATCGCTAGTCTAACTATATATATAAAAGATTAAGTACGTATGTATTTTGCTTGTCGATACCAAAACGACTGGGTCGATTTTAATGAAATCATCAAATTGACCCAGCGGATAATCCTGCAAAGATTGATGGCGTTTAAAGTATTTTTAACTGTCAATCAACTTATCCCACTCTAAGTTGGGTCGGCGCAGCATGTTATAAACATGTTGTCACATGCTTTGGCTATGTATTTTACGACCGGCCGCCTGCCTGACGTCAACTTACCTTAGGCTTATTTTACGACACCTCGGAAAGAAAAAGGGTGGTCTATTTTACTCATTCAGATGCCAAACGGTGAGTCGACTTACCTTAGTCGCCTTTAACGACAACTCGGTAAGAAAAAAGGGTGATCTTCTCTAGTCAACCGGATACCACACGGCGAGTCAACTAGGTAAGTTGACTCGCCGTGTAGTCGCCTTTTACGACACCTCGGTAAGAAATAAGGGGAGGTGTACCTTTAAATTAAGCCGGCAAAGTGGGCTGGGCGTGCTTGTAATCTATTATAGAAAAAGCTCATTCTAAATATTCGGACGTTTGTTAACATGCTCATATATAACTCCTGAAATGACATCAAATGCATATTTATTATATATTGGGTTATAAATGGTCAACTGGGCCGCAGTCCATACACGATCTCTTTCGTTCACCTACTTCGAGCAAGCTAGATTTAATCATTCGTATAAATTTGTTGTTTAAGGATATTAATTATTTACCAATTGGTTATATATGGTAGAGACTTGAAAACCTTAAGAATGTTTAATGTTTTTATCAGAGCTACATCTCCTTAGATTTTACATTTCCTCCTTATATGGACTCTCTACGAGATAGAAGCTCTGCTCTTTCTCTGTCCACTTACCCAACTCTTACTCTTTTCCCAAAAATCTCGTTCTCCTCGCTACGGAGTGCAAATATCTTCCATTTTCCCGATCATTTATTCTGCCTTTCCTTTATTTATTTTTTTTAAACCCATTTCTCCATCCCATCCATTACTCTCGTCTTTTGATACCAAACTACAACGATTAACTTGTAATTAATCAAATTGTAAAAAGTTTATTTTGAAAGATTAGCCGCTGAGTTTCTTGCTGGTTCTTCTGAGTAGGAGCTAACTTTCGAATCAGTGGTAGCTTTAAAAATACATTTGAAGATTCGAAAGTACTGGAAACAGTATATTTAAATAAAGAATATTTTGAATTTAAATTTATCAAACCTTACAATTGTAGGACATAAGAAAGGTTGTTGGAGCCAGGTGGATGCGCATTGCGGAGAACCGGGATGTCTGGCGCAGACATGGGGAGGCCTATGTGTCAATGTGCCAATGGACTGCAATATATGTATTTTGTCATACAAGCTGTTCGTACAGAAATACAATAATATAACGAAAGTAATCAAGGAAGATAGCTTATATTATTGAATATTTAAAGGCCCGTGACATGTTATAGTAATCAAGGCGGTACAAAGTTAGCCAGGTTAGCTAGTAACATCACTACATATTATAAAACAAAGTCGCATTCTTTGTCCATATATCCCTATGTATGCATAAAACTATAAAACTACGCAACAGATTTTGATGCGGTTTTTTTTAATAGATAGAGTGATTCCAGAGGAAGGTTTGTACGTATAATAACATTCAATACGGAGTAGAGAAATACTGTAATTTTTGAGGTTTCTGTAAATAATTATATTTTTTTCCGCTTACATTGCAAACGCAGGCTAAACCCTACGAGATTTATCAAAATAATGTACTAAGTATTTGTACACCTTGAAAAGGTCTACAGAAAAGTCCGCGATGATATATGTCTATCTCTTATGGATAACCCACTATAGCATTTTTTGTCATTTACTTTTTACGAAAAATAATGCCTTATTTTTGAAGCAATTTTTATACAATACAGCATTAATCCTTATCCAATTAAGTACCTTAAATAAATAGTTGATTTAATATAGATCAATATGGCCGTTTACAGCATGTAATTTAAGTGAACATTTTCGGAGATATTACAGATTTAAAATGCCGTGAGGACGCCGCGCTTCGCCCTATAACACTTCGACTTTAGCAGCGATTTCGCTCTTTCAAGAGTTTGTTTAAAATACATAGGGAAAATGTAAAAGTAAATAAGTAAAAATATACTATATGAATTTAGATATTCCAAAGATAGCAGGAAATCTTCTTGGTATAGGGAAAGGAAATTGTTTTTCTCCAAATTTAACGCTTGCGGGCCACGAGCAGTAATGAATAAATCAAAACTACTGGATCGATTTTAATCATTTTTTTTAACACTGACTGACATGGGATATTTATTTTATACCCGTGCGAAGCAGGGGCAGGCCGCTAGTTTATTATAAAAAAATCTGTGTGTTAATATTGTACATATAACTACTATATTACGCCATATTTAGTATTGTTATTAATGGTTAAGAATATTTTCTATTCGTTAGTACGGCGGTCATCATATGGTCACACTCACGATTTACAATTTCCTGGCGTGTTAGAACTCATGTCAGGTGCCATTGTCGTTGAGTCACTTAAGCCCTCGCACCCCCCTTGTCTCTCCTCCTCCGGCCTCCACGGTCACTGAACACTTTGACCTCTCATTGTACATCTAACGTGGGAATATACTTATTATGTAATTCTAATAACGTCGATAAAAAAAAAATTACAAATCAATAAAAAGGTTTCAAAAGTAATAATAAAATTATTTTGCTATAATCCGCGATAAATGATATAATGCTAAATGTAGAATGGACAAACCAATTTCATACCTGATACATGCAGGATGCGAAAAACCTCCACCACCGCCACCACAATACACAAGCACTACATACGTTCACTATCACAAACTCATTTCATCATTTTGTCGTGGAGTCTATCTCCTGATGATGCTTTGGTTGCGGGGTGAAACGAATTTTGAGTTTATTAGAGAGTATATATATTTTCTATTTTACTCCATCGCGGATTATAACAAAGTAATTTTATTATTACCAACTTACCTTCGTCACCTTTTACGAGACTTAAGGTAAGAAATGAGGGTGATCTATTTTACTCAGCCGGATACCACTGCATTAAAAACACTGTTAAAAAGAGGCTGAAGAAAGCCTCGAATACTGTTGAGGACTACTTAGAAGACAAGAATGTGTGGATATAGCTTGCTTAGACCCTGTACAAGACAGTAATGACTTAATGTAACTAGTCATAAGAATTATATTTTTAAAAGAGCAACCGCCGAGTTTCTTGCTGGCTCTTCTCAGTAGGAACAGCTTTCCGAACCAGCAGTAGAGTTGACGATTCAAAAGCACTTGTTTACAAGTTTATTTGAATAAAGAATATTTTGAATTGAATTGAATTGAATATACATATACAGACAGATGCGGTGGTATATTTGGTTTATAATATGTAAGTTTTGCAGTAGCACCTAACACTAGTCTGACAATAATTTAGTTTATAGCGTTACAAAAGACATCAACGCTACATCAAACAGATATATTATTTTAAAGTCATTAATTATTTCTCACAGTTGTATTCAAAAAACTTTATTTCATTGGTATATCCAGGGAGCTTACCTGGAGGGTTTAAGTTCATAATAAGTGTAATCATGGAGTAAGGTGTAATATTATACCTCGGTAAAATATGGTTCTATTCATCGCTTATGGATAATGTTTTTGCACTTATTCAATGTAGTCCATTTGTAGAGTTCTTAAAAGTCTTATTGTTTCGTACTTTAAAAAATCTATTTTGTCTTGTTATAAGTTATAGATATAAAATAAATTCATCGTTTACCTATAATATAATTATGTTATTCCTAGATTAATTTATGTTGACAATTTGAACTGAATAAAATAGAAGGAAAAAATTAACGCGCTAAAATAGAATACTTTATTTATCATCATTTCATCCTCCTGCCCTTATCCCACTTGGGGTCGGCAAAACATGTTATAAACATGCTGTCACATGATTTGGCTGCGTTTTTACGACCGGCCGCCTGCCTGACGTCAACTTACCTTAGTCGTATTTTATGACACCTCGGTAAGAAAGGGGGTGGTCTATTCTACTAAACCGGATACCACTCGGTGGGTCAACTTACCTTAGTCGCCTTTTACGACACCTCGGTAAGAAATGAGTTTGGTCTATTCTACTCAGCCGGATACCACACGGCGGGTCGACTTACCTTAGTGGCCTTTTACGACACCTCGGTAAGAAATGAGGGTGGTACTATTCTATTCAGCCCGATACGACACGGCGGTATACTTTATTTATATAAAATAATAATATAAGTTAAAGTATAATATAAGTAATTAAGTATAAGTATAATATAAGTACCTTTGTGACCGTGTCTTCCTCGGTAATTTTATTAAAAGATAAAAAAATGCAATAAAAAAGAAAGGGTTGGTGACACTGGGACTTGAAACCTGGTATTTTCACATACTCTATGCGCCCGTTTACCATTGCGCTATTACAACTTGACAAATGGCAGCAAATTTAAACTTTGGCATCTATTTTTATTTTAGCAGTTTTTCACTGTCTGAAAACAGGGACAGGAACACCAAAGTCTTCGACCAATGCGTCCTACCTGTGTTAACGTATGGCGCCGAGACGTGGACACTGACGGCGGGACTAGTCCACAAGTTTAAAGTCGTTCAGCGTGCCATGGAGCGAGCTATGCTCGGAGTGTCTCTCAAGGATAATATCAGGAATGAGATTATCCGCGAGAGAACCAGAGTAACCGACATAGCTAGCAGAATATGCAAGCTGAAGTGGCAGTGGGCCGGTCACGTCTGTCGCAGGGCTGATGGCCGTTGGAGCAAAAGAGTCCTGGAGTGGAGACCGCGTCTTGGCAAACGCAGTGTAGGGCGCCCACCGTCTCGCTGGACCGACGATATCCGGAAGGTTGTCGGGGCCAGGTGGATGCGCATTGCGGAGAACCGGGATGTCTGGCGCAGACATGGGGAGGCCTATGTCCAGCAGTGGACTGCGAAAGGCTGATGGATGGATGGATGAATGGATGAAAACAGGGATAAAACAACGGTTTTTTTAATAATAACTCTCTAGATCGATTTTGCCCCCCCTAAAAACTCCTACTAGCTGAATTTCATGAAAATCGTTGAAATCATGAAAGCCGTTTCTAATATTCATAAAAATATATAAGACTAACTCATTTAAATATTAAAGATACTAATATTTTGGATGTTATATTTACTTTTAACGGTTTAAAATTTAAAATTAAGTTGTTTTTTATATTGTTGAATTAAAGCAATAAAACCCCAATAATTTCAATAATTACATTATTTTATTTGACGTTTTCTAAAAACGTAATAGAAATAAATAGATTTTTAAACACAAATTGACGTTTTGTTTTATATACAAAAGAGTTCAATAATATCTAAGAAATCCTGTACCGGCGCTTCAAGTAGTAGATCTTATTGCACTAAAAATAATCTTCATTTCAAGACAATACTTTATCCATTATAATCGATGTAATCCCATAGTTTATGAATTAACATTCAACCTAGTACTTGCTCGTAAGTGCCCGCTTTACCATTACAATATGGAATAACAGGGTAGTGACTCGCTACCAATATATACTTAGTTATATTTTTTACTCACATACAAATTTAGACAAAAAAAAAACAAGAATAATAACTTCGATTTTTTTTCGTTTCAGATGCACTCCAGATCACTCCTTAACTCTTAAAATTTTTATTGTTAATGATTCTTCGGTTTGTGTACTTAAGTGAATAAACATTATTGGTTTAATAAAATAATTATAAGTTGCAAACAGCTATTGAGCATATTAATATTCAGCAATGCTGTTAGTTTAAAGTAATGTTTTAGTTTGTAATGTTGAAATATATAAGAAAGTTTTGATTTAATGTTTCAATTTTGTGCATAGAGTTACAGCTCTATAGAAATTAAATCAAAATAATCATTATTCAAATAAGCTTTTAATTGTCCACCATCAATATAATAAATGAAACTACAAACAATACTTACATAATATACCATAAATACATCCACAAGATTACATACTTCAGACAAATTACCTTTTACGAATATTATCACCTATATAATAAAAAAAATAATTACTTATAACAACTTGAGAAATATTCACGCTTAAACTCTACACGGGCTTAGAAAACAAACTTCGGGAAAAAAAATATAAATGTTGGTTGCCATGTTCTTTAAATTTTTTTCCTACAGACATCGTTATTCTAAACTAAGCTATGCCCTCGTCACACACTTATACATATAGACACACCGTGGGTACTTTGTATTATAATATGAATAAATATTGTCTATAAGAAAATTTTTAGTGTGTCAAAATAAATTGTTGTTACTTTTTATTACCTGCTGGATTTAAGTCGACGCTAACGAAGTCGCGGGAAAAGCAAGACAATAAAAACAAAGTTTGGCGGACATTTTTGTTGAACGCGGTCGAGCCTCATTTCAGCATAAGTGCGGCATCTGCTCAAACAAGCGTGCGTTGAACTCCTTAAAATCCATATTTGATATAAACAGGTCTCAACATCGTTTCGTTGTTAAACAAAAAATAAGCACGATTTTATATTTGAAATTTTTATCAGCATGACCGAAGTGCACAAGCTTGCTGCGGTTTATTCAAACTCATTTACAAAGCACTTTATATTGTGTAATGTTGTAGATTCTACCCATCCTTTAGAATTCGTTTTCATCTAGCATTAATTATTGCTATGTTTGGTGTTTTATTTTTTATTTTCATTATTGATGACTATTTAACCTAAATGTAAGGATTGATGGCTATACTGTTCTTTTTAACGATATCCACACGTTATCATTTGTAAGCGCTAATTCATTTGACAGAACAGACTTTGCTAATTAGCTCGGTGGTTAAGGTCGGATGACTTCAGTGTTCGTAGCGCGAGAGTTTTTAACGCTGTAACAACGACATCTAGCGACCTCTGTTCCACTGTCGTACAAATTGGCGTTATGCTAACGCGATAGAGTAGGTTAAAAAACTCACACTAAGCAACAACTAACAGAGCTAGATATTTTACGTTCACTAGACCCAATTGTAAATAGGATGAGTAATTTGAAGAGATGATGGTACCACTGCACCATGAATGAAATAGTACCATGTCGATCGGAAAACTTCTTCTATTTTTTGTCTATAGATATTCGTTTATCATACGGGTCATATTCATCCATAAAGTAAAATAGTATGAACGATTTTATAAAAGTACCGATTTTCCTGAATCAGGTGGTTGTGTATTTCCACTATCGCATTTTATCTCGTATAATATACCTAAATAATATAGATGATATTAGTTTATCCTAATAAAAAATATTAACAAACAATATACCAATGAATATTGAAGAATCAATGTGATTATCAAGCCCAATAAAGCTAAGTAAAGGTAAAGCTGAAGTGATTGGTCGAACTATTAAACGCGGTGTTAATATACCTCTAGGAGAATAAACGATTGCTGGGAGCATCTGGAGTCAACTGGTACAGAGAAGCGTGATATCGTAGCGTGGTCTAAGCCATGAAAATTATGAAAAAAGAAGAAGATACGGATGGGAACTACTACATTTTTATACTGCAGTATCTAACTATTCTTATAAAAAAAAAGTAAGTAACGGCCTGTTACTATCTCACTGTTGGACATACTCGTAGGCCTCCTTTCTCCGTTTTTAGAGAGAAGGATTGGAGCTAAGACCTACCACGCTGTTCCAATGCGGATTGGTAGATTTCACATATCCCTAGGATTATCTAGAGATATACAGGTTTTCTCATGATGTTTTCCTTCACCGAAAAGCGTGTGATAAATTGTATTTATCAATTAATAAGTTTTAAAAGAAAACTCATCTGCCCGGGTTTGAACTCGTGATCGTCTCTAGAGATTCACACGGTCGCCCAGCTGGGTTATCACAAGCTTACTAATCTTATAATCTTAACTAAATCGACGTGCTTATACGCATACATCTGTAGCATTTGCCAAAACAGTTAAACGTTCATAAGTAAAATGAAATAGTCAATTCAAGTATCTTGCAGCATAGCTGTGCATGTTGAATTGTAATAGGATTGTCATAAATAAAACCTTTTGTTTTACTAAGTAGGTAATAGACATACGACGGGCTCACGAAATAGCGGTCGAGGTCCTTCACCCACTCATGTAGGTGAACATAACGTCACCAAACTATAACTACTAACACATTGTCAGTGCAATATTTCATATTTATCCATATTATAACTTGTTATGAAATTTTTTACATATTCTTATTGTAATATTTTAAGATGTCGTGATATAAATCTGATCTCTCAGTGTTGCATCAACCTATATCCTGTTGATATCATCAATGAATAGCATGATGTACGCAATCTTCAGCTTCTATACCGAACATACCGTTGTAACGTAATCTGATTTTATCAAATTCAATGCTGCTATTAATCTAGTTCCAAGTTAATTAAGTTCCATTTTATTAGTTATATTTTTTTATTGTATTCACGGCCATGGGATTATATCAGTTACAATGATACTTTAGATATTTGTTTAAGTTCAATGTTGTCCAGTTCTCTAGCTGTTATTTTTAATCATTCATAATTAATGTGCTTATTAATGCCGTGTGGTATTTGGCTCAGAAGAATAGACCACCTTCATTTCTTACCGAGGTGTCGTAAAGGCGACTTAGGTAAGTTGACCCGCCGTGTGGTATCCGGCTGAGTAGAATAGATTACCCTCATTTCTTACCGAGGTCTCACAAAAGGCGACTAAGGCAAGGTGACGTCAGGCAGGCGGCCGGTCGTAATATACGTAGCCAAATTACGTTAAAACATGTTTATAACATGTTGTGCAGACCGCACTTAGAGTGGGATAAGGGCAAGAGAATGATGAATTAATGTACTTATTAGCTATTCAAAAACATATAATGTATTACAAATTATTGTCTTCGTCGGAAATTTGAAACTTATATTCAATTAATTCAATAAGCATTTTCAAGTTCATGTTATTAATATGCAACATTAGTTAAATTGTGAACATTTTTCTCAATTTAACTTAAACATAAGTTATTGTTAACTATTGAAAATAATCAAATATTTTTACAACGATGTTTTCAAACTAAATCGCAACAGAAACATACCTTATCAGTTTTAAGGTAGCTATTATTATTGCGTGTTACTAGATACTTTATTGTTCGACCGCATTTTGCTGTGAACTAATTTTAATACTAGATTGTTACGCTAAAAATATTGACATACATTACAACACTTTGTATACATTGATATTTAAGTTCAAGACAGACTTAAAACATGTGGGACATCGGCAGAAACGGATTATATTTGTACGGCCGTGATGTGATGTGACACAATGATGTCATCGCATCCTAAGCACACATAATTAGCTGCAAATACCTGAATCGTGGTCTTAGCTATTTGACTAACTGTTTCTATGGAATTACGTGATGTCGGTAAGATGACTTCACGGAAAGAATATAACTTATAAATATAATATAACCAAGCAAGAGCTATGCAAATTTAATCAGCTTGCAAATCATGGCTATAAAACAGTTCAACTCAATTTAAATTATTAGTAATTAAAGTAGGGGCCTGTTATTGATTTTTTTTTGGAGAGAAGGGTTGGAGCTAAGATCCACTACGCTCCTCCAATGTAGATTGGTTACACATATCCCCCGAATTCTTTAGAGAAGTGCAGGTTTCCTAACGATTTTTTCCTACACCGATAGCGTGTAATAAATCGCAAATATCAATTACATTATTATAAAAATATATAAGAGCTGTATAAGAAGGCTCTTTAATTCATCCACCTACTTCCTTTTTTTTGTTTTTAATTGTATCTATTTAGGTACCGAGCGTCGGACATTACGACGAATGCGACGGATGTTCATCTCGATTATTAAGCTTGTTTATCCAATGGAACAATGTCGAGGCTGTCCGGTCAGCGCTTGCGTGTTGCATGACAATATTCCTGTGCCTATCACCGAAGTGCCTATAATGATGTTTATAGTATATGCACATGCAATGTAATATACCTTTACGCCTTAAGTCATATCCTGCTATTTTAAAATCACAAATAAAACAATTATTAATCTTATTAAAGATGACTTACGTACCGGACGATGATCGGTAGCTTCGTGGGTTTTTTCACGACGATTACGAAGGTCGCTGATGTCATAATTTAAGTAAGTGCCGAGTTTTATTTTAAATAACCTGATCACTGAGAATTCTTGATTATTTTGTTTTATTATTATCTCGTATAAACTTAGAACGAATTTTTATTCAGATTACATGTAAATTTAAAATGCGGTTTGAGGTTACTGCTTCAAGTTTGAGGAAAGTCTCAATCGAAGTTATTATTACACGTAACATTCAGTTACACGAAACATATCCCCAGAACTATGACATATGCAGTATTCCTCACGATGTTTTCCTTCACGGAAAAGCACGTCATACATTGCAATTCTCAGTTGGACTCAAGACAAATAAGTAATTGTACCAGATGGATATCTTTAATATTTAAATGAGTTAATCTTGTATGTATATATATATTTTCGGAATCTCGGAAACGGCTCCAACGATTTTCCTGAAATTCAGTATGTAGAGGGTTTTGGGGGAGAAAAATCGATCTAGCTAGGTTTTATGTAAAAAAATTATTTTATCCCTGTTTTTGGGCATTAAAAAACACTAACATTTATATTGAATTGAATTTTCGCCTTTAACTGTCAAGTCAGCGTACCTTATTCGGGGAACGGGCAGCTTCGAGAAATGTAAATACCTAGGATCGATCCCTAATTAAATTATTATTATTTTTTTTTTTTTAAAGAAATTACCGAGAAAGGCTCGGTCACCCAGATATTTTTTATTAACTTATTTATTTTATTTACTTACGAGAACTAACAAGGCTACGATATGCTATATTGATTATTTATTCTCCAGCCCCTATCCCACTCTAGTGGGGTCGGCACAACATGTTTTAACCAAGTTGTAACGTGATTTAACTACGTATTTTACGACCGGCCGCCTGTCTGATGTCAACTTGCCTTTGTCGCCTTTTACGACACCTCGGTAAGTAATGAGGGTGGTCTATTCTACTCAACCGGATACCACACGGCGTATTTAAATACTATACTATACATACAAAATAAAAAGATATGCATATACCAAACTAAAACAATACTGTAAGCTCAATTAAAGTTTTATCACAAAAACTCATTGGTGCCTGCCTGGATTCATTCTCTCTTGTGCAAGTCGCACGATCACCGCTGAGCTATCACAGCTCAACATATAATTAACTAATATACAAAAAAAATTAAAAAAGCAATTGGTAATATAACTACACTCTGTCCCTAGTGATATAAATTGACACAGGTGCAACTTTATAAAACTAATTTGACATACATTGCTTAAGAAATTTCCAAAAGGCTTTTAGCACATCATTTGTTTATAAGTTTACTTTCATATAAAACAAATATTGTAGTCAATTTGTGAAATATAGGTCTATTTTAATAGTTGTTGTAAGTAATTGTTATTTTATGTAGAATATACGCCATGATTAATTTGGTTTATGTGTTAGTAGAGATTGTCTTTTAAGAATGAAAATGTTACTCACTTTATGACACATTAAAAATTATTACATATTATAAAAAATCGCGATTGCGTCTGTCTGTATGTTTGTAATTGAAAAAAGTAAAAACTACAAAATGGATTTTAATGTGGCTATCGCCAATATATTCTTAATGATTCATAAGAAAGATAAGAAAAGTAACGGTCTGTTATTAATTATTAATTTTTTAACCCACTGCTGGGCATAGGCCTTTCCTCTCCTTTTTGTAGAGAAGAGAGAGAGAGAGAGAGAATTCCACGATTTCTCCAAAGATATGCTCAAGATGTTATCCTTTACCAAAAATATTTGATAAATGACTGCAAATATCAATTAAGGACGCGGCATGCGTGTCCGGGGTTTGAACTCGTGACCCCCTTTAAAGTGTAACACAATATTACCGTCCGACTATCACAGCTTCGAAGAAGGTTAAACAGAAATAATTATTTCTTAGGATTATGTGAAAATTGGTTTATATATCGCGATGATAGTCGAAAAAGGTCACAAAACTCAAACCGCCCGGGTACTTTTATAAAAAACGCTACTTAATAATTTATACTAACTAAAAAACTGTTTTTGTCAACGGGCACAGTTAAGAAATCACATAAAAATCATAGGCTCGCTCGTTTATTTAAAATTGCTAATTTCTTAAAGTTTTTTGTCGATCGTTTCGGAATTTTTCACGCTGTATTCAAAAACGTACTCGCACCTAACTTAAAAAAAACAAATATGATAGGAACTGCCTATGGTTAAATATGCCTAAATGGTTTGTTTTCAGAAATTAAAAAAACTATTTGTTTTATCTAAAACTAGCGGCCTGCCCATGCTTCGCACGGGTATAAAATATATATCCCATGTCACTCAGTGTAAAAAAATGATTAAAATCGATCCAGTAGTTTGATTTATTCATTACTGCCCGTGGCCCGCAAGCGTTAAATTTGGAGAAAAACAATTTCCTCTCCCTATACCAAGAAGATTTCCTGCTATCTTTGGAATATCTAAATTCATACAGTACATTTTTACTTATTTACTTTTACATTTTACCTATGTATTTTATTTTTACAATTAATTACAGAATGTCTTTAAACAAACTCTTAAAAGATTCGAAGTGCTATAGGGTGAAGCGCGGCGTCCTCACGGCATTTTAAATCTGTAATATCTCCGAAAATGTTGACTTAAATTACATACTGTAAACGGCCATATTGACCTATATTAAATCAACAATTTATTTAAGGTACTTAATTGCATAAGGATTAATGTTGTATTGTATAAAAATTGCTTTGAACATAAGGCATTATTTTTCGTAAAAAGTATATGACAAAAAATGCTATAGTGGGTTATCCATAAGAGATAGACATATACCATCGCGGACTTTTCTGTAGACCTTTTCAAGGCGTACAAATACTTAGTACATCATTTTGATAAATCTCGTAGGGTTTAGCCTGCGTTTGCAATGTAAGCGGACAAAAATGTAATTATTTACAGAAACCTCAAAAATTACAGTATTTCTCTACTCCGTATTGAATATTATTATACGTACAAACCTTCCTTTTGAATCACTCTATCTATTAAAAAAAACCGCATCAAAATCGGTTGCGTAGTTTTAAAGTTTTATGCGTACATACGGAAATATGGACTTTGTTTTATAATATGTAGTGATATATGCTTATTGTTGTTGAGATTTCAGTTTCATTGACTATTTTTGTGAACTAATACAAATATCCTTGAAGTCTACGTAATGTAAACGGAATTTGGTTGTCATATTTAACCAATTTAAAGACAAAGATGTTTGAAAAAATTATTTTATTATTATCTTTGCATAATTTTAAACTTTATTAATACTTACGTTTAAATGGTTCCTTAATACATTTAAAATATTTTATTTATGTACAGATGTAATTAAAATTATAATACGAATATTACCTTGAAGTAATTTATACGCAGATAACACCGGTTGCATATTAATATTACGTATATGTGACTAATATAATAAATTTGAAAATATGTAACATACTGATTCGGGCGACATTATAATATATATGACGAATATTTTTGGATCTTCATATAAGAATTTATTTGGTTGAATAAGAAATGGGGTCGTAGATAATAAATATTTTGCTATTATTAAAGACAAATTATGGAATAAGAAATGGAACATTTATTATTACATTTATAAAATTGTATTTTACAGTCTGTTTAACTGCACTGCGATTCAGTAGTGCGATTCATAAATGCTTCATCGTTTATTTTGACCGATGGTCACATTAGCAAAGTACCGCTATAACCATTGAATAGTTTTTATTTCGTAAGTGTGCAACGGTTTTAAAAGTTAGAAAGAAAGCGACAAGTACTAGTAGTAGTGTATAGATGTATTTAATATTTAAATTAGCCAAGCTGTGAAAGCAGCAACAAAGACTCGTAGCGAGATTCTTTAATTAAGTCTCTTAGTTAGTTCATTTTGCACGCCTTCCTAGTTAACCACTTCAGGACTCCAATGATATAGAGAAAATTATGGTTACATGGGCAAGTTCATTCGACTAAAGAAAAAATAATTTCGGCTGACATGTATTTTTTATTTAATTTTTTATTCATTTAATTGTTTATGTGTTTTAACAAATCCTGCATGTATCAGGTTTGAAAAATAATAGTCCACTCTACATTTAGCATTATATAGTTTTTCTATTCGCTTTATCCCGGATTATAGAAAAATAATTTTACAATTACTTTTGTTTCATGGATCTCCGGAAAGTAAAGCTTAATTCTATAAACTAATTAATTCAAAATTTATATACAGATCTAATACTAAATATTTTTTTTTGTAATGCTATATTATAATATTGTAGAGATACAATGTTTAGGTACTAATTAAAGTTGTTGTACTGTCAGAGTCATCCTTATAACACAATGTAGCCATGACGACAGACGTCATGCCTTCCGCATGGAAATGAGCGCGAAGCAACGTGCTAATAATAAAATAATTGACATTATTGTTATTTACATCGTAGCCTGCTTGAAATATCCTTCAAACAGCAAACATGACCGTAAATTAAATCCAAATGTATTATCTGTAAGGATGTAATACTGTTAATGACATAATAATGCAAATTAAAGAATGTTATCTTTAAAAAAGCTATGATACAATGAGCTATGGTTCAATACGGAGACAATACTGTACTGTAACGGCCTGTTACTATCCCACAGCTGGCCACTGGATTCCTCTCTCCATTTTTTGGGAAAGAAAGGTTGGAGCTAAGACCAACCACGCTACTCCAATACGGATTGGTGCACACATATCCCCAATTTTTTTTTGGTGTTAGCATTATCTTGTATTATAGCAAAATTATATTATCATTTTGAGGTCTAAATTCTTCTCTATTTCTCGTTTATATAAACGACCTTGCTAACTTAACTTTACCTAATTCATTGATTCTTTCATATGCAGATGATACGGTACACCTAGTTTCTGCAGATAGTTGGAATAAAGCTTTTGAAGCTGCCCAAACAGGTCTTAACACAATTAATAACTGGCTCCGGGATAATGGTCTAACAATTAACTTTGAAAAAACAAAATATATTGCGTATTCAATCCGCCAAAGAGCAAAACTTACTCCCAGTAACCGTATAATATCACATAGAAATTGCACAGAATTTGACTGCTCATGTAAGGAAATTGAACGAGTTAACGCTATAAAATACCTAGGTGTTGTTATAGATAATAACCTAAATTTTAAACAGCATATAGAAACATTATCAAGTAGAATTCGTAAGTTAACTTATATATTTAAAAATTTAAGGCAAGTCACTGATCCTACGCTTTTAAAACAGATATACTTTGCGCTGTGCCAATCACTTCTCAAATATTGCATAACAGTATGGGGTGGTGTTCCTAAAACAACTTTGAAAAGAATTGAGATCGCTCAGCGTACTATCCTTAAAGTGTGTACATTCAAGCCCATTATTTATCCGACTCAGTACTTGTATCAATCGTGTGAAGTGCTAACTGTTAGGCAGTTATTCATTTCTTCTATTATTCTTAAGCAGCATGGTGAAACTAGCTATGACTGCAATATTTATAACAAGCGCAGAAAATACTCAGTGTGTAATACCAATCGTTTTAGGACATCCTTCACCATGAAATTTTATAAAGTTATTGCTCCTTATCTATATAATAAAATTAATAAAAATTTAAATATATATTCCCTATACTGCGTCCATCATATTATCAGTCTTTTGACAGCTCACGCTCATTAAGTTTTGTATTGCTTACGTACAAATATCATACAAATAATATTTGTACTTTATGGATGGGTACCGCCCACTTAGTGATGTCACACATAATGGTTACTACGATTATGCCACAGATTAAAAATAATCGATAGAAATCGATGTTACGAGTATTAAAAGACATTTAATAACATTATATAAAGTTTTACTTTCTTCTTAGTTAATACATGAATACAAATAAAACAATCAGGATATTTTAATTTATTTTATTAGCACGAGTCGTCGGAATGATAATCAACACTAGACTCCTCCGATGAGGAGTCTTCAGTAGCAGTTATTATTAGCTCTTGTGTAGATAATATATTATCAAACGCAATATCACGTTCCCAATCAGAGAATATTACTCTTTTAGTTCTTTCCACCACACTTGCCCAGTTCTCGGCCGTTACGTGGGTGCAAGCATTTTTTAGCAATTGCAACATTTTATTCGCTGTGAATGGGGGGCTTGTATTGCATCTCGCAGCATGCCCTTTTACTTGTGCCCATATAAGTTCTATTGCGTTGTACTGGCAGTGGTATGGAGGAATCCGAAGAACAGTATGGCCATATTCTGCTGCCATTTCATTGATTACATAGCGTTTTGCTCTCTTTTTGGTTTTTAATATTTTTATTAATTCAACTTTTAACATTGAGTCGTCCACATTTTCTCCATTGTCCCGAAGCCAATTAATTATTTCATGCTTTTTATTAGCCTGTGTTGGCATTTTGTCAATTTGACGGGAGTGGTAGGGCGCATTATCAATAAAAATTATTGATGGTTCTTCCAATGAAATGAGCATTTTTTTGAACCACTCTTCATACACATTTGCATTCATCTCTTCGTGGTAGTCATTTGATTTCTTCGATTTAAATGCCAACAGTGCGTCTTGTACAAATCCTTTTGCTGTACCTGCATGGCAAATGATTAGGCGCTCACCTTTTCCCATTGGTACTGAGGAAGTGGAATCAGCAGTATCATCAGTCCAGAAACGAGATAGTGTGTGGTTAGCGTTGAGCCATGTTTCATCCGTGAAAACAATATTTGCCCAATCTTGTATTTTCTTTGCCTCTCTTAAAAAATCACAACGTGCTATAGCTATATCTGTGCGTTCCATTAATAATTTTCTTTTATTTAACTTTTTATATGAAAAGCCAATTGTGTTCAAAACTTTGACCAAAGAAGATTTTTCACCATGAAATAGACCACTTCTTTTCAAAGAAACAATAAGTTTTCTCAAAGTTGGAATTTCTTTTCTCAAGTAGTAATCATATACATGACGACGAATAGCGTCAGCGTCAAAGTCATCAACAGCTGTCACCTTATGAGCCCGGCGCTTTCTTTTTGGTGTAGATGGTTTGTTTTGCTCCAAGCCGCTCCTGCCGTAGGCATCAGTAGTGATTTTAGTCACAGTTGATAGACTGATCTCCAACGCGGCTGCAACACGGTTTCGGACTTGCGTGATAGGTATAAGAGGTCCGCCATTTTGATTTTCTTGCTCAAAATACTCATGAAGTTTTAACACTAACTCTCTCGATTGTGCTTTCAACACACGTCCTTTCGGCATTTTCACGATCAATTAATATAAGTTTCACAAAAGTTTTTCCGAGGAATAAAGCTACTTAACTCAAGGTGTAACAGATGCGAGAGAACACTCAGCGAACGTAAATGCGTGTGACTATCACGGGCGTTTCGTTGAGAGTGACAGATCACGTCAAAATGGCGGCCGAGCGGAAGGTCTGTTGATGTTGCCAGTTGATGTATAATATATTTTTTATGATTATAATAAATACACACGGATTAACATTTATTTTCAAAAAACTAAGGCAATATTAAATCAAAATGTTGATTTCTATATCTGTTATTAGTTTACGTAGGTTATCATTAATCGAATTACTTAGGTACGTAATTCGATTAATGATAGTAGGTACTATAATCGGAATGGTATCGCATACGAGAATCTTTAGGACATCACTAAATATGTAAATCGTCAATCTGTCAAAAGATGGTTAATATAATGGACAGTGTATAACAAAAGCTAAATGCAAGTATAAGTTATTTCATTATCTCCTTAAACTTTCATATAATGACACTGAAGAACTCTTACATAATTTCTAAATTAATATTTACAGAAAACTTTCAGAATGCAGACTTTTTATTTTTATTTTTATTTTTTATATTAAACTTATATGTTACATGTTATATGTTAATACAATTAACTCACCCTCTCTCCATACATGCCTCCTACTCACACTAATATACATTAATTACATGCATACTTCAAAAACACAACTCATAAACACACAGAGAGGTTCTCCTTACAGACATGCTAATTATTATTATTTTCATTGTATTGTTATTTTTCTTATAGCAAATAGTAACTAAGTCACATGTCTTCGGTGTTTGTCTCTGTATGCCGAGATACAGTTTTAACTAGTTCGGCTGCAGATTGTCATATATTAATTTAAGCCCTATTTGTCATATGTAAGAAAATAAATAAAATAAAATAATTTTGCTACAATGTAGTTGCTTCTCGCTTGGTTTATGTAAGTATTGGTTTTAACTCTTACTTCCCTCCATTGCTTTGGTATGGAAGTAACGCCTTTTTACACAGGAAGAAACCCCTTATGGGTACCGCCCGATGGGGATAGACGACGGTTATGTCGGAATTGCACTGATTAAAACTAGCTGTGTGCTCCATGACGCTGCTTGCGGCGGGGACAGGGTACCGTTGTACACATTTCCCCTATTCCCACCAGCAGTGGCTGTAAACCCCAAAGTGCGCCACCTATGGGTCGGGGCCTCTCTAAAAGTGACCGCTCCCTCTGCTAGACGATGCATCAGGAGCACCAGATGCATCGACCGCCTCTGGGACTTTATCAGGTAGGCGTCAGACAAATATGGGACTAACCCTTAGCTCGAGTTACCCGACACTAATCGAGCTCCAGCGCTTTACCCTCTGCTTTACACATTTAGTAACGTGTTTAAAAACGTAAATGTATCTAATATTTTTAGGAAGTAACTGCGAGCACACAAGCAATATAATCAGAATAAAAACATGTTTTTTTGCTAATTCATGCGGGTTCTAGAGTGACCTTTGTCGCTGTAATGTTATTCGTTTTCGTCTTTGTGATAACCTTGAATTCTTCTATTAATGAACGTCTACCTATTTCAAATTACTGTTGGTGTTAAGTTCGCGACTATTTACACGTTATAAAATGTTTGTTGTATATTACATGTGTATGACAAATTTAAAATCCATTGCTGAATCACAAGTCACAACTAGAATAGAACAAATTTATTAATAGTAAAATTTGTTAATTTCAAAAAGAAACTATAGTTATTTATATTACATTCGACAGTATTAGCATGCAAAGATATATAAAAAAAATTGGTAGGTATATAGATTTTATAAAATCAGGAACGCAGAAATCAATTCAGAAACATGAAAGTATATGAAGCTCCTAAGTGTAAGCGTAGAGCAGGATATAGGTTTATACAACTATATAACTTATAATATTGACATTTCGTTGATTCATGAACATTTATAATTGCAAATGTTCACATTTATAAAATTGTAATATTTTATGTTAATATACGCAGCATAAATTTGTTAAATCATGACGTAATACATTGTATTTATGGACTATTTTACCAATTGTAGAGTTATTTTTTATAGTATCTTTAATCGAGCTATATTAATGCTGTAATGATCACCATGTGATTTATAGAGGTGGATTAGCGGAGAAGAGGATAGGCTCTATAACATTAATACCACATTCTACGTTATTACAATTTTGTCGTGGAGCCTATCCTCCTGGTAATGTTTCGGTTCCGGGGCGAACGATCATAGGGATTGTCGTAGTGAATGTGTGTTGTGCTTGTGTGGTGTGTTGTTGGTGGCGGCGTTTTGTGATACGTGTGGTGACAGGTCCTGCATATATAAGGTATGCGAACGTTGCCTGCTACCTACACTTAGCATCACATAGATTTTCTTAACAAATGTGGATTATAGCATTGTATTATTCAATCATAACTTCTGGACCAACCTGTGGTTTAAAATTTAAACATATACGGGTTTTATCACTTTGTTTTGCTTTATTGTAAGGTATATGATGGATTGTAAATACTAATTAAGGAACAACACTAACATATAGAACATAGGACCCGCGGAGCGCTTACATCTTAAACCAATAAAATATATTTTTAATATAAACCAATAATAATAACCATTTGAAATATACATTATATGTCTATATTATAGATTGCGTATAGATGTTAATGGCACCAGTTCGTCCAAAGACATGTTGCGCAAACGTCTCGCCGCGGTTTCAACAGATCGGCCAACGGATATATAGCACGGGGTCGCTTGTTCGAAGCCCACACCTCTATCTAAACAAAGACTGCATACACCACACATGCTAAATGGTTAGGCAAACAAACCACAAAAACTAGATAATAGTCCCTTCACGTTATTATTTGACAACATTATAAAGGTGAAAATATTATAATCTTTCATGTATGCAAGGTACGGGTTCATCGGCCAAGGTCTTGTAAGACGAGATGATTAGCTTCGGTAAATAAGAATATAAAAAAATACAAAGGATATGATGATATCATAATGTAAGATCAATGTTACTAGCAGCTCATAACAGCTACCTATTAATAGGTACACATTTTTTATTGTATCACAAATGATTCTTGCAAGTTCATCTCCGAAGTATTTAAAACAAGAACTAAATACGTCATTCTTTATTATTCGACTGTTTTTTTGAGTTTTCTCCTAGAGCGCAGCCATTAGTTATTTGTTAGACCACAAATACATAACATTTTATAGATTAAATTTAACATTAGTTAAATACATCTATTCATATTATAATATGTATTGATTTATAGCTATAAATCTCATATTTAGGCATTTTATGGCGTACCATGTAGTCGGTATATTTATTAAATTTTCGTTGTGACAGCAAATTATAAAACTTTCCTCATTTGTCCTCGAAATAATGTGATGTTATCAATTATTACTTAATCCGGTTTTTGGGTTCCAATAAATGATTATTGATTGTCAAACAGTTCTAGCGTTACAAGTTTGTTTGAATTTAAGATTGTAGCATAATGAAAATATTATTTTCTCGATGATTTCACGTTATTGGAGTAAAATGTCATTAAGACTATTTATTTATTTGAAATTGGAAGGCTTTTATTGTACATTATACTATTAAAATTATTAAAGTATTTTTTAAAACAACTAAAAATATGGTTCAATTAATTTTTAAAACATTAATCACGATATGATATAGCTGCACATTTCGTGTCAATTAACCTTTCCAATATATTTAGTTTAGCAAAGCAATATACCAATTCTATTATTGAATCACGCCTTGTGTCATCAGTCGAGGTCTTTTCGATGATGTCATAGTTTACCAGACCTTATATTATTGATATTTGATTAGCAATTTTTTTACATTCATACTCATTTGAATTTTTACAAGTCTGTCTTTTAAATTTGCATTGTAAATAGCTGGTTACATTAATCACGCCAGAAAGGTCATTACTGTTTATGACGGTTAATTTTAAATGAAATTGAAAATGGATAGGAGTGTAATGGTGTTGATACGACATATGTTTTATATTTATTTAAACAAAAGAAATACAAGTATCACAAAAATACAAATAAAAAATCAAAAGATTTGTTTGGCACGTTAGTCACTAAGTTACTGGGACTGTAACTTCATAAAAACTAAATTTGCTTATTTGTAAATGTATTGCACCTAAAAATAACTGAATCCATTTTTATACACTATCACAGAATAACCGGCAATAAAAAATGTACAGATGTACATACCCATCCAATATTACTAAAACCATCTACCAATCATCGTTACCTTTTCCGTTGCCAGCCCATCACTAAATTAAATCCTCTGGATTTAAACTTAAGTATGATTGAAATTTTCAAAAATAGAAATCTATCTTAAATGCAAATTATATCTTAAATGCAGAGGGAATGTTGTCGAAGTTTTCCGATACAGCCATTTTGTGTGGTCAGGACAATGACTTAATCTATATATATTACGATCGTATTATATGGTTTTGTGATGTGATACGGATCATATTTATAAATTAAGGTAGGTCTATATGACTATTTATTGTCGTAGTAATGTTTAAAAAAATAACTGACATGTATTAAAGATTCTAATAGAGTCCTTGGATTAAGAGTACGTGTCTGGTTAAAAACAAGTGTTAATAAATACGAGTGTTGAAGAGGGTCAAGATTGTGATTATTTTATGAATGCCAAAAAAGTGACATCTTTTGCTGTTTGACAATGCAAACTCCGTAACATCATCAACGATTTTCATCTCTCCTCATTACATGACCATACCAATTTAATCTCGTACTTCTCATCTTTTCTACCACGGCGCAACTTTCAGACTTTCCCTAATATACTCATTTCGAATTTTAACACCACACATACATCTTTATGTCTCATCTCATTTGCACATTTTTTCATCTTGTTTTTTGTTGCCCAACATTCTAATCCATATTACGACAGTTATGTTTTATAAATTCTTTAAGTTTTATTAGCATTCGGGTCGCATTTTATTCCTAAGATCTGTCGCCTGTCCTGCCTGTCCATCCATCCTGCATTCATTTTATTTCTTACATCGCGATCGATTTCACCGTTCTTTTGGAAAAGATAACCTAGGAAGTGGAAATAGGACCAGGCTGGAGGTTTGGAGAAATGGAGGTGAAATTGGCTGTATAAATATAAGTACCTGGGTGACCGAACCTAAAATGATATAAATAGAATTTAAAAAAAATAAAAATTGAAAATTATATTAAATTATTATATTATATATTAAATTGTATATATGCATACAAGATTAATTCATTTAAATATTATTAAATTATTAAAGATACATATTTCCACAAAGATCATCGTTGTATTATATGGTATTTGGTGGCAAAATATGTGCTTAAAGTTTCTTGGTTTTAAATTTCCATCTTAGACAGCATAACAATATACGGAGTAGTTATCTTAATCGTGTTGTCAACAGAAACTATGGAAATATTTTTTTTTTATTAATATTTTTTAATACACTTTACTCTGTAGACGAGTTGTTGTTTGGCAGATTCATATACAAACAGACAACCTAATGTGTTCTCGCTTCTCGGTTAAACACCAGTCGAATAATAAGCAAAACCAGTTGAATCAGTGACATCACCTTCCGCCGCAGTGCCGCTTGAGGCCACGTCCTTTGCAATTGGTGATACACTCACTGTATTTCTTCAGAATTTGACATTTTAGCGATTTTAAGACTTCTTTAGAATACGTGATTAATAATTGTTAGAAATATATCCATACTAACAAAAAAAAGATATTGTAAAAAGCGACTAAGGTAAGTTGATCCAACGTGTGGTATCTGGCTGAGTAGAATTGACCACCCTCATTTCTTACTGAGGTATTTTAAAAGGCGACTAAGGTAAGTGGACCCACCGTGTGGTATCCGGCTGAGTAGAATTGACCACCCTCATTTCTTACCGAGGTATTGTAAAAGGCGACTAAGGTAAGATGACTCGCCGTACGGTATCCGGCTGAGTAGAATTGACCACCCTCATTTCTTATATCTCGTATATCTATATAATTATACAATAATTTGTTATAAAGGAACTGGTTATGGAAAAAATATTATAGTCTTCATAGAAACCCCACTAAATCTATATTGTTAGGTATGAATATCAATTACTTTTTTTTACTTAACCTAATTTAACATTAGGTTCAACTCTTGTATTTAAAAATTCAAGAGCTTTTTCAAATAATTTATATAAGTAGGCATTATTTTGCGGAGATCCATAATACAAAAGTAATAATAAATTATTTGACTATAATTCGCCATGAAGTAAAATAGAAAATATATATAAGCCAAATGTAGAGTGGACAATCCGTTTTCATAACTGATACATGCAGGATTCGTAAAAACATATGCACAAACCTCTACCACCACCAACACAATACACAAGCACTACACACGTTCACTATCACAAACTCAACAATCGTTTCGACCCGCAACCGAAGCATCATCAGGACTCTACGACAAATTCGCAAAGCTTTTTCGTTCGTTTCGTTTCGAAGAGCTTTTTCGTCCATGTTGCATCTAAAGCGAAATGTAAGGGGTTATATACAATCTAAACGTGAGATTATTATAAGTCATCGCTGTTCGGCCAATTTCTTTATAAATGTATTTTTGATACACTTCTAAATTTTTTTGAGACATCACAAATAGAATACGACTTCTTTAAGAATTAAGAATCATACTTTTAAAAGAGCAACTGAGTTTCTGGCTGGCTCTTCTCGGTAGGAACAGCTTTCCGAACCAGCAGTAGAGTTGACGATTCAAAAGCACTTGTTTACAAGTTTATTTGAATAATCAATATATTGAATTTCGAATTTAAATTTAGTTTTGTATGGATTTCCGCTAATGACGCCTACTTTTATAAATCATTCTATTTTTGATAAAATAATCAAGTAATTCCTATATTAATAACAGAATTAAAAAATGCTAGTTTTCCGATCATTTTATGCCTTTTTTCGTCAGCATTTTGTTTAAAATTATAACATAAAAACTTTCGGAAATTATTATTATCACCAATGAAGCCCTACCTTAATTACACCTAAATATAATAATCCAGTTTCACTGCCAGGCCCTTCCACGAAGGAAAATTTTATTCTTTAAAAGAAATAAAGAATTTAAATTGGAGACGATTATAATGGTTCTTGTGTGAGGCTATAAAAGTATTCAAAAGCGTTACTGTATAAGTACAGAATCAACAGGATTGCAGCGCTTTTGTTTTTCATACTTATATGGGTTTTTAAATCGTTTTTCTGCGACCTAGTAATTACTATAGAATTTAAACGTCTTTTATATTTTAAAATATAGTATTATAAATACTGTTATTTTACTATTTTAACCGCAATGATAATATGGCCATAAATGATAGAAATTAGATGTTATGAGTAAATAATCAAAAATAATATCGAACGTTGTCTAGCCGTGTAGTATCCATCTGCCGTAGGCTTACACCAGGGATCGGCTTTAAGTCCTCCTAGTAGTATACCTCCTAGTGATGGACGCACTTACAGCTGACATTAAAGAGGAGGTTCCTTGGTGTATAGTATTTGCCGATGATATCGTAATTGTCGCTGAAAATGCAACTGAGGTCCAGAGCAGATTTGTAAAATGGCAAGAGAAATTGGAGCTTAAAAGCTTAAAACTGCGACAGTCTACTCATAGGAAGCATTTCCACTATCCTATGCAAAGCGACTAATCAGAAACTCAACCCTGGACCAATGGCAGATCCGTTATGAAGAATTGAGCACAAGCACATTGACTAATTGCTACACCACAGCAGATAATGACTTTATAAATGATGAGGACACACGAAAGATTTTTCTTGAATTCGCATTCAAAATATTAAAAATAGTCGGTAAAGAAAATGGCTCAAGGGTAGGCACTATACCAGATTAAAATAAATGAAGGTTATCATTATTAGCAGCAGGATAAAAAATAAAAATAAAAAAAACACTACAAAAGCACTAAATACATTCGACAATCTCAACGATCGTTTCGCACCGTACCTGAAGCATCGTCAAGCGATAGACTCAACGACAAATTTTAAAATTTATCTATTGAATTCCGCAAAGTAGCGCCCACTTCTATAAATTACTAAATTTCGTATGTTATAAGGATGCAATATAATCCTTTATGGTTCTCCTCGTTTGTAAAGTTTAAAGAAAATATGGTCCAGTTACTTGTTTTAATCGTGGATACGTAGAGAAGTAAGTGCGACATCAATAACATTATTGGCCCCACAGGTGTAAGATGTTTCCCAAGTTTCCGCACTCTAATATACGCATAACGATGCTTCCTCACTTGTCCATATCTTTCGGTGACGTAAAAGCCTATAGTGCTAACAACATATTGTCAATACCAAAAAAAAATTTTGGAATTATTTTCGTATACTTAAAATTGTATCAAAACATTTATAAGTATAAAAGGCTCTTCGCTTTCTTTAAAATACTTCAATGAGTCCAATTTAATTTTGGGACCAAGGGCATCGGCAAAAAAATATAAAAGTACCAGCCGCCTACACATTTCGAACCGGTTCATCTTTCATTATGCAATTTGAAGGCATTGCAAGCAAGGTGAAAAAATGAGACAGCCAATCACACATTATTTTATCTTAAAAAAAATTATAACTAGGAGACTGTTAGAAATATTCAGCCTTCAAAGGAATTTCAAACTGGACCATGATGTCCTTGCCAGCTAGACTGAAGTTGTTGTCCGCTAGTCGCTACGGTCTATGGAATAAACAAGATGGCGCTTCGGGATCATGAGGGACATGCGCGAGGGAGGGGTGGCCGGGACGGGTCTGCCAGCGGCGCCCGGCCACATCGCTCCGCCTGGCCCTGAGCCGCAGCTCTATTTTTAGCGCTGTGTCACCGTTCGCTTTACGTCCAAGCGCTGCTCTTGCAAGAGAATAAACGCATACAAAGTTAGCGGCAAAAGAAACAAAGTTGTTTACGCGGTATGGCAATACGTCTCCTTCAATTCGATCGCAGATATGTTTCGTCTTCTTACAATTCAGGACGCTACGTCTGGAAGCCCTACGCCTTTTCTTTGTGTCCACTCAATAATTATGCAGGCGAAACAAAAAAGCTTGAAGCTTAATTTCCATTTGCCTTTTGAGACGATGTATGCCTTCTTATGAAACAAAAGAAAGTTATTTATTACAGTATGTATTAGTATTTTTTTCACTCTCCCTCCTGTTTGTGGTATCTTTAAGTGTGTATTACGAGACAGATTTAAGAGGGCAAAAGTAGTTTTTATATTCAGATCACGTTCTCTAGTCTAGGTAACAGTATGTGGTCGTCATGATGTCATTGGCATGCGATAAGTACTGTCCCACAATATGACGTATGTTATATAAATAGCGGTATACCTAAAACAGTCAACCGTTATTTTAGTTGATTTAGATAAATTTACTTGCCTATTAATGTCTATTTTTTTAATGAAACATGAAATAATAGTAACATAAATAGGTTAGTTTGATATCGGCGACGTAAACTTAAATATAGAGTACTAATTACTTTGGAATTCAAATTGTGTTTTTATCAAACCAGATGTCGCAACTTTTTTTTATGTAACAGTATCTTTCGTATCAGCCACAATAACTTTCAATTAGTCGGTCGTCAAGGAACTTTCAGATCATGAGTCGCGTACACCTACGCGGACGTATTTTTTCTGCATAGTTTAGCAAGTATTTGCAGTTTTAAGGCTAGTGTGGCCTACACAGGGTTTTATTATTGCTGTCGCCGCGGACTACCCACGGCGTTCATATCTTATTACACAATTGATAATATTTTTGTGTAATAAATTTTCGCAACATATTTCAAAGGATGTGTAGAAAATATGTTGGGAAAGTATAAGATTTTGATTTGAAATTTAATTTGCATCTAAATCAAATACAAAAGTAATTCATCATCTTCCTGTCCTTATCTAACACTAAGTAGGGTCGGCATAACATGTTATTAACATGTTGTCACATGATTTGGCTACGTATTTTATGACCGGCCGCCTGCCTGACGACAACTTAATTTAGTCGTATTTTACGACACCTCGGTGAGAAAGAGGGTGGTCTATTCTACTCAGTCGGATACCACACGGCTAATAGTTCAAAAGTATTTATGAAATTATTTTAAGGAAACATTGATTATCAAATTGTTTCAAACAATATGTCGAAGCTTAAGTGAACTATGACACGGACGTAGCTTAATATTTTAGAAATGTTTTTATTCTGAAAACCTTGACCTAAAAAACCTAAGCCCAGCATTATCACTTTTCAGAAGCGAATGTAAATCATTCAAAAGTTAATCAATGCGTAATCCATAATAATATTATGTGAAAGTGTATTTGCCTGTCTGACCTTCTTTCACTTTTATAAAGTTCTGGCTATTGACTACAGCTAAAGAGAAAACTTTATACTAGTATTGAAGTCAAAAGCTAGTATTAAAATACTAGCTTTTAAGTTTAACTGTCAGTGTGTGTAATAAATATCTGCTGCTGCTTATATTATATAGTACTGGAAATTATTTAAAATGTATAAGCAACAAAGATTAATGAGAAAGCGTAGGTGTTATTAAAAATGACTGGTTCAAAGACGTAATCACAGTAAAATTTCAATCTTATTATGTCGAAGGCAATATACCAGTTTCCTATTTTATTCAACACCTCCACAACCTATGAATCACAATTCCTTCGCCATTCTATATCGAACGGTGAATAGCTTTTAGTCCGGCTACGTTTTCCAAAGGAGTTCTGAACTGATCAAGGTAGTCGGGTTCCGACAGCCTTGATATTTTGAATATCTTTCAATTAAAATGTCGTGGATTACATCGCAACACGTATCGGTGACGAGTTGAATATGTCGTAACGCAGAGAAAGTGGCAACTATGGTGAAATCACGCCTACACTGTGCCAAATCATCGAGAATGGTCCTCGCTGCTTAAGTTTTATTTGTAAAGGATGTGTTTGCAGAAACGTTTGTTCTTTGTTAAAACGAAGCTAATTTTAACATAATGACATTTTTTACACGTTTAAATCGTAATGTAGTTACTTTTTTAGACGAATTCTTTCGAACCTTTGCCGAATAAACGAAAACGTGATTTGGCCATTTGTTGATTCTCGTCACAGTATATTATGCAATTTAATATGACGGCGTTTGATCGTATTGCTTGGTGGATCATAACGAGCATAGGTAAATTAGATAATGGCAGACAATACTAACATAAGCCTGCCCGTCTTTTGTTAGCGGTGTGATCTATACTAGTAATTTTCCAGTCATTCCATTTTCTAATCTTAAATGATCACATATGAAATGAATATGCACTTTTATTTAAAATGGCTAAACATGGAATGTATCCCTTAAGATAATTTTATCGTTACGAAAATGTATGTGAAATGTGATTTATGTCTACAAGAGATATATTCACTCCGACCGAGTCAGATCCAAGCATATTTAAGGTATTTAAAATAATTATTTTTAGAAACGATTGCTCTTGTGTTCGACATTTTTTAAAGTTTGAATGGTAATGTACTTTTTGAGTAATGTATGTATATAAATTTTACTTTGTATGACTTTTGTAAACATTTATGTGCTTTGAAGCAGATTTGAGGGCAAAAATCCAACCACCTGCAGGTTATGCACCCTGAGTCATGACATTGAATTAAAATGGGTAAGTGCATCGTAGCCATCGCATGTGATGTGGTAAGTCCACACAAAGCTGTGCTTTATGCTTATTAATACTGACATGACTGACATGTCCAGTGTAAACAATACGACATTATTTAAAATACAGACTTTGCTAGTGAAGACGGTCCTAATATTCGGATATAGGTCATTCCACTGTTGGCGCACTGCCTATTAAACATAATGGTGTCATGATCCAGTCATATCGCTACCCCTCCACTACATGTTTACTCAAGCCTAGCCCCACAGGCTGCAACCTTAGGAAGGTGTAAGTCGACGATAGCCAAGCGCTCTGAGCTTGCCTTTCCGCTCAACAACGGTGTAACAGCTGTGAAGATAAAAAAAATAAAGTCAATTTGAAAAGAAATGGAGGTATAAGAGTGGGATGGTGTTTGACTGGAAAATGCGTAAACAAAGTAACAAGGTGTTGGTAAACAAGGAGTCCACTGACTGATCCGATGACTTCGAGGACACAGGGAACCTTTCGAATCGAGATGCACTGATCGTGTGATTATGATAATTCCTTGAAGAAAGATATGTCATAGATATGTCTCTGCAATGGACATATGTCTCTTCAAGGGATTTCCACTGAGAAGATATGACGAGAAGGGAAGTGGAATATGGAACGAGTTAATAAAGACCATGTTACGCATGACCAGTATACAGTTATTTGGATGATGGGTAATAAATCTATTGAAATAAAGGATTATTCCGAAAATAAAACATTTCCCAGTGCCACACTCAGCAAACATAACAAATAATAATTATGGTCTTTGTACAAATATTTATCTGGTTACTTAAATTTTAAAGTACTATGACTTCGTGTGAGTCACAAAAGACACAAAATTTACTATTTGACGCTTTAAAAGTTCCGTGTTAGGTTAATGATTTATGTTTATATTACAAGTATCTTACTGTTACGTGAAAATATATATGAGACTTCAACCTTGTGCGATGGCGGGACGTGATTACGATGGCAAGCCGACCGTGACACTGGCGCGGGTCATGATGATGACGTCTTCATCCGTTCCTACAGTCCATGCCTTAGGCATCATCTCCACGCGCTACTGTGTCGCAACGATATCATAGTCATGCAGTACATTTATATATCTCTTTATATAAACTATGAACCGCTCCTTAGTGGCATATTATGTGTTATAACGTGTTATGTGTTAAGAACGTAAGCTTAGCGAGCAGGCTAACATGACTGAAGGGGGTAAAGGCAATGTATTTGCACTGATTTCTTAGCTGGACGAGACAGGCTCGTCACCGCTTTTCATCACGCACTACATAATATACGAGTATACAACGATTGCTCGAGTTCGCAAAGATAAGTTGCGACTGTCGTCGTCGTAATCGTGATGATATAATAATGGACGTCGTCTCAAGTAAATTTTACGATAATAGTACAGGAGATCCGCCGCGATACACACGTTCATGAAGGTGATGCCTTACAGTAAACGCGAACTATAATTTTTTTAGCACAATTTAAACATCTGTGTTTGAAGTTAATCGTATAGTTTTTATGGTTTATAATTAACGCATTATTATTTTTCCGAAATATTATCTATGTTTTGGCTTCTACTACCTTATTAAAAAAAGATAGAACGGTAAACAGCAATGGTGCCTTGAGCTGTAGTTTCAATTGAGCATAGTAAAACAAACGATAAACAGATTAACGGATAGATAGAATTTTTTTAATTGTTCTCAACATAAAAAATAGAGACGAAAGGGACCAACATATTCAAAGAGGTACAATTACGCGACTTATAACCTAACGATTACATAAAGGCAACCCAAGCGTTAATTATTCCACTACTAATAGTATAAATTTGAAAGTCCGAGGATCCTTCTCTTCACGGCTAATGCAATGGGTCAACATTGATGTAATTTCGTGCCATTGAACCTTATATATGAGTAGTGGGCTAACATTTAAAATAAAAAAATTGGAATGGAAATGGAAAAATACCCTTAATTATAATTACGCGAATATATATTGCTGAGCTTATCTACTCTTAAGATTTAGAAAAATTTCCTTTCACAATACATAACTGTCAACTTAACAATCAAAGCAGTATTGCTACGTTCGTTACTTATACAGTAACAGTGTCTGTTGGATGAAACTCCTATAGAATATTTGTAGAATGACGTCCATTTATGGGTACCACCATACCTATACACACCATACCTATACGCACCGTATATACTTCATTGTTTCTTTAACACTGGCTCTTACAATTATATTTAAAACAAAAATAATTTTATAGAAATTGTAAAGAATCAGACCAAATAACAGAGAGTATTAAATGCAGCGTAAAATAGCTTAAATATGCTTGATTATTCAAAAAAAACCATTCCAATATAAAATGCGCTCATTAGTTAGTATATACATATGTAATAATAATAGCATGACAGCCTGTAACAAATTAAAGTACGTTACAATTTTGAGGTAAACATTGAATAAGAAATAAATTAAATTTTTTCAAATGTTATTATGCTAAAATACAACCAGATAGGGCTTTAGTTTATGTAACGCTGCAGGTATTACCGGCAACTCTAACGACGCCTTCTCTAGACAGAAATCACTAATTGCAATAATTCGGCCCATCGGGAGTAAGACATTGCATTGATCGCCTAGAGATCTGTATTCAAACCTGACAATAATCTTGACCAGCGCCTCTAATTTATAATTATTATATGTGCTTACCTTTGCGATTACGAAATTTTACACAGTTGTTTATGAAATTGTAACTTCGAATATCAGTCACTATCAAGTTGTTGACTTGGGTAGATTGAAACAGCGCGATATCTTATATTCACTCTCCGAATTGGGCCATACCACTATTAAAGATTTAAAGATAAAATTGAATGTTAAAGTTATCATTGATAAAAATATTAAATTGCCATACTGCAGATCAGGACTAGAATAAGTCGGAAATGAAAATGTTATAGGGGTGTAAAAGGTCATTTCGTGATCCCCAGTAAGTGGTAAGTGGCGCACGTTACCGACAACACTGTCAGTTGCACCCGACTTATAACAGTATTTGCACTATAATATTACTAGAATAACGGACAGCAGCGTTAATGGTGCGATCCAGTCAGCGCTGTGAACGTGCTAAGCGTGCTAATTATTTGAATTCACCTTCAAATAAAAAAAATATGTCCAGTTTATTTTTTCTAAACTGACAATAATATAACATAATATAGAAATATTGCAATTTAATTTCAAGGGCGTGCAATAGGCGCAGGTCTAAGCCCTCTGTGTATAGTTCGCGACCGTTATACTGTCACCGCTACGATGATTCTGTGTGCTATAATACAAGCTAACATATAAAGAGTATTCCGCGTTGTAACACTTGAAAAGTTTGAATGTGTATAATGAATCATAAACACAAACATAATGTAAGTGTAAATGTGAAAGATGTTTTATGTAAAGAAAGACAATGAATGACATTTCAATTCCTTTATTTTTTTGGAGATTAGAATTGGAAGGATGGCAGTACGCTTGTCTATATAATATACGCTCGACAGCTTAAAAGGAAAATTCATAATCAATCGGAAATTACCAGTGTGTCATATGTACAACAATTTTTAAATAATTCAATATTCAAGTTTAAATATGTCAAGTCAAATACATCATCATCCTCCTGCCCTTATCCCACTCTAAGTGGGGTCGGCACAACATGTTATAAACACGCTGTTACATGATTTGGCTGCGTTTTTACGACCGGCCGCCTACCTGACGTCAACTTACCTCTGTCGTATTTTACGACACCTCGGTAAGAATGAGGGTGGTCTATTCTACTAAACCGGATACCACACGGTGGGTCAACTTACCTTAGTCGCCTTTTACGACACCTCGGTAAGAAATGAGGTTGGTCTATTCTACTCAGCCGGATACCAAACGGCGGGTCGACTTACCTTAGTCGCCTTTTACGACACCTCGGTAAGAAAAGAGGGTGGTACTATTCTATTCAGCCGGATACCACACGGCGTATGTCAAGTCAAATACAATGTCCAATAATGTAATACTCGCTTGCTCCTGGCTTTGCACTATTTTAGTTAAATGTAAATGTGGTAGTATTATGGTTCAAGCTAATTATTAATTCCATATACATCGCGACCGTGCGCTGGTAAAGCTACCGTCTACAGTAATGATTCATGCAAAGTTAGTTTTTGAATCTGCGACGTTTAGTATGATATTCATTAAAATTATTTGATTTAGACATTTCCAAGACTACAACTTCCCTTACAAACTATAATGACATCGATAAAACAACTAGTAATTTTTTATGTAATTTTTATTGCAATTCTAATCAAAACAGTGAAATATTGTTAAATCGGAATGTTGTTGAAATGAATTAAATATTAGAAGTTTTTTTTTAAAACGACGAATTATATTTTATGTCGTTCCCAAGTCTCTGGAGTACCTTAACATGATGAACGACGATCTTAGTAGAGTAACTAAAAAAATACAACTATAATAATTTTATGACTTCCAAAGTCACATATGACTTTAAACCGGTATATTTTGATCGCTAAATAATGGCACTGAACCCAATAAATGTCCATTGACCGGTCTTTCCAGGATGTTCCATGTCTTCGTGCGACGATGGTGGAAAATAAACCAGTATACCGTTAGAGTCATGAGAAAATATATTTTAATATTATTTGATTAGTTACGTTAGGCGAATCACCTATTGAAATTTTTTGAATGAAACCTGTTTTGATAAATTATGGTGGCTGCATCGTGACATTACGTTAACCAGTATAATCAATCAATATCCTAAAATTTATAATGTGATATAGTATTAAAATATATGATTAAATATTAACTTATATTTCTCGTTACTATTTAAAATATATAATAAAGACTTAAGTGCTAAAATTTTATGTTCCTTATCGCGTTCCTATTTATTTATCTGTTATCATGTTTTATCTTATACTGTGTTAATGTTGTTTAAAATATACCTGTTGTTGTACATTTACTTTGAATAATTTCAGAAATTTGATATTATCTCTTTAATACGAATAACGTTATTTGCAGTTTAATTCACAAGAGTAATTTAAATAGCATTGCAGCATTGCAAATAACATCTAACTTCGACAATTATAAATTTAAAATACATAGTTTATGCAGCCCTTTAACTGCAAATGTTGAATCGTGCTTGGCTTTCAATCTTCTATTATTGGTGCTTACAGTGTTCATAGTTGGCAATGGTGAATCCTTTCTCGCAACAACATGCAATAGTTAATCGCGTTTTGTCACTTATAAATAGTGATATGGTTAGTAAGTTAGAAATAGAATAGAATTAGTAAGTTAGAATAAGTACATTGCCTCTTTAGAAACCGAAATTAGAAAACACCCTGAGTTTATTTACAACTATCTCAAAAATCTTCAAAAAAGTAATTCAAAATATCCACTAATAATGGAATTAGATGACAAGAAAAGTGAAAATGCTAAGGAAATCTGTAACTTCTTTGCCCGGCATTTCTCAGCGGATTTTGATAATCAACAATGCGACTATAAGAATACCATGACTGCTTCGTTGTCTTTCGTAGACGAACTTAGTGAAATTAAAATTACTCAAAATGAAGTACTAAATAAATTAAAGGGTCTCAAGGCTAAAAAAGGTTGTGGCCCGGATGATATTCCACCGATATTCCTGATAAAGTGCGCTGATATAATAGCCATACCTCTCACTATAATTTTTAACTATTCTTTAAAATACGGAGTTTTTCCTGAAACATGGAAGGAAGCCCGAATAGTACCAATTTATAAGAGTGGAAAAACTGAATCGGTAACAAACTATAGGCCTATATCTATTCTGTCCAAAATGTCGGCTATTTTTGAGTCGCTTGTCTACACAAAATTATTTGACCATGTAAAACACCACTTATCTAATAATCAGCATGGATTTATTCCAAAAAGGTCCACGAGTACAAACCTTGTCAGTTACATGAGTTATGTTACACCACTTGTAGATCAAAATTTGCAGGTTGATACTATATATACTGACCTTTCTAAGGCCTTCGATAAAGTCGACCATCAACTATTAATTAATAAACTAAAGGCATGTGGAATTAATGGTTCCTTCTTGAAATGGTGTACATCTTACTTGTCTAACCGTATGTGTAGAGTTGCAATGGATGGTGAACTTTCAGAACCGTACAAAGTGTCGTCCGGTGTTCCTCAGGGCTCTAATTTAGGCCCACTATTTTTTAACATTTTTATTAATGACATTAATAATATATTCAGACATTCTAAAATTTTTATGTACGCTGATGACTTAAAACTGGCAAAAGTGATTAGAGACAAGAGTGATTCTGACTTATTGCAACAAGATCTGATTAACCTTACACAATGGTGTAAAACGAATAGAATGAACCTCAACTTATCTAAGTGCTATCATATGAAACTAACGCGGAAGAGAAACATAATTTCAACATCATATATAATTCAAGATACACCTGTAAATGAAGTATCTAAAATGAGAGATCTTGGTGTTGTTATTGATACGAAATTAAACTTTAAAAACCACATCAATAATATTTTAAAATCAGCATATGCTGCACTTGGCTTTATTTTGCGATGTTCTAGGGAATTTAAACAACCTGATACTGTAATATGTCTTTATAATAGTCTTGTCCGCAGTAAATTAGAGTATTGTTCAACCGTCTGGTCTCCGGCGTACAAAGTAGATGCATTTAGAATCGAACGTGTACAAAAAAAAATTACGCGTCACCTAGCATTTAGAATGAAACTCCCTAAAACATTTACATACCCAGAAAGATTAAACCGTTTAAAAATGCTTTCACTTGAGAATAGACGAATCCTTTTAGATATGACATTTCTCTACAAAGTATTTAATAATAAAATTGACTGTGAAACAATTATTAGTAAAGTTGGCATAAACGTTCCTTTTAGGGTACCCCGTAATCCGCGTCCTCTGTTCAGCGTAGGCAAGCACCGAACTAATCTAGGCAAAAATGCGCCAATACCGCGACTTCTAGCAGAATACAATGATCTTACAAAGACGTCTGGTTCAATAGACATTGCTCATGACTCAATTGGCCGCTTTAAAAACTCAATAAGTAAGACTTTAGTAAATGTCCTTTAATGTAAAATTTTAATACAAATTTTAAATATATTATATTTATTTTTATTACTATTGTAGTCTAATTATTATTGTTATTATTATTATTACTCGCTATTTTGACATTTATCTCTGACTATTGTAATGACATTTTTTTATATATTCTTGACTTTCGAAATTCTAATATGTTGACAATTTTATAAGGATCATAATGTACTGTATTTTTGAGCATGCTGTGTCCACTTATAAATAGGGTAGCATTAGACTTTTAGAATGTAAATTAGTAATTAAGCTAATAAAAAATGTATACTCTGTTAGACAGGCTTGGCTTAGTAGTAGTTAGTAGTTTACATTATAAACATTACAATGAAATATAGTTAAATAGATATAAAAATTCGATTTTAATAGAATATGGATCTAAAAAATTATAGCTTGTTTTTAAAAACATTTGTCTATAATTAATTATTTTATTGTTGTAATAGCAATTTAGGAAATTTTTTGATTTTACTGATTACGATCGCCTTTTATTACATTATTTAACAATATCTGGTTGACAGACCTTTGCTCGGCATATTTTTTAGAAGACAAAAAAATGCAAAAAATGCATATCTGGATTCGATCCGGGGTTTTTTCACTTCTTAAGACTGCGTTTCTTTAGACTTTTTAGTTACTGACCTATTATAACTGTGCAAATGACAGCGTAACCGTTGTCAACCCTTGTTTTCTAATATTATTGTAGCAGTTCTTCAGTGCCTAAAAACAGGGATAACACGACATTTTTTTAAATTAAACCTAGCTAGATCGATTTATCGCCTCCGAAACCCCCTATAAATTAAGGTTCATGAAAATCGTTAGAACTGATATATATATATATATATATATATATATATATATATATATATATATATATATATATATATATATATATATATATATATATATATATACTCTACTAAGATTAGTTCATTTAAAAATTGCAGATATACCGTTATGGCACCATAAAATGGTAATCATCTCAATCGTTGACTAAAATGTGAGTCTATTTTATTTGTTTTTTTTTACAACATATAATTTTATCACGGAGAAGATTATTGACCCTAAAGAGGAATTATGAATTTAGGCTTTATTTCCATACTAGCTTTCACCCGCAACTTCGTTTGCGTGGACTTTTGTCATGTGATTGCTTGACAATAGATAGCGCTTTTCAGTGTCATCCTATTCCTGTAGAATTAACATTATAGCCTAAATGTTATCCCAGTGTATAAGAAATAATTGTGTCTAATTTCATCGATAATGGTTCAGCGGGTTCGCCGTGAAAGAGTGTCAAACATACATCCATGCCCACAAACTTTCGCATTTATAATATTAGTAGGAATGATTAAGAAGAGTATTGAAGAAGTGTTACAAAAAGTGTTTTACTCTATGGATGTGACAAATAAATGCAAATTCAATGCAATCGAATTACCCATAATACGACGCAACTACGGAATCTTCTTATATCCCTCAAATTTAAAGTGTAATCTACTAAAGTGAGAACTTTGAGTTGACTTTGTAACGTTGACAAAGTTTCGGGCATCTTGTAGTGTTCAATGTTTAGAGCGCGTTGAAGTCTAATCTATGGAATACGGGAAACGTCTGTACTGCGCCGTGTCGATGTGTTCCATATAATTGTGTACTTTACATATTAACATATTGTTAAAAAACTTTAGCACCGATTCTACAAATAATTCTACTTTCTACAAAATTTACTCTAGATATTTAATTTTGATAATTGATATTGTCATCAAACGAGATTTGTGGTTTACATCTAACGATTGACATTTTATTTAATTGAACTTTAATGATTTTAAAAACTATATTTTTAATGCGAAATAATCAATTTGTTGTTTTGTTTTTATAATCCTTTAAATATGAAGGTCTATGAATTTGTTAGTGTGCCTGATCATAAAAAAATTGGGAATTAGTACTTTTGACATTATAATGGAAAAAATCGATTTTAATCCGCATTCTAATATTTTTATTTCAATCTTATTTCATTTCTGTCGGTAAGAACAAATAAGCAATGCAAATTTTAAACTTTACTTTACTTGTTTTCGGAAAATCTATATTCATAGTTTCCCACAATGAGTTTAGATGTACTTTTTCCAAATTTATTAATTCTGTTTGATATCATAAAACTGAGATTATTCTTTTAAGAAAAAATTCTTAGAAGCCTAATCAGTATTAGGCTTTTTTTCTAGGCTAGAATTTTTTCTTAAAAACTGATTAGGCTTTGGTAAATGCCCTATTAGAATGAACAATGGGATATTGCTGACTTCGTTGCATTTTATTTTTCAATGGACGCTTGGAACTGGTAAAATAAAAATCCATCAATACCTAAAGTTCCTTTATGCTAAGATTAAAATTGGAATATAAAGTTGTTTGTTTATGCCGCCTTATGTAACTATTCGTCAGGCAGTATGTTAATGAAAAAATAAAAAAAAAATAACAGCTATTTCTTATCATTAATTTCATTTGTTTTACTTAAACGTAAAAAATATGTTTATTACAATGATTATTCTACACTAGTATCTACATTTGAATCTTGCATTTTATGCATACCATTGTGGTATGTAGGGCTGGATTTAATAGGTTGTGCAACACCAAACAACAACAAACCGCGGAGTTTAATAAATTTATAGTAGATATAAACAAAAATTTGTGTCTTAATATATTATATGATCGTATAATAATATTAACCATATAACCATATAATAATAATACCAAGGAATATATTACATTAACCATAATGTACACACATTCATAATATACCATAATGTATTTAATGTCATTCACCTTAAGGTAGTTTACGAGTTCAAAGGCTCTGTAAAGGAATTTTTCTTCATCTTGGGTGACCATAGAGAGTACCAAAAATAAATTATAAAACTACACAAAAATGTTTCACTTGCCGCCAGAGCAACCAGCCGGTTCGGTGTTTATCACCCTTGCAGTTTTATTATCTGGTAGAGTCCGGGCACGCAAAAGCTCGACCAGTGAGAGCCTCGGCGGCTGAGGGGTTCAGGGAGGGGACGGGGCGAGTGCGCGAGCGCCGCAGCCTACCGCACTACTACCAGTCTCACTCCGGCCATTTCTCTGGTCGTGCGTGTTAAACGAACTGCGTCGCTACGTTTCGTTCACACAGTGTCAGTTTGCTCCACTATTGGAGCTATTTAGGTGCAGTGTTGTGCAGAGTGTGTTTTTAGTAATACAAACGTATAGTGTATCACTACAAAATATCACTGTTGTCGGTACGCGGCTACCTCCGCAGAGTCATCTAACGGCTGTTCGCCTAGCGAGGGAGGGCGGATCGCTTGCACCGGGAGGAATGAGCCCCGTACATTACTGCTCCTACACTTACCGATGATCTCAAGGTTGGTATAAGCATTCGCCTGTTTGTGTCGCAACTATATTTGCGATCCCACGACCGTTAGCATTCTTTATTACTCTCCATTCTGCTCTCATTACAATAACATTTAGTCCGAGCCTCGACTCTATAGAACATTCACTTCATACATATTAAATACCTTTTCACGCAACTAGTATTTCTCTACACAAATTCTTATTAGAATATCATTTTCCATCCGTGAAAAATTACGCAATTAAATTTACTAAACTTTTTTGTAATTGTCATTTGTTATGTTTTAATTATTGTAACATTGTTTTATTATGTATTTTAGTGTAAGTTGTATATTAATGTTAATTATAAAATATTAGTATATTGTTTTGCTAAATAGTTATTTACTTTGTAAGCAATTTATTATTCAATTAAACAGGTTCTCCAGGCTTCGTTTAATATTATCAGGTGCTATTGCTTTCAATATGGGATCTGTGGGGAAAACGTTCAAAGCGCATTGCATAAGAATGCACGTTGAAAGTTGTTGCAGTAAGTGCTCCGCGTTCTTAAACGTAATGGTGTTACAAAACGATGGTCAGTTTTACTAGATGGCGTTCGAGGCCTCATTATGTAATCTGGACTTGCTTCTTCACCCCCAAATATGGGCAAGTTGATTTCCTCGCAGCATTGCCGACACATACTAAATTACAAATGATGTAATTTTATAATTGTAATTGTCCAATTCAATAAACCATCCGGCCGACAAATTTAGTAATTATTTAATATTTTTGAGTTTAAACTATCGTGAGTGGTATTCATAATCAATGTATAGAAACCGGCTATACTTACATCTTATTTTAACGGAAACTAGTCTTGCTCATCCGATAAAATAAGATGTTAATATAGCCGGTTTCTATGCATTTATTATTGGTTACCATACATAGTTAATTAAGATATTATTTTTAAACCAACCTTTTAAGGCAAGAAAACTCCTCATTAAATTATTATAAAAACGAATGAAACGCTGGAATATTCCGAAGAGTTACTTCAAGGCTTGTTAATATTTATAACTCGTTTATGTATCACGGTAAACAAGGAGCATTAAAAATCATGCACATTCGATATTTTTAATCAGTTATTTATAAAAATCTAGGTTATATTAAGGACAGAAACAATCAGTTCTTTTCATTGCGTTCTTTCGATTCTACCTGTCCATGTACTATTCTTGTCGTAGATCCATGGTGTAGGGAAGAGATCCTCATAAGTTGGAACGGAATCGTCCGCACCGATAAATTCAAACCAACTAAAAGTGGACAAACAAGTGCACGGAAACGGGCCGCTTTAATCCTAAGGTTCTCAAACACATTACTTAACAGGAATGTATGCTGGTGTAAGCAAATATTACCTTTTTGGTAAACTATGAAGTATTGGTTACAAAGATCAAAATACCGATCATATAAAAAGTAATGTTTTTGATATCTTGCTTAAGCGCAATCATTTGCTACGTACATGACATATAACAAGATTATAAGGTGATACAAAGCCAACATGTTTATAACATGTTTTATATCAATGACGTAACGCCGTGTTGTATCCGGCTGAATAGAATAGTACCACCCTCATTTCTTACCGAGGTGTCCTAAAAGGCGACTAAGGTAAGTCGACCCGCCGTGTCGTATCCGGCTGAGTAGAATAGACGGGTGGTTTATTCTACTCAACCGTGTGGTATCCGGTTTAGTAATATAGACTTCCCTCTCTCTTACCGAGGTGGCGTAAAATACGACTTAGGTAAGTTGACGTCAGGCAGGTGGCCGGTCGTAAAATACGTAGCCAAATAATGTGACAACATGTTTATAACATGTTGTGCCGACCCCACTCAAAGTGGGATAAGGGCAGGAGGATGATATACCAATGACGCAATACACTATATAATTCTTGACATAAATTTAAAAACAGAAATAAGGTGATAATTTTTAGCCTCATAATTTTCTCTTTAATCATAACTTCTAAAAATATATAAGAGTCCATTAAATTAAATTAAAATTGTTATAGTACTTATTTGTAAAAATAATACTATAACAATTTTGAAGTAACAAATTATATATGTAAATATAGGTAAATATGATCAAAAATCTATTTATACTGATGACTATAAACAGCTTTAAGGTGAGACATATTAGAAAAGGTTAGTTGTTTAGATAAAGTCCTTCTAGCCTTAAAAATTATACTCGTAGTATATAATATTTTACACACACTGACACTTGCTTAAACCGGATCTTATATTTCATTATTCAAAATAGTTTTACGGACTTTTTGAGTATTTACAGGTCCAGAAGTATTTAAATCTCACTATTTTTTTATCTGTCTCATACATGGACGGAAAACACAATATGACTGAGAAGTTCCTTATTAGGTAAAGTTTGTGACATACATGGAAATGCTTTACGCGCTTGTCGCTTTGAGGTTTAAACATGAGAAAAATAATATTGTGCAATTTAATATACGAATTCATTTATATAGTAACGTACTATTTGTATAACACGTCTTAAATTAATGAGTTGTATTATCTTAATGACTATGGACAAGATTACTTCTACCGACTAGAACGTGGAACAAAAAATAAAAGTTAAATATAATTTTAAATGTTGACATTATATAAGATGATTTTAACACTTATTGGCTATTGTTCGACACTATTAGCTTGCATTATTTAGCCACGTGTTGCTGTGGCTTAGCCTGGTTTCAACTTCCCTCGAAAATAAAACATTAACATTTTAAAAAAATGCCTCGATCTTCTGCAAACTTTGCAGGATTATCCGCTGGGTGCATTTGAAAATTTTCTGAAAATGTAAAAACGGAGTCCATAAGGACCATAAATAATATACTTTCACTTTTATACATTACTTGGCTATATTGTCAAGGACCGAAAAACTTTGCTCTTTTGTATGCTGTTATATTGAATAATGACCGATCAAATGGATTCAATTGTGATTGAGAATCATCACAGTTTATTTATATTTATCTTAAGAATAGAACAGAAGTTAAAATAGAATTATTTTGCTGTGATCCGTGTTTGTTAATACAATCTACGTAATGCTAAATGTATGAAGCAGGCAACATTTACATACCTCATACATGCAGGACAAGTCACCACAAGTATTACAAAACGATTACGATTTTATCGTAGAGCCTATCCTCTTGATGATGCTTCGGTTTCGGGGTCGTAGTGATTTTGGTGGTGAGTGTGTGTAGTGCTTGTGTGGAGTGTTGTAGGCGGCGTTAGGTTTGCCATTAGTTTTTTTTTTAATAATAATAATAAATCAGTAATTGATTGTACCGTGGTGGAGTAACTTTAATAACACATCGTCTAGTATACATTTATATAGTTTTGATTAATCATTATTTGTAAGGCAAGTTGATTTTTGTAACATACAACTACATATTGAATAATTAACAATTTAATGTTACAACAATTTGTATTCTGGGTTAAGTCGATTCACTAGTACGTGGAATGGATGAGGAAGAAAAATGTATAATGTTAATGTATGTGTACAAAAAACATGACTAAATTTAACTAGCTCGTTCAGAGCTGTAAATAACGAGCATTTAAAAATACCTACTTGTTACGATTGCTTAAAGTGTAGGTGGAGATTATTACATTGTTTTATAACACTTGCTCATTAATACTTATATTATAGCTTTACTTTTATAGCTAAACCACTGGACCAATATGGATGAAATTTAGTACAATTAAAGTTTAGATATCGGGCTAACATATATAAAAATCCGGTTTTTCCCACAGGAACGGGAAAACACAAGGTACATAATTGAGGGTAATTTCAAAAACTAAAGTGAATGCGATTGAAGTCGAGGATAGTAGTATATTATAAATTAAGAAAATCATATCGTAATCCTTCACGATTAGACACGTAAGTATTGGGAAAGGTGTATCATAAATTGATAAGGGGATTTCTAAAAGTAACGCCCATTCTAGAAAAAACGAGAAGTGCATTATTATTATGGTATGGACGTGTAATAAGGAGGGATGAAAATCATGTGACACAAAGAGTGTTAAATATGAATGTGCATGGATATACAACTAGAGGGAGACTGAAAAAGAGATGGTTGGATTACGTTAATTGTGAAGTACGTTATATGGGATCATAAATCGTATATTGGCTATTAGGACTATCCGTCAAAATAAACTAAAAGATTTTTAAAAACATCCTTAAAACGTTAAGGCTGGTAAATCACATTGACACATTGACGCTGTAGCCTTGACTACCTATATCCGTTTAACATACATGAATATTTAGTTAAAATATTTTTAAACTGATGTGTTCTGTATGATGTTGTATAAACTGCACGAGAATCGGATAATTTATTCTTATAAGCCGTAAATGGTAAACTGGTTAAAAATTAATTATTGTAAGAACATAACGTAATATCACAGCAAAATTATGATAACAGAGAGATCAAAAATTACCAAATATTTTGCTTTCGGGAAAATCAAGTATGTTTAATGAATAAATAAATATATGGGCACTTACAAACACGGTCGTCGTTCCCCAAAGTAAGAAACTTAATACTTGTGTTATGGGTGACAGAAAATCGGTAAATATATACATATTATATAGTTTTAAATATATAATTAAATACAAATACACACTCAGGCTATAATAAGTAAAACCATAAAAGCAATATTTTTTGTTATAGAAAATGTTGGCCCTCGGCGGTAATCGGACCGGCGACCCATAGATCTTAAGGCAGGGTCATTGCCTACTGCGCCAAAGAGCCAATCCTTTAGTGGTTAAATATTGAGAAAATGAAAATTAATAATGTCTGATAAGTTGTTTTTTTAAATTCTTAATTTATTAAATAAGAATTTAGTTAAATACTGGCCTACGTCTGGTTTTAGCCGGAGTCTTATGTTCGAGTTACTTAGCAATTAAGAGATGAGCGGCGCCTTAATGGGTTTAGATTATATTCATTATTTACCCTCACACATGAGGTTATAGGTCAAGATATCTTATATCAATCAAAACATCTCAAAATAATTTAACTGTGATTTTAGAATCGTAATATAAATAATATATATTAATACCAAATTAACTTATAAGTTACTTTCGTATTTTTAAGAGACAATACTTTCTTTCATAGTTATTAGACAACAAATATGCTAAAGTAGAAAAAAGAGTCTAATATATTATTAAGATTTATTGTAACGTTTTCTGAATCATGTAACGTGATACACATAACAAGAGAATTTAAATCGGAATTAATTCCACTCAGTACGAAGTAAGAAGCCGAACTTTCCAAAATACTGACAGCATACGGTTTGTACGATCAAATTTGTTCACCAAGTTAACCCGCTAAAATTTAAATATTTAACGATAAAGAGATATTCCATTAAATACTAAAATACATAAATCACCATATATAATAAATCAAATCTTTGATGAAAAAGTAATTTTTTGTGCAGGTTAGTGCTAGAGTAGTTATTGTACGCTCAAAATTTTGTTATAAGCAATCAACTGTATATTATTGTTTTTTTTATTGGATCTGAATGGATAGATCTGCAATGATTGATTGATATTTATCCTTAAGGAATCCTAACATAATTGATCATATAAGAATACTTTGTTGAACAGATAGTCATTGTTTTATCATTAGTTAAAAGGCATGACAAACGAACTTATTTAGATGAGTCAAATAAAAGTAAATGTATGTTCCCTTAGTTTTTGTGATAGCCATTAATCATTTTTCTGAATTATGTTGCCAAACATTGAGTGAATTACACTTAAGTTTGACATCATTTAAAATATACTCCATAACATGGCATAAATTTTAAACGATATTATTGTTCTATAAAGATCGCAGGGTTCTATTGATTAAAGTTTTAGTTTACTATTCAAAGTGATGGGTAATTTTATCTAGATTTTTTTAATTCAACACTAGAGATATCAAATATACATAATTTTTGAATATTCAATATGATATATAATAATAATATTAAACAATTATGTCACAAGAAAATTATCAGTGATATATCGACTCTTGTCATGCATAATAGCTTCTACTTTTAGAATAAAATATAAAATGTAGCTCAGAAATAATATGCGATTTCAATAGTGTGTAGGTGTTACTTATTGTAAGTTGAAGAGTTGTTTTCAATTCATTTATTACAGAAAATGAATTTCAAGTAGCAATGCCAAATACGATTAAGAAATAGCGCATGCAGACTTTCAATTGCACTTTGTCGTATCTATTTTCCACCATTAGTCGCAAGTACATGATACATATATACACTCAGTGAAGCGTGGTACCGCTAAACAAATGCTTGCTTCAAGGCCCCTTTGTTCTTATTGCAAGCCATTCCCACAAACAAGTTAATTGTAATCAACTGAAGATCAAAAAAGTATTCTTAAGCATTTCGACATGCTCACAATTCTTAGTTCGTCGGAAAAGATATTCCTCTAGTTATTAACCTATTGTTATCGTAACACTTTTTAAAACCAACATTTATTTGTTACAATGTAACATGTAAGTATACTTTTATTTAGCTACATTAAATACAAATAGTAATTCATTTTATGCGTGATGTATTTTCTATTTATATAATAATCTAATTTTGATAATAAATACTATTAAATATCATACACGAGTGTGAGATTGCATTGATATATCAATTTTAATTGTATCGTACTTAAATTGATTGTAAAATGAAGTAAACTCCTTCGTTCAATGACGGTTAATTGCTGCAATGTGCAGTTTGTTGGCAAATACAGATTACTTTCACATGTCACGGCTTTTTGCGGTTGAAATTATATCAGGTAAAAATTGATACATAGATCATTATCCGAGGGATCGGTAAATTATAGCACAGATGGCGGCGGCTCTACTATAGAGTGAACAAGCACCTGTTGCGTTGGTGGGCATTCGACCGATGACAACGCCCCGTTATGTCATTCCATTCCAATGTACAAAGCCCGTCCCATACTCTCACGCGTATGCTATCAATCACCCATGGCTGTGAGAAATTTTATATCAATGTTTCTTTTACATTGATGGACCTCTACGATTATCTGTAATTGTTTTTTTTATACTTTTCTACAATTTGTAACCTCTTTAAGTAATATAGTATACATAGTTAGTTACAAAATTCTTTGTTTTTTTTTATATTCGAATAAACGCAGTTTGTTATTAATTTAAAAAATGTGCTTTCTCAGAGTTTCTCGGTATTTTTGACACGTTAACTACGTATCAAATAATACTTACTTACTTAATATATTGAACTAATTTTCAAGTTTCTGTATGTATAATTGGAAAAGGTCAATATCATATTAAACTCTATGAAATATATATCTATAAAATTAACTTCATTCTGGTCAAAAAAATTTTTTTTTTGACAGTTTTATTTTGTAACATTCATTTGTTTCTGAGCAATTGACATTTTTACTCACTGATAGTGAATGCGACCGATACAACCGGTGGGTAGCGATAGAAACGTCAGTCGCCGATCGGTACGTTTTTGTCTTTATGCGTGAGGAAGGTTCGCTAATGGCCGCTTAACCGCTCTATATGACTAACTCTATATTTCGAATATGTAGTGTCACTATTCGTTCGCATAACACAACCCCAGGACGTAACAAAAAACGGCCGGCCTCCAAGGCAAATCAAACGACCTAGGTGGTAGCTTTCATAAGAACTTTTGATGAATTTTTATATTTTTATATTTTAAATTTGAAATCTTTCTTATTTTAACCCAGAAAATATTTTATATCCTGTATTTAAATTTATTTGATTGATTCCTAATAATTACGAAACGTTTCGCTAAATTTTATATATTAAAGGGAAGCTGCTCAAAGACGTTGCAAGTGCAAGCATAAATTCAGCGTAGCGTACTAAAATGTCAAATTGAATCATATGGTAGTCAACTTGGCAACGAAGTTGAACACTTATATATCAGTACGTAAAAAGATAAAGACTATTTAATTATTCCTGTCGTGATGCAGCCGCGACGTCGCCGTCCACCGTCACCGGAACTCAGTTCCACATGAGCGGCTCTTTCTCCTTTATTAGATATTTATCGCCGTCGGAACACGCACGATGTACCTCAACCATCATTCCTCCATACATCAATGAGGTTTATTCAGCAGAATGTTGTAGTCATTTGGGAACTATAAAAAATATACCGTCGATGGGCAGAATGAATAATGAATCGGAAATTGATTTGCAAAACAATGAAGGTTTTCGATCACGTTATCTACTTACAGAGAATGAAAAAAAATTACAAGTGAATTTTTAAATGTTCGTATGTTATACGTGTCCCGTACATCTGGATATCTTCCTAATGTAAAAAGTTCTTCATATAAGATATAGATAGATATGTAAGATTAAAGTAAATACAAAAAAAGGTATTGTGTTGTGGACACATAGTAGATATGAAAAAAACTTCTTCTCATATTTATTTTATATGAAACAAAAGTAAATGTTAACTTAAAGAGATAGAGTTCTTTATAACATAAGTTATGCAACCATCCTAGCGTATGTACGTATATGTAAATTCACAATTTCTAGGTAACAGATTCATTACGGAATATATATTTAAAAATAATAAAAATACGAAATATAAAATAAAAATTTCGAATAATTTTCGTTTAGCAATTAAGGAATATATTAGATTAGAGTCAAAGTGCCTATGAACATACAAATAATCCTACTCATACTAAAATTATAAATGCAATAGTTTGTGAGTATGAATGTATATTTGTTAAACTTTCACAGCAAATCTACTGAATTCGAACTGCTTTCAGTTATTTTTAACGATGAAATTTAGTGCAATTATTCCTTATACACCGGGATAACATATAGGCTATAGAAATCCTGTTAATTCTACAGGAATAGGATGACATTGCAAAGCGCCATCTAAATATTATCAACCTATCACGCGACAACAGTCCACGCTAACGAAGTTGCGGGTAATCAGCTAGTAAGTAATAACTTTTCTTGTAAGTGAATATGAAGCAAGAGGCTTTCGCTCGATTTGGTCAGAGTAAAACTTCGATTTGATGACTCATGAATTACTGTCCCGTTTTACCGTTGAGACAAGGAGACATTTGCTGTTCGACACACTACTGTTTATTACAGGTCCGCATCGATTTAGTGCAATTGGATTGTTGCTGCTACCGTTACTATCAATCCCATTCTCAATACAACGCTCCTCTTCCATTTTAACTGTATTACAAACTCAACTACATCCTATTTTACTAATATTATAAATGCGAAAGTTTGTGAGTATGGATGAATATTTATTACTCTTTCACGGCGAATCCGCTGAACTAATATCGATGGAATTTGGCACAATTATCCTTACTAATATTATAAATGGGAAAGTCTGTCTGTCTGTCTGTCGGTCTGTCGGTTCCGTTTTCACGGCCAATCCGCTGAACCAATATCGCTGAAATTTGGCATAAATATTCCTTATATACCGGGGTAACATAAAGGCTATATAAATCCTGTTAATTCAACAGGAATTAAATTCAGGAGCAATTAAATACGATGACATTCAAAACGCCATCTATAATAAACCTATTGAACTAATTTTTATTTACGATGTGTCAAAATTAAGTCAAAACTGTATTAACGAAGTATTTAGATTCCAAGTTTTTCGGGTTACGTCAAAAGAGTTATCTTTAAAGAGTATTTATATTTTATTTTATTCGTTTACTGGACAAATTTAACTGAGAAAATTTTACATTGTAATAACAATGGATTATTAATATAACTAATACGGGTTATTTAGTAAAATAAATAAACTAATAATATTATAAATGCGAAAGTCTCTTTGTAACGTTGTCATGGTCAATTCGCTGAACCAATATAGATGAAATTTGGCAAATTAATGTTTATATACCGGGGTAACGTATCTTCGTATCGGAGTTATCTTTAAAGAGTATTTATATTTTATTTTATTTTATTCGTTTACTGGACAAATTTAACTGAGAAAATTTTACATTGTAATAACAATGGATTATTAATATAAGTAATACGGGTTATTTAGTAAAATAAATAAACTAATAATATTATAAATGCGAAAGTCTCTTTGTAACGTTGTCATGGTCAATTCGCTGAACCAATATAGATGAAATTTGGCAAATTAATGTTTATATACAGGGGTAACGTATAAAAATCTTAAAAAAAGTTATCATTATTATTGTTTTAAATATTTCGGTTTTTGTTTATTTCAAAAACCGGAGAAAAATATTTAATAAAAAAGAGACCGCCAGAATGATGTATGTAACATCTTTTGGCCCAGACCAGAGTAATAATTTTAGTGTTGTTAAATAGAAAAATATTTGTTATCTTAGTATCAAATATTGTTTTATCTAATATTTATTTATTATAGTTTGAGGTTATGTACATGTACAATTACTAGATAAATACCATAATAACACATTAAAAAGATAGGATTTGTGATGAAAATATAACAATAAGCTATAATCATTTAAGTTCAAGTAATATTTAATCATATATAATTTTTGTTGTCAAAAAAACAGACGTTTCAAGAAAACGCATTCTTAAACGGTCTTTAGTTAGTAGTCTATGGCAACAAGTAAATGAATATTATTAATCCCATAGAAATTAAGCCATACTGCTAATGAAAAAATATTTTATTTCTAAACACCATTTTTAATATTTGAAAAGTCATTACAGTTAATAAAGTCAAGTTTAATATATTTTCCGATACCTATTTTAAAATATTATGTTAACAAAAACATAATTAAAATTTAATTTTTCGTATTTATACTAAAAACGTTGGAATCCAGCGCCTTACGTATAGGTAATTAAAAAAAAAACTATTTGACAGTTGATTCGTTACGTATAAATGTTATTATATTATTAAATAAGTTTTCTAACACGTTTCCAAAGCTTATAATATTTATCGAGATATTTAATTCCAGAAAACATTATAAATTTTTCATGTATATAAAGTTTTTGTTCTCCTTTTACTGCGCTATTTTAATATATAGGGGTTTAATGTAAGTACGGGTTATTTACTAAAATTATCATATTAAGCTCTTGATCAAACGATAAATCCCTCTGATTCATCCCGGATCGATCTGATTTTTGTGATGGAGATATTTGAAGGTTTGGATAGTGACAGAAGCCACTCCTAATTTCAAGACTACAGTCCACGCGAACGAAGTTGCGCGGGTAAAAGCTAGTTTCTTATATACCGGAATAACATATAGGCTATAGAAATACTGTTAATACTACAGTAATAGGATGACATTGAAAAGCGCCATCTATTATCGACCTACCACACGACAACAGACCATGCGAACGAAGTCTCGTTATTATATAAAAAACTGGTTAGTGTTAGTGTTTTTGTCAATGCTTTCAAAAATTATTCATGATATTCATAATTTAAAATTTGTATACAAAATACATAAGTAATATTTAAAAAGAATATTCAAATGCGTACATGTAATAATTTTTTATTTGTATTTTTTTATACACGTATAAAAATACTTTTTTTTTATTATAAATTAAAATATTGTGTGAAGATCTAGAGGGATATTGCAAAAACATTTCTTTTGAAAAATATATTTTGTAATTTTTTTATGGATTGTTTAAAACGAATCAACATATGCTATTCAATTTGTCTTAAAACTTCATATTTCTAATGATATTGAATTAAATGAATGATAATAAATTCATATAGTAAAGTTCTAATAAGAAATGAGTAAAAAGATATTCAGAAATAGCAAATTGTTGGGTTTCCGCCATTAACAGAACTGTGAGTTTTGATAACAGGTTGCGATGGTTCACAATCAGTAATGAAGAATCATTTCTCAAGAGAGAAACCGACATATAGGCATTGTTTGCAGCCTACTTTCCGTACAAGCGGTGCGCCAGCGAATGACTCGAGACGTGAAAGTGAATGGCGCAAGTTCATACGAACGCACCGACTTTACGCCTGATTTGATTCGTTCACGCGAACTTGTACTATGTTTGATCGAAAATCCGTTTATGACGTAACCTTGTCTGTTGTATACAAATATCTATTATCGTATTTTGATAAACGCTGTGAACACTACTAAAATTGTTGCTTTAATTAATAACAGGTTTATTATTTAAGTTAGTGCTGTCTAACCTTCCAATATTTTCTGGAAATATATGTACTGGAACTTAGTCGTATTAGATACGAAGGTTGAAGAATTACTATACACAGTGACGATTTTTCTGGTTCCGTCATGTATCCTTTGCATATTGGCCTGTTAGTTGAATCTATAATAAGTAAGTAGGCAATTTCCGGTGATAATGTTTAGGATCAGGGTCGTGGCATACTAGCACAGTAGCGAAACGCATTTTTCACAATAAAAAAGAAGTTGTACGAATAAGCGTGTACCTATTCACGCTGGCTCCGGGATATTTATTCGAGGCGAAAATGTATATTGCCGCTTTTGTTGTAGTTTAATAAAACTCGTGTCATACTGATCGTGGTACGATATTTATCTCACACCGGGAATTGTGGAAAACGAAGATTCACTAGAAAAATAAACAGCATTGATCTAAACAAGACTAAAGAAAAAGTAATAAAAAAATTATTTTGTTATAATCCGCGATGAAGTAAAATAGAAAATATATATTATGCTAAATGTAGAGTGGAAAATCGTTTCGAAACCGTTGAGTTTGTGATAGTGAACGTATGTAGTGCTTGTGTATTGTGGTGGAGGTGGTGGAGGTTCGTGCATGTGTTTTTACGAATCCTGCATGTATCAGGTATGAAAACGGATTGTCCACTCTACATTTATTATTATACTAGCGGCCTACCCTGCTTCGCACGGGTATAAAATATATAGCCTATGTAACCCAGTGAAAAAAATGATTAAAATCGATCCAGTAGTTTTAATTTAGGTATTCATTACTGCCCGTGGCCCGCACGTGTTAAATTTGAAGAAAAACAATTCCCCTCTCCCTATACCAAGAAGATTTATGCTATATCTAACTTTTATTTGCTATATCTAATATCTAAATTCATATACTACATATTTACATTTTCCCTATATATTTTATGTTTAAAATTAATTACAGAATGTCTTTATATACAACATTCATAGCTTTGTTATCATGAGACAATACAAAATTGTTTTCTTTAGAGGTTACTCTTAAAAGAGCGACATTTAGTTGCGCGTCCGATCGCTGCTAAATTCGAAGTGCTATAGGGCGAAGCGCGGCCTCCTCGCGGGATTTTAAATCAGTGATATCTTCGAAAATGTTAATTTAAATTACATGTTAAACGGTCATATTGATCTATATTAAATCAACAATGTATTTAAGGTACTTAATTGGATAAGGATTAATGGCTATATTGTATAAAAATTGCTTCGAAAATAAGGCATTATTTTTCGTAAAAAGTTAATGACAAAAAATGCTATTGTGGGTTATCCATAAGAGATAGACATATACCATCGCGGACTTTTCTGTAGACCTTTTCAATGTGTACAAATACTTAGTACATCATTTTGATAAATCTCATAGGGTTTTAGGTAGCCTGTGTTTGCAATGTAAGCGGCAAAAAAGTAATTATTTACGACATCACATTAGAAACCTCAAAAATTACAGTATTTTTCTACTCCATATTGAATGTTATTATACATATAAACCTTCCCCTTGAATCACTCTATCTATTAAAAAAACCGCATCAAAATCTGGGATATAAGGGACAAACAAAGAATGTGACTTTGTTTTATACTATGTAGTGATAATCCTTATAGTATGATTCAGTATTCACGTGCGATGGCTTATTATTAGTGTATTTCATGTATAACTTTGGTGTTTCTATACCGATTTCAATGATTCTTTTTTTATACAATGGTTAATACTATTCACTTTTTTATTTAGGGATGACTGAGAGTGATATAAATGTAGGAGTAGACAAATATAACCAGAAAGCTTCGAACTGCTAAGCTATCGGGAGTTACACGTGTTATTGTGAGTCAACAATAAAAGATAGACATATGCTGTCGTGGGATAGTTTTTATACAATTTTAAGGAGAACATTTCCGTGATACATGATTTCTGTGTAGCTTTAACCATCAAGGTCGCACACGCGACGGAAGCTTAAAAAATGGAGTAACTTCTCCCGTTTTTCCAACATTTCCCTTCACTGCTCTGCTCCTATTGATTGCAGCGTGATGAAAAGTATACTATAACCAGCCCAGGAGTATGAAAAAAAATTGTACCAAGTTTCGTTAAAATCCGTCGAGTAGTTTTTGTTTCTATAACGGTTATACAGACAGACAGACAAAAATTTTACTGATTGCATTTTTGGCATCAGTATCGATCCCTAATCACCCCCTGATAGTTATTTTGGAAATATATTCCAGTTACAGAATTGACCTTACTACAGATTTATTATAAGTATAGATATATTTTCTATTTATAGCAAAATAATTTTATTATTACTTGTGTATTATGGATTTCCGCAAAATAACACCTAATTCTATAAATTATATACAAGACTAAAGCTTTAATTATCACGGAGTCGCTTGTTAATTGCGCTCATGATCTTTTAAATGCGCGTGTACCAATTCGCACTGTATGTGCGTATTTTTTATAAACAAATATGTGCTTTGCGAAGTAGAGATACGCGTCAGTATGCCATGCAAATATTTTGTTTGACGCTTCGATGCGCTGTGACTCGGAGGTAGCATGCCACGACCTTTTTACTCTTAGTACGAGTATGTTGGGTCTATTCACGTGAATGAGACTGATGGTTAAACGAAAAATAAATGAATGCATTGCTGTCTAAGACTAACTTTGCATTATTCATATGATAGTTTCCATCCGCCGTGTGGTATTTGGATGAGTAGAATAGACCACCCTTATTTCTTATCGAGATGTCGTAAAAGGCGATTAAGATAAGTTGACGCCAGGTAGGTGATCGGTCGTAAAATACCTAGCCAAATCACTGACAACATGGTTAAAACATGTTGTGCCTTCCCTACTTGAAAGCCACATAGTTTCACGGATAAGCATGATCTAGCCAGCACAGTTTTTGCTATCAAATTAGTATCGCCAAAAATGCGTAATCTTTTTGTCTAATCACCCATAAAAAAAGAGACATACCTACCTATACTAATTTGCTTTTTCTTAAATAGGGCACTTTTTAGACTGGATTCTTTATCTAATATAATAACTATATGTCCAGTTGACCTACAGTCATAAAACAGTAACAGATCAAACCAATTACTATAATTGCAAGTGACGCCACATTTGACGTATTCTCAATTACCATAAGTACGTTGACTTTAAACAACAGCTATCCGAAATACAATGTTGCCAGCGTAATATTCTAACCGCGTTAAATAAGGCGAGTGCCGTTAAAGTATGGCGTACAATTAAACGTTTATACGTATGTGATACAGAACAATCCATTATGCGACCAACACCCGCTCACAGTTACCTGACCTCGGGCTTGCAACCTTCGCCTTTGTCGTTCGGTAAAATTTAACGGAAATAATACTACTCGTTTGCAAGCATATAAATAAAATTGAGACATTTAAATGTATACATCAACTTTCTGCCCTTATCCTACTCTAAGTGGGTCACAACATGTTATAAATATGCTGTCACATGATTTGGCTGCGTTTTTGCGACCAGCCGCCAGCCTGACGTCAACTTACCTTAGTCGCCTATTACGAAACCTCGTTAAGAAATGAGGGTGGTATATTTTACTAAACCGGATACCACACGGTGAGTCAACTTACCTTAGTCGCCTTTTACGAAACCTCGGTAAGAAATGAGGGTGGTCTATTCTACTCAGCCGGATACCACACGGCGGATCGACTTTCGTTAGTCGCCTTTTACGACACTTCGGTAAGAAATGAGGGTGGTTCTATTCTATACAGCCGGATACCACACGGCGGGTCGACTTTCCTTAGTCGCCTTTTACGACACCTCGGTAAGAAATGAGGGTGGTACTATTCTATTCAGCCGGATACCACACGGCTTACATTTAAATGTATAAAATAAGACGTTATTTAAGAGAATATTTTTTATAAGTCAACTAATTATATAAGACTAGAACAAGAACATACGCCGAGTTTATACTGCTTGGCTTTCGTAATACTTTTGGAGACCTTATTTATCAATTCCACATTCACTTTAATAACTACTGCACCATTTAAATTATATTTTAGTGTAGTAATAAGTGACCATTTAAATTATATTTCAGTGTAGTAATAAGTGATTATAATATTTATTGTTTATAACTTTTCAGGTATTTTTTTGCCATATCTTAAGGTTACGAAGTCATCATCATCTTAGCTCACTCTAATTAGGGTCGGAACAACAAGTTATAAACATGTTGTCACATGATTTCGCTAGGCATTTTAAGATCGTCCGCCTGCCTGATTTCAGCTTACCTTAGTCGCCTTTTGCGACACCTTAGTATGAAAGAGGGTTTTCGATTCATTCTCAACAGCCGGATACTACACGGCGGCTTCGTAAAAGTACGTTGTAAAAGGTGACTAAGGTAAGATGACACGCCCCGTGGTATCCGGTTGAGCAGAATAGACCACCCTCTTTTTTACCGAGGTGTCGTAAAATTCGACTAATGTAAGTTGAAGTCAGGCAGGCGGCCGGTCGTAAAATAGCCAGAGCACGTGTCAACATGTTTATGACACGTTGTACCGGCCCCACTTAGAGTGGGATAAGGGCAGGAGGATGAGGATGATGCAGCTGGCATAATAAATAATAATATTTTATAATTTTATTATATATTTAGGTTCCTTACTAAAAATATAACGGTCCAAGTGGTGAAACATTTGTTAAAAAAGCTCCGCTGTATTTGAGATAAAACACTGACTATAGCGAAATATTATTTTCATTACCTTTGATATTTATCAAAACATCTAAAGTATATTTAAGTGAATCATACATTGGTTTGAAATTAATTTATAATTATGTCGTTATAATTAATAAGCAATTTTTTCTTTTGTTTCAGAGACCATGTATATAGAAACCCTTCCGCTCGTGGTTTGGACGCTCTTAGTAACAACAACACATGTGAGTGTTAAGTAATAGAATTAATATGTCTTAATTTCTAGCAGCCTGCTATATATTATACTAATAAAAAGTTCGCACTTTTCAAAATATTTTATTTTTAGAAACCGACCATACATGTCTTATTTTATCGGGTTAGCCCGACTAGTCGATACTATTCGGGGCACTTCTTCACATGCCGTGTAGCTATTACTGTGCCCCGGATAAGCTCGAAACTCGTCAGGCTATTCCGATAGAATAAGACGTGTGTATATACGAATTCCGTATATAAATTATAAATATTACTCACGATTATATATATTATAGTATTTAATGCTTTTGTTTTATTAGTGTAATCTTAAATGTTTTTAACTTTAATTGTTTAAACTGGATTTCACATTGGTGTTGTATATCAGTCTGATAGTCGGTTCGTCGAGTTTTTTTTTAAATTTCTATTGTGAAAAGTCAATTTAGATGAGTGCATGAATCTATCGAAATGAATGGAATTGTTTTGACTATCCTAGTTGGTGTTTTCAAAACGTTCTTTGCAACACTCTGTGAACTGAAAGCAAATCTTACAGGATGATATTAATTATTCCTACCGTGTGGAAAGAAAAGGAACATAGGCATGTCTTGCTGTCTTGTTGATGAAAACAAGTATTGATACAACTTGTTTTATAACAAAAATTAAATGGGATAATATTTTTTTTTAATGGATTATCAAAATTCAGAACTTACTTCTCGTTTTACTTATTTTTTTATTATACAAAATTTTTATATTTATTATATAAACATTAAAGATATAGTATACTCGTAGTAAGTACCTGGGTGACCGAGCCTTGCTCGGTAATTTTGTTAAAAGATATAAAAAAATGCAATTAAAAAAATAAAAAAGAAAGAAAGGGTAGGTGATACGTGGGACTTGAACGTAGGTATTTTCACATATTTAATCCGACCGCCATTGCGCTATTACAACTTAAAAATTAAAAGCAAATTTAAGCTTTACAATCTATTTCTTTTTAGCAGTATTTTTAATGCCCGAAAAAAGGGATAAAACATAGTTTGTTTTATAAAACCTAGATCGATTTTTCCCCCCAAAACAGTCCAGCCCATGATCGAGATGTTATTGTATGCTATGTTTAATATGATACTGCAATAAATAAAAACAAATTCAATTTGTTCATGATACATAGATAATTAATGTTAACGAGACCATTGCGCCGCAGCTAATTAAGGGGCTCTTTGTGTATAAGAAGAAAAATGTTGATCATTATCTGGTCAGAAAATGCCTATCACGGTCCTATTGCTTCTTTAAACAATACGATTTCAATCCTATCGTTGTAAATCTACAATATAGATCAGATTGAAATAAGAAACGTATAACAGTTATTTAAGAGGGCTATATAAATTTTAAACTTATATATGTAACTAGCTGTGCCTGCAGCTTCGAACATATATAAATCAACGTGTCACAAAGTTTTTCTTGCGTAAATTCCAACCCCGAATTCAAGTTTTTGGAATTCGTAGATCAAAAGTAGCCTATATATTACTCAACATCCTCGTCTATCTTACAGTCAAAGTCTTAACCAAAGTTTAATCGTTTCGGTGAATGGACTATTAACTTTAATCAAGAATAGCTCTATCTTTTAGTTAAAACCGTATAAAAATCCGTACAGTAGATTATGAGAAAATTGATCAAATACAGATGGAAAGCTTTTGCAGGATTTGTTTTATAATATTTATAGATTATATCGGTATAAATAAATAAATAAATATATGGGACGCTTACACACACACGGTCGTCCGTCCCCAAAGTAAGTAACTTAATACTTGTGTTATGGGTGGTGATAGGCAACTGGTGAATATATAAATTATATAATTTTTAAAATACAAATATACACCTAGGCTCGAAGACCAACAAATTTATTTATAGAAAATGTTGGCCCTCGGCGAGAATCATACCCGCGACCCGTGGATCTGAAGGCAGGGTCACTACCCACTGTGCCAACGGGCCAGCCATACAAAATAAAAAAATTAATATATACTCGTATTTGGGTTCTTACGTCGTTGTGGAAATGTTGAAATGAGAAAAAGAAGCTTTTTAGTGAGTTTAGCGGTGGTTTCCAAAGCGTAGGGTGTCATTGAAGTTAATCTCGTTCTGAACGTTGACTCAATGCATTATTAGATGTTCTGTCGTACACGTGGTGTCATTATGTTTGGTTAGTAACATCGTATTGGAAATTAAAGAAAGTTATTTCAGACGAGTGAACCGTGCTTTGTAGTGTCTCAGTGTTGACACATTATCTGGTTACAGGTCAACGTGCCGTGATTAAAAGAATGTGGTTATTATGTAATGTGTTTTGTATTGAGTGTCGTGGCCATCAAGTTGTGAGAGTATCAAATATATCAGTCAGTACTATGAAAGGTGATATGTTATCAGTGTCGTGGTCTAGATCTGTGTCGATTTATGTAGACATATCGCACACTTAGTATTAAAGTGATCGAATACAAAATTAGGGTTAATTGAGTTAAGAGTTAGATACATTGTAATCCCTATTTGAATCATATTTATGAAACCACGTTAAGAACTATAAAAAAAGGTGTAGGAAAGGTGTTTTCTTGCTCTTTCAAGTTATGTGTTTCTTTAATACTAGCGTTTTGTAGACGCTTTATTCCAATTTTCATAAAACATCTTTTTGGAATTAGGTCATTTTAATGCTAAGCGTGCGATATATTTACCTATAAAAAAAAAGTAAAGTAGCGGCCTGTTATTATCCCACTGCTGGGAATAGGCCTCTTCTCTCCGTTATAAGAGAGAAGGATTGGAGCTAAGACCTACCACGCTGCTCCAATGCGGATTGGTAGGTTACACATATCTCCAGAATTCTCTAGAGATATGCAGGTTTCCTCACGATGTTTTCCTTCACCGAAAAGCGTGTGATAAATTGCAATTATCAATTAGACACATAAGTTTTAATAGAAAAACTCATTGGTGTCTGCCCGGGTTTGAACCCATGATCGTCTTTGAGGTTCACACTGTCGCACCGCTAGGCCATCACAGCTTATTATTTACCTATATTAGTAGTTTATGTTAGGAATTTGCCCCCATCAACTCACTATTCCCAAAAAAAGCGCAAGCATTGAATTTCTTGCCGACCTAGTGGTAGAATTGCTCCAATTTCATTTCCAAGTAACTGTAATTCAGACTCGGTTCTGATCCTATTAGCCTGGGTTTTTTGGGTTGTATAAGTCAAATTTATTCCATTGTAAAAAGGTCTACGCTTATATAGCTATACGCTTATTTAGTGAAGAAATTCAGAGTATATTATATATATTTTTTTATCAATGTAATTAAATTTATTAACATATAACTATTATGGCTAACTTGTAACCTATTTTCTGTGATCTGAATTTATTTTTAAGTCGGTAAAATTTATTTATAAACGTCAATATTGTATTGACATATTTAACCATAGATAATACATTATGTAGGATATATTTAACTTTAACTTTGTTTTATGTTTCTAACATACCTGTTTTAGAGATAAGCGAACTATCATACATAGGTAGGTATTCTTTATTTTTTATTTTTACTCATATTCATATGTGTTAATTTGTATTACGGGTTGTAATGACCATCAAAATACAACTTTGGCATTCATCAAAATCTATCTACTATTTTGTACATGGTATCTAAATATATGATGAAAAAACAGATCGATTTGTATATCTATGTCAGTAGTTTAATTATTTGGGATTTGGACATTGAACATAAGGACATTGGGATAAATTGTTTTTCAATAAAAATTGCACTGCATTAAGTTGTATTTTCAGGTAGCGACGCAAAATCAATATGGAATAGGCCTAGGAATAAAACGAGAAATATTCTTCTTAAATTTAGAAAACGGTTACTTCGGATGCCAAGCAAACGAATCCACACATATATTACAATTGTATGAATTATCTAAATTATGCGACGGTGTGCCGGACTGTTATAAGGCATCCGATGAACTACGAACAGAATTAAAATGTTCAGGTAAAATACTTTTTACTTTTCTTTTTAAATAGCTTAATCTTTTAAATAGCTCTTGAAATGATAGTAATTATATTTGTGGTATACGACCGTACAGCTTCGCTAAGCTTTAGTGTTACAGTATGATACACATGAACCAGAGGAATTTGTGGCGGAATCGATTACTATCAATTTTGCAATGAGCCACTCATACAATCAATCAAAAATAACGATAGCGCGGGGTAATAAATATATAATAAATACATTATGTATATTATATACATATGTAATGTATTATGTTAATATGGCCCCATTACTATATGTTAACCCGGTATATAAGGAATAATTGTGCCAAATTTCATCGATGTAGGTTTAGTTGATTGGACGTGAAAGAGTAACAAACATACATCCATACTCGCAATCTTTCGCATTTATAATATTAGTAGGATATAATAAGTAAAATCGTCTGTTCTAGGCTATATATTCTTTTTGCAAATGTCTGGTAACGATTTAGTAGGTGCATTAACAAGTTGATGGATCTATAAGCAATGAATACGATAATTTTATCGCAATTTAGGTGTTATATCTATGTTTAAGATGATTGTACCAAAGATGATGGAGCACGTTGTATAAACGGAGCCTGCCTCAATGGAGTATGCTATTGCAACGACGGCTTCGGTGGATGCAACTGCCAAGAGCTTGGTGAGATTTTATAAATTAAATCCTTATATAAATATTATTTTTTTATTTACATATATAAATATATGAGACAGACACACAGTCGTCCGTAACCAAAGTAATTTAATAATAGTGTTATGGATGACAGACAACTGACGAATATATTACTAATATACAAACATAAATACATCTAAAGTCGAAGAACCAATAAATGATATTCAGAAAAATTTGACCCTGTTGGCGGAGCTGAAGGTAGGCACTACCACCGCCAGTCAAATCATTTATATGTTTGAAAATTTTGTAAAAAGCATTAAGGTTTTAACTTGCTTTTAGCATATAGTTAATTGAGGAGTACACTGTATTCTTGGCCCTTAGAATATTATATAGTATTTAAATTTAAAACGTAATGTAGATGCTTATCACTATTCTAATGCTAGGCAAAGGTCTTTTTTATTCTTGGGGAGAAATTTACACGAACTACACTGCTATAACAATAATTAGCAGGTACAAGCAAAAGAAAATTAGTACAATATCGAAATATATTATATTATGAATGATTAATAAATTTAATCCGATCCTATTTTATATTTATTTCTTGTATAACTTATGTTACAATATTAATAGTATATATTAACTTATATTGAATATATATTAATAATATCCTATCATCGTAATATAATACACTTAATACTATACAATATATACTATGTAAACTATTTACTAAACTAAAGTAAACTATCTTACAAAGACAAGCATAAAAAATTCTTAAAACAAATTAAAACTAACTAAATAATAACTAAAGTATAAATCGAAACCATCCATTCCATTGCAATGGAATATTTAATTGTATTAAAATTGATTTGTTTGCTTTTAGACGTAAACGAATGCAAAAACCGGCCATGTGATGTTTTCGCCCACTGTACAAACACTGTCGGTAGCTTTCAATGTTCCTGTTTTCCTGGATACGTAGGCGATGGTTTTACATGTAAAGGTACGTTAATAAAGTAATGTAGTTAGTGGTTATTATGAGCTAGGCATTGGACACACATAATATAAACTAACAACCTATACAGCCTGAACAAGTAAGACTAGGCGTACCTAAAACTCGGCACGCCTACGAGTTATATTCTAGTGCACTGAAATAGCCAGTCTTTCAGTGCACTAGAATATAACTGTGACGATAGAATTTCACCCTAAGTACTACAATACACATTTCTAGAAGTTATATGTTAGCCTATCGTACCGAGAATCGCGTCTATTATAATATAATGGGTATTACCGATGATATTCACTAGATACCACTATGTTCATATGAATTAATCGTAAATTACAATAAAATTTTATCTTACTCTTGTACTTCGTTATAAAAATTAAGTACAAAAGACTGTTATGTAAACGACTTTTTTAATTTTTACACATTAATTAATTTGAAAGTAGTAGGTTATATTTTATGTCAAACTATATTTTTTGCTCTATGTAGATATAAATGAATGCGATGATCCCGGAGTTGCTGCAAGATGCGTTGAAAATGCTGAATGTTGTAACTTGCCCGCACACTTTATTTGCAAGTGTAACCGAGGGTTTGAAGGCGACGGTGAAGAAGAATGTCGGGGTTAGTTTTATTTCTATTTTACAACTAACATACAACTTATGTTTCATCAAAATATGGTGAATGAAATGATTGTTTAAGATATCGACGAATGTCAGCGGCCCGGTGCATGTGGAGTCAATGCAATTTGTCAAAACTATCCAGGAAACTACACTTGTGCTTGTAAAGCTGGATACACAGGAAATGCGTTTGACGGTGTAAGTTGTTTTATACTTTTTTGTTATAGTTTTAAATATTCAAGTATACAGTGAATTCGATTGTTTTAATTTATTATTACTCGTATGTGTGTTAATTTTTTATTTCCTGTTTTTACAATAATTTATAGTTTTTTAACATTTCACAACCGGCCGCCTGCTTGATGTCAACTTACTTTAGACACAAAAGTAATAATAAAAATGTCCACTCTACATTTAGCATTATATATATTTTCTATTTTACTTCATCGCGGATTATAGCAAAATAATTTAATTACCTATTACTTTTGTATTATGGAACTCCGCAAGTAACGCCTAATTCTATAAATTACTTTAGACACCTTTTACGACACTTCGGTAAGAAAGAGGTATGGTCTATTCTACTCAATCGGATATCACACCAAGCTTACCTTAGTCGCTGTACGATAGCTAGGTAAGAAATAGTAGATTAGTCTATTCATCTGAATACCACGCACAGGCCACTTATAATAATTATTGTAATTTAAAAAAATACTTTGTTCTATATATAAATAAAATCATATTTAAATTTGTACAAAGATACTAAATTTATGATTGGCAAAACAATTATATGATCTAATTTCAGTGTGCGGATTTAGACGAATGCAGCAATGGTGATTCTTGTGGCTCTGGTGCTGTTTGTCGCAATATGGATGGAGGTTATGAATGCAGTTGTCCTCCAGGGTACGAAGGTGACCCACGTGTTTCTTGCCGCGATCACGATGAATGTAAACGAGCTAGCTGTGGGCGGGATGCGATTTGTGAAAATCAACCTGGCGGGTACCGTTGCTCTTGCCCTCCAGGTTTTGGAGGCGATCCTGATATACAATGCACTGGTGAGATTCCTAACTAATGTTTTATATAGGTGTGATCAATTTAATTTCCAATTTCAATGGACTAATGCTTCTGTGTACTATTTTAATCCAAATTTCGAAAGGTTCGGAGCACTGCCGCAATAGACGCGCGGTATTCTCACGCTTTTACTAATCTAACAAATCACAACATCGATAATATTTAAGTACTAAAAGTAACAATTTTCAGTTTGGAAATCTACGTCTCCTCAGTCTCTTGTGATGATCCAATGAACACTGTGGATTTGAGATATAGGTTTTATTGTTGTAGGAATCTTAATGTTTTCATGGAATCGTTTTGTATTTCGGATATAAAACTTCTAATTTGGCAAGCCTCCTATCATCACTTTCACCATTTCCTGTTTGCTGTCACTTCTTCTTCGTAGTAGCTGTCGGGGTATCTACTACGTGCGTATATGTTTTAATTTTCTCGTACAGCTATTATGTGTAATAAGACGTGAGTTATTTTTTATACCAGACGTGGATGAATGTAACAGTAGCAAGCCTATATGCGGCGAGCATGCTGTTTGCACAAATACTATTGGCAGCTTCGTTTGTAATTGCAAACCCGAGTATACAGGCAATGCACTATCTCCAAATGGTTGCCATGATGTGAACGAATGTGATATGTTGGAACATCCGTGCGGAACACACGCAGTTTGTGAGAATACTGATCCTGGGTATATTTGCCTTTGTCCTCAAGGATTTAAAGCGAAACCTAGTCCTCAGATTGCTTGCGAACAGGTAATTATATAAATATTCTTTGTGTTTTATGTGACCTCAGAAATTCAGTTTACTTATTGATATAATGCTTCTAATGAACTTACAGGTGGATGTGAAAACATCGTGTAAAACTAATTTTGACTGTACTAACAATGCTGAATGTATAGAAAACCAATGCTTTTGCAAAAATGGTTTCGAAGCCAAGGGATCCACATGCATCGATAAAGATGAATGCCTCAACAGTAATAATTGTGGAGATAACGCATTGTGTATCAATATACCAGGAAGTTTTAAATGTGAATGTAGTATTGGGTATGTAGGATCTCCACCGCAAACAACATGTCGAGCACCATGCGAAGATGTTCAATGCAGCGACCATTCTTATTGTAAGCTAGATGGATCTGATGTTTATTGTATCTGCGAAGAGGGCTGGACGTTTAATCCTCATGACATAGCTGCAGGTTGTGTTGACATTGACGAGTGTGATGAATCATTTGCAAATGATGGACGCTGCGGACATAATGCAAGATGCTTAAATACTTTAGGAAGTTTTACTTGTAGTTGTCCTGAAGGTTATACAGGAGATTCTTACAAAGAATGTGTTGATATTAATGAATGCTTAATTGATAATTCCTGCGGTCACGGAGCAAACTGCGTTAATCGGCAAGGATCTTTCACTTGTCAGTGCCCAGAAGGAACTCTCCCAGATCCTGACCCTTTCGTAAAATGTACCGAAATTCTTTCTTGTGATAACGATAAAAATTGCCCTGGGAACGCTATATGTGAACAAAATAAAAAGTGCATTTGTCCTGAACCCAATACTGGACATGATTGTCGACGTAAGTTTACAATAATAAATGGATTTATAACGACCGTCCATTTTTGTGTTTCATATTATATCTCTTTATTTTCAGATCCATGTGAAAATTTAAACTGTGGGAGCAATTCAGAATGTCTTCTTAGTGATTTAATAGCGCAATGTACGTGCCGGAATGGCTTTACTGGAAATCCATCTTCTTCAATAGGATGTCAAGATATAAATGAATGCGACGTAAACCCTTGCGCAATGGGTGCTGTTTGTAAAAATCTTCCAGGAAAATTTATATGTGAGTGCCCTGGAAATTTCAGTGGAGATCCTTATTTAAATGGATGTGTTATTAACAAAATACCTAGTGAATGTAGCAATGTTAATCCATGTCCGAACGGCGAGCAGTGTATTTTACATGAAGGCGAAAACGTTTGTGTCTGTTCACAAGGATTTTCTCGTAATAAAGAAACTAGTATCTGTGAAGATATAAATGAGTGCACTCAACTTGGACGAACTCCATGTGGATTGAATGCTATATGCAAAAATTTACCCGGTAGCTACGAGTGTAAATGTCCTACAGAGTACAGTGGCAATCCATACCATCACTGTGAAATTTGTGATAATATAAGTTGTCAATGTCATCCCCCTTACAAACTTGTGGATGGTAACTGTGTTCTATCTGGTTGTTCCAATGACAGAAAATGTGGAAAAGGTGCAGACTGTATTATTATTTCGGATGGAGTTAGTTATTGTGCTTGTCCTGCCGGCTATTCACAAAGCGTAGATGGTTCTTGTGATGATATTAACGAATGCACTTATGGTCAACCAGTGTGTGGTTTTGGAGCAGAATGTATAAATACTATTGGGTCTTATATATGCAAATGCCCACCTGGTTATGGGAAGGATTTAATATCAGGGCATTGCAGTTTAAATCAGAAAAAATGCATAATCGACTCTGATTGTTTTGCGAATGAGAAATGTGTTCAACCAGGTAATTGTGTATGTCCACCACCATTCTATTTGGATGTTACTGATGGACAAAAATGTAAAAGTCCTTGTGAAAGATTTGTCTGTGGTATAAATGCTAAATGTACTCCTAGCGATCCCCCTAAATGTATGTGCATGCCTGGCTACGAAGGAGATCCTTATACTGGATGTACAAATAGAAATGAATGCCACAGTGCTCCTTGTGCATATGGTGCAATTTGTCACGACGAGAGAGGTGGTTATAAATGTATTTGTCCACAAAACATGGTTGGCGAACCCTATAAGACAGGATGTAAGTATGACTTATTTGAGTTTTTAAAAATTTATTACTTAAGTTCAAAAAATGTTACTAGATACGGAAGCTAAAATAAGATTACTTTTAATTCTTCATGGTTATAATCTCTTTAACTGTGACATTTTGTATATTAATAGACAATCATAATAATTTAAGGTACTGTGGAACAAGGAACATTACAAAGACAGCTATGTAGTGATAATAATCAATGTCCGAACAATCTCGCTTGCTTAAATCGCACTTGTGTCTCACCATGTTTAACGGTTTCTTGCGGTCCCAACGCATTTTGCGAAGTTGAAAATCATGCTGCCTGGTGTAGGTGCAATCCCGGATATACTAAGCCAGAAGGAGGAAAATGTATTTCTGGTAAGTGTTTAACAAACAATATCCCTATAAATAAACCATTAAAAATGCATTGTCACCAAGATGAGGAAATGAGTTCGTCTTACTATTTTATTAAACATTAACTTAAGACCCAAAATTTACATTCTAAAGTGTTTAATCAATGGACAGAGTACCATTTTTAGATTAAAGTTTGATCTAAATTAGTCTTTCAGAACGTTACATACTTGAACCTTAACATGTTATTGTGGTTTAATTTAAGGTTGTGATAACTACTCTTGTGCCGTTGCTGCACAATGTATAATATCAAAAATGGGACCCACGTGTGTGTGTCCAGAAGGGATGGTAGGAAACCCGTTTCCTGGTGGCAGCTGCAGACGGGATATTTGTGGCCCAGGACAGCCTTGCGATCAACCACTAACATGTATAGCTGGGCGATGTCGACAACGTTGTGATGGAGTTGTTTGTGGTATAGGTGCATCATGTGATGAAAACAGCGGTCACTGCATCTGCAATACCTTTTTTATAGGAAATCCGGATTTACTATGTATGCCACGTAAGTAAAATCATAATAAATATAAACACCAAATTCAACATCTATCACTATGGATGATGAATTTTGTGAAGATACTAGTAGTGGAGACATTTAGTATCTTTAATTACTATTATGTCGTATATCAGAAAATCATTTGTATTATTTACCTAGTAAATATAAAAAAAATATCGAAAATATTATTTATTTATCATCCATTCTATATTACATTTTGTGCGGAATGTTTGCGGAACGAGTCTGAGCGTCCGAGTGTAGTCATTACAAGTAACGTGGGTATTTGTAATAGTATACTGGCCGCTCCGTTATCAACAGAAGCTAGGACTTTGGCAGGTTTTACATTTTAGTGATCTCATGATGATGTTAATTTAGGAGTGAGATAGTCAAATTGACAAAACTTCTTTAAAAAATAGAAAAAAAAGTACATTTTATATCTCAGGTTTATTATTTTCTTTAATCTTCTGATTGATTGATTTGTTTGAATTCCTTAAAGATGACAGAAATAATCATTTAGCTGTAATAACTAATTAGCTGCGTACAAAATATTTTTTTGCCACAAAATTAAAGATTGTATATAGGCAAAATATACTTACATCATTTGAATATTATTTTGTGCACTCACTGCGTGATTACACTATTTTTTCGTTTATTCATTTACTTTTTTACAGCTGTCGCACCTCCAAGTTGTGATCCGGAATGTAGCAGAAACGCACATTGTGTGTATGGCCAAACTAATATGTGCAAATGTGATAAAGGATATACTGGGAATCCTTATTTGAATTGCCTTCCTCGAAAACAAATAACATGTGCCACATCTAACTGTGGAACAAATGCAGTTTGTCAACAAACTAAAACTCATGTAGAATGTTTGTGCCCACCTGGTTATGTTGGTAATCCAAACTTACAATGTATAGATATTGATGAATGTAGATCTAGACCTTGTGCTGAAAATGCGCTTTGTATCAATACCCCAGGAAGCTACAGCTGTATATGTAAAAGTAAATTTGTTGGAAATCCTTACGAATTATGCACTCAAGTGTCAACTTCCAAGTGCATTGATGGATCATTGTGCTCATGTTCTCATAATTCAACTTGTCCTGAAGGATATATGTGCGAAAATTCGAAATGTATTGACATCTGTCATACCATTATATGTGCTCCTAATTCTATTTGTGAAGAAGGAAGATGTGTTTGTCTACCTGGCTATAATGGAAATCCAAACGATTTGATACAAGGCTGTAAGCTTGATAATAGATGTATTACAGATAGTGATTGCAGAGATTCTGAAATCTGCTTTCAAACAGAAAAAACTCTTCGCAAATGCCTGGATGCATGCACCAAAATTCAATGTGGACCAAATTCGCTTTGTGTCAGCAACAACCATCAAGCTCATTGTATTTGTGCTGAAGGATATATAGGAAAACCAAATGATGTTAAATCGGGGTGTCACTTAGAACAACGTGAACCAATACTGGGGTGTGAGTCAGACAATGATTGTAACGCGCCTCAAATTTGTTTGTCCGTAGATGGACTCACAAGAAAATGTCTTGATTTATGTTCTACTATTGCCTGTAGTGCTTATGAGATTTGCAATGTCGTTAATAACGTTGCACGCTGTGAGTGTCAGAATGGATTTATATGGAATCCCATAAGTTCTAAATGTGAACAGCCCACTACACCCAACTGTGAAACAGATACCGATTGTGATGACAATAAGTCATGCCAAAATGATGTTCTCGGTGTTAAAAAATGTATTGATAATTGTGCCCTATTTACGTGTCCACAAAACTCAAAGTGCACAACAAGTAATCATAAAAGCCAATGTCGATGTTCCTCAGGTTTTATTGGGAATCCTAATTCTCGCGAAGGTTGCTTGCTACTTAAAAAAAATGAATGTACGAATGATGTGCAATGTAAAGAAAACGAAGTATGTAAAAGTATAGGATATATTAAAAAGTGTGTACCGGCATGTCAACAAATAGTTTGTGGACCCAATGCCGTCTGTGTAACGAATAATCATGTCGCTAAATGTCAATGCCCAACAGGCCCCTTTACAGGCAATCCTGATGATTTAGATATAGGATGTCAATCTGTTCCCTGTGTTTATAACATCGACTGCTATTCTCACGAACTTTGCAATCGTATGACCCACAAATGTATAAATGTGTGTACGGAAGATAGTTGTGGTGAAAATGCAGTATGTATAGCGGAAAATCATAAGTATAAGTGCCAATGCCTATCAGGTTATTTACCTGATCCATTACCTGAAATCAGTTGCAAGAAAACTGAAGAATGTAATCCCAATCCCTGCCATGAAACCGCATTATGTGAACCGCGGTCATCGACTTATAATTGTAAATGTCCTGCTGGACTTATTGGAGATCCAGTACACGAAGGATGTAGAAAACCAGGGGACTGTCCAAAAGGTGATACTGACTGTGTTTCGGAATCAGTTTGTGTCAACGGCAGCTGTACTAATCCGTGTGAAGGAGCCTGTGGTATTAATACTGTGTGCAATGTTGTAGACCGCAAAGCCATTTGTTTGTGTATTGATGGTTACGAACGTACTTTGGACGGGAAATATTGTAAGAGAAAAGTAATAGCATGTGAAAATGAATTTGACTGTAACAGTAATATCTGCCATAAAGGCCAGTGCTTTTCAGCATGTAAGAATTCTAGTCATTGTGATCCTGGGGAAGAATGTATCAAAAATTACTGTGTAACACAATGTCAACAACATTTCCAGTGTAGTATTGGACAAGCTTGTGTTGAGGGTCAGTGTATAATTGGTTGTAGATCAAATGAAGACTGCCCTATTGAAGAATCATGTTATAATAATAAATGTATAAATCCTTGTTTAGCAACAAAAATTTGTGGCCCAAATGCTATATGTTCTAGAATTGATCATAATACGAAATGCCAATGTCCTGACGGATTCGAGGGTTCTCCAACGCCACAACTAGGGTGTGTAAGAAAACCAGCCAGTTGCACTAGAACGTCTGAATGTCCACCAGATCACATGTGTATAGGTTTTCTTTGTCAAGTCCCTTGTCAAGATAACACAAATTGTGCAATGGGTGAAACATGTAATGATAACAAATGTCAAAAAATATGCCATACCAGTAGCAATTGCTTACACGGTGAACATTGCAGCACTGGAGTATGTATACCCGGATGTAAAAGTAATTCTGACTGCCCCAACAATCAGCTTTGTAAGTCAAACGAATGTGAATGTGCTACAGGTTTCAAAATGGATAATAATATATGTATAAATATTGATGAATGTATTAATAATGTTTGTCATCCAACAGCCCAATGCATAGACACTGAAGGCTCTTTTAAATGTGTGTGTCCAATGGGTGCAATTGGGGATCCTTATAAAAGTGGTTGTTTACTACCTAATCAATGCAGACAAGATGACCAATGTGATGGCTCTCTAGCTTGTATTAGAGGAAAGTGTTTAAATCCCTGTAGAATTAACACCTGTGGTTTAAATGCTGTCTGTAAAGTTAATAATCATAAAACTATTTGTACATGTGAAAAGGGGTATTTAGGAAATCTAACAGACAAACGAATTGGATGTTATAAAGTGGAATGTATTGGTGATTTTGATTGTTCATATGAAAAATATTGTGACCCGAAAAGTAATAAATGTTCAGGTAACTTATTCTTACTTTAAAAATAAAAATTATATGAAGAGTTATAAAATAATAAAAATCTAACTTAATCATTATATTTATTTTACAGAAAAATGTGAAGATATCACATGTCAAGACGGAATATGTAAAATTGAACAACACCAAGCAATCTGTGTTTGTATGTCAGGATTCGAGTTGATAAATGACAAGTGTGTAGATATAGATGAATGCATTAATAATCCATGCCCTTTAAACTCCATATGCGAAAATACTATGGGGTCTTTTACTTGTAATTGTATTAATGGGACTATATGGGACGCCGATAGTGGTTCATGTAAAATGCCTGGAGAATGCGTTACAGATTATGACTGTTCTGATCAAACAACGTGCTACAATAGTCGTTGCATTAATCCATGCGATAAATATGTCTGCGGTGTAAACGCTGTCTGTGGAGTATACAACCATAAACCTTTGTGTGACTGTGAACCAGATAGTAAAGGTGATCCGCTCGTTTTATGCAAGAAATTTGATTGTGTTAAGGATTCGGATTGTAAGTACGAAGAAGCTTGTGCCAACAATGAATGTATAAACTCCTGTGACTTACCACGCGCTTGTGGTAAAAATGCCAATTGTTTATCTAAAAATCACATTGGCTACTGCTCTTGCATGACTGGCTATACCGGTGATCCTGTATTGGGATGCGTGGCGATACAATATTGTTCCGATGATACTAGATGTTCTTCAGGCACAAAATGCGTGGATAACTTATGTTTAGGTAAGTTGAATTGGTATGTTAATAATTATCAATATTGTGGGCTGAAATAAATATATGGTCTTAACGTTATTACTTAGTATATTTTAAGTATATTCTTTTTTGTTTGTTTTTTGTTTCAATAATTATTTCGTTTTATTATTATTATATATAAAGAAAAATATTTGGTTTCAGCCGTATGCCAGAATTCAAGGGACTGTTTTGACGATCAAATTTGTATTCAAGAAACGTGTAGGCTGACTTGTAATTCTAATGAAACTTGCCCAGAATCATATTTTTGTGCCAATAAAATATGCATGAAAGACGTAAAATGTATTTCTAACACTGATTGCGCAGAAGATGAAAAATGCGACAATGGGTTGAGTGGGTTATCTAAGTGTGTAAAACTATGTGATGTCGAAATATGCGGGAGGAATGCAATTTGTTCAGGCATTTCGCACAAATCCAATTGTTTTTGCAAAGAAGGTTATATTGGAGACCCTATAAAAGGATGTGATAAAAAGGAATGCAATATCGATTTAGATTGCAGTGAAGACAAATTTTGTGATAATAATATATGTAAAGTTGCTTGTTCTATTAATAATAATTGTGGAGAAAATTCTATTTGTTCATCTGAAAAACACAAACGTGTATGTTACTGTCAACCTGGATTTACCGGCAATCCTGAAAAGGGTTGTACACAAATAAATTGGTGTGATTTAGAACCCTGTGGCAGTGGTGCTGAATGTATTAATATGCGAAATAATGCAAAGTGCTTATGTCCAGACGGAACTATTGGAAATCCGTATAAAGATGGCTGTCATAAGGCTGAAGAATGTAGATTTAATCGAGATTGCCCTATTGTTGCTCGTTGCACGGTTATTGATGGTGTTCGAAAATGTACAAGTACGTATAGTACATATTTATGAAATTAACACCAAATAATATATCTGTATTATTATTGCACGTAATTTATTTCAGATGCTTGTGAGAGTATTAAATGTGGACCTAATGCAGAATGTATCGCAGCAAGACATTCTGGGCAGTGTAAGTGTAAAGCAGGATATATCGGAAATGCATCCAGTGAAAAAGGCTGTCGCCTTCATGAAATTACATGTACCATAAAAAACGACTGTCCAGATGAATTATATTGCCATAAGGGAGTCTGTAAAGGTACGAGAAAAGCATGATCCATGTACGCATGGACTTAGACTTAAAATTTCTCATAATACAGTTAATTAAACATCATAATAATATCATATTAAAAACTTTTTAGGACTTTGCGTAAATGACGAAGAATGCGAACTTACTGAAAAATGTCACAATGGCAAGTGTTTAAACCCTTGTCAAATGGAGAAAATTTGCGGTCTTAACGCTATTTGCCGAATTGAAAATCATGTTGTGCAGTGTAGTTGCCCTTATAGTTTCACAGGAAATCAAAACGTGGAATGTGTCAGAAGTAAGTTATAAGATATTTAAAAATACTAGTGTGCTTTAGACAACACGACTGAAGTAAAATTCTTTAACCCTTTCTACATGTATTTATAGTCTTATTTATATATGTATATTAAATGCATTTAATGCGCTGGATATGAGAGGAAGAGAGAAAAAAATGTGCACGAGCACACTGCTCTCTCTTGTGTACAGACAATAGAATAGACACTGTGTTTTAAAAATATGAAACGTTACTTACTATGAAGAGAGAAGAAAAATGTGTGCTGCTATTTCTCTTGTCTCTACTGTAATATATAAAATGTAACTCTCCCTTTCTATATTCAATTCAAATTCAAAATGTTATTTATTCAAATTAACATGTAAACAAATGCTTTGAATCATCAAGTCTCCAGTTAGTTCGACCGAGAAGAGCCAGCAAGAAACTCGGCGGTTGCTTTTTTAAAAATAAAGTTCTTATTATTTGTTACATTTAATCATTCTTGTACAGGGTCGAAGATTTCACGCATTTTTATTATCTAAGTAATCCTTAATAGTATAGTAAGTAGGCTTTTTATAAACTGCTGTAATGGCAAAGCTAAAATTGATTGTGAATTTTATTATCTTATACCCAAAACCACAAACGACTTATGTACTTTTGCAAGGGGCAAAGCTAAAGCCGCAATATACATTATATACATCGGCAATCTTTTTATACTTATGTATATTCTTATGCACAAAAATTAAATTGCTAAAAATATACTGTGAAGTCAATGTAAGAATACCTAAAGCTAAACTAACTAACTAAAATTCCTTAAACTTCTCTCGCAGGGAATCACGTGGACTGAACTGACTGAACTATTTTTAAATATATCTTTACATTATATATAATATGCATTTCGTTTTTATAACGAAGTTTATATGTAAACTTAGCTGCCACCTAGTAGAAGATTGATACAACTATAAATATTTTCAGAGTCCTCGCAACTGATTGAGGGCGTTGGCTAGTATGTTAATTTTCTGATTTAGATTTTCTTAGTGACTGACATCCCCATGACTATAAACATAAAAGTCACAGTCAACTTCAGGACCGTCAATATTTGTGGTCACCCCATTTAAATATTTGAAGGCTGTTTCTGCCAATAATTAAGGTACCTGTAATATATTTCAAATAAATGTTTACGTTAATAATACTATGTTTTTTATTATAGCTCCAAGATTGTGTGGTTCTGCTGGAGAATGTGACGACGGTTACGTTTGTAAGGATTTAACATGTGTACCTCACTGCAACTTAGATGACGAATGCGCTCTTAATGAAAAATGTTCTCAAGGCACTTGTCTGCGTAAGTTTATATATATATATATATTTTTTTAAATATTTATTTTAACAAGTTGTATTCTAGACTTCGTTCGCGTTATTTTCAATGTTAAACTCCAATCCAATGTAACTATGTTTTCAAATCGTTGTAAATTAACATAGTAACGTATATTAATTAATGTGTTTCCTATTCCCGAAGAAAAAGTGGAGATTTTAGATCCTATACGTAAGCTCGGTATATAAGCTTCAATAGTACCATATTTCGTTAATATTGCTGTAGCAGATTAGTTGTGAAATCGCAACAGACACAGATAGATGAAATTGCGCAATTATAATATTAATATGTTTTCGTCGCTTTTATTATTTTTTTGATAAATGAAATAGTTGAGAATTACAAATACAATGTTTTTTTTAGTTACATGCCGCGTGGACAACGATTGCTTCCTTGGGCACATATGTTTATCTAATAGTTGTCGGTACGGTTGTAGACATGATGAAGATTGTGCTCAAGAAGAACTGTGCATCAACAACAATTGTCAAAATCCATGTGCCCAAGATGTTAGCCCTTGTGGCCCAAACGCATTGTGTTCTGTTGTTGATCGAAAAGCTGTTTGTTCCTGTTCAGACGGGTTAATAGGAAATCCAAATCCTAATATTGGATGTGTTCGAACGCCATCTTTATTATGTCAGTTACATACTGATTGTCCTCCAGATTGGAGATGTGAAGATAATAGATGCCGTCCAATATGCACTTCAGAGGGGTCAGAATGTCTAGATGGCGAACGTTGCAATTCAGGAGTTTGTCGATATGCTTGCACCTCTGATAAACATTGCTCGGATGACGAAGTTTGTGATGGGCATTTTTGTGTCACTGGGTGCAGATCAAATTCACATTGCCCTACTAATTTTGCTTGCATATCAGGACAATGCTCAGATCCCTGTATAGAGCCCGGCGCATGTGGTGCAAATGCTTTATGCAATGCAGATAACCACCGCGCAGTATGTACATGCCCAGATAACTTAGTTGGCGATCCAAAAGTTGTATGCAAGAGAATTACATCAATTTGTACCGCTGACATAAATTGCCCTGATGGTTTCAGTTGCTATGGAAATGTATGTTATACATCGTGTAGGAGGTAAGTTCTCCCCTTTTTTAACTTTTATAATTTATAATAAACTTAACGTAAAATGTATGGTCTGTTTAAAGGGACAACATTTGCTTATCTAATGAAAAATGCATTCGTGGTATATGTAGACTTATCTGCAATAGTGACGAGGCATGTAGTGAAGGACATATTTGTGAAAACAGGATATGTAAGCAAGGTTGTCGTGATAATAATGCCTGTGATTCTAACGAGGCTTGCATAAACGGTCAATGTAAAGGTAATATAAATAAGTTTATGTTAACATTTACAGTTTAATAAATAGTACTTGTCTGTATTCGTGTGTAATATATTTTTGTAGATCCCTGTGATGATGTTTCCGCTTGTGGAATTTGTTCAGAATGTAAAGTTTTCAATCATCGCGCATCATGCAGTTGTACCAGTAACTATTCAGGGAATCCACTAGTGGAATGTAAGAGAAAAACCCTACCATGTGACGGATTCTGTCCATGTGATGAAAGTGGATACTGTGTTACAGACTGTAATGATGATTCCGATTGTAGTTGTGGCGAAAAATGCAGTAATGGTGGATGCAGATCGCTTTGTTCAGCAAGAAATAGATGTCCTGATAGACAAATATGCATGCAAGGAGCATGTGTTCCTGGTTGTAACAATAACAGAGATTGTGGCGATGATATGATTTGTTCGTCAAGAAAATGCATAGCTGTTTGTAGGGAAAATTCATGTGGAAAAAATGCTATTTGTATGGCAAACAGACATCGTTCCGTTTGTAGCTGTCCTAGTGGATTCTCGGGGGATGCGAAAAAAGAATGTAAAACATATGAATGTTCTAAAAATGATGAGTGCGCTTTAGATGAAAAATGTACGAGAGAAGGGAAATGCCAAAATGTATGTCTCAATGCTTGTGGTGCTAATGCGATCTGCCGTTCTGAACGCCGAATACCCCAATGTTCATGTCCACCAAATTATATTGGGAATCCGAAAATCGAATGTTCCAAACCTATAGCAGGCAGCTGCTTACGTAATCCCTGTGGAATTAATTCTCGCTGCCGCGATTTGGATGATGGAAGTTATGAGTGCACATGCCCCCCAGGATGTGCTGGGAATCCTCAAAAACAATGTTTTTGTGGTAATATGGCACCATGTGCCCATAAAACTTGTGGTAGTAATGCTCAATGTCAAATTAGTCATAAGGGAGAAGCATTATGTTACTGCCCTCGTAATTTCCCAAATGGAGATCCAAATATAGAATGTAAGTCTTTGTAATTTTATTAACACTTCTAAGTCGAATCTGGAAAATATAAATTTTATTAACACTATAGAAATTAAAACCTGCCTGTTTCTATATTAAAAATATATATATAAATACGATTAAGGTAAGTTGACCCACCGTGTGGTATCCTGTTGAGTAGAATAGACCACCGTGATTCTTACCAAGGTGTCGTAAAATACTACTATGGTAAATTGACGTCAGGCATGCGGCCAGGCGTAAAATACGTAGCCAAATCATGCGACGATATGTTGTGCCGACCCCACTTAAAGTGGGATAAGGGCAGGAGAATGATAAATTAAATATAAATACGGCTCGATAAAGAACCAATTTAAAGTTCATTTATATTATCTTATATTATCACAAGTAAAATAATTCCACTATTTCTCTCAATAACTTATAGGTACTCAAGAACCCAGTGTGGTTGATTGTAGAACAACTGGATGTGGGCTTAATGGTGAATGTTTAAGAGAAGGAGCAGAATTTGTTTGTCGTTGTATTCCTGGTACAGAAGGTCAAGCTGATATCGAATGTCACACCAGTAAGTAAATTAGTTAACATAATCGTTAATAAGTTTTAACACATGTACAAATGCACGAAACAGGTTAATTTAAACAAGTGCTTTTTAATGATGATAAAAACACCTTAATTACTTGTGAAGAATATTAGTTACCTGTAATTTTGTAAATAAAATACTCGTAATTCTTGATAAGATGACAAAGGATATTTGTTTTTATTAGTCTTCTATAAAATTCTTCTTGTACAAAAGCTATTGTTTGAAATTTATAATATGAAACAGGTATCCTAAATGTTTTCAATGAAAATAATAATCTTATTTTATTCCATTTTTATTAATTAAATTGTTTATTAAAAGCTGTACAAATATGTTTTTTTTTGTAATTACATATATGTACAAAGAGCTTAAGGTCATATTTTATTTTAAAATTAGTGGAAGCATTCTCACCGTTCGTGCCTGAATACAGTCAGTAACATTTTGTTCGGCTTCATGTACATATTGCTTGTATTATAATATAACGTTATATACTTCTGACCATAAACCCTCAATTTCAAAAAGCATGCACTGTCTCGTGAGAAAGTTTCCTCTTCGTGGCTGAAGGTACAGCTCTTTCGACTCTGCTTTCTTCTTTCACATCTTCCTAGGTATCGAATGCACGAGTGATAAAGACTGTCCAGTAGACAAAGCCTGTTTGAGCTTACGCTGTGTCGATCCTTGCACGATACGTGGCGTATGTGGAGAGGATGCCCTGTGCGTATCTGTGATGCATCGAGCTCAATGCTCGTGTCCGCAATGCTATGTGGGCCAGCCGCGCTTATCTTGTCGACTAGACACTTCCTGTAAACCAACTGCAGACGTCAATATAACATTCACTTGCTCAGACACAAAGCCATGCCCATCGAAATTGGCCTGTGATATAAATACAAATCAATGTCGAAATCCATGTCTCGGGTATCAGAATTGTAGTAGAAACCAAAAATGTGAAGTTCGAAATCATGTACCCGTTTGCGTATGCCGTAACGGATTTGCGCTTAATGAAAGAGGTGAATTGACATGTGCACCTGAACACGCTGAATGTACTAGAGATGAACAATGCCCATCAAATGCAGCGTGTCGAGATTCAAAATGTGTAAATCCTTGTTTGTCACATGAACATCCTATTTGTGATAAGGGAAAGCAATGTGATGTTTTTGAACATCGGGCCTACTGCATTTGCGTTGAAGACTGTCACCCAGCAGTATCAATATGTCTAAGAGACAACGGATGCCCCCAAAACTTAGCATGCATAAATTTCCAATGTAAAGACCCATGTAAAAAGGCTTGTGGTGACGCTCCATGTTCAGTCGAAGATCATCACCCTATTTGCAAGTTTTGCCCAAATGGATTTACTCACGACGAAAAACGTGGCTGCATTAAAGGTAATTGTGCGTTAATGAAAATTAAAATTTTACAATACTATTAGTTTATTGCCGTCAATCTTATTAATTTTTTTCTTCATATTCCAGGAAATTCGATAGTATACTTTATGACTTCATCGGGCTCTTTCTATTTTCTGTATTTCTTTTGTTTCTAGCATGATCATTTCTCCTAAAACAGTTCAAATTCTTCTAGATCTTCTATACCAGGTAGAAATTCAAGCATGTTACTTATTATCTCTGTACATACATACATCAATTACATATAATATAATTTTCACTTGAACATTTTGGTGAAGGTGCGCTGGAGAGATTTTAACGCTTTGGGTGCTTTAGTATAACAACGATATAATGCAAAAAACTGCCACGAGACAGAGTTTGCAATTGTTATTATGCCTTTTGTTTTATATACTTACCACCACTATATTTATTGCCATTGTTAAAAATTCTACATGAACTTACCGAAATAATAGATATTTTAAATGTTAATTGAAATAAATTTAAATTAGTACTTTGAGAAAAGAATAAAGACTGAAGAACAGTTTTCATATTTATAATCAATATTAAAACAGTAATAATATATTACAACCAATTTCTTTAGTGTCGATATGCGATTTTCAATAAAAATTACCGAATGTGAGTATGATTATATGAAAAGTATCGCTTGGTGACTGAATCTGATTTCACAGCGTTAGAGTGCAGTGCGCATGAGCAATGTGCGCTGGAAATGGCGTGCGTGAATGGGGGTTGTTCTGACCCATGTGAGCGTGGTGGGCCGTGTGCAGCCGGACAGCATTGTACTGTCGTTAATCATCAGCCTGTTTGTTCCAAGGGTGAGTAATTAATTATTGATGCTGAACAATTAAAATTTTAAAACGATTCACTGGTTACCTTAGGCCATGACTTCTTCTTCCTCTTCAACCGATGGACGTCCACTGCTGGACATAGTATCTTCATGGGATCTCCAGAACACACGATTTTGTGCTGCTTGTATCCAGCGGCTCCCCTCGACCTTTTTGAGGTCGTCAGTACATCTAGTGGGGATGGGGATCTTCCGACACTGCGTTTGCCGGTGCGAAGTCGCCATTCTAACACTTTAAAACCCCAACGCCCAAGCCATGACTAACGTTTGTTTATTATGCCTTCAACAAAATATATAAGTGGTTGCAATAGTCGCTTTTAATTTTAAATTTGAAAAATATTGAAATATTTATTTTTAAATATAAAAATTAAACAACAACTTACAATTGGGAAAACTAGTATAATTTGATTGAAGAAGTCACTGAAAATTTAGATAGATTTATTTATTTGAAAAATGTATGTCTATGCTACAGAGCACAACCGACGTTATCTTTATGATTCATGTAAGTATCTGTGTCTGTGGTATCTGGCTGAGTTGAATCACCCTCATTTCTTACCGAGGTGTCGTAAAATACGACTAAGGTAAGTTGACGTCAGACAGGCGGCCGGTCGTAAAATACCTCGCCATTTTTAAAACATATTGTGCCGACTCCACTTAGATTCATGTGTCTTTGTTATACTTAAAGAAGACTCGGTCTAGAATTTGTCGTAAAAGATTAAATAAAAAATATTTATTATTAGTGTTCAACTAAATGTGACAATTAATAATACGTATTATGGTTGTCTTAAACAGTTTGCCAATGTCAAACATCGTCGGACTGCGCACGATACCCTAATTCAAAATGTGACGGATGCATCTGTGTAGGAGGTAAAATATTTACAACTACCACTTATATTATATTTCACCGTTTACTTAGCGCATGCAAAGAAAGCTTTAAATTTTGTCGTTTTGGTAATATTTTTTATTGCTGCTCCTCTCCTATTCATCTTAGCGTGATGTTGTAGCCTTTCTCAAAAAATGGACTATCTTACAATTTTTTTTTTTTAAATCGACCGAGTAGTTCCTGAGATTAGCGCGTTCAAACAAACGAACTCTTCATCTTTATATATTAGTAGTGTAGATTTGTTATATGTTTCGATAAATTGTAAATTCAGTTGTAGTTCAATGGATTTTATGTTATTATTTCAAGGAAAGTTTTCTTAGCATATATAAAAAGACATAACCATGTTTCTATCAGTATTCGTAGAATAGTTTAAAGTTTATTATTCTAGTTAGTAGTAGATAAAATATGTATTTTAACATTTTCCCAGAAAAGTCCATACATCTCGTACAACACAACATACGCTACGGATATATTTATTATTCATATGGATCATTTAGTGGTATTTGCAACATTGTTATCGTCAACTTTAGTGTTAATACACCCTCAATTATGTATGTGTATTTCCTGTTGTCGAAAGAAATGCTAGTATGCTGGTAACACGGTATATACCAAAAAGGAAAATATCTTTAAAATTCATCCATATAGGTCTAGTGGATACTTGTAAGCCTCGAAAGCGTCCTTCCTATAAGCTGTTTACATGATGGCCCTAATATAAGTTGTTGACAGAAAGACTTTCGTATATAAAATATTAGTATAGACAAGACATCAATAACATCATTGACTAACCTAATTTTTTATTGATTGGAATTTTTTCAATAATTAAAATAACAGCTGTATCCCAATAATCACTACATATTATAAAACAAAGTCCTACATAACATTTATCTGTTCATGTTAAACTCAAATACTACTTTAACGGATAGTTATGCCAATTTTTTCAATTTTTCAATGGACAGAAGAAAGTTATAATTTGTATAATTTAAAATGTGTATAATTTGTTAAATTTTTGTGTAAATCGGTAACATATAATGACAATTGTTTGAAATACCGGAGATAGCATGCCGACTGGAAGATTTCATCGAAAACGCTGCCCTTTAAGGTATAACAAAATAAAAAAAGGTGTTATTAATAAAATTGGTTTAAAGTTAAAATAGAAATCGTTATTTATGATAGTATTACCAATAATTGCACTTGTACAAGTTTATAATTAGAAATGTTGACAGGTCACCAATCAGCCCCTAATTGCGCCCACTGCCGTCCTGGAGTTTCATGTGATCCATTTTCTGGCGCGTGCATGGAAAGTAAGTGTAAGCTTAAGGAGTAAGACTTATCGTCTCTCATATTTAAATCTCTTATGCTACATCATGACGCCTAACGTGAAAAGCTAACTACTATATTAATGTTAATTTAAGCACAAGAGCTCATCTAAACTATTTCTAGTTACACATTTCTATACGATGTGGGCTACAGACTTCTACTTAAAAGCTAGAAGATCTAATGTTTGAATGTGAATAGCAAAGCTAACTCCAAGTTAACTGGTTGTTGCTATGAACAGCGTACCATTATGTCCGATAAAACGCCACAAAATACTGGTTACGTTCTCTCGGCAGACCCGATACTCAATATTTAACTGTTTCTTATAAAATATCCTATGTAGATTTAGTCATCAGAATCTCTTAAGAATCTATAGTAGAATTAGGTCTTTGTTACTATAACTAATATAATTAGGCTTAAGATGCATAATGAGTGTTTCATATCAGTAAATTAAAGAACATGAACAGATAAAATTTTCAGACTGAACTAGTATAAATATTTTATTTATTTTTTAATGACCACAATGGCTGTTGTTATTTTTTTGTTTCTTAAGCCTAAATAAATTTATATATTTCTCTTTATTTTTACTCTTTTTTTAAATCTATGATCTTTCTTGTTTATTAGATTTGATTATGCAGTGTAAATTCATTACTCTGTATGTGGTGGTTTAAAGTATGGTAACGCTTTGGATTTACTTTTATTATTGAGGTATTATGTAATTTTTTACACATGATATATTTTTACAAAATTGTATGTCGTATAATTAACAAAATATTCATTTCCCATTAACAGATGATCGACCTCTAAATACCTTCCCACTAACCGAAACATACTCCAAACCGTTTGAAACGACTACGTCCATAACAAAACACATTATATTATCTACTATAAACGAAACCGTACTCAATAACAATGACAATGACACGACAACTGTTAGCGCATTAGAGAAAAACAATCAATTATTTTACAAAGAGACTCCTACAACAGACAAAAACGTTGATACTGAAAAAACTAATTTACCCGATATCACTAAAATTATCCATAAAACAAATAAAGATAAATTTACAACAGATTCTAATGAAGATACTACTACATCGACACCGCGAATTAATGTTCCATATTCACAAGATCTTGCTTTTAATAATTTTTCTCAGAACGAACTCACTACAATGTCAATGAATGACTATCAGACGCAACAAATAGAAATACAGACGACACTTGACTACGATGAACTAATACAAAGCAGTAGTACAAATCACGCTGAAAGCACAGTCAAACCAGAATTTCCTATAAAAAGAACACAACCTATTGAGTCACAAAAACAAACCAATGAAAATAAAAATACAAAAACACCGGAAAATCAAAGAAATTTACATAACTATACGAATAATACGAATATAAAAATCATAGGTTCCAAAATTTTAGCAACCACGCCCCCTGTTGATACAATAGAACACACAGACTTTTCACAAGAAAATAAAACGATTACAGATATTTTTTCTATCAATAATACACCTGATTATATTACCCAAAATTCTTTTAAGAAAGAGACTACACTACCTATTAGTAGCTTTAATATGTTAATGGAAAATACTACTACCAACGTTTTATATGACGAAATTTCAAACACAGAAAAAGTAATAAGTGAACCTGATTTAAGAAAGAGCACTTTAAGTGTCACCGACAGCATAAATACTAATACCAATAAGTTAAATGTAATTTCTACAGCACAATCTAGCAGTGATAATATGAATAGTTTAGACCTATTGAATGCAACCACATTAATTCCGGAAAAAAATAAAATAAATGACAAAACAGAAACGACAAATAGATTTAATATTTATACAGACCAAGCTAAAGATATGTTACATGAAACCACAAAATTGTATGAAGATTCATCGGTTTCATCGGAATTACGTACATCCAACCCAAATTTATCTAATGATTTTACTGGATATACGATAATGGATTCACTACGAACTACTATTCAAAAAACAAAAGAACAAGAGACCAAAAAAAGGGTTTTAACAATTACAACTGAATTATTTGACACTACAACTGAATCAACTCAGGAAACTGCTTTCTCGTTGACAGATTCTACGACAAATCAGATAAATATGAAACTAAATTCTGGACTATATCCAGATCCTATCACTGAACTTTTCGATACTCAGACTGACATACACTCTATACAAGTTTCAACAGATAGAAATGATGAAACTATAGACTCATCTTCAGTGACTGAAGCAGACATTTACTACCATGAAACAGAACAAGATTTTCTAACACGAGAACAAGGACTTGTTAAAGAAAATAAAAATAATTTATTGAAATATTCTAAAAATGGTAGTTATTTGAATGTTACGTCAACTCTTGAGACTACAAACGGATTAACTGAAGTGACAGCCAATCAGCCAAAATATTTATCAACAAATTCAGGTGAAGAAATAGATAAGACACAAAGTTTACCATCTTATTCGTATCATGTAACGGAACCTTATACTATTCAGAGTGAACCAACGCAAAAAACAACATATAATGACCATGATACAATAGAACTTTCTTCTACCGAAAGTAGTAAGACTTTCCACGTGCCAAAACCATTTTCTACTAAGACCTCTTTAAAAGAAGAAAATTCTACTAAATCCATTATAGATAAAGAAAACAAAAACGACACTTTAAAAATATCAACTAGTAGTGAGGCCCCACTTAATTCGATAATAGGATCAACTAAAACCAAAGCACATTCTCCGATAGGTTCTACAATAATTGTAAACAAAGATATATATATAAAACAAGATTCACAGCTACATACGGGATATGTAACAAATTTTTTAAATTCCAAGATCGATACTACGCAAACATCTGCAAATGTTGATAATGATAATATAGACATTTCTACAGAGTCTGGAATAGCTTCACTAGAGACAGAACTGTTTCCTTGGAATATCCATGTCAGAGAAAAAGAATCTACTTTATCAAATTCACGTGAACCTACAACAATATTAACTGAGGATACAACTTATTTATTAACAGAGTCTACACGGAATATTGGGGAGTATTCGAGGCCTTATATGGAACAGTTTGGAGCCTCTATCGAAATACCTAATGAATCCTTTAAAGTAACTGCAACTAATTCTGACCTTTATAGAGATATATTCTTACCTGTTTCTGAAATAACCACCCAAAAGACTATGCCATCTAATTTCGGAATTTCTGAAAAAGAAGACAAATCGACTAAACCCGATTTAAGTAACGAAAATGAAAGTGATAAATTTACATCCTCAACAATTAGTGGTGGTTCCCAGCGTACATTATTTGATACCGCAATAGAAATAAATCGGGATAGAGCTTATTCGTCAACAGACTCCGTAACAAATAAAGGCCAAATAGCTATTGAACAAAATTCGCAGCCTTATACCGACTACATAACAGAAGATTTTCATATTCAAACTGACTTAATGCAAGTCCCAACAGAAAAGGCCGAAAATATTGAACATGTTTCTTCTACTGAACCGGTTACAACATTCAAACAATCGAAACCATTTTCTTTGGATAAGCCAGCAAAAGAAGAGAAATCCAACAAATCAAGTAAATATGATAAGAACAAAAATAATATAGCACAATCATCAGCGAGTATTAGTGAAGCTAGTCTTACAGCATTTGATACTACAACAGAGTTAACTGAGAATACAGTCCATTTGTTTACAGATTCAACAACAAAAGTAGTCTTAAAATTAGATGAAAAACCAAATTCTGTAGTTCATACATACCATGTAATGGAAATAGATAATATTCAGACTGGTTTTATTAAAAAATCTTCAGAAAAAGACATCGTTGGAAATCCTTCCATTAACCCTGGTGCAACTTTTATGGATGTCACTATAAAAGAAAACACTACTCCTCAATCTGATAAATTTGAGGAAAATAATGATTTATTTGAAATATCAACAATTAGTAGAGACTCTAGCGTTTCGGCATTTGATACTACAACGGTATTACCTAAGGGTACAATTGATCAATTGACAGATTTGACAACAAATGCAGGACTAGAAATGAATACGAAATTAGAGGTATTCTCTTATACGGATCAAGTATCTGGACCTCTGAATATACCTAACAAATCGTCCGGAACTGTAAATAATGACCGGTATACCATAAGCATATCTTCGACTGAACCTGGTATAAGCTACCAGGTGACGAATCCTTTTTTTTCAGAAATATCTATAAAAGAACATAAATCAACTGATCCCAGAACAAATGATGTAAGTAAATATGATACATTCAAATCATCAACAAGCGAATATGATAAAAACCACACAATATTTAATATATTAGGATTAATACAAGATAAGGACAATCATTCGACGGATTCAGATCTCAATGCAGGTCAAAAAATAAACTTTGAACACCATTCGATTCCTTATTCAAATAATACAACAGAATTTTCACATATTCAGACTGAATTGCTACAAATGACTTCAATAAGGGAGGAGTATATTGAACATATTTCTTCCACAGAACCAGGTATAACATTCCAAGATTCGAAACCATTTTCTGTGGATACGCTTATAAAAGAAGAGAAATCAAATAAACACGAAAAGAGCAAAAATAGTATAGCGCAATTATCAGCACCTATTAGTGAAACTAGTCTTACAGCTTTTGATACTACAACAGAATTAACTGAGAATGCGGCCTATTTTTCAACTGATTCTACAACAAACGTAGGTTCAAAATTAGATGAAAAACAAAATTCACATACATATTATGCTATGGAAATAGATGATATTCAGACTGAATCTATAAAAATATTTACTGAAAGTGACACTGTAAATAAACTGTCCACTGAAAATGATGTAACCTTCCAAGAATCTATTCAGTTTTCTTCGGATGTTCCTACGAAAGATAAAAGCTTTCTGTTATCTGATATAAATGAAGAGGATGAAAATGATTCATTTAAATTATCAACCATTAGTGGTGACACTAGGCCGGCACTAGTTCACTCTACGGTGATATTACCTAAAGGTACAAGTTATTCTTCTACAAAGACAGAACAAGGAATAAACATGAAATTGCCAGTATTGCCGTATACTGCTCAAGCAACCATGCCCTTAGATATACCTAATGAATCTTTAGTGACAACAAATAATGACAGATATACTATAGACATATCGTCAACTGAACCAGGTACAAGATACCAAGAGACAAAACAGTTTTCTTTGGAAATACCTATAGCAAAAGAGGTGATGACTAAATCCAGTATTGGTGAAGAAAGTAAAAATTATTCAAAATCTTCAACAAATTGTGATGATTTCAAATGTACATTATTGAATACTACACCAACATTAACTACGGATAAAGTCTATTTATCGCCAGATTCCACAACTAATGTAGATCATAAGTTGAACAGAAAACAAAATATGCCGCCCTACACGGAGCACGTAACAGAAGTTTTTAATTTTCAACCTGAATCTACACAAATATTGTCAGAAAATACCAATACATTAATTGATATTTCATCAACTGAAATTTTACCGGGGACAAAACGTTATTTGAATATAAACAAAAATGGAAACACTGTAAAAAATATACACAAAGCGAATGAAAATGACGTATTGGAAACATCAACAAGTCAGAGTTATTCAAGCTTTACGTCATTAGATACTACTACTACTGAGTTAATTAGGTATACGACACTTAACGATTCCATGACAAACGAAGGCCAAGAAACACATACAAACGTCAATTTCGAAACTCAGTCGGATCGAGTTTTTGAAATTTCTGAAACTCAAACTGAATCTGTGCAATTAACTGCAGATAATTTTCATGACGCTCAAGACATGTTGACAACTGAATTTGACATCACAAGGCCTAATAAAAACGATGGAATATCTAGCTCAAAACCCATGAGCTCCTATACGTCCGAAGTAATGTCTTCTACCAATTCAAAACTATCCAATCAGACACTATTAGCCCATAGAGATGAAAGTACAACAGTCGAAAGTCCTATTAAAGTTATCAGTACAACACCTGAGCCTCCGTCATATTACACGCGTTATGATACAGATGAATATACACAATTGAAGGTGAAAGATAGTAGTACTATTAATCCTGACGACAAAACATCCACTATAGAAGTTTCTAATTTAAGTCCATATTCACAAATTACGATGAAGACATCGAAACCAAATTTGACCAATAAAATAAGTAAAGTGAATATCGATCATGAAAAATATAAAGTCTCGTCTATATCTTCGCAAACAGAGTTTGTCGAGGTAGAAATGACAGAAAAAATGATACCGAGCAGTCATTTAGAAAATTCTGATTTGAAAAATGTACCTATTAGTTATTCCGAAACTACTATATCTGAAAATTTAAATAATACATTTACTGTTACTAACACTAATTTATATGACAGTTCAAATATAGTCACAAATAATCCATTACAGAAAAGAAAAGGATTTGAGAAACCTTATTCACAGACTCCTTTTCCAACCACGATAGGAACATATCCCCCAAATCAAGTCACAATTTTTCCTTTAAAATATACAGATCTAACACTTCAGAGTGAAAAAAAAATGGACACTTATGAAATTATGAGTACCACGTCTCCAAATTTAATACTTCAAACTGATGAAACACTAAACACAATAAAAGAGATAAATAGTAGGTATACAACTTTCCAAAATAGAGATATTTTTACTGTTACTCCACCAAATATTGTTTCTGATGAACATACAGAAGCAGTTGAAGAGGAAGATTTATTTGCCATTAAAGACACACCATTTACAACCATTAAAATTGAAACAACTTCTAATGATAATATTCCTTCTTCTGAAATATTATCTTATACGAAGGCGCCGTTTATGATTAATAAAGCAAAAAAAGTGTCTGCAAAAAATAATGTACCAACCACCACAGACTTGATATCACAGACTGATAGAATATACACTGTAAATGAAATATTTTTTACCGATATAAACAGCCTTACTTCTATACCAATAGATAAACAAAATAGAATATCGGTAAGTGATACAACGTTGTCGTCCATTAATACAGAGGACTATTCATTTATTAATTCTGAAACTTCTAGTAATATTAATAAGGAACAGTCTAGTTCTACGACTAGTTTAATAAATAAAAAGACACAAATATTTGCCAACGACGTATTTACAGAACCAACTGAGTCAATATTAGTAACTAAAATAAATTCTATACCTAAAAATGATCAAACTGGCCGAGAAAAAATTTATCCATCGACAATATCTTCACCTTCAAGTACTTCTTTAGAGAATCTATCGTCTCGAAGAAAAGATATAGACATTCCCGCTTGGACAGATTCTACTACTAACTACGATATGACTTCAACTGAAACAATTACAACTTCTGTGACTGATACTGAAATTAATAAAAAATGTAAATTAAACGTTCACTGTCCGACGGACATGTTCTGTTATATTGGAGTATGTCAGAACCCGTGTGAAGTGCGGAACCCATGTACAAAGAATGCCTTCTGTAAAGTTTTCAACCATGAAGCTGTTTGTGAGTGCGATGTTGCTGCTGGAGAGAACTGTGACAAAGGTATGCCAGTGAATATTGTTACCTTAGAATCGAATTTGCATACCCGTTAGGTTTGGCAATAATTTAATTAATAGGAATTTCTCTATTCAGTATAATTATAAATGCCGAGGATGTTTTATCGGACAAATGAGTACCGTTTGCTTTGTAAATATATTAATGTTTAATTTTACAATATAACACACTAATATTTAATATAACATGTAAATAATAGAATCACCTGGAACACTCAAAGCACCAGAACCCTGTCATTCTGACCGGGATTGTATAGAAACAGAGGCTTGTTATATGGGATTGTGTCAAAATCCTTGTGAATTTGACAATGTTTGTGGCTTTGGAGCTAACTGCTATCCTGTTAAACAAAGACCTATGTGCTCATGTCCAGCTGGTTATGATGGAGATCCTGCTATAAAGTGTTCGCCTAAAACATGTAAGCCATTACTTCATTACATATTAATCTATAATTAATCCATAGTTAACTACTTTGTCGTATTAACTATTTCAAATATTTGAATTGACAAGGAATTGCTTTTATAAATAAGATTTCAAAATTATAACAATATTGACTCATAAAATGTTTAAGATTATGTATTGTATTATATTATGTCCTTGTTAATAATACCCCATCCTAAAAATATTTATTATCTTTTATATTACTGCACCTCTAATACTTGTAAAATACATTTTAATTTTCACTTTTATTCAGCTGGTTGCACTCGAAATGAAGACTGCCTTTTAACTGAGGCTTGTATAAATAATGCATGTCAACATCCATGTGCTATACACAATCCATGTGTATCTAATAGTGTCTGTATAAATACCAATCACGGTTCAGATTGTAGTTGCGCCGAAGGATATCAAGGCAACGGATACATCGGATGTGTACCAGGTAAGAAAAACAAAAACAAAATTTTGAATAATGTACTTACAAAAACTCTTAAATGTTATTATATTATTTGTTTTAGTTATCGATAGTCGTTCAGTATGTCAGTATAATGAAGATTGTCCTCCAGATTTATTGTGTGATAGATTAAACAGAGTATGCTTAAATCCATGTGCAGTAAATAAGTGCGGAGACAATGCCGAATGTTTCCCGTCTAACCATGGCATACAGTGCAAATGTTTTGCAGGATTTACTGGGAACGCATTTTTAGAATGTTATCAAGGTAGGTATTATTTAGCGTATAGTACAAATAACCTATAATACTAATTTTGCCTTGCAGGTGTTAAGCGTCTTAATCCCAATATGTACATGTTTATAATTTACTAAAATAAATACCACAATGAGTAAATTTAAATAAGCTAATTTCAAGATATAGTTTCAACTTTCAGCGTTAGTTTCAATTAAATATATTCGAGGGGCAATATTTTCAGTTATATTGAAGAAAAACCAGATTAAGTTGAAGTAAAATTAACCTTTTTTAATATTTGGCGAATAAATATTGTTTAGATTGTTAGGAGAAAATGAATGATGATAACTAAGGAAATGAAATATACTACCGAAACTATTACTAACTTTGGCTCTTTATTTTTATGAGAGTAAATATTAACTAGGTCATTTAAGTGCCTTGAGTTTTAGAAGTTTATTTTTGGAAGCTTTGCCTAAATTAGATTTAGTAATCACTGATAAGATTAAACCAATGAAATAAATTTGTAAAATTACTCGTTACTTTGCGGAAATCCATTATACGAAATATTATTTTGTTATAATTCACGACTAAAGAAAGTATATGTAAAAGTAATGTTAGTCATGCCTTTTTCATGTAGGTATTGTAAAACGCATGCTCTGCAAACCCATTCACCCCGATTACACTATTATGAAAAATGGATAGACTGTGTGTAGTAAGTAAGCATGAAATAGGTCTTTTATCAACGATAAAACAATACAGCTTATAAGAAAACGGAAAATCTTGAAAACTTTTTGAAATAAACTTTGTAACAATACATCCTCCTGCATATTCCTTTTAAAAGGGGGTTAAGCTTACAAAGGATATAATCCCATGTTGTTTTCGCCTGCAGCTCTACTACTTCAACGCTTTTTACGTTTATTATTTATTGTTATGTTATATTTTCTACTAATTACTATATTTTCAAATTATTCATGCTTCTGATACATTTCTAGTACAAGGCTGTAGATCTGACAATGAATGTTCTAATTCTGAGGCCTGCATAAATGGAAAATGTGTATCGCCGTGTAGATGCGGAAATAATGCGATATGTGATGTTCTAAATCATCGCGCCTCATGCAAGTGTCTCGTTGGTTACACCGGTAATCCGATGTTAAACTGTGAACCTCCAACAAATCCTTGCATTCCAAATCCATGCGGAATTAATGCATTGTGTGAAATTGATAATGGCAATCCTATATGTTTCTGCCCTAAGGGTTTGACAGGCAACCCTTTCAAGAATTGTAGTGAGTATAAATCATATCTAATATCTTTGTGTAATTCGGCAAAATTAAAGTTGAAATAGAGAAGAATTCGACAAATATGTATATGTGTTATAAATAAAAAATTAAATTGTGTATGTTTGTTCTGACAATATCGAACATAAAATAGTATGGCTTTTGTTTCGCAATTACTTTGATTATCACTACATATTATAAAACAAAGTCGCATTCTTTGTCCATATATCCCTATGTATGCATAAAACTTTAAAACTACGCAACAGATTTTGATGCGGTTTTTTTTAATAGATAGAGTGATGCCAGAGGAAGGTTTGTACGTATAATAACATTCAATACGGAGTAGAGAAATACTGTAATTTTTGAGGTTTCTGTAAATAGTTATTGTATAGGGTACCGGCTATACTCACGTCTTATTCTATCGGGTTAGCCCGACTAGTTTCGAACCCATCCGGGGCACTTATTCATGAGCTGTACTCTGGAACTGTAAATAATTACATTTTTTTCCGCTTATATTGGAAACGCAGGCTAAACCCTACGAAATTTATCAAAATAATGTACTAAGTATTTGTACACCTTGAAAAGGTCTACAGAAAAGTCCGCGATGGTATATGTATATCTCTTATGGATAACCCACTATAGCATTTTTTGTCATTTACTTTTTACGAAAAATTATGCCTTATTTTTGAAGCAATTTTTATACAATACAGCATTAATCCTTATCCAATTAAGTACCTTAAATAAATAGTTGATTTAATATAGATCAATATGGCCGTTTGCAGCATGTAATTTAAGTGAGCATTTTCGGAGATATTACAGATTTAAAATGCCATGAGGACGCCGCGCTTCGCCCTATAACACTTCGACTTTAGCAGCGATGTCGCTCTTTCAAGAGTTTGTTTAAAGACATTCTGTAATTAATTGTAAAAATAAAATACATAGGGAAAAATGTAAAAATAAATACGCAAATATGTACTATATGAATTTAGATTTTCAAAGATAGCAGGAAATCTTCTTGGAATAGGGAGAGGGAAATTGTTTTTCTCCATATTTAATTCTTGCGGGCCACGGGCAGTAATGAATACATCAAAACTACTGGATCGATTTTAATAATTTTTTTTCACTGAGTGACATGGGCTATATATTTTTTACCTGTGCGAAGCAGGGGCAGGCCGCTAGTATATATAATTTATAGAATTAGGCGTTACTTTGCGGAGGTCCATAAATATAAAAGTAATGAAAAATTTTTTTTGCTATATTGCGGATAATAGCAAAATAATATTTTCATTACTTTTATTTTATTATCCTTAAAATAATATATTCATGTGTTGGTCTAAAAAGAAGAAATACGGTTTCTTTATACAAAATGATAAAATTATCAAATTATATTGCAAGCTTCATTTTATATCATTCTAAGCAATGCTTATTTTTTTTGGAATCTAAAATCACCTTAAGAGAAATCTTCATTATAATATAAACTTAGCTATATGTGCAAGAACTACGTAAGTTAATGATATTTATTTATTCTTTACCAGTTCCGGAGGGTAATGAATGTGAACCTAATCCATGTGGACCATTCACTGGATGTCGAATTATAGATAATAAGCCGGCTTGTTTTTGCCTACCAAATTACGAAGGAAATCCGCCTCGTCAACCTTGCCGGCTACCAAATAACCCATGTAACCCTTCTCCATGCGGACCAAATACACAATGTACAGTTTTACCAAATGGATTTTCCAAATGTACTTGTTTAAATGGCTATGTTGAAAGCCCTAATACAGTTCGTGGCTGCGTTGAATCGCGCAATCCTTGTGAACCTAACAATTGTGGTACAGGGGCCCGATGTGATCCAAACAGAACACCTGTGTGTTATTGTCCAGACAACACCCGAGGTAACCCTTATAAGTCTTGCAATCATCAATCTTATTTACCTCCATCTATTCTGTGTCAACCAGGAAATTGTGGTGAAAATACGGACTGCTACGTAAGTAGCAACAAAGAAGTGTGTTACTGTAAAACCGGATTTATTGGCGATCCGTACATTGGTTGTCAGCCGCAAAAATCTCCTTGCAGCCCTAGTCCTTGTGGACCGCAAGCTATATGTAACATAGATTTCAACGGGCAGGCAGTATGCACATGTAGTGAAGGAAACTCTGGAGATCCCTTCAGCTCAGAGGGTTGCCATTCTCGTGAATGCGAAATTGATGACGAGTGCGCTTCTGACAAGTCTTGCATCGGGTATGCATGTCGTGACCCTTGTCCTGGTATATGTGGTTTAAACGCGAGATGCCATGTCGAGTCTCATCATCCCATTTGTACTTGTGAAGTGGGTTTAATAGGTAATCCTTTAATATGTTGTTTACCACCCGAAGAGCTCAAATCGAATAAACCGTGTACAAGGGTACAATGTGGAAGAAATGCTATTTGTCAAGACGTTGAAAATAAGGCTTTGTGCTCTTGTCCACCAAATTTTTATGGCGATCCAACTAAAGAATGTAAACCCGAATGCCTAATGAATTCAGATTGCTTACCAAACGAGGCTTGTATAAACCAAAAGTGTCACGATCCTTGTGTACAAAACAATATTTGTGGAATAAATGCAGTGTGTTTATGTACAGACCACACCGTATCTTGCTTATGTCCTGATGGATACATAGGAGATCCCTTAATTCAATGCATAAACCGCCGTAAGTATAAATTTGACTTTTAAACTAACAAATTCATCCTCCTGATTAATTTTGAAATGAATCATCTTGTTTTTTCCAGCAATAAATATGAAACCTGATAATTCGACTATGCAACCATGTATACCAAATCCATGCGATAAAAACTCTTTGTGTGATACTTACGGTGACAAATTTGCTATTTGTAATGTTTGTATTGGTTCGGATAGAATAAACGATGCTGCATGTAGACCAGAATGCGTTTTAAATTCGGACTGTGCATTTAATAAGTTTTGTTTAAAAAACAAATGTGTGGATCCATGTCCAGGTTCATGTGGTGTTAATTCTGAATGTAAAGTATATCATCATGATCCGATTTGTCACTGTAAAAATGGATTTGAGGGTAATCCTTATGAATTTTGCAAGCTTACAAAACAACGTAAGTATATTTTTCTTTATTGATTACCTCGTAAAGTAATTGAAAAGAATTGATTTCTCACGACATGATTTGATCTAAGAAAAGGCGTACTCGTATGTGTTTAGTGCATTTATCTTTACTGGTCAGAATAATAGCTGTCAGCTGACATTAGTTAGCTGAGGTCTCAGAATAGTGATATCTACATTATCCAATTGAAATTTGACAGTTCAATTTGTAAGACATTTACACTACTTAAGTTATTTGAAATTATACAATTAGCAAATAGTAGTTTTATACTTGAATTATTGAAATACAAAAGATTCATCTTCGGTTTCGTACCCTTACCGTGCATTTAAAATGCCTTAAAAAATCCGACTTATAATCAGTTTTGGTGACCGCATTATATTTTTTAATTTTATTTATATACCATTTTACCTATATAATGCTCACATCGAATTTTTACACAGTATTATGCTGAGTTTAAAGGGTGTTCTACATTGTGTAACATTTATTTTGTTATTGTTAGATTTAGTGTAGTTTTGTAATTTTCGTTATGTAAGCACATTTGCGAAATAGAAGGTTTTTAACTTAATTTTCATGACTCGATCTTTTATTAAGATAAGTTTATCCATAACAAAGTTACAATTCTGTTATCCTTTCAAAATTATCCATATACTCCATAAAAGTTACATTTTATCATGTCATTAAGTTGAGCTAATTATAATAATGTTTTTTTTAATTTTGTTAATTTTGTTCTAGCTACTCCACAAGAAACATGTGATAATGTTAGATGTGGAGCGAATGCTGTATGCCAAAATCTAAATAATGCATTGACATGTAAATGTTTACCTGGCTTTTACGGAAATCCATTTATTTCGTGTAGACCAGAATGTGTTGTAAATAGTGATTGTTCTTCTGATCTAGCTTGCATAAATAATAAATGTGAGAATCCTTGTAAAGGTGTTTGTGGACTTGGAGCATTATGTGAAACTATTAATCACCATGCTATATGCTATTGTTCATCTGATAAAACAGGCGATCCATATATAAGATGTCAAGATAATCCTGCCATCATACCAACATTGTCAATATGCGATCCATCTCCATGTGGACCGTACAGCCGTTGTCTTGTATCGACATCCGGATTTGCTTTGTGCTCATGTTTACCTGGATTCAGAGGTATTCCACCAATGTGCCAACCAGAATGTGTTAGCAATTCGGATTGTCCACAAAAAGAAACTTGTGTGAACCAAAGATGTATAGATCCATGCCACGGCAGTTGCGGTATTGGTGCCAATTGTATTGTCGTTAATCATAATCCAATATGTAGTTGTGAACCAGAAGAAACTGGAGATCCGTTCGTTGTATGTACGGCATACGTTGATACTGTGCCTGTTGATAAAAACCCATGTGTTCCTTCACCTTGTGGACCTAATTCAGTATGTGAAATAAAATCCAATCATCCAGTATGTTCTTGTCAACCTAACTACTCTGGATCACCACCCCATTGCAGACCAGAGTGCATTATTAGCCAAGAATGTCCATCAGATCAAGCCTGTATTAATGAAAAATGTGCAGATCCATGTATTAACGCATGTGGAACCAATGCTGTATGCAATGTTGTAAACCATACGCCTTTGTGTAGTTGTATAAGTGGTTACAAAGGTGACGCTTTTATCGGATGCGTTGCTGCGACAAAAGATAACTCTATTACACCGTGTAATCCTTCGCCGTGTGGTGAAAATACGATTTGTACAGTTATGAACAGCGCAGCTCGCTGTTCTTGCATACCTCCTAATATTGGAAATCCATATGCTGGGGGTTGTCGACCAGAATGTTCTATCAATTCAGATTGTCCAAATCACTTAGCTTGTTTATCGAATCATTGTCGAGATCCATGTAAAGATTTATGCGGAGTCAACGCTGAATGCATTGTAACAAACCACATTCCTGTATGCACTTGCTTTAAAGGTTATGAAGGAGATCCATTTTCATCTTGTCGAAGGAAGCATGCCATACGTAAGTGATATTGGCTCTTATTTACACAAATAAATTATTTTATTTATGTACAAAAATATTAAATTTACATTTTGAAACAGTTAATATTAATATAATCCAAAAAAACATCATGATTTAGTTAATCTGACAAACAATTACGGTAGCCTTTATAAATATACAGTCATCATGTCTTCAGATTCTTTTATCGGATAGTGCAACAAAAGTAATTAAGCTTTCCATGTAAAAGTATTAATTGTTTGGCGTTATAATTATACTGACAATAATATAAAAAGTTATTATTAATATAACTAATATTGATGTTTTTGACTGTTTCACATATAGCGTCAACGCCTATCAATCCTTGTCAACCATCGCCGTGCGGTCCCAATAGTGAATGTCACGTGGTTAGTCAACGCGCAGCTTGTTCATGTCGCGCAGGGTACCTCGGTACTCCCCCGGCATGCCGTCCTGAGTGCGCAGTGAACTCGGACTGCCCAACAAATAGAGCTTGCATTAACCAAAAATGCAAAGACCCTTGTATTCATAGTTGTGGCCTTGATGCTTTCTGTCATGTTGTGGGTCATAATCCAATTTGTATGTGCCCAGAAAATTATCCTGAAGGAGATCCATTCGTTCGATGTTACAAAAAAAGTAAGATTATATTTAATTAATTTTACTCGTTAATCTAGTATATTTCATAAGTTTGGGTTTATTCAGTGAAATGACTGCTTGATGTACATAAATTATAGATATGATTTAATCTGGGATCACAATAATTTAGTAGGAAGTATTATTTTTTTTAAGTATTCATTCAAATTTTTATAGGTATATCACTGCCAGCCCCTGATCCGTGTTTACCTTCACCATGTGGGCCTCATTCTACCTGTCGAAATGAAGTTGGTCGAGCTGTTTGTGCCTGCGAACCGGGGACTTTAGGTGCTCCTCCTGCATGTCGGCCCCAATGTATCATCAACCAAGACTGCCCACTTGCGCTTGCTTGTCTAAGTGGCAGCTGTGCTAATCCTTGCGCGGGTTCTTGTGGATTTAACGCCCGTTGTGTAGTTCAAAATCATCAACCAATATGTTCATGCGACGACGGCTATTCAGGAGATCCGTTCTCAGGCTGCAATCCTATTGAAAGTAAGTTTTTAATTTCACCTTTAATGTTGTAGTTTGTTGTACAAACATGCATGTTAATTCATATACTTGCATGCAAATATAGAATTATCGTCAAAATGTAATTCAACAACGTTTCAGTTTCTAAAGAAGTCTCCCGCCATCCTTGCAATCCATCACCTTGTGGACCCAATGCCCTCTGTAATGAAAGAAATGGTGCTGGTGCGTGTACTTGTTTAGATGACTTTTATGGAGATCCTTATTTGGGATGTAGACCTGAATGTGTTATGAACACAGACTGTGCTTTAGATAAAACATGTTTTAATAATAAATGTGTAAACCCGTGCCCAGGAACTTGTGGGCAAAACGCAGAATGTAGAATTTCTAATCATGCACCTTCATGTTTCTGCTTACCGGGATATACTGGAAACCCTCTTCATGCATGTTCTCCTACAATGTGTAAGACTTTTCTATTTCTTATTCTTTCTCATACTTTATTTTAAACTGTATCTGTGTTCAAACTGTATATCTTGTCTTCCTATGCAGCTATTGCGGAACCGATAGATCCATGCCACCCTTCACCCTGTGGCCCTTACAGTAAATGTCGTGCGTTCAATTACCACGCGGTTTGTACATGTCTTGATATGTGTGTGGGTTCTCCGCCAAATTGCCGACCTGAATGTATTATTAGTGCTGATTGTCGACCAAATAAAGCGTGTATAAACAATAAGTGTCAAGATCCATGTCCTGGTACTTGTGGTATAAATGCTCAATGTCAAGTTGTGAACCATAATCCAATCTGCAGTTGTCTGCGTGATTATACCGGTGATCCTTTTGTGAAATGCTTTGTTGAAGACAGTAAGTTACATTTTTTAATTATATTTATGCAGAACAAAAATTTTTGTATTAACTTTCATGAGAAAAATTAAATATTTTTCAGAACAAATGGAGCCAATCAATAATTGCCTACCCAATCCCTGTGGGCCACATTCAAAGTGCAATGACATAAATGGGCATCCAGTATGTTCTTGTCTAACAAATTATATCGGACGTCCACCAAATTGTCGACCTGAATGTATTACAAATAATGAATGTCCAGGAAACCTCGCTTGTATATCTGAAAAATGTGGTGACCCATGCCCTGGTTCTTGTGGTTTTCATGCGACTTGTAATGTTGTCAAACATATTCCCATATGTATATGTGATCAAGGATACACGGGTGATCCTTTTTCTGGATGTTCTGTTGCTCCTAGTAAGTTGTAAAAATATACAAATGACATAATATACTTTTGCTTGCAAACGACATTAATATTGGACTTTTTTAGCAATCGAACCACAAATACAAAGTTTATGTTCAAGATTGCCTTGTGGTATCAATGCTCTATGTAAAGAAAGACACGGAGTTGGATCCTGTTCGTGTCTACCAGAATACTATGGTGATCCGTACACTGAATGCAGGCCAGAATGTGTTTTAAATGCAGATTGCCCTAAAGATAAAGCATGTATAAATAACAAATGTAATGACCCATGCCCTGGAGTCTGCGGTATGAATGCAGAGTGTCGTGTTCATAATCATGCCCCGTCTTGTGCATGTGTTTTGGGATTTGAAGGAAATCCATTTACTTCATGTCACATAAGTAATATTTTCTTTTTGTTTTAATGAAAATATCGTGTTACTAATATGTGATGTTATTTAAAAATGAAGAAAATTCTATTTTAGGTGTATATGAAAAACCTTTAGATCCGTGCTTGCCGTCACCTTGCGGTCCATACAGTGTATGCCGTGTTAGTAATGGGCATGCTATATGTTCTTGCCAAGAAAACTATTTCGGCTCACCTCCAAACTGCAGACCCGAATGTATGGTTAGCAGTGACTGTATGCCTAACAAGGCTTGTATAAATCAAAAATGTATAGATCCATGTTTTAAAGCTTGTGGCGTCAATGCTAAATGTACGGTTGTCAATCATAATGCTTTATGTAGTTGTCCAAGTAACTATATTGGTGATCCATTTGTTAATTGCGCCTTTGAAAAACGTAAGTTTAATCATATACTTATTATGTGTATATGTCCATGTTTTGTATGAGCACATATTTTTTGATAAAATGAAATTAAGTTTCTCGTTGTTTCTTATCGATTTAAAAGTAACATAAAAAAATTATATATTTGAAACTATATTTTTAGGTTGAGTATTAAAATTTATCACTATTTAGTTACAGTAAATATGTAATAAAAGGATGATTTTAGGACCTGAGCTGAAGCCTACTGGTAATCCTTGTATTCCTTCACCATGTGGGCCTAATTCACAATGTCGAGTTATAGGGGAAACACCAGCTTGCTCTTGTAAAGTTGGATATATTGGACGTGCGCCACACTGTCGTCCAGAGTGCATATACGATGAAGAATGTCCAAGTAATCTCGCTTGTCTTCGTGAAAAATGTATGAGTCCTTGTGATGGCTCTTGCGGTTCTGATGCTAATTGTGTTGTTATTTCCCATAAATCAATTTGTCACTGTCGTGAAGGGTACACGGGGGATCCATTTAGTGGTTGTTATTTCATTGGTAAGCCATTATTTTTTATTACTATCGACTAAATAATAATAAGTGTCTTGAACAATAACTACATCGTTTTATAAACAGTGACAGTACCGAGCGAAGATGAAACAAATCCCTGCAACCCATCACCTTGTGGACCAAATGCACAATGCACTGAAAAAAATTACGCTGGGGCTTGTACTTGTCTACAAGGCTATTTTGGAGATCCATATCTAGGATGTCGACCGGAGTGTGTTACTAATAATGATTGCCCTTCAGATAAAGCATGCTCAAATAATAAATGTGTAAACCCATGTCAAGGGGCTTGTGGAATTAATGCGCTATGCAATGTCGCTCACCACACACCAGTTTGTCTATGTATCGAAGGTTATGAAGGAAATCCAATGGTATCATGCCATCCTCAAAGAAAACGTCAGTAAAGTATATATTTAATATATTATGAATTTCATATTTCTTAAAAATCTTACATTATTTTGATATTGTAGCTCCTGAAGATTTCAATCCATGTGTACCATCACCATGTGGTCCATATAGTCATTGTAAAGAGATAAATGGACATGGAGTGTGTTCTTGTGAAGAAGGTTATGTGGGTTCCCCGCCAACATGTAGACCTGAATGTGTCATCAGTACAGATTGCCCCCAACACCAAGCTTGTATACGAGAAAAATGCAGGGATCCATGTCCGGGAACATGCGGTCTTAATGCTCGGTGTCAAACATTAAATCATAATCCTATTTGTACGTGCAAAGCTGGATTTACTGGTGATCCATTCGCAGTTTGTCAATTAGAACCAAGTAAGAATATTATAATGAATATATGTAAAGTTAAAAAGTTGAAAGTTACAAATTATATGGAAAATGTAAAAAAAATAAACTTTTTTCTATTTATAATAAATATTTTAATTGTTTTATTCCCATCATCCTCAATGTTTAATTATTTCTTATATTTTTCTTTGATTCTCTTTCTTTACTATTTCTATTTTCTCTTTATTCTTACTGTATTTAAGTTTTCTTTCTTAGAACCTATCTTTGTGGGACCTAAAGGAAATCCATGCATACCATCACCATGTGGTCCAAATTCTCAATGTAAAGTAGTTGAAGAAACGCCTGCATGTTCATGCTTACCAAATTACATCGGTATCGCACCAAACTGTAGACCGGAATGTTCTATAAATGCGGAATGCGCCGGTAATTTTGCATGCCAGAATGAAAAATGTGTAGATCCTTGTCCAGGCTCTTGCGGCTTTAATGCGGAATGCACCGTAGCAAACCATGTACCATTATGTAACTGTATAGCTGGTCATACTGGTGATCCATTTAGTGGCTGTTCTGTTTTTCAATGTAAGTTATAATGCTGAACCATGTAAATTTTATTTAAAACTCGTTCATTTGACATATTACCTAGTACATTTTATATCGTACTCAAATATAAATTTTTATAACAGATGCCTCGGAACCCCCTCCAAACCCGTGCAGTCCATCACCTTGTGGAGCAAATGCGTTGTGTAAAGAAAGAAATGGAATTGGATCTTGCGCCTGTTTACCAGAATATTTTGGAGATCCTTATACAGGATGTCGTCCAGAATGCGTATCAAATTCGGATTGTGATCGCAATAAAGCTTGCTCTAACAACAGATGCAAAGACCCATGCCCGGGCTCTTGTGGTATTAATGCGGAATGTAGAACGGTGAATCATTCCCCTACGTGTAGTTGTCTTTCAGGATATACAGGAAACCCACTTGTAAATTGTGATTTAGAAAGTAAGTAAACCTTTCATAACACTGGAACATAATGCACTTACTAACTTATATATAATTTTTTATTTTATTTAACTTAAACTGAAATATTTTTTCGTTTATTTATTTTTCATGTAAAAGTAATCATAAGCAACATCAGTAGTTATTTTTTAAATATTTATATCGGCTCTATAAGTGAGTTTGCATAATGCTTTTGCAAGAACAATGTTAGTGATTTTGTAATATAAGTGCAATATGTGAAACTATTTGATGACACTATATAATAATTTAAAAAATGTGACCTTCATAATATTTGGTCTCAGGGAGTAAATAGGCTAAGTAAGTAGTTGTAGAATGAATCCACTCTTCAGTGATAACATAGTACTATACACATCTATCACATTAGAAACTCTCCCAGCTTGAAGACTACGGCAATCAGTTTTTTCGAGAAGCATATAAACTATACCTGACGAATTTTTATCTCGGGTCTTTTGTTGAGTTGTTTATATATAAAAATATTACATTAATTTTATAATTATAAATTCTAATACGTATATAACAGTAGTTGAGTTCTTCATAAACTTTTTTAAAGGTTTTTTACTTTCAATTAGCAAATCAATGCTTACTTTTTAGTTATTCCGGAAGTGACAGAACCTCAATTAGATCCTTGTAGACCATCACCATGTGGACCAAACAGTCTTTGTCGAGCAGTAAATGGCCACAGTGTCTGCACTTGTGAGATTGGTTATATTGGAACGCCACCTTCTTGTCGGCCCGAATGTATTGTCAGCTCAGAATGCTCGCAAGACAAAGCTTGCATCAACAAAAAATGTATTGACCCGTGTCCAAATACTTGCGGCCTAAACGCACGTTGTCAAGTGGTGACGCATAATCCAATTTGTAGCTGTACATCGGGATTTACAGGAGATCCCTTCACGAAATGTAGCCCCGAAGAAAGTAAGTATACACAATTGTTGATTTTAAACTATTGTGACTATTATTCATAGTTAATGTATAGAAACTGGCTATACTTACGTCTTATTATATTGGGTGACTTGACTAGATAGGAGCCCGTATTCAGGGACTTTAAAAGGCTTATTTCAAATTTCACTTTATTTATGCCGTGTGATATTCGGTTGAGTTAAATAGACCACTCTCATTTCTTACCGAGCTGTCGTAAAATACGTAGCGAAATAATGTGACAATATGTTTATAAAATGTTGTGCCGACCCTACTTAGATTGGGATAAGCGTAGGAAGACGATGATGATTTCAAAATTCACTTTTTTTATTTATTTATTGAGTATTGGGAAACAAATAGCATAAAATATTACATAATTGCCAAAAATCCTAAGTTTTACACTAGAACCAACAAAGTTTCCACTAAAAGATAACAACAAAAGAAGTGAACAGTCACAAATTTGAAATTTAAAATTCTAATTTAAATTTAAAATCTAAAAAAAGTATTAATAGAACAAAAACATTTACAGTTAGATAATTTTGAGCATTATAAATTATAATTTTTGTATATTAAACAATTTTAAGCATATAAAACATAATAAATTAACAATATAATTTCGATCAAACAAAGATAAATTAATCTAGAAATTGGATATTGCCATAAGTGGCTCTCAAAAAAATAAAATAAAGTAACTAGTTTTTCTTAATTACAGAAAAATATTTGTTTAACCCTACAACTACTATATTGTTATATTTTCTACTTTATGTATAGTTATAATTTATGACGTGCTAATTATAGGAACTGCACCCACAAATCCATGTGTCCCATCGCCTTGTGGACCTAATTCTGAATGCCGAGTTATTGGAGATCAAGCAGCTTGTTCATGTTTAACCAACTACATTGGGCGAGTGCCAAACTGCAGGCCGGAATGTACAATCGACGCTGAATGCCCTAGCAACGCGGCATGCTTAACGGAACGATGCAAAGATCCTTGCCAAGGCGCCTGTGGATTAAATGCACTATGTTTGACAGTTAATCACAAACCAATATGTACATGTCAACAAGGATTTACGGGTGATGCTTCAAGAAGCTGTGACCAAATTGTCATGTCAAGTTGGTATCCATATTTACTATCTTTCCTTTTTTCGAAATATGCTTTAAATAATATACATAAACAAATTGTGTGTATATTTGTATCAAGTTTTACAAAAACGACAACAGCAAAAGCAAGCCAGATCACACTGTTATATTAACATAGCTGTTCTAAATATCTTTACGGCTTCACGGTACAGCAGAAACTCTCTATTTGACAATAAGTGTTTCTTATAGGTAACCTTTAAAACAATATCTAATCGTAAAAAATCGTGTAAAAAAATCTTCGTCTTTTTAAAAATTTAAATAACTTATGAATTACATTTAAGCAAATTTTATATTTTATCGTAATGTAATAATTTTACTATACATTTTAATAATTTCCAATCATCTTTTAATTTTGAAATTTTATGTACATATCGAGTTGAACAGGTTGTTAATACTTTGGTGTATGTAAAAATTTAATGTCATTATATTGTAAATTTTATGTGTCATTATTGGTAGATAGCTTTTCAATATTGTATAGTTCTATATTTGATTTGTCTTAATTGAAAATTTTCATATAATTATTATAGCTACAGAAATGACTCCAACGTCTAGTCCCTGCACTCCATCTCCATGTGGCCCTAACGCAGAATGTCGTGAATATAATGGCGCAGGTGCGTGCTTCTGTTCAGAAGGCTATGAAGGTGATCCTTACATCGGATGTCGACGGGAATGCGAAAGCAATGATGACTGTGCAATTAATTTAGCGTGCACACGTTTCAAATGTATAGACCCATGCCCAAGGACTTGTGGTCAGTTAGCGCAATGTACTGTTGAAAATCACGTTCCTGTTTGTTCGTGTCCTGTTGGCTATACTGGTGATCCATTTTTCCAATGTAGAGAAATACTCTTAGAACGTAAGTACTAAAAGTAATTTTTGTTAAATAAACATTTGTGTACGTGTGTGAGCTATGTCCCATGGGTTAGACTGACAAATACACAGCCAAATATACTGCATACTCTTACAATTTTGATCGAAAGTTTTTCATCATTTCATTTTATCATTTTATTCCCTAAACCCCAGTCCTAATATTTTGTATGGCAAATACTTGAATATTTTAAATTACAATTTTTTGCCAATACGAAGCATTGTTTTGCGAAAAGAGGTCTTCGAGGCCTTAAGGCTGCGGCTACTCCAAAGCAAGGCGACCCGCGATTCGTAAGTAATTAAAACGCATGCATTGTCAATGGACAGTGTGGTTATAAGGAATACGAAATTTCGCCAACGATCTTTGATTTCGCTATGAAACTTTATTACAAGGATAATTTTGAAATGAAATGTTATAAATGCTTAAAAAAACAGGATTATATTGGAGAAACATAAAAATAATAATGTCGTTTTTTTAACCAATTGAGAGTTGTATAGGAATGATTATTAATAATTTTGAACTTTATAACGTAATATCCTCATATCAATTTTGGAACATTTTATATATATAACTTAAATAACAACCTAATATTTTAAATAACATCGCATATTGCTGCGTAATGTAGCTGCAGCCTAAGGCTGTACAAAAATAAGAGTTTTGACTGGCTGTTTTCCTGTCTATAATATTATCGTGATTATTATTTTTTCTGGCATCTAGTATATAATATAGACATAGTAGTAGTAATATATACATAGTATAGTATTATATATACTAGTATATAGTATATAATATAATACAATATGTAAAAAATAATGTAACATTAGGTAGATGTCAATCTATTTTTTTTTTATTTTAGGTAACTGGGTTCAATTCATGTTTTGTTATTCTATGACTACGGGGCGATCACTGGGACATGTAAAACTGACTTTTTGTTTGAAAATTACTTAAACATAGTAGAATTAAAAGTCAAAATGTTATAATAATATAGTCAATAATAGCATGTGTGTTCAATGTCACGAGACGATAAAGTCGCTAAAAAACAGAAGTTATTCTAATCAATTTCGTCAAAACGTGTAAAATTTTTACAGCTACACCAGCAAGTAATCCATGTGAGCCTACTCCATGCGGCCCCAACAGTCAGTGTCGGCAGGTCAACATGCAAGCTGTATGCTCGTGTCTTCCGAACTATATAGGCTCACCACCATCATGTAGACCTCAATGTGTCGTGAACAGCGAATGTGATACATCTAAAGCGTGCATCAATCAAAAATGTGATGATCCTTGCCCCAACACATGTGGCCTCAGAGCTCACTGTCTTGTTAAAAACCATAATCCAATATGCACATGCCCATCAGGAATGACGGGAGACCCATTTACTCAGTGTTACAGTAAGTTTTTCTACAATATAAAATATAAGGCAATAATGTAATATTATTAAAATAAACAATTAACTGTCAATAACTAGTTAAATTTCATAACAGTGGATAAGGTTATGAATATAGAAGAACTTCGAATTTACCCGTTCCAACTTTTTTATCACAATATCTTATTAATATTTTAATTGTTGCCATAAGTAAACAATCAATTATTGTGCCGGGTCGACTTGCCAGCGGCTTTTACCTTTTGTATCCACATTAAACGATTTTTCATTGTCCATTTGGTAGTAGATGCGAATACACCTATGCGACGAAATTTTCCTATTCTAGTGTGTTTCGTTATTTATAATGTCTATAGAAAGGCAACTTTTCTTATAATGAGCCACAATGACGGTACATTTCTCTAAAATTTTATAAATTCCATTACAAACTCATGCGAATAATTACGAAAGTACGTTATTTTAACTTTTTTGTAAAATTGCTGATTAAGTCGCTGTGTGTCATATATACTACGTCCGCACGGCAGCGATATCGCTGGCGACCAGCAACTTTATGGAATTACAGTGATCAGATGCCGCAATTGAAGCAATCTAAAGTCGCTATGTTAATATTCACGTCCAAACGCCAATTTTTCAGTCGTCAGCGAATCGCCGGCTATCCAAATCGCTTTCGTGTAGACTCTGCTTTAAAGTTAAATATGTACCTACTTATAAATTTTTTCTTGTCAGAGGGATTTTTAGATCAAAGCTTTAAACTTGTGGAGCAAAACATCTAATTTATTCATTAATTATTCGATATATTAAAGTGGTTTTTTTTTCTATTTATACAGAAGTTCTGATTACATTTTTTCTTGCAGTAATACCACTAACTACTGAACGACCACCATCATGTTCTCCATCTCCTTGCGGCCCGCACTCACGGTGTCAACTTCTAGCAAGTGGACCAGCTTGTTCTTGTTTGTCAGGCTATATTGGTTCTCCGCCCTCATGTAGGCCGGAATGTACGATCAACTCAGAATGTCCTGCTTCATTAGCTTGTGTAAGACAAAAATGTGATGATCCTTGCCCAGGTTCTTGCGGTATTGAAGCAAATTGTCATGTTTTAAATCACGTAGCAGTTTGCATCTGCAACGATGGATTTACCGGAGACCCTTTCTCTAGATGTTCTCAAATAAGCGAAGGTTATTATTACTTTGTTTGTATAATTATTACAGTATATTAAACTTCTGCTAACTATATAAGTTATAAAACAATCAATGTTGCTTACAGTGCCGACAACGCCCATTCCGTCAGATCCTTGCAACCCATCTCCGTGTGGACCAAACGCCAAATGTGATAATGGCTTTTGTACTTGTTTGCCTAACTTTAGTGGAAATCCATATGAATCATGCAGGCCTGAGTGCACCGGAAGTCAAGAGTGTCCGAGAGACAAAGCTTGCTTCAGAAATAAATGCCGTGACCCTTGTCCAGGAGTATGTGGTCAAAATGCAAAATGTGATGTGATAAACCACATACCAAGTTGTTCTTGTATGATTGATTACACTGGAAATCCGTTTACACACTGTCAAGCAATAGAAAAAGATAAGGTACAACCCAAAGATCCGTGTCATCCGTCGCCATGTGGACCGAACAGTATTTGTAGAAATATAGATAACACCGCTGTTTGTGCTTGTATTGAGAGCTTCCAAGGTTCTCCACCAGCTTGTAGACCAGAATGTATTGTTAGTTCTGAATGTCCTTCAACTAAAGCATGTGTCAATCAAAAATGTATTAATCCATGCATTAATGCCTGTGGCTTACTGGCACGCTGTGAAGTAATTAATCATAGTCCAATCTGTAGTTGCAATCCAGGTCAAACAGGAGACCCGTTTAAGAGTTGTTACGATGTAATAAGTACGATTCCTGACTCAACGGATGCTTGTAATCCTTCACCGTGTGGTCCTAACGCAATATGTTTAGAACGTAACGGCAAAGCAAACTGCAGATGTGTAGATGATTACATTGGACAGCCACCAAATTGCAGACCTGAGTGTGTTATTAATCCTGATTGTCCTTCTAGTCAGGCATGTGTTAGAAATAAATGCGTAGATCCATGTCCTGGATCTTGCGGAATTAATGCTGATTGCATTATTGTTAGCCATATGGTTTCATGCATATGCAAAGATCAATATACAGGAAATCCTTTCTTGCAGTGCCTCCCATTGGAAGGTAATAAATATCAGTTTTTTTTATTAATCAAGCAACGTTTACCTAACCATAATAGCTAACTAATAACTTAAAATAATAGTATTGCATATTCGGTTTTACAAAAGTGTTTATAAAACCTATAGTACACGTTATATTAAATAAGTTCAAATTGTTGCAGAAAATATTGTTAAACCTTGTGACCCATCTCCGTGTGGGGCGAACGCAATATGTAGTCAAAGAGATGGCGCAGGTGCGTGTTCCTGTCTTGAAGGATATCAAGGCAATCCTTATGAAGGCTGTCGTCCTGAATGCGTTCTCAGCTCAGACTGTTCTGCTGATAAAGCTTGTATAAGAAATAAATGTTTAGATCCATGTCCTGGAATCTGCGGAATATCAGCAGAATGTACAGTTGTGAATCACGTCCCTACATGCGCTTGTGAGAAAGGCTACTCAGGGAATCCATTCGTACGTTGTGAAAAAAATGAGCCATTACAAGAAATAAGACCATGTCAACCTTCTCCCTGTGGCCCTAACAGTGTTTGTCGAGAAAATGGTGAATTAGCATCCTGTGAATGTTTACCGGATTATATAGGAGCTCCCCCTGATTGTCGACCCGAATGCACTGTGAGCAGCGAATGCTCATCAGATCGCGCATGTCATAAGCTCAAATGTGCCGACCCATGTAGAGGCACTTGTGGTGTAAATGCGCATTGTCAAGTTATAAATCATAGCCCTTTATGCAGCTGTCCAGCAGGCAGTACTGGTGATCCATTTACAATTTGCCGTGAAATACAGTATTCTGAAACTGAAAAACCAATTGAACCATGTCAACCAAATCCATGTGGCCCTTATAGTGAATGTCGTCCTATAAATGGCAATCCATCTTGCTCTTGTGTTGTTGGATATACTGGAGCTCCACCAAATTGTCGTCCAGAGTGTCTGGTTAATACAGATTGTCCGTCACACCAAGCATGTATTGCAGAAAAATGTACTAATCCTTGTGAGGGTTCTTGTGGTTTTAAAGCACAATGCCGAGTTCAAGATCATATACCAATTTGCAGCTGTCCAGTGGGATATTCAGGCGATCCATTTATTCAGTGCGCTGAAGTTATAGGTAAGGTACCGTCTGTACTTGTGTTGTTACGATTAGACATTTGCCTATAAAAGCATATTAAACACAATTTTCTTTTTACAGTTACTCCGACGCCTGCATCCGATCCTTGCAATCCTTCACCATGCGGCAGTAACGCTATTTGCGAATCGGGATCATGTTCATGTGCCCCCAATTACTTTGGTGATCCATACTCCGGTTGTAGATTGGAATGCAGTACTAACGGTGAATGTGCACCAACTCGTGCGTGTCAAGGTGGAAAATGTATCGATCCCTGTCCTGGAGCTTGTGGTACTGGAGCGTCATGCTCCGTTAATAATCATATACCATCATGTACCTGCCCGCCTAGAACATCAGGAGATCCCTTCGCATTTTGCACGGAAATTATTTTAGAGGGTAAAGAAATTTTTGACGTTATACTTTTGAAAAATCCTTATAGTTGTTTAATAATCACTATAACTATTTACAGAAAATCCAAGATCACCTTGCAGCCCGTCCCCATGTGGTCCATATAGTGAATGTACTGTAAGTGCAAATGGTGCCGCTGCATGTTCATGCCGAATTGGTCACATAGGTTCCCCACCATCCTGTAGACCTGAATGTCTTGTGAGCTCAGAATGTAAACTTCAAATGGCTTGTGTTGATCGACGTTGTCGTGACCCTTGTGAAGGCGCATGTGGTCGAGGTTCACGGTGTCAAGTCATAGCTCATTCTCCAATATGTACATGTAACGATGGCTACACAGGAGATCCTTTCACTTATTGCTATCCTACACCAGGTAAAGAACAAAAAAAATTTATTATATTCAACTTAAAATATTTTTACAATTCGTAACTGTGAATTAATTTTGGATAATTTTAGCACCTCCATCGACACCTGAAGATCCTTGTCAACCATCGCCTTGTGGACCTAATTCAGTATGTGTGAAAACGGGTGATACTCCCGCTTGCAGTTGTCAATCCGGTTACATAGGATCACCACCGAACTGTCGTCCCGAATGCACGATAAGCGCCGAGTGTCCAGCAGCGCTTGCGTGTGTAGCTCAAAGATGTAAAAACCCTTGCACACACGCTTGTGGTGTTGGTGCAATATGCTCAGTTATAGATCATCGTGCAAACTGTGCATGTGAACCCGGCTTGCAAGGAGATCCATTCCAAGGTTGTTCGCGATCAAAAGGTAAGATTTATTTCAAAATAATGTATTAAAATTTATATAAAAGTATTATATATGTTTAGGAATATTTTTGAAAGTACGTTTAACGTATAGACATATTTGTCTGGATTCTATAAATCTGTAAAACAAAAAACGTGAACATAAGTTAGACCTGTAAGAAAGTTTTTAGTATATTTTTCTATTAACATTGCGGATATCATAGCAAAACGGAAAATTGCCTATAACCATCAGCTTTGTGAAGCCCGATAATTCATGCTTTAAAATGTGTGCTTAAAATTGTTATTTACGGTCACGCCTTTCACAATTTACTAATTTATAATAGATTTGTATTGGTGTCTTGGCTTTAAAGCTGTCCGGTGACCATGCCCACCAGTTAGTTTGTAGGCCAAAACACGTCGTTACAATGTCTATGTTGCGCTTTAAAATTAAACAAACATTTGGAACTGGAAGGTCTAAAAAATTATTTTAATCATTTAGAATTCTTAAGTGCTTTCAGAAGGGAAGTAACAATATTTATAACTTATTTGTGGAATTAATTGGCTTGCTTATGATTGGAGCACGCGGAGATAACAAAGCACTTACAGTAAGCTTAGGCCGTTAGCTGAGGCGGCCGCTTTTGGATGGGCGGTGGAATAAAATCGCCGTCGCCAGATATAGAGGTCACTAAATGTCGCCGAGCCCAGTAAGCTTCGACTAACGCTTCGGACCAAGGAAGTGCTTCTACTACGGTGGCTAAGCAATAACGGTAAGTTTATTCATTAATTATAATAATATTTCAGCTCCACAAAAGATTGAATATTTAAATCCCTGCGAACCATCGCCATGCGGTGCAAATGCTGAATGTAAAGTTCAAGGAAATGCAGGATCTTGTACATGCCTTACGGACTATGTTGGCGATCCATATCACGGTTGCAGACCGGAATGTTCGGTTGATGCTGATTGTCCTCTGGTCTCAGCGTGCAGCCGAAACAAATGCATTGATCCATGCCCAGGGGTATGTGGATACAATGCAAATTGTTATGTCACCAACCATAAACCAACATGCACATGTAAAACAGGATATACTGGTAACCCGTTGGTTATGTGTTCTATTACGCAGGGTAAGTAACTAAAGTGTATTTTTATTCTGTTACCTACAGGTAACAGAAATCTTGAGTATTGCATTGACATAATAATTACTATTTTAAGGTGAAGATTTATCTCTGACGAATGTTTGTAATCCATCACCATGTGGACCTAATGCTATGTGTAAGGAAATTAATGGGCAACCGGTATGCTCGTGTTTGATTAATTACGTTGGAACACCTCCGAATTGTAAACCTGAATGTGTTGTGAATCAAGAATGCAAACAAAACAAGGCTTGCATTAATAACAGGTGTACTAATCCTTGTCCAAAGCCATGTGGAAAAAATACGGAATGTAAAGTAATAAATCATAGCCCTGTTTGCACCTGCCATCAAGGATATTCTGGCAATCCTTTTACCCTGTGCTCACAAATAATGCGTAAGTTAACTCTATACTAAAATTTCAAATGTATGTTTATTTATTACATATATATCTTATATATCTAAATATACTTAATTTCAATGTATAATTTCAGAGGTTCCTACAGTCACAACAATATCCACTAATCCATGTCTTCCTTCACCTTGTGGGCTTTACGCTGAGTGCCGTAATAATAATGGTTTAGCATCATGCACCTGCTTGTTGAATTACATAGGGTCGCCTCCTTTCTGTAAACCCGAATGTGTTGTCCATTCTGATTGTTTGAGTGATCAAGCGTGTATAAATGAAAAATGTCGAAATCCTTGTGAAGGTGCATGTGGGATTTATGCAAAATGTTTCGTTCATAACCATGCCCCAGTTTGCTTATGTTCCGAAGGGTTTACTGGAGATCCCTTCCGTGAATGTCGACAAAAGCCGCTAGAAGGTAGGTATTGTAAACAATGTGCATCATATCGATATTATAAAATTTGAAGTATTAAAATTCAGATAATTTCATTTGTTAATAAATGTATGTTAGTTTTTCTTTATGACAGCATGTTCAGTATTTATATTGGTTTTTTTAAAATATTTTTTAGGCCATCGAAATATACTCCCTTTAACGATTTCGAATTAAACTATAATTATTATTAAGTATTGGTATATTAAAAATCCTTATTTTAGATGAATGAATCAATGTCTTTAGTATATAACATATTAATATAATTCAACAATTTAATATACAGATTCCACTCCGGTTTTACCAATCGATCCTTGTATACCAAGTCCTTGTGGAGCAAACACAAAATGTCAAGACGGTACCTGCGTTTGTATATTGGGCTATCACGGTGATCCTTACTTTGGGTGTCGACCCGAATGCGTATACAACTCAGACTGCCCTCAAGATCAAGGTTGCCAACGTAATAAATGTGTAAATCCTTGTATTGGCACTTGTGGAATTAATGCCATATGCGACGTAAATAATCATATTCCTATGTGTACATGTCCGAAAGGAATGAGTGGCAACGCGTTTATAGAATGCCGATTAGCTACAGGTAAAAGGATAACTAGGTTTTCGCTTATATACCATGCAACTTATTTACTTTTATTGATAGCTTTTACACACAATTTTTTTTCCCCTGCAGTTGCAAACATAAATCCGTGTAACCCATCACCGTGTGGACCGAACAGTCAATGTCAGCAATCTAACGGACAAGCAGTTTGTTCGTGTTTACCCGGATATCGTAGTAGCCCTCCTACCTGCAGACCTGAATGTATAGTTAGCCTTGAATGTTCTTTAAAAGAAGCGTGTCAAAATCAGAAATGTGTGAACCCGTGTATCGGAGCTTGCGGAGTAGCGGCAATATGTGATGTCATTAATCATAATCCAATCTGTACTTGCCCATCCACTTTTACAGGCGATCCATTTGTAAAATGTATAATTATTGGTTAGTATTTATTGATATGTATTATTGATTGGTTATTAATTACAATATATTGTAATATTGTATGTATTTTATTGTTTTTTGTATTTTTTTTAGTTGATACTCCACAACAAATAGATCCATGCGTTCCTTCGCCTTGCGGTCCTCATTCAACATGTAGAATCAGTGGAGAGGGTCCCGTATGCGCCTGTTTGATTGGCTATAAAGGTTCTCCACCTAATTGTAGACCGGAATGTATAAGCAACAACGAATGTGACTATAATTTAGCTTGTCTTAATCAAAAGTGCTCAGACCCGTGTGTCGGTACATGTGGAACTAACACAGATTGTCGAGCTGTGAATCACTCACCGATGTGTGTATGTCAGGTTGGATATACTGGTGATCCATTTACACAATGCAACCCAGTAGCATTAACACCTCATGAAATTTTGAAACCCTGTAGTCCTAGTCCATGTGGCGCATATGCTATATGTAGGGAACAAAGAGATATTGGTGCCTGCCAATGTATGGATGGTTACTTTGGTAATCCATACGAAGGATGTCGGCCGGAATGTATGGTCAACTCAGATTGCCCTTTAAATAAGGCCTGTTCAAGGATGAAGTGTATAGATCCATGTCCTGGCACTTGCGGCACAAACGCTGTATGCCAAGTTAATAATCATATGCCGAATTGCATTTGTGTGACAGGATATACTGGAAATCCATTCAGCCACTGCAATCTAATTCAAGAACGTGAGTATAGACAACAAAATTTTGTATATATTTTTTAAGCGTAAAATAACATTTATTTGATGTTTTAGCGCAAGTTGTAGAGCAGAACCCGTGCAGTCCATCTCCGTGCGGTGCGAATAGTCAATGCAAAGAGGTTAAAGGTCAAGCCGTATGTTCCTGTTTACCGACATTTATCGGCTCGCCTCCGAACTGTCGTCCAGAATGTATTGTAAGCTCAGAATGTCTATCTAATTTGGCGTGTGCAGACCAAAAATGCACAGACCCTTGTATTAATAGCTGTGGAGATAATGCAAATTGCAATGTCATTAATCATAGCCCAATTTGTGTATGTAAGTCCGGACTGACTGGAAATCCGTTTACTAAGTGCTTCCCTATGAAAGGTAAAGATTAAAAATTATCCATCGCTAAAAATTATGCTTTTAAATATTTTATTTCACTAATTGTTGTATTTTCAGTATCTCAACCACCAGACTACATACAATCGACAGATCCTTGCTTACCTTCACCTTGTGGGCTTTACGCGGAATGTAGAAATATTGGGGAAGCCCCTTCGTGTGCGTGTCTTCCTGATTACGTTGGTAATCCACCTAATTGTCGACCTGAATGTACTATTAATTCTGAATGCCCTAGTAACCAAGCATGCATTAATGAAAAATGTCGTGATCCATGTTCTGGTGCGTGTGGTCTTAATGCACTTTGTACTGTATTAAATCATATTGCTCAGTGCAGCTGCATCGACCAATACAGCGGTGATCCTTTCATACAATGTGTACCAGCACCTATGAATGAAGGTAAATATTTTATTAAGATTTTACCAAAAATAACTTTTAAATAATTAAAGTGTAGACTGTATTTGCAATACCAATTCAAAATGTACAACTAACTGTAAGCGATGATACTACATAGATAGAGGTATATAGAGGTAGATAGAGGTACTTTACAGATTTAAACATCCATTTAGTTTTAACTCAACGATGTAACTTAATATAATAATATATTATTTTATTTTATATTATTATTATAGCAATAACAGCTTACCCGCAGAAATGGTTGTTAAACAACAATCAAAACAGTCAGATTTTTTGTTATTTGTAATATTTAAATCAGTTAATCTATGTATGTATAATGTATGTATGTATATATATATATATATATATATATATATATATATATATTTATTCGGAATCTCGGAAACGGCTCCAACGATTTTCCTGAAATTCAGCATGTAGGGAGTTTTGGGGGAGAAAAATCTATCTAGGTTTCTTTTTAGAAAAATATCGTTTTATCCTTGTTTTCGGGAAAATGCTAAAATTTATGTTCAATTCAAAAGATAATATCGCTATTAAATGTCAAGTCACGATAACTTATTTGGGGAACGGGCGGTCTAGATAGGTGAAAATGCCTAGGTTCGAGCCTCACCGCCTCAACTACTTTAATTTTTTTAATTATTTTTTATTAGTAATTATAATAACATGTTTGGTAACTTGAAATAATAAATAAGCGTGAGACTTAAATACCTTTATGTCATAAAATTAATACCGCAACTTAATATCAAACAAGATGAAAGTTAAGCCCAAATCCAATATAAAATACTATAATTTAAGTAGCTCTATTTATATGGATAAAAGTATTTTTATTAACATAATAATACATAATATTTGAAAAATAACTATTTTGCATTGTGTCTTTTACAGAAGTTTCTGAACCAGATCCCTGTAATCCTTCGCCTTGTGGATCTAACACTCAATGCAATAATGGGGAATGCATTTGTTTACCTGGATATCTGGGTGACCCATATTTTGGTTGCAGACCTGAGTGCCTACTAAATACAGACTGTCCACAAAATAAGGCGTGTGTGAAATCTAAATGCATAGATCCATGCATTAATACTTGTGGCGAACGTGCAGAATGTAACATATACAATCACATACCAATGTGCACCTGTCCACAAGGTTTCACGGGAAATGCTTTCCTTGGATGTAGAAAAGTTATAGTTACAGAATTACTAAATCCTTGCAACCCTTCACCCTGTGGGCCTAACAGCCAGTGTAGAGAGATTAATGGTCAAGCTATTTGTACATGTATTTCTGGGTACAAAGGTGCCCCTCCAACTTGTAGACCTGAATGCGTCACAAGTTCTGAGTGTGCTTTAGACAAAGCGTGCTCGGGACAACGTTGTGTTGACCCTTGCAAAGGAAACTGTGGCATTCGAGCTCATTGTCAAGTAATAAACCACAACCCTATCTGCTCTTGTCCACCAGGCTTAACAGGAGATCCTTTCCAAAAGTGTATACAATTAGGTCAGTATTTTGTTTGATTCCGTATAATTGTATCTATTAAATATAACGGTTTTGTTCAAATTTTATGATGATTTAAAGAGGATCAATTACATCATGTTACACAAATACATATACATAACGTAGTGAGGTAAATCTATAGAAAAAAGTTTTCTCCGAAATTATTCATATCTAATCAGAAATATAGTGTGCTATATAATTCCTATAAATAAATAGTAGTTTAACAGATTATCAATAATACAGTTATCAATAATTGAATCGTAATATACATATACTTTCAAATTTTAGATATAGAACCTCAACTGCAAGTGAACCCATGTGAACCGTCACCATGCGGACCAAATTCTATCTGCAAAGTAGCAGGCGACTCACCATCATGCGCTTGTTCAGACAATTTTACCGGAAGTCCACCAAATTGTCGTCCCGAATGTATTGCTAACAGTGAATGTACGAATGAACTAGCTTGCATTAATCAAAAATGCAAAGATCCTTGCCCTGGTTCCTGCGGCATCGGTGCTGAATGTCGAGTAATCAGTCATGCGCCACAGTGTTTGTGCACCGAGGGATTTACTGGAGATGCTTTTATTCAATGTAATGTCATCGAAGTACATCTTGCGCCATGTTCTCCTTCACCGTGTGGGCCCAACGCCGTTTGTAAAGAATATAAGGGCGCTGGCGCATGTATATGTATTAATGAATATATAGGAAATCCCTACGAGGGATGTCGTCCAGAATGTGTTGTTAATTCAGATTGTCCAGTTAATCAAGCATGTATGCAGAATAAATGTAAGAATCCATGCGGCAACATATGTGGACTCAATGCAATATGTAATGTCATTAATCATACCCCAACTTGTGAATGTCTCTCGGGACTTATGGGCAGTCCGTATCAAGAATGCACAGCCAAAAAACCTGGTAAGTCACCCCGGTTTGATACATTGTCTACGATCACAATCACAAACAATTTAATTCATATAATATATGTATAAGATTATATCTTTAACCCTTTCCATTTCATTTAACCCTCGACATCACCATCATCATCCTAGAAACACCCATTAACACCCACCGCTGCTGACCTTTTTTCTATTATATTTTCAATTTTTTTATAGACATGATATCAATAAACACACTTCAGTATGCAAAATTTTAGTAAAACAAAAACTTTTTTTAATAATATTTGTTTTAAATTTATTTATGATATTTGCAATGATAAAACACAACATTTACTTGAACTGAGGAAACTAACACGAAATTTACGTGTTTATTATGAATGCATTATCGTTATTTTTGTGAACCATGCAATTATTTCGTTGTTATTAATCTGTTTTTAATCTATTTGTTATAGATATACCAGTTGAAAGTAGAAACCCTTGTGTACCGACGCCATGTGGACCCAATAGTCTTTGTAAAATATCAAATGGTCAAGCTGTATGCACTTGTCAGTCAGAATATTCTGGATCTCCTCCGAACTGCAGACCAGAATGTCTAGTTAGCTCTGAATGTTCCCAACAGCAAGCTTGTATAAATCAGAAATGTAAAAACCCATGTGAAAGTGTATGTGGAGTAAACACAGAATGTAAAGTCATTAATCATAGTCCAATATGTTCCTGTCAACCACGTTATACAGGGGATCCATTTAATAGATGCTTCAAAGGTATTAAATTATAATAAATTTGTCTGATTTCTGTTAAGACGCCATTTCTTATTTTACCATTTTAATATATTTTATCATTTTTACAGTTATAGAACTACAAAGTACACCGACTGACCCTTGTTTACCATCACCTTGTGGACCTTTCTCCCAGTGTTTAGATATCAATGGTTTACCATCATGCTCCTGTTTACCTGAATACAGCGGTAATCCACCAAATTGCCGGCCAGAGTGTTCCGTTAATAGTGATTGTTCTAGTGACAAGGCATGTATAAATGAAAAGTGTATTGATCCATGTCCGGGCTTATGTGGCATTAATGCAGAGTGCCGAGTTCAGAGTCATGTATCTATATGTACTTGTTTTGAAGGCTATATTGGTGATCCGTTTACACAATGTTCTTTAAAACGGGAAAGTGGTAAGATTATCATTATATACCAATTTATTCTAATTGAATCCTCGTAAATTTTTTTTACTGATTATAAATGATCTGATTTTTTCAGAACCAGTTGCAATAAATCCGTGTAATCCTTCCCCATGCGGACCGAACGCTGCCTGCGATAATGGCATATGTACATGTTTACCCGAATATCACGGTGATCCTTATTTTGAATGTCGACCAGAATGTACTATAAGCTCTGAATGTCCGATGGACAAAGCTTGTGTGAGACAACATTGTGTAAGCCCTTGCAATAATACCTGTGGTAAAAACGCATTATGTGAAGTAATTAAGCACATGGCAATTTGCATGTGCCCGCCAAATTATTCAGGAAATGCATTTCTACAGTGCAGTCCAGTTAAAGGTAATCCGCTCTTTTCCAAATACTATAACAAAAAGAATATAACACATATGCTAATAAACTATAATTGTATGAAGGCTATAACACGATCGTTAAGTTTGCTTGGATTAAATGATTACTGTGTTGTTTAGGATAAAATATATTAATTATTAAATTATGAATTATAAAATTATTAAATGAAAGAAATTGTTATAACTAAAACATTTGTCAAATTATGAAGTAAGTATGTAGCTCTTCCTTTAAAATTAATGTAATATTTATTACAGAAATTACTCCACAAAACCCATGTCAGCCGAGTCCTTGTGGACCTTACAGCCAATGCAGGGAATATAACGGGCAAGCTATTTGTTCATGCACCCCTGGTTACCTTGGCGCACCTCCTTCATGTCGACCAGAGTGTGTTGCTAGTTCTGATTGTCCTTTAAACAAAGCATGTAGCAGTCAGAAATGTATTAACCCTTGCAACGGTGCATGTGGCGTTGCTGCATTATGTCAAGTCATTAATCACAATCCAATATGTTCGTGCCCATCAGAAATGACAGGAGATCCATTTACAAGATGCATTTTTATTCGTAAGTGTAATATTTTGTAGTATATTAAATTATATTTCTCTATATGTCAAATCGTGGACATCAGCGGCATCATCCACCTTAGACTTGCCCAAGATTAGTTATTGTGGTAAAGTCTCTGGAACGTTTAACGCAATGCTTGAAATGACCATGGCATTCCGCTTTCTGGGGCGTCTTAAGAAACTCCAACTCTCTCAGCGGGCGTTAGAAAGAGAGCAACGCTGACTTGACAATTTATGGCTATATATATATATATATATATATATATATATATATATATATATATATATATATATATATATATATATATATATATATATATAATGATTAATATTTAGATATATATATATATATATATATATATATATATATATATATATATATATATATATATATATATATATAATCTAAATATTAATCATTGTATATCAATAATTTAAATATTAATCATTGTAAACGAAGCCATTATAAATTACATTTTGTTTGTTGATTCAGTACAAATTTAAAGTTCATTCCTTTCAGCTGTATCTATTGAACCCGTTGAAATAGCAAATCCGTGTCAACAATCACCTTGCGGTCCAAACTCAGTATGCCAACCATCCGAGACTGGAACTCCATCTTGTCAGTGTTTGCCTGATTATAATGGATCACCTCCAAATTGTCGACCTGAATGTATATCGAATAATGAATGTTCACAACAATTGGCATGTATTAATAAGAAATGTAAGAATCCATGTATCCAAGCTTGCGGAATAAACGCAGAGTGCCAAGTCGTAAGTCATACAGCAGCGTGCGTTTGTCCTGACGGATATAGCGGCGATGCAGCTATCCAGTGCACATTGAATGTTTTGGTTCCCACGGCACCTTTGTCACCATGTACGCCTTCACCTTGCGGATCCAACGCTGAATGTCGAGAAAATTTAGGAGCAGGTGCATGTGCTTGTATAGCTGGCTACTTTGGGGATCCATATGAAGGCTGCCGTCCGGAATGCGTTGTTAACTCTGATTGCCCCAGCAACAAGGCTTGTTTAAGAAATAAATGTACTGACCCTTGCCCGGGTACATGTGCAATCAATGCTGTATGTCAAGTAGTCAATCATTCGCCTTTATGTACTTGTCGTCCAATGTATACAGGAGATCCATTCAAAAATTGTGTTTTCAAAGGTAAATTCTTTAACACACTAAAATGAGTTTGTAAGTTTTTGTAAATATTAAAGTTATTTTATTTTTAGAACAAGAAGAAATTCCAAAAAATCCTTGCCAACCGTCGCCATGTGGACCTAATAGTCAGTGCCGTATATCAAATGGTCAAAGTGTATGTTCATGTCTCTCAGATTACAAAGGTTCACCACCTAACTGTAGGCCTGAATGCGTAGTAACTACAGAATGTTCTGCTGATAAGACGTGTGTGAATAGAAAATGTGTATCACCATGTCCTGGACCTTGTGGGCTCAATACTGATTGTAGAGTTATCAATCATAGCCCAATTTGTACATGTAAAGTTCAATATACTGGAGATCCATTTTCAAACTGTTACAAAGTAGCAAGTAAGTAAAAAGCAAACTGTTTAAAATACTGGGTACAGAAGCGTTATCATTAATAAAAAATATTTTCGATGCACTTCTAAATGCTTAAAATACATATTTATCTAAATTTTTATAACTTCTGTATGATGTAAATTATTATGATGATTATGACGATGATGATGTAAATTTTTATCTATATAACTCTATAATAGTTCCAGTGGCAACTACGATATTAAGTGATCCTTGTATGCCGTCACCCTGCGGACCAAATTCACAATGTAAAAATCGAAATGGCGTTCCATCTTGTTCTTGTCAACCAAACTTCGAAGGTAGTCCACCTAATTGCCGTCCAGAATGTACTATAAACGAAGATTGCCAAAGTAATTTAGCGTGTTTTAATCAAAAATGCAAAGATCCTTGTCCCGGTTCTTGCGGACTTAATTCTGAATGCCGTACTATGAAACATGTTGCTGTATGCAGTTGCATTGATGGTTACACAGGAAACGCATTTATTCAATGTATTCCAAAACCAATAGCAGGTAATACATTAAACGAATTATTAACATGAAAATTATTAAGATTTAACTATATTTAAAAATATTTTGTGTATTTTAGTGCAAAATGACTTATGTAGCCCTTCACCATGCGGTGCAAATGCAGAATGTCACGACGGAAAATGCACTTGTATTCCTGAATTCAAAGGTGACCCGTACGATAATTGTCGACCTGAATGTGTACAAAGTTCAGATTGTGAACGCAATAAAGCTTGCATTAAAAATAAATGCGCAGATCCTTGCCCAGGAACGTGTGCTTCTACTGCTATATGCACCGTGGTTAATCATATTCCTATGTGCAGTTGCCCTGATCGAATGACAGGCAATGCGTTCTTAGAGTGTCGGACAATTACAGGTCAGTTAGTTAGTATACATAATATGTACGTAATATTTTAACAACTTATCAAAATTAAACATCAATTGTTTTTGTAAACAGATTACAGAACTATAAAAAGAAATCATAATTCATCATTACCATTTTACATTTCAGAGCCAGTTAAATTAAATCCATGCCAACCTTCCCCTTGCGGTCCCAACAGTCAATGTAAACAAGTTAATGGACAAGCTGCTTGTTCTTGCGTTGCCAATGCTGTTGGGTCTCCACCTACTTGCCATCCTGAATGTATAATAAGTGCTGAATGTCAATTAGATCAAGCATGTAGTAATCAACACTGTGTAAATCCATGTATAGGAGCATGTGGTGTGAACGCAGAATGTAAAGTAGTAAACCACAATCCTATATGTACTTGCCCCGTTACATATTCTGGTGACCCATTCTCTAGGTGTTTCATATTACGTAAGTAGTCTTTCTACCAATACTAACATAATATAATATTTTTATCGCGTAATAGGCAAACGCTTGACTGCAAATCATGCCTGAAGGTGTGCGTAACGAGTTACGATGATAAGCGATGATACAGTCTACGGTAGATCTCGCTTGCCCAGAAGATGCCTATTTATTCTTGCTTGCTTGCCGGGAGAGACTGCCATTCCTGTGCTCTGAGCGACAGAACTGACAAATGCCTTTCTTGGGATGTCAAGTACACAGTGGTGGAACTTCTATCGATGCCGGCGCAATAATAGAATGGCAATAAAGGAATAAAGTCATGATGTAACTAAATATACTCACCGAAATTAAATCGGTACAAAATTGATAAAAAAATGATTAAATCCTGCACCAATGTTCCCAACTGTGCAATTTAACACGAAAAGACTTAATTAATTCTAGTATATTTTTTACTTCTCAAATTATATTTACAAAATATTTCTTTTTCAGCTCAGCAACAATTGGAACCTTTAAATGTATGCATACCTTCTCCTTGCGGTCCCAATTCATTATGCAAGGAGATAAACGAAGTACCTTCATGTACTTGTCTAGAAGGCTATCACGGCCAACCTCCGTACTGTAAACCTGAATGTACAAGTAACGAAGATTGCCCATCACATTTATCTTGTAATAGTAACATGAAATGTGTGAATCCATGCGAAGGGATTTGTGGGATTAATGCAGAATGTAAAGTTGTCAGCCACTCACCTATATGTTTGTGTGCACATGGATACAAAGGAGATCCTTTCTATGGGTGTACTCGTGAAATATTATATGCTGAAGCAATTGTAACTCCATGTTCACCTTCACCTTGTGGAACAAACGCAGTTTGCAAAGAAAAAAATAATGCGGGTGCTTGTACATGTATAGAAAATTACATTGGCAATCCTTACGAAGGCTGTAGACCTGAATGCCTCATTAATACAGACTGTCAGTCTAATAAGGCTTGCATAAGTAATAAATGTACAGATCCGTGTCCTGGTAGTTGTGGTAAAAATGCTATATGTCAAGTAGTTAACCACTTGCCTTTATGTACATGTTTAAGCGGCTATACCGGAGATCCATTTAAATATTGCATTTATGAAGGTGTGTATGCTAAAAAACATACTAATAGACGTTGTAATGGACGATATCCAATTCGTCATGAATTGAATTAATACTTGTAATTATTTGTTTAGTATTTTGGTAACTCACAAATCTTCTTTTAAAAAGTGGCATTTTATTCAATAAATCTTTCAAGAGTAAATTAAAAATTAAAAAAAATTCATTACAAATAATCACTAACAAGAAAACTTCCAGGTTACTTGTATATTGATGCATATAACATTAATAGAAAGTGTATGGAGAGAATACATTAAATAAAAATTATTATATTTAAACTTCTATAATAACAAAGCTGAAGAGTTTGTTTGTTTGATTAATTGATTGATTGTTTGAAAAACTACTGGACCGATTTCAAAAATTCTTTAAGTGTAATATTCCATTTATCGAGGAGGGCTATAGCACCGCCACCGGCGGTATATATATATACCACCGCTACGATAACGCTACGAACTATACTTGCTTGCGCTATGTAAATGGTGAAAGTTATTCAAAAATCATATATTACAAAATTATTACCCTCTAAAAATTCAAAATAAATGTCCGCGACAGCATACGTCTAGCTTATAAAGTTTTTAACGATTTTTATGGTTATCAAAATTCTATATTACGGTTTTAAATTTCCACGCGGGCGGAGCCGCTGGCAAATGCTAGCGTTATATATTTTTTTAAACAATCAGCTGCTAAGTGTTTTTTTTAAATAAGGATACTAATTACTTGTGTAGGCATATAAATAAACTGATATATAAAATTAAAAGCTTCTAGAGTTTTTTTTATTTATGATTGTATTGTTTTTTTTTATTATTTGTAATTTTTTAGAACCTGTTGAATTGACTACTATAACGGATATATGTTACCCCTCACCTTGTGGACCTAACAGTCAATGTAAAGTGAGTAACGGCCAAGCAATTTGCTCGTGTTTATCGGGATATGAAGGAACTCCACCAAACTGTCGACCAGAGTGTGTAGTAAGCTCCGAGTGTCCACATGACAAGGCTTGTGTAAACAACAAATGCACTAACCCTTGTCCAAGACCTTGTGGAACTAATACAATCTGCAAGGTTATAAACCATAATCCTATATGTTCTTGTAAGAAGTCGTATACAGGAGACCCTTTTACCCTATGCACTCATATTGTATGTAAGTATAACACATTTATATAACATTTTTTGTACAACACATAACACATTTAGAGCATATAAAAAAATATTTAAAACTGATCATATTCAAATTATTTTATTTCAATTAACACAAGCTTAAGTGTTATTAAATTATCATTATCCTTATTCCACCTTAAATGGGGTCGGAACGACGTATTATAAACATGTCACATGATTTGGCTACGTATTTTACGACCGACCGCATGCCTGACGTAAACTTACCGTAGTCGTATTTTACGACACCTCGGTAAGAAAAAGGGTGGTCTATTCTACTCAACCGGATACCACACGGTGGGTCAACTTAGCTTAGTCGCCTTGTACGACAACTCAGTAAGAAATGAGGGTGGTCTATTCTACTCAGTCGGATGCCACACGGCGGATCGACTTACCTTGGTCGCCTTTTACGAAATCTCGGTAAGAAATGAGGGTTGTCTATTCTATTCAGCTGGATACCACACGGCAATATTAAATTAAATTTAAAAACAATGTAATTAGTTTATATTGATTAATTGATGTAATCTACATATTTTGAAATCGAAGGATATTCAAAGTTAAGCTATACTTTACACTACATCGTTTTAAGATACTAAAGTTAGAGCTTAACTGAAGCCTTGAAAATTAAGATCAGGTATTTATACTTAACAACGTAGAATTTGTCTCTTCGCGCTTGAGCAAATATGCTAGACTTGGAACAAATTGCAGCTAGCTTAACAGTATTGCGCTTAAAATACTATTTTTGTTTTAGTCGAGACAACACCGGACTTAAGCAATCCATGTGTTCCATCTCCTTGTGGTCCAAACTCCGAATGCCGAAATATCGGAAATACACCTTCGTGTTCTTGCTTAATTAATTTCATCGGAAGCCCACCTAACTGCCGACCAGAATGTAGTATCCATTCGGATTGCCCAAGTGATCGTGCTTGCATTAATTCCAAGTGCACGGATCCATGTCCCGGATCTTGCGGCGTATCAACGTCGTGTACTGTTCTTAATCATATACCAATTTGCACATGCTCAGAAGGCTATACCGGAGATCCTTTTACTAGTTGCATTTTACAACCTTTAGAAGGTATGTATAATATTTTATTATATCTATTTTATAAAAAAAAATGTTGTAGTTGTTTTCGTTTCCTAGGTTTTCCATTTTTTTTAATTTACCTATATATTAATTTATTAAAACATTTTTAGTAGAGCCTGTTACAGTTGACGTTTGTACAAATGTAAGATGCGGCTCAAACGCTAATTGTGTAAATGGGCAATGCCAATGTTTGCTGGAGTATCATGGTGACCCATATTTCAATTGTCGACCTGAATGTGTATACAGCACTGACTGTGACGAGAACAAAGCTTGCATCCAACAAAAATGTGTTGATCCTTGTATTGGTACATGTGGCATAAATGCTTTTTGTCAAGTTATAAATCACATCCCAATGTGCACCTGCAACAGTGGATTTAGTGGAAATGCATTTGTTCTTTGCAATCCAATCAGAGGTATGTAACGATTTTAATAATTACATAATCGATAACATCTTAATATATTCATCTAAAACCAAATTATTCTTCAATTTATAGCTCCAGTATCTGAACATCCTTGTAGTTCACCAATCTGTGGTCCAAACAGCCAATGTCGTGAAATCAACAACCAAGCGGTTTGTTCTTGTTTACCATCTTACTTAGGAGTGCCGCCAGCTTGTAGGCCAGAGTGTGTTGTTAACGCGGAATGTCCACAAAACCAAGCATGTATGAAGCAAAAATGCATAAATCCTTGTATTGGAACGTGTGGTCTCAAAGCAACGTGTGAAGTTGTTAATCATAACCCAATCTGTGCGTGTCCAGATAATTTATCAGGAGATCCTTTTGTGGAATGTTTATTTATTTCAAGTAAGTTTAATATAATATTGAATTACCTAAGCTTATATTTTGAAATTGACTACTTAATAAATGTATTTCATTCCATTGAAGTGAAGAGGTATTTCTGAATGTTCTATGTACTTAATCGGTTTGAAATCAATTATCAGTGTAGATTTAATCGAGATGAACTCATTGTATTTTAGAAGAAATCAATTATTTGATATATCCAAATATTTCAATTAGTTTTGACTTAAGAAACCCACTAGACCATAAATATTGTGAAGGGTCTAAAACCCAACCCAAGACAACCTTATATGTACATTTTAATATTAAATATCTGTGTCAGGCTCACCACCAGCGACGTTAAATCCATGCCAACCATCGCCATGTGGACCGAATTCATTATGCCAAGAGATGAATGGAAACCCATCCTGCAGTTGTATGCCTGAATTCAAAGGACAGCCACCACAATGCAGACCAGAATGTGTAAGCAATAGTGAATGCTCATCTCATTTAGCTTGTATTAATCAAAAGTGTAAAGATCCTTGCATAAATGCATGCGGTACAAACGCTGAATGTAGAGTCGTTAGTCACTCTGCCATGTGCGTGTGTCCACAAGGATTTGAAGGCGATCCGTTTACACAATGTGTTATTAGAACAACTGTTGAAATATTGAATCCATGTACTCCTTCGCCGTGTGGAGCTAATGCAGAATGTAAGGAGCAAAATAAAGTAGGATCATGTACTTGTAATAAAGGTTATTTTGGAAATCCTTATGAAAGCTGCCGTCCAGAATGCGTTGCTGACTCTGATTGTCCTGGTAATAAAGCATGTATTAACAACAAATGTCTAGATCCTTGCCCGGGAACGTGTGGTATAAACGCAGAATGTACAACTGTTAATCATTCACCTACATGTGTATGCATATCAGGTCACACCGGAGATGCATTCAAAAAATGTAGTATAATACCGAGTAAGTATTATTCTATGATCATAATTTATCTAAATCTATACGAAAGTTTTATAATTTTCCGAAAATTTAGTAACTTGTGATTTTGTATGTTAACTTCTGTATTAAACATTTAAATGTTTTTAGTTGATGCTATATCACACATAAACGTTTGCTATCCGAGTCCATGTGGCCCTAATAGCCAATGTAAGGTATTTAATGGTCAAGCAGCGTGCAGTTGTTTACCGAATTTCTTTGGAGAACCTCCATCCTGTAAACCAGAATGCACGCTTAGTTCAGAATGTGCTTCAGATAAAGCATGCATAAACCAAAAATGTAACAATCCTTGTTCTGGAACATGTGGGCAAAATGCTGAATGTAGAGTGCTCCACCATAATCCGATTTGTAGCTGTTTGGCGGGCCATACTGGAGATCCATTTACAAGATGCTATATTAAACCAGGTAATACAAATTTTTCTAGTATTCGTATGCCCCACTGTTGGATTGAGACTATTTTGAAATAATCGTACAATTTACGTAATAATTACTTCAAATAAGTCTATAATTTAATAAATAAATTTTAAATAAATAAATTATAAATAATAAGTTAAAAAAGAAAAAGAGCCGGATATTATTGTGTCAGATGTTCTCTATTATCACTTTGAATTTAATGAAATAATGTAAAATATAAAACCAAATAAAAATCCATTCTGTTTCATTCTTGTTCTTACAGTATCATCACCGCAATTGGAAGAATCTAGAGATCCTTGCGTTCCGAACCCATGCGGACTTAATGCTCTTTGTCGTAACGTAGAAGGTCAAGCAGCTTGTTCTTGCTTGCCGGGATACTTTGGCAGTGCACCCAACTGTAAACCAGAATGCACAACTAATCAAGACTGTGTTAGTTCTCTTGCATGCACTAATGAAAAATGCATTGACCCATGTCCCGGGTCGTGTGGTAAAAATGCAAGATGCTTCGTAATGAACCATGTCGCAATTTGTACTTGTTTCGAAGGTTACAAAGGTGACCCATTTACATCTTGTGAAATTAAACCAATACAAGGTAGTATTTTAAATTCATTATTTTATGCAGATTATACTATTGACTTCTTAAGCGTACAAAATGACACAATATGTTTAATGTTACAGATGTTGAAATTGATGCGTGCAATCCTAGCCCTTGTGGATCTAATTCTGAATGCAATAATGGAGAGTGTACATGTTTGCCAGAATATCATGGTGATCCTTACGTAGGGTGTCGCCCAGAGTGTATTGTCAGTACAGATTGTACGAAAAACCAAATTTGTACCGCTAAAAAATGTGTTAATCCATGTCCAGATGTTTGTGGCCATCATGCTGTGTGTGAAGTTGTAAATCATATACCAATGTGTAGTTGCCCTGTTGGCTTCACAGGAAATTCATTTGTATCGTGCAATGCAATTCAAGGTAATTATGGATAAGTTTGTATTGTAATGATTCTAAATCTTAGTAATTGTACAATGCACATGCAGAAAATAAAATGTCGCAATTTTTTTATTATTATAACTGTATAATGTACTCGTAGTGTATAAAGTATACTAAAACACTTCCGATTTATAAACCGACATGTCATTATATGTACAGGAAAATTCAAATTCATTGGCATTCATTGAGCTTGTAAATGAAATTTAAACGTAAAAGGTTTTTTGAGTATTTCAAAATATGTACATTTTTTTAAAACGAAACCTACCACCTAATATGTTCATTATTTGTCTCTTCTTCATGATATTATTTTAAAGTTTTGTAATAATGAAAATAACAAATGGCACGATCATGAATTGTTTGTTGGATAAATATCAGCGTTATTTTATGTTATGTAAAATAAAAACGACTAAGATATATATTGTATTATAAAATAGTCAAATCATTTACTTTTCTTTCAGTTTCGACTCCAGTAAATCTATGTAACCCGAGTCCCTGTGGGCCAAATAGTCAGTGTCGTGAAGTAAATAACGTTGCAGTTTGCTCTTGCCTACCGGGGTACTTAGGGAATCCACCGACATGTAGACACGAATGCACCACTAGTTCTGAGTGTTCATTAAATAAGGCGTGTAATAATCATAAGTGTATAAATCCATGTAATGGAGCTTGTGGTGTAAACGCTCTATGTGAAGTTGTAAGCCACAATCCCATTTGTTCATGCCCAACGGACTTCACTGGAGATCCGTTTAGTAGATGTATTCTCAGGCGTAAGTAATTTATATAATTATTTTAGAGCAATATTATTGATCTGTTAATATAATTCACTTATTATTGATCTATTGTATTTTAGCGTTAGAAATACAACCTCAATTAAGTCCCTGTGTTCCATCACCTTGCGGGCCTAACTCTCTCTGTCAAGCAGTTAATAACGCACCTTCTTGTTCCTGTATGCCGGAATATATAGGAAGTCCGCCGAATTGTCGCCCTGAGTGTTCGAGTAATAGTGAATGCTCATACAAATTAGCTTGCATAAATAACAAGTGTAGAGATCCATGTATTGGTGCTTGTGGAATGATGGCAGAGTGTCTAGTACTTACTCACACTCCAAATTGTGTATGTCCGCAAGGATATACAGGTGATCCATTTGTAAGATGTGAAATTAAAACTATTTCGGTCCTTGAAAATATAACACCATGTACTCCTTCACCCTGTGGAAGTAACGCAATTTGTAAGGAACGCAACAATATAGGATCTTGTACATGTAATTCGGGCTATTTTGGAAATCCTTACGAAGGCTGTCGACCTGAGTGCACTGTCAACACTGATTGTCCATCCAATAAGGTTTGCCAACAAAACAAATGCCAAGATCCTTGCCCAGGTACTTGTGGTGTCAATGCCCAGTGTCAAGCTATTAATCATGCACCAACATGTATTTGTAAAATGGGTTATACTGGTAATCCATTCCAAAATTGCTACTTAAAACAAGGTAATTATCACGATTATTCTTAAAAATACTACAATGATATTTAAAAATATTTAAAATCAGTTATTTGATTATGTCAATATTTTACAGAGTTGGAAACAAACCCTACTCCATGCACGCCTTCACCATGTGGGCCATTTAGTGTCTGCAAGACACATAATGAACAAGCAATTTGTACTTGTATGCCAGAATATAGAGGCACTCCACCAAACTGTAGACCAGAATGTATAATCAGCGCCGAGTGCCCTTCTAATAAGGCATGTTCTGCACAAAAATGTATTGATCCCTGTAATGGTCAATGCGGACAAAATTCCAAATGTTTGGTCATAAATCACAGTCCGATTTGTACATGTATGGAATATTTTACGGGGGATCCATTTAGCCGCTGCTACCCAATTAAAGTATACAATGTGCAAGAGGAAAGAAATCCTTGTTTACCGTCGCCTTGTGGACCATTCAGTCAGTGCAGAGTAAATGATGGCGTTCCTTCTTGCACTTGTCTCTCGAACTACTTAGGGGCACCGCCAAATTGTAGGCCTGAATGTGTTATTAATTCTGAATGTTCCAGTAATTTGGCTTGTATTAATCAAAAATGCAATGATCCATGTCCAGGGTCTTGTGGCATCAATGCTCAATGTACAGTTAAAAATCATATACCTATCTGTACATGCCACGAAAATTATGTAGGAGACGCATTTATTGAATGCAAACTTCAAGGTTAGTTTATTACCTGTTCGACCTCTAATATGTATAAATATTTTTATAAATAAATAATTTCCTTTGATTTATAAATACATTTATAGTTGCAGATATAGTAAACGATGTAATAGATCCTTGCAATCCTTCGCCATGTGGTTCGAATGCAGTTTGTAATAATGGAATGTGTTCGTGTCTGCCAGAATATAATGGAGACCCTTACTTTGAATGTCGCCCTGAATGCACTTTGAGTTCGGAGTGTTCGCAAAATAAAGCATGTTATAAAAACAAATGTGTTAATCCTTGCAACAGTGGAGTATGCGCTGATAACGCAATCTGCGAAGTCATAAATCATATACCAATGTGCAGGTGTCCAGAACAGATGACAGGAAATGCTTTCGTCCACTGTGCAATAACAGAAGGTAAAAAGTCAAAATAGTTATTAGTCCTCAGTTTATTGAAATATTATATTCTAAATATAAAAACTTTTACTATTGCAGTTGAAAAACCGAAACCATGTCAACCTAATCCATGTGGACCAAACAGTCAATGTCGCGATGTAAATGGGCAAGGAGTGTGTTCATGTCTAGTAGGTTATCTCGGAAGCCCGCCTTCATGTAGACCTGAATGTGTCGTTAGCACCGATTGTTTGCCGGATGAGGCATGCTCAAACATGAAATGCATTAAACCATGTCAGGGAGCTTGTGGTGTCGATGCGAAATGTCAAGTAATTAATCATAATCCAATTTGTTCGTGTCCACCATCTTACACCGGCAATCCTTTTACAAGATGTATTTTACAAGAAATATTACCTGAGGTGGTTAATTCATGTGTTCCATCACCATGTGGACCATATTCTATTTGCAAGGAAACTTCAGAAACACCAATTTGTTCATGTCAGCTTGGATATGTTGGTGCACCTCCATATTGTAAGCCAGAGTGTATTAGCAATTCTGAATGCTCTATTCATTTAGCCTGTATAAATGAAAAATGTACAGATCCTTGTGAAAAATCATGTGGTACTAATACAAATTGCTACGTAGTAAGTCACTCTCCTTCATGCTTATGTTTACCAGACTATACAGGTAATCCATTTATTGAATGCCACAAATCAGAAATAATACAGGAAGTGCTTTCACCTTGTCAACCATCACCTTGTGGAGCCAATGCCTTATGTAAGGAATTTAATGGCGCCGGATCTTGCACTTGCTTGCCAGACTTTTTAGGAAATCCTTATGAAGGCTGTAGACCCGAATGTCAAATTAATTCCGATTGTTCATCAAATAAAGCATGTATACGCAATAAATGTCAAGACCCTTGTCCTGGTGCATGTGCAACAAACGCAGTATGCCAAGTGGTGAATCATGCACCTACATGTTCCTGTATCGAAGGTTTCACGGGAGATCCATTCAAATATTGTACTCCGAAACGTAAGTTTTATAAAATTAACTCTTAAAAATAGGGATATAAAAATATTAAATATCAAAATGTTCTAATGTCAATATAAAGTTAATGCTAAATGCTAAAGTATTATTTAATTAATTAATTATGCCAAAGTATTAATATTTTTATATTATTAATGCTAAAAAAGGCGCAATATAGAACTTGTAACTATTGTAATTTTATTACGATTATTTATCCTAAAAAAAACATTATTGGTCTCAATGCATTTTTTTTATATCTTGTTCTTACGGTCCAATTTATTCAAAAATCTATTTAAAAAACGTATTGATGTGCCGCTGCTGATTATTATTATTTTCATTTTTTTTTATTATAATAATGTTTATATTTCGAATTAATTTTCAACAGTAATATTAGAAACACCGGTTAATATTTGCCAACCATCGCCGTGTGGGCCCAATAGCAGATGTCAAGAAGTTAATAAGCAAGCTGTTTGCTCATGTCAGCCGAATTACATCGGTTCACCACCAAGCTGTCATCCTGAATGTGTCATTAGTACAGAATGTACCAGCGATAAAGCTTGTGTAAATCAAAAATGTGTCGACCCTTGTGTTGATGTTTGTGGAATAAATTCCGAATGCAGAGTTATAAATCACAGCCCCGTTTGCAGTTGTAAAATTCTTTATACTGGTGATCCATTTACAAGATGTAATCCTCTGCCACGTAAGATTATTTTTTACTATTCACCAATTATTCTGTGATATTATACATTTTCTAATAACCACTTTTTTCCAATTCAGCACCAGTATCAAATGAAGTTCTGGAACCATACAAAAACCCTTGTGTTCCATCGCCATGCGGACCTTATTCTATTTGTCAAGAAATTGGACAAATTCCGTCTTGTACTTGTATGCCCACTTTTATGGGAAGCCCCCCCAACTGCAAACCAGAATGTATAGTAAATTCTGAGTGTCTACTATCTCAAGCTTGCATTCAGCAAAAATGTCAAGATCCTTGTGAAGGTGCATGTGGAATAGAAGCGTTATGCTCAGTATCTAGACATGTTCCTATTTGTACATGTCCAGAGAGGTATACCGGTGATCCATTTACAATGTGTTCTCCAAAATCACAATCAGGTATGATAGACGTTGTCGTTTAATTAAATAAAAAAATCGAATTATATACATATTATGTTAAAACAAATTTTATCTACAAAAATTTCAGAATCCGATGTACTTATTGATAAGTGCAATCCTTCTCCATGCGGTGCCAACGCTGTATGTAAAGACGGTTTGTGTTCTTGCATTGAAGAATATCAAGGCGATCCATACCTTGGATGTCGACCAGAATGTGTTCTTAGCACTGATTGCCCAAAAGAAAAAGCATGTATTAAAAATAAATGTACGGACCCATGTTCTAACGCATGTTCTTCGACTGCTCTCTGCAATGCTATAAACCATGTACCTATGTGTAGCTGCCCTCAAGGAATGACTGGTAATGCTTTCTATGGCTGCGAAACCATCAGAGGTAAGTGTTAATTTAGTCACATCCTACTAATGATTCAAACTGGTTTTTTTATGATACATAGCCTAATTTGATTCTTACATGCGTAGTGGACTCAAGTAATCTATATTGGTACAAAAGTTCTCTGATAATTGTGACGAGAAATCACAATTATAAGACACTATGAAACAACAATTGGGCAGAATGAGAAAAAAGTTTTACGTTAATATATAATTTATTGAACACTTTCAAAATTTAAACTAAAAAAAAATAAGAGACAAAAATGACAAAAATGCTGAACACATATTTAACTTTTCAGTTCCAATAATAAGCAACCCATGCGTTCCGTCTCCCTGTGGACCGAATAGTGAGTGTCGAGAAATCAATGGGCAAGCAGTATGTACATGTGCATCTGGATACATTGGAAGTCCACCTCTATGTCGACCTGAATGTGTGGTCAGCTCAGATTGTCTACAAAGCAAAGCGTGTAGTAACCAAAAGTGTATAGATCCATGCAAAGGGTCATGTGGTGTAGAAGCAAAATGCATAGTCGTAAAGCACAATCCAATTTGTACTTGCCCCTCTAGATATACCGGAGATCCATTTATTAGATGTTTACCTTTTAGTAAGTATCTGTAATTTTTTTATTGTTAAGACACCAAAACAGATACAAATGACTCGTCAATGAAAGTTTTGATTAATATAAACATTATTATCTATAATTTTCAATCCAATCATTTGAGTGTTTCTTTTGTCGATAGGTCCCGTGGAAATAGAAAAATCTGCTTGCATGCCATCGCCATGCGGTAATAATGCTGTGTGTAGAGAATTAGCTGGAGCCCCATCATGTACCTGTATGCCGAATTATTTCGGTTCGCCGCCATATTGTAGGCCTGAATGTTCCAGCAATAGTGAATGTCCAACTAGCAAAGCTTGTATTAATCAAAAGTGCAAAGACCCATGTATTGATGTCTGTGGACAAAATGCTAATTGTAAAGTCGTCAGTCATTCTCCAATGTGTTTCTGTGATGTTGGATATGAAGGCGATCCATTTTCTATTTGCCAAATTCGGGTTTATCAAAAACTCCCTGAAAAAACATCTGCATGCCTTCCATCTCCATGTGGACCAAATGCCATATGCAAAGAACATAATTTAGCAGGTTCTTGCAGTTGCTTACCAAATTATATTGGAAATCCTTATGAAGGATGCCGACCTGAATGTACAGCAAATACCGATTGTACCCCGAATAAAAGCTGTATTAGAAACAAATGTCAAGATCCTTGCCCGGGCACGTGTGGAATAATGGCATCATGTGTCACTGTCAATCATTTACCAGTTTGCAGTTGTTCTCCTGGATATACCGGAGACCCGTATCAGAAATGCGATATTTTGAAAGGTAGTTGTCAACTTACAGTAACCAGTGATAATTATAAGATAATGCATATTCTAATGATTTTGTTATTTTACAGAACTATATCAGGAACCTATCACACCATGTGTTCCAAATCCTTGTGGACCAAACAGTATATGTCATCCGGCTAATGGACAAAGCGCATGTTCTTGTATGCCAAATTACATTGGATCTCCTCCTGGTTGTCGACCCGAATGCACCGTCAGCTCAGAATGCCCTGTCAATAAAGCTTGTATTAACTTCAAGTGTACAGATCCATGCCCTGGACATTGTGGAATCAATAGTGAATGTAAAGTTTTTACACACAGCCCTATATGTTCATGTAGTTTAGGTCATACTGGCGATCCTTTTACCAACTGCTACAAACAAAGTAAGTTTATATTGTTTTACTTTTTGTAATATTATTTGGTAAAGTTTATTAAAATATATATAAACTGCTTATTTTGCCAGTGACCACTGTCGAATTATGGCCATGATAGTAAATGCAAGAGGCATATTGTATATTTTATCTTTCTCATTTTAGCCTTGCGGCTTAGTTTAATAATTAGCTGTTGTGAAAATATTCATTATATTTGACAATTTATTTTAGCTCTAGATCAATTTATTCCCGAAACACAAAGGAACCCCTGTGTACCTAATCCTTGTGGAACAAATGCAATCTGCAAAGACATTAACGGCCTACCATCGTGTTCTTGTATGCCTGATTTCCAAGGACTCCCGCCTAATTGTAGACCTGAATGTGCCATCAATCAAGATTGCCTATCAAATTTGGCATGCATAAATATGAAATGTCGTGATCCCTGTCCAGGCAGTTGCGGACATAATGCAATCTGCAATGTATTTAACCATTTTCCAGCCTGCACTTGCAAACAAGGTTTTACTGGTGATCCTTTTACTAGCTGTTACATTATACCAATCCAAGGTAAAATATATTCACGATCTATTAATATATCTTATTAAATTATTTTAGATGAATAACTTACATGATAAATTATTTTACATTTTTTAGATCAAATATTACAAGATCCCTGTAATCCCTCACCTTGCGGATTTAACGCCGAATGTAGTAACGGTATATGTGCATGTTTCAATGAATATTATGGAGATCCTTATGTGGGATGTAAGCCAGAGTGCATTATAAATATGGACTGCTCGACTGATAAAGTGTGCATAAAAAATAAATGTGTTAATCCTTGCCCCGGAGCTTGCGCTTTAACTGCGGAATGCAATACTTTCAACCATATTCCTATATGTAACTGTCCTCATGGAACGACTGGAAATGCTTTCAGAGAATGTTATCATGTTGAGAGTAAGTGTCTCTAAAATGTCATAAAAATCTGTTAAAAATAGTATGTATTTATTTTAACAAAATTAAACAAACCACACATTAAATTCATCAATATTTATTTACAGTTGCGCAAGTTTTGCCTTGTAGTCCAAGCCCGTGTGGACCTAATAGCCAGTGCCGAAGTGTAAATAATCAAGCTGTTTGCTCTTGCTTACCAACATTTATTGGCAGTCCACCATCTTGTCGACCAGAATGCAGTATTAGTGCTGAGTGTCCGTTAGACGAAGCTTGTAATAATCAAAAATGTATAAATCCTTGTAAAGGTAGTTGTGGATACAATGCAAGATGTGAAGTTGTAAATCATAATCCTATATGCTCGTGCCCTTCCCAGTTTACTGGTGATCCATTCACAAAGTGCACCCCAATCGGTAAGTATACAATTTTGACAGTTACTGAGCACACACTGAATTAAGCACATAGGAGATATTAAAATTGGATTGACGATACAAACGCTCATTGGAACATATAATTCAGCGTTGTCCTATACATGGTCCATTTGGAGACCTGTTTGATCTTCGTTCTTCGTTCACCAACTGGTTGGAAAATTATTATATAGACTTGTGAACCATAAATCGTTTGAAATTTTGTATTTGAAATTTTTTTATCTGGCAGTATATTAATAGTTCATGCTCAAATTGTCATTAAAGTTAGAACGTTTTCTTCGAGTTCAGCTTATAAACATATCAGTAAAGTGTACCGATCTCCAGTTCCTCTCCAGTCCAGTCTGCAATGTCATGTGCAAACCTTAACTGTGCTGCACGATGAATCCAAGTCAATTTAAGTCGAATGTTCAGTCGAACTTATCCTAGAGAATTGTCTATCTACATGGAACTCATTTCGAACTGTTTGATTAGTAACTCTCTATCCAGTAGATGACCATAATAGATCATTATCTTTTATCGTTTATTTATATTATTGTTATTAGATGCAAAAATATATTTAAATTTTCTAATCCGTTTAGCACACTACCCTTTTCATATTTAGTTATAGGGATATTGTATTGTTTTATTGTGTATATTGTAGATTAAAATTAAATTTATATTGTTAATTTATTTTATAATTGTTTGTTAATATTGTTGCCGGCGTTGGGTCTTATCGGTATTAGTTTAGTTTTTACATTGCTACTGAAAATCAGTGTTGGGCTGCCCAGCTCAACAATGACCGTGTACCTACTATTTTAATAGCATTTCATTGCTATTATCTTTATATTTAAACTTTTTATGGATTTTACAACTTTATAAGAATATTGTTAGAATATTTGTGCAAAACTGGAGCGGGAAAAAATAATCTCTGTATTGTTGAAGTATTCAATTTGTAAGGTATTAGCTTGAGCACAATGGTATTCACTTCGTCTTTTTCATTGAAAAAAGTAATATTTTACATCACACTCAAATTCTTACTAATCTCACTCAAATCAACATATTTTTTGTTGTTAGTATAAAATAAAGTTAAGTGTTCGCGCTGATTTAGTGCGCGCGCAGATTTATAATTTTGTAAATAAATTACGTTTTATTTTAGAAATTACGTTTAGTTTTTATTGTTACAGTTGCAACCCTTCCAGTACTCGTTGATCCATGTACACCATCACCATGTGGGCCATATTCTGTGTGCAAAGTGATTGGTGAATCGCCATCATGCTCATGCCAAGCAAATTATATTGGATCTCCACCGAAATGTCATCCTGAATGTATCAGTAACTCTGAGTGTTCCAGCAATCAAGCCTGTATTAATCAAAAATGTAAAGACCCTTGCCCTGGAAGCTGCGGATATAATTCGGATTGCAAAATTGTTAGTCATGCCTTAATATGTTCATGTCCATATGGTCAGACCGGTGATCCTCTCGTGTCCTGCAGCCCCATTAAAGGTTAGAAATAATTAAATGAGTTTTGGGTAATAATGATAATTATGTGTGATAGATGTAAAAAGAAGTGTGTGAAAGAGTAAATTTTCATTTTAAAGATATAAAATAAAATTTGAATTTAGAACGTGAATGAGAAAAAGTAATTATTAATTACTTTATAGGTATATGATAGTAGATTATGATACTGTTGCATAATAAGGGATCTTATAACACGAGTGTGTTTTATTTTTTTTTATTTATATACAAGACACACCAACGACATGCACAGTTGCAATTGTGCAGTTACATATTATATATAAAGTCTTGGTTCTACGTGAACACGTCACTTAAAGGCATGTACAGCATTCAATATTTGTCATTAAAATTAATTACAGAATTAATTTATGGTAAAAAAATAATTGTAATACAGAATTAAAATTTTGCTTAAAATAACCAAAATACATTTTTATATCAATTACATGTCAAAGAATTAAAAATAGAATGAAATTTATTGTTAATTTTTAATTACAAATAATTTAGATTAGACTAAAATTATGTCAGCAAATAATGAATTTTGTTTTTACAATTGGTAAAGGATCCGAAAATACGTCAATGTCTGATGTCTGATTTTATTGTTTTGATTTTATGTCTTATGTCTGATGTCTGATTTTATTATAGTTATCCACCATACGAGTTTTTTTATAGTATCAGACGAGTGTTATAAGACCAAGTTATGTACAGTGTCATACACTACTTTATCTACTCTCATACTATAATACAATATTAATAAAAACCAAACTTTGTTTAAATATTGAAAAGATTTTTTAAGTGTCAAATGTTAGCGCCAAGGCACAAACATCGATTGCGCATGCGTGTTGCGTCGCCGCGAACTCGTTCATTGAAACCTTTTCTTTTTAAGGTAGAGGTTCGACCTCCTTTGTCCAGCTGGAAGTTGAATAGATGTATCGTTATGATTAAAAAGTTATATTATGATACAGGTGTCCATACAAGACCTGTATCGTAATAAAACTTTTAAATTTTTTATTTTTGGCCTGTACGTAATGTTTGTCATAAGAACTTTGGTTTCAGTTTTATAATCTTTGTTTTATAGTATCAGAGTAGATAAATTAATTAATAAATTAGTATACTACTCATACTCGAATCATGTAATTTTTCATTTTTTAGATTCTATCATAGAATACAATTCACCGTGCGATCCATCACCTTGTGGTCTTAACGCAAAATGTACTGCTAGGAATTTTGCTGGTTCTTGTACGTGTCTTGAAAATTTCATTGGTGACCCCTATGAAGGATGTCGTCCAGAATGTATCATCAATACTGACTGCAGTCCAACATTGGCTTGTATACAAAACAAGTGTAAAGATCCTTGTCCAGGGATCTGTGCACCAAATGGAATATGCCAAGTTGTAGATCATTTACCATCATGTCACTGTCCACCAGGACTAACAGGAGATGCTTATTCATACTGTATAGACAAAGTCGAAGGTAAAAAAATATTTTTTTTTAGCTCAGCTCTAAATGACTACAATTTAAAACATGCGTTATTTTATTTACAGATATTGAGAAAATAACACCATGTACTCCATCGCCTTGTGGGCCTAATAGCCAGTGTCGTGAAGTAAATTCCCAAGCGATTTGCAGTTGCAGCGATACCTATATGGGTACTCCGCCACATTGCCGACCTGAATGTACAATTAATAGTGAATGTTCGTCTGACAGAGCGTGTGTTAATCGTAAATGCGTCGACCCATGCGTGGGACAATGTGGCAAAAATGCTAATTGCAGGGTCATCGCACATAATCCAATGTGTTCGTGCCAAGAACATTATACTGGAGACCCATTCTCATATTGCATGCAGCGTGAGTTACCAAAATCCGTTGCTTTATTAAGATTAAGAAAGAAAATATTTAACATTTTAGAAATAAGAAAAATCTCTAATAAAATATATATTTTCACTGAATCATATTTTTCAGAATCTATAGCAGTTTCGCCGCCTACACAAATAAATCCTTGCGTGCCCTCGCCTTGTGGACCAAATGCGCTGTGTGAAGAACGTAATGCCGTTCCCCGGTGTAGTCAAAATTATATTGGTACACCTCCTCGCTGCAGACCAGAATGCACTATTAATTCAGAGTGCAGCGCTGTTAGAGCCTGTATAAACAATCGATGTGCTGATCCTTGCCCAGGCGCCTGTGGAAACAATGCTCAATGCATAGTAAATAATCATCTTCCTATATGTTCCTGCCTTCCAAATTACAGCGGTGACCCATTCACAAACTGCAATCTTATGATAAAAGGTTAGTACTTTGTTTGTAATAATAAAGTCCAGAAATATCGTGTTACTGAATATTTTTATCAAACATTGATTTTGATATTTATCTGTTGGATAGAAACATTGAAAAAGCATTTATTTTCAGTCTAAACCGGTTATATACTTGTTGCTTTTTTAAAGTGTAATTTGTTTAGTAGTTTAGTTTTAGTAAAATGTATTTAAAAAATGTAACTATTTTGCCAAATACTTTGTGCAATCAAAAAAATGACTAAATATTAAACTATTTTGTTACAGATGTGGAAATAATCGATCCATGTTTCCCCTCTCCTTGTGGAGCTAATGCTATGTGCAATGATGGAGTTTGCTCTTGTTTGCCTGATTACTATGGTGATCCGCACATTGGATGTAAACCCGAATGCGTATTAAATTCGGACTGTCAACGCAATAACGCTTGTATAAGGAACAAATGTAGTAGTCCATGTGTTGGAACTTGTGGTAGTGACGCCAGGTGTGAAGTCATAAATCACATACCTGTGTGCTCTTGTCCGCCAGGGACTTCAGGCGATCCATTCCATTATTGCAGTAAAATAATAGGTATAAATTATATATTAGTCTTGAATATAAAAGTTTAACACAAACAGAAAATAATGATTTGTTTATTCTTTCAGAACCTATTGATAAAAATTTATGTGAGCCATCACCATGTGGCCCCTTTAGTCAGTGCAAGGAAGTAAATGGCCATGCTGTATGTATTTGTATTCAAGGCTATATCGGCAATCCTCCAAACTGTCGCCCAGAATGCACTGTGAGCTCTGATTGTTCATTGAATCAGGCTTGTTCGAATCAAAGGTGCTCTGATCCCTGCCCTGGAGCTTGTGGGCGTAATACCCAGTGTATCGTTGTTAATCATAATCCTATATGCACGTGTTTATCTGGATTCGACGGAGATCCATTTTCAGTTTGTCAGCTGATTGGTTAGTTATCATTTATATAAATTTAATAAATTATTCATTTATATTACATTTTTAACTAAGTTATTTTTTTTTTATTTTAGTCGCTCGACCACCAGTTAGAGTAAATCCGTGTTTGCCTTCACCTTGTGGACCTAATGCATTATGTACGGAAGATGGAGATAATGCAGACTGTAAATGTTTACCCGAATTTATAGGATCTCCGCCAACTTGTCGACCTGAATGCACTAGTAATTCTGATTGTCAAATAGCTTTGGCATGTATTAACAAGAAATGCATAGACCCTTGTCCTGGTTCTTGCGGTGCTAACGCAGAGTGTAGGGTCGTAAGTCACACTCCAATATGTCTATGCCAAAATGGCTATACCGGTGATCCTTTCATCTATTGCAATATTATTATTGCTCAAATAACGCAAGAAAGACCTACACCGTGCGTGCCATCCCCTTGTGGGTCTAATGCTGAATGCAGAGAACAAAATGACGTAGGATCTTGTACGTGTTTACCAGGATATTTCGGTGACCCCTATTCAAATTGTAAGCCAGAGTGTCTTTTAAACTCAGATTGTCCGTCCAACAAAGCTTGTTATATAAATAAATGTGGGGATCCTTGTCCTGGAACCTGTGGTATAAATGCACTATGTAATGTTGTAAATCATATACCTAGTTGCAGTTGTCCTGAATTACATTACGGAGATCCATACAAAATTTGCACATTTAAACCTCAAGGTACTTCTTTCCATTTTTTAAATTCAGTTTATTATTGTTTATTAGCTATAAGAATAATTTATTTGCGATTCACAATTTTTAAAAGTAACGTATATGTTCGATCGATTACTTTCGACAAAAGTGTACTCACGTAGTTCATCGATTTAACTTATTTTGACATTTTTAATCAATTTTAATTTTATGAAAAAGGCGAAATTAATTAATCATCTTTGAAAATTCGTATTTGAAAAGAGATACCTGTAACTTTTTAAATCTATGTGAAGATTATCCCTTTATTTTTTTTATATCCTCTTACAATACATAAAGCCTTACCTTAGATATTGAATTATTTTTCGAGAGAAGCATTTTGAAAAATGTCGAATTATTATTTATTAATAATTCGACATTATATGGCAATTTTTTTAATAATTTTATGAATTGTATATCTGAAAATATATTGAATCAGCAAAGGAAAAAATAGTCTCTGAATAAAATATTTTCATAAAATATTATAATCTATTCGTCTGACTGATTCGCCCTCTAACACTTTTGTAGAAAAAAATTGATTTGCCTACATAAATGATCAATTTTATGTTTTGATACTTTTTGTTAAGCCGTCTTGGTTAGTGTTTACAATAGTCATATATTTAGCTATTTCTTAATTGATGGAGTAATCTACTATTTGTGATAAGTAATCTGATATCTATATAGAAGTTTTAGAATTAAGAACCTGTTTTTGCTACAAATCACTTGTATAAGATAATCCTTAGTAAGATTTATGAATGATGGTGTCTTTTACATCAATCTTTGCAGTATTCTATTATTCTTTATATTCTTATTAAATACATTGTATATTATATTGACATTAACATAAGCACTTTAAAATTTTAATTGTAAACTTATACGTAATTTGTCATAAACATAAACTCTTAAATTATTTTTTACGCCCGCTCAATGATAATACTATAATTTTTTTATATTAATTTCTTTTTCAGAAGAACAAACTAATCCCTGCGATCCATCGCCTTGTGGTCCAAACAGTCAGTGTAAAGTACAAAATAATTTGGCTATTTGTACGTGTTTGAATGGGTATCAGGGATCGCCACCTGACTGCCGCCCCGAATGTATTACAAGTTCTGAGTGTTCCTTGGATAAAGTGTGTGAAAACTTCAAATGTATCAATCCGTGCCCTAGAGCCTGCGGCGTTAATACTAATTGCCGAGTTATCAAACATAATCCAATTTGCTCGTGTAAAGAAGGTTACACAGGAGATCCATTTTCAATTTGTCATGAAACAAAAGTTCTTCCAACGATTTCTAAGCCGATAAATCCATGCATACCGTCTCCTTGTGGGCTTAATGCTGAATGTCGAAATATAGGTGGAGTGCCTTCATGCGCATGCTTAATTGGATTCTTTGGAAGTGCACCTAATTGCAAACCTGAATGTGTTCTGAATACTGAATGTGACAACGACAAAGCGTGTATTAGTAATAAATGTCAAAATCCATGCGTAGGATCTTGTGGCCTGTCAGCTGTGTGTGACGTAATTAAACATGTACCGATGTGTTCATGCCCAGTCGGGTACGAAGGAGATCCTTTTGTTAGTTGCACTATTAAAAAACCAGGTAATTTTTTTTTTTATTAGGAACTAAAAGATTTCTTTACACTTTAATAAACACAAATAAATAGTCTCACTTTATTGATGCGACAGAAACTAAAGTGCCCCGAAATGGACGTCACTTTTATTTATACTTTTTTATACACTTGCATTTTAGTCGTATCAGCGCCATATTTTACTACCGTTTAAGTAAAAAGAGTGAAATTTTTCAAAACACTTAAATGATTACAATATCTTAAATGCTCACATAAGTATAATAAATTGTAATGACATCAAATTTGAGAGGTAGAAATAGAAAAAATAACCCCTCTAACCAAATCACTTACAGAACCCCTTCAAGATACTAGTCCATGTAATCCATCGCCATGTGGTCCTAACGCGATTTGTACCGGCAATGGGGAGTGCAACTGCTTACCGGAATATCACGGAGATCCTTACTTTAGTTGTCGTCCAGAGTGCGTCCTCAGTACCGATTGTGAAGTATCAAAAACTTGTGTGCGCAACAAATGTATGGATCCATGTGTTGACATGTGCGGTAGAAAAGCTGAATGCAATGTTTATAATCACGTTGCTGTATGCAGTTGTCCTAGTGGCTCGACTGGAAATGCATTTATTGAGTGTAACAATATTAAAAGTAAGTAGTAAAAATCTGTCTTTGTTAAGTTATTCGATGTAATTAATTTTTTTAATATGAAAAGTACATTTATGTATTTTATAAATTAACTAGAATATCATTATTATTTCAAAGTTATGTACTTGACTGGTAAAAATTAAATATTTGTATTTATTCGTGATTTTAGACCCCGTTACACGGCCTTGTGAACCTTCACCTTGTGGGCCAAACAGTGTTTGCAGAGATTCAAACGAGCAAGCAGTTTGTTCTTGCATACAAGGATTCATTGGTAATCCTCCAAGTTGTAGACCTGAATGTATTCAGAGTGCCGACTGCTCTCCAAACTTAGCTTGCATTAACCAAAAATGCCAAGATCCTTGCCCAGGATCATGTGCTTCGAATGCCATCTGTATCGTGCAAAACCACAACCCAATTTGTTCCTGTCCACCGAGATACACTGGATCACCGTTCTCGCATTGTTATGGTATGTAGAATTTATATGGTTTTTAGTTATTTTTCAACATCCAAAGTTTAACAGAAACGACAACAATCTATCGCATACAAAGTTTATACATTAAAAAACACAAGTGTAGTACAGATCAATACATATTAAACATGTATTTCTAAATAAATATATGTATGTATGCTTATTTAAGTTTTACTATCATTCAAATAAAATTATAAATAAAAAAGTATTGCTAACGGAAAGATTCTTACCATATACAGAAAATATTCCGATATAACAAAATATAAACACCAATTCTATTAAGTAGTTTTATATTATTTTCTTTCATAATACTACTTTCATTTCAGTTCAACCAGTAGAAGAAGTACCAAGCAATCCATGTGCTTCGTCACCGTGTGGACCCAATAGCATTTGTAGATCGGCACCTAATAGTGATTCTTATATTTGCACCTGCCAACCCACGTTTGAAGGAAACCCTCCAAATTGTAAACGTGAATGTTCAGTAAATGAAGACTGTCTTTCTAGTGAAACATGTATGAATTATAAATGCAAAGATCCATGCCCCGACTCCTGTGGAATAAACACAATATGTACAGTCCGACATCATATTGTAATGTGTTCATGCAAGGACGACTTTTCGGGTGACCCATTCGTATCATGCCAAAAAAATGTGCAAGTCATAAAACCACAAGATCCATGCGACATTGCAGCTTGCGGTATCAACGCTCATTGTAAAGTATTAGTTAATGGCGCCGCTACTTGTATTTGCGATCTTGGATATTTTGGCAACCCTTACGAAGCTTGCAGACCTGAATGTGTTGTAAATACTGACTGCCCATTTAACAAAGCGTGTATTAGAAATAAATGTGAAGATCCGTGTCCAGGTGTATGCGGTACAACCGCTATTTGTGACGTTATTAATCATTTACCAACTTGCAAATGTTCTCCTGGATATACGGGCAATCCATATGAATATTGTCATATTATTATAAATGAACCGGGTAAATATATTAACATTATCCTAATTAAATTTTAAATAAGTGATTGATAATCAAATAAAATTATTTTGTTGTAGAATACGTGACTAAAAATCTTTGTGTACCAAACCCATGTGGGAGCAATGGTGTCTGCAAAGATAATAACGGAATTGTTTCTTGTTCCTGTTTACCGGAATATATAGGATTTCCTCCAAATTGTCGTCCAGAATGTACTATTAATTCTGAATGCGAAAAGTCAAAAAGTTGTTCGAAACAAAAATGTATTAATCCTTGCATTAATGTTTGTGGTCAAAATTCCAACTGCAAAGTCATAAATCATTCACCAATTTGTTCCTGTAAAGAAGGCTATCAAGGAGATCCATTCACAAGATGCGTTTTAACAGAAAGTAAGACATTAATGGCAATAGGTTGTCTTGGTTATTTAGTGACTAATATAGATTACATTAAAATATTTTTTACAGAGGCTGAGCCCGACGATGTAAATCCATGTATCCCATCACCGTGTGGCCCGAATTCCGTTTGCCAGAGTATCAATAAAATACCTATGTGCATATGCATGGATAACTTTATTGGACTTCCACCAAATTGCAAACCAGAATGTATTGTAAATTCAGATTGTCCTTCTAGTAAAGCATGCATAAATCGTAAATGTCAAGATCCTTGTCAAGGCTCGTGTGGATTGCAAACTATATGCCATGTCTATCAACATTCTGCTGTATGTAGCTGCACTGAAGGATACACTGGGAATCCATTCGAAAGTTGTTACTTTAAGGAAGTAATAGGTAATATTATTTTAATAGAAAGTGAATTTTTGCAAATATAAAACAAGCAAAATAATAATATTGTAGAATATACCGTATTGTAATTCAATATTTTATTTCAGATCACGTGCCCACTATATATGATAATTGCAAACCAAATCCTTGCGGAGCAAACGCCGACTGTAACGATGGAGTTTGCACTTGTCGAACGGACTATTTTGGAAATCCTTATTCAAGTTGCCGACCTGAATGCACCCATAACTCAGATTGCGCCTCAAACCTAGCGTGTGTAAATAATAAGTGCCTTAACCCATGTCTAAATCTATGTGGTCAAAATGCCATATGTGAAGTACACAATCATATACCTATATGTAGTTGCCAAGGAAATACCGTAGGAAATGCCTTCTTTGCATGTATACCTCTCGAAGGTAATTGATTCTCATAACTAAAAACTTAAATATAAAAAGCAAGCAATAATTAAATTGTATTAAATTAATTGAATTTTTGTTGATATATGTATATATTTTTTTTTAGTTGAACCCGAAAAGAAAAATCCGTGTGTACCTTCTCCATGCGGCCCTAATAGCCAGTGCCGCACAGTCCAAAACCAAGGCGTTTGCTCATGTCTTTTAGGTTATATCGGAACACCGCCATCTTGTCGGCCCGAATGTTTAGTTGATTCGGAATGTACTAGTGTACTGTCATGTACTAATCAAAAATGCGTAAATCCATGTCAAGGATCATGTGGAGTAAATGCAGAATGTAAAGTTCATAACCATAAACCTGTTTGTTATTGCCGAGGTGGTCTAACAGGAGACCCATTTACACGATGCTCCAGTATTCCATGTATGTTTGTTTACAAGATATTTTATGATTAACTTAATAAGAAGGCTTTAAATAAAACTTTACTAATTTTCTTAATTACAGATGAAAGTACTCCAAAGAAAACACCATGCACCCCTTCACCATGTGGTCCAAACTCGGTTTGCCTTGAAATTAAAGATGCACCAGCTTGCACATGTTTAGCTGGCTTTATAGGAAACCCTCCGTATTGTAGACCTGAATGCATCACCAATAGTGAATGTTCTTCCGATAAATCTTGTATTAATAGTAAATGCACCGATCCTTGTATAGGTGCTTGCGGACGTAATGCAGAATGTCGTGTGATCAGTCATTCTCCGTTATGCTATTGTAATCCCGGTTACGAAGGAGATGCTTTCGAACAATGCCATCTTATTAAAGGTAGTGTCAAAATTCATTTATTTTTTTACGTATCAACCAATGCTTAAAATTTGAATATGAAACGTGACAATATGGCATCATCGTTATAACTAATTATATCACCTTTTTTAGTATCTATACCAAAGCCGACGGAGCAAATTAAACCATGTTCGCCAAATCCATGCGGACCCAACGCCATATGCCAAGAGCGAAATCAAGCGGCTAGTTGTATATGTATAACTGGATTCTTTGGAAATCCTTACGAAGGGTGTAGACCAGAATGTTTACTCAACTCTGACTGTCCACAATATTTAACATGTATAAACAATAAATGTCAAGATCCTTGTTTAGGTTTTTGTGGAATTAATGCTGACTGTCAAACAGTTAATCACATCGCTAAATGTAGTTGTATTGTAGACTACATAGGTAATCCCTACGATCATTGTGTCTTAAGGGAAGGTAATATAATATTCCTTAAGTTTATTAGCCTTATTTGAGTATTTAAGTAAATTTTTATAACATATTTTATGTTTTACTTTTATAGAAACTCAGAAAGATCCATGTTATCCATCACCATGTGGCCCTTATAGTACATGCAAAATTGTTAATACACAAGCAGTGTGTTCGTGCCTTCCAGAGTACAAGGGCAATCCACCAAACTGTCGCCCGGAATGTGTAACTAGTGCAGAATGCTCACTGACTGATGCCTGTATTAAGCAAAAATGCATAGACCCTTGCATTGGAATTTGTGGTGAAAATTCTCAATGTCGTGTTCATCGCCATAGCCCATACTGCAGTTGTCTCGAAGGATTTGAAGGAGATCCTTTCATAAAATGTAGTAAAATAAAGATATTGTTAGCGCCATCTGAATTACCTTGTGAACCAAATCCCTGTGGCCAATTTTCTATCTGTAAAGATGTAGGTGGGTCAGCATCTTGTTTTTGCAAGCCAGGATATATTGGAGTACCTCCACAGTGTGCCCCTGAATGCATAATTAACGAAGATTGTTCGAAAGATAAGTCGTGCGTACATGAAAAATGCGTAGATCCTTGCGTAGGGTCCTGTGGGGCTAATACAGAGTGCCGCGCAATGAATCATCTTGCCATTTGTATATGTTTGTCAGGGTTTAAAGGAGATCCATTTGTCGGGTGCTATAAAATAATCAAAGGTAGGAAAATAAATTAAATGAATAAATATAGTTATGTCAAACAACTAACAACACAAACACAAAGAATAATAAAATTAAAAAACATACGTAAGTAATTAAAATCGTTAGGTGACTTAATATGTATGTAGTAGTAGACTTGTATTCAAATCAAATATTAGTAAAAATATTAGCTTCACAGTTGGTTCACTGTTGGGTTGGTAGAGTTGGTAGGTTCTGTTACTGGATTATGACGACCAATAAACAATTATTTAGAGTACAAAGATATGCTATGAGCATGATAGACTCCAAAGAATTAGAGCCACATTAGACAACACACCGTCTTATTTTAAGACACCTCGGTAAGAAAGAGGGTGGTCTATTCTACTTAACCGGATACCACACGGTGGGTCAACTTACCTTAGCCGCCTTTTACGACAGCTCGGTAAGAAATGAGTGTGGTCTATTATACTGGGCCGAATGCCACACGGCGTTTTTGTAATACAATATATGTATAATATAATTTAAACTTTCTCTATTTTTTATCTCAGATATTGTGAAACTGCCGCCGGTGGATGCTTGTGCCATATCACCATGTGGTGTCAATGCCATATGTAATAATGGAACATGTTTATGCATTCCCGGATACCATGGCAATGCTTACATCGAATGTCGACCAGAATGTACTAATGATAATGAATGCGCTAAACAGCTTGCTTGCGTTAATTATAAATGCATAGATCCATGTAAAAATGCGTGCGGAATAGATGCACTTTGCAATGTTTACAATCACTTGGCAATTTGCGAATGCCCAGTCTCATTAAGAGGAGATCCTTTTATCGCTTGTCGACGTGTAATAGGTATGTTTTTTAATTTTTTTGGGCCTATAAGGTTACTCTATAATAAGTCAAAGTTTTGTCAAGAAAATATTTTATTCGTATGTATTTTTTGTTTAAATGTTTTAGCACCAACTGTAACTGATCCATGCTCACCAAATCCATGTGGACCAAACAGCATATGTCGTTCTGCTGGTACTGTAGCTCATTGTTCCTGCCGCTCTGCCATGTATGAGGAACCACCAAGTTGTCGGCCTGAATGTCGTGTTGATTCAGACTGTCCACCGACACGAGCCTGTTTTAATAATAAATGTAAAGATCCTTGTCCGGGTTCATGTGGAACAGGTGCTACTTGTAAAACTATGTCACACTCACCAATTTGTAGCTGTCCAAGTTACTATACTGGTGATCCATTTACACGATGTTTGCAAGGTAATATAAAATTATATAAAATATATTATTGTAACAGAGTTTGTAAGATATAATAAAAATATATTTATTATAATAACATCATACACTAATCATCTTCATGTATCTTACAGTTATTACTCCTGAAGCTGAAATGAAATCGCCGTGTACAGATTGTGGTCCGAATGCAGAATGTGTTGATAGTGTTTGTCAATGCCGTGCCGATCATGTTGGTGTTCCACCGTTTTGCCGCCCTGAATGTCTCAAGTCTACTGATTGCGACTGGAAACTCATGTGTTTAAATAAACGTTGCATTGACCCTTGCCCTGGAGCATGTGGGCAAGGAGCTGTTTGTACAGCTCTGGCACATGAACCTCGCTGTGATTGTCCCCCATCTACAACCGGAAATCCTCTTATAGAATGTCGACCCATCGGAGTTGTCTGTAAGATAGATACACCTGGAAATTTGCTTTTATTATATGGTTCTAAATTATTGCTAATTAAAAAAAAAGTTGGAGCCGTAAGTTGCAATAACCTTAAATTTTCGCTTTTAAAACTTAGGCATGGGTTTTAACTGCGAAACAAAGGAAGTTGCGCTAATAAATGTAATATTTTTATACATTATTATAAGCATATCTATATATATGTATATAAGCAAAAACGCTTGCTATATTTGCTCTTTTGTGATATAACTCATAGTTTAATATATTTTTATAATTTTACAGTTAATCCACCAAACAACCCATGTAATCCATCTCCTTGTGGTCCTGGTGCAATATGTCGTGCCAGAGATACTAGTGCCTCCTGCGAATGCGAGTCGGGCTTACACGGTGACCCATACACTGGTTGTCGACCAGAATGTGTTGCCGATTCAGATTGCTCTCCAAATCGCGCCTGTATAAGATCACACTGTCGGGATCCATGTCAAGGAACTTGCGGTGTTGGTGCAGAATGCGAAACTATAAATCATATTCCGCTATGTTCATGTCCTACTGGAATGAGAGGGAATGCCTTCGAAAGATGTGATACCATACCATCAGGTAAATATTTCACTTTATATAAAATGTATATGCAGTTATAATATGTTGGGTAAATTTAATTCGATTTATAATTGGTCGATATTCTTTTTAAATATCGATAAAAGAAATCATATTAATTTCAGCCCCACCTTGTACACCATCTCCATGTGGACCAGGTGCCATATGCACAGAAGCAGGAAACAAAGCATTATGTTCATGTCCCAGTGGCACTAGTGGTGATGCTGCGTCTACGGGATGCAGGCCTGAATGTGTTGTAAGCTCTGAATGTCCAAGAGATCGAGCTTGTGTCCGTAATAAATGCGTTGATCCATGTATCGGCACCTGTGGTAACGGAGCGATGTGTAGAGTTTTTGATCATGCTCCTATATGCTCATGTCCTCCATCAATGACTGGCGATCCATTTCAAAATTGTCGAGTCAGAGGTCAGTTTTCATAAACAGAATTTTATTACTAAATCCTGCCAGTTAATTTAAATAATAAATAAATATGTCTTTTAATTTTCAGATACACCATCTACGGTTCCGACCGTATTCGATCCATGCGATCCAAATCCTTGTGGAACTCATGGAATGTGTCGCGATGGTTTGTGTACTTACCCGGAATGTATCGTTAACGACGACTGTCCTGGTGATCGATCATGCATCAACAGGAAATGTGCAGACCCATGTATTAATGCATGTGGTATAAACGCTATATGCACAGGGGTCAGACATTCTGCAGTTTGCTCTTGTCCTGCCGGATACACTGGATATTCATTTGTACGATGTGAACGTATTACTGTCATCTCCCCAACCCCGCCAGTTCCAGAATGTATCCATGATGATCAATGTGCCGATAACGCCGCATGTATTGATTCCAAATGTATACCAGCGTGTGGACCCACAAATTGCGGCGTAAATGCTAGATGCATAGCGAAACAGCATAGAGCTCGTTGTACTTGTTTACCTTTGTATGAAGGTGACGCATATAGGGGATGTTATTCAGGTAATAGTAACAAATTCCGTAATACTAGTAAATATTATCCATTAATACGACATTTAAAAATTAACTAGTGTTCATTGGCATATTTTCTTCTATTAAATAATGCAACTACGGAAGATGTATTCTCGTTGTACTACATATTTTGTCGATATTAATTGCAAATATTGATTTTTCAGTTCAGTGTCATAGTAACAATGACTGTCCCGATGATGAGAGCTGTGAAAGTGGGTCTTGTTTCAAAGTGTGTAGCCGCACACGCTGTGGTTCTGAAGCTCATTGTTATGCACGCGGGCACGTAGCATCTTGCAAGTGTGATTCAGGAAGTCGAGGTGACCCATGGACTGCCTGTCAAAGAGATGAATGTACCGTGGACAGCGACTGTCCTATGTGGTTAGCATGCAGAGCTAATATGTGTCAAAACCCGTGTCCCGGAGCCTGTGCACTTGGAGCACTATGCAACGTCGTTCGCCACAGTCCAATATGTGAATGTCCACGTGCTACTCAAGGCGATCCTAAGATTGAATGTAAATCAGGTACTTTTAAAGTTATAACAATTCGTAGTATGATTTATTTATCTCAGTTAGTGGTAAAGTAGTTATAATCATAAAATTATTTTAGTGCAAGAGCAAGCTGAGTGCTCTTACGATGCAGAATGTGGCCCTGGATTAGCATGTCTACAAGGAAACTGCAAAAATCCTTGTGATACAACATCTTGTGGAATCCGTGCCACTTGTCGTGTTGCAAACACATTACCGTTCCGCACCCTGGTATGCGAATGCCCGCATCCCTTAATTGGTGATGCTTCAGTACAATGTAATCCTAGTAAGTTATTTTTTTAAATAATTAATGAGTATCTTGATTAATGTTAAATGTTGAATATTATACACATAAAAAACACTATTTATGTTCATTTTAATAATAGCTATTTTTACCTTTACATCAGAATGCAAAGCACACGCCGCGAGTAGAAACGATAGAAGATTTGAAGGACTCTTAGCAATATAGAAGAAAACTTCAGTGTTTATATTTTGTACCATAACTTGTATATAAATTATATTGTAATTCTTTTTGGGACTGGAAAGGCTATCTTTTGGTGGCATGATATTATGTCATTATTTTTTAAATATATATATATATATATATATATATATATATATATATGTGTATATATATATTAACGTCATTATATTTTGTAAAAGGAGGACAATGCAAAGAAGATTCTGAATGCAATGATGAAGAACAATGCGTCAATGAACAATGTAAGAACGTGTGCTCAATAGGCGCTTGTGGCGTGGGCGCTGAGTGCCGTGCTAGAGCACATCGTGCCTCATGTTCTTGTGTACCACCTTTAAAAGGAGACCCTAACGTTGCTTGCATCCCAAGTATGTATTGATAAAAAAGTATTTTAGCACCTTTTTAGTTGGTAATCTAGAAACAAAAATAATGTAATATTTAATACATATCAACTGTAAGAATGGTAATAAGAATGGGAAAGCTCTTAGAAATAATGGAAATAAGCTATTTCCAAACCAGAATGTAATGATAACATACCGGGGTTAATAAACTCAATAGATTCAAAACTTTCAATTTATATTTGCCGCCTTATATTATACATCAATAAAATAAAAACACCAAACTCAGAATAGCATCTTGAACATAGTATCACAATATTTGGACTCAAATAAATCTATAAATAATTATTATAAACCAGGTGAAGCTGGACCAATATGCTTATCGGACCTGGAATGTGGCGCAGCAGAAGCTTGCGTGGCCCAACGTTGTACATCAGCTTGCGCCGGCGCGTGCGGCGTGGGTGCGCTGTGCGAGGCGAATTCGCATCGTGCCCAATGCCGCTGTCCACCGGGCACCGCCGGAGACCCTTCGCGAGCGTGCTATACACGTAAGTCGATGAGGCAATAGTATAACCACATATGCTTTATAATATAATATAACTTCAACATATGACGTTGTATAACTTGTTAGATTTATAATTGGAGATAAAATTACAACGATGTTATTGGCCAAAATTAGGCGATGATATATTCATAATATCATAATATTAATACACTCGTTTTATTTTTTTGTTATGTGACAGCAAACCTTTTTATTTTCAGCTGAGTGCACTTCAAACGACAATTGTCCATTTGATAAGACCTGCCTAAATGGCTATTGTCGAGATCCGTGTGCTCAAGGAGGGCCATGCGGCCGAGACGCCGTCTGTGAAACAGTTGCCCATGTAGCTACGTGCCGATGTCCAATTGGCACACAGGGAGATGCACATCGAGCTTGCATTTCTGCAGTATGTCACTACAATGAAGACTGCGATGACACACAAATTTGCAATCGTTTAAATAGATTCTGTCAGCCAGCATGTACCGAAAATAGTTGCGCACCAGGTGCTATATGCGCGGCCAACCGCCATCGCCCGTTATGCACTTGCCCACCCGGTTACAATGGAGATCCATATAATCGCGGCTGCGCTACTACACAGTTGACAGATGAATGTTCTACCGACGCTGATTGTGCTCGCCCCCTTGGCTGCGTAAATAATCGATGCATTGACTTATGTCAGGGCAATCCATGCGACATTGGTCTCATTTGTAAAACAGTTGACATATTGCCATTACGCGCTGTGGCCTGTGTATGTCCCGACGAGGGACGTGCTGCACCAGACAGCGGATGCCGTTCGTTGCCGGAAGCTGAATGCTCAACAGATCTGGATTGCACCACTAGTCAAACTTGTCGACGTGGAAATTGCATCGACGTTTGCAAGGCTGCGCCTTGCGGACATAATGCGCTCTGTGAATCTACAGAGCATGCATCACGTTGTAATTGCCCACCAGGATACATTGGAAATCCAAGAATCGAATGCAACCCAGGTAAGTTTCTATTTTAGGAATCATGCATGTACTTAAAATAAATCATTATTTCGTAACTTTTTTTATAAAAAAATATAAGCTCATCGTCGTTTTCAAACGAATAAAGATAAAAATAATAAGAATAAAGCAATCTCAGAAAAATCTGTATAAATTTAAACGTTCTATTTTGTTTTAACAGAATCAAGACAACCATCTATATTAGAGTGTTACAAGGATGAAGATTGTGGGCCAGAACAAAGTTGTAATGAGCGTATATGCATCAATCCATGCGTTAATTCTTGTGGACCCGGTGCTTTGTGTCGTGTTATCAACCATAAGCCACAGTGCTCTTGTCCGATAGGACATACGGGTAATGCACAAATTAGGTGTACGCCACGTAAGTGTTTTTAGAAGAAATATCGTTTTGAAATAAGTACGTATGATAATGTTGTTTTTAAATAAAAATAAAATAAATAAATTACAGAATCACAAGATATTGTACCAGTAGGTTGCAAAGCGAACTCGGACTGTCCATTATCACAAGCGTGTATAAATGGTGCGTGCGGTAACCCATGCATTTGTGGAGCCAATGCTGAGTGCACAGTAGTAAGACACCATCCAGTTTGTTATTGCGAGCGTAGTCACTCAGGAAACCCCTACATTGAATGTACTAAAGGTAAGCTTTCTGACGCAATTTGTGACGCAATTTTTGACTGTGTTTTGACGAGCATTCTCTACCATACTCAAAATGTTAACGAATATTTAAATATTAGCTTATAAGAGATATTATATACTTAAAATATACGGTCAATTTCTTGCAAAACAAAATACAAAATACATTAGATTATCAAAAACTATTTAGCACTCTAAAAGTTATTTTTGCACACATTATAAAAATTCAAATTATTCTTGACTATATTTTACCCGCTACTTCGTTTGCGTGGACTGTTGTCGCGTGGTAGGTTCATAATAGACGCTTTTCAATGTCATCTTATTCCCGTAGAATCAACAGGATTTCTACAGCCGTTTATCTATTCTGTTATTCCGATGTATAAGGAATAATTGTGCCAAATTTGATCGATATTGGCTCAGCGGATTCGTCGTGAAAGAGTAACAAACATACATCCATACATTCAAACTTTCGCATTTTTAATATTAGAAGGATAGGATAGGATTCAAATAAACTTGTTTATTTAAAATAAGAATATTTTGAATTTAGATTTTTTTTTTAATTTTATGAATTACTATTATTTGATTATTTGTATTTAAATTTAATAAACTGTAATCCAAATTCTTTTTCTTTAACTTTGGTAAATTTGTACGTGACAATCCATCGCGGACTTTTTTGAAGTATCGTACCTTGTTTTGCCATATCTCAACGAATCAAGCAGAGTTAGGCAGAGTTCAATGATAGATCCCAGGTGGCCTGAGTTTTTCAGAAATCTTTAACGATTATTGTTATATTTCCACTAATTATATAGCTATGATAGCTCAGTGGTGAGACGGCGAGAGAGGGGTCACGGTTTCAAACCCTGGGCAGGCACCAATTAGTTTTTTGTTAAAACTTATGTCTAATTGCTATTTGCAATTTATCACAGACGTTTCGTTGAAGAAAAACATCGTGAGGAAACTTGCATATCTTTTGACAATTCTGAGAATATGTAAAACGTACAAATTCGAATTACAGCGTGGATCTTAGCTTGAACCCTTCCCTCCAAAACGGAGAGAGGATGTCTATGGCTAGCAGTGGAATGATAGGAGGCCGTTATGTTACTTTTTTCCACTAACATACAACACTTTTTTTACATACAACCTCAAGAAATTATATACTAGATCCTTCATACTGTGTACCGTCAATACGACTGCATATGAAGTAAATCAATATTAAAATCCGTTACTTTTGTATTTATTGTGGACTGACTAACAGACATATACAGCAAGCATTAAATAATGTAATTTTATTCATTAAAATAAGATTATAAAGTAAAATATTCTTTCAGTGGATTGCACATCCGATGTGGAATGTCCTAACAGTGACATGTGTTACAATGGAGCTTGTATAAACCCTTGCGTTGTTGAAGATCCTTGTGCTATAAGTGCTGAATGCTACGGAGAAAATCATAGGCCTCGATGCCGCTGTCCTTTAGGCACCGACGGAAACCCTTACAATAAATGTCAAGCTTCCGAATGCGAAATTGATAATGACTGCAGGGATGATAGTGTCTGTATAAAAGGTGTATGTCACAACGCCTGTTCTGTAGACGGACCACCTTGCGCCTCTAATGCAATTTGTTTCGCTAGAAACCATGCTGCGTCTTGTAAATGTCCACCTGCTTTACCGATGGGAGATCCTTGGACCCATTGTGAAAGAATTTTAGTTTCTGGAGAACCGGAATGTCAAACAGATGGCGATTGTCCCAGCGGCTATGCTTGCCTCAGAGATAAATGTCGCGACGCTTGTCTTGAACTAAAGCCGTGTGGGGTGAATGCTCGCTGTTCAGTTTCGGATAGTGTTCCATTCCGCACATTATTATGCCGCTGCCCTCAAGGTTATATTCCAGGTGAAAAGGGCACATGTCAACTAGCACAATTACTGCCACTGGGATGCTCATCTGATCAAGATTGCAGTGATAAAGAATCATGTATTAATAGAATCTGTCGAAATCCATGCAGCTGCGGCAATAATGCTGAGTGCTATATTCGCAACCATAGACCTGTTTGTGCTTGCCGTGAAGGTTTCGATGGTAATCCGTATCGTGATTGCCGTATCGTTGGATGCCGTTCTAATTCAGAATGTCAATCAAATGAAGCTTGTATTAATGGCAACTGCATCAGCCCGTGTTTATTGAACAATACATGTGGACCCAATGCTGATTGTTCGGTAGAAATATCTCAAATACTATGTCGTTGTCGTCCTGGATTTAATGCTGATGGGTATTTGGGATGTAGCGCCATTGAATGTAGATCGAACGGCGACTGTCCACTTGACAAACAGTGTCGTGCACATAGGTGTGTTAATCCATGCCTTTTGACAAATACCTGCGGTACTAATGCGGAATGCCTAGTGCGTAATCATATTAGTGTATGCAAATGCAAGCAAGGTTATACAGGTAGCCCATATATAGAATGCAGACCTCAAATTACAGCCGAATGCTACGCAGATGCAGATTGTCCATCTAAATTAGCCTGCTTATCAGCTAAATGTGTAAATCCATGTACAGCCTTACTACCTTGTACATTACCTGCCCAATGCGAAGTCTCATCAACTCTTCCCGTTCGGACAATGATTTGTTCATGCCCACCTGGGTATGTTAGTAGCGGAAAAGGTATATGTCGCCCGTCTACTCTTATAGCAGATGTAGCCTGTGAAATTGATAATGACTGTGCCTCTAATCACGCGTGTGTAACGTCTGTCTGCAAGAATCCCTGCGACTGTGGACCAAACACTGATTGCCAAATAAGAGATCATAAACCGGTATGTGCCTGTAAGCCTGGTTTTCTAGGAGATCCACGAACGGGATGTTATGATACAAAATGTCAAGCCAATAGCCAATGTGCAGATGATGAAAGTTGTATTAATAACCGCTGTGTCCCGGCCTGCAGTGTTGAACCAGATATCTGTGGACAATCCGCTGAATGCTATGGATCTGAACATCGCGCATCTTGTCGTTGTCTCATAGGAACAGTTGGTAACCCAGCTGTAGCTTGTTCACCAATTAGCTGCCGATCAAATACAGAATGCACGCCAGAAAAATCATGTGTAAATTTAAAATGTGTTGAGCCTTGCACCGCTAACACATGTAATGAACCCGCAGAATGCCGAGTGCACCTTCATGAAGTGTACTGTGTTTGTCCACCTGGATTCGAAAGTACTTCAAATGGATGCAATAAAACCGAATCACATTGTTACTCTGATATAGACTGCCCCTCAGAATCTGCATGCTTAGACGCCAAATGTGTTAACCCTTGCTTAAAGTCAAACCCTTGTGGTGTCAACGCCGAGTGTAAAGTTGCAGATACGTTACCAGTTAGAACTATGATATGTGAATGTCTGCCAGGCTATAGAGGAAATGCTCTTATAGAATGTACAACATATAAACGTAAGTTGTTTTCATAGTGCTCTAAATAATAAATGTTTTTATGTAATTAATGTGATTTTTATGCAATATTTTCAGCACCAACTGCAAAATGTATACAAGGTCAAGGTTTAGATGACACCGGCAACTGTGTACCATGCTTAGAGTACGAAGGGCGTATAGTTGATGCAAGAGGTCGCTGCGTATGCGACTCAGGCCGCGGGTACACATTACGCGGCGACTCATGCGCGCCTGGTGGCTGTCGTGCTGACGATGACTGTGATAATTCTTCACGATGCATTAATGACAAATGTGTGCCAACATGCGAAGCAGAACCTTGTGGTCTTTTCGCAACATGCGAGGGTGTTAATCATCGCTCTCGCTGTACTTGCATCACTGGCTATGCTGGAAATCCTAAAGTGTACTGCAATGCTACTACTCCACCCAATTACCGGACAGACTTCCCTCTGCCAGATATGCAGGTAAACTTTTGATATGGACATTAATAACTATATAATACAAATTAAAAGTGTAAGCAATATAACAATTTTTTTGTAGAGTCGTATAAAAAACATTATTTAAAATTTTTAGGTGCATTGTCTCGCAAATGGCGTCAGTGTTAGTCTGAAAATAAAAGATTTCAACGGAGTACTTTATGTAAAAGGTTATAGCAAAGACGAAAGATGTCGACTCGTTGTGCATTCGACTGAAAATGAAGAGAGACCAGTCGACTTTACTGTTTTATTTGGCGACTGCGGTTTAGTACATGTAAACGTAAGTACTCATATAATCTCAACTAAATTATCTTTAAATTTCATCTTGCAATATCAATAGTATGTTTAGATTACAGTAAATTATAGCTAATTTATCTATATAGGAGTTGTAAATAACATACATAAAATGTTTTACGCAGGGATTAGCAAGTTTTGTACTTGTGATGCAAAAACATCCGAAATTAGTGACATCTAATGCTAAAGCGTTCCACATCAAGTGTATATATCAGACTGGCGAACAGAACGTTACGTTAGCCTTTAATGTATCTATGCTAACAACTGCTGGAACAATTGCAAACACTGGACCTCCGCCCACTTGCTCAATGAGGATAGTATCACAAACTGGAGGTGAAGTGAACTCAGCCGAAATTGGTGAAAACTTGGTACTGCAAGTTGATGTCCAACCATCAAGTTAGTAACAATTTTAAAACTTATCATCAAAACAAAAGGTTGATTTTTACTTTAATACTAGTTGTTTTTTACTATTAAAAAATTGTTTTAGGTATCTATGGTGGTTTTGCACGCAGTTGTATTGCAAAAACAAGTGAAGTGTCAACGAATATAGAAAATGAATATACAGTTACGGATGAAGATGGCTGCGCCACTGATAAAGCCATTTTCGGTGAATGGGAGCGTAATGAAGATGGTAGCGCACTACGAGCTTCTTTCAACGCCTTTAAATTCCCCAGCAGTGATAATATAAAATTCCAATGTAATATACGTGTCTGTTTTGGAAAATGTCAACCGGTAAGTCACGATTTTTTGCAAATCATTTAAATTAACATTGTTGACGCCATTTTATAAATAACTAGCGGCCTGCCCCTGCTTCGCACGGGTATAAAATATGTATCCCATGTCAGTCAGTGTAAAAAAAATGATTAAAATTGATCCAGTAGTTTTGATATGGCGCTGTATTTAAAAAATGATTTTCCCTATTTTCCCGCTTTTCTATTGAAATTTTTCCTAGATTTTCGTTGCTATAAACCTCACGGAGCCCGAGACCTTTCCAACGAATGCAAAACCGTGGAAATCGGTTCGTGCGTTCTGGAGTTATATCGTCAGGAAGGAAAACCCGACTTATTTTTATATAGTAGATGTTAGTGATTACTTATGATTTTTTTATGTGTATCGTTATTTTGTAATATTTTTATTTTCTTTTTTAATTAGGTAAACTGTCGTGGATTCGACGCATATGGAAAGCGACGAAAACGAGAAATCGATGAGAGCGATGGTCCTCTAGCGGGCCAACTTCGAGAGGAGGTGACAGTTGAGTCTAATCAGATTCTAACACTCGATAGACGCGATCTATCTCAGGCAGCGCCACAACGAGACGGTTCAGGTGCATACGGAGCAAATGCTCCAAACGGTGCAGGAGGCGAAGTGTGCGTCTCTGCGGCCGGCTTAGCAGTAGCTCTAGCCCTGACGGCGCTGCTGGCGCTCGTGGCAGTGGCAGCAGCGGTGGCCTGCTGGCTTGTGGCGTGGCGCCGCGCGCGTCCACCGCCCGCACCTCTGCCACATCCGCCCGATTTTCCCAACCCGCTGTTCCAGCGCTGAGCCGTTACAGCAGCTAGTCCTACGCCCCGCTCCTCCGTCGGCACCGGGCGGTGTTGGCTCTTTCTTTCTTATTCACTCACTCACAGTGCGCGCCGCCGGAGGACCGCCGGGCGAGGGCCCTACGAGCGCTGCGGTGTCGTAGCCGCCTCCCTCGGGTACGCTCGTAGCGTCCTATTTAGTTTAAATTAATTTTATTTCGATTAACTTAGATCGTCGCCTCCTCTGAATTTTGTGATAATAAATATTCGATATCACCATAATTTGTGTAATATAATTATTGACTTTAGTATTTAAGCAATTATTAATAAAATAATAATAAAATAAGATATTATTTTCTTTACCCTTCTTATTGGTTAATAAAACAACAAATCTATATCACTACATATTATAAAACAAAGTCCCTATATCCCTATGTACGCATAAAACTTTAAAACTACGCAACAGATTTTGATGCGGTTTTTTTTAATAGATAGAGTGATTCCAGAGGAAGGTTTGTACGTATAATAACATTCAATACGGCGTAGAGAAATACTGTAATTTTTGAGGTTTCTGTAAATAATTACATTTTTATCCGCTTACATTGCAAACGCAGGCTAAACCCTACGAGATTTATCAAAATGATGTACTAAGTATTTGTACACCTTGAAAAGGTCTACAGAAAAGTCCGCGATGGTATATGTCTATCTCTTATGGATAACCCACAATAGCATTTTTTGTCATTTACTTTTTACGAAAAATAATGCCTTATGTTCAAAGCAATTTTTATACAATACAGCATTAATCCTTATCCAATTAAGTACCTTAAATAAATTGTTGATTTAATATAGATCAATATGGCCGTTTACAGCATGTAATTTAAGTGAACATTTTCGGAGATATTACAGATTTAAAATGCCGTGAGGACGCCGCGCTTCGCCCTATAACACATCGACTTTAGCAGCTATGTCCCTCTTTCAAGAGTTTGTTTAAAGACATTCTGTAATTAATTGTAAAAATAAAATACATAGGGAAAATGTAAAAGTAAATAAGTCAAAATGTACTATGTGAATTTAGATATTCCAAAGATAGCAGGAAATCTTCTTGGTATAGGGAAAGGGAAATTGTTTTTCTCCAAATTTAACTCTTGCGGGCCACGGGCAGTAATGAATAAATCAAAACTACTGGATCGATTTTAATATTTTTTTTTTACACTGACTGACATGGGATATATATTTTATACCCGTGCGAAGCAGGGGCAGGCCGCTAGTATTCTATAAAATAAAGTCCCCAAAAGCTGTCTGGATGTGATCGATTTCTTAAAATCTTCTGAAAGGATTTTGAGCGGCTTATTCGATTTTGATAGAACTTTCATTAGAAGATAGAAGAGGGATAAACTTTGTCATACTGATTCCCACGTGGGCAAAGCCGTGGATACAGCTAGTATAGGAATAAAAATATTAGAAAAAAAAATTATAAATTTTACTGTGTACGACATAATATAGTTGTAACGACGATATTTTTTTTCGAATTTTTATTTCTCAACGATTTGTCACATATTGACGACAACAATGTTTTTTATATTATTGTCTTAACTATTTGAAGGAGGTTGTATTTGAAACGTGTAACAGTTGTCGATCTGTTTGTTGTCCCAGATACTTTTATAACCAATGTTCGATCATGTAATGTATAATCGTTAAGCCTAAAACTACTGGCACAATACTATAAATATATATATATATATATATATATATATATATATATATGTTTTCTTAAACTTAAAAAAAAATTAAGCTTAACTTATCTATATTATTATTAATACTGTAGACAAAGTTAATTCTGTGAGTTAAAAATATATTTAAAAAAAAATATATTCAGGAGACTAGACAAAAAATTTAATGATGTATATTTATAAATTAAAAATGTAACATACAAAGCCACTCTGTATATATTTATGAATAAGATTTAGTAAAATGAACGCATTTAACCATTCGTTTTTAACATTCGCACTACCTACTGAAGAAAACCACATGAAAATCCGTTCATTAGTTTTTGAGTTTATCTTGAACGATGGGACAGATACGGCGAGATTTGTTTATGACTAATGATTGTATATCTCCTTAAGTTCTAAACCGATCTTTTTTCAATATTTAAACAACGTTCATGTGTTCTATAAAATGAAGTTACAATTTGCATACAGGTTGCTAACGATATTTTTTTGAAATTTAACTTCGACGTTTAACGAATTATTGCGATTACAAATTGTAAATCAACCTTACAAAAATCCGTATTTTGTGTTGGAGATATTTACGGGATTGGAGAGTGATAGAAACTACTTTTTATTTCTATACTATGGTGCAAACGGACGAGATTGCGGGCAGAAGCTAGTAGGTACATAACAAATGTAATTATTCTTAAATAGACCAGGGAAAAACATCCAAGTGTCAGTCAGACTCATCTACTTAGCCGAGGTAAGTAAATATTTACCAAAATAATATTGTAAAATGTACGCCATCTCAAGTTAAATTATAGTTTAATTATGGCAAAAAAACCGCCAAACTATTTGATTAATCTATAAAAAATGTTGCTTATGACAAAAGAACTTTACATTAACTTTATTTATTTGCTATCAGATTATTTACGGAATATTATGAAATTACAATTTATATTATCTCTCTACGACATAATATTCCGTAGAATAATAGATAAATCACTAGTACAATCACTAGTCAGTCGCAAGCGCAGCGCTTCATATCGCGGTCACCTCGGCGCATGCGCGGCCTCCTACCTCCCCGCTCCTCTTGCCTTCCTGTAGTCTCCCCACTCTGCACTGGCAGAATCACACTTTGTTTACCAATTGCCACGATTGACAAGTCAGTCGGTCGGTCTGCTTTGCCGATCTCGCTCGCCTTCAGTTAGTGCAACTCTTACGATCGCGTTACCAGCGACAAACGCGACATTAATCACAACGTTATGACTTTGTGACGTAATAGCATGAGTAAAGCCGATTCCTCGGCGGAAGCCGCCTTGCCTAGCGTGGCCATCCACGTGGACCACTTCGCAGACCAAGATAATGAACATTTTAAACTTCTAGAGCCTAATACACCAACACCTTTTTTGACGCCCTCTGGACAAATCCGCAAAGTTAAAAGCTTCACCGATACACATAAATTCAGAGATGTGAATGCCGCTTCTGGTGCAGCATCCGCGCGAAGTCTCCGCCCATACGACCAAGTCACAACCTATCCAGAAGGTTCTGATAGCGGCACGAATCACTATGCTCCTTCTGTGCGTTCGCTTGCTTCAATCGGAATGGGATGTACTGACGGGCGAAAGATGGTCATACGACGAGTTCCAACATCGCCTACGGAACTGTTTCATCTCGTGCGTCCTCCTACGTAAGTATCTTTCCGGATGTCACATCCTTTTGAAGTCATTATTCAATTGTTCCAACAGACAATTATATTTACAAGACTATTGTGCTATATTAAGTATCATATTGGTTTTCATCAAACTAGTTGACCAAAAATTATTTTATATTTTTCCCGAATGTTAACTTAGTTGAGTAAACGTTAATTACATACATATTGCTAGAGGTCATCGATATAACCTATAAAATATATGCTTATAATAGTGCAGAATAATAACAATGCGTTACTGATAAAATTCGTAATGATAGGTTAGAAATACCTATACCTTATATACCTGTGAATTAAGGTAAATTTGGCATTTTTCTTCAGAACTACATAACATTATTGCAGATTTCTTGATAACTTTTAAACATAGCCCTTAAAATATCATACGCTAAACAAGTCTCATACATGCTTTAAGCACACGGTATATAGCTCTATCTCTATTTAAAACCGTCAATGCAGTATTCTAGTTTATACAACAAACAATAAAATACATAATGATTTGATTTTACTCATTATACAATTCTCATGCGATCGAACCGATGTATTTTTTGAACCCTCATCTCTTGAAAAACTAGAAACTATAACTAAAACTAGAAAGATCAACGAATGGAGCAGCGAACGTTGTCGTAAACTATGTTTGGGATAATTACAAAGTTAACTGCTCGATTTATATGAATTGGTTTATCGAAAGAGAGCTCTACGTATATCTCAATTACAAAATACGAATTTAATTTCTTTCCAATTACCCACTTCCTATACATCCTTGTGAGTACAGTACGAAATTGAAAGTGAATTAATTACTTTCACCTTAAGATATGCGTATGTATGTCATAAAATGTCTAATCCAGTTTGGTACGTATACGCGGTAATATAGATAATAGTATAGGCTCTATGGTAACGGCACATATAATATTCTTCGTATTTGTTCCAAATCAGATCGTTTATTATTTTAACTCCTAGCTTCATATACTGCACACCAAGAAGTCATTTTTGAGACAATAATACAACGTAACAACAAACGTCACAAAGACATAATCTATATATATAAAAGAAAGTTGGTCTTAGTTACACTATTTATAACTCAAAAACAGATGAACAAATTCGGCTGAAAATTGGTGGAGAGGTTGCTTAGAGCCAGGAGACGGACATAGGATACTTTTTATCCCGTTAGACCGCATTTATTTTATCCCGTCAAGTCACTATAAAACGTGGTATAGCAAAAACGACTATGACATGGAAAAACAAAACATAAATGACAGCTAAACGTAATTTAGTCTTTGGATAAGTATGGTAAAAATATGACAATTATCAAAATAGTAGTAGCTATAAACGTTACTACAAAGTATAAACAAAGTCACTTTCTCTGTCTGTCCTTATATCTCTATGTTTGATTACATCTTTAAAACTACGCAAAAGATTTGATGCGGTTTTTTTAAGTATATAGAGTGATTGAAGAGGAAGGTTTATATGTATAATAAAATTCAATATGGAGTAGCGAAATACTGTGATTATCACTGAGTGACATAGGCTATATGGTTTATACCCGTGCGAAGCTGGGGCGGGACTCCTAGTAAAGTATATAAATATAGTTTTCAGACACATATCAAAAAATGATTCTGTCCCAATTATACTATATTAAATTTAATCTAATCACTTACTATTTTAATAGTTTTGAGCCACTGCATTGTGATTTTCCACGTCACATCTGAATATTTAAAAATATATGCCGTTGGTGCTGCCACTAACGGATACATTACAGAGAACTACATCTTTAGAAATAAAGAAGAACATCTCCTACTTAGTTTTATCATACTTGTTTCGCTACGACAATACTTAAAAGTCCACAAAAATTACATTTTCTAGAGTTTATACTTGGATATATCGTTCTTCATCACTTTGCACTTAACTGCAACATTATTAATATAAAGACCAAACCATAAGAAAATACAATATATATATGTTAGGTTTCAAATAAACAATACTTATTGGGGCCAAACCTTAACCGCTCACTAAACAAATGATAGTAATAACAGTTACATTACTAAACTATACCAGTTGCTTCCTTTTGCTTATGTTTCTTGAAAATGTAGATAAAAATATTTAGAACTAACTAAATTTGAATAAGAATAGCCAATTTTTGGATATGAGGAATAATGACTGAAGTATCATATTCTCAACAACATGTTTATTAATGATCCTGATATACTTTGCTACCTTGATAATATTTAAAACCTACTGTTTACCGTTTAAAGGATATGATGATGCATCCATGTAATTATGTAATTCATATAATCGAAGTTGTAATATGAAATTTAAAAAAAAATATTCGCTTCAAAGTTTAAATCTACTTCGGTTCTGTTTCCGAGATCAAGATAATTAAGATTTTATAAAACCTTAATTAAATGCTCCTTTGGAAGGATAAAATTTTATATTTACCAATCGACAATGTTAGCACATAACCCCGAATAGTTATGAGTTTTCTTTTAGACACATATTATTCAATTAACTAATCTTCTTTTATAAGAACCAGTGCAATACAAAACTTATACTTTAATAAATAATATTAAACTGGAATTATGTAAGTATTCCCCACCCATAAATACTCACTATATATCTAAAAGACCATAAGTCAGGAATTTATTACTAAAAGAAGTTTTCAGATAAGCCCAATACAGATAAGCCGTAGTAATCTTCAATATCGTGACGATGACGTAGATTTGCAGAAAAATATAGTGTTATATTTGTATGGAACTTCAAATCTGTCAAAAGTAAATGCCACATGTGACAGGAACATCCTAAAGTGAGCAAATATTGGTGGCTTATATTTTTGTGAAATACAGTTGTCGTGGTGACCTTGAAATTGGTGTCTGATAACGCTTTGTTATCTGCTCTCACGTATCTCATAGAATATGGATAGGATTGATCGTGTTCTTGCTCTTATCACAGACATTTTTGATAATGATTTATAAAACGTTTACGTATATGTTACTCGCTTGAATAAGGATTTCCCATATTTATCTTGAATTGATTCTTGCGTCGATATCTCTAATTGTTTGTATTGTTTTTTTTATTATTCCTTATTAAGTAATAAGCGATTTCTTTGTTAAATTAAGTTTGTATACCAATAATATACGCTGGATATTTTTATTTTGTGTTAAATTAATGATATATTAACTAGTACATTGTAAAAAATCTTTTAATAAGTAACGGTGGAAGAATCATATAAAATGTATTTCACTATTTAATGAAATAATGACTTATTGAACAATAATTTGACGAATATTTCTAAAACATGAAATTTACACTATTCTAAAAATAAAAAATATTTACAACTTTAACTGTATTTTATTGTTAACATAATAACATTACATCTATGTAATTGCAACCATAGATTTTAAGTAACTATAAAAATGTCTCAATGGCCTTGATAATTTTACCCGACTACAAAACAAGGAGAATAAAATTTTCAGGATTGCATACAGGTATGTATAATTAATTCATGTGGATTTCTAGAACCAGACAGTGTAAAAAATATCTGCAAAATTTTAATTTTCAATCCTGCAATCGAAATAGTTTGAGGCAGACGGGATTAATATTTTAACTATCGACTCGGTTATTTAATAAATATTATTTTTGTTTAGAAAAAAATATTATTACGGTTATTTTTTCTTTTTTATCTTTCGGAGGCCGTTCGAACACTCCGTGAAATTTGGAGCTCTGAGCACGAGCGCAGTGTACCCGTACAATTTAATTAATATCATGCTAAAATTACCGCTGACATGCACCTTGTAACACTTTGAGTGATCATCATCTTCCTGCCCTTATCCCACTCTAAGTGGGGTCGGCACAACATGTCATAAACATGTTGTCACATGATTTGGCTACGTATTTTACGACCGGCCGCCTGCCTGACGTCAACTTATCTTAGTCGTATTTTACGACACCTCGATAAGAAAGAGGGTGGTCTATTCTACTTAACCGGATACCACACGGTGAGTCGACTTACCTTAGTCGCCCTTTACGACACCTCGGTAAGACATGAGGGTGGTTTATTCTACTTAGCCGGATACCACACGGCAGGTCGACTTACCTTAGTCGCCTTTTACGACACCTCGGTAAGAAAAGAGGGTGTTACTATTCTATTCAGCCGGATACCACACGGCGTTAACACTTGGAGTGATATTGATCGAATTAGAGTAGAGGTACACTTATTAGTCCTTAGAATCTATCCTAGATCTGGTTTAGTCCCGTAGTAAGTCGTAGTTTAGTGCAGATCATAAGCGGATATTACCACATGTACATATATAGGCAAATAGTCCACCAAAAACCTGTTAACTTCATTAACTAATCCCAAACTGACATGTTATATAGATCCTATATATAGATTACGCCGTGTGGTATCCGGCTGAATAGAATAGTACCACCCTCATTTCCTACCGAGGTGTCGTAAAAGGCGACTAAGGGAAGTTTACCCACCGTGTGGTATCCGGTTTAGTAGAATAGACCACCCTCTTTCTTACCGAGAGGTCGTAAAATACGACTAAGGTAAGTTGAAGTCAGGCAGGCGGCCGGTCGTAAAAACGTAGCCAAATCATGTGACAGCATGTTTATAACATGTTGTGCCGACCCCACTTAGAGTGGGATAAGTGCGGGAAGATGATGATATAGATCCTATATAATATGTCATTTTATTAACGTATTTTCTTATTATAGGGACGTAAATGTGTGCTTATTTTGGCATAGGTCTTATATCTTATATAAACAAAGTCAATATACTTGACATAATTATAAATTTAACAATGAGAACACTTAAAATCCTCTGTAATACGTGTACAAATATTTACGCAATATTTTGGTAAGGAGATAATTTCAAATCAAATATATTCATTCTTTTCGTTTCAATTCAGTTGAAACATGAAATAATAATCATAATATTCTGAACAATTACATATTTGATTAAAATATTTGCGGACGTTTTTATAAACGTAAAACCACATTTAATATTATGGAAGACTCGTTATAAATAGAATTATAAAAGAAGAATCGTTTTCACATTAAAGTATGTACATATACTTAATGCGAAAACGATTCTTACATAAATGCCACTATCCTATCCTACTTATATTATAAATGCGAATATTTGTGAGTATGGATGTACGTTTGTTACAATTTCACGGCGAATCCGCTGAACCAATATCGATGAAATATGGCACAATTATTCCTTATACACCGGAATCTCTATAGGCTATAGAAAAGCTAATTCTAATAATGTTAACAGGCCACCAGATGAGGAGACAGCATCACATGAGAGTGATTGTGGTGAAGAAGAAGAGGACGCAGAAACCGTTCACTTAAAACCCAGAAGACCTTTCTGGGCTAACAAAATACAATTCGTGCTGGCTTGCGTCGGTTACTCCGTAGGACTTGGCAATGTATGGCGGTTTCCTTATCTCTGTTATAAGAGCGGAGGAGGTGAGAAATCACTTTTTTGTTATCAAAATATTATTTTTATAATTTTTTAGTCATTTTTCCTACAATATTGCAAAACAAATGTCGTTTTAAATACGACATTGGAAATGTCTCCAACGATTTTCATGAAATTCAGCATCTAGATGGGGGAAATCGACCTCGCTAGGTTTTATTAAGAAAAATTATTAATTAAAATATAAACAACCGGGTCACATCGCGATAGTCACGTTACCTTTGTATAAGGTTCGACGTTTCGGCAGAGTTGCATCCACCGTGGTCACGAACTGACTGTAGCGCCGCGGCGTCTTCGTTTCCGAGTACTACAGTCATTATTATCTGAAGCCCTCTTCTCGGTTGAACGTATTATGCTTTCGAATCTCGATGGCTTCACGCGTCATTCTCGCATAATAGTGGGCATCAGTTGACAGTACCTTGGGATCGTGAAGCTCAATCCAGTGATTGCTCCCTGAATTAAGCAGATGGTCTGCGATCGCTGATTTCGTTGGCTGGTTATTTTTAACTGCAGCTATGTGCTCTTTCACTCACTCAGCAATGGTTCGCTTAGTTTGGCCGATGTATGCGCTACCACAACTGCAGTTAATTTTATATACCCCTGGGGTCTGGAAGGGGATGACATCTTTCGGCGTGCGTAGAAGTCTAGCTACCTTATGTAAAGGCGTGAAGACGGTCTTTATAGAAACCTTTCTTAACATGGTTCCGATTTTGTCGGTGACGCCTTTAACATACGGTAAAAACGCCGGCTGTCTGTTCACCTCAAGACGTCTTTCCTTTCGCGTGCATGGTCTTATTAATTTTCTGTTGGTATAGCCGTTCTTTTTTAGTGTCTCCTGAATATGTTTTAATTCACCGTCAAGGTGTTCAGGGTCGCACAGATCATACGCTCTATTCGTCAACGATGTTTTCACGGCCTCTAGGTGCCTAGGGTGATGGTGCGATGTGGCATGAAGGTATCTATCGGTGTGGGTGGGTTTTCTGTAAACCGTATGTGCCAGCGATCTGTCTGCCTTTACCGTAATCTTTAAATCCATAAAAGCAAGCGATTTGTCTGATTCCATTTCAAATGTAAATTTAATTTTTGGGTGAATGGAATTTAGGTGTGTCAATTGCAAAGTCTTGATAGCTCAATTGGGTAACGGCGGTTTCAAATTCAAAATCGATCGATGCCAGATAAAATCTTTTTTATTTATAAAAAAAAGTTACCGAGCAAGGCTCCGTCACCCAGGTTCTTATTATATTATTAGGTTTAAATAATTCTTGTAAGACCTCCTCACGATATTATTTTTCGAACGTCACACGACGTATTTTTTGTAAATTTAGCTCTATTACATAAGCATTGCTTAATTGTAGCTATGCATACACTTCTATAGCCAGAAATTTGCTTAAATTGCAACATTAACGTAAATGTACACCATTCAAGGTTTATTAGTCAAACAATCATTTTCCAAATATAATGGATGTACAAAATATTTTAAAATAAACTAATTTTCAGATAAGAAAGGTAATACCTGTCATAGTAGGAAACGTTGTAACAAAAATCATTCACATTACCTTTCGTTGTCCATTTTAGGCAAATATTTTTGCATACAGAATGTATACTTTTCACATGAAACATATTATTAATGTGTAACGTAAATTTCAAATAAATATCATGTTTTTGCACAGCCTCGCTAACTAGACACACCTACCTGTTTATGAAAAAATTTATTGAAAATCCGTGACCAATTGATTTTGTATATTTAGTATTTGTTTACCTTTTTAAATTATTTATTCAGATATTGATATATTTTTGTGTAAAAAAAACCACGAATCGTCAAAATTATTTAGCATGGAATATAATGCGTCCGCGAATGCTAAGTAAATTAACTCATTGAAGTGACATAGAGATCGTGAGCCACATAGCATTGGAGCACATTTTTTTATTACTAAGTCTAAATCCGTGTATTACAATTGTGTATATTATTTCCAAACTAAAATTCAAAATTTTCTTAAATTTATTCAAGTAAACTTGTACACAAGTGTTTTTGAATTGAAAATTCTACTGCTGGTTCGGAAAGCTGTTCCAACCGAGAAAAACCAGCAAGAAACTTAGCGGTAGCTCTTTTCAAAATAATACTTATAACTAGTTATACGCCGTGTGGTATCCGGCTGAATAGAATAGTACCACCCTCTTTTCTTACCGAGGTGTCGTAAAAGGCGACTAAGGTAAGTCGACCCGCCGTTTGGTATCCGGCTGAGTAGAATAGACCAACCTCATTTCTTACCGAGGTGTCGTAAAAGGCGACTAAGGTAAGTTGACCCACCGTGTGGTATCCGGTTTAGTAGAATAGACCACCCTCATTCTTACCGAGGTGTCGTAAAATACGACAAAGGTAAGTTGACGACAGGCAGGCGGCCGGTCGTAGAAACGCAGCCAAATCATGTAACAGCGTGTTTATAACATGTTGTGCCGACCCCACTTAGAGTGGGATAAGGGCAAGAGAATGATGACTTATAACTAGTTATATTAAGTCATTACTATCTTTTACTGGGTCGGACAGTAGAGATATCCACGCATTCTTATCATCTAAATAATCTTATACAGCATAGTAGGCTTTTTGTAAAGCTTTTACATCGTTTTCAAGATATAAGAATCAGTCTTTTACATCGTTTTCAAGATATAAGACTGTTCAAGAATTGTAAATAAGACGTTTTAAAGCACGGGAAAGTTTGTTTTACTATTTTATAAAAGCAAAGTATTATTTTCTTATTATTATCATCGAGATAAAGAATAAAATCTTTATACCCAATTGGATAAAATCTTGAATAATATCTTTACATCGATGTTATAGATATTATTATTATAAAGCCGTAATAAAAAAAAATCCACAAAAATTCTGGCATCACATTTCAAGTTTGCGTACCAAAGGTGGTTTTGAACCTGCCGTAGACATTAATGGTGAACGCGTTACTGGCATAAAAGCTGCTGAAGGCTTTGCGAAATATTTTTCCAGTGTATTTCTTTCTGATCTTCCTCATCTAGATACTCGTAGTGCCTCTGGGAGTAATGACGACAGTAGCTCTAAATTAGTAAATATAAATATTATCAATTCGGATGAGGTTCTTTTTGCTATAAATAATTTGAAATCAAGTAGTTCTCCTGGACCCGATCAAATTCCCTCAACTATATTAAAGCGGGTTAAATATTATATTTGCCATCCTCTGAGCTACATCCTTAATCTTTCGATAAAAACTGGTGTATATCCTCCCGAGTGGAAAGTTACAAGAGTAAGTCCTATTCCTAAAAGTAATACCATAGCTATAGAAGAATTTCGCCCTATTGCTATTTTATCCTCAATGGCGAAAGTTTTCGAGAGTATTCTCCATAATAAATTGCACAAGCAGATTAAACCATTTCTCTGTAATGAGCAGCATGGTTTTAGACCTAAAAGATCTGTTGATAGCAACCTTTTAATACTTGTAGATTACATATCAAAAAGTCTTGATAGCGGACGCCAGGTCGATGTCTTGTATTTCGATTTTAAGAAAGCTTTTGACAGAGTTAACAATGATATATTGTTAAGTAAATTAAGTGGAATTGGCTTTTCTCCTAAACTTTTGCAATTAATGGCGGATTATATGCGCGATAGGAAACAATTTGTTCGTTTAGGTTTATATGAATCCAAGCCTTATCATACATGTTCCGGTGTAAGTCAGGGCTCTATTTTAGGTCCATTACTATTTTTGATAATGCTTAACGATCTCCCAACAGTACTCAGATCTGCTAAATGCCTGCTATATGCGGATGATTTAAAATTATTTATGCAAATAAACACGGAACAGGACTGTCTTGAACTTCAGCGTGACCTTGATGCTCTAGTAAGATGGAGCATAGCCAATAAAATGGAATTCAATTTAACCAAATGCTCCATAATGACCTTTCACCGCATTGTCCAGCCAATTCATTTTGATTACATTATTAATGGCGTTTCGCTTACTAGACTTACTGTTGTCAAGGACCTGGGGGTAACCTTTGATTCAAAACTCTCATTCCATAACCATGTCTCTGCACTTGCTACTGAGTCTTTTAAACGTCTAGGATTCGTCCTCCGTAACTTACGAGATTTTCGTAATCCCCAGACTATGAAGCTTCTTTTTAATGCCTTAGTCCGTAGTAAAATTGAGTCGAGTGCGTGTGTGTGTGTGCGTGGAACCCATATCAAAGTACTTATGCTTTAGCTCTTGAAAAGGTACAAAAAGCCTTTTTGAGATTCTTATATAAACGCCTTTACGGTTATTATCCGTACTTGTATCCAACAGGTTTTCTCTTGGGACATCTTGGCTATAATTCGCTTGAGACGAGAAGACTGTATTGCCAACTTAACACTGCCCTAAAAATTATCAGAGATGATATCGACTCTCCCGATCTGCATAACAAATTATTTTTATTATATGCTCCAAATAATTATACTCGTGCTAGGCGTCATAATTTATTTGCCGTACCGTCGTCCCGCACCGTGGCGCGTGCTAGGTCACCTATCCCGCGGTCACTGTCTTTGCTCAACGAACTTCTTAAAGAATCCCCACACTGTGATATCCTTGCAGGTAAATGGCAACATATTCGAATAGAATTACTAAAATTTTGTGAAAATTTGATATGATTTTATATAATGTTATAGAATATGTAATGTTGTATTATAATATAATGTAAGTATAACATAATTAGTGTAATTGGATTTTATCCAATTACACTAATTATAAGTGTGTCATATATTTATATTTATTTATATTTATGTCGGTTCCTACTTTGTTTCTTTCTTATTCCGTATATACAATAAGATTAATCCAGATACGCATAATTCAAAAAGAAATCGGAAATAATTACATGATGAATAATGAGTAATAATCTATCTAATAATCTATCTTTATAGTAAACTATTTGATTATAATAGTAGGTAATTACATATTAACACAAATAAATGAATATATATATATATGTCGGAGAAGTGAAGATAATAATAGACTTGTTTAACTGCCGGACAGATGGCGTTACATCTGTTATCATTTGGGATACTTTAGCCGAATCATGGAGTCAGTAGTCAAGGTTGTCTAATAGCTGTCGCTTGTGATTGTGATATTTGACGCATATGTAAAATGCATGGTAAGGTGGCGCTGGTAACAAAGCGACATGACAGATTGGACATCTGAGACTCGATGGCGCCGGGTGTGCGCACTGATTCTACGACTTGAAATATAGAGAACGCCGAAGTCGCTTACAATAAAAACCCATCTAAATCCCCGACAGCAGCGGTGGGATCGGAACAGCATTTACCTAATGTGCTTACCAACCCTCCTGTGGCTACACAAAGTAAATATTTTCGAGGTTCAGCTACACCTCGTGTTGAAAGTTATGGCGGTGCTAAGAGATAATGATCAAAATACGACCTCACAAATAGATGATCGTTTCATGGCTTTGCCTAATGATAAGTATGCCTCATTTGTTTTTTTGTTTTCTTTCGCGGCATGGCCGACAGTTTTAGGCCGTAGTAATACCAAAGTGTCAATCTCAAAAAGTAACGTGAAGTCAAGGAAACCGTGTGACGTTTGCATACCGTCGTTCGATCCCGACGATTCTGAGTTTACAGTTGCTGAGTAGTGCGACAAAATAGAGCATTACCGTACTGAAAATTCGTGGACAGGTTACGAGACGCGAAACGTTGTGTTTACGCATCTACGAGATCGAGCACGTAAATGGACCTCTAAGTCTTACCCATTGTGCAAAACGTGAAATGAAGCGAAGGAACGTTTGTCAAGATAATTTGCGGCGACCAAGAGGTTTCATGACCTCATACATATATGGTTTCATATATCTTTAATATAGTGCAGTATACCAGTGTTCCAGCTAAGATTTACATAGAGTACTCGAGTAACAAACTTGCCATGATCGACCGGTTTGAGCCTGCTTGGAGTGAACTAACAAGGTGGCAGTCGTTATCTCAGGTATTTTAGATACTCAGGTACGTTCAGATTTGTTGAAAAAGACGCCTACTGATTTCATAGCACTTGATGGACATCTAACTACTTATCCAAAAATGCCTTTTGTAGTAACACAAATAGGATATATTTGACCTTCACGAACTTAGACGTGAGGTAAAGTTCAGGATGGACGAGCAAGTTTATGCTGATGAGGTGCGCTATGATAAGGGCAGCTAGGATATGTCCCTTCAAAAGTGGCGACATCGTTTTTATCGAAAAGAACCCCAGATTAATAGTTAAACCAAATGAGACATATTCTTATCCCTCCAAAATAATAGAGGTCTGTGATAATGATAGGTGCAATGTAGAGCCGGTGGCTGGTGGGCGTGTTCAGTACGCGTGTCATGAAATATTGCGAAAGTACCCCGAGGGTTTTGCCGATATGTCCAATAAACTGCAGGCTGAAAATTGTTGACAGACAAATTAAATTGATTTTTTTATTGTAGATTGTAGTGTAATGATTGCAGTCTAATGTTGTATGAAATGGTACAGGCTCAAACACGCAATGGCAAGTGACCGCATGTCACTTCGGGTTTGCTCTCACCAAGGGCTCTGGTGTTCCTAACGTGGTGGTGCATCGTGGGACCGTATATGTTTCTTTGTACATCAGTGTTGGTGTGAGTATGTTCGTGTATGTATAACATATAATATGTGTCTTGTATATGAAGATGCAAGGTAGGTTACACATCTCAACTCGCATACACTGCATAGATGGTTGAGTATTTTTCTATGTTTGTTAAAGAAAGTCCAGAAGGGAGGTTTAATGAAGCCCTAAACTATAATTCAAATTGTATTCCCGCACTCGTAATTAATACCATATCCCAAAGCAAACGTCACGTCACATCAGACGGCTTGTTATTCCGTTGCCATCGAAACCTCCATTTATTATTCCGCATACTCCGACCATGCGATCGGGAATGTTCGTAAGACGTTCGGTGACAAGGAACGACGGCGAGTTCGTTATCTACCAGCTAGCTGCACTCGTGATGTACTACTCACTCACAGTACATTTTAAGTAATTTAATTTTTGTACATAAAAATGTAAAAAGTTATAGAACGATAGGTGACGTATATAATAGATAAAGTAGGAACCGACATAAGCTTGCCGCTCCTGCTTTGTGCCTTGTATAGGTACGAAATTTGTGTTTGGGTATAAGATTTTGTAATAAAATTCCGCAGTCATTTTTAGCTTTGACTTAACAGCAATTTAAAAATGTTATTAAAGAGAGGCTGATACAAAAAGCCTAATATACTGTTGAGGATTATTTTGACGGGAAGAGTGCGTGGATATTCTCGTAGCTACTGTCCGACCCTGTACAAGATAGTAATGACTTGGTGTATCTGGTTATAGGTATTATGTTGAAAAGAGCAACCGCCGAGTTTCTTGCTGGCTCTTCTTGGTAGCGAGAGCTTTCCGCTTTTCCAGCGGTAGAATTGAAGGTTCAAAAGCGCTAGTTTACAAGTTTATTTCAATTAAGAAAATTAAGTTTGAGTTTGATGCGCGGGATAGCGGCGACATCTTGTACTATTGTTTACAGTATGTATGCTAATTTAAAAAAAAGCTACGTTTAATTATTAATCTTTTTAGCAGAGACGTTTATTCATTACATTATGGATAATAAAAGCGGACGATTTAAAAGAAATTGTTTTACGAAAGAAATAATAAGTTGAATGAAATTTGTAGTTTACAGTTTGGACAACTATGACAGTTTGTTATTTGACAGTACGTATGTTTACATATTGCTGATAATAGGTAATCATACTAAGATCTACAGTTTGTCAAATTTCGAAATGGTAACCATAACCCCACAATCGTCGCCCAGAATCAAAGGTTAATAATGACATATTAAAGTTCACCGTTTGGTCTGATCCATCTCAAAGTGCTTATGAATTATGATCAAAGTAAGCAAACAGACAATATCAACTCATTTGACTCAAATGAAACGTAAGATAAGTGGGTTCCTCATGAGCTGAACGAAAACCAGAAACGAGCGCGTCTGGAAGCTTGTTTGATGTTGCTTTCTCGCCACAAATCCTGGTCTGACCTGGTGGTTTTTGAATCGGATATACACTTGTGATGAAAAATGAAGTCAATATGAAATTCAATCGCAAACATTCCGTGTGCCTAGAAAATAACTAATCTGCAAAACATACTGCAATACGTAGTATTCATGTTGTCGCCAATGTCTTCCGCTTTGTATTTTATAGCAACACAGTCATGAAACAAGTTTCGCGCCCCTTTTGATTAAAATGGCGGCAACACTGTGCTGTTGTTGTTTCCGGTGGACTCTTCTTATTGATAAAACGTTTCAGTGACAGTAAGTCTTTGTTCGTTATTTAAGAGAAGTGAATCACGCAGCGGGAATAGTGGTATTCTATTATATCGTGTTATTGTATACAGTGTGCGCTAACATTCATCAGATGTATTTGGTGGAATAGTGCGGGTATGATTTATTACCAGTTCGTGAAACCAGGCTCATCGATCAGAGCAGAAATATGCCGTAAATAATTAGACAAATAAGGGTAGACTTTAAAAAAAAAGTACATTCCAATAATGCAGTAAAATTGACCTTCCAGGAGTTCATACACATAGAGGTGGACGTGGTTCCACCATGTTTTTAAATGACCAGGCTGAACAACGTGTTGCTTAAACGGCAACAATATGTTGGCAATTTGGGCGCATATTTTGGTAAGAAAAATCGTTTCTTGTGTTTATAAAAACTATTGGCAAACTTTGCCTTATGTTCTACAAATTTCATACTTGACGACCTCATACCTTGGTCTGAGTTCTGCCGATACTTGAGCATTGAAAGCTCCGCGCTTTGTGCTGCCGATACTTGAGCATTGAAAGCTCCGCGCTTTGTGCTGGCGATACCTGAGCATTGAAAGCTCCGCGCTTTGTGCTGGCGATACCTGAGCATTGAAAGCTCCGCGCTTTGTGCTGGCGATACCTGAGCATTGAAAGCTCCGCGCTTTGTGCTGGCGATGCCTGAGCATTGAAAGCTCCGCGCTTTGTGCTGCCGATACCTGAGCATTGAAAGCTCCGCGCTTTGTGCTGCCGAAACCTGAGCATTGTAAGCTCCGCGCTTTGTGCTGTCGATACCTGAGCATTAAAAGCTCCGTGCTTTATGCTTGCGACACGAGAATTGAAAGCTCCGCGCTTTGTGCTGCCGATACCTGAGCATTTAAAGCTCCGCGCTTTATGCTTGCGACACGAGAATTGAAAGCTCCGAGCTTTGTGCGTCCGACACTTGAGCATTGAAAGCTCTGCGTTTTATGCTGCGACACTTGAGCATTGAAAGCTCCGCGCTTTGTGCTTCCAACGCTTGAGCATCGAAAAAGCTCCGCGCTTTGTGCTCTCAACACTGGAGCATCGAAAGCTCTACGCTTTTTGCTTCCAACGCTTGAGCATTACAAGCTCCGTGCTTTTGGCTTGTGACGCTGTACTGAGCTACACTCGCTTAACGGTAAGGGATTGTTCGCTGGGGAAACTCTAAGGTTTAGACCCATGGCTGATGACGTCTGTGACCACATCATGCATGAGACCGCGCGAGAACGCGCTCTCTGTCAGTATGGCCGTGTCGGAGAAGTGAAGATAATAATAGACTTGTTTAACTGCCGGACAGATGGCGTTACATCTGTTATCATTTGGGATACTTTAGCCGAATCATGGAGTCAGTAGTCAAGGTTGTCTAATAGCTGTCGCTTGTGATTGTGATATTTGACGCATATGTAAAATGCATGGTAAGGTGGCGCTGGTAACAAAGCGACATGACAGATTGGACATCTGAGACTCGATGGCGCCGGGTGTGCGCACTGATTCTACGACTTGAAATATAGAGAACGCCGAAGTCGCTTACAATAAAAACCCATCTAAATCCCCGACATATATATATATATATATATATATATATATATATATATATATATATATATATATGTGTGTGTGTGTGTGTGTGTGTAGTATAAATATGCTGATGTTCTGTACTACAATTCAATTTACATAAATAATGGCTCGGAATCGTCTATACGCCTAACAAGAGTGTCATTTACAAATAATGTATGCTAAAATTATAGTAGAAACAACATTTGAAGTCGTGCAGTAAATATCGTGTATCGTTATATGGTCTCCATCTAGTCCTGATTGGGTAATTCACACCTTAACTTAAATTCATAGTCACTGTGTTAGTGGTTCCGATATCTTGGAATCTTGACGTCTAAACCATTGTAAACATTTTAAACCTCTAAGCCCTTAAAAATCAGACAAGACTCCTGTATTTAATAATATAATATTTCAAATATTTCATTTTATTTTATACTATCTGTGCGTACGGCTTCTTCCGCGTGGAAATCAGTGTATTTAATTAAAATTATAAGTATAAAAGTGTCGGTTAACCATAACCAAAATTGTGAGTTAACCATATGAAATAGAGACATATTGTTGCGGACTCTAGTAGTATTTTTGTAGATCTACAATTCTCTAGTACATTATTATAGTGTATCTCTATTGGTTTACACTGGCGACTGAAGCTCCCAACAGCCGAGTTTTTGTACAACTGCGCGACCTCTTTAACACAAAATCTTATTATCTTGCTATAAAATTATCTTTTGTATTATGGATCTCCGCAAAGTAACGCCTAATTCTATAAATTACTCTTTAACACAATTAAATTCAACCCGTAATGTACTATTAACCTAAACCTATTGGTAGAAACAAAAATTCGTTTAGTAGATCGTTGAGAAGATCGATCACATAGAGACAGACAGTTTTTGGTAACTTTGTTTTATAATAAGTATAGAATTATAGAGTACTACGGACTCGCACTATCTTCTCACTAATCTTGACTAAACAGTCAAGCATATTATTCTTTGAGTTTACTATCGTGCGCGCCAATTTTCATTTTACAATACATCCTACGATACACAACCATGGTTTCACTTTAGTAACCACTGCAATGTTAATGCAATTAACTTTTGTAAACACCAATAAAGCGAGAAAGCTTAATTTAGGATGTTTATGTGTTTGATTTTTTAAATAACTCTTATATCTGCGGATATTTTGATAGCTGCCTGATATATTAGAAAGAGCCAACCTAAGAATCGATATTATAATGGCGGCTTACTACTTAAATTGCGTGTATGTATGCATTTTTTATTCCAGTGATTGATTTTTTAGTTATGTGAATTTCGTCAATTTACAAGACTGGCTTTTTACACTAGGCAAATTATTTTATAGATAAATTCACCACATGCCAATACTGCGTGCCATGTAAATTGTAGCTGATGACTTTTGTAAATTGATACGTCACGCCGCGCAAACGTCCTCTCAAGATATCAAATGATATATTGCCGTGATTTATTTAAATGTTAAATTTATGTTGATGTTACTGCCAAAAAATTTCTGCACTAGTTACATTTTTAAATTTGCGCACTAAAAAAATACCACAGAATTAAATACATTTCGCTATATGTCTACAGCAGAGAAGGCTTAACAGTTGGTTGACAAGTATATGTACTCCTTTTATTATTTTTTAAGTTACTGACTAATGCGCATAGTTATTATACTAGAGTAGGGAAGCTAACCTTAAATGTGCCCTACTACCATTGCCTTCCTCGGTAACTACATTTAGACATTTTTTTTAATTGCCGAAATAATCAGGGATAAAAAGACATTTTTTAAATGAAACCTAGCTAGATCGATTTTTCACCCTCTACATGCAGAATTTCATGAAAATCGTAGGAGCCATTTCCGAGATTAAATGTGTGTTAAAGAAAATATAAAGCAAATGAGACTACCTATGTGTCTCTCTTTTTTTTATGTGTGATTAGATAAAGATAAGTAAACAAGCTGTGATGGCCCAGCGGTAACATCGTTCGACTCTTTCGAAAAGGTCGCAGGTTCAAAGCCGGGCAGACACCAATGAGTTTTTCTGCTCAAACTTATGTGTCTAATTGATAATTTCAATTAATCACACGCTTTTCGGTGAAGGAAAACATCGCGAGGAAACCTGCATATCTCTAGAGAATTCTGGAGATATGTGTAACCTACCAATCCGCATTGGAGCAGCGTGGCAGGTCTTAGCTCCAATCCTTCTCTCCAAAAACGGAGAAAAGAGGACTATTCCCAGCAGTGGAATAGTAAGAGGCATAGTAACAGGTCGCTACTTACTTACTTTTTAGTAAACAAGTTTCATCTTGTCTCTCCTTATTTATTGTGACACTCTCCACACTCCATAATAATTTATGTTCAAACGAATATTCTTACGTCTAGTTCGTAAAATAGTACTTGTATAAATCAGTACTTCCCGGAAATGTCCTAGAAAATACTTTTATCTAGAACCTATAATAAAAATATTATTCGTCAAATAGCCAAAAATAGTTAAATGACAAATGGATTAGGTACTAAAAATTAAAGAACAATGACTTGTTTTTGTGTTACTCACGCCTATATTTACAAAGACAGTTGATTAGATTAATAAAAACGTGATATCGTAAAGACATGCGAGGATCAGCTATCAATAATTTTAGGAGACGGTACTTTTCGAAGAAGCGTTATTTAGTAATGTACAACAAAGCGTAAAAAAATACTCAGTTTTATTTATTTGATGCACCAACGATATATTATTGATACATTAACAATTAACACTTATATTAAATTTAGTTCCATTATAAATATAAATACCTAGGTGGCCGATTAAGTAGCGGCCTGTTACTATCCCACTGCTGGGCATAGGCCTCTTCTCTCCGTTTTTTTTTTTTTTTTGGAGAGAAGGATTGGAGCTAAGACCTACCACGCTGCTCCAATGCGGATTGGTAGGTTACACATATCCCCAGAATTCTCTATGTGTACCGGTGGCCGATTGTTGCTTGATAATTTTTTTAAATTTACAAAAAAATGCAATTAAAAAAAATAAGAAAACGCCAAATGACATATGGGAATCGATGCCCGGTTTTATAATTTCGTCCCGTTAGGCTATCACAACTTGCATTTGACAGCGCAAATGTCTATTGGATTCTATTCTACATTTTAGCATTTTTTAATGTCGAAAAACAGTTATAAAACGACATTTTATGTATTATATTTTTTAGATCGATTTTTCCTCCCCAAAACCTCCTACATGCTGAATTTCATGAAAATCGTTGAAGCTGATTCCGAGATTCGGAAAATATATATTCGTATATAAATTAACTCATTTAAATATTTAAGATTTACAGGCGTATGTATTCAGCATTGTCTTTTGTTAGTTCTTCAAAATGTTATCTTTAATATTTAAAATAGTTAATCTTGTATAAATAAATAAAATAAATAATATATATATATATATATATATATATATATATATATATATATATATATATATATATATATATATATATATATATATATATATATATATATATATATATATATATATATATATATATAGGACACTTATATAGAACCTGAATTTCGGAAACGGCTCCATTGATTTTCATGAAACTTAGTATGTAGGTTTCAGGGGAGATAAATCTATCTACCTAGGTTTCATTAAAAAAATTACGTTTTATGCTTGTTTTCGGGCAGACAAAAGCTGCTAAAATAGAAATAGAATCCAAAGCCTAATTTTGCTGTTATTTGTAAAGTTGTAATAGCTCAATGGGTAACGGACGCACTAAAAAAATATTTTTTTTATATCTTAATAAAATTATCAAGCAAGGCGTCCCAGGTCACCCAGTTACTTCCGATTATATCATCTATCCGATCAAAAGTTTTCATAAGTCAAAAATGAATGAAAATAAATATGTCAATACTATTAATGTATCGTGTCTTGAAAAAAGAATAATAAAAATGATAATTGATAAACTTAAGTTGAGTTTTAACTTAAGTATACTTTAAGAGATGCTACTGTTCACGCCATCCTAACTTTTACTTCACACCGGCTTAGAACTTAACGATTTATTTTTCAACTACTCTGTTTCTGTACTACTCGAACTGTATTTCAGTATACCTACAGCAATATCATCTCGTAAATAATCATCTTAGCTAATGATTGGGTTAATTACGGCAATTCTCTAAGGTCAACTCATTGCTATCAATGACGATAGGCCAAAGCCGGCAACAATAAAAAAACTCATATTTTGTCAACTCAAGATGTATTTTATATTAAAATATACATACAATAGATTTACAATTTATTCATCTATATCTATACTTATAAAAAAAGTCCCCATAAGCTGTATGTGATAATTTTTCTAAAAATCTACTGAACGGATTTTTGTACGGTTTTTACTGAAATCTAGTGCAATTTATATGGAAACTTTTCGTTAATAGAACATTACGGCTCTACGTAAATTGTATTGAAGAATTCGTGCGGTTGTAATAAAACTCGCCTGCAAAGAACTTTACTTGCATAAACCAACAGAGATACAGTAAAGTATTGTACCAGATAATCCTAGATATAAAAAAAATACTTCAAAAATTCCGTGACAGTATATCTCTATCTCTCATGGTTAACTCACAATAACGACTTTTATGTTCAGAATTTCAATTAAAAATATTAAGTTATTTTAGAGGCTGTTCTTCTGTTTTGTGTCAATACTTATCTATATAAATGCGTAAATTATACGCATTCAACGCGGGCGTAGCCGCAGGCATAGCTAGTGAAAAAAAATTGTATAAATTTACAGGGATTTTAATCCAAATAACATATTCCAACATCATGTCATGTGTATCTTTATAAAGTCTTTAGTATTATCGTAGTCTATATCCATACCAATAGTATTAATACGAAAGTGTGTTTTTGTGTCCGAGTTTGTAGTCTACACGAAGAAAAGGATCAATAATAATATAATACAATAATATAATTCTTTTGTTGAGTTGGTTTAAAGATTCAAAACATAGTTTCTATCGATAATTAAACTTCTAAAGCTTATAGCATATTTCCATTTTCCAATACTCGATGCCGAATCCTCCTACGACAACTACTATTTATCTTTAATTCCGTATTAACTAAAATATATTTAGCCCTATCCAAAGAATAATGTCACATTTCCTATGCTTATACATGGGAGATGTAACTTTATTCTTCGGATAGGACGATTTGTTTAGTTTTAGTATCTATAATAACATTCATTAGTTATAATTTATTTCAGGTGCATTTCTGATACCTTACTTCATAATACTCCTTGTGTGCGGTGTACCTATGCTTTTCATGGAACTGGCTATAGGCCAATACACAGCACATGGACCTATAGGCGCCCTCTCACAAATATGCCCTCTATTTAAAGGTAAGCCTTTATGCAAAAACAATTACCCGGCACAATGTCGCCAACCACATAGTGCGACTGGCTAATTTTGATATTTTATCATGTTGCTTTAGTTTTATTTGTTTGCTTAAATAAAAGATATGATAATTATTCGCCATAAATTTTGTTAACAAATGTCTTATCATGGCGTACTTAATACGTGGCGAAAAGGAACCGACATTATGTATTTATGATTCATATATTAGCCGATTATTATTACTCACCTACTTATTGAGACTGATATGAATACTTTTATCAATCTATAGAATGCATCTCAAATACAACCTGATTATGTGTTATTGCCCACCGTTATTAAGAGCATAGTACTTGCGAAATGTATTAAACATGTTGGAGTTAAACTGCTGTTGCAATTGATGATGGAGAACAAAACTCTTCTCTCCACCGCCTTTAACGACTAGATAAAATATCCCCCCTTTATCAATCACTTTAGACAATTTATCCTCCTCTAATTTGACCAAGCGATTAAACTCTAATACAGTAAGTAAAAAGTAAGTAACGGCCTGTTACTATCCCACTGCTGGGCATAGGCCTCTTCTCTCCGTTTTTGGAGAGAAGGATTGGAGCTAAGACCTACCCACGCTGCTCCAATGCGGATTGGTAGGTTACACATATCCCCAGAATTCTCTAGAGATATGCAGGTTTCCTCACGATGTTTTCCTTTACCGAAAAGCGTGTGATAAATTGCAATTATCAATTAGACACATAAGTTTTACTAGAAAACTCATTGGTGCCTGCCCGGGGTTTGAACCCTAGACCTCCTCGAAAGAGGCGGACGGTATTACCGCTGGGCTACCGCAGCTTCTAATACAGTGTTAAATATTAATGCTGATGGATATGAGAATATGAAAGCCGAAAAAAAGATAGATGGATTGTGTGAAGTATGACGTGTATATAAAACGAGAAACGTCAGTTGACGACAGTCGAGTTGACAAATGATAGGTGAGAATGGTAGAGAATATTATGTTATGCCGACCCCACTTAGAGAATTATTATAAAGGCAGGAGGATGGTGTAGCGGAAATTACCAATAGATTGGCATTTAGCATGTAAATACCTCAAAGACTTGCACTCACTCGTATTTCATAATCAGCAAGAAATTATATATCTGAACAAGGTCAATCGTGGGTCGACACGGTTTATCGGTCAACTTATAACACTATATAATAGAGATTGGAAATGTATGGATACGGTTGGTTACAATATTGCAATAATTTTCTCCCTTATTTATGAATACTTTATATTGGTAGGTCTGTACCTATAAAATTTGTTTTACATATAATAGAATTATTTTAAAAATTTATTTGCGATCATATTCTAACGCCGTGTGGCTGAATAGATTAGTACCAACCTCACTTTTTACCGAGGTATCGTAAAAAGAGACTAAGGCAAGTTGACGTCAGCTGGTTAATATATTATTGGGTACCTATAATTTAAAACACTTATTCTGCCTTGAGAGATTTAACGCTAAGCATATGCATCATCAACAATGATGATCGTTTAAAAGCTGAAGGGATTGAATAATGAATTTGATGTATTTTAATATCTTGACCTGTTTAATTCCTAGGTGCTGGTGTAGCGAGTGTGGTGATCTCTTTCCTAATGTCCACCTATTACGCAGTCATTATTGCATGGGCAATTTATTACTTCTTTACATCATTTAAATCTGAGGTGCCATGGGCTAGTTGTTCAAACAGATGGAATACACCACAATGCTGGGTTCCTAACCATAATACTAATATTAGTAAACCAAATGGTTCTCAAACACCCACCGAACAATTTTTTGAGTAAGTGGATTTAATATTTTATTATCTGGGTTAACTTGCATCTCTTCCTTTTTTTGCTTTTAATTAGTTTCTGATTACTGTAGTATTTATTATTGTGTAATGTTCTGTACAGATAAAAATAAATAGAATATTGAACAAATAGAAAAATGTTAAGTTGAGATATTGTATTTTGGGAAGCATTCTGAAATTACAACTCGAAAACGTGCGTAATATTACCTCGTGTACTTTCAGGAAAAAGGTCTTAAGCATGAGTGATGGTATAGAGTTCCCGGGTGGCATGCGGTGGGAGTTGGCGGCTTGTTTAGTCTGTGCTTGGGTTCTGGTTTACTTTGCACTATGGAAAAGTATCAAATCTTCAGCCAAAGTTAGATACATCACTACAACTTTGCCATTCTTGCTGATTATAGTCTTCCTTGGCCGATCACTAACACTAGATGGTGCTGATAAAGGTTTAAGATTTTTCTTCAAGCCAGATTGGGAACTGCTAAAACAATCAAAGCCATGGGTAAACGCTGCGTCACAAATCTTCAACTCCATTGGAATTGCATTTGGTTCAATGATTATGTTTGCGTCATATAATCGCTTCGACAACAATTTCTTACACGACACGCTGGCCGTATCATTAATCAACGCTGTTACTAGTCTCATCGTGGGCATATTTACTTTTGCTACTATTGGAAACATTGCCTTTGAACAAAATACGTCCGTAAAAGATGTCATCGCTGATAGTAAGTAAAACAGATTTCTAATCATTTAGATTGGTTTCATTTTCGGTATCATTAAATACTATAAATTTAATTTATCTATCATTATCTTTTACTTTTGTTTTATGCCAGCTAAGGACTATCGACACAAATAGTTATTTACATTTTCATGATATGTATATGTTGTTACAGGCCCTGGATTACTGTTTGTCGTATATCCCCAAGCTATCGCCAAAATGCCAGCACCTCAACTTTGGGCCGTCTTGTTTTTCTTTATGTTCCTTTGTCTTGGTTTAAATAGTCAGGTAATTATTTTTTATTATTTCGTTAAATGTAAAAATATACATATATGTAATTCATCATCATCTTCCTGCCCTTAAGTGGGGTCGGCACAACATGTTATAAACATGTTGTCACATGATTTGGATACGTATTTTACGAGCGGCCGCCTGCCTGACGTCAACTTATCTTAGTCGTATTTTACGACACCTCGATAAGAAAGAGGGTGGTCTATTCTACTTAACCGGATACCACACGGTGAGTCACTTACCTTTGTCGCCTTTTACGACACCTCGGTAAGAAATGAGGGTGGTCTATTCTACTCAGCCGGATACCACACGGCGGGTCGACTTACCTTAGTCGCCTTTTACGACACCTCGGTAAGAAAAGAGGGTGGTACTATTCTATTCAGCCGGATACGACACGTCGGATACATATAGGTAATTATTGTTTTATAATAGACTGCGGTCTATATTTCCGACTTTACATAGTTCTAGATGTTTAATACAGTTTTATTTTTGCAGTTCGCAATAGTCGAAGTTGTAGTGACATCCATACAAGATGGATTCCCTGACATGATACGCAGGCGACTCGTATACCATGAACTGTTGGTGCTTTGCGTTTGCGCCGTTTCACTAATCTTTGGCTTACCGCATATCATACAAAGCGGCATTTATATTTTTCAACTAATGGACTATTACGCCGCGTCACTGAGTATAACGTATCTGGCTTTCTTTGAGATTGTTGCTATAGCATGGTTTTATGGCGTCGACCGATTATCTAAAAATATTAAACAAATGACTGGTAAGTTTGAGGAATTCCTATCTATATAAATGTTAAAAAATTTATCAATAACATTTGGCAATCACAATTGGTCTTCCATTTTACGTAATTTATTGTTTAATTTGTATATATATTGATAGTGCAGATATACAAGGTAACTTTTTATCTTTACATCTAATTTATTAAATCTTGATATTTTATATTGTTTAGTGGAAGTTTATGAGGTTTTCGGCTACGCTAGTTTACAATGGTCAAAGAATGAATAAAATCGTACAGTAACATAAAAAGATATTTAAAAAATCTATGAAAGAAAATACGGCCTTACTTTAAAAACTTTATCATTACAAATTTTTAAATGGAAGAAGTTACTAAATTATTTTAATGTTTTCGGTTTACTTCGTTTTTAAACCTAACTATTTTATAGTAAAATACTGAATAGGTATAGTTGTCTGTGATCAAATTTTAATACTTTTTAAATTATCTTTTTCAGGTCAATGTCCATCTTTATATTTCCGTTTCTGTTGGCTTATAGCAGCACCGGCACTACTTATTGCACTTTGGGTAGTTAGCTTAGTGGACTACATGCCACCAAGTTACCGGCTTTATCAGTATCCAGCCTGGGCACAAGTACTTGGCTGGACGATTGCATCTGTATCCTTGCTGTGTATACCGGTGTATGCTATAGTAGTTATTATCGGATCGCCTGGTTCAAGTTTTAGGGAGGTACGTATATATATACTATCATACCCATCGACATATGTATAAGCGTGAGGATTTATTTATGGTCGAATATAAAGCGTTTTCACACGAAAACGTATTGTCATCATGAATTTAATTGTAAAATTTAAATACACAGAATGCATATACTAAAAGATGTTGTCGTATATACATAATTCCGTAACAGAGCTTTTTATGCATCATTCGGTCTTGGCTTTCTACTACAGGCCCGATGGCTTGTTAACAAGTCAGTCGACCAATTAGTCCACGGCTTTAAGCTGCCATAACTTAAGGTTCAACAGCACAAAAGGCCGTGAGAACTAGTGATGCATTTACGCTCTACTTGATACATTCTGTAACCTTAACGATACCCTTCAACATCCGTCCGTTCCGCCCGATAACGCTGTACCGGCCAAATTTGAAAATATTTATATGATATGATACGAGAGGAAGGACGCGGGAACCCACCACTTAAACAACTCCCAAGAAAACCTCCACATCATGGATGTGATCCGTGGAGGAGGTCTCGACCCTTAGCATTGAAGAGACCGACGCAAGAAGGAGGATATGATATGATACTAAATTTTCTTTATTGTTTCAGAAATTACGTAATTCAATACGTCCAACATCTTTGTGCGATTGCGGCATCGCAGATTGTGATTTATGCTGTTCAGAATCGGAACCACCCGACGATAAAGCGAATATCAACTAGTCTCCAATTCATATACAATTTAGTTAGAGTCGATATTAATTATTACGGTCTCTTGTGCCTATTGCAATATAACGAGTGTCACCCACCGTGAAAACGTAACAATGACGCCGAATAGTTGATAATATTTCCATATAATCAACTAATTCACATTGGCGCATAGTCCGCGCTCGACCTCGAAATGTATACGTAAAATGTGTGCTCTTATAACAGTGACACAGATTAAAGCACTCAAAATAGAGAGGTAAATAGGTACTTCAGTGGACTTCAATCAGATCTGTTGCTTGCAGTAAGATAAATGAGTGGCTAGTGAATAATCAAACGATCATTTTAGATAAGCAATTAGGTGTATGTTGAGTTATCAATGTCAAAATAGTAGGTATTATAATAATTGTAAAATTAGGTTGGTCATGTAGTGCGTATATAACATTCAAATTTCGCAACATCAAGCCACCTTGGGAGCATGTTGCCAAAACCGTTTGAGACATGAACGTAGCGAGATATGGGCAGTTGGACATCTGACCAATCAAAAATGTTCGGTCGCTGGTAAACTGACGACTCACATCACAGTGACACTATGTGTGAGAAACCATGTTTAAAATAATATAGTCTAGATTTTTCTTTCCCTCTATAGAAAACTAGCTTGGTTACCCCCCTGGTTTGAGATAAAACAAAACAATGTGTGGTGATGATATTCCACTTTAGAAAAAGTCGGCCATGGTACATATCTACCGTATAATATATCCATTCAATTTTTATCTAAATGGTCACCTTCAATGCGGTATTTAGAAAGTTATTTAAATAGATTCAGTATTAATCCTTATCGATTGAATAAGTTATTTATCGTATGCATTTCATAATCAGATTTAAGCATGAAAAAAACGTTCAAGGGGTTAATTAAATAATATATTTGACATTATTAGTGGTAATTTATAGAAGCAGGTGATATTTTGCAGAATTCTATAGTACAGAAGTCACGATAGAACTTTTTTGCTGTATAATGACGTCATTACGATTTTGTCGTAGAGCCTATCCTCGTGATGCTGTTTCGGTATCGGGGCGAAACGATCGTAGAGATTGTGGTAGTGAGTGTGTGTAGTGCTTGTGTGGAGTGTTGATGATGGCGGCGTTTTGTGATACATTGGTGATTTGTCCTGCATGTTTAAGGTATGTGAATGTTGCCTGCTTCATACACTTAGCATTACATATATTCTCTTAACAAAAGTAAAATAATTCTATTGTAACTTCTGTATCATTGGTGGTCCTTATTATTAAGAATGGTGCATTATTTCTACATCCATCAATATAGTTATCAGGTTAGAACCTTCAATTAAGCAACATCTAAAAAGAAAATATCATAAAAAAAGTATATTATATGTAGAAATGTATTATAGTATAGAGAAATACAACAATGAGATTAACCTTTTTTTTATTTGAAACAAAATAATTACATATTGAATGAAATTGATCAATACTTAGATATACAACAATGTTCTTACTTAATATACAAGTATGTTCTTTGTAATAAACAGCTTATGTTAAGTATATATTTATTTGAGTGGCATTAAAAATATTTCAGCTGTCTTTTAAATAATGATGAATCAAAATAGTTAATATGTATTTGGATCAAATTTAAATTCAATTTCAACATTTAAAAAAAGACATTAAATTATTCTAATTCACTTCTCAAAAGAAAAAATTTAATGTGATAAATAGAATTAAGTATTTATCTTTAAGAATTAATTTTGTTGAAATTTCAACTTAAATTTCAAATTTCAATTTCAAAGTGGAAAATTTCAATTCCTCTATTACACATTCCAACTTAGATTATTATTAGTTTTTAGTTTGTAATATTTGGTTGTAATAAAGATTTTCTTAAACTCTTATTATGTTAACATTTGAGGAAGAATCATTATGGTTGTGCTTGTGCAAAGTAAAATTGTTAAACATTTTATGAAATACTGCCTTTTTTATTATGATAAATGAACAATAGTTTAATAAGCATACATTCCTATTGTGCAGAACAAATCATATGAGTGTAACACATATATAACTGATTAACTGTATTTAATTGAAAATTGAGGATTCCTTGTTTGAACTACCATTTACACTGATTACTACATTGTCAAAGGTTGTAAAATATACTTTAATTTATAAAGTAAAATTATTTTATAAAGTAAAATTATTTTAATATTTTATGAAGATGAATAATGTGTTGTTGATGTTAATTTTAAATAGTGAAAGTTATTAAAAAAGTACATGTAAATAATAAATTTGTAAATAAAATAAATAAGTTAACTTAACTCAATGTTTTATTTATCTTTTAATAAAAAGATTACATAACAACATCATTAAAATCACGTTTTGCTTTTGTAGATTATGAATTTTGTAGACAAAATTATCAGGATTATGATTACAAACAACTATTTTTGTGCACTGAAAAATAAAATTATGGTATTAAAAATATTAATAATGATATAAATGAAAAGGTGGAAGATATAAAAATCTGTTTTTATTTATTATATGATTAAATATCCAATTACTTTAAACTCATACTTGCACAGTTCTATACTGTCAGGTTAGATGTCAACTAGATGTTGTAACCATCATATTTCTTGAAAAAACATCTTATTCCTTTAAAAAACTTCCTTTTAAAAAATGAAGCAAGTATCAATTTTATTTGCTATTAGAAAATATATCATATAATTACGAAAAAAATTATCATTGTTGAGTAATTTCAAAGTTGTGTACCTACTTTTAATAAATAGATATTATAGGTTACAATAAATCACATTAGTTTTTCTGAATTTTAAATTTACATGTAATCATCACGTTTTTCTCTTCTTTGGACTACCACTATCTACAACACCATCTAAATCTTCGTCACTGCTCAATTCTTCATCAAGATTACAGTCTTCTAAAAATAAAAATAAAAAACAAATACAATGTAATCAATATAATTTGAAGTATTGTTTAAAACCTCGTAATGTTTTATTATATTATAAGCAGTACCATAACACTTTATAAATTGTAAGTGCTTAGTTCAGTAATCTTTAATAATAGACTATAATAAATTTTAAAAAAAAATCAGTATCCGTATCAGTCAAGTATCAGGATCCTAGCTAAACCAAAAAAATAATTATTTACTCACCCAAATTATCGTTATCTTCAATTTTCTGCGAAAGATTTTCATTAACTAATTGCCGAAACTTCTCTAAGCACTTTATTAAATCTTTTGTGTTTCCATTTGTACTTATGTGAACTTTATCAATTATTTTATCATTCTCATAAATACTTAATCGGATTTCCTGCAACATGTCTGGACTTCCCATCTGTTTTAATTTAATTTACTCTTTGTTAAGATTTTTTAAAAGTTGAAGTTATAAATTTAAAATTATAATCATTTATCATAGGTTAAAGACAGTAGTCTATAGGGATTAGGGATGTAAAAATAGTCGATTTTTATATTAATCTATGATTTTATAATTATAATCGATTTTTTAAATATTAAAATCGATCACATAATAACTATCATTACTATAATAAAAATCGACTACTTTTTCTTCTTTGTTTACTTTCTTTATCTTGTTTTTTAAAATAGATAGATATGCGTTGTCGCATAGTGGAAACCCCCTGCCAGACTGCCAGACACCCTTAAAGTTCATGAAATTTGAATTCTATTTACGTAATAGTATAAAAGCTGATTTTCATATATATTACTTGGGTAATAAGATGATGTTTTCTCATCAGCCAGACATTTTTGATAGTTCCAACCCCTGCCAAACAAACATAAAAGTTAGCTGTTAGAAAGAGCGGGAAGTATATATACGGGTAGGTGCGAGCGAGATGGCGAGTTAGGTTGTTACTTACTGCTCAGTTTTTATTTATACTGATATATATGTACTAAAAGTACATGTTAACATCAGCTAACATAATTTTATTCGCTATCTTCAAGTATTGGTAATTTAATATAGTAAAAAAACTATTTCTTTACGATTTGCCGACGCCGCCTGCGGGGCGCCATGGCGTGGCGACCCTTAGGTTGCTGAGCAACAGTTTCACTTGGCGGTGGAATTTAGACAATCGTTTTACTATTTAACATCTTAAGAGGGGTTTTAGCGAGAAGAAGGGCTGTGTAGAATAGACCACCATCATTTCTTACCGAGGTGTCATAACAGGCGACTAAAGTAAGTCGACTTCCCGTATGGTATCCGGTTGAGTAGAATAGACCACTCTCTTTCCTACCGAGGTGTCGTAAAATACGCCTATGGTAAGTTGACGTCCGGCAGGCGGCCGGTCGTTTTTTATTCACGATGTGTCAAAATCAAGTCAAATCTGTATTAATAAACTGAATCTAAATAGATTCCAAGTTTTTCGGCTTATGTCAAAAGAGTTATCTTTTATTTATATGCAAGTGATAATTAAAAGTATATTTTCAAAATAGTTCTTTTCCTCTTAAACACAATTTGATGGATTATTATTACTCATAGGATAATGGGATTTAATTTATTTTATTTAATTATTAATTACATAATTGAAAGAAACAAGAAGAAATTTAGTAATTTTTATTTCAAGCATTATGAAACACGCTCTTAGCCTTCTTCTCACGTTTTTTCTTCTCCATTCTTCTTTTCTGCCTCTCTGTACTACGCAATAGTTTCGCAATCGCCTCTTCTGGATCTTTTTCGGTGTTTTCTGATGATAGTCTCGTTCTTTTCGCTTCTCCGTCGGATGTTTCTATCTTTTCGGACGGTTCGGGACGCTTTTTACGTGATTTTTCACTGTAATGGTACATTTTTTTATCATAATAATATTTATTAATACGTAATGAATAATATTTTCATGACACATTAAAACGTTGGCGCAGTTGAGTGAGAGTTCTGCACTGCGGGTTGCGGGCCCCGCCGAGAGAAAACATTTTCTATAAACAATTTTTTGGTTCATCAATTCTTCAAGCCTGTGGTGTATGTGTATGTAAAATGTTTTTTTTATGTTTATACCAATTACTGGTCAACCATAACATAAGTATTAAGTCACTTTGGGGACGGACGATTGTGTGTGTAAGTAGTGTAGTATTCATAAATTAAAAGAGCAAGAAAAAACCCTCATTCTTAAACCTGTATCTCAGAAGCCGGTGCCTTCTATAATATTATATTGTAGAGTTAGTTTTATTAGTAGCAGTAATTTAAAATAGATTAGTTTTATTTATTTGGTACCTTGTTTATTATAACTATAACTAGCTGGGTCCAGCGATACTTTCGGGGTGAATAGTTAGTTAATACGCTTCTTCATCCTCGTCAACCAATGGACGACCACTGCTGCACATAGGTCTTTTCACGGAATATCCACACGACAATTTCTACTGCCACTTGGTCCCAGCAGCTCCCCGCGTCCTTTTTGAGGTTGTCAGTCCACCTCGTCTACCAACTCTGCATTTTCCGGTGCGGGTTCGCCATTCCAACACCTTAAGACCCCGATGCCCATCAGTTCTGCACACTATGTGCCCCACCCATCGCCACTTCAGCTTCGCAACACGATGAGCTGATTTTGGTTCTTCTACAGATCTCCTGATTTCTGATTTGATTACGTAGAGATACCGCTGCCGGCCGCTGAGTAACTCTGAGCTTTCTTATGAGTACATTGTCAGTGACCACGATTCAGATCCGTATGTCATCACTAGAAACATACTCTGTTTTGAAGACTTTGGTCTTCAGGCACTGAGGTATCTTGGACAAAGAGATGTGGCTTAGCTTCCCAAACACTGTCCATCCGAGTTGGATTCGGCGACTAACTTCCTTCTCAAAATCAGACCTCGGCGTATGATGCCGACATACAAAACTATTTTATTGTATTTAATCTAAGGCATACTCTATTTTATCATAATCAAGTAAGATTAACTTACCCAACGATTTCCATATTATCAAATATCTCATCCATATCTTCTTTAACTTCTAACTCCTGTGCCTGGTCCTCGTCTTTGATCTCCGCGTCAACCCTCTGGAGGGGAGTGTTGGTTTCGGTCTGCACAAGCACGCAGCTCAGCTTCGATGTTAAATATTGCTGTAAGGACATTCAATATATCAATATAAATCTAATATTACTAGAGAAGAAACCAAGTGCTTAAGGGAAAGTTAAATATTTCAAAAACACGACCTAAAAGATCGCTGACCTGAATACGCTTTGAACTTTATGTAATGATATTTTCCTAGAAAATTGGCATTTTCAAAAGTGAAGCTTTTCGATAGCCATAAAATCTTTGATACAAAGAATGGAAGATAAAAGTGTTGGATTAAAATCTGAGCACCCAAATGTTATTTTGCTCCTAAAGTGATATTCTTTTAAGAAAGTAATTTCTATAACATTCTAGAGAGCTTTGATGGCATTTGGTAAAGTGGTAATGATATTATGATATTTCCACTGAGAAATCAATAAAAAGTTGTGATTGATACTATTATCTTTTTCGAAGCAAAATCTATCAATAACTTATTGTATGTAATTGTATAGCGATTTTATATGGATCAATTAAACTTATGACCTAATGGCCCCAATGTCTGACAAAAATTTTGGTTTACCTTGTAGAGCAAGGCCTTAGTGTCCCGCGCGTGTACACGCACGTGCCTGTCGAGGCTGGTGCTAACTAGGAGTCCGTCTCCGTGCAGCGCCACACTAGTGATTGCACCAGCAGCACCTTTATACCCTTTGTCGGGCTTACCTCTGCGGAGGTCCACCTGGTGCAATTGGCCCCTGCCGAAGCCCACGAACACTTGGCTGAAATAACATGTAACTTGAGGTAATCTTTACAATGAAATTTGAATTTTTGTACATAAGAATATAAAGAATTATAAAACGATAGTGTTGTATATAATAGACAACGTAGGAACTAACATAAGCTTGCGGCTCCTGGTTTGCGCCTTGCAAAGGTACGTAAGCCGTTTGTGGGTTAGGGTATAAGATTCTATAATAAAATTCCGCAATCAATATTAGCTTTGCCATTACAGAAATTTAAAAAACTGTTAAAGGGAGGCTGATACAAAAGCCTACTATACTGTTGAGGATTATTTAGATGATATGAATGTGCGGATATAGCTACTGTCTGACCCTGTACAAGATAGTAATTACTTAATGTAACTAGTTATAAGTATTATCTATGGAAAAGAGCAACCACCGAGTTCCTTGCTGGCTCTTCTCGGTAGAAACAGCTTTCCGAAGGAGCAGTAGAATAAACGATTCGAAATTATAACGTACTTCACGATTCAAAAGTACTTGTTTACAAGTTTATTTGAATAAAGAAAATTTTGAATTTGAATGTTGGGTTGAAAAAGCGCACGTTTTCTGGTGGGCGGGGTCAAATTCGAAACAACCTTACGTCTGTCAGGACTTTGAGGTATGTTTCCATTATTAGCTTCGAGTCTGTTCGTAGGCAGTAAAACACTTGTCGTCGCCAATGACTTCCGTTTTCTATTTTATAGCAACACAGTCATGAAACAAGAGTATCACGCCCTTTTTGATTAAAATGCGCTGGCAACACTGTACCGTTGTTGTTTTCGCCGGAGTCTTCCTATTGATAAAACGTTTCAGTGACATTCAGTGATCAGTCTTTTTTCTTTATTCAAAAGAAGTGTATCTCTAAGCGGGAATTGTGGTATTCCTATTATATCGTGTTATTGTATAGTGAGTACCGCTAACACACTCGTCAAAGTAATCTAAAACCTAAGTTAGTTGAGTTAACGTAAATCATACAGGGAATCAATGTAATTCCTACAGAGACTTTATATCCTAAGTGATTTCAATTAATAAATACCGTGACTTACCGTTCATCGAATCCCCGCGTAATGCAGGTGGCGGCCATGTTTTCAAAATCAACATTGCACACTGGCCTACGTTGCGCACGAGTATCGTACAACCTGAAACAAGAAGCCATACTGCCATACAACATATATTTTCGAAATACGCCATAATTACCATTTTAATTATAAGCTACTCTTCGAACATTTATAAGGAGCTACATAAACTTTATTATAATATTTTGGTACATATAAATATTTTGATTTCGTACATATAAATATGTGGTAACAGGAGTTTTTGATCATTTAATAAGCAACAGGCTTATGTCTCAAAGCATTTATGCATTCCACTATTATACTCAGTAGAAAATCAGTCACTTGTACAGATTACTAATAGTAACAAGTAAACATTTTTAATTTTGTTTTCTGTTACTTTACTCCATTATTTAAAACAATCACCACATACCTAATATACCCATGTCTGGAACACACTGCTACCAGCTCTTGGCTTAGGAATGTCAAATCTGAGACCCAGATAGGCCTCCGCAGCTGCAGCCAATCATGAGGTAGGTTTTTAGCTGTGAACTGTGGTTGCTCTTCACCAATTTTCCAGATTTTGAGTTCATTTTCCTCACCACCTAGATAATTAATACATCAAGCGGTCATCCAACACAAGCCTCATGTATAAATGGGTTAACCATGATATTCATATATAGCAAGCATTTTAGTTTCATAAGTCTGTAGCACTGTTTTTATTAACTGCATACCTTATGGACCTACATATGTTTAAATAGGTTAGGCTACCATCAAGTTATTATGTACATAGTCATTTCATATTTTCCTTCTTTTATTGTACATTACTATTATTTTTTAATATATACTTGGCAAAATTTACTTTCTATGAAACCTAAGCAAATTAATACATTGCCCATTTTATTAAATATACTCACCAGTAGCAAATACAGTGCTGTCCTCAGTGCACACCTGCATCCTATCTAATTTCCCCCCAGTATTTACAACCACATTCCCTTTTTTGCTCCACACCTGTACAACTCCACTGGCCAATGCTGCAATGAGTCGCTGTTTGTGTTTCCCAATACCAACTATATCTCCAGTCCCAAAGTCTGCAGAATATGTCTTTGTAAAGCCATGGATAGTGTTATATACTTGTATCTGTAATTAATAAGTAGAAAATACAACAAACATACATAACAAAAATTCTGTAAAAACAAACAGAACACTTAATAGGGGTTACCAATCTAATATCAAAACAGCAGAAGTCTTTAACACAATTGGCACCATCAGGAAGTTAAAATAGAAATGGGCTGACCATACAATAAGAGGAGATGAAAGGTGGTCAAAAAAATTAATGTTCTGGTATAAACACCAGAAAAGAAAGAGAGGCAGACCACTCCAAAGATGTGTGGATGACATTTTGGCTGGGGCAGGGCCAAAATGGGCTAGAGTTGCTGAAGATAGAGCGAAATGGTCACAGTTGGAGGAGGCCTTTGTCCCAAGACATAACAGAAAAAAATATATAACATTATTATACAAATGTCTGAATAATGGCTTTATTATTATTATCTTACTCAATCAAATTTAAGATTTTTAGAGGTTTTGGGAGAAAAAATTTGATTTAACTAGGTTTTATTTTAAAAGAAAATTGTTTTATTCCTGTTTTTGGGCACTGAAAAAATTGCTTAAATGTTGAATAGAAAGTAAATGAAAATTTAAGCGTCAAATGTAATGCTGTGATAGCTTAATGGTTTACAGGTGGATCAAAAAGTTTAAAATGTCTCTGGCTCCTTTTTTTTCTTTGTTTTATTTGTATTTTTTTTATATCTTTTAAAAGATTACCTACCAAGGCTCGTTCACACAGGTACTTATTACATTAATGTCACACAGAAGTAAGTTTTAACAATGAAGACTAAATTAGAAAAAGTATGATAAATTGATAAATAAAACTCAATCCATGTACAGACACAGAAATTATAAAAGTAGTTAAAACTTTAAACAATACTAAAGCAGTCGGATATGATAATATTTCAACGTATATATTAAAAAACAGTATTGAAAATATAGCCCACGTGCTAAGCTATTTGATCAATATTTCTATTAGTCAAGGAACATTTCCCGAAAGGTTGAAAGTGTCAGTTGTTAGGCCTATACATAAAAAGAATGATCGAAAAGAGCTAAACAACTACAGACCCATAACTCTCATTCCCATAATATCAAAAATATTTGAAAAAATTATGCACAGTAGAATAATATCATATATAAATAAATTCAATATTATACGAGATGAACAAAACGGATTTATCAAGTCTAAATCGACAACTAGTGCCGCATATACGCTAATTAGCTCAATTACGACAAATATAGACAGAAAAAGACCAACAACAGGAATATTCTTTGACCTTAGTAAAGCGTTTGACCTTGTTGATCATAATATATTGATAAACAAAATGGAAAAATATGGCATTAGAGGAATAGCATTGAAATGGATACAAAGCTATCTGAGTAACAGAAAGCAATGTGTGGAGGTGACAAATATTAATAACAAATCGGAAGAAAAAGTTTATAAATCTAGTTACCAATATAACACAACCGGTGTACCGCAAGGCAGTATTTTGGGCCCTTTATTGTTTTTACTTTACATTAATGACTTGCCCAAAGTTACTAATAACAAATGTATATTATATGCAGATGACATAACAATTATTGTTCCTAATGATAAAGATAAAAGTGACTATGAAAATGAAATTAATAAAACTATAAATCAAATTTCTGACTGGCTTTACGTTAATAAATTAAAAATAAACCTAATGAAGACAAAATACGTGCAGTTCTCAAATCATCAAACCAAAAATGTAAATTTACAAATTAATTATCGAGGTAAAACTATTCAGAAGTGTGATGAAGTGAGTTTTTTGGGACTAATTCTTGATCACCACTGCACATGGAAACCCCATATTCTTCAGACATGTTCACGAGTAAATAGGTTTGTATTTGCTCTAAGACAAGTTAGACAAACACTAAATAAAAATACTGCCCTCGTCGCGTACCATGCTTATGTTTGCTCATTATTAAGGTATGGGCTAGTAATTTGGGGTTGTTCCACTGATATAAAAATACTATTCATAGCACAAAAAAAATGCGTCAGAGCTGTATTCGGTGCCGGACCTCTACAATCATGTAAGCCCCTATTCAAAGGAAACAAATTATTGACTATAACGTCCATGTACATCTTTGAAGTAGGAATTTTTGTAAAAAAGAATCCGCAACTTTTTGAAAATTTAGGTGTTGAAAGCAAAGTTCGACTTAGAGATCCCACAAAAAAAAAGACTACAGAGTTCTAGAAGTGCCTTACTATCAAATAATTGCGCAATAAAATCTATTATAGTGTATAATAAAATTCCAAAAATGATAAGAGAGCTGACATTCAATTTGTTTAAATTAAAACTTAAAATGTGGCTTATAGAAAGGTGCTTCTATACGATTGACGAGTACTTAAATATTAAACATTAATAACATTTTAGACATAAAAAATTGACATGTTAAATTTTATTGATTTCCGACACTAATGTACATTACTATTATATTATTGACATAATTTTAACTTCATTTTTTAGTCTTGTAATTTTTGCATGCCTCTAGGCCTAGGCGAAACATTTCTACTATATAATAACATGTAACACCCTATTGTAAATGTTTCTGCAAATAAAGAAATTTGAATTTGAATTTGAATAAAACTTTGCAAATATAAAAAAACTTAACCTGCTTTAAAAGCTACTGGACTAAATACAGACAAATATAGTTTTCTGTTTGATAATAAACCATTACCAACCCATTACTAGTTTCAATTTTACAAGTATTTAATACCTGTTGGTTTTTCTTCCCAATCAATATTTCAGTTTGTTCTGAGTTACCCCACACCATTGATGTAATTGTGTCATCTTTCTGAAGACTCTTTATCTCTACAAGGTTCTCAATACATTTCTTAGACTGTTTAGATGAATCTGTGTGATATTTTATGTCTGGAAAGTAAAGAAGAAACAACTTTGTAAACGAAAACATAGTGAATGTTTGCTCTGTGGGCTAGATTTTCTCTATCTTTGAAGTTTGTAAATGACATTTACTGGGAAAAAGCATACAACATAATAAACTTAAATACTTTGTCAGACCATAATTTTATATGTTTTCCAACAGTGATAGCTTTCTTAAATCTCAGCAAAACATTCACTGGAGTTTTAATTTTCGAATAGGTAGTGGTCTAATCGAACAACTATTTGGGAGTGTTAAAATAAATTATTGGTGTACTTAAATTAAAATTATTGTATAAGTACACAAAGAATGAAGCTAAATTTTTTATGAAGACTAAATGTCTCTAAAATTAAACTAGTGTTTTTATTACGACAACGATTTAATAATTACGTAAATAAAATATAATTTCAGTAGGATTCTAAAACGATTAAATAAAGTACTAACTTTTTTAAAAGGTTGTTATATTCTTTTTATGGATCTAACGCGAAATATGGTCATAAATATATATTTATGACCATATTTCCAATATATCATAAATATACGGTAAGTAAGTACGGTAGGTAAGTTACTTTATAAGGTAACTTACGTTTAAAAGATCCTATTCTACTGGCAATGAATAAGTCAATCTCCTTGTCTTTAGTGAGTAACATGATGATGTATTCACAATATCATATTGAGAATAACGATTTCAAATAGCTCTCAACTCTTTAAATTTACAATATATACATAAACACGTGAAAAAGTAAAATATCTAACAAAGTACAAACAAATAACCTGATATGTAGGGATGTAAATAATTGATTATTTTTTCATCAAGAATCGGTTTTTTTAATCGATTATTTTAAATATCCCATTTTTCTTTTTTACTCTTTTACTTGTTTGCAGCTGCCATAACCACTATTTTTTGGCAAGAATTACAAGAAAATTAATGAAAGACAAAATCATTGGGATTAGATTTTGCCTGACCTAGTGTTGGTAAAATTATAGTATACTATTTATGGTTGGCAACACTAAGTCAGATGATTTTTGACATAATTTTTGACAATTTATAAATGAGATATAAAACAACCAAATTATAAATTTGCTTTAACAATTTTTTAGTCTAATTTATCAATAGAACCTTTATAAGCAATTTGATATGTATGGCCTATAATGTAATATGCGTGAATTTGGGAAATTTGGTCCTTTAGTTGGCGCCATTGATGAAAGTACTTCAAATGTCAAATTTTTGGTAAGACTTGAAACTGTAGTAAATTGTAATACCAAAAAATAATATTAAACAAATATATTTTTATTTTTACTAACTTATAAATTTAAAAAAAATAATAAACTCAGGCACCTACACAATATTTCTTTTGATATAAAAGGTAATGACAATACTAAAATTAACTTCTGATTGATATTTATAGGTTTTTGCAGCAAACACATCAGAAGTATTAACTTATCATCAACTACCTTTAAAGAGATTCAGTCCACAGGAAGGATGGGTAGAACAAGATGCATTAGAAATATTAAGTGCAGTTTTAGAATGTATCGAAGTATGTTTATCAATTTCATATTTTAATATAAACTTTTGAATACCACTATAAGGCCTAATATAGTATAATGTGACACAATAATCTTTCCTAAGCCATTATGTTATTATAATGTTACAGCTGTTATACTTGCTTTCAATAACATGTTGAGCTGTAGCAAAATATGTATAGCCATATCATCCTATCTGAAGAATAAAGTTACATTTCCTATACATGGGACATGTAACTTTATTCTTTGAATAGGGTGATATATCATTACCTAATAATTCCTTGTGCTCAGTGAGGATGTCTATACAACTATGCTCAAGATTTTAATTTTTACCTAGATAAGTAAACTTTAGAAAAATACATTTTATTTGATTTCAGTTTCAGTTCTATTCAGAAAATTTTTAACAGGTTTTAATCTATATAGGTTACAGTAGACAATTTGAAAAAACTTGATATTAATCCTGAAGATGTAGTGGGTATTGGAATCACCAACCAAAGAGAAACTACTATAGTATGGAATCGTGTAACTGGAGAACCCCTTTACAGTGCAATAGGTAAGATTATTTTTTTAAATAAAAACTATACTTTAAACAATTATGGAGAGGGTACAAAGTATTAATGTTCTTTGTTATCTCATGGCATGGCAGAATTTGTTTGTAATGTTTTTCCATCCTGAATGACCCAGACTGTTTTTAAAAAGAGATGATATAATTATTGTGGCTTGAAAATTTCTAGATTATCTGGTGTTTATTATGTCTGTTGTTTGTTAAGGGTAATAGATGTCATTGTTTTTTTTCTCTCTCAAATATATATAGTACCTGGTTGACAGAGCCTTGCTCAGTAATTATTTAAAAAATTAAAAAGAAAAAAAAAAGACACTTCAAAAAAAGAAACAAATAATTAGGAAGTTGAGGTTGAGGAACATTTCTTGAGACTGCCCATTCCCATAACATACATGGCAAAATAATGTTTCACATAAATTTTAGTAATTTTTTAATGCCCAAAAACAGGGCAAATATATAACAAATTTTTTTTACATAAAACCTAGCTAGATCGCTTTTTCTCCCCCAAAACCCCTACATGATATATTTCAGGAAAATTGTTGGAGCTTTCTCCGAGATTCTGAAAAAATATATATGTACATACATAATTAACTCATTTAAATATTAAAGATATATTTGCTCCTATTCCCTGACTTTTCCTTGATTTCTATTCCACCTGACGTACATTTAAATACAAAAATAGTTCCTAAAAAGTTTGTGTAAAAGTGTTTATTTTTATAAACTCCGTAAAATAAAATGATAAAAATATAAAATTCAAAATCTTTGTTTTAGTGTGGTTAGATGTAAGAACATCTAATATTATTGATGATCTTATTAAAACCAAAGGAGCACATTGTATTGATGCTGTTATTCAGACAAGTGGGCTTCCCTTGTCTACATATTTTTCATCTGCGAAATTAAAATGGCTACTAAAAAATGTTGCTGCCATTAAAGATGCTGTTACTAATGGTGAATGTATGGCAGGAACTGTGGACTCCTGGTTGATTTGGGTAAAGTATAAAATATATAATTACCAATATAAAAATACACTAGTGATTCATGAGAATAGTGCTTCATGAGGTTGAAATATGTTAAGTTAACTGTTCAAATATAGCAAAACAATGTACAGTTCTGTATATTTTTAAAGGATTACAGAAAAGTCTGTTATGACCATTGTATCTATATTTTAAGCATTGCTTAATATACTTATGATACTTCTTAAAATAATTAAAGTTCAGTTAAGTATTATATGCTTATAATTATATTAATCTTTTACACTATATATTTAAAATTAATCTAAGGAGTAATCGCAAAATAAAAGCTAATTAATGAGAAAATAAATTCAAACATGGATGCCATACATAAATAATGGTATCTTTTATTTTTTTAGAACCTTACTGGTGGCAGCCGGGGTGGAATACATGCCACAGATGTCACGAACGCATCTCGAACTCAACTTATGTCACTAAAAAGTTTACAATGGGATAAAGGACTGTTACGATTCTTTGACATTCCCGTACAAATATTACCAAAGATTAAAAGTTCCGCTGAAATTTATGGCTATATTTCTACTGGATCTCTTCTGGGTACACCAATTGCAGGGGTAAATAAATATTTTAATTTATGTACTTATCCATTAGATGGAAAAATCTTTTAAAACAAAAAAATAACAATATTACTATAAAAGGAATATTATTATTTTGCTATAGTTCGCGAGAAGTAGCAGATCGTGGATTATATATACACAATAATATTTTTATTACGTTTTATTCACATGTTTTTTATGATATCTTTCCTACGGGCGATTTACACTGTTCACGAAATATCAATTAATATAATCGAAATATCAATAATAATTCTAATAATATTTGAGGTCAGTTTTTAAGGTGCATTTACCAGTCCATTTACTTGCATAGTAGACATAGTATGCAGCAAGCAGAAACTCGATCTGTTTATTGACATTGTGCGTCACAGGTAACTGAAAAATGTTAGAACAGTCTCAAAGTAATTAATTCGTCTGTTTCAGTGCTTAGGAGACCAACAAGCAGCGTTAGTTGGACAAAACTGCATGAATTTTGGTCAGGTCAAATGCACCTATGGGACAGGTTGTTTTCTTCTATATAATACAGGTAATATAAAATTAGAAAACTTAATAAACTTAACTAATATTATAAATGCGAAAGTCTGTTTGTTTGTTACGTCACAATCCACTGAACCAATAAATGGTTACTTTTTTTATTAAATCTATCGATAACAGATACAGCGAACGATGCTGATGGTCACTAAAAGAGGTTTTTTTTTTTTTTTATTGTTATGTTACAATTTTTCCGAGAGCAAATGATGTCTTTGCTTATGAGTAATATTAATAAAAATAATTATTTATTTAAATTAAAAGACATTACATCCATTTTGTTAGTAGACATTAAAAATAAAATATATGAACTTATACTTATAATTGTAGAAGAAAACGAATTTAATGTTTACGTTACACGTAGCGGAATCATTGTAATAAAATTGATAAAAAATGTTGATGTATACTATTATAAACGTGAATATTATTTACTATTACTTATTACATATTTCTAAACTGTTTAAAAAATTATTACGTTTTAGGTGAATCAATTGTTCATTCACAGAATGGTCTACTTACGACTGTAGCGTATAAACTAGGACAAAATTCTCCTCCGATATATGCTTTAGAAGGATCAGTAGCAATAGCAGGTACATAATATATTTCTTAGTAACATTACGTTTATTATAATGAAACTTAATAAAAATTGGTATGTTATATAGGCAGAGTTAAAGTTATTCACAGTTAACATATAATAATAATATAAATTACTGTAATACTATTTATATACTAATAATGTATAAAAATGTTCGCTTTCGCAAAATAATTTGATTCATTCATAATTGCATATATGCAATGTGTTGTTCTGCTGTTAATAAAATCTATGCTTCGACACATACATTCCGGTACGGTATGCAACGGTAAAATTGCAGAATCCGTTGTTACAAAAATCATATTTTTCCAAATATGAAAAATACCAAAGTTTTCCAAAACAAGCCAAATAATTTAGTATTACTAACTAATATCATGGTTGTGAATTTGCGGAACTCTACTTCATTACTGCAATTTTTCTGAACATTTTGCTTCCAAGTTTATTATTATATACTTCGTATAATTTATTATATACTAGCGGCCTGCTCTGGCTTCGCACGGGTATAAAATATATAGCCTATGTCCTTCAGTGAACAAAATGATTAAAATTTATCCAATAGTTTTGATTTATTCATTACTGCCCGTGGTCACGATCTAAATTCGTGGATGCAACTCTGCCAAAACGTCGAACCTTATACAAAGGTAATTGGAGGTTATCGCGATGTGACCCGTTTGTTTATATAATAATTAGTATCGCGGTAGTTTAAAATCTACCAAATAGTATCTACATGCTTGTTACTTCATAAATTTTTACTAAATAATATCTTCATCTAGGCGATACATTACAGTGGCTGCAAGATAGCCTCGGGATTAGCTATGACGTGCCTGATACGGACTCTCAAGCATCCCATATGACTGATGATGAAGAAGGAAGCATTTGTTTCGTTCCAGCGTTTAATGGGCTGTATTCACCGTATTGGAGAAAAGATGCTAGAGGGTAAAGTTAAACATACGAAACAATCATAGATAATACTGCCTTGGGCTTCTTTATATATACAAATCTCGTTTCACGATATTTATTTCAGAAACAGCTTGATTGATTTATTATATATTCGTTATAATATGTATTTTTTTTAACTGGATAACATACTTTTGGAACTGATAGACGGCGCTGTTGTTGATATCGAATAAGAATGTGAGAAATTTAAATTATAACTTTAAAGTGTCTCTTCGCTTGTATAAAAATGACGCTGCGGCGTTTTCAAGTATTTATTAAAAATACATGAAAACTAAAAAAGATAATTGATAATAATAAAAAATAATTTTATATACGATTCTGTATGTTTTTGACAGATTCATTGTATTTCTTTTTAATATATACGTTAGCTTTATTGGCATTTATAAATAGTGACACTTGGATTAATTTTTTTGTTGAATTGTGGTACATTAGGTATCGCGATGCGATTTTATTTTTCCTATTTTGAATGGATCTCTGTTGTGATATTTTGTTCCACTGGCGAGAAACGCTGAACATGTGGCGAAACTCGTCACAGGTCAGGGGTGACAGTTTTCGCTATTGGAGAGTAGTAAAGTTGCAGTACAATTGACGATTCAAGAGCACTTATCTACAAGTTTATTTGAATAACAAATATTTTGAATTTGGATACGTCCCCGTCGCCCGTTTATTCTTGAAATGGGGTTGCCATTTGTCATAATTGGGAGCGATGTGATATTGATCAGTCCACATTACACCGACCACCTGATAAAAAAGCCTGGATTTGAAAATTCTTTCAGCTTCATACAAGACTGCGGTATAATAATGTAAAATTGAAAATGTTTAAAAGATTGACCGCCGAGTTTCTTTCTGGTTCTTCTCGGTAAGAGCAATATTCCGAACCAATTAGCTTCATTGGTCATATTGATCCTTGACGATTCAAAGCTTGAAAGAGCTTATTTGGATAAAGATATTTTGATTTGTATTGACCACTTGGCCGTATTTTAATTGTCTAACTTTTCGTGTCTCCAGCATTATGTGCGGAATAAGCAGTAAAACTCGTCAACGACACGTAATACGCGCTGCGCTAGAGGCTGTGTGCCAGCAAACTTGCGCTGTTGCAGACGCAATGGCTGCTGATTGCGCGCCAATTCGTAGGTTACTGGCCGATGGCGGGATGGCGCAGAATGCAGCGTTCATGCAAATGCAAGCCGACCTACTCGGGATACCTGTGGTGAGTTAAGTACAGTGGCGTAGCTAGATGGTGGCGAGAGGGGCGGTCGCCCCAGGGCACCACAGGCAAGGGGGGCACCAAACTTGATAATAATTTTTTTTTGATGAATAATGAAATCATTTCAGAAAAAGTTGAATAATCAACTTTTTTCACATTGATTTTGTATGATTATATTGTCTACAATAAACACAAAAAAGTTTCTTAGCTGTAGAGCTCGATGAAGAAACAACGGACTTTGCCATTCAAAAAGCAAGGAAAGTTCGTATTTAAATTTTCTATATAAATTTTATCATAATCTAATTTTATTTTATATGTAGTTATTATCATTTTGAAACAATTTAAATATATTAAAGTCATTGCGTTCTGAAATCTAAAATTATTTAGACTCTTTAGAAGGAGGGGGGGGGGGGGGCACTAGGTGACAATTGGCCCCGGGCCGCAAATATACTAGCTACGCCACTGGTTAAGTACATAAGGTGTTTCACTAGTCACTCAGGACAGCGTCTGTACTGAAGACCCTTTATAAAGTAGTACCCGGGTGAACGAGCCTTGCTTGGTAATTTTTTTTAAATATATAAACAAAACGCAAATACGGTAGCTAAATATATCTCAAATTGTATTTTTAACTTCTAAAGCTTATTTGACAATTATACTGCCTACTGTTTTATTATGATACTAGTAATATCCGGCGGTTTCAACCGCGTACATACCGATCTCGTGGCAGTGGAAAGTCTACTAAGTCGGACTATTGATTAATTTTTGTTAAATATATCATCGATTTTTTACACCTTATTACATTTTTATAACGGATCCCTATTTTTTTAATGAAATATAGCCTATGTTGCTTAGTAAAGATGCAGCTTTTCAATGGTGAAACAATTTTTGAAATCGGTCCAGTAGTTTTTGTGTGAAAACATTACAAACTTACATACAAATTTTTCCCTTTATAATATTAGTATAGATGAAGATACGAGGCTACTATGAAATACTATCATATCTACTGTTATTATTATATCTAGATACGGCCCTTAATGATGGAAAGTACAGCTCTCGGGGCCGCTATAGTGGCAGGCCGCGCTCTCCGCGTATGGCCTGCCAGTACTCCGAGCCCTCCAGCAGATACATTCTTGCCAGGACTATCATGCGAAGGTATCCCATCGATAATACCAAGTTATTTAGTAAATAAAATTAATAGTCTAATATTATTCCATTGGTTCTGATGATTTAAATTAACTGTTGTAAAAGATCATAATATTCTTAATATTCATAATTATCTTTTAAAAAATATTAAAGTAACTTGCGCGTTTAAGTAGTGTAAATCTGTGTAAATATTTCCAAATGCCGCATTCTAGTTGACCATCAAGTTAGAATAGATATCGTATGCTATCCTTAAAAATTATATAAGATCGCGTACTTTTTTGTATATCAAAATACAGCGTTTTGTTATATCTCAAAAGAATTAAGCAGCGTCTGCTATTCCCGAATCTCTATTTTTCCGAAACTTTCAACAATTATTGTCATATTTCAAGCACTAAAACCTTCGTCCCTAATCACACTGTCTATTGTTTAAAACCCCTCGAAAATCCATTTAGTAATTTGTGCAGCTAACAAGTATAAGTATATATTCTATTGATTCATTTAGAAGAAGCTTTCCCAAGAGCACCTATATGAAGCAGGAAGAGCTAAGCTTAACCTACACTCTTCCAATCCACCAATCTTTCAATCTCTTCGATAACTTTAGTCTAGTCGCCAGTTTTTTAGTTCTGTGGCAGTAACACAGACTGCTTGCAGTAGTCGCGGTAAAGGTGTGATACTAAGCGAATTGTTCTGCATCTTGAGATGGAAGTGATAACTGGCAGTTACCAGACCAAATTGAGGCATATTACAAACCACTCAGTATATAGTTTCCAATAGCTTGTATTTCATCCTAAATTTGAGCAGGTTCTAGACTCAGCAGTCACTATCATTAAATTAAGAGTCAACAACTAGCTAGTAGATAGCAAAGGGATCATTATCTCTACTTGATAACACACAATATTTACAGAACGAGAAATACGCCGTGTTCGCTGGAAGACAGCACTGGATAGGTGTTTGGGTTGGGCTACGAATGACAATGAAACAATAACATGCAAAACTGGTAAGATATTTATTGTGATAAAAATAATAAAAGTCCACAACAAAAAATTACTCACAATTCAATATTTTGTTACAGAAGAAGTTGATTATACAAAAGCAGTGTTACCATCAGGTCTATTTTTCCTCGGAACTGTGTTGCTTGTAATATTAGCAGATAAATTGAGGATTACGTGATTTGCAAACTAGTCAGTACAACAAAATATATTTTCCAGTGATAGTCAGCCATAGTAAATACAGTATTAATATGTTATGTTCCTAAATGTTACCAGAAATAAAGAAATGCTTTTTTTTTACAAAGTGTGTGATTCTTATAAAACAACCATTGCAGTGGAATATTTTTCAGTATATTATTGTATAAGTAATTCAGTAGTTTCCAATACAGATCATTTACCGTTATCCTTTAATAACAGCAATTGGTCGTAACTTAACAGTCTTTTTACTAATTCCAGCAGCATGACAAGTATTAACAACATCAGTTACATTTTTATATGACTCTGGTGCTTCTTCCATAACAAGTTTTGGTGAAGCAACTCTTATAGAAATACCCATTTCTTCTAGTCTAACTAGCACATCCTTATAGTCAATATTACGCCTTGATTTGGCACGGGAAAGAGCACGACCCTGTAGGGACAATTTTACTATAATTAGAAATTAAATATTTTTATGTTTAAATAAAACTAACTGATATATTTGGTATCAATTTTTATAAAGTTCATGCTACAATAATTTTAAATTTCTCACACTAATGTAAAATCCCATTTTGAATGAGAAGAGACATTATATCTTCTGATACACTCTTATATTTTTACACCTAATCTGCTGAACTAATATTAAGAAAATTTGCACATTTAACACTTAGACATCATCATCTTCCTGCTTTTATTCCACTCTAAGTGGGGTCGGCACAACATGTTATAAACATGCTGTCACATGATTTGGCTGCGTTTAACGACCGGCCACTTGCCGGACGTCCTTTATTGACGTCAACTTACCTCAGTCGTGTTTTACGACACCTCGGTAAGATAGAGGGTGGTCTGTTCTATTCAGCCGGATACCACATGGCGGGTCGACTTACCTTAGTCGCCTTTTACGGCACCCCGGTAAGAAATGAGGGTGGTACTATTCTATTCAGTCGGATACCACATGGCATACAAATTAACTCTTAGACATGGGAGAATAAGAAAAAAATCTGTTTCTCTTTCAGAAACAGGGAAGTAATGCATATTGCATTTTTAGGGATACTTAAATACTTAAGTTGGCACAACTGATGACAGGTACCACCGATAAATATAATTTTGTTTTAATTACTTACAGCTCCATGACAAGTTGATCCGAATGTTTCAGTCATTCCTTGATGGGTACCAGTGAGCACATAACTGCATGTTCCCATTGAACCTCCAATTAACACAGGTTGTCCAGTCAGCTGATAGTCAACTGGTATTAACGGGTGATGTGGAGGAAATGCCCTTGTAGATCCCTATTTGAAAAGATAATTTAAATAAAGATATAGAAAACAAATCCTAGAATTTAGTGCAAAAGTTTACCTTTCTATGAACAAGTAAAGTTTTTGTTTTTCCATCAATAACATGTTCTTCCATCTTAGCAATGTTGTGAGATACATCATATATCACATGCATATCCAAATCATCAGGGGCCATTTTAAATTGCTTTGCAAATGCCTGACGAGTTAAGAATGTCATAGAACTACGATTGACCCATGCAAAATTAGCTGCAGCTGCCATAGCTTTTAAATAATCTTGGCCTTCTACAGAATTTATCCTTGCACAAGCTAGTTGACGGTCATTAACAAGAATTTGATCTCTCTTCATAGCTTTTTCCATTTGTACAAGAGCATCTGTAGCCACTTGATGACCGAATCCTCGGCTTCCAGAGTGGATCATTACAACAACTTGACCTATTTTTTCAAGGCCCATCTTACCAGCAGCAAATTTATCATAAATTTCATCTACTACTTGTATTTCAGCATAATGATTACCAGCACCCAATGTTCCTAGTTGTGGTAAGCCCCTTTTCTTTGCCCTCAAACTAACTTTTGAAGGGTCTGCATTAAGCATGCGGCCATATTCTTCACAATGTTCTTTATCTTCAGCCCATACATATCCTTCTCTCAGAGACCAATCCATACCCATTTCCAATGCCTCTTCCAAATCTCTAGCATTCATGGGAATAATTCCCTTGGAACCTACTCCAACAGGAATGTGGTCGAAAAGGCTTTGAGCTAACTGTTCCTAAAATACATAATAAAATTTAATAAAAATAATTGAATTTAATAATTTTAATATATATATAAAATACCTTAATGGGTTGCACATCTTTTTCATGTAAGTTAGTCCTTAGAAGTCTAACACCACAGTTGATGTCAAAGCCCACACCTCCAGGAGAAACAATTGATGTTGGATCAGACATATCAAATGCTGCCATGTTTCCTTAAATATTTTAATAACTTGCATAAATAGGGATATTACATTTGTTTGGTCTATATCATTTTCAGAAAAATTATATTCATTTCGAAAAACAAAATATGATGCGACATTTAAATGTTGCATCATATTTTGTTGTTTATTTTATAATAATATACGACATTTTATACTTAAGTATAAAATGTCGTATATTATTATAGTATAACATTTTATGCTTTTATTTATAAATGAAAAAATATATTAGTTTGCAGTATACACATACCTATAGCAAATCCATATCCCGAGTGTACATCGGGTAACCCAACAGACTTGCCTACAATACCCGGTAAAGCAGCAACGTTTGCGATCTGTTTTACACCAGGAAGAAATCCTCCAGTCATACCGGGGCGACAAGAATTTCTTAATTCATCTAACATTAGCTTTTCAAGTGTGTTGTTCACGTAGAATACACCTTCCACATTCATATTGGGCTGAAAACCTTTCTTAATCTTCCAACAATGCGGATTCATCTTCTCCAAGTATTTCAATTCCTCATTATACTGCCTGACTACCATTTTCTTCTTCGGTGCAAATATAACTTTAAAGGAATTAAAAAATAAGCTATTTAGTAAAACACAGCAGATGAAAATAAGCAATATTAATGTAGAACAAAAGTAAAAATATTTTCTACAATATATGTGATAAGCAGAAGCAGGCACCAGCTGCGTCAACACAGACAAATAACATCAGGGGGGTGAAACTCTCTAAGAAGCACTCTTTAGGTCGTCGAGAGCGTCATCTCATTGCAAGCATTGGACAACAAAAATTAGTTTTATATCATTATTCACTAGATGTCGCAAATGATACACTGTAATATATATAAGTATCTGTCATAAATTTTCAAATTTTTCTGCCAAAAACGCATCACTGCTTATTTAAAGGTCTATATTGGAAATTATGCCGTCCAAAAATTATTTTATGTGTTATTTTGGATGTGAAAACGTTGGTAAGTAACTACTATAATGTTTTTGAAACCATTTAGTACCTTTTCCTAACAATAGAAATTTTTACTGCAGAAATTTAATTTTTAACCCTTTTAGTGCCGAGCGAAAAGGAAATGCCTACACGAGAATAACCAGCCGAATTTTTTTAATTTTATTTATGTACATTCTTATGCAATTAAAACCAAACGAGAAATAATATTTACACGATTCAAAAAGTAATATACTAAGAATAAAATAGGAACAAGTTTGCTCCTCCTTAACCCATTCTAAGTAGGGTTTTAAACAATTTGTTGCATGTTAGTTATTTTACGAGCACCCGCCTGCCTGACGTCAACTTACCTTAGTGGCCCTTAACGACACCTTGATAAGATATAAGGTTGGTCTATTCTATACCACACGGTGAATAATAAGACATACAGCATATCGGAGTAAAAATTCACGACAAATAATACAAACAATATTAAAAAATGAGTTTGCAACAAGATAAATAATACCTATTACCTAATACCTACATAACATAAAAAAGAGATTACTCAAGGTAACACACAGGTAAAGGTATATATTTTTGAAAACCTGTTTATATTTGTTTGTATTTTTTTTATTTCTGACTATATGCAATTTTTATGAGAGCGCAGTGAGAAGCAACTTATCGGCTTTCGGCACAAAATGGCATCGCATCGCATTCGGCATTTCGCTGAAATGTACTAAATAAAATTATTATAAGTGCTACAATACCTTTAACTTTGTTTTTTAGAAAAAATATGTGGTTATTCGTAATAAATATTATATTTTAACACTTTCGGTTACATTATTTTGGTATACATTTTAAATATTTGGTCTGATTTAGACTATAGCTACAAAAATTCAAATGTGTGATTTCAGGTTTACAGCAAATGAAGATTATGATTATGAAAACTAATTACAGAGTGTAGTACGTATGCAAAGTTAGTTGTTTTCAACAAATAAACGTGTAAACTGATGAACATTTGTTATTTGTATACGCTTGATATTTTTTTTAATGTTTTAAAAGTATTTTTCAAGTGTTTCCTGAATTGACATACTATTTAAAAAGATGTAAAAAATAAAAATTATTAAATATTACATAGCTTTAATCTTTTATTCATACCCTTATTTAGAATAATAGTTTGGTGCTACTCTTTGATTTGAACTGGAATTTGGAGATGCCAAGTCCGTTCAAATTGAAGTGGTATAGCGCCAAACTATTTTTTGTAAATGCTATTTTTATATAAGGGTCACTATATGAATGCAGTACAGCGCCATCTAGTGGATTATTATGATAACGTTACAGCGACATCTCTGCCAGATCAGCGAATACAGTTCCTTTCATTACTCCAATAAAATGACAGAGTTGCACATCTATATCCTATATAGTGTATTATCTATGAATAACATATTGATTCTTGGTATTTAGGTAATCACTAATCTATGATCCAATATAAATGAAAGCGTCACTATTCTGTTGTCTAATCTTTATGACGACATATCCACATCATAGATTATTAACTATAAAATAGATGGTTGAGATTCATACATTGGCGCGAGCCTATTTTCGGTGGTATGGGGGGTGCAGAGTAGCACTATAGCTACTTACATTCTCATTCATAAAAAACTATCTGCCTCTCACCCGTTTCATTCATAAAAACGGATTTAGTCTCAGCTCTGACTCTTTCTCACATATGGAGTAGTAATATATATAACGTATGACGTAAAATCGTAGTAAAATTAGTGATGTACTTGGTGCGCTAAAACCGTAACTAGTGATGCCAAAGTTTTATCGATTCGCATTTTACTCTTACCGATTATTTGGATAACCGGTTTTCCTGTAACATATTAATAATGATTTTTAGATATTAGTAAAACAAAATATTTAAGGAATTTCTTTAATAGACTTTTACTGTAATAAAAAAATTTATATTCAAGAGCCGTTTTACATTTCTATGTGCATGCTTCTTAAAAAAAAAAGTTTTTTCCTAAACACGCTAAAAGTGCAAATTCAAAAATGATTACTATTTTTAAATAGGAAACAGAATCGGAGATCATGTATCTTGAATTGTAATTTAAATTATTATATATTATTATTAAATATAATTAATTATAAGTATTCACTCGAAAACAAATTTACAAGATTAGTATTTGAAACAATAGATGCTTTCGTTTTTACCGTTTTAGTATTTAGGAAAAAACATTATACTTAAAAGGAGTGTACTTGATGGTAAATTATAAATATTTCTTTTATATTTAAGTCTTTTTTAGATATATTGGTAGTATTTTTATAGAATATTAGTGGTTTTTATCTCTAAGTATAATATTTTCCATCAAACCAGTTAACACTTCGGATTTATACATATAAAATAGGAATTAAATTGTGAAATTTTGCCATAATTAATGTGCCAATTGATACCAAGCTTTTCGATGAAAGAAAACATCATGAGGAACTATACTCCATGGGTTAAGTATTTAACTAAATGTAAACATGTCAAAACAGGTAGTTTATAGTAGGCATTATCTGCCTACTATAAAGTACCTTTTTTATTACAACACATTATACTAACATTTAATATAATTTTTAATTCTTTTAAAGAATTTAAAATTATTGATAGTATTCGCACCACTTTATTATGGCGTGATTGCTATCAATAATTTTTACAAACATTGAAACAATAAATAAGAATTATAAAATTTTTAAAGAAAACGATGGATAATATTAAATACACTAAATTACTACACATTTAAGTATCACAGAGTGAAGCTTGTAGAATATTGATATTATGTTGCGTTGGTTAATCTAATTACCATTTTAGGTAGTTTACTTGGCTAATTTGTATCTGCTGAATTTTATTAAATTATATATTGCTGTTTTGCTATACTAAAGGTATAAATATTTAATTTTAGAAAATACCAATCAATTTATGAAAATTACATTTATAAATATTAGAGATATTCTTTTGACAACTGCAGTTGAATCCCAATTTTTTCATTTGTTAATAATATTATTGTTATGACATATTTGTCACTCCTGAATCACATGGTTTTGTTTGTTTACATCTTGTTATGTTTCTATACTTATGGAGTATATATAGTAAAATAATAAAAATTTTGAATCAATTTTTAAATGTTAATAATAGTAATATTAGTTAGTTACTTTTGCCTCATGTATCATAGTTCTATAACTTTACTTGCGATAAAATTTTCCATTTCCATTATCGTTTTCCAAGTATCTGCAGTACTGTGAATTCTCCTTAATTGATACACCGTTGTCTAACTCGCATTATGATTACGATTATGCAAAAAACTTTTAACAAATCATATTTATGATTAATGCAAGTCAACCAGGAATTATAGTTTTTTAAGTTATATACATTTTTGACTAATTAACACTTTACATGCCATATAATGCCATTCCAAAGATATAAGTTTTTGTGATGGATAATATAATTTTAACTAGATCAAATCTTTCAGTTTTATTAGACAATAGCGTAATTATAAAAATTTCACAATTTAAATAATCCTGTTTTGAAAATATATTACTCCCAGGATTGCGCAGGTTTTTAGTTTTGCCACACAAGTAAAAACACGTGTTTTGAATAGGAATAAATGGTGTTAATGTTAAAATACACAATTTTTAGCAGCAATACAGGCAGAACTCATAATTCATTATAAGCCCGTCGTTTAAGCAAACTAACAATTAAACTAGCAACTAAGCAATTGTTATTCATTTTCCTGAGTAATGAAAATTTTAAACCCATTCATCTCAAAATATAAGTTTTTGAGTTGTACCGCTATTGCTGCACATGACCGATATATCAATATACTGAACCGGTAATATGATATGGCTTGGGTCTGGAAAATATTTCTGATGGAATACAAGGTACTATAACTATCAAACAATAATATTAACCAATCATGTTTTAAACAATGAAACCAAATTATGATCCGTTCTAGTGTGCTAGAGCCCCCTTATCCACGGATTTGAGAAAAAATCCATTGGGTCCTAGTTAAGAAGTTTCAAACTTCATAATGTTTGTCAATTATACTAATATGAATACTATTTTGAAGACACAACCTTCTCTTGAGTCCTCTAGCATTGAAGCGGACTTTTACAGCCTTATTCCAAAATTCCGAATGGTTCAGGCGGCAAAATAAATTGTTAGTGAATAAAAGCATTCGCGCTGTGAAAATGTTATTACTAATGTCAATAAATGAGGCTAAATAATTATGATTCGACTGAAGCTCTTCATATATGTTCATCTGCATCATCGGGCTCGTGGACACTTCCCGGCGGAAGAGTTCGCAGCATATTTAACCTGTAATAAATAAGTTATTCTTTAATAATGTATAGATAGAACATTAGTTTGCAAAGGTAGTCTTACAGACAATCTTGGCATTGATATCCCCTGAGTAGAATAGACCACCCTCATTTCTTACCGAGGTGTCGCGAAAACCGATTAAGGTAAGTTGACGTCGGGCAGGCGACCGGTCGTAAGATAACAAATCATGTGATAACATGTTTAAAACATGTTGTGCCTACCCCATTTAGAGTGGGATAAGGGTAGGAGAATGATGCATTGACAAATAACAGAGATTTTAAATTTTAAAAATATATTTTTAGCTTCTACTGGTCTTAAATAGTGTCTGGAAAATATTTTTTTCGTGTCTATAACTTTGTCTACAGTTATATTTTAAGTATAGAATAGAGACTATAATTATAAATTTTGTTTTTTTAATAATAAAATATAAGGGGTATCTGTGACAATCTTTGTGTTATGTTAAATATCTTTGATTTTGTACTGTTAGCAGTACCAGGCTAAAAATATTATGCTTTCCAAATACTGTATTGTATGTGACAAAGTTCCAATGATCATCACTAATATGTCTTTTAAGCTATTCTTATATCACACACTTTTTTGCATCACTATAATAGAGGAAAAATTGTACCAAACATTTTTTGTTATATCTCAAACGGATTAGGCAGTTAGCCCATTAGACATATAAGCTTCAGTTTTAATAGAAAGTGAAATGGACAGACTGACATACTTTACATCAAATATTTACTTGCCTTCATCTAGTCAAATCAATTGACCTAATCATGTGCTTCATCCCATAAAGCATCAACAGCATATAGCCCTTAGACGTCATCCCAATGAGTACTCTCTTTGGCAATGACCAGGTTCATCTGAAAATTATTGCAAATACATTTTAATAAATATGGAACAAGCTATGGATAGCTCAGCGGTGAGGCCGTTCGACTCTGTAAAGACGATCATGGGTTTATACCCCGCGCTGGCACATGTCTAATTGACAATTGCAATTTATGTCACGCTTTTCGGTGAAGGAAAATATGGTAAGGAAATCCGCATACTTCTAGCGAATTCTAGGGATATGCGTAACCTACCAATCCGCATTGGAGCGACGCGATGGTAGGTCTTTGCTACAATACTTCTCTCCAAAAAACGGATAGAGGAAGCTTATGGTTCCCACTGCTGGGGTGGATAACAGGCCGTTACTTTAAACATACACATGCCAATTTTTGTGTTTACAAACAAAAATGATTTATATTTGAAACATTTTAACTCACTTGAAGAATATCAGCCATTGTATCAGATATTAATGAATTCATTGCAACAACAGTAGCAGTGCCTTGACCAGACACAGTTACTCAGACAAAAAATCTAGTTGAAATGTGCATAACTAAATGGGATAGTATGTTAAAGTATCTTGAACAAATAACTTTCTGTTAAATAATTAAAGTATGTCTGTAATCCATATTGTCTGTCGCAGAAAGAATAAAAACTATTCAGAAATAACCACCTAAAAAATAGAATATAACTGATATTGGGTATGACATATGATATACAACACTTCAATAAAGCATACACAATAAATATTACTATAGAAGGAAAAGTTTTATTTTTATTATTTTAGTTTTATTTTTACTTATATTTTAAAATTAAAAAATAAAACTTCCCTATATTATCACAGTTCAATAAAAACACTAAGGATATACTATAATGCTATATGCTTCGAGGTCCCTGCTTTAATAAATGTATATATAAATTGAAAAACACTAGCTTAAATTGTACTATATATTATAGAAAAAGAATATAGCACGAAAAATACTATATTTTTATCGCTAATTGCAATTGTCGTGCTTTTTTTAATTAACTGTGAATGGAACGCACCCGCAGCCCTGCATAGGGAATGTAGGAACGAAACTCATTAATGTATTTACGGGGCTTAGTTAGTTAGTAGCTCTAACTCCGTGTCATTATCCAGCGAAAAGTAATAAAAAATAATCATGGAAAAATAAATAATGATTGAAAATAGATGTGTCCTATTTTTTTTCCTGAATTTCCTAAAAGTACTATATTTTTTTGATTTAAAAAGAAAAATAGTATTTTTCTTCAAAAAAAAGGTGGCAACCCTAATCGCGCCCTTTTTGATTAAATAGGGGCAACACTGTGCCGTTATTGTTTCCGGTGGAGTCTTACTATATATACCGATAAAACGTTTCAGTGACATTCAGTCCTTGTTCGTCATTCAAGAGAAGTGCATCTCGAAACGGGAATTGTCTGGTGAGTCAATACTTTTCAATTTTCTTCGTATTAAATAGTGCAAAAGTATAGTTTATTTGTTATTAACTTTGACTGTTTGACTGGCCCGTTGGAGCAGTGGGTAGTGACCCTGCCTTCAGCTCCGCGGGTCGCAGGTTCGATCCCCGCCGAGGGCCAACATTTTCTATTAATTAATTTGTTAGCCTTTGAGCCTGGGTGTATATTTCTATTTAAGTATGTATTTAAAAATATATAAGTATATATTCACCAGTTGTCTGTCACCCATAACACAAGTATTGAGTTACTTACTTTGGGGACGGACGACCGTGTGTGTAAGTGTCCATATATTTATTTATTTATTTATTAAGTTTTAGATAACTACTCACATTTTATCCGAGAATGTTTGTTGAAATTCAAACATTTGAGTTCTTGAGTTTGTGATAGTGAATGTATGTATATAGTGCTTGTGTATGGTAGAGGTTTGTGCATGTGTTTTTTACGAATCCTGCATGTATCAGGTATGATAACCGATTGTCCACATTAATTTACATTTAAACATTAATTTATCCCATTAATTCCACATTAATTTATATTATTACATTTACATTTTTTTTTGTAATGGTTATGTGTTGCGGTTGGCAAAGAGCCGGTATTTGGCACCTGCAATACATGTAAAACCTTAATTCTTTTCCCAGTCGCTTTTGGCTACTGATGTTTGAGTGCACGCTTACATCTGTGGCTGAAATTACGGGAATCTAACTTAGCTTCATAAATTCAGACTTCACTTGAGTATTAGTTACCTCAAATGCATTTTCTCAAATTACAGAGGTCCCGGTGGTTGACGCTACTGTTCGGCCTGGCGCTGTTCGAGCGCTCGAGGCGACGGCGGAGCGACAGCAGCTGCGGCATAGCCAGACGGGCCGGCCTGGGGTGAGGGGCGGCGGCACGTCTCCATTGGCAGCAGCGAGGCCAGACCAGCGTAGCTCGTGGAGTCACGAGGCCAGCTGTCGGACTGCCCTCCTGTAAAATTAATCCATTAATTTCATTCAATCCATTAATTTTTACATTTTTTTTTGTAATGGTAATGTGTTGCGGTTGGCAAAGAGCCGGTATTTGGCACCTGCAATACATGTAAAACCTTAATTCTTTTCCCAGTCGCTTTTGGCTACTGATGTTTGAGTGCACGCTTACATCTGTGGCTGAAATTACGGGAATCTAACTTAGCTTCATAAATTCAGACTTCACTTGAGTATTAGTTACCTCAAATGCATTTTCTCAAATTACAGAGGTCCTGGTGGTTGACGCTACTGTTCGGCCTGGCGCTGTTCGAGCGCTCGAGGCGACGGCGGAGCGACAGCAGCTGCGGCATAGCCGGACGGGCCGGCCTGGGGTGAGGGGCGGCGGCACGTCTCCATTTGCAGCAGCGAGGCCAGACCAGCGTAGCTCGTGGAGTCACGAGGCCAGCTGTCGGACTGCCCTCCTGTAAAATTAATCCATTAATTTCATTCAATCCATTAATTTTTACATTCTTTTTTGTAATGGTAATGTGTTGCGGTTGGCAAAGAGCCGGTATTTGGCACCTGCAATACATGTAAAACCTTAATTCTTTTCCCAGTCGCTTTTGGCTACTGATGTTTGAGTGCACGCTTACATCTGTGGCTGAAATTACGGGAATCTAACTTAGCTTCATAAATTCAGACTTCACTTGAGTATTAGTTACCTCAAATGCATTTTCTCAAATTACAGAGGTCCTGGTGGTTGACGCTACTGTTCGGCCTGGCGCTGTTCGAGCGCTCGAGGCGACGGCGGAGCGACAGCAGCTGCGGCATAGCCGGACGGGCCGGCCTGGGGTGAGGGGCGGCGGCACGTCTCCATTTGCAGCAGCGAGGCCAGACCAGCGTAGCTCGTGGAGTCACGAGGCCAGCTGTCGGACTGCCCTCCTGTAAAATTAATCCATTAATTTCATTCAATCCATTAATTTTTACATTCTTTTTTGTAATGGTAATGTGTTGCGGTTGGCAAAGAGCCGGTATTTGGCACCTGCAATACATGTAAAACCTTAATTCTTTTCCCAGTCGCTTTTGGCTACTGATGTTTGAGTGCACGCTTACATCTGTGGCTGAAATTACGGGAATCTAACTTAGCTTCATAAATTCAGACTTCACTTGAGTATTAGTTACCTCAAATGCATTTTCTCAAATTACAGAGGTCCTGGTGGTTGACGCTACTGTTCGGCCTGGCGCTGTTCGAGTGCTCGAGGCGACGGCGGAGCGACAGCAGCTGCGGCATAGCCGGACGGGCCGGCCTGGGGTGAGGGGCGGCGGCACGTCTCCATTGGCAGCAGCGAGGCCAGACCAGCGTAGCTCGTGGAGTCACGAGGCCAGCTGTCGGACTGCCCTCCTGTAAAATTAATCCATTAATTTCATTCAATCCATTAATTTTTACATTCTTTTTTGTAATGGTAATGTGTTGCGGTTGGCAAAGAGCCGGTATTTGGCACCTGCAATACATGTAAAACCTTAATTCTTTTCCCAGTCGCTTTTGGCTACTGATGTTTGAGTGCACGCTTACATCTGTGGCTGAAATTACGGGAATCTAACTTAGCTTCATAAATTCAGGCTTCACTTGAGTATTAGTTACCTTCCTTTAGTTGCACTTAGTCTAGTGCTATTCCATCTCTGAAAATAATTAAAAAAAATTAAAAATTGTTACTATTCAAATAGAACCTCTTATGAACAAGGTTGTATTTGAATCTATATGAATAGTTGTTCTATAATATAAAAAAAATGTTGTCTGTGTCATTATGCATTGATTTGTTAAGAAAGAGTAAATGGGTTCACTTTTAGAAAAATTGCTTTTTATTATTGCTTTTTATTATTTAGTATGAAGGAGAAATATTGTTTGTTATTTAATTTCTGTTAGATATAAACAGTTGCACATTTTAAGTGATTTATAAATTACATAAATATTTACTTTCAGTTTTATGGAACAGTCTTTTAATATTGCTGTTATTCTTTCATTCATTACACATACTATTATATCTTTTATTAGCACTGTAAATGTAAAGATATCTCAAATCATAACTATAAATAACATCATGTGACAATCATATTAAAATAAAAAATTACTCTTAATCTTGGATCTGAGGATTCTTGAATCTGCAATTAATCAATCAATCGTTTAATCAATCGTAAATTTAAATTTTGCTTTTGCTTTTTAATTAAAAATCAACAATAGTGTTATATAAAGCAATATACCCTATATTGCTTTATACAGAATAAACTTGCTCTCTTTTGCTATGTACTCCCTTTTCATCGGAGTCTCATTATAAAAAACTTGACAATCATTTTTAAAGTTCTAATATAATACAATGAAGTATACAACTTCAATTGAAAATACTTCTAAAAAAAAATATTAAGTAGACCATTTAAGTTATGTCCAAATTATTCATAACTAAGATAGATACACACTTATGATCAATTAGAACAACTTCTAAAAAACTTTAATGTTCCATTATTAATCATTTATTGCACTACAAGACACTAGAAGCTATATAAAATCGCAAGACTTATATATCATAATTTTTATATAACGATAACTAAGTCAAATATGAAATAAAAATTATACTGCATGTTAAAGGTTTTAGGCTATCCATGCAAGGTTAGGTTATTATATTTAGATGTGAGAATGTAAATTTTAAGAAAGCTCTTACTATTATTGAGTTGCACAAAATTCATTAAAACTCAACACTTACATTTATATAATGATTAAGTAAATCCTCTTCTTATTGTTTTATAACTGCACGTTTCTTCGTTGTTATATTTCTCATTTTAAGAAATATCTCAACAGCTACTGGTGAAATAAGACTTGATACATTTAATTTGCTTCTAGTGATATTTGTTTCAAGAATTTTGCTAACTAAATTAAAACAAAATTATACATTTTAGTAAAAATTAAAGTACTAGAACTTTACAACGGGAAATTTAAAAATTTAATACACCGCCCATTCATTAATAAAATCAACTTGTTGTCTTGTTATATGATCGACAGTCAAAATGAGAATGAGTGCGTAAAAATATGTATGGAGGAGTGGAGCGAGATGCAGCTGAGACTATTTTCATACGATTCATTCATAAATACGTACATGTGCAAGAGGGATGCGAGATAACATGTGTTGGCGCCTGTAGTAAAACCGCCCTGATCCACATCATTTGCATTAACTCATAGATAGAACACAAAAATATATATTTTTGTTCTTTCTTCTAAAAACCTATATATTACGCTTTTAAACAATAATACCTACAAATAAGATTTTGAAATTTTACCATTATTTGTTAATCTGTTGATAGTTCATCAAAACAAGATTCGATTTCACCAAGACTAACAAAAAACATCACTTGTAATTAACATGTATTTCTATTTTGTTATTAAAATAGATATTATGACAAAAAAAACGCTAAGGAAATATTTCATGATATTTTGTTAATTATTGATTTGGTTACACCTCAAGAGTATGAGCAAAAGGATTAAAATAAAGAGTTCCAAAATATTACTCAATTCTTTGTCTGTGGGTTGCCTAATTTTATCTGTTATTGGACTGGTTTCATAATCGTTCATATTCTAACAAAGTAAAAATTCAAAATACCCAATAAAAACTTTACAAATTGAATTGAACGTACGTAGTGTACTAAGTCTTCTTTGAAGATAATATTACTACATAATGGCTGCATTAATAAAACTTCGTCACGTGCCCATGGTTCAAAAATCTGTTTGGAATCACTTTTTGAAGACAAGCCGAAGGATTTCAACTTCGAAGAAAAACAGCGATACGGCAACACACACGACGATAAACGAATCTTCAACAGAAGACAAAAATTGGGTCAGCTATGGCTTTGATTACAAGAGCAAGGAAGATGATACTAACGCGCATCACGCATCATTCTTTTTTTCAGTCACTTTATGCCTAGTCTTTGGTGGTTTTGCTTGGGCTTACGCTCCAGACGTCCATATGAGAGACTGGTCGCAAAGAGAGGCGTATCTAGAATTGTACCGTCGTGAGAAAGCTGGCTTAAAACCGATAGATCCTAATTTTATTGACCCAAAGTCTGTGAAGCTACCATCTGAAGACGAACTTTGCGATGTTGAAATTATTATTTAATACTTATATATAGAAACGATTGTAGCATAATGTAGATATTATCTATGCAATGTTTTAGTAAAATCATGCCATTAAATCTGTGCTTTGTTTCTTCATATTGAATTTAAATTATGTATATGTATAAAATTCATGGAATTTAAATTATGTTTTAAATGAAACTCAATTTAGCAGTCTGCTAAGGTCTTTATTGCTTAAAATATTTTATAGAATGATAATCACATATATGGTGTGTAGGTTTTTATTTATAAATATTTAGTTTTCTGTATAATATGACAACAAATCTTCAAAAGTATTGTTTTTCATTATTGCAGTGTCTAACTTGTATTATTTAATTTATTAATTTGACAATAAAAATCAATATTAAAATTATTAGCATATCAATTCTGTATGAGATTTTGATGCCTGTAAGGGGGTATGGCGGGCCATTTATTGACAGAGCAATAATATGCAGGACCAAAAATTTTTTTTTTATTATTTTCAATAGATTGTTTTTCACTTGTTAAATAAATAAACAAACTTTATTTTAATGTTGAAAAAAAAATATATTAAGAAGTTACAATCTTTATTGAAAATGAAAACTTTTGTTATTTAAAAAAAAATGGATATTTTTAGTTTCGTCTCAAAATTCCTGTAATTACCCTAATAGGTAGAATGAGAATGATTATGCTGATATTATATTAATAATCCTGCCATCTGATAAAAGTACATAAGCAATGTCACTATTAATAGCTATCAAAGCATTAATACAGGCACCTAGGTTTATCTCTCCTGCTGGTTGTAGTTTATCTTTCTCAATTTTCCACCTCCTTGCACATCCATCCCAACCTCCCGTCCAAGCTACATCCCCACTCACTGACAAACTTGTTAATATCATATCACTAACCTGAAATTCACATTAATATCTGATCAATAAAGAAAGCAAGATGGAATCAACAACGGTAACATGGATCAATTTTTTTGGCTTAGTATTTGGCATGTACAAACCTATTTTTAGAAAATTATCAGTTGATAATTTTCTAAAATATAATAAAATAGTTATTTAGTTGATAATAAAATAGTTATTTTATTACATCACACGGCAAATACTTATTATATATATTTTTCATATATCTGATGTTCAGATTTTCTATTCTATCTAAGTCAGCCCGCTCTGGCTATTCACATGTGCCTTAAGTAAGAGCGGCTATTGAATTATTTTTGCGCGCGTTAGTTTACTTTAGAACTCATTTCCATTCAATCATGTTTTTTTTAAATTATATAATGTTCAACAATCTTGTTTAAATTGACGATGTTTAAAAAACTTAAAGACTAAATAGCTATCAAAACATCGCATTTTAAATGGCTAAACATGATGTAGTACATCTTTACCGTAAGAGCGCAGGGGCCGACGTCCTGCTATGCTGGGTCATTACATTTGTCTTTTTTTTTTGGTATTTTTAAAATTTCTAGTAGCATTTTTGAATTAAATTTCGATAGTTTACTATAACGAACTTTATTTTTAAAACTATAGTGATAAAAAAATTAAAACTTTGTCCAATACTATTAGGATGACTAAGTTATAAATGTTTGTTCAGATATATATCTGTTATTCCAGATACTACAATAATAATTTTGTTTCTAATAATTACTTTTCAATAGAGTCCAAATACCTATGTGCCGAACATGGTCTAAGACGGCCCTGACGTTATGTTTGGAATGTTTGTTAACGACCGCCTAAAATTGGTGATTACGAATTTCGTATATAAATTACCTTCACTTCGTGCAACTTTTTAAATTTTGTATCTAAGGACATATCATGTAACTGTATGCTATTGCCGCCTCTAGACGTTACTATTAGATACGATCCAGATAATCTCAAAGGTGCTCTTCCCTCCATAACAAGCTTTGTTGCAAAGCGACTTTCTGATTCGTCTGCAACATAAATATCGCCGTAATTATTATGTTATGTCACAGTATAACATTAAGCTATCATCGTTCTACATACCGGGCTTAATTTCAGTAACCGTTACGTAAAGGTCACGCGCAGTAAACATAAGCGGTGGACTTATAGCTAGATCTTTTACTTCTTCTAAAACGTTATAAAACGCTTTTAAACAATCATTTTCAAATACATAGATCTGAAATATAAATTAAAATATGCATATCTCATTGTCTCTTGGTTGGCAGCCCATTCTAAAATTGCACCTAAATTAATTTATTATTTTTTTTATTTATTAAGGAAAAAATATATGTACACTTTAAGTAAATAAGGCACAATTCTACAAGCCTTTTAATCTAAAAGCCTTTTAGAAGCAATTTTAAAAGCCTTTTAGAACCAAATTGCATACTTAGTTCGAATTTTCATTTTTAGGTAATTAGTGCCTTATTTACTTCAAGTGTTCATATAAGGCAAAGAGGTTAAAAAACTACCAAAAATCTATGTAACCTTTTGACCGTGAAAATCATTTAATCAAAATGTTTTAAAAGATTGAAATCCTGTACTTACGTTTCCACCCTCATCGCCTGCATAAACATATTTACCATGTAAGCATATCGACTCTATATCGGCAACAGGAGCAGGCAATTCTGTTATTTTGTCCCCTGAATATGACCATATTCTAATTCCACCGTCATTTGAGGCTGAGTATAGTTTTTCTTCATTAGCAGCTAAAGCAAACAACTGAACATCATGCGCCTTCCACGACACTCCCAGCAAGAGATTAGGATCAAAGCTCTGAATTATCGTAAAAGTTTTTTTAACAATGCAGTTTAAAAATTACATTATGAATATATGTCGATAGAATTTTAGTAAACTATATTTCCTTTTCCTAATATATTCGGAGGAATATCACTAGGTAGATCCTTTTTCCTTTTTTGGAATCCTACTAATATTATAAATGTGAAAGTTTGTGAGTATGAATGTATGTATGAATGTATGTTTGTTACTCTTTCACAGCGAATCCGCTCAACCAATATCGATGAAATTTGGCACAGTTATTTATTCCTTATACACCGGAATAACATATAGGCTATTATAGACTATAGAAATCCTGTTAATTCTGCAGGAATAGGATGACACTAAAAGCGCCATCTATTATCAACCTATCACGCTACAAAAGTTCACGCGCACAAAGTCGCGGGTAAAAGCTGGTCGAATATAATTATACAACAGGTATTATTAATTTATTTTTATTTATTATTTATTATTATTTATTATTATTAAAGTATATTCAAAAACATTCATATTGTCTTATACGCAGCCTATTTGTTAAATAAAATTCAGACTGTCGCAATGTTACCCGTGCCTCTAACCTTTTGCAGACATACTTTAAAAAACCTGCAAGATAATATCGATTTCTAAATTTGAGTCTATCAAAGTATGTACAAGCTGTATTATAAAATTGAGCCTAAGATTAGGTATACTCGATTCCAGCTGCATTTTGGAAAAACACTACATGTCCTATGCCAAAAATGTCCACAGAATTGTAATAACGTGTATGTTCGATAAACATATACCTTTAGAGCGAAAGATATCTATATTCTATTTAGCTTTTACCTTCATTACCATATTGCGCTATAAATATATTCGTATTCTCTTAAAAATAAATGTCAAAATGAATATACAATTATAAGTACAACGTTTTCTAGATAAAAAGCTTTATCTCTGAAAGTCTACATTTACTATAACATATATACGAGTGTACGTATTTCGTAAAAATTATTCATCGCAACTTACTAATATAGAACCACTATCTGTGCCAATGTGGAGCTTATTATTATTCCAAGCCACAACACATGGTTCAGAGTCGATTTTCGTCTCAGCTGCAATACTTAAAGACATTTTATTTTGCTTTAACGTTATTTAGGATATTTACAAACGTCTTTGATTACTGGAATATTATTAGACACTGAGTGCAAACGTCTTACCAAACGTTACTAAAATAGACGGACGTAGCGATTTTAGATGTGAACATCTCAATATAGAAATAGGCATGGAGAGGTTTTCTAGATTCTGCAGGAAAAATATCTCCAATTAGCTTCATCATAAGTTGAAGTTAATTTGTTTCTAAAATAATAAGTACTACTGTACATTAATTTTTTTTTTTTGGAAGACTAACTTTTGCCCACGACTTTGTTGCAGCAAAGAGTGTCTATAAAAACGTATGTGCCTAATTAGTATGTACAATTTACCACGACTTTCACGGAGAAGTAAAACATCTTTAAGAAATCTGCATAGTTCTGGATAATTCCTATGATATGTGTGACCTGTCAATCGCTATTGGTGAGTCATCTCCAAATCTACTCGTTACATGGAAAGAAAAGGCAAACGTCAGCGGCCACGATGCGGTTCAGGAACGATAAAAAAAATGAAACTAGGTTGTCATACCTCTTTGATTTATTAATCGATTGAAATTTATCGAACCTATATGTTAAGCGAAGCTTTCTACTTGCATATTAGACGAAAGAATATCTAAATCAGATCGACGGATTCTGAGATTATCGTGCACACATGCAAAGACAGACAGATAAAAATGGTAAAATCTATTTTAAGGCTTTGTAGCGTGTCTTGACATGGAAACATTATTTTTGTTTAAGATGAAATATACAGATTAAGCATCTCTACAATTTTTTCATATGTATTGATTAAGAATCAGAAATATTGTACTTGTATTGTATTAGTCTCATAAAATTGTAAATCCAAATCACCTATATGCAGGATCAAATCCTGTGTTTCAATTAATTAATTTCAAATTCTATTACGTACCGCATTCCTTATAACATTCATACCTCAAAATTCTAGTCTAGTAGTATTTCGTAACTACGGAAATAATGAGTTATGTGTTTGAACGGTCTTTAATATGTAGAATCGCAACTACAACACTTGCTTCATGTACTCAGAATTAATAATATTGTTATGACTAGTGACTAGTCCGGACACAGCCATCGTCCCATAGAGTTCTCCGTGAAAGTGAAAACAGAATTTCTGAGGCATAATAGTGCCGTGAGACAGTTCTCATTATGTCTATATTGAAGAATGAACGCGGCTCGCTTACATCATAACGGAAACCCAAGACAATTCTACATTATTACAATCATTGCGTGATACTTCTTGAAACGTATCTAAAGTCCGATTAGAAAGATCTCTTACATTTGTGCAAACTCGACTAATCGCGAAATCTTTCAATCCAAAGAAATCAACCAAAAAGCGAGGAGGCTAATAAAGAAATTGTTTCTTTTATTTCTTTTAATGTCATCTATAGAGAGTGCGGTAGATTTAGAAATATTCAACACTCTCAACTAACTATATAAGTAATATATATTATAATGAAGTCATTAGCAAAAGTCAAAGTACAAAATAATACATTCAATCAAAAAGAAGACAAAATCAATAAAAACAGACAAGCCATACAATTTAGATATTGTCTAAATTGTCAAAATTTCATAATTACCTATGTTTATATATTTCTCATCTCAGCAACTTAAGGTTTTGTCATCGAATATTTACTAAACGAATATCGTAATTCTGCGGTCTAATCTGATTTACAGGTTTCACTTTTAGCGCATCACTAACAACCCTCTCTAGTAGTAGCCATTGGTAGTTTGGCATACCGAATATTGCATTCTATTTAACACCTTATGTAATATATACAAACATTAATAACATACACAAACACTGAAAACATTGTTGACTCCATCATTTCACAACTAACCCAGGCCAGTAATTGCGAGTCAGATATAAGAATAGCACAAAATTTTTTTAGTGTTTTTAGCATTTTATTTTTTAGCTTATATACTGGTCAAACATGACAACATATAAAACAAAGTCCTCTGTCTGTTCGCGATAAACTAAAAAAGTACTGAATAGATTTTCTTGCGGTTTATTCCAATAGATAGAATGATATAGAAGAAAGGTTTCTGTGTATAAATCTTTTATTGAAATTTTTGTGCAAGTTTTTATAGAATTGCGATAATAATTGTTGAAAATTTTGAAAAAATCAAAACCAGGGAGTTTTTTCGAAATGCTGTCTAATTTCGTAATGTTTTAAGAACAATTCGAAATGCTGTCTAAGTTCCTAAGATATAACGAAACAATGTACTCGTGTCTTTAAGTCTATGCTGGAATATTTATATTAATACACGTAGAATTGCTTAAGTATCTTACTTAAAAAATGACTCGTACAATGCGGGAGATAGACATATTTTAAAAGGAGTACTAATTCTTATCAGTATAAATAAATCAGATAACTTAAGCGTTTCAAGCTTAACTCAAATGTTTCATCGCGCGCAAAAATTGATCAAAAGCGGCGCTCTCTCAGGACAAAATTCACACGATCGACGTTCGAAACAGGGTGGGTCGGCTAGTAAGAAAGGAAATTACTGGTTGTCCTTTGGGAATAGGAAAAATATATAGTATATAATTTAAAATGTTATAAACCTAAAACCTCGACTAAGTCGCGGATACAACTAGCTCCATTTAAAAAGCACCTTACATATTTTCATTGTAAATATGTGAAGATAGTGTGGAGGAAAAATTACTTGTGGTTTTTAGTACGCTTGAGATTTTAAGTAAAAGTCAACTAATAATAAAAACATTTAATATAAAGTATAAAATAATATTTACAAATAAACACCAATTTGATGTAAGACAATAATAAAGTTATACTTCAGATTGACTTGGAGCCACTGAATCGGTCAACAATAGGTATGTACCCTTTTGCCTCGTAGATGTATCTGTATTACAATCATTAAATCCGAATTACAAAATAACAAATCACATACAGACATGACAGCTCAAAATCATTAAAAATATGAATTTGTTTAAAACCGTAACTGAATTTTTAAATTTTGAATAATTTTCAATGTAAAATTATTGTTGACTACATTTTACATATGTAGAACTTGTCGTTTTTTAACCAAACACAATTAAGAAATGAATTGGTTTTGGAAAGTCTGTTTTGATGCATTGGATGTAATGCACGTGGGCACCGCGCCGATGATGGTTAAATCTTGTACTATTCATCGATGACTTCGGTTAGGTGCCCCGAGTTGTTGTAATTGTATGATTTATATATTTTTCTTTTTAATATAAACACCGCAATCTTTTTAATATAAACACGAGAACAATTTTTTCAAAACCTTTTAGTTATGGGGGGGGGGGGGTATTTATTTGGAGCACCAGAGCACTGCTTGCAACCGGGCGCCTGTTGTGCTTAAGATGGGCCTGGAAATAAGTATATGGAGGACATATACCTTCTTTATATGGCGTGATGATTTACCTGAAGATTTTAAATTATATAATAATATGGTCACCATACTTGAAATGCAAAATTTTTTTAGTTTATTATTTCCAATCCCGAAAAGACTGCGCGTTTGCGACATGTTATTTTATTAGACTTGCAGTGTGTTTACCATACTGTTTAAATTACGAAAAGACGATATTTAATAGTTAACTTATACTATTGCACCTCCGAACTTTATTGGCTTTAATATATTTGGTAGTCAACAGGCAGGGTATCGCGATTCTGATCAATAATATCGAGAACTCTAGGGCGCGCCGTATTCAGAAGAAGGCGCGGACGCTGGTGGTCCATACTGTGGCGCAGGCGGTGCTGCATCCGGATATCCTTCTTGTTTCTGCAAAACGAAAACGTGTTTTATGTAACTGTAATAATAAGAAATAATCTCGCTTTATAATTTATTTTTAACTATAAATTAACTTAATTATGGAATTTTCAATTATTTTTATATAACACGGCGAACAATATATAACATATATTTTTTATACATATTCAGAAATGTTCAGATTTTAATATAATCCTAATATATCCATATATTATTAATATAATATAGCAAAGCCTAACCAAGTATTTAAACATAATTTGCCCTCATTGAGAGCTGCCATCAATAAAATTTTTAGGCGCGTGTTAGTTTTTTTATTTTCAGATAACTCTCAAAATATTTACCATGATCATAACCAAAACATTGTTGTTAACACTGTTGTTAATAGATGTAAAGTTGTAAGGATTGACAAGCGAAAATGAATTTCCCTGGCTTTAGCAGAGAAACGAAATTTAATAGAAATCGTTCGCTATAATAGGGGAAGCAGCTGAGTACCTACCTAACGTTATGGTTTTAATAAATATGTTTAATTACCTTGTTAAAACGAATTGTATACCAACCTAACCACAATATAAAAACCTAACTAATGTAATAACAAATAACTTTGTATAACTAAAATAAATAATAAATAACTAAGTAAACGAAGTAAAAACCCTTTTTTTGCGGTTTCGAAGTTTTAATGCGGATTATAGCAAAAAGATATTAGTATTACTTTTGTGTTATGTATCTCCATAAAGTAACACCTAATCCTATAAATAATTTATAGAATTAGGCGTTACTTTGCGGAGATCCATAATACAAAAGTAATAATAAAATTATTATTTTGCTATAATCCGCGAAGAATTCTTCGCGGATTATAGCAAAATAATTTTATTATTACTTTTCTAATCCTATAAATTAAAAACGAAGTTTAGAGGAAGGTGGAACTTTGTTATTATAAAAAAATTACCTGTGTCTTATATCTGATGAAATAGACCTCCGGTTTAGACGGCTGTGTGGGCGCTGGCGTCGGGATAACAATATCAGGTTGCTCTTCAGGCTTTTTCACCAAAACGTATACAAGTGTTTTCTCTTCATTCTGTGGCTGAAGTGGAATCACTGGGGCGGTCGGGGTAGGTGGAGTTGGTGCCTTAATAAACACTATCTTGTAATGTTTCTGGGGTGGAGGAACATAAATAGGTTTACGTAGTTTAGGCAGTTCGTTATCAGGTGGTGGCACGTGCACATATACATGCTTATGAACGATTGGCTGCTGAGGTGGCCCATACTGCGGTGCTGGAACCCCGTATGACGTAGAAGGTGGTCCGTAGGAGGATGGTGGCTCCGGCCGCGCCAATACACATGCTGCCACAACGGCCAATATTAAGGACCTCAATACCTGCACACAATATATATTAAATTGAAAATTCATACTAATGTAAAGTCATTGTTTTCCAATTTATAAATAAAACAAATAACCGAATCCTAGGACGTTAACATAAATATGTTATTGTGATTATTTGTTATGATTTACGCTCGGTTCTTTTCCGGCTGTATAACTAATCTAACTGCATATTTAAAATTAATGTGTTCTTTATTATATATTATTAAAATATTAAGTCTTACAATTTTATTTAAAAAAATGACGACAACTGTAATGTTTATAAAAAAATATATATTTTCCGACGTATTTGAATTCCGTACTAATATTTTTAATATTTTAATATGAGCACTAAAAAAAATTAATGTAACAACGGACAAAAAATCGCATCATCATGAATTCAAAAACACTAGATCTTAACAAGCTATTTAAGTTCTGCTGTCACTATTAAGCATATATCCGAACTTAATAACTCATTGTACAATTCACGTCACTAGGTCAATAACTTTTTATAGCACAATCACGTCACGGGCACCTACCGTTTTGTCACACATCCTGGCGATATGATTAGAGTGTAATGTCCAGTCACGTTGATGCACCTGTGTTTATAAGAGATATTCGATATATATCCGGGGAGGGGGCACTTTCAATGGTTCTCATGAGTTGCGTAAAGCGATGGTACTAACGCGTCGCCCTGTCCCCTTCGGCATACGTGCTTTTGCAGTTAACATTACACATCCACACCGGAAAGTAGAGGGGTACTTCTGCCACTGCATGACCACAATAATTAGGGGCATGATATGTTGCGTAGTAGTCTTTTGTAAAAAATCTTTTCAATTTTATTTGATAATGAAACTGTTTGTGTTATGTGGATGTTTTATCTTCCCACCAACTTACATATTTGTGGTTGAATGAAATAATTTCTCTTTTCTAACAATTTAATTTAATTTTTATCGGTTTTAACATCTCGGTTAATTGCCTCTTTAGGTGACATAAAATATTTATTTCTCCTTTTGGAGAGAAGGCTTGGAGCTGCAACACAAAACGTTGCTCCAACGAGAGTTACAACTAGCCCAATATAATATGATGACAGGGAATAACGCAACCTAAGGTTGAAAAATATTGTACATCTGCCCTAAAAGGCACATGATAAAGAATATTCTTCATTTCCTGCACGACAGGACTGTAAATCGTCTATTGTAGTTACTAGGACATCACATAACTTCAGGCATCCTTCTCTGAATCAAGTAATCAACCCACTACGTTACAGAAGATCATTTGTACAAAAATTGCGGTACTACTTCTCTATTTCAAAACATATTTTCTTATAAAAGTTTTTAAGTTATAACAGTTTATATATATTAGTATTTTAAATTTTAATCAAATTGTTTAAATCTACAACTATCTGAAGCTATTCTACAGTTCCGCGTACTGAGGTATTAATGACCGCGATTTTTTTTCTGCAAATTAATATTTCTATTATTCTATGCATTAAAAGCTTTACGATTTAAATTAAAACGTGCGAAGAAACCGCCCCAATTTTCTCTTTTAAATTACCTTTTACAGAATGAAAATTAAAATTTAAATGATGTGACAAAATCACAAATTTTAGTCTATTAGTTTTACCCGCGAGTTCGTTTGTGTCAAATTTAGTTTTAAAACTTTGTGTTTTTCAAGTTCTTGAAGAAAATATTCAGACAGAACATATTCTATCCTACACGTTAGTCCGGTGTAAAAGCTCCAATTTTGTGAGTTAAAGAAAAAATAAAAAATATTATTACAGGACTAATAGAACAAGTATATAAAAAAAATTAAAATTCTGCTATATTTCTATGTCTGTCTTGTTTTGGTTAAGGCCTCACATGAAACCGCTGAACTGATTGTTGCTTAAACTTGTTATGACGAAGAATGTGTAACATATAAGATAAAAACATTCCTGACTTTCTTTAAAATAAAATATAGATATAATTTTGAGTTACCTATTGCCCCATCAGAAGAATAGAGTTACATATGAGATTATGTATACTTATGCATATGAAATGTAACTTTATTCTTCAGAGGTATGTGTCGAAGGAAATCGCACTAAAGCATTCATTGCGTTAGTAATAGCAGATTAACGGATCTGATTTTTTCAGGGAGATATTCGCAAGGTTGGTAGTGGCTCAGCCTACGCCGTGTGGTATCCGGCTGAATAGAATAGTACCACCCTGATTTCGTACCAAGGTATCGTAAAAGGCGACTAAGATAAGTCGACTTGCCGTGTGGTATCCGGCTGAGTAGAATAGGCCACCCTCATTTCTTACCGAGGTATCGTAAAAGGCGACTAAGGTAAGTTTACCCACCGTGTGTTATCTGGTTTAGTAGAATAGACCACCCTCTTTCTTACCGAGGTGTCGTAAATACGACTGAGGTAAGTTGAGGTCAGGCAGGCGGCCGCTCGTAAAATACGTAGCCAAATCATGTGACAATATGTTTGTAACATGTTGTGCCGACCCCACTTAGAGTGGTATGAGGGCAGACTGAGCCTACTTTTTAGTCATTTACACGCGGATCAAGCAGACGGCAATCACAGGCATAGGCTAGTTTTAATATAAAATATTATAAATTTAAAGATCAACTATTTGAGTCACAACAAATGGCCTACGTATATTATTGCGGAGGAAATTCAATTCAAATTGTTAACAACAGAGGTGCCAAAAAGTAGGTAGCTATATTTTATTGAATTCTCTTATTTACACTTCTTTGTTAAGAAAATTATACGTAACATAGTACTTATAGTGGAAGATTCTTACCTATAAGTATGAATCATTAGAAAGGACAGTGAAAAAGCCGATATTATATACCGACTCGCACCTATAGAAAGTTTTGTTTTATTTTCGTTGTGCTATGAAACTAGCACCGATTTAATTGTGATGTCTTTTTGCGATGATAGATCAATTCATTAAAAGTTTATAAGTCTGGAATACCTTGATTATAATTATTTCTATAATGGTATTATTTAAAAAGTATACCATATATAGGTACTCATATAACTCTTGGCTCTTAAAAAATCTATATCTAATGAGACGTAAAAAGCGTGCAGCGATAACGTATACATATGCATTAGGTACCTGATTGAATCTAAGCTTGACCAATCATATGAACTAGGACGTATAATGCAGATACTAGTTTTTTCGTAGTGCTAAGACATTAAGTTATTATCGATATAAAACGGAATAAACAGTGGTTTTAATGACCCGTCATATGCAAATTAATATAATAAATCATAAATGATTATAAATTAGTTAAAAAAATAGTAATCTACGCGTATATTGAATTGGTAAAGGTTACTTAATAAATAGGTAAGTTTGAACAAACTCTTAGTAATAATATTATGATAAGCTGTCTTTACTTGATTAAAAGTTGTTATGAGTAATTAAAATTTTTAATGAAACTGGGATAAAAATATGCTTTAATTTTGCCTCTTATCGAAATTTTAAATAACATGTCATAACTATCAATAACATCAGCGTTAAGAAGAATATTATTATTGTATTAGTGTGTTGTGTGCTGGGCGGCATAAAATACGTAGGGCAGTTTTGGTTGCGCTCCATAGTTCTCGCTAACTAATATAATTTATTTATTGGTGTAGATGTAGACACGACAGAGTTACAGTACGTTTCATGCGAGAGTCCGGAATCAATCACAATTTAACATCCTCTCTTCCATTGAGGACATGTAAACAAATCGGAAGTCAGGAACGTTTATCAAAACCCATATAAAATTTTTCGATTAATGTTGTGGAGCGACCATGGCTTTTGCAACAAAGTATATACGAAATTCCTTTTTGTTTAAGGTGAGTAACTATTATTATGCTATCTATACATAAATAATATCTAATTAAATAATTAATATCTATTCATTATAAATTTTTTTACTGCAATTGCTCTAACAGATATTACAGTGAATTTCAAAATTAGTACAGACGCAGAACAAATGCTATTTTATGAATTTATTTATTTCATTGTATCTTCAATTTATTCCTCTAACAAGGGAAGTATGATTCGATTGATTGTATCTTTTTGTCTATTATCTTCAAGAATTTAAATTAAAAATAATAAGATTAACGAACGATTCATTTCAAAGCATGCCTTATTCGAGAGTATTCACGAAGAAATTTCCACTAATTTTGATTTCGTAATAATCTCAATTCTCAATGCTCTCAACAGTTATTTGGTAAAGAAAATAAATATGGTTAGAAATTGTTGACTTTGTGATAGTGAACGTATGTAGTGCTTGTGTATTATGGTGGCGGCGGTGGAGATTTGTGCATATGTTTTTACGAATCCTGCATGTATCAGGTATGAAAACGGATTATCCACTCTACATTTAGCATTATATATATTTTCTATTTTACTTCATCGCGGATTATAGCAAAATAATTTTATTATTACATTTGTATTATGGATCTCCGCAAAGTAACGCCTAATTCTATAAATTGTTTACCTGTGAATAAAATTAACTATTATTGTCCTTATCGTTGAAATCATCGTCATTTATTGTTAATTAATGTGGATGTGCATATTTAAAAAAATAAATAATTGTTTACACTGGTTGTTGATTAGAAGAACTTTAGGTACTGCAATGTACGCAGTTTAAAATCAATTTATTTATGTCGTTACCGCATTTATAATATACTCGTAGTTTGAATAATACATGCCAATTGACCGATTATTAGAAAAATTATCGTTGTGTTATTGTGTATTTAATTTATACATTAGGATAGCACAGATTATGAATATAGAAATATATATTATTAAATTTAAACTTATATCATATTAATTTTTATTTATCTTTTTTGTATAGTCGGTTTTATTGAAATTTTATCTGGATCTCCAATCTATGTGTAATCGCATTTTCTGTAACAAAAAGTAATAGAAATAGAATAGAATTGACAGAATGTACTGTAAACTATATTGTTTTTTATTCATAGAATCCTCAAAGCTTTATAGTATGATATCTTGCGTTAGAAATACCACAGTTGCTTTTTTTGCGAATATCAACATATTATTTTACTGTCAATTATATGAATCGCCAATAATCTATTCATTCTTGTCCATTATGGGTCCTTAGGATACATTATATAGTATCGAAAAGTATTATTAGGTAAATAGAAAAACATGAGGAAATTCAATAAACATTTCAAGATGATACTTTTTTTCGTGTGATACTTGATCTGACCTAGTCATTTCAATATTACGCTTTCACAAATAGTAGATTTATTGATTGAACGTAAAGGTTCAATTAAAATTCTAACATCATGATACAAGAAAATATAATTGTATTTAAATTATATTTCATAACAGAGTAAACATCGGTTAGTCTTAATTGCTCGGAATGTTGGTTGAGTCAGGCGCGTTTAACTCCCATAGCAAGTCTCCCATGGTAAGTCGACTTTTAACAGGAATTGAAATGTTGTTATTACCAGAATGAACCGCTTTCAGGAAGTTATAGAGAGAATAAAACCGGTTCTTTCTGCTTAATGTCTAGTATCGTTATCGCCATGACTGAAACAACATGCAAGCTCAATGACTTAGTAGCTTAGACGCAAAACACATTAGATATGCTTTTTAATTATGGTCACGGTCATAATAAATTTACAAGTCGTTATATCAAAGGTAGCTTAATTAGAAGACGTTATTAAGATGTTGACAGTGAATGTGTGGATGACCAATGTTCGTTAGGTGCATGGTATTGCTAACCACTTACGAGTATATCCAATACATTATTAAGACTACAAAATGCTAAGTATAAACATAAGCAGGTGTAGCTAAAGTGACGTCAAGCCGATAAGCAACATTCAAACTCTTCCCAAAATCGAATTTTCCGATGCTTAATATAAAAATATTCGAAATTTGTTTCTTAACTGTCTTTAAGACTCTTCTTAAGTATCTATAAAGTAATTATAACCATAGTTTGTCCACTAAATTAACCATGTATTGCGTCAGATGCAATTGGTAGATTTATTTAATTGAATTTAAAAGTAGTGAGACCGTGTTGATTAAGTTGCTGTAATCAATGAATAGCACCCACTCATCAATTACACCATTGTCCTAATTGCTTCCAAATAAGATTTTTATTGGATCTTGTTTAAAATTGAATGGTATATAATGGAATTCAATGGTAAAGAGTAATAAAGCTTGATGTTTCCAGATGTTTTATTTATTTTGGAGTGTCAGTTTAATATCGCCGATAATAGCATCACCAAGCTTATTAAAATCTAATACAAATGAATCCACCTTAATACAAATACAGAATGAAACACAAATTGAATTGTTTCACTGGGAGGATTACAGTGTACTGGTTGCAATGCTACTTATTTCGTGTGGAATAGGTGTATTTTATGGTTATTTTGGAGAAAAGCAAATGACTGGTGATGATTTCCTTCTCGGCGGTTCCTCCATGGGAACGTTTCCAATGGCTTTAAGCTTAGCAGCTAGGTGAGTAACACACCTTTAAAATGATAGTGTGTCATTTTATATTTTGAATATAGGTATGTTTATTCTGGGTGGCAAAATTTAATTTTTAAATTGTAATATTGTATTTTTTACAGTTTTATTACAGCAATAGAACTATTAGGCAACCCAGCGGAGATGTATATGGCAGGCGGGCAATTTTGGATGATCTGCGTCGCCTTTGTACTTGTAGTCCCAGTGACAAGTCACCTATATCTTCCAGTTTTCATGAGACTTAGATTAACCTCCTGTTATGAATATTTGGTAAAGTATACCACTGTATAAGTCATTTTTACACTTTTGATTTAGTAAAAACAGGATTTATAAAGATCCTTCTAAAAATATATTAATCCTTTACATAGATGTAAAGTATGAAGTTTTTTATAATCAGCATTCCTTGGGAAAATTATTTATTATAAATTATTTATTTTATTTCAGGAAGTTCGTTTTTGTAAATCAATGCGTGTCTATGCGAGCTCTTTGTACATGTTGCAAATGATTTTATACACGGCAGTAGCAGTGTACGCGCCGGCTCTCGCCTTATCTGATGGTAACAGTGCATTATTCTTTATGTTCATAAATTTTACTGATTATCTACACTTGTGAGCAAACAAATGGACCCACCCTTGTTTTTTACAGTCTTGAATAAATATAGCATATATTGAATATATATAAATATCTGGCGCTTGTCTTTTATACGTTTTCTGTCACCGCAAATCATGCTGTAGGAGTCTACCTGGTCATAAGGCTCTCACAGCTTGATAATATTAAACAATAAATAGAATAAAATAATAGTAAAAATCTTGCGAGGGACAATAGCTCGCTATAACTCTAAACTTTTTAGCATTTGAAGAAGATACGAACCTAGGAAAGAGAACTGCTTTTTGTAAGACAAATAAGCGCACTACTGAGCCACAGAGGTCGTTTTATTTGAAAAAGAATTGCCATAACTTTTTAAAATCAGCACATCTCGGTCTTATTATTGGTCTGCGTCAGTTAATTGTCAAGTGATAATAGCCAAGCACATGATTGTTATCGGCAATAAAAATAGATATTAACGATTGGAAATCTTAACGCAATAGTTACGTGATTTGATTACCTTTCCCTCTATTTAGAATGATAACCTTTCATTGATTTTCTATAGTTTTGTAAAGATTTACAAGGATATTGAAACAATTATCTTTAGCAATATACGAAATTAATAATTTTACAATCCGTGCTAATAATATACCTACCTAAATGCGAAAGTCTGTGTTTGTATGTTATATACACTTTCACGGCTAATCCGCTGTAGCCATGTTGATGAAGCTTGAATAAATAATAGAAATAAATTAATATGTATAGTATAAATTAAATCATACTGGACTAATACATAGAACAGAAAATTCCCGTTATACCTATGGCAACAGGATAAACACAGTACATTATTCAAGGTATTTTCGACGTTTAAGTTGGACGGGAAGGATGTCGCGCTGCAAAATGTATTATAATATTAATTTAAATACTATTTATGGTATGTAACTTATCTAAACAAACATGCAAATTACATTACCGATAACAACTTAAGAAACAATGAATATATATCAAATTGAAGTTAAAATAACATTATTTTGCTGTAATCCAACAGCAAAATAATTATATTGTAACTTCTGTTCTGACTTCCGCAAAGTAACGTCTGCTTCTATAAATCATATTTAAAATTCTGATGTGTCAATATTTTGCCAAAACCTTTTACTTCTAAAGTTCTAAAGTAGTATAAGGTTATATATATATATATATATATATATATATATATATATATATATATATATATATATATATATATATATATAACCTTATAGTTGCATGCGGGATTGTAGAGCATCAGTAGAGCGTAAAACAAAAATCTCTAAATGCACTAGCACTTTAGAAGTAAAAGGTTTGGTTTATATATATATATATATATATATATATATATATATATATATATATATATATATATATATATATATATATATATATATATATATATATATATATATATTAAAGCTGACACCTCCAATTGTTTTGTTGCGGAATACAAGTTTCTTATAAGCTCAAAGCTTACCGAGGTGTCGTAAAAGGCAACTAAGGTAAATTGACCTACCGTGTAGTATCTGGTTAAGAAAAATAAATTCTCTCTTACTCTCTTTATTACCGAGGTGTCGTAAGATACGTCTAAGGTAAGTTAATGTCAGGAGATGGCCGGTCGTAAAATACGTAGCCATATTATGTGACAACATATATATAGCATGTTTTGCCGACCCCACTTATAGTGGGATAAGGGCAGGAAGATAATGAATTTAAATTGAATTGCGATGGCAAACGCTGAAAATTCATTGGGCGGTCTCTATATTATATGTTACGCATAGCATATCGACAGTCTCGTCAAGATTACATCAACATATAAATTTTAACCATTGTTTCTAATGTACAAATACATAATACTTCTTACTACATATCGTTTTCAAACACGTAAAAGTGGGTTGAGTTCATAAATGTATTAAGAAAGATAATAATGTACATTTGTATGCAAGACTCCGTTCTTATACGATAAAAATGATCCAAAGATTATCAATGTAGAAACGCGTTAAGATGTATGTATGATGCAACGTTTTAGCAGCGTATCACGTAATTAACGAATAAACGTCGTAATTATTTAGGAATGGGTATGTATAGTTTTAGGAATTGTGTTATGCAAGATGTTTCTACAAAAAATATTTTGTTTGTAGACCTACGTAACATCTGCCTTATTTTCTAGGCACAAAAATGATATTCAAAATATCGGTTACTGCTATATATAACTGAAATTAAACAAATTCATGCAAGGTAAGTATTATTAGCAGTACATATTATATAGTACATATAATATAAGACGCATATAAGTTATGCGATAATGCTTGTGTTCCTCTCCAATCATGTTCTTGTCGAAATGCAAATTCTTAGTGAATATTCTAATTCGAAAACCAATAATTTTTATTTTCGAACTTCTGATTGTGATATGGCTATGTTCTTTTGTAATCCCTCACAATATTATTATAAAACTTGTAGTATTTATTAGTTCAATGCTTGAAATAAAGTACAGCTGCAATTATAACTAAAATAAGTTTAAAGCACAAATTATTGTCATTTTGTTTAATTCTCATTCCCACAAACATATCACGAGTAGTAAAAGGAATTTTCCTGCACAACTGAAACTTATCTTTAAAAATCGAAAGTTGAAGTAAAATGTGCACTTGACTTGTTTCACAGGCACGTGTGTCCTAATAATACACCTATAATAACGTTAGGCACGCACAATAATCACATAACTACAAATCCTACCACAACAAAGATAATGCGTGCGACTGGCCAAAAAACGAACCTTAAAATTATGCTAACCACGGCCGGTGTGTACAATGGTGTTACCCAATAATTCTGGTGACGAATTAAGGCCGTACATTATTGCAATAACTGTAAAGTATTTATTGAATTATTTTCTAATTCTTATCTGAATGATCTTCCTATTTAGTCTATTATTATGAATTAATCAAAAAATACGACTATTGTATTTTGTGGTTTGTACCTATTGTATAAATTCGACCTTATTAGACAAATTACCTTAGAAGCGGTTCGATCACGCGTTGCTGTGGCTTACACTGGTTTCGACTTACGAAACATAACTCTCATTGACAGTCGAAAAAAATCTCTGTCGACCATCAAACTTTACGGGATTATCAGCTTGGTCATTCTAAAGATTGTCTGAATATTTCATTAAAATATGTAGAGCCGTTTAGGTTTTATAAGGAACACACAAATATACTTTCTCTTTTATTAAACGAATTATAATAAGTAATTTTTCTTTTACTGTTACTATATAGTAAAGTAAGTTCGTATTAATATATATTTCATTTTAATGGATAATTATTAACTAACATATTAAAAAAACATGTCATAATGCAATAAGTATGTAAATATAGTCATGCAATATTGAACAATAAGTGTGCAGTTATGTACATCGAAATATAATCTAATGCAAATCAGCAAATTTTTCGAAACAGGCGATTTATAGCATACGAATTTTATTATCATTGCATAATACTATAACTTATGTATTCCAAAGAGCCTATTGTTCTAAAATTGGGCTGCGGTTACGGGTTATGAAGTCGCTACAAATAATGATAGCAAGAAGGTACTTATCTATGCTTTAGTTATAAAGTAATTACGGATATGGCGTAACAAATGTCAATCCGACTATACTCCATTAGGAAAAAATAGATCAGTAGACAAATAGGACAAAGATGTGTTTCACACGATGTTAAATGTCCTAATCGATTTCTCCCTGCGCTATAGTTTCCCCAAATAACATTGGGATAAGTTGATTGTAAAAGCTTCAAAGAGTCTAGATCAGCGGGGCCCACGCTCCACGGGGGGACACTTTCAATGTTCAGGGTAATTCGAAAATTGACCTGACACGACTTTAATTTGTTGAAGTTGAGTTTAGTTGAAGCTGTAAAAGCTTCAAAGAGTCCAAATGTTAATTTGATATAATGGAATCATTACTCATATTTGTTTAACAATACAAGAATTTTCAAAACAGCAAAATGAGAGCGTATCTATTAAAAGACTGTCAAAGACGTCAAGATGTTACTTTTGCTATTTATTATTATCTTTTATTTATTTATATACAAATTTACATTATATTTTTAAATATTTTCTATATGAATACAAAACAAAACATTTAAAAATATAAAAAAATTGTTGACCACAGGCAGCGGAGATTTTATTATTACTCATATCAATCATAAAATCAGTTCAAAGATTAAAACAACTTTTTAATCTTAATATTATAAATGATTGTTATTTTATTTTAAATGTATAATATTTTATTGTACAATAAGTCACAATCGTTTCCGTAATAACGGCAGCTTCTAATCACGTATTCAATTATCATCAGTTTTATATATATTTTAATACTTTCACGCAATATTTACGAAATATTTTTTTTTCAGTGACGGGCTTAAACACTTATTTAGCCGTTTCCGTAGTCTACATAGTGTGTATTTTCTACGCTTCTCAGGTAAGAAATTCCGTAAATTTTAAATTTTAAGTAAATTTAACATTATCTAGAATATTCCATGATGAGAGGATATATTTCATAGTTAACGGGGTAAAATTTTATAATATTAATCATTATACTTGATGTATCAACTATGTACCGTCCACTGCTGAACATAGGTCTCTTTAAGGGATCTCCACACTATACAAACTTGTGCTGCTTGAATCCGGCGTCTTTCCGTGACCTTTTTTAGGTCGTCGGTTCATCTCGTAGAGGGTCTACCAACGCTGCGTTTACCGTTGCGGGGTCATCATTCTAGCACCTTAGGACCCCAACGCCAATCGTTTTTTCGTACTGTTTGTCTCGCCACTGCCACTTTACGACTCCCTGAGCTATCGCGGTAATTGCGATCTCAAAGAGATACTCCAAGCATAGCTCGCTCGATCGCCCGCTGAGTGCCTTTGATTCTTACAAGACCCATAGTCAGCGACCAAGTTTTGGATCAGTGTCACTGTAAGGCAATACGCACTCTGCGAAGACCTTAGTCTTCAGGCACTGAGGTAATTTAATTGCACATTAGGTTAAATTAAGAACCATGTAAATTTTAAATATTTTTTTCAATAGTTATATGTTTTCAGGGTGGCATGAAGGCAGTTATAATGACAGACACATTTCAATCTGCCGTGCTGCTTGGTTCACTTGCTGCTGTCATAGCGCTGGGCGCTGCACAAATAGGTGGTTTGGACTCTGTGTGGGAATACGCAAGAAAAACAGATAGACTACATTTCTTCGAGTAATTGTCAAATTATTAAAATTAATACCGAAAGTAACAAATAACGGCATTTACTAATTCGTATATACTAATCTATAGACAATCAGTAGGTATATGTTTTGTTATTAGTCGACGGCCAACTAATCATATTTTCATGTTAATATTTTTCCTTTTTAATATTTTTTTACTACGGGACAATTACACATATGATCATAAATCCCCAGAGTAAGGTACTTAATACTTGTGTTAGGGGTGACAGACAACTGGTACATAATTCATGTATTCAATAGAATACATATATACATCTAGACTCGAAAAACCTAGAAATTGTGTTTAGAATGAGTTGGCTGTCGATCGCTATTTCTAAAGCTGAGGCTGGGTGACTGCCACCTGGCGCCAACGAGTTTATATATTTTATTCAATTCGTTAAACAATTTAAAAAAAATCTAAAACTATCTATCTTATACTATCTTGATAATCATTATCGCGGATTATAGCAAAATAATATTATCATTGTTTTTTTTATAATAACTTCAAAGCAACACCTATTTCTATAAATTACTTAATTCAACCACACAATAAATATTAATCTCTACTATTAGATAAAAAAACCGTTCTTGGTTATCTCAACATTACCAATTTTCCACCTGTATTAGCCTAAGCCTACTTACGACGCGACAAAATAAATTGAAAAGTATATTCCATGTGGTTACAACATGAGGTCGCTACGGTGTCGTTTTGAGAAACAATGTGTGTGGGAAAATCTTTCATGATGGACGACTTGCCTTATCACCTTAACGTCGTTTTACACGCGATAGGATCTTATATTCAGCGCTTATTTTTAACAAAGTCCGATCTCATAGTCATTATGGTTACTGTCGTATTATTACGCGTTATAATACCTAAGAGATGGTAACATATAATATCTATACCATATATTATATTACAGTATGAATCCAGACCCAACGGTACGTCACTCATTCTGGTCAGTAGTTGTGGGAGGAACTGTTTACTGGATTAGCATGTTTTGCGCTAACCAGGCATCAGTGCAAAAATATCTGTCCGTTGAACGCATATCTCAGGCCCGGATTGCACTTTGGGTGTCGGCTGTTGGCCTCATATCAGTATACTCAGTAAATTTTGCAACTGGAGCTCTACTCGCCACCCATTACGGAGGATGTGATCCAATACAGGTAGGATTAGCATAATATACTATATCACGAATAAGTTTACAAAACAAAACTTTATACAAAATTGAAAATATTGTAAATATACTTTGTCTCAATATGTTTCATTTGTTTAAAAATATACTATTTACCTATAGACTGGAGTAATAAACGCCTCAGATCGTCTTCTTCCATTGTATGTCGTTCGCGAACTCGGTGCCTACCGCGGCGTTCCTGGATTTTTTGTTGCCGGAATATTCGCGGCTAGTCTTGGGTAAGAAAACTAAAAAGAAAATTGTCTACTAGATCACTTAGTCACTTTATGGAATAGCTAATTCAGTACTTTAAACTTTAGAGGTATATGTTTATTGCACAATTTAAACTTAACCAAAGCACCGTAACGCATAAGCTCAGCCTAGAAACTAATTCAGTGAAGCCTATATGTTCCCAGATTTAAGATCTAACTAGAAATGGCCAGCCTGTATACCGGTTTCAATTTAGGGAATACGGTCGACAATTCGTTACTCATATCTTAATTTGTAATAACAGAACAAAAATATACTCTGGCTTGTTGAAATAATTAGTTATATAGGATTTCATAACATGTTCAATAAAATTGAAAAAGCGTCTTAAATCTATTAATTAAGAAATTCAATCGATACATTCTTAAACCCTTTTTATCTCATAATTTGCAGAACAGTAGCGTCAGCGCTTAATTCTCTAGCTGCTGTAGCGTGTCAAGATTTAGCCACTGGACTCCTGGGCATAACTTTACCGGAGGCTAAGGGAGCAGCAGTAAGTATAGATATAACTTATACCTAAACGTTGTTTAGAAACTTTAGTGAGCACGCTTTAACCAAGTGCAGTATGGTCAAACAATAAATGCTAATAATATTTTTATAGAAAAATAGTAGCATCTTTTTAGGTTGAATTATTATCGGAGACATTTGGACCAGTTAATTAATAAAATTTTGTTAAAAATTTTAGATTGCGAGATGGGTATGTCTCGGGTGCGGTGCACTTTCCTTCGCTCTTGTATTCGCAGTGGAGAAGCTCGGACCAGTTCTCCAACTCGCGCTGTCTTTTAATGGGATGACTGGTGGTGTCTCTTTAGGACTCTTTAGTCTCGGGATGCTTTTTCCCTGGGCTAATGCTAAGGTACTGTATCTTCTAAATAGTGTTAAGAACAAAGATACAAATAATAAAGGTCTGAAATTGTTCTTGTTGTGATGATATGGCGGTGCGCGGTATATCATCTTTAACTATTATTATCCAACAGAATTTAGTGGCCCACCAGTAAGAACAATACCAAATCGTAAAAGCCGCTTCGCTTTCAGAGCCATTCATAGTCATCTTGATGTATAAAATAATAATCCTTCTTATTAAATAACTTGAACACTTGAAGTAAATAAGGCACTAAGTACCTAAAAATTAAAATTCGAACTAAGTATGCAATTTGGCTTTTAGAACTTAGGTACTTAGTGCCTTATTTACTTCAAGTGTTCACTTGTTTTAAGTTTGGGTCAATTCATTTTAAAAAATGACCACAACAAAATACGAACGCGAAGTTATTTCAAAAGTAACCAAATAATTATAACTCCAAATAACGATTGGCTCTATAAAATAGTTGCTTATCTGAAGCCAGATCGTTTTAAATTGACCCGTGTATGCTAAGGTTCATTAATGAATCATACCCATATCGACGAACACAACACACTACCAATTTAAAATTGTAAAGTGGAATAAATAAGTAATATCGTCTTATTAATGATTGTTTTGAATCTATTGCTTCACACTTATTACTACTCGTAATTAGGCGAAATTCTCCTCTTGAAGATTATATTTAAAAAATCTGGTAATTTCTGTAATGTATGTATCGAGTACACACGAAGAATAAGACGAATAATAAAACCAGTATGTAACATGATTAAGTCTATCAAGTATAGTACCTCAGTGACCGAGCCTTGCTCTGTAATTGTTTTGAATAAAAAAAATGCAATTAATAATATAAAAAAATAATCTTAGATCGATCCTTGTATTCTGAATTTCGAGACCGCCCGTTACCCAATAGTGCTAACATGACTTTGCAATTAACAGCGTAATTATCCTTTGCTTTCTTATAAAATTACAACAGTTTTTTTCAGTGCCCGAAAACAGGAATAAAACAATATTTTTTTAAATAAAACCTAGCTAGATCGTTTCATATGAATCATGAACATAAAGGAATCGCTTCATGGTAAATAATAACTATCGCACAGTACCTTCAGTTTTAGCGCGGTATACAAAAATTAGCGCTAACTAGCCGGCAAGAATTTGTGTATTTCCTCCATGAACCATTTGTGACAATACAACAAAGAAAGTTCATTCTATATCTTGCACGCACGCCATATCATTTAAGGCCACAACAGAAAGCTTTAAAGTTTCCAAATGGTACAAAAAATATTTAATTATTGTGATATGAGGTTTATATGCGTTTTACGAAACCTGCAAGTACACGTATAATAAAATCTATTTTTATCTTTTAGCATTGCTTTATTCTGTTAGCATTATTTTATCCTTATTCGTCTTTTGGCAAATTCATAACCTTTTGTGTAATCGCAAATTATAGCATAATAATACAATATTTTTTGTCCGAACTCCGAAGATACCTAATTCCATAAAATATTTCCGGATGGTGTAGAAATTAGATGGTTATTTCGGCACGGGTTCGGTACCACTTTTTATACTCTGTAGCTTCTGACGCTATAAAACATGCATGCATAAAAAAATGCGTTTTAATTTTTTTTAGGGAGCTATCGCAGGTGGTGTTTTCGGTCTAATTCTCGTAGTGGCTGCTGGAGGAGGTGCACAGTTCGCGCAATTGCCTCTTTCTCGATTACCCACATCCGTGGACTCTTGCCCTGCGTCTTTTAACCATACAACCGACATTAACATGGATCCAACGTAAGGACGCTTTTCGCTTATAATAAAAGAAAATAATAATAAAAATTCAGAACTTAGTTTACAAAATATAATATAATGCGGAATGACAGTGTACAAAATATAATGAGGAACAATAATATAATACCGTAAATGTACCATGATTTCAACAAGTCACTGATGTGACTTGTTGAATCATCTTCCTGCGATTATCCCACTCTAAGTGGGGTCGGCACAACACGTTTTTACGACCGGCCGCCTGCCTGACGTCAACTTACCTCTGTATTTTACGACACCTCGGTAGGAAAGAGGGTGGTCTATTTTACTAAACCGGATACCACACGGTGGCTCAACTAACCTTAGTCGCCTTTTACGACACCTCGGTAAGAAATGAGGTTGGTCTATTCTACTCAGCCGGATATCACACGGCGGGTCGACTTACCGTAGTCGCCTTTTACGACACTCCGGCAGGAAATGACATTTCAACAAGTCACAAGGTTTAAAAAATGATTTATTTAAATATAAAAACAAAATGACTTAAATCATAACCACTAGGTATGATGATAAAAACGTGATAATGTGACGATAAAATCGATGGCAAGTGCTCTCTAGATAGATGTCGTATAAAATTTACTTCCTTATGACAGAATCGCACAAGAGTTACGAACTTTAAAGAGATGAGATGATTCCTTATAATTCGTTTATTTTTTTATTTACCCGAGTTTAGAACAGGAGTTACAATAAAATTATTTTGCTGTAATCCGCTTGAGAGGTTCTGATAGTGAGTGTGTGTAGTGCTTGTGAGTGTGTGTAGTGCTTGTGTGGAGTATTGGTGTTGGTGGCGTTTTGTTATATGTGATAGTTGCCTCCTTCATACACTTAGCATTACATATATTCTCTTAGCAAGCGCGGATTACAGCAAAATAATTTTATTGTAACTTCTGTACTATGGATTTCCGCAAAGTAACGCCTGCTTCTATAAAATCTTTGTCTAGCCCGTTGGCGCAGTAGTGACCCTGCCTTCAGCTCCGCGGGTCGCGGGTTCGATTCCCGTCGAGAGCCAAATTTTTTTATAAATTAATTTGTTGGTCTTCGAGTCCGGGTGTATATTTGTATTTGAGTATGTATTTAAACATTATATACCTAAGTATATATTCACCAGTTGTCTGTCTAACACAAGTATTTACTTTGGGGACGGACACTGGACAACCATGAGGTAAAATTCCCTTATCACTACATATTATAAAACAAAGTTTGTCGCATTTCTTGTACGCATAAAACTTTAAAACTACGCAACAGATTTTGATGCGTTTTTTTTTAATAGATAGAGTGATTCTAGAGGAAGGTTTGTATGTATAATAACATTCATTACGGAGTAGAGAAATACTGTAATTTTTGAGGTTTCTGTAAATAATTAAATTTTTACCGTTTACATTGCAAACGCAGGCTAAACCGTACGAGATTTATCAAAATAATGTACTAAGTATTTGTACACATTGAAAAGGTCTACAGAAAAGTCCGCGATGGTATATGTCTATCTCTTATGGATAACCCACTATAGCATTTTTTGTCATTTACTTTTTACGAAAAATAATGCCTTATTTTTAAAGCAATTTTTATACAATACAGTATTAATCCTTATCCAATTAAGTAAATAAATAGTTGATTTAATATAGATCAATATGGCCGTTTACAGCATGTAATTTAAGTGAATATTTTCGGAGATATTACAGATTTAAAATGCCGTGAGGACGCCGCGCTTCGTCCTATAACACTTCGAATCCAGCAGCTATATCGTTCTTTCAAGAGATTGTTTAACGAAAGGAAGCTGTGAATGTTGTATATAAAGACATTCTGTAATTAATTGTAAAAATTAAATACATAGGGAAAATGTAAAAGTAAATAAGTAAAAATGTACTATATGAATTTAGATATTCCAAAGATAGCAGGAAATCTTCTTGGTATAGGGAAAGGAAATTGTTTTTCTCTAAATTTAACGCTTGCGAGCCACGGGCAGTAATGAATAAATCAAAACTACTGGATCGATTTTAATCATTTTTTTACACTGAATGACATGGGATATATATTTTATACCCGTGCGAAGCAGGGGCAGGCCGCTAGTATATTTATAAAAAAGGGGTCTGGATTTAACGAGTGTTGTTTTGCAGAGAGAAGCACGATGAAGCCGTATTCTGGTTATTCCGAGTCTCATATCTGTGGTACTCGAGCTTGGGATGCGTCGCCACATTACTCATCGGCCTTGTGGTTTCTCTCATAACTGGCATTACCGATCCCGCTGATGTACCTATTGACCTCATTTCACCACCAGTTGTCAGTTTTCTCAACTCTTTGCCCATGAAAGTAAAGGTGAGTGTTAATAAGTGACACCATATCGTTTTTTTTTCTCAATTAATACATATATCAATCAAACAGGCATTGTAAAGTAGGTCAATATATTATTTCTTAGCAGTTGCTGTTATGATACAAGCTGTACCCAGGAATTCGTTCAAGACAAACGTTAAAATACCCCCAATTATGTTCTATATATTCCTGAGTAGCACAGCGGTGAGACCGTACGATTCTTTCTATTGGGTCGCGTGTTCAAACCCTGGCCATGGACCAATCATTTTTTTTAGTTAAAACTCATACTAATTATAATGATATTTGCTATTTATGATACGTTTTTCGGTGAAGGAAAACATCGTGTAGTATCATCAATACCTGCATAACTGTAAAGAATTCTGGGGCTGTGTAACCTACCAATCCACATTGGAATATAGTGGTGGGTTTAAGCTCAAACCCTTCTCTCCAAAAAACAGAGGAGGCTTATGCCCAACGGAGGCATAGTAACAGGCTGTTACTTTGGCCAATGGAATCGGTAATAATAGGCTTGATTCTGCAGATTAGCCGTGAAACGTCACAGACAGACTATCGCATGGATTAACCGAACACTAAATTGATTTTATTGCTCATCAACCTTGACGTTGTTGCATGCTATTAGACTTTAAAAACAATTCGTATAGATTCCAACGTCTATGGTTGCCACATTAAGTTGTTGCAGCAATGTATGTGACCAAAATAAAAACAAAACAATCCCAGATCATCAGATTCTCATACTCGTATAACTTAATCACATTTACTACAAAAACACAAACACTTCCCTAGTTTTCGTTTATTTTTTTCTTAATTCAGGTATTTCACAATATTAAGAAAAGAAAAATAATAAACCTAAGGGCTCTTGTACTATATTGTAGCTGTCTTAATAAATAAAGAATATACTGTTTAAAAAAAGATTAATCTGTGATTGACATAAGATTGGTTCTTGGTGATTTCTTACCGAGGTGTCGTAAAAGTCGACTAAGGTAAGTTGAAACGTCCAGACCACCCCCTTCTTACGGAGGTGTAGTTAATAGTCGACTAAGGTAAGTTGACTAAGCAGGCAGCCGGTCGTAATATAATTAGCCAAATCAAGTAACAATATGTTTAAAATATATTATGCCGACCCCACTTAGAGTGGGATAAGGGCAGCAGAATGATAAACTAATTTTAACGATAAACTTATAATTTAGAAAGCGTTGAGAATCCCAACAAGACTGGGCTCCGAGAGACGTAGGAGTTCAAGCGTGCGGCCGCCGAGTTTGTCAGACGATAAGGACACGCGACGAAGACGACGGCTGTCAGAGCTGGCGGGCGGCGTGTTCTACAGCGACGCGCCCACCCTAACCCGCGGCCATGACAACCTCGGACTAGACTCTGAAAAACCTCCCTCACATGAGTATAAGCGCACAAGTTTTAAACTCGATCCACCCCTAAATCCCAACATTCCACAAACTTCCACCTGTTGAAACACTTGTCAACATCATCGAGTATCAAATGTTTGTGTCACCAAAAATTAAAAAAAATCATATAAAGATCTGATTTAAAATGTAAGGTTTATTATCTTCTCCCTAAATTTAAAGTTTTAATAAATAAGTTTAAATTAAGATTTATTTCCCATTCTTTAGTGTCACGGTTGTAATAAAAAATTATATGGAGACTTTGTTTTTTTAAGATAATTCCATGTTTTGCGTTAATCATATGTTTGGTTTACATAAGAGCATTCGATACCTCATACAGTTCAAGCGATATATCGTGTGATGCAATTACTCTAGTTGTTTTCCAAAAGATAAATCAGCCACACAAATTCATCAAATACTTCCTATATCTATAAATATACTTGACAGAGAAGTTTATTTAGCAGCATTAAACAGTTTATTATTGCAAAGTTACTTACTTAAGTACTTAAAAATTAAAAAGATCCTTAATAATTATATTATTCCTTGTAATGCAGTTCGAAATATCTCAGTTTTAGATTAATATTTCTTATAAGTACTTTTACTTTATTATTAATTTGAACATAAGTTATTTATAATATACTTAAAATTACACTTTGAACTAAATTTAATTAAACCTCGTTTAATTAAAATGTTATAAAAAGTAACGTAGGTTAAGAAGATTTACGGTTACGTATTTTAAAAATATATGTATAAAACTTATTTAATAGATTTTTGTCTTTTTTGCCATTAGTATTAATGTTATAATAATGAATCCTAACATATGAGGTTATTTCTTCATAATGTAGATGCACTGTAATTTTTTTTATACTTCATAATGATTGTTTAATTGACTAACTTTTGAATTCTTGGTATAATAAAAAAATCTGATAAATTGTATATTTTTATTTTCTTGCTAAATATACTCATTAATTAAGGCAGACGATTGACAAGTAGGTACAAAAATCACAATACCACCTATAAATAGTCACTGAGTCTACTTTATATTTTTAATATATTATATATTTATAACAGACTCAACTGTAACTTTATAAATACTAAATGCCGTACACAATAACAACTGAATAAAACAGAACATTAAGGATCATTTCATAGGATTTTATGCACAAACAAATAAACTTTATGTAACAAAATCAAGAGATGCAACTGACATTAATTATTTGTTATGAATTATATATGTGTTTAATAATTTCTCTAGATAATATTCTGATATATTATCGTATTCTAACATGTATATATGTGTCGTAACAAAGTATGGTATTGAATTTACTTTTAAAATGCATACAAATTAATTTAACCATTATTTAACAAGTATTTTTTTTATGTTATAACACTGACAATAATAATAAATAACATTTTTATTATTGAATATGTTTGATAATTTAATTGATAATTTATAGGAACAGTGATTAATATGAAAATATAAGATACATATAACTGTTTATCATCAAGTTATCTTTAACACCATTTGCAATTATTAAAATCATAATACTTATAAATATGCTAATTATATACATTTTTGTTACAAAATAATTCATGTTTAGGAATAATTTAATGAATTTAGACTCATTTACATAATATCTGTTGCATCTCCAATTTTTTTAGCAAATTTTAGCAATAAAAGCATTTTTTTACTGACGTAAGTAACTACAATAGATCCTGTTGTTGTAGAACTTGTTGTTGATGTATTTCTTGCATTGTTGAAACTGGCAATGTAGCACTAACAGTAATTGAAGGCATTCCGGGTAGAGAAACAGGGGTTACTATAGGTAAACCAGTACTTAATGATGGAGGTTGAATGGGTGCTGGAGTAAAACTACTCATGTCAAAAGTTGGAACTAAATTTTCCACTTGAGGTGTTTGTTGTAGGGGTGCAGTAACTGCAACTGTAGGTTGATTATAATTTGGCATTATTGGTATGTAAGGCTGTGGCTGGTTCATTGGGATACCAGGTAAATTTGGTAAGGGCGCTGGAGGTTTCATATTAGAAACCGAGGGTATACTACCTAAATTAGTTAATGTTGTTTCTGCAAGATCTGTAAAAGAAAATTCTATCTATATCTTTATAGAAAGCTAGTTGTATGAAGTATGTACATGCTTGTTCTCAATAAATTTACTATAACAATATGCTGAATAGGTATTATGTAGGTTTTTCAGTGTTACTGAAGTTATATACATAATATGCAATTGAGGTTATTTTATGATAAAAGTTGAGGAGAACAAAGTCTTGGGTACAACCAGTTTTAACATATACATATTTCAGCAAATTAATAACTATATTGCGAGACTAAATACCTTAAATATATTATAACAAACAAAAGCTGAATTACTAATCTGAATTACTAATTGGTTTATAGTTTTAACAGGTTTTGACCACTTTTATACTAGTTGTTTTAGGGTCCTGAATCAGAGCTAATAAAAAAAAATGAATCATTTTCTTTTTTCTCCACTGATGCTTGAAAAGGTCCGACCGAATATGAATGCAACACTGCTCTCTTTATAGAGTGAGGTCTAAATACCACCATATATAAACACAAATCAGAACAATTTACTCCACTCATGGTTTTATGACCTATTGGGCTAAGTCACTTTAGCTACGTCTGAGGATACCAACATATTATTTAAAAAATTATTCATTTTGTAGTATTTAATTAATAATCATGAGTTACTTACTGCTAGAGTATGCTGCCATATTTGATACCATAGATTGTGTTTGTGACATTTGTGGTTGAGATATTGTAGTCTGTATGCTTACTTGTCCAGGGATATTTGGTTGAACATTACTACCAAGATTTATATAAGCTCCAGGATTAACCATAGGCACCCCAGACAAAAATTGTGGTTGCGTTGATTGAATTGGGTCAATTAAATTTGTGCCTGTATTAGTATTAATAAGGGGTGTTGTTTCATTTGTTAAACTTAAGTTTTCAACACCAGATGCTAAACTATGTTGTTGCATATAGTTGGTAGTTACCTTAAAGAAAGATAAAGAAGATAAATAAAGGACAGGCTACAGTTTGCTAGTATAAAACTTTTACATTCTAAATTTAAACTCCTTGATGAAACCAAATTGGCAATGTAAAAACTTAAAAATTCTTTTGGTAAATATAAGAAAAAATTAAAGTAATGTTTTTTGTATTGTTAAATTTTAAATACAGAAAATAGCCGTGTGGTATCCGGGCGAGTAGAATAGACCAACCTCTTTTCTTACCGAGGTGTCGTAAAAGGCGACTAAGGTAAGTTGAGCCGACGTGTGGTATCCGTTTTAGTAGAATAGACCACCCTCTTTCTTACCGAGGTGTCGTAAAATACGACTAACGTAAGTTGACGTCAGGCAGGCGCCCAGTCGTTAAACGCAGCCAAATCATGTGACAGCATGTTTATAACGTCATGTTGTGACGACCCCACTTAGAGTGGGACAAGGGCAGGATGATGATGATGATGATTTTAAATACAGAAAAGTAAATAAATTATATAACAACTATATTTATTAAATACCAAAAATATTTAAAAACATACCATTGGTGATGGTGGGTTGTATTTTTGATTTGGTGTTACATGATTATTTCTAATTGGAATCCTGTGCAAATAACCATAGCCAATACCACATCCTAGACTTCCTTCACCACCCCAGTTGTGATTTGGTGTAATAACAACTTCACGACAAATATCGTCATTTATATTATATACATAAAGCTTTAATGGTCTGCCTTCATGGGCTTCAATAATTGTAAAAAGATCTTCGCTTTCATGCATGACAGAATCAGCACCTATAATATAATCTGTGAAAGGTCGTAAGCCAGCCATTTCTGCTGGTGACGATGGATGAACTTCCTGTAATATTAATTTTCAAATAGAAATAATGATAATTGAATATGTTCTAATTTAGCATTGTGTGTTGTATATATTTCTTTTTAATTGTACATTTTTAATATAGATAAAAAAAAAATTACCTATAAGAGAATTAATAAAATATTTTCACATGCTAACAATTTCTAAGCTAATTTTGATGTAAAAACTAACAAAAGCATTAACATCTTACCAATATATGCCACACATTTTCATTAGCACCTTGGAAGGAACAAAACCAAATACTAACGCCTAGTAGACCTTGCCCACCCCAGTTTGCGCTTGGTGTGATCGTCACCTCTCTTACCGATTGAGTTTTTGTGCTATATATGTACATTTTTATAGGTTTGTCAATATTCTCTTTTAAAAGAGTTTTAAGTGTATCATTATCTTGGTCTAATCTAGTATTTTCAATTGCTACTATAAAATCAAAAAATGGTTCCAGATTAGCTTTTTGTCCCGGGGATCCTTCTTGTACCTGCAAAACATTGACGTGTTAGTTTACAATAACATTACTAATGCATTGCTATTAATTGGGAACAAAACGAACCCGCAATACATGGTAGCCCTCCGAACCACCTCCTGGAACTTCAGAGCTTTGTGAAGAACCCATCGGTATAAATAAATATTAATAAAATTTAAAAAACTCTAAGGTATTTTGAAATTTTACTAGTACTATGACATCCAACAGTTTGACTTTGACATATACGAACTCTACGTGGCAGTTCACTTTAAGCGTACCTACTATCGTAATAAATTTTGATATCATATTAATTTTAAAAGATGTACTTGTAAAAAATATTAATTAAAAAAATAATAAATACTAGTATATGTTAGTTCAAAATAATTACAGAACGGTTTTTTAACAATTTTTCTAATTGTGCTAGTGTTTCACCAGAAACAAAGAATGATGTGTAGAAACTAGAATTAGAGTATATGTTTGATTCATTTAGTACACTGTAATTTTAGTAACTGTGTCATAAATATCCAAACAACCATTTACTTTGCTTTAAACATTTATTTATAATCAATTGCATCGATTTAAAGTATAAACATAAACATTAGTTAAATGTATAAACATCCTACATGCAAATTCGAATTTTGTTTGAAATACTTATTAAATTAATTTTGATATGATTCTAAGCGATACTTTATCCTTGAAGCTTAAAATGTCATGTCAGCAAAATTAACCTTTTAATTTTTTTAAATTAATCTCTAACTTATTTACATAGATAAATACTCTATATATTATCTATGTCATAGACTTACGTCATGGTGTCAATCATAGATTACTAACTATAAAATAGATGGTTGAGATTCATACATTGGCGCGAGGCTATTTTCGGTGGTATGGGGGGGTGCAAAGTAGCACTATAGCTACTTACATTCTCATTCGTAAAAAACTATCTGCCTCTCACCCGTTTCATTCATAAAAACGGATTTAGTCTCAGCTCTGACTCTTTCTCACATATGGAGTAGTAATATATATAACGTATGACGTAAAATCGTAGTAAAATTAGTGATGTACTTGGTGCGCTAAAACCGTAATTAGTGATGTCAAAAGATGATTATCGATTCGCACACCGCTCTTACCGATTTTTGGATAACCGCTTTTCCTGTTACAAATTAATAATGATTTTTAAATATTAATAAAACAAAATATTTAAGGAACTTCTTTATTAAGAGTTTTACTGCAATAAAAAAAATATATATACAACAACCGTTTTGCATTTCTAAGTGCATGCTTCTTAAAAAAAAAACGTTTTTCTTAAACACGCTAAAAGTACAACTTCAAAAATTATTACTATTTTTAAATAGGAAACAGGAACAGCAAGCTGACTAAAAATTATCCAAACAGAGCTTTCACAGTCCTCAAACTATCTAGAAAATGTAGGAATTGTAATTTAAATTATTATATATTATTATTAAACAAAATTAATTTAAAATATTCACTCGAAAACAAATGTACAAGATTGGTATTTGAAACAATAGATGCTTTCGTTTTTACCGTTTAAGTATTTAGGAAAAAACATTATACTTAAAAGGAGTGTACTTGATGGTAAATTATAAATATTTCTTTTATATTTAAGTCTTTTTTAGATATATTAGTAGTAGTTTTATAGAATATTAGTGGTTTTTATCTCTAAGTATAATATTTTCCATCATATCAGTTAACACTTCGGATTTATACATATAAAGTAAGAATTAAATTGTGAAATTTTGCCATATTTAATGTGCCAATTGATATCAAGCTTTGCGATGAAAGAAAATATCATGAGGAACTATACTCCATGGGTTAAATATTTAACTAAATGTAAACATGTCAAAACAGGTACTTTATAGTAGGCATTATCTGCCTAGTATAAAGTATCTTTTTTATTACAACACATGATACTAATATTAAATGTTATTTATATTTCTTTCAAAGAATTTAAAATTATTGATAGTATTCGCACCACTTAATAAGGTTAAATATGGTATGATTGCTATCAATAATTTTACAAATTTTGAAACAAATAAATAAGAATATTATGTAATATCCACTTTTAAGAACCCAAACATAAAGGTATTATAAAATTTTTAAAGAAAACGATGGACAATATTAAAGACACTAAAATACTACACATTTAAGTATCACAGAGTGAAACTCATAGAATATTGATATTATGTTACGTCGGCTAATCTAATGCAATTACTATTTTAGGTAGTTTACTTGGCTAATTTGTATCTGCTGAAATTCATTAAATTATATATTGCTGTTTTGCTATACTAAATATATAAATATTTAATTTTAGAAAATAACAATCAATTTAAGAAAATTACTTTTATAAATATTGGAGATATTCTTTGGACCACTGCAGTTGAATTCCAATTTCTTCATTTGTTAATAATATTATTGTAATGACATATTTGTCACTCCTGAATCACATGGTTTTGTTTGTTTACATCTTGTTACGTTTTTATTCTTATGGAGTATGTATAGTAAAATAATAATATTGTTAAATATGAAAACTGTATCACTTTTTAAATGTTAATAATAGTAATATTAGTTAGTTACTTTTGCCTCATGTATCATAGATCTATAACTTTACTTGCGATAAAATTTTCCATTTCCATTATCGTTTTTCAAGTATCTGTAGTACTGTGAATTCTCCTTAACATTAATACACCATTGTCTAACTCGCATTATGATAACGAATATGCAAAAAAACTTATAAGAAATCATATTTATGATTAACGCAAGTTAACCAAGAATTATAGTTTTTTAAGTTATATACATTTTTGACTAATTAACACTCTACATGCCATATAATGCCATTCCAAAGATATAAGTTTTTGTGATGGATAATATAATTTTAACTAGATCAAATCTTTTAGTTTTATTAGATAATAGCGTAATTATAAAAATTTCACAATTTAAATAATCCTGTTTTGAAAATATATTACTCCCAGGACTGCTCAGGTTTTTAGTTTTGCTACACAAGTAAAAACACGTGTTTTGAATAGGAATAAATGGTGTTAAAGTTAAAATACACAATTTTTAGCAGCAATACAGGCAGAACTCATAATGCATTATAAGCCCGTCGTTTAAGCAAACTAGCAACTAAGCAATTGTTATTCATTTTCCTTAGTAATGAAAATTTTAAACCCATTCATCTCAAAATATGAGTTTTTGAGTTGTACCGCTATTGCTGCACATGACCGATATATCAATATATTGAACCGGTAATATGATATGGCTTGGGTCTGGAAAATATTTCTAATGGAATACAAGGTACTATAACTATCAAACAATAATATTAACCAATAATGTTTTAAACAATGAAACCAAATTATGATCCGTTCTAGTGTGCTAGAGCCCCCTTATCCACGGATTTGAGAAAAAATCCATTGGGTCCTAGTTAAGAAGTTTCAAACTTCATAATGTTTGTCAATTATACTAATATGAATACTATTTTGAAGACACAACCTTCTCTCGAGTCTCTAGCATGGAAGCGGACTTTTACAGCCTTATTCCAAAATTCCGAATGGTTCAGGCGGCAAAATAAATTGTTAGTGAATAAAAGCATTCGCGCTGTGAAAATGTTATTACTAATGTCAATAAATGAGGCTAAATAATTATCATTCGACTGAAGCTCTTCATATATGTTCATCTGCATCATCGGGCTCGTGGACACTTCCCGGCGGAAGAGTTCGCAGCATATTTAACCTGTAATAAATAAGTAATTCTTAAATAATGTATAGATAGAACATTAGTTTGCAAAGGTAGTCTTACAGACAATCTTGGCATTGATATCCCCTGAGTAGAATAGACCACCCTCATTTCTTACCTAGGTGTCGCGAAAACCGATTAAGGTAAGTACGTCGGGCAGGCGGCCGGTCGTAAGATACCAAATCATGTAATAACATGTTTAAAACATGTTGTGCCTACCCCATTTAGAGTGGGATAAGGGTAGGAGAATGATGCATTGACAAATAACAGAGATTTTAAATTTTAAAAATATGTTATTAGCTTCTACTGGTCTTAAATAGTGTCTGGAAAATATTTTTTACGTGTCTATAACTTTGTCTACAGTTATATTTTAAGTATAGAATAGAGACTATAATTATAAATAATATTTTTTTTTAATAATAAAATATAAGGGGTATCTGTGACAATCTTTGTGTTATGTTAAATATCTTTGATTTTGTACCGTTAGCAGTACCAGGCTAAAATATTATGCTTTCCAAATACTGAATTGTATGTGACAATTAAGAAGCATATGTGACAAAGTTCCAATGATCATCACTAATATGTCTTTTAAGCTATTCTTATATCACACACTTTTTTGCATCACTATAATAGAGGAAAAATTGTACCAAACATTTTTTGTTATATCTCAAACGGATTAGGCAGTTAGCCCATTAGACATATAAGCTTCAGTTTTAATTGAAAGTGAAATGGACAGACTGACATACTTTACATCAAATATTTACTTGCCTTCATCTAGTCAAATCAATTGACCTAATCATGTGCTTCATCCCATAAAGCATCAACAGCATATAGCCCTTAGACGTCATCCCAATGAGTACTCTCTTTGGCAATGACCAGGTTTATCTGAAAATTATTGCAAAATCATTTTAATAAATATGGAACAAGCTGTGATAGCTCAGCGGTAAGGCCGTGCGACTCTGTAAAGACGATCATGGGTTTATACCCCGCGCAGGCACATGTCTATTTGACAATTGCAATTTATGACACGCTTTTCGTGAAGGAAAATATGGTAAGGAAATTCGCATACTTCTAGCGAATTCTAGGGATATGCGTAACCTATCGCATCGCGTTGCTCCAATGCGTATCCGCATTGGAGCAACGCGATGGCAGGTCTTTGCTACAATACTTCTCTTCAAACGAATAGAGGAAGCTTATGGTTCCCACTGCTGGGGTGGATAACAGGCCGTTACTTTAAACATACACATGCCAATTTTTGTGTTTACAAACAAAAATGATTTATATTTGAAACATTTTAACTCACTTGAAGAATATCAGCCATTGTATCAGATATTAATGAATTCATTGCAACAACAGTAGCAGTGCCTTGACCAGACACAGTTACTCAGACAAAAAATCCAGTTGAAATGTGCATAACTAAATGGGATAGTATGTTAAAGTATCTTGAACAAATAACTTTCTGTTAAATAATTAAAGTATGTCTATAATCCATATTGTCTGTCGCAGAAAGTATAAAATCTATTCAGAAATAACCACTTAAAACATAGAATATAACTGATATTGGGTATGACATATGATATACAACACTTCAATAAAGCATACACAATAAATATTACTATAGAAGGAAAAGTTTTATTTTTATTATTTTAGTTTTATTTTAAAATTAAAAAATAAAACTTCCCAATATTATTACAGTTCAATAAAAACACTAAGGATATAGGTACTATAATGCTATATGCTTCGAGGTCCCTGCTTTATACCTTGTAAACATATTAAATAGACAATAGGTTGAGATATACAAATAAATATATATATATAAATTGAAAAACACTAGCTTAAATTGTACTATATATTATAGAAAAAGAATATAGCACGAAAAATACTATATTTTTATCGCTAATTGCAATTGTCGTGCTTTTTTTAATTAACTGTGAATGGAACGCACCCGCAGCACTGCATAGGGAATGTTTGAACGAAACTCATTCATGTATTTACGGGGCTTAGTTAGTTAGTAACTCTAACTCCGTGTCATTATCCAGCGAAAAGTAATAAAAAATAATCATGGAAAAATAAATAATGATTGAAAATAGATGTGTACTATTTTTTTTTTCGTAGATTTCCTAAAAGTACTATATTTTTTTATTTAAAAAGAAAAATACTATTTTTCTTCAAAAAAAAGGTGGCAACCCTAATCGCGCCCTTTTTGATTAAATAGGGGCAACACTGTGCCGTTATTGTTTCCGGTGGAGTCTTACTATATATACCGATAAAACGTTTCAGTGACATTCAGTCCTTGTTCGTCATTCAAGAGAAGTGCATCTCGAAACGGGAATTGTGGCATTCCTATTATATCGTGTTCTTGTATATAGTGTGCGTTGTAAAAAGTGATTACGTTGTAAGTAAAAAGTGATTACAGTTATATATTACGTATAACGAACGTTTCTGGTGAGTCAATACGTTTCAATTTTCTTCGTATTAAATAGTGCAAAAGTATAGTTTATTTGTTATTAAGTTTTGGATAACTACTCACATTTTATTTGAGTTTTTGAGTTTGTGATAGTGAATGTATATAGTGCTTGTGTATGGTGGAGGTTTGTGCATGTGTTTTTTACGAATCCTGCATGTATCAGGTATGATAACCGATTGTCTACATTAATTTACACATTAATTTATCCCATTAATTCCACATTAATTTATATTATTACATTTACATTTTTTTTTGTAATGGCGATGTGTTGCGGTTGGCAAAGAGCCGGTATTTGGCACCTGCAATACATGTAAAACCTTAATTCTTTTCCCAGTCGCTTTTGGCTACTGATGTTTGAGTGCACGCTTACATCTGTGGCTGAAATTACGGGAATCTAACTTAGCTTCATAAATTCAGACTTCACTTGAGTATTAGTTTCCTCAAATGCATTTTCTCAAATTACAGAGGTCCTGGTGGTTGACGCTACTGTTCGGCCTGGCGCTGTTCGAGCGCTCGAGGCGACGGCGGAGCGACAGCAGCTGCGGCATAGCCGGACGGGCCGGCCTGGGGTGAGGGGCGGCGGCACGTCTCCATTGGCGGCAGCGAGGCCAGACCAGCGTAGCTCGTGTTGGTAATGTACGTTTTCTGTATCGTCGAACATTAGCTTCAAAAGCGCGCTACTTTGTTAGACGTTTTATTAACGGGCTAGCCAAATTGCGCATTTTGGTAATTCGTACGTCATTAACTTTTACATTTTTTTTGTAATGGTGATGTGTTGCGGTTGGCAAAGAGCCGGTATTTGGCACCTGCAATACATGTAAAACCTTAATTCTTTTCCCAGTCGCTTTTGGCTACTGATGTTTGAGTGCGCGCTTACATCTGTGGCTGAAATTACGGGAATCTAACTTAGCTTCATAAATTCAGACTTCACTTGAGTATTAGTTACCTCAAATGCATTTTCTCAAATTACAGAGGTCAAAAGATGCGTACGACGTCTTCGGTGCGGCATAGCCGCGCGGGCCGGCCTGGGGTGAGGGGCGGCGGCACGTCTCCATTGGCGGCAGCGAGGCCAGACCAGCGTAGCTCGTGGAGTCACGAGGCCAGCTGTCGGACTGCCCTCCTGTAAAATTAATCCATTAATTTCATTTAATCCATTAATTTTTACATTTTTTTTTTTGTAATGGTAATGTATTGCGGTTGGCAAAGAGCCGGTATTTGGCACCTGCAATACATGTAAAACCTTAATTCTTTTCCCAGTCGCTTTTGGCTACTGATGTTTGAGTGCACGCTTACATCTGTGGCTGAAATTACGGGAATCTAACTTAGCTTCATAAATTCAGACTTCACTTGAGTATTAGTTACCTCAAATGCATTTTCTCAAATTACAGAGGTCCTGGTGGTTGACGCTACTGTTCGGCCTGGCGCTGTTCGAGCGCTCGAGGCGACGGCGGAGCGACAGCAGCTGCGGCATAGCCGGACGGGCCGGCCTGGGGTGAGGGGCGGCGGCACGTCTCCATTGGCAGCAGCGAGGCCAGACCAGCGTAGCTCGTGGAGTCACGAGGCCAGCTGTCGGACTGCCCTCCTGTAAAATTAATCCATTAATTTCATTCAATCCATTAATTTTTACATTTTTTTTTTGTAATGGTAATGTGTTGCGGTTGGCAAAGAGCCGGTATTTGGCACCTGCAATACATGTAAAACCTTAATTCTTTTCCCAGTCGCTTTTGGCTACTGATGTTTGAGTGCACGCTTACATCTGTGGCTGAAATTACGGGAATCTAACTTAGCTTCATAAATTCAGACTTCACTTGAGTATTAGTTACCTCAAATGCATTTTCTCAAATTACAGAGGTCTTGGTGGTTGACGCTACTGTTCGGCCTGGCGCTGTTCGAGCGCTCGAGGCGACGGCGGAGCGACAGCAGCTGCGGCATAGCCGGACGGGCCGGCCTGGGGTGAGGGGCGGCGGCACGTCTCCATTGGCAGCAGCGAGGTCAGACCAGCGTAGCTCGTGGAGTCACGAGGCCAGCTGTCGGACTGCCCTCCTGTAAAATTAATCCATTAATTTCATTCAATCCATTAATTTTTACATTTTTTTTTTGTAATGGTAATGTGTTGCGGTTGGCAAAGAGCCGGTATTTGGCACCTGCAATACATGTAAAACCTTAATTCTTTTCCCAGTCGCTTTTGGCTACTGATGTTTGAGTGCACGCTTACATCTGTGGCTGAAATTACGGGAATCTAACTTAGCTTCATAAATTCAGACTTCACTTGAGTATTAGTTACCTCAAATGCATTTTCTCAAATTACAGAGGTCCTGGTGGTTGACGCTACTGTTCGGCCTGGCGCTGTTCGAGCGCTCGAGGCGACGGCGGAGCGACAGCAGCTGCGGCATAGCCGGACGGGCCGGCCTGGGGTGAGGGGCGGCGGCACGTCTCCATTGGCGGCAGCGAGGCCAGACCAGCGTAGCTCGTGGAGTCACGAGGCCAGCTGTCGGACTGCCCTCCTGTAAAATTAATCCATTAATTTCATTCAATCCATTAATTTTTACATTTTTTTTTTGTAATGGTTATGTGTTGCGGTTGGCAAAGAGCCGGTATTTGGCACCTGCAATACATGTAAAACCTTAATTCTTTTCCCAGTCGCTTTTGGCTACTGATGTTTGAGTGCACGCTTACATCTGTGGCTGAAATTACGGGAATCTAACTTAGCTTCATAAATTCAGACTCCACTTGAGTATTAGTTACCTTCCTTTAGTTGCACTTAGTCTAGTGCAACTAAAGGAAGGTAACATCTCTGAAAATAATTTTAAAAAATTAAAAAAATTAAAAATTGTTACTATTCAAATAGAACCTCTTATGAACAAGGTTGTATTCGAATCTATATGAATATTTGTTCTATAATATAAAAAAAATGTTGTCTGTGTCATTATGCATTGATTTGTTAAGAAAGAGTAAATGGGTTCACTTTTAGAAAAATTGCTTTTTATTATTGCATAAGTATGAAGGAGAAATATTGTTTGTTATTTAATTTCTGTTAGATATAAACAGTTGCACATTTTAAGTGATTTATAAATTACATAAATATTTACTTTCAGTTTTATAAAACAGTCTTTTAATATTGCTGTTATTCTTTCATTCCTTACACATACTATTATATATTTTATTAGCACTGTAAATGTAAAGATATCTCAAATCATAACTATAAATAACATCATGTGACAATCATATTAAAATAAAAAATTACTCTTAATCTTGGATCTGAGGATTCTTGAAACTGCAATTAATCAATCAATCGTTTAATCAATCGTAAATTTAAATTTTGCTTTTGCTTTTTAATTAAAAATCAACAATAGTGTTATATAAAGCAATATACCCTATATTGCTTTATACAGAATAAACTTGCTCTCTTTTGCTATTTACTCCCTTTTCATCGGAGTCTTATTATAAAAAACTTGACAATCATTTTTAAAGTTCTAATATAATACAATGAAGTATACAACTTCAATTAAAAAATACTTCTAAAAAAAAATATTAAGTAGACCATTTAAGTTATGTCCAAATTATTCATAACTAAGATAGATGCACACTTATGATCAATTAGAACAACTTCTAGAAAACTTTCACTTTAATGTTCCATTGTTAATCATTTATTGCACTACAAGACACTAGAAGCTATATAAAATCGCAAGACATATCCTTAATATAATAATGAATATAGCTAATTCATCAATCGAAATTAATGTACATATCATAATTTTTATATAACGATAACTAAGTCAAATATGAAATAAAAATTATACTGCATGTTAAAGGTTTTAGGCTATCCATGCAAGGTTAGGTTATTATATTTAGATGTGAGAATGTAAATTTTAAGAAAGCTCTTACTATTATTGAGATGCACAAAATTCATTAAAACTCAACACTTACATTTATATAATGATTAAGTAAATCCTCTTCTTATTGTTTTATAACTGCACGTTTCTTCGTTGTTATATTTCTCATTTTAAGAAATATCTCAACAGCTACTGGTGAAATAAGACTTGATACATTTAATTTGCTTCTAGTGATATTTGTTTCAAGAATTTTGCTAATTAAATTAAAACAAAATTATACATTTTAGTAAAAATTAAAGTACTAGAACTTTACAACGGGAAATTTAAAAATTTAATACACCGCCCATTCATTAATAAAATCAACTTGTTGTCTTGTTATATGATAGACAGTCAAAATGAGAATGAGTGCGTAAAAATATGTATGGAGGAGTGGAGCGAGATGCAGCTGAGACTATTTTCATACGATTCATTCATAAATACAGACATGTGCAAGAGGGATGCGAGATAGCATGTGCTGGCGCCTGTAGTAAAACCGCCCTGGTGTCAATTGTCAAACATGAAACATCTGTAATGTTTTATGTTTATTTTTACAAAATAGTTCAAATTGGCCGTGATCATTCAAATATAAAAACAAAGTATTCTAAATTTGAAAAGCGTCTAAAGTAGTAAATAATAAAAATACTTATCGCGTACATATTGTATATTTCAGTTTAATATAATCTTTAAATGTGCTGCGATTATTTTGAATGAAGGTACAACAAAAAATATTGCACGAAAAAGGTATTACACAAAACATTTTCCTGAGTCCTTACAATACAAAATTATATGCATAATTAATTTAATATATATACACTACTGTCACTTACAAAAATATTAATATTTAATATCTAACAATCATTATTTTGCTATCAAGTATTCAACAGAAAACACTTATTCCCTAACAAATATAACAAATTTACACTTTTTAAGAAAAATCGCATACAATGGCAGAATGGAAACAATTAATAACTGAATGGCTTAGTGAATATGCTTCCTTGAGAGACAATGAGATAAAAAGTTTTGCAGCTGAGCATGAACATAATCATGAAATAGCGACAGCACTTTTTAATCTTTTATATAAAGAAGACGAAAATGACACTAATATAAAAACTCAAAATGATGAATTCGATCAACAGGTAATGAGGGTATAAATAATAATGCAAGTGTAAATAAAAAATCCATTATTGTAATATTTTTGTTAATTTTCAGATGTTAGAAAATATGTGTATTCAATTATTTAGCTTCTATCGATCTAAAGAAATTGAGCTCCAAAGATTTACACTGCAATTTGTTCCAACATTAATCTATCGTTATTTAAGTTTAGTTGCTCAAGGTAATACAAAATCATGCAGATGCATTGAAACACTTCTAATTGGTGAGTTATTACATTTTAAATTTTTATATTTAAATTTATTTTTAAATTTAAAATTTTTTGTTATGATTCCTTTTTTACATGAAATACCAATTCATTTCAGGTTTATATAACTTTGAAGTTGTTGATGAAAATGGGAAACCTAAGGTTGTTTCATTTAGATTACCATCTTTAGCTCAAGCATCTATTTATCACGAGGTATTTTTAAAATTTTCATATTAATATTATAATAATATAGAGCTGTGATGGGTTAATGGGCAGAGTTTTATCAGAATATGTAAGCCAGAAATCAATTTATCTTAATTTTTGTTGCTATAAACATACTGTTGAAATGCGCTTACTGCTGGGAATTGTACACACCAATTTATCATTTGTGGTCACTTTACTCTAAAACTTATTTTAGTACATCTACCTCTTCAGTTGACAACAATGCTGCATCATTTTTGTTTACACATAATCATTTTAAAAACACAGTGAACATGCAATTGAATTCTTGTATTTTTTTTTACTTCAGCCATTGTCCTTAGGATCACAATTTCTTACGGAAAGTGCCCTAAGAAGGTGGGAAGAGTGCAATACTAAATTAGTGAGCTGGGGTCCACATGCTCAAGTGGAAATGATCAATGCACAGAATCGCCTCAAAGTGATGGCTGCACTCTTGTTTGTTTACAATCGTCAATTGAGTCTTTTGCCAAAACTAGCATTGAGACACTTTTGTATAGCTTCATCCAGGTATATTTATATATGTATTTAAACATGCTTTTATTGTAATAGTTTTTAGCAGGTTAAGGGCCACAGAACCACTTCAGCTGTTTTGTGACTTATTTCATAGAGCTAAGAATTTGCAATCTAATAAACATAAAACTTCAAAACATAATCACATTTTAAATGAATATAGGTAAGGCTAAAGTGTTTTCCGTTCCTGCCTGTGGCATTTAGATCAAATTAAAAATGATAATATACTGTCATATTCGTTTGCCAGTTTCATTCAGAATAAAAAATTTGTAGTTAGCAAGTGAGGATGGCAAAAAGCATAGACTGGGCCAAACTCACCTATTAAATCTCTCATGGGCTGCAATAATGGCATAACTATAAGAAATATATATCTGTATGATGCTTCTATTTACACCTTAACAGCTAATTTGACTTTTATATATTACTACCTTTTACCCGCGACTTTGTTCGCGTGGACTGTTTTCGTGTGATAGGTCGATAATAGATGGCGCTTTTTAATGTCATCCTATTCCTGTGGAATTAACTGGATTTCTATAGCCTATATGTTATTCCGCTGTATAAGGAATAATTCTGCCAAATTTCACCGCTATTGGTTCAGCGGATTCGCCGTGACAAACACATCCATACCCACAAACTTTCGCATTTATAATATTAGTAGGTTCATCATCATCTTCCTGCCCTTATTCCACTCTAAGTGGAGTCGGCACAACATGTTATAAACATGCTGTCACATGATTTGGCTGCGTTTTTACGACCGGCCTCCTGCCTGACATCAACTTACCTCTGTCGTATTTTACGACACCTCGGTAAGGAAGAGAGTGGTCTATCCTACTAAACCGGATACCACACGGTGGGTCAACTTACCTTAGTCGGCTTTTACGACACCTCGGTAAGAAATGAGGTTGGTCTATTCTACACAGCCGGATACCACACGGCGGGTTGATTTACCTTAGTCGCTTTTTGCGACACCTCGGTAAGAAATGAGGGCGGTACTATTCTATTCAGCCGGATACCACACGGCGTATCCTACTAATATTATAAATATTAGTAGGATATGATAGACTTATTTTGTACTGGATTTAAAATAATAAATATATATACAAAATATTAGTTGTTTGTATCTAAAATATTTTTCTTCAAATTCCAGAATAGTTTCACAAGGGTTCCATAAAAAAGGTGCTTCAAGTTCTAAATCAATTCCAAGGATACCAGTGTCATCAAACTTTCTCTTGGAAATGATTGAGGGTGCATATTTTGCTATGTTTAACGAATTTTATACATTGGCTCTTCAGGCTGTAAAAGATATAGATCAGCGAGCACAATACGAACTTCTCCCAGACGTCATGCTTGTCACAAGTGCTGTTATTAATTCTATGAAGAATAACCCATCTGGTTAGTATGTCTTAAAAAAATATTTAAATACAATGTTTGTTGAGAGAAAAAGTATGGAAACAATATTTTTTTCACATTAATAATAATAGTAAATAATAGAACTAATATTTTGAAAGGACCGACCACCAAATTTCTTGCTGGCTCTTCTCAGTCGCAGCAATCTAATTAGCACTAAAGTTGAGGTTAAGTAATTGTTTGAGTATACTTAAATAAAGAATATTTTGAAGTTTAATATTCAATCTAATATTTATAGCAGTATTTGTATTTTCGCGTTACCATCTCTATATTATAACGCACGAAATATTTGTAGGTGGCGGTATTCATTTGGCTCGTCAAGAGCTTTCCGCTCTGTTCTCACCCGTTTATTATTATATATTGTAAAATTATTAACAATTGTAACAGTCGATCATCCTCCATAACAAACTTTTCCATCCGATAATCAGAAAATCAGACACTTAAACCTGAGTGCTCGTTGCACGAAGAAGTGTCGGCTAGACACGTACTTGCTCTTTTAACACTCACCAATTATTTGTTTTCAGGCCAACCTTGTGATGGGCCCATGGGAATTAGTGTTGCGTTATCCCCGGCGACCACGACAGTCACTATGTCTAAATCAATGATTACAAATGCATCATTCCGCACTAAAAAATTACCCGGTAAGAATTGGAATTACCTGAAGTATATTACCATATATTTGTTGATAACTACAGTAAATTTCATATTCATTTCCTTAAAATTATACTTAAAGCTAAAACATCGTGAGGAAACCTGCATATCTCTAGAGAATTCCGGGGATATGTGTAACCTACCAATCCGCATTGGAGCAGCGTGGTAGGTCTTAGCTCCAACCCTTCTCTCCAAAAATGGAGAGAGGAGGCCTATGCCCAGCAGTGGGATAGTAACAGGCCGTTAATTACTTACTGTACTTAAAGCTCCTGATCATTTTGTATTTGTCAATTGTTTATGTATACGTTAAGTTACAAAATACCTCAGCGCCTGAAGACGAAAGTCTTCACAGTGCGTTTTGCTAGAGACTAGAGATCCGATTGGTGTATGGGCTTAATAAGAAAACTTGGAACAGCTCAATGGCGCGAGCTATGCTTCGAGTATCTATTACGATCAAATCTGAAATTCGATCCGTAAAGGAACCAAAATTGCCGATATAGCTCAGCGTTACGCAAAGCTCAATTGGTAATAGGCGGGGCACATAGTACGAGGAATCGATGGCGTTTGGGTCTAAAGGTACTATAACAGCAACCACGCATCGGAAAACGCAGTGTTAATAGGCCCCCTACAAGGTCCTGAAGGTGGCTGACGAACTCACAAAGGCCACAGAGAGCTCTTGGGTATAGCTACACGATCATGGGGTGTAGAGATCTATTGAAGACAAATATGTTAACAGTGGGCGTCTTTTAATCGTTTGAATAAGAAGACAAGTTTTTTTATGTTATCCATACTTATATTATAAATGCGGAAGTCTATCTGCGTAATGCGCTTTCACGATCCGCTGAAACAATATTGATGGAATTTCGTATAGTTGATAGCTTTAACATATATACAAAATTCCTGTGGTTCCTTCAAAAACACGAAACACATTATAGTATATTATTAAGGGAATTTTACCATTAAAGTTGACTCGAAGTGATGGGGACTCGATTGTACTTTTATAAACTCTTAATTGATATACTTACTTAAATATATTTAAAATAATGTTATACATATGTGTTATACACTATGTTTATCAATACATTTAGTAAACAGTACACTTTCCTAAACTAATGATAGCCGAACAATTTGTGACCTATTAGCATAATTTACCTTTATAAAATGTTTACACGCGTATTATTCCACGATTCCTTGTTTTTTATTTGATATATGAAGTATAGTAAGTAGTAAACTTCAACTCCGCCATAGGTAAAGTAAATATTTCTTTTCTATTTTCATACTAATAATAGCAATGTCAATTGATTTCTCAAGCCTAGTTATGAAAATTAGGAATCAAATCCATTTCTCTATTAACCACTCATAAATGAGACTTATTTCGCTTGCAGATCGAACGAATAACTAATTTTCATGATGACATGTAATTTTAAAAGTGAATTTGTATCCTCCTTCAACCACTATTTTTGTTTGTTTTGGTTAAAGGTACGCTTCCTGCTCAATGTTATTTAATATACTACAATATGCCATCGGTCTGTCTTATGAATTTTTCGTATAGTTGATCCCTTAATTAATTTGTCAATTTTGTTCGGTAATACCGGACATATACCTACTATAATATATTTATATTCTACTTAATTTTCCACATAAACTTTACACACTCTCTTACATATTTATGATTATGCCAGTAAAATTCAGCGGCTCATTCATTTAATTGTTGAAAAATTATCGTCGTATTACAACAAATTTACACGTAACCTAACCGTAACTTAAATCTTCTTACGAATAACTCTACTATGGAAATTTTGTTTAGTAGTTTTTGAGTTTATAGCGATCAGACAAATAGACAGAGACGGTGAGGGACTTGCTTTATAATATGTATTGATGCAATGACAATTCAGAATGAGTTAAACAAGCACTTATAACGCCTCCTAAATGGTTCGAAATGAGGCCAATATATTTAGCTTTTACGTTTAACTACTGTGCCAGAATTTTTCAACAAGCTTGATTGATTTTAAGTCTTTAGTGATGAAGATTCACAATAAGATTCAGTGCCAATATCTGGGAATAGAAACTGGTAAGTATGAAACCGACTAATGTTTTATATTATTTTAGATGACATTCCTATCCAAGCTGGACAAGTCGTGCCAACAGAGTCAGCCGATATGCTCACCTCGATCACTGAAGAGGGTGAAATTGATTCCACGCCTATACAGCGAGGTGCTGGAGGGCGAAGTTCGAAACCCAAACTAAGCTCATTTCCGGTACTCGGTAAGAAAATCAAAGACAGCAAAGACAAAACTGGGGCGTCTGATAAAAGAGTTACAGTGAAAGAATCTTCGAAGGGTATATGGAACGCCCTCGGCGGTGGCGGAGATATGGTCGATGCGCAACAAAAGACTAACGCGTTGGACGCGTTTGACGGCAACGGAAGTATGAAGGACGAGATTTCTCTGTCTTCTGTTCACAACAGTACGGAAAATTCCGACTCTCGATCTCAAGTGACGAGCGACTCTTTAGACATGGAGACGACGCCACGGTTCGCCGCGATGCAAGTTAGCTCTGTATAAATTAATGTTTTAATTATTCCAAGTTACGTCAAGGCGACGTCACAAGACTTCCTCAGACACCAAATTATTAAACAGAAATGGGATTTTTTCAACGTCAAAATATTTGCCCACATTCCAAAAATTATGTATAATATTTCGAGATTATTGATTATACTGGATGCTATTTTCCATATCTGTATATTAAATAAATATGTTAAATTTTTAAATTCTATTTTTACAATAAAAAAAACTGAATTATTAGAAAAACATTTCCTCGATTTATTACAGATCAAATTACAGTTCTTACAGAAATACTGTTGATAATCCTAAAAATCTTAATTGAGAATTTTAAACTTGTTTGCAAAAAAAAATTCGCTTGATAAATTAACAAGTTCGTTCTCGAGGAAGGTTTTATATGTAACGTCCATTGTGATGGTCGCCTTAAAATTATTGTACTTATTTGGTGGATGTTTGTTGTATTTATTACTAGATGTTTAAATTTTGAGATCGGTTGCAGCATGTTTCGGTAGGGTAGTATATTGTTAGCAAATCAAAACGAATGGAATCTTCAAAAAAAATGATAATAAAAATTGGTGTTTTATGCGAAAATCTAAAATGTACAGTTATTAAACAATAATATGGCGGTAAAGCCATAGGAAATAATCATTGATTATTTCCTAATAAAACATTACATTTTTTACACATCAGAAGGAGTACACACGTAGGGAAGAGTGAGATTTTGAATTTTTATATATACAGCTACATAAACTTAATATTGACGACAATATCGGTTTCGGATATTCGGGCAAACCCATATTTTCAATCTCAGCCGGTATATAAAATATGAATGTCACTACGACAGACTAAATTTTATTATTTCCACCAGAAAACAAACTCCCTTAGTTTAATAAACAGGTCTTAAAAGTAAATTATAACAAAAAAAAATTACATTAAATAATTATATTAGATTAGTGCCAACAAATATGTCCAAAATACTGTGTCTTCGCTTTTCGACAAAAGATATAAACAATGATTTAATATCGTATGAAACTAAAAACATATTTGTCAACTAACCAGTTATATTTCGTCAATTTACTAAAAATAATGGTAAATCATGTATATTGTACTTTTTAAAAGGTTTAGGCCGCTACTTGTGGTCTGTATAAATGTTGAAAATGTTAATGTATGTGTATCTGTCACGTAAATGTATTAAATATTATATTCGTTCTAAAAATCTTTTGTTTTATTTAATGGTCACACATTTACCTCTCTCATCGCATATCTACTAAATATATTGTAACGGAAGTAAAATGAGGAGAGCATAAGTTGTAGCATAGAAGTGAAGATAAGGTAGGTGGTGCGGAGAAGTAGTGGCGCTAAATGAGCTCTAGGCTGTAATGTTGATGTATTTAACCTTAAAGATTTCAGTTTGCTTTTAGTTTTTAGGCTCAAACATCTCATAAAGTACATATTTGATTGAATATATCGACCGAGAATGATTTTATTCTATACAAAATATATCCTTATTTTAGATGTGTTAGTGGAAATTTTGATAAAGGTTTAGGTACGTAAATATTTTCTATATTAGTCTTCAATTTGAAAATACAAGTGAAGTAAAAGCATCTTACTATCCTACCGCTAAGCAAAGCCGTAGTACAAATAACTCTAAATAACTATATGTCTCACTAATAGACGTGAATGCATTGATAAGTCGAATTACGTCCTTTTATATGGTTGGTCATTATAGGCATTAGGATTGCCTAACTTATATGGCAAACATTTTAATTAATTCGATGTCTTTAGAAGCCACATATAAAGTTGTGAATATTTAAATAACTTAAACGTAAACCTATTTATGGCTGCCCTTGAAGTGTGCGTTTTCGACATGTTAAGTTATTCATGACTGACAAATCCAAAAGCACGGTATTAGTAAATAATATTATACATACACATTTTCTTATTTGAAAAATAAAACTACAATAGAGCAGTATGTTGTATGTAGAGTAATTTATTTCACTCAATCTGAAATGTTTTATATACTATAAGCCATCTCGACACGATTTCATTATAATAACAATATGCTATCAAACGTCTCTTTATCAGCATCGCCTTGTTAACCTCAATGAGGTAAGATATTTATTTACACTTGTTATTATTACGTAGTAGTATTTGATTGATGATTAAATGCTGTTGGCCTCCGGACCAGTTTCTCTACTAAACTAGCATAAGCCACACGTAGTTTTATTATATACGTGCGTTAATTTCTAACAAAAATGAGATATTTATTATTATGTTTTACCATTCTGACGGCTCTATCGACATGTTGGGCGCACGACCTGACTGTTGGCACAAGTTACAACGCGCGACTTGTTTGGCAAGAGAAAGCTGAATACGGGGCATACCCTTTAATGAAGAGGATAAAGCAAGTATTCTATTCTGACTCAGCGCAGCAGATTATTAAGGTATTACATACATTTTAATTATTAATGTGTTAAGTAATAATACAAGTGGTCAGTGACTTTACATGAACAAAGGCCTAGCCTCTCCATCGAAAATAAGTATTTGGGCTTAAATTCGACGCGCTGCTAAGATGCGGATTAGGTATCACATATTAAAGTTATACTTCTAAGATATGATAAATTGTAAATATCAATTAATCGTGTAGTTCCGTTCCAGAACTTAGGTACATAAAGTTCCCTGCCTATGATTCGATCTGCGACTTTTAACATGTGTTAAAAGTGTTTTTATTTTTTATAGACATAAATAAAAATTATTTAGTGTATCATTTTCAGTTCTGTAATAAAATTAATAGTTATTAATTTAATTAAATAAACAACTGAGCGTTGCTTCATAGTTTACTGATTTATAGTACACCCACAGAAATATAACTTTTGGACGGAAGGAAAAATAAATTACCAGAACTTATGACCTTAGGCACTGCAATATATTATTACAAATCAAACCAATTCAATAGTCGTCCAAATATACGTCGAAAACAAAATTTCTTAATTATTAAATGTATTAGGTATATTCAAATCTATAAATAGGTACATACATATTTAACGACTATTATTATGATGTCTATAAGGTATAATTATGAACTATTTCGATTTTCAGGGTATAATAGCCAGAGACTTAGATCACACAGAAGGCACCGCCACTATAACGGCGGGTGGCGTGGGTTCAAGCTTCGTTAACATACGTTTGAAGAGCGGGAAGGGAAAAAGTCTTAATTACCAGATTGAAGTTTATGTATAGACTAATGATTCGATAAGTGTCATATTGTTCGAACTTGTTTTACATCAATAAATATCTTTATTATCTTAAACAGTAAATTGTTACTAACGTTTCTTTTTGTTTCTTCAGATTGATAAGTGAAACGAATTAAAGTTATTTTTTCATTCATTTATTTTAATTCCCATCCCATGCTTAAATTACAGCGATGGTAGCGAAATAGTTAGGGTAACGCGTTTGCGATCGAGAGGTCGTGGGTTCGAATCCCAGCCACTATACTACCACAGTCCTAATACAAGCATTAAGCTTTACTGCAGGGGTTAACATTAAATTTTCTAGTAATGTGTAACCCAAAATTGCTAGTAACCTTTAACTAATTAACTATACAAAATAATTAATAAAAAAATAATTAACTACAGGGTATTGCGACCTTCTCGTAAGCATGACAATGCTTGTATCACAAGATATTATATCATCATCTTCCTGCCCTTATCCCACTCTAAGTGGGCTCGGCACAAAGTGTTATAAACATGCTGTCGCAGGATTTGGCTGCGTTTTTACGACCGGCCGGTATTTTACACCTCGGTAAGAAAGAGGGTGGTCTATTCTACTAAACCGGATACCACACGGCGGATCGACTTACCTGAGTCGCTTTTTACGACACCTCGGTAAGAAGTGAGGTTGGTACTATTCTATTCAGCCTGAAACCACACGGCGTACAAGATGTTATATGTATAAACGATAAGTAATTAAGTAGGTAATTTTTATTGGTCTGAAAAGCAAATAAGTCTTATAGAAGGCTGAATTCAAGAAATAAAATCTTTACTTCAGTAAAATAACTTATGGCATTACATAAGTTATTTTACTGTTATTGGAAAGCCCCGTCGTACGAGACGTATGGAATTTTTTTTTATAAATTTAAAACTGACTACACTTAGTCTCAAAGTAAACTAAAGGTAGCGTATCTACCGAATAATTTAATATAATCACCAAAAACACGTAGCAGCGCTAGATAGCGAGTCAACATAACGAGGTTTGATTGACTTTCCCTTTTCTACGACTTCGTGTTATTTGATCTAGGATCATTCTCGGATAATACAAATCAGTGGCTCTTAAATTAATATTTACACCAATGTGTACTACCGATATAAGCGGGTATTGTTTGTTGTTTTTTTGCTGTAAAAAATGCATTATAGTCATTTAAAATTGACAATAAATGTATTATTGTCGAAACTCATGTCTAGGTATGACAAACAGTTGTCTACTATACAATTCATCACTATCATGCTCAAATGTAGATCTTGATAGCCCCGCCAAAGGTTGCTCTTTATTATCAAGGAGCTGTTGAAGTTTTTTGATGGTCGCTGTCAGTTCATCGCGTGCCATCTCGTTGATGAGTAGCGGAAGGTTCGCAGCACACAACCATAAATAAAACAGAGCCACTGTAAACATTATTTAACATATCAAGTACCAATTAAAACATTACAGAAGTACAAAAATTAGGCCAGTAATGATAATTTGTGTGTATATAAATATATAGTCAATCAGTTATAGTAAGGATGAGATAATGATCTGTCCAAGCTGACAGGTTTTAGATGAAGGACCTTAAGGCTTTATTTGCGAAAGATAAAGATCGCTTGTAGAGGAGTTAAGACTTCAACAAGTATTCTTATTAACCCTCTTTGGTAGCTAACAAAGTCTCGTCAAATTCGTACCAGAGATATAAACGCAATAATTATTCCACCTAGACGAAGCGAAAACCAAAAACAGCAGCTATACACAAGCACCATTTTAATAATGACCTGTACATGTACACAGTTAATTTTCGCAGTGTTACCAACAAAACTATATTGTCAGGCTACCAATACTCTATATTATAATGACCTATGATATTTCCTTATAATGGGTAGCGATTGCGTGCCGGTGTTATTGATCAGACCTTAATAGCATGTCACATCATAATTTTGTCATAACGTTAAATACTTAGCCATAAAGCCAGACTAAATTTGTCTAATTTTCTGTACGTTGAAAGGCTGCAATACTTCTATATTCTTAAATGCGAAAGTCTGAACACAATCCTCTGAATCTATAAATTGTTAGTTAAATGGCTCTCAGTACTATGCTTCATGCAGACGAAGTCGCGGGCAGAATATAGTCGTAAGTAAAACTTATGAGTAGCTTTCAAATCGTTACAAATATCCTGTATAGTGTATTATCTATGGTTACAAACACTAAAATAGCGTTAAAATAAAATGTTATAAAGCAATAATAAGGTATCGACAGAGCCCTCCCCTGCTTGAAACAGCCAGAATATAGACGAAAATAAAACAACATTACAATTAAGTTTCTTTATTTATCTCGTAGTGCTCATTACTTGACAATAATTTTGTAGGGCACAAAATATTGAAATCAATTTAATATTAATAATTAAATGTATTTACAATTATTTTGAAACTCAATGCAATCGAAAAACATTAAGCAAGAATCTAAAATAGCAATGGCACTCGTGTGAATAGCAAGAACTCCTGTTATGTGCGGATCTACAAAGTAAATATTATGAATCGTATCGTAAGGTTTCAAAGCTACACAGTTAATTTTTATCAAATGGAGTAAAATTCTTGCAACATAAATAAGAAAAATATTAAGTACCTACTAAATTAGCATAGCAAAATATAATTATGGACTAATATTTGACAATCATACTTTAAATTTGTTATCACATAACAAATTAGTCAATCATTTCCATTACGATTACAACGAAGATGGTTTATGCTTTAAATAAAACATATTGATGAGTTAAGAGGGATAAAAAGTAAACAAGACAATACAATTATAACAAGTTAAGTTGTAAAGGCGTATTACATGGCTACATAATAAATGCCGTTTTTCGGAAACACCTGTAATATAAGAATTTGATATGATGAAAAATTTCGATTATTGCGAAAATATTTCAATTACATACTAACATATAATATGACTAAGAACAGAAATCATACTGTGAATATCGACTAAAAACTATCTGGGCCTTATGGTTAATGGAACATGTGTTCCCTGAGCAGTGAATATTTGTAAAAATTTCGTTTTCCTACTCGTCGATATCGACTTAATTTTTACAAAAGAAAGACCATACAGTTTTTGGCATCATTATTGTTTTACATAAAATATGATACGAGTTCAGATTGACGTCATGGCAGCGAAGGTCACAATAATAAAGAAATCAAAATTAATGAACTATGATTATAATTATTTTTCATACAATAATTTTAGAGCCAATACAAACTACGAATAATTAAAAATATATAAATGTTGCCCCATACGTATATAAAAATCTAAACTGCAAATAAACACTAACCTATAATTTCACTGCAAAATTAAGAGCAATTTAGAACACAAAACTGGACATATTGCTCGTTCGAGAAGTTGAGATCAAGAACCGGTTTAAGTCCTGAACGCTTAAAGAATATCTCTACTTTTCGACATTATGCGAGATAGTAATGACAAAATATAACTAGTTATAATCAATAAGAAATGTTACTAAATAAGAACCAATTTTCTTTAAAAGAGCTTTGTCGAGTTTCTCTTACTGATTTTTATTGGTAGGACAGCTTTCTGAACCAGCAGTAGAGTTGAGGATTCAAAAGGACTCATTTAAAAGTATACTTTAAGAAAGAATAATTTGAATTAATAAAAAATCAAAATAATTTAATCCTGCAATTGGTTGGATTAAAATTAAAATAAAAAGCAAGACTTATTACTAAGTTAAGTATTATTTTAAACATTTCCATCGCTAGAATTTACATTGCCAGTAACTACATTAATAAAAATAAGCCAAATTAAAATATAAGTTGGAACATGTTACTAGTATGACATTATATTGAACAAGTTGTCATTTGGATCGAGTTTGGTTAAAAAATATTTATTTAGCTGTATGTTAGAGATTGAGATACACCATTAACAGTCTTTGATTTCAGGACCCCATTTTCATAAGACATCACCGTCTCGCGCCCATTCTCCATGACCCTAAAAATACCCAACAATACTGATTATAATTACTACAAACAGCTGTGATAGCGTAGCGGTGACAGTGCGACTCTCTAGAGAGTTTTCTATTAAAACTTATGTGTCTAATTAATAAATGCAATTTATCACACGCTTTTCGGTGAAGGAAAATATCGTAAGAACACTGTATATCTAAGGCGGCGGTAGCGGAAGCGTTAGGGTAACTTGCGATCGAGAGGTATGGGTTCGAATCCCGGCCGTTATACTGTGAACTCACTCCTACAACACATTTAGCTTAGCTGGGAGGATTTACTAGTAATTTGTAACCCAAATTGCTAGTAACATTTTAATATATATACATTATATATGTCCTAGAGAAATCTAGGGATATGTCTAACCTACCATACCACATTGGAGCAGTGTGGTAGGTCTTAGCTCCATTCCTTCTCTCCAAAAATGGAGAGACCTTGGAGTCTATGCCCAACAGCGGGGATAGTAACAGGCGGTTACTTTACTTTTTTATAATTACTATGATATTATTAGGTTAGTGTTACTAGGGCCATTAAATAGTCGCCTAACTCTAAAATAATTTAAAAAAATATATTGTAATTTTTTTTTTAGAAATTTGTTTTTAATAATGATTTATGTGAGAATTATTTCTAATATTTCATTTATATCATTCATTACCTAAATAAGGCTTTTTTTTCAAACTGCCCTTGAACGGAGGCCAGGAGGACATGCTGTCACATGGGCTTGGGCATACCATTGGGCTACGTATTTTACGACACATCGGTAAGAAAGTAAGTGGCCTATTCTACTCAGACGGATACCACACGGTGGGTCAACTTATCTTAGTCGCCTTTTACGACACCTCGGTAAGAAATGAGGTTGGTCTATTCTACTCAACCGGATACCAAACGGTGGATCGAATTACCTTAGTCGCCTTTTACGACACCTCGGTAAGAAGTGAGGGTGGTGCCTCACTTCTTACCGAGTCTCTTACCGAGTCACTTCTCACATCAAATGCCTAAAAATTTAATTTCACACTACAAACAAAAGCTTAGGGTAATTAGTACAGATAAAATGATGTTTATAGGTACTCACTTTTTAGTAGTTATCTTTTTCCCATTGACGATTCGAGTTGTGGTTGTGGTGCTTCTCATGTTCGCGCTGCCCGGGCCCGCCATCGAGCTATTGAAGGTGGAGAAGGAGGTGAACGTGTTCCCGTTAGAGGCCGCGTGGGCGAAGATGTCGTCCAGCCCCTGCATGCCGAACCCGAACGGGCTGAACAGAGATGACGTCAGCGAGGTGCTCGGATGGCTGCGGCGCCCGTGCCGGTTGTGGCCGTGCCCATTGATATCTGTTGATATGATTATTATATAAACATACGGCTCACATCGAGTTGAAATCGAACTACCTTTGTAATGTGAACCTGTCCTGACATGACGAACGGTCAGTCACCAGTGTGACCACGGTGGATGCAACTCTGCCGAAACGTCGAACCTTATACAAAGGTAACTCGATATCAACACCACGTGACCCGTATATTTATATAATAATCAGTATGAATTGCGAAAGTTTAAAATCTAATTTTTTTATTTATTATTATTATTCTCCCGCCTTTTTCCCACTCTAAGTGGGGTCGCACAAAATGTTTTTATATAAGAATTGGCTATTTTTTACGGCCAACCGCCTGTCTGACCTCAACTTACTCGCCTTTTACAACACCTCGGTAAGAAATGAGGGTAGTCTATTCTACTCAGCCGGCTACCACACGTCACTTACCTTAGTCGCTTTTTGCAGCATCTCTGTAAGAAATTAGGGTAGTCTAGAATAGACTATTGTAGAATACTCAGTCGGATACCACACGGCACTTAATTCTTACTTTACTTCCTTAATTCTTTATATCCATATCTATCTATGTTATATGTTATTTTGTACAAAAAGTAAAATAAGTTTTAAGCTTAAGAATAAGCTACAATCAAAAAGGCATTTGATATCGTTATTTTTACAGGCTAATTACTGGATTTGGGAGTTGCTTCTAAAGAAAGCAACCTTAAGGGTCAAATTACACAAAAAAAAAACATTCGCTATAAATTAAAAACATTATTTTGAATTCACGTTATTACCTAAATTATCATATAGTTTACGATCAAACTTATTCATAATTGAGGAAACAATGTTTCGTTATATAAATATTAAAGCAACAAAACATGCCTAAAACTATACGTAAATACAACGATGTTTGCTCAATATATTGGCGTCCTTTTAGGATTGTTTCATTTTAGTTCCTATTGAATTGGTTGTGACAGAAAATTCCAAAGCGAAGCTGTGAGGATTACGATCTCTAACCTTTCATGACTGCAGTGAAGAAATGATCGCAAAGTAATATTACTCGATCATTCGTATTAATGTACACAAAATTTACATAGGTAGTAGGTTCCGGATTGATACCACCTTACCTTTATATTACCTTTAGGTAATAGGACGAAATAACAAGGTTATATATTTCAAGAAACGGACACATATAGGAAATAGGAGTTAAAGTAGTTGAACAATATACTTTCATCGTGTAATAAATGTTAAATAAATGATGATGATCATAGGTATTTTCACCTCTCTAGACCGCCCGTTTCCCAAATGAACCAATATGACTTAACGTTAGACAGCGAAAAATTGTGATTGTTTTTAGCGTAAATTTAAAAAAAAAATTAGAGCCCGAAAATATGGATAAAACGCCATTTTTTTTAAATAAAACTTATCTAAATCGATTTTTCTGCCCCAAAACCCTCCTTGTATGTATATATATATATATACATACAAGATTAAATCATTTAAATTAAAATATTAAAGATATGGGACACTTATACATACGGTCCTCTGTCCCCAAAGTAAGTAACTTAATTAATACTTGTGTTATTAATAACAAACAACTGTTAAATCTATACTTATTTTTTTTTTAAACCCGACTCGGAGAACCGATAAATTGTTTATGATAAATGTTGGCTCTCGGTAGGAATCGAACCCCCGACCCACGGAGCTGAAGACAGGATTACTGTCACCGACGCCAACTGGGCGGACTTGGTAAAAAAAATTGCTCCTTATAAAATAAATTAAGTATTTACCAGCAAATAGCTCGCCAAATGGTGACCCGCCAAAGAACTCTCTGAATACTTCCTCCGGGTCTCGGAATGTGAAGGGGAAACTGTGATAGCCGAAGTCATAATCTTCGTCAGACGCGGAATGTCGGCCTCGGCTGTTGTTCAGTCCTTCTTTACCGTATTGATCGTACACGCGACGCTTTCTCTCTGTTAATAAAAAAAAATCATTTCCTAAAACTTTTGACAAATGAAACGGCAAATAAAAGCAATAAAATACTCTTAAAGCATGGTATACCAAAATAATTTTATACGCCTGAAATGAATGCAGTACTTTAAACGTTTAACGTTAAAGCGTATTACCTACACATGTTGCACAAAATATGAAATTTTTATAAATTTTATTTTTGAAAAAGTAGCTGTTGAAGCAAATTTTGATTGAAAGTTAAAATATTTCACAGACACTTAACTAATCGTTTGTTATAACAAATTATGACTAAAATTAAGTCACAGTTTGTTACTAGATATTGAAAGAGTTTATAATATTGTATTATTTTCGGAACAAGAAAATATTTTAACTGTTATTAGACACCTCACGCATCTTGTGAGTTGAAATCGATTTAGTAATAGCCATCGTTATATGAATGCCAGATTGATTTATGATATTTGCAAATACAGTCTTTTTAGACATTATGGAGCATGGCAGGTAATTAGTATTCAAATTCTCACACAACTCGGGATTGTTAATAGCAATTTGATTGAGCAGCTGCCAAAAATTCCCGTGTTAAATACTAAGATATTAATAATATTATTTGAATATTGTCATCATAATCCATGCTATTAATTATTTAAAAACAAAATCAACCAACACCAGGTACGATTCACTTGGGATAGTATATCGATTATGGGCAACAAAAGTTGAATAGCTCAAACATTTTTTTAAAACTGTCATTTAAAAGATGAACTTTAAATTAAATCAGAATTAAACTCACATAATGACCCTTTAGAAAAACTTGAAGATATCATTTAAGCAAATAAAATAATTTTTTTATACATTTTCCATAGCAATGAAAACTTTAAACCCAATTAGCTCAGAACATCCTTTTTTTATTTGGGCCGCTATTGATGCTCATAAGCGATATATTTCATTGAATAAAACTCTTAAATAATTAATAAATTAAATTACATAATCAAATCAAAGGTACAAATTTATAGAAACGCACCCAGTTGTAGGTTAAAATGACCATATTCAAACTAGTGAAACCCTAATTTAAGTGGAAATCTACCAAAAAAACGATGGAATGGTGTCTCTCCAAAAAAACCTTTGAAGCTAAAGTGCCGATGGCCATTAACTCCGTTCTTGCTTGAATATCTGTGACTGTGGTGACAGGATCCCCGCGCGTCATATAATTTCCGCTTGTTTTCTACCCAACAACAAAATTATTTTGTACATTTCTACTTACTGCTATGGACGTGCGTGGTTACTTTACCACATACATATCTATTGATTTCGTTTTTTTTTATGGTGTAATTACGGTGCATTTTTATACTGCGTAAATAACTATTTAGTTACAAGCAAAAGTTATATATAAAGTTTAATAAAATATTTAAGTAATAATAATTAAAAGATGTTATATTAATATAATATATAAAATTAATTTTAGTTTTGCCATCATAGTAAGCCCAATATAATATTGTGGTTTATGTGACTAAAAAATATTAAAGACCTCGTACAAGTTAACAATGATGAAATTAACTATAAGTTATAGTTTGAAAAGGGTAATCTTGCTGGCTCGCCTCAGTAGGAGCAATTTTCCTAACCAGCAGTAAAGTAGACGATTAAAAAACACTTGTTAACAACTTTATTCAAATAATTAGTATGTTGAATTTCATTGAATAAGAACATATTATAATCAAACTTTTTGGGGTGTACAAAAGATATATAAATACTTTTAAAGCTAAATGAACATTATAATAAACACTTCCGAAATAAAGTATCAAGTATCCAATATTTTCTGAGTCTATCTTGTAAATGATCATATTGCAATATCAATTGATAAGATTACTAAATCTGTTTTACTGGAATTCAAGAGAATGCTGTTTTTATTGTGATTACTTTATAAACAGTCAAAACTAAGAATTCCATATTAAAAAGATACACAAAAAGAAAAACTAAATCCATTTTTTTGTCGACTATACTTAAATTGTGTCTATTCTATCAGTAAACGATAAGTTACGTCCTCAATACCAATTATTCAAATACACCAAAAACTGAGTACACAGCCTTTAATTTTGCCAATATTTTTTTATAAATATAATAAAAAATTAAAAAGTGTAGTGATTCCAATTTGTTGTTCCGATTCCAATAATTATTATTTAGGTAACAATAAGATTATTTCCGCCGTGTGGTATCCGGCTGAGTAGAATAGACCAACCTCATTTCTTACCGAGGTGTCGTAAAATACGACTGAGGTAAGTTGACTTCAGGCAGGCGGCCGGTCGTAAAAACGCAGCCAAATCATGTGACAGTATGTTTATAACATGACCCCACTTAGGGTGGGATAAGGGCAGGAAGATGATTAGTAAGGAGATTATTTATCCATTAAATTTCCTTAATTTACTCTAATTCGCTAGTATATATGCTTATTTTTACCACTCTGTAACATAGACTTTATGCACGTTTTTTCGTAGGCGGACATACAAAACAATATAAAGATTGACTTCTAGCTTCTATTGTTTGTCCAACGAAGGACAATAATTCACAACAAATTTTTAATTAAATTAAAAAGTATGCCAAATCTTAACGGCATTCCGCACTATTTAGTTAACAGGAAATTTCTATATCCTTGTCTCTACGGCTTAGATTAGTAATAATTGAGTAAAATTTTAAAAAATCTTTTCTCACCATCTGAAAGGACTTCGTAAGCTTCAGATATTTCCTTGAATCGCCTATTAGCTTCGTCTGCATTATCTGGATTTTTATCGGGATGCCATTTAAGCGCCAATTTTCTGTAACTAATGACAAGAACTTCTTGTTACCACCCACACTGAATGAATTGTGTTCTGTCACATTGGAAAAGGATTGTTAACGATACTTTCTAATAACAAATCCTACTTTAGTATCACTGAACATATAAAAGTATGTTTCATAAAGAAGTGGAAAACACTTTATAATAAATATGTTTTTGTGTACAAAATAGTTTTGTAAAACACTTTTTTGTAAATACTTTATTTTATCCTATTATACTTTATTGCCCTAAAACAATTGATCCCCTAACATTTAAAGGAGAGGTATATAACTAAATTCAATTCAAGTGTTACATTCTTAAACCACAGAAATATAAATATGTAAAAAAATATAAATATATGGGACAATTACACACGGTCACCCATCCCCAAAGTAAGTAACTTAATACTTGTGTTATGGTAAACAGACAACTGGTGAATATATACTTATATATTTTTTATATACATACTTAAATACAAATATACACCCAGGCTTAAGACCAACAAGTTCATTTTTACAAAATGTTGGCCCTCGGCGGTATCGAACCCGCGACCCGTGGAGTTGAAGGCAGGGTCACTACCCACAGGACCAACGGGCCAGTCATATGGAAATAACATTTGAACTTCTTAAAATATTATATTAAATTTCAAGATTCATGCTTATTAATGCTGACAATTAAACTAAAATTATTTACATTTTGGCAGATACAATTGTGGTACAAGATACAAAATCAAAATACCTTTCTAACCACAACAAAAAACAACGTATCTAAATACCTAAGTTCAGTATTAGAACAAATCTGATACCTTAAATTTATTATTTTACTCATATAAAATAAAGCAGATGATAATTGCCACTTATAAAATGAATCCTTTCAAAGGCTGTCAATTATGGATCGAGTAGTTTGATGGTATTGTATTAGTAGAAACCGGAAAAAGCCGAAGAGTAAAAAGAAATTTGCAGGTATTTGAAATACTTTAATAGGCAGTGATCGATTTAGGCTTGATTCTAGGTCCTGTTTATCACCCCGTCCTTACTGTTAAAATAAATTTTGCCCAGTAATCTTATTTAAAATAACTTTATTTCTTAAAAATATTATTTTTAATAGATAGAATTATTATACATTCTACTTTTTTTATATAAATTAATCGGAACTCGAACTGAACTTTAACAAACGCGGATTATAGCAAAATAATTCTATCACAACTTTTGTAATCTGAACTCATTATCATAGGAGAAATTCTTAACTTATTTTTTGATCTCTAAAATTTTATCATAACAAATTTTGCCGTCCTAGACGTGGTTCTTACGGGCGCAGGTAAATCCGGCACTATTAATAGGTAATAAAAATGTAAAGACGAGAAAAGGCGTAAGAATGGCGATTTCGATGACAAAGTTTGCCATCTGATCCGATCATAAGTTCCTTTTATCTTAGTCGTGTGTGGTATCGATATTTACCTTTACTATCGTGTTTAGACTTCTTGGATCTGCGTATCGTGTTTCGCTTAGTGTTGTTTCTAATTAGGGTACTGCGCTTTAAAAGAGTATATAATGTAATTGATGTTGGGAATTATGTTTATCGTTATAGGTTATCAGTGACGTGTTCAGAGATGTCATCGTTGTTTTAATGTATTTAGTATGTAGTACTGTCTACTTACACAACAATTATTTAGTTATCAAATCATCATCATCCTCCTGCCCTTATCCCACTCTAAGTGGGGTCGGCACAACATGTTGCAAACATGTTGTCACATGATTTGGTTAAGTATTTTATGACCGGCCGCCTGCCTGAAGTCAACTTACCTTGTCATATTTTACGACACCTCTGTAAGAAAGAGGGTGGTCTATTTTACTCAACCGGATACCACCCGGTGGGGCAACATACCTTAGTCGTCTTTTACAACACCTCGGTAAGAAAAGAGGGTAGTCTATTCTACTCAGCCGGATACCACACGGCGGGTCGACTTACCTTAGCCGCCTTTTACGACACCTCGGTAAGAAATGAGGGTGGTACTATTCTATTCAGCCGGATACCACACAGCGTTATTTAGTTATCAAATACGATTACTATTTGCGAGATCACCAATTAGTCCTATCCAATTCTTTACAGTGGTTAAGAGTATTCTGAAATCATGGTAGAACACTTCTGGCCAAAATTTTATTTCAAAGTATTTGTAATTTGGTCTCTTGACAATTTATTTCCCAGCAATTAAAAAAAATGTTAAGCTCTTTCAATAGTTTTACCTGATTATTCTGTCAGTTTGAAGCTACACATACAATTAACTTGTTAAAAATATAATACGAGACTAAAACTTACGCCTTTTTAATTTCTGCTTCAGTAGCAGTCCGTGATACACCTAGTATTCTGTAGTAGTCCACCATCTCTATTCCCTCAAGGGGCAAGTGTTATCTGAAATCACAGGACAAATAATAACTTCAATTCTTACTATTTTACATACACACATCTTTTTTTATTTAAGTTTACTGATTAAGGCACTCTTTGTTATGATCGCGTGCAAAACATTTTTATAAATACTATATATGTAAAAGTACACAAATTGAAAGTCCTTTAAATTACAAAATAAAGGTGGCAATTACTTATATTAATAAAAAAAACTGTATAAGATTAAAAAAATATGGACACCTTTGTATAATTACTTAATGTACATGATTAAGTTACAATTGAAAGAAGGCTTTATTTTTTAAGGCAAACAATTTATTATTTTTTAGTATCATTATTTGTACAATATGAATTTTTACATTGATACTGAAATTCAAAGACATTAAATAGTCATTAAAATACCTACCCAAACAAAAATTTTTTTGACAATGTCTCAAGTGACAACAGGTTAAAGAAAAATGACAATTCATAAAGTATTTATGCTCATTATAAAAAACTTGCTTTTCACAGACTGGAATTTGATAATCATTATATAAATATCCATAATAAAACAGAGGGTACAAATGTTTATATATATGTCCATACACATACTGTAAAAACGAAAGTCCATCTTTCCGTCTGTCTGTTACGCTTTCACTTCTTATTAGCTAGAGAATTATTGATTATGAGAATATGTATTATTGTTATATACTGAGCTAACATATGGGATAAAAATCTCCTTTTTACCTTTGGGAATATATATTTATATATATACACAAAGTCTTTCAAATTAAATGAAAAATTTAAATTTCACTATTGTATATTACATTGGGTAGAATAGTCCGAAATAGGAGCTGACAAATGAGATTAGATCATATTATATTACATAAATTATGTTATCATTAATGTTCTTGTGCCCTTGTTTTGATAATTTTGTTTATAATTAATATTGGGAATGTAAATATATGAATGAGAGTATTAATAAGCAATACCTACACATATTTCCATGCATAATAAGAAATATACTATATCACAGTGTAAAAAAAAAATGTAAGCGTAATGTAAAATGTAAGCAGTGTAAACACAAGATCACTCACTCTTGAGATAAATACCCTGAATTTACACTTTATTAGCAATTAATAGAATAAGGATAGTAGTTTAATCCAATATATAGTGTGAATAACATAAATGATTGATAGTGATAAATATATGAAAGTAAGCAATTGTAATTATAATGATTCCTCACACTTATTTGATACAACAATTTTGAATGACAGTATGAAGAATTCAAAATACAAAGTGTGGCTGGTCCTTTATTAGAACATCCCATTTGACATTCTTTGTATGAAATGCTGTATGTCTGTTTGGGTTGCTTAAATTAGTAAAGTTCTAGCAATTGTCTTTGTCACCTGACCACACCTACCCACATTTAATAAAACATTTTTTTACAGGTTAATGTTTTTGATAAAACTAATTTTGGACAAACAAATCCAACTAATAAAATTCAATTTCTAGCCTAAATAACAGTAGATAAATAACAAAATACCAACACCTACTATGCCTGACCTGGATGTTACTCAATCCTTTATTCACACTAAGGTCAACACAGTTCAGTTGACAATTAGTTACTTATAAAACAATAATTAATATCATATTTTAGCTGTAATATGTAGTAGGTGTATATTTAAAATAATATATTTTGAAATAGTAATGACTGTAAATAAAAATATATATAATACTAATAAATATCTTTAAATGTCTATGTATATGTTGCAAATAAACACCATGGTCATTAGCAAGATGAATCATGTTTCTGGTTTAGGATTAGTGAAAATAAAAATGGTCAGATTTTCTAAAATGTTCAACTGTCTAACTACTCGTAACTTTATTTATTAATTTCTTTGTCATAGCTACTCAATATTATAATATTTAATTAAAAAAATACAAACATGAAGTTTATATCATCATTGTTTGCATTTATTTTTGACATTGGTCTTATCGTAAAATTAAATATTTAAATATAGAATGAATCATCATGAAATAAATACGAATAATAATATAATATTCAACACCCACACAAGAATGATGCAGATTGGATTCTCAAATATTATGACACAACAATCGACATTGCTAGACATCTATGATTTCGTAATACCCATAAAGCAACAAAATATGGCTTAAAATTTAGGATAAATCACTTTTATTTTATACAAACCTCTATAGCATTGGTGTTACTACAAAATCCGTTAGTGCAAAAAACAGGTGATCACGGATGGCAGATTGATTCGCCGACCTCCCAATGTGACACTATGGAAAACTTAACACTTGTAACATGTAGTGTGATTTAGTCACCGAATTTTGTAAATAATCACCACAAGAACATTAATCACTTTTAAAAAACTAAGGGAATGGATGAACAGTTTTTACAAAGAAATAAGTAATGACTTTAGAGGCATACAGAACAATAACACTAATCTAATCACTTCACAATCAATCTTGATCGGTAAAAATTGTCAGTGAAAAATTTATGCCAAATTAAATCAATAACCACTTGTCTTGAGGAAATATACGATATTTTAAAACTGTACATACAGCACTTAGAATTTTCCTTAATTTTTTGTTTCAAAGTTATATGTAATCCAATAATAGAGGCAGATAATAATTACAATTTGCAATATAGATATATAGTTTTGCTGTTTTGACACAGCACACTTTTAATCACCAATTTGGTATTAATGCTTCAGCGCCAAATTATATAAAATTCTTTGTTCTACACTCGACTCAACAGAGATGCAATTCAATTTTATTCTGAATATTCATGGATAAGACCTGTGCACGCTAAACGCTCCTTAAATTTAGCCCTGTCTCTTTCTTTCATATAAATTTATCTCATACATGTACTTACTTCGATATACATGTTGCCATTTAATATAAGCATAAAGCAAATTCATATTCATATTATTGATACTTAAGAACTTATTAATATTATTATGGTTGTGCTTCTTTCTTCGAAGAATAACGCAAAAATCAAAAGTAATTTTTGGTATGGCGATAATGAATAATAATGCTGCAGAGTATACTGGTCTATTTTTTGGCGGGAAACCATGTATAAATTAAATACAATTGTGTAGATGGCGCCATCGCTGAATAGCATGAAGTGACCCGAAAATAAATTCTTATATAGCAATAATTTATGTGGTTACGATATTCTGTCAATAGTTGTTTGCTTAGACCAAAGATTAAAGTGTACATAATGAAAGCTTAGACGCAAAGAATCGTTTCTCGTGAAACCTTTTGTATAGTTCGTATAATAAATTTCATTTCATATTTCTTTTCGTTTTACTTCTATGTTTATGGCAATTATACACTTGAAAGCTGGTTTTTAACTGTGGTAACGAAAACGGTTTTTTTTCTAAAAAATTTTTTTTTTTATCCGAGGTTTTATAACTTTTGGTATTTAGTATTATTTGTTGGTATTTCATCGTCGATACTGTTTTTTTTCGGTTTAAGTAGTGTTTTGAACTCTAACGGCTTTTATAGCGTCATCGAACAGGGGAAGAAGTTTTGCCTGAAAAAATCTAGAGGAAGTTCCCCACCGATTCAATATGCCCTAAATCATTCGAGGCCCGATATCCTCGGAATAAAAAAAACGTCGAGTTGTGAAGAATGTTATCATTGTGTGTGTGTGTGTGTTTGTGTGTGTGTGTGCGTGCGTGCGGGTGTCTATTTTTTTTATAAAATTGTGTGTGTAAATGGAACGCTGGAGGGAGCTTAAATGCACTTTGGTCTTTTTAGCTTTATATTTGGGGAGTTTATTGGTGGTGTAGCTGGACGATGGAGCAGCTACGATAGCAGGATTTCAGTATAGAAATATCGGGACGGTTTTGATAGCTCCTTTATGGCTGATTTATGAAAAAATACCCCTTGTATTTTAATGTCATCCTCGTTATTTCCAATAACTCCTGTTATTACTAATAGCGGAACCCTGTTCCCAGCAACCACATCGCAGTTTTTAATTTGGGTTATGAAGAGCGGTTACATGTATGTGTATCAATCATTCTATCATATCATATAGTTGTGCCACTATTGCAGCCAATGAGCGATATATATTTACTCTGAAGTCCTTTTTCTAATAACAAATCTAGTTGATTCTAGTGAAATTTCGCGATTTAAGTATCTTGTTTGTCTTGTATTCAGAATATGTTGGAGTTTTAAAGGGTAACGTGTTTATCGATGTAACGTAAAACTGGGAGATGTTTCTAGTAATACCAAAGGCCAACTTCCTACATAAATTTCTCTTAAATGAGTTCAGCGTGCCAGTTTCTATTCTAATGTCAAAATAAGGTACATTTTTAAGTTCTGAATCGGTTGAAAATAAAAACTAATATACTCGCATATGTAGGTGGGTTGGTTTGTCATGTCATCGACATTTGTTAAAAATAACAATACTGTTCAGTATTTTACTTACGATGTTATGGACGGCAGTCTTAAATCAATTTTGAGTATAAAAATAGCGCATATTTCCTTTGCAACTACAAACTGTTACTACCTACCTACCTACTGTTACTAAATTCTAAAATATCGAATGCTTCGCATACAAATTTCAACGCGCCCGAACTTCTACGTGGGTGTTATAGAAGGACATTGCACAGTAATAGGTTTAAGTTTTTTTAAACATATTTAGCGGATTATTTTACTCTTTTCTGGCGGGATTTATTTTCTTTAAAAAATTTAAAAACAATTTTAAACTTATTAAAAACAATTACCATATAGTTACTGTAAAAGTTATTTTAATATATTTTATAAAATATCTCAATAAAAACAAAAATTATCACTCGATTTTTACTATGTAATATTTGAGAAGCGACATTTTAAAATAAAGAGAGAAAACAGGAGCTCCGGCTACTAAAGAAGTACTTAAACCGGTTTCACATCCAAGTAAACTACTTCAAACTTCTCACAATCAAATAGTCTTACATCCCACTGTTTTTGCAATTGGTGTATAAATAAGATAGCGTATGTCCGCAAAAATGTATATTTGGATATTTTATTAATAGAAAAATAGACAAGTGTCCGTAATTATCTGCCCAAGCAATGTTCTTAATATAGAACACCACAGAATAACGTCACACAGTTGTACAATTTTACATTTCTCGTTTGGATACATAAAACTGTCTGCCAGCTTTCGAGCTATCTACATCATTGCGATATTTTAATCTATAATGATTAACGTTGAAGGAGGTTTTGTTATGAGTCAGTGTCAGTAAACATTGTTATATTTCCCGTATGATTCAGTATCAAGTAGTATAAAAGGTAATAATGACTAGTCAAGTTAGCAGTATTTTTGAGATTATAAAAAATTTAAATACAATAAGCGATTCGAATCAAAAAGTTCAATTTAATGTTGTAGATACCGTTTCTTTTAAATATTTGCAATTTTAAATATTTAGATTATTAGTATCCGTATCTCATTTATAGCAGCAGGTGTTTGCGGAATTCAATAGTACAGAAGTTATGATTTTGCCGTGGATCCTATCCTCGAGATGAGACGGTTACGGGGCGAAATGTGTGTAGCATTGTTATATACAATTTTGCTTAACAAACTCGGATTATAGCAAAATAACTCTGTCATAACTTCTGTATTGGTATCTATGACACGGGTTTAAACCAAAAATCATTACTGAATTTAGATTGAGACTCCTTTCATGTTTTAAAGATTAATTAAATAAATTAGGTGTTATCACTTAATTAACACTACAGCGCGCGAAAATAATCAATAGCAAGTCTCACTCAGAATATATCGCCCTAATTCGAAGAACAAAGTCACATCACCATAGTTTAGTAAGGGGTTATTTGAATGCTAAAACCTCAAAAATGTATGCCAATCACTTGATGGTGTCATGTTAAGGTGAAAAATTAAGACTCCCTGATTTTGAAAACTTTTCTAATTACACTTTGTCATAAAATTATTGTTGATTACCTACGTTGAAAGTATCGATACATGATCTTTCTATGAATAAGCTCACTTCGTTTCATTGCATGTATCCGGCAATATTTAAGTGCGATTATCTATAATTCAAGAGAAAGCAAGATACCTGCTTACGAAAAATTTTAAAGCGCAATTATTGTATGCCGACAAATCAATGTGATTTATTATAATTATTTTCGTGCATCTAACTTGTTTTTTAATTGACAATGAGTTAGTCGAAACTTTCTACAAATTTGTTTGACTACTTTTATTTTTGTGTCAAATTGACACTTAATTTTTTAAATTACTGTGTAATATTCGCTTTCTAAATCATTAGTCTTTTCTCCTGTGACCAATATTAACTAGGGATTCCACTTTTTAATTATTGTTACTATTTCTTATGCAAGTAGAAACGATAAAAAATGCGAACTTTACTTTTTAAATATTCGCTGTGCCCGCAGTTTCATCCGCGTGGGATACAGTGTCACAAAAAAAAATTCCAGCGTAAATCCGGATGCCGCGAGAATTCTGGGATAAAAAGCCTTTTTTAATTTAATTTCTATAATATTAATTGTAGTATATTATTTTTTGGAAACTTTACTATTATAATAATACGTGCAACACAAACTATGTTTTTTTTAAAACGAATTTTTGCTTTCTTTTAAATTGCAGTATCTTGTAAATACCAAAGTGATGTCATTACGTCAAAAACTTAAGCATGGTATGTTATCTTAGAACTAAAGGTCCTGATTCGGTTTTCAGCGACATCAAGAGTTCAGTTTTTGAAACTATGTAACAGTGTTTACATATTTTTAATTAAAGAGTGTAGTGTTAACATATTAAAAAATAAAAATTTATAAATTTTATATTTGTAATTATTTTTTTAATGTTATGTTGTTTTAATTAAATAATTTAACAAGAATAAGTAATATTCTATATAATTTAAATAGAATAATTTTTCTACATAAAAAAACTATAGCTAAACTTGTCTTTGACCATAGATAATACACTATAATGAGTGCTTGACAGATATCTGTTAAATTTGAAAAATTACGATGAATATATGTAATATATGGACTTTGATTTGAATATTATTAGTTTTTTTATGTTACGTAGAAAAAAATGTTGCAAAATGTTTTTTGTCCAACAGTCTTTGGTAAAGGTGAGTGCTTATTATTAAATTAATCAAAACTCCTGCCGCGTCTATGGCAATGACGTTTATACTTAGATTATCGAATAGTATTAATTTATATCTGCTTAAAATAATTGTTGCAGATCCTCTAAGAATATGGATTTATTCCAATCTTGGGTACGGAGGATTGGAGGTCCGCTAAATATAATAATTTGGAAGCAGATTACGTGTTTAGAAACTGACGTGTTTTGGCGCAAACATGTTTACATATATCCGTTTTTATTTCCTTAAAAATTTTCCATTTCATTTTAATTTGTTCGATTTGTTAATGTTGTTTTGGTGAGTTATTTAATACACAAGGCAAGTAGTAAAGCCAAGACTTTTCTATATGCATCATTGCTTCTAGGTGTAATAAACGATATAATATCAGATAATTTACGTATGACGTTCTTTTGTTAATGTTTAAAGTACATACTTTATTATTAACTGGACTGGCCCGTTGGCTCCGTGGGTCGCAGGTTCGATTTCCGCCGAGGGCAAACATTTTCTATAAATGAAGTTGTTGGTATTTGAGCCTGGGTGTATATTTGTATTTAAAATTATATAAGCATATATTCACCAGTTGTCTGTAACCCATAACACAAGTATTAAAATTAAGTTTACTTACATTGGGGACGGACGACCGTGTGTGTAAGTGTCCCATATATTTATTTATATTTATAATGGCTTGATTTGTATTTATAACTTAAATTTATAATTTGTAGATATTAGGTACTTGTTTATTTTGTAAATAAATAATATAATGTGCTTTATATTATAAAGTTAGCTTTTCGCATATATATTTATAAGCCTGCAATACTAAAGTAATTGTAATTTTCGTTATATTCAAATCAAAAGTAATTTATTGTTAAAACGACTGTATTATTTATACAAAATAGATAACTTTTCAATAATTTTGTTTTTTCATTTCTTTTGTATTTATACCCCGCCCTACTGCAAAAATATTATATATATATAGTATATATAGATATATATGACCCTTTTGACCTTTTTAGTACAGTAACTGATCTCTAGATGGCGCTATTACGGATCACAAAAAACGACTGCGAGTTACCCATCTATTTCATTATGTACACTGTAATCTTTGAACTTAAGGAATCTTTCATGATCATAGAGATTGACTATAGTCCTGATCATGCCAGTATACAGTCACGGCGACAATGACGGCATAGAATTATTAAACTAGAGTAAGAGAAGCCAGACTAAAATGTGCCATATTACAATAAAAATAAAGCAAATGAGACTTTATCTATCTATGTTTTTTTAGACAAAATATGCGAGGTTAATCTTCTTTTTCATGATTCGTTGTGACACTTCACATACAGGCCTGCCTATGGCTCCCCTACTTATTATTAACTCTGTGCTTGGCGGGCGGTATGCGGGTGGCACTCCTTATCACTAACTAGTAATCATAGATTACTAACTAAAATACTAGTAATATCCCGCGGTTTCATCCGCATACATACCGATCTCATGGCAGTGGAAAGTCTACTAAGTCGGACTATTGATTTATTTTTGTTAAATACATCATCAATAGTTTTTACATTTTTACATCTTATTACATTTTTAGTACGGATCCCTATTTTTTTTAATGTAATATAGCCTATGTTGTTTAGTAAAGATGCAGCTTTCCAATGGTGAAAGAATTTTTAAAATCAGTCCAGTAGTTTTTGTGTGAAAACATTACAAACATACAAATTCAAATTCAAAATATTCTTTATTCAAATAAACTTGTAAACAAGTGCTTTTGAATCGTCAACTCTACTTAACTCTACAACTATACATACAAATTTTTCCTCTTTATAATATTATATAGTACAGATAAAAGCGGATACTTTAATTTAACAAAAATAAAACCAAAATGTACTTTAAATGCAGCTTTATTAAATAGCACAGAGAGTAAATTTTTTTCTAAGATTAACAACAATTGGAAGACTTACTTAAGGCTTGCGATGATTATATCACATTCAGTATATAAATACGTTTACAATTTTATTGTAAAAAAAGATTCCTAAAAGTAAATAAATAATATAAAAATTGGAAAATAAGTTACAACTTAAATCAACAACTTATAGGGTATGGCACATAGTTATATTTTAATTTATTATAATTAGAAAGCTCTTAAATAATACAATACTGTATAAATATATATAATCAGGAGAGATCCATTTATAATTATACTATCAAAACATTACACTTGAATAAATATGAAATGCAATATAAAATAATAATTTTTCCTTTCAAGCATGCTAGACAGTTCTACTGCATTCATAACTGAATTAAAAATATATGTATATCAATGCAAGATTCTTATATTTCTTTTAAGGTTTTTCGCAAAATATCTAAATATATTTCAGCGTGTTTAGGTGCGAATACTAAGGCTGGTCTGAGACGAACCGTATTTTCTCCGCAAGCTCCAGCCAAGACACCTGAAATTTGCAAAGATAGATATGAATGATAAGATAATATTATTTTTATAATATTTGTAACACAATGTTGGTATATTATTAATATGTTATTATAATTACATTATATAGTACATATAAAGTATCACCCCAGCATAAAATGCTTAACATAAGTAACGTAGATATATAAGTAACATATCTTGTACATTTTCTGTGAAATTATACAATGATGTATTTAATTTTTTTTAAAGTCAATAATGACGTTATTTAACCTGATCAAATCTCACGCTTAGTATTAAAGTGACCGAATTTAAAAAAGTTGTTTTGTACCAAATTTTAGTAAAGTGTAGCGTAGCGTAGCGCTTACAAAACTCGTCAGTATTAAGATCCATAACTTGGAAGAGCAAGAAAACACTTGTTTTTTTATATAAAATAGCGTGATGTCATAGATGGAATAGAAGAAATAGATCGAACGGATGGATTGAAATAAGGATTACAATGTATCTGACTTATATTTATTGTTACAACATGTTTCTAATACAACCTCCTTCATAGATCTAGTCATTAATTTAAAAAAAAAACATTGTAGGCGTCATGATGTGTCATTGAGTTGTTGAGAGAGAGAGTAAATGGATTGACTTTGGGAAAATTGCTATTTTTTATTGAATCAGAATAAAGTAAAACATTATAAATTGTAACGGAAGTAATTATGGGGATAAGATGGGTGAGGAGCCGCTGGATACAAGCGGCACAAAATCGTGTGTTCTGGAGATCCCATGAAGAGGCCTATGTCCAGCAGTGGACGTCCATCGGTTGAAGAAGAAGAAGAAGATGGGTGAGGTGTGGCGAGGTGAGGTGAGGTGAGGTGCGGATAGGTGCGGAGCGGTGCGGAGAGTTGTGGAGAGGTGCGGAGAGGCACTATTACATTTTATTAAAAATGTTAATAGCGCGGAGGTTTTATGTTGTCAAAAAAAGAGAAAGAAATTAAATTGATTTTGACTTATTAAAAAAAACGCTTCTTATTTCTGTCGTAAAAATAATGAAAATATCATATTTAATAAATTAATTGTGAATTAGGTCACTTTAATACTAAGCGTGCGAAATATTTTATTTTATTAAAATTAATAAAAAAAATACATACCATTGCTCTTTAAATCTGCAATAATTTTGTCCCTGCCTTCCGTAGTGGGAGAGTTAAACGCCAAAAATGTACCACGTCCTCTCACACTATTAACCACTTGGGGAAATTCACTCTGCAACTTCTGTAATCCATCCTTAAGGACTTTTCCAGTTTCGTTGACTAGAGCAAGTAGATTTTCATTTTTAATCACTTGCAATACTTTCTCCAACAGAATCAGTTTGCCCGGATCACCCATCCAAGTATTGAATACCCTGTATGGTTGCGCGGGTCTGGAATCAAAAATTAGTTTACATCCTACTAATATTATAAATGCGAAAGTTTGTGAGTATGGATGTATGTTTGAAACTCCATCACGGCGAATCCACTGAAATTTAACACAACTATTTATTATATATCGGGGCTACGTATAGGCTATAGAAAACCTGTTAATTCTACAGGAATAGGATTGGAAAGCGCCATCTATTATCAACCTATCAAGCGACATCATTCCACGCGAACGAAGTTGCGGGTAAAAGCTAGTATATTGATGTTTCAAAGATAATGGTTAGGTTAAAGCTGTGGTAACTGAACGGTGAAATGGTGTTCCTCAGTCGAGCTGTTGTGGGTGCCACCCTAGGTAGCCACCAATAAGTTTTCTATTTCTAACTTATGTGCCTAATTGATATTTGCAATTTATTACAGGCTTTTCGATAAAGGTAAACATTATGAGAACCCCCTACATATAAATTCAAATAATTCTTTTTTCCAATTAGGTTTTTCAAGCACTTTCGAATCGTCAAATTACAATGGAGCTACGACTGGTTCAGAATGAATATAGAATTCTAGGGATATGTGTTAATAATAAACTGTGTGGTATCTGGCTGAGTAGAATAGATTTTCCCTCATTTCTTTCCCAAGTGTTGTAAAAGGCGATTAATGTAAGTTGACGTCAGACAGGTGGCCGGTCGTAAAATAACTAGCAAAAACATGCAACAACATGTTCAAAACATTTGTGCCGACCCCACTTAGAGTGGGATAAGTGCAGGAGAATGATAATGTGTAAGTTAAAATTAAGAGACGCCGTCACTTTTTTTCTTTTTCAATATTATAGAAAATACTTAGGTAAAAATTAAACGGAATTTACGAACGGAACGGAGTTTTCGAAGTTGACTTTCATATACTTAAACTCGTGTTCTTCTCAACAACTTAACACTGAAAAAAAATCTGGCATCTTTTTTAATTGATATATTTTTTTTAAAATAAATACTCACTTTTCTTCACTCTTGAAATAAAATCCGCCGGTCAACATTTTCTTACTGAAGGTCACCACATCGGGTGGTGAGGGTAGATTGAAGTGCTCATAACACCACATCTTGCCAGTCGGCCCGCATCCCGTTTGCACCTCATCAATTATCAATGCAACACCACTCTAAAAAAGTTTTTTTTTCTATACTAATTTTATAAAGAGGAAAAATTTGTATGTATGTTTGTAATGTTTTCACACAAATACTACAGAACCGATTTAAAAGTTCTTCACCCTCTGCATCTTTACTGAGCAACATAGGCTATATTACATTTTCAATAAAAATAGTGATCCGTAATAAAAGTCTAATAAGGTGAAAAAAAAATTATGCGGGTGAAACCTCGGGATATTACTAGTAATATATAAACCTACGACATCGTTCGAGTTTGTGTAAAATACCCTCAATTGTGTACAATGCATTTATTCTTATTCCCAAATTTTTAATTTATATTCCGCTATGCATTACACGCTTCTAATGTACTTTTCCTTTTACTTCCATTCCTTTATTTTGGCGGCTATAGATATACTAAATAAAGGATTTCTTATATATATCTTTATTTTAATTTTCGTATACCTTACACGACTTTAACTGTAACTACAAATCACTATTATGTTTGTGTTAATATTGAGTACCTTTACTGTATATTTTGCTTAGAGTTATTATACTAGAGTAGGCAAGCCAGTCTAAAATGTGATATATTGCAATTGCCTTATTACAATAAAGAGAAACAAAATGAGGGGATCTAGATCTCCTCATTTAATTTCTCTTTATATACATATAAAAGAGAGACAGTTAGCTGTCTCTCTTTTAAATGTGTGATCATACAAAGATGAAGTATACGACTTTAATTTTCCCTCACATTATTTATTGCGTCACAATCACTTACAGGCCTGCCTATGGGCTCTAGAAATATTAACTTTTTTTATTTTTTGTCTGTCAAACTTCCAATAATGATTGCAGAAATCTCTTATAGAGACGGAACTTTTTAAGTACATATGTATTTCGATAAATAAATAAATATTTCATTATTATTTTTAATGTAAAATAGTGTTCTGTTAGCCCAATTATAAACTGTCCAAAATTAGATAATGCACAAACCTTTTTGCAGATTTTCTGCAACTTTTGGAAGAATTCCGGTGACGCTTCGTGATCGCCGCCCTCGGACTGTATGGGCTCTACAATGACCCCGGCAACCGGACTACCTTTCTTTTTATATTTTTCAATTATATCAGCTACTTGCTCGAGACATCTAATGGAAAATGAACGCAAATTTCCGTTATTGTATAACAAGATATACATTTAATACTAATACAGAATTCGAAGAAGAAATCGATCTTAAACTTTTTGTTTATAAGAATAATATTAAATACAATACAATGCAAAAAGTATAATAAAACGATAAGTGATTTGTTGGAGCGTGATTGATTGATAATAGATGGCGCTTTTTAGTGTCATCCTATTCCTGTAGAATTAACAGGATTTCTACAGCCTATATGTTATTCTGGTGTATAAGGAATAATTGTGCCAAACTTCATCGTTGTTGGTTCAGCGGATTCGCCGTGAAGGGTAACAAACATCCATACTCCCAAACTTTCGTATTTATAATATTAGTAGGATCGTTGTATTTATTTGTGCATGATATTACAATAACTACCTACATATTGGTTACTCAATATTGCCGATCTGTACAAATTTTGAGTGCAATGGATGTGTTATCGTTAAAAAGAGATTTTTAAATAATAGTTAAAATAAATTTCAAAGAAACTGCTTAAGAAATCTAGGAAATATGCTGTAATTAAATGCACAAAAGTTCAATGAAATTGACCGTTGCACAATTCACCTATGTAAAGGTATAAAAAATTTCGACATCATTAAATATAATAAAAAAAACTTGAAACAACTTTACTTATTTTCGCTAAGAAGCTATAATTTAAAATATAATACATTATACTAATAATAGTATCATCTCAAACAATTAACCTGTTTTCAATATGTATGCCATCCGAAGACAATCAAGACACTTACTTGACTCGTTTCATTGACCTAATCAAAAAAGATTGAAACTATAATACGATGTCCTTGATATTTATTTTTATTAGTCCTATATTATTATTGGAGCAAATAATTTATCGCTAAATAAATTTCGATTTTAGCTATTTATTTCCCAAATGTCGAAAGATATCGATTAGATTGGTAAGAAAATATATGTATGTATGTATTATGTTAAAGAGAAAGTATGTATGTAGGTTTCTTATAGGCTCCTAAACGGCTGGACCGATTTTAATGAAATGGAAAAGATATACTTAGCGGATAATCCTGTTAAGTTTAAAGGAGATCGGAAAGTTGTTTTGAACTATCAAAGACAATTTTATTTCGAGGGATATTCGAAACAAGACTGAGCCACAATAACGCGTTGTCGGACCGCTGATATATACTAAAACACTGCTCTGATGGAGAAATTATTGTATTTATTGAAAATATATTATTTATTACGTTGTAAACAAAAGCTGACTTTCCATGTGCCAAAATATAATGCAGCTTTGAAAGCAACAAGGAACGTATTGATATTGGTGTGTTATAAAGTGGAATTTATACTATATGGTAATACCTCTAGTCTTTGTGTCATTAGCCTGGGATGCTTGGCAATCTACGATTGAGCGAACCTTGATCGGTATTTTTTTTTTAATATAAAAAAAGCAAAAAAGGGTTGGTAATAATAGGGACTTGACCTCAAGTATTCACTTCTTTAGTACGCTCGTTATCCACCGAGCTATCACAACTTTACAAATGACAGCTAAAACATCATTTAACTACATTAGATTCAACATTTTAGCATTTTTTCTGTGTACGAACAGGGATAAAACGACTTTTTTTTAATGCATGAAACCTAGCTAGAACGATTTATTCCCCTCAAAACCCTCTAAATGCTGAATTTCATGAAAATAGTTATATTATAAAGATGTGGGTTTAGTCCGCGAGTAGTTCGCTTCTCTACTCTCTCTCTCTCTCTCTCTCTCTATATATATATATATATATATATATATATATATATATATATATATATAAAGTAATTTTCTTGGAGCGGCAAAATAAAAAGGTGTGTTGCTCTGAAAAATCAAAGAAACGACAATAAAGTTTATATTTTGCCCTTAAATATTTACATTATATCACTCCTGTTAATATTTGCTTTAAACATTTTTCTTTTGACGGCGTCAATTCGTTTCCTTTTCGAAATTTAAAATTAAGATGTATACATATCAAAATTAAAAAGAATTTATATTCTTTACATATATATATATATAATTGATTAAAAAACATCATTACCAACTCAGGCCCGAAAACCCAGGCACTGTATATTAACTTACTTGTCATCTTGCTTTTGATTTTCTGATACAAACTGTTCTAGTGGATATTTGTATCTTGGGAATGGCGCAACAGGCCAATCGAAGGCAGGGCAGTCCAGTTTGTGTATTGGTTTTGATCTTGTTGTGGACAGGGCGCCAAATGTGCGACCATGAAAACTACCCTGAAAATTCAACACATATCCATATTATACATTTATCACTCAGTTTTCACTCTCCTTGAAAAACGATCATACGAGTATATTTAATGTTTATAGTATGTACTATGATTAATTGTGATAAAATTAATCTTTTATACCAAATTTACTTTACAAATTATAAATATTTTGATTTCACACAAAATTGTCTAATTAAAATCGCCCTTGAAAGGTTACTTGATAACATTCATAATTAGATAAGTAAGCTTGTTATCAAATATATAAAAGATAACACCTCAAGACAACCTGTCAATTATTACGTAATGTATATATATCTAATATTTCGTTATATTTATTGAACTTCTATTGTAGGTGACATTTATTATTTTTATATCATAATAATATTATCAATAATAATAGTGCTTATATATTTCATTAAAAAAAAGAATACACTTAATAGAAATTAAATTTCAAAAATGGTTTCCAATTTAAGTGTAAGTAAGGTCAGTGAGAGATAAATCTTTAAAACAAAATTTCCAGACAGAAATATATTCTTACTGATAATGCTATGGTTTATAAAGAAAATTACTTCTGCAGCTTAGTATAAAATTTCATTTGATAATAATGTATTGACATATTTTGATTTTATGGACAAAAGCAATTTAAAAATTCTTTTAAACAGTATCAAACATAAGATAATCAAAGAGAATTATAGATTTATATATACCAAATATGAAAAGATATTTTCCTTTGACATATTAGTATACAATGCAAAATATTTATAGAGTTACCTCAAAAGATAAAATTTTCAGATCAGGGGATCCAGGTGCCTGGTTGACCATACATGTCGCCAATTCCTCAGGTGTAAAATCAATTCTTCCACCACGTTCCTTCTTGCGGTACCACATGAAAACTGTTTTATAAGCATTTTCATTTGAACAAGAACCGCACATCATAGTTGTGACAGCATCTAGACCCAGAGGTGCAACTGGCATCAACACATTCTTCAACTTTTCAGGCCAATCAACTGCTGGATACACTCCAAGTGCAGGACGGTTCACTAATGATCTCTGACAAAAAACTAACTATTAGTAATTTTGAGGTTTTTTTTAAGCAAAACAAATATGCCTGTCAACACAGGTTTTAAGGGTAAGCTATATGTATAATAAGCTTTTCGACCAGATTACAATTTATAAGGATGTACACAAGTTTCTTTAACATAGATAAACTGTACTAATAGTATCAGAATTAATATAAATTATTTTTAACATTTCCATTTGTTAAATACTTTTTATAATGAGTCCATATATACATATTATGATTTGACTCTGAGACTCTCTGATCTTTAATATATTGAAGTGTATACTTTTGGTTACTCTCTGGTACCCCAGGGATGGAAAAAGAACTAGAGGGCGGCCAGTGAGAAGATAGGAGGACAATCTCATATTAACTGCTGGACGAGAGTGGCACAAGATAATGGAAAGGAAATAGAAAGCGTAGGAGGAGGCATGAGCCAAAAGGCACACAGAACTAAGAAATTTTATATAATAAAAAAAAAATCCAATTCATGTAGTTTGGAATAAAAGGCTTATTATATTATATTATTATATACTTTTGGTTATAGATGTTACTTACCAAATTGTGCTTGTTTTCAAAAGCTTCCAACAAGGCTGGATGATTGTATCCAATTGGTATTGAAGAAATTTGTGTAAAAGAATCCAAAAATGTATTTCCATCTGCATCCACAAAATAATTACCAATGCATTTATCATAATCAGCAAACAACTGAACAGAACCTGCTTGCTGTAATGATAGAAAATTAAATAAACATACACAAAATATTCACAAATTAAGATTAAAATAGTTTATTCCTAAATTCATAACATTTTTAAAATACATAATTTGCACAATTAAAATATTATTGCATTAAAACCTTTATACTATTTTCCCCCTTAAAATTGAGTAACCTTTATAATCTGAATATACTAAGGTTAATTCCAAATACATTAACATTGAAAAATTTAACTGGAAGAAATATTTAAACAAAATTAGTAAAGATATAACTTTATATATATAATTTATATATATATTATATAATTTAGTCTATATTATGTCTTCTCATATAATCATTTCTAATAATATGAATATAAAAAAGATTACCTGAAGAGAAGACAGTTCTTTAAGTAAGGCTTTTGTTTTTGGCCCTGGAACTGGTGTCTTAATATCTGGCTGGATTGGTTCTATTTGGGCTATTGAATAATTTTTGAAACCTGAAGAAAAATGTCCAGATAGTTACATATTTACTGTTTTACACTTTTTAATATTGGTTGTGCCTTCAACAGTAATAAAATCTTTGATCTCGCTGACTCTTAATTTATTGGTGCATATTCCCAAAAATAAAATCTTAAAATTTTATCTTTTTAATTATTTAATTAAACTTAACTAGAGTCTAGGACTCTAGACAAATTAATGATTTAAAAGCGATCACTATATTAGTCTTGGGATTTTTTTTTTCAAACATTGTGTTGAATTTATAGTTGCACTTATAATATGAAAAAATATTATCTTACATTGTTTCGGGTGTAATTTTAATCCATTTATAACAGGTTGTCTTACAACACGAAACATTTTAAATATAACCATACAAAATCCACAACTTGTACTAATCAGGTGCAGACCTCGTTAACAATTAAAAATTTGTATGAAATGTTAAGCGCACACTCGCGATTTACAATCTTGCCAAATTCCTTCCACTACAACAAACTACTCTGTACAAAGTACTGTACTTTAATAAAGAGTGCATTAGGGGACGACTGGCGTCAAGGAGAAATATTCATGTACCAAGCGCAATATTGTGGGTATCAAACAAATTTAAATTGACGCGGTAAATTAATTAATAAATAAAAAGAATTATCAATAATTGAATATATATATAAATATAATATCAATTAGTATCGATTACATAGACTACTAACTAAAATAATCGATTACTAATTAATAAATCATTCTTTGTACATTATCGACTATAGTAACTAATATAAACTATTCTTAATTCTAGTTGTGAGTCTATGATAATAACTATATTGTTAGTTCAATAATGTTATTAAATTAAAATATATTAGTTACACTCTAAATTTTACTTAGTCATCTTTAAATATGAATTATGAACGTTTTTTGTCATTGTACTTAAGTCATGAAAATAATAAGGTCTAATCGACTCAACTATTAATTGTAGTCTATGATTAATGATTCGAACTAAAATGGAATACTGTTAGTGTAATTTGTAGAGTAAATAATTAACGTAACGTAATAATTCAACGTCTGACGCGTTTTATTTAGTCATTTACATCATAGCATACATAACATACACTTCAGCAAATGACACATTTTAATTACAATTCCTTATCGAAAATGCTGAAATTTCTGTTGGCAGACTTATAATATAAGAATAAAGAGTTCCCTTAATGCCTTGTAGATTTCATCATCAGACTTAGATTTGATAAAAATGGAATCAAACTATCGTTTTAAATTAAAAAAATGCTTAAATGGAAAAATAACGCAGTAGTACACAAAACCGAATTGAGAACGTTATCCTTTTTTGGAGTCGTTTAATGAAACTCACTTGTTGAAATAATACACTATTACTATATACTCTACTATAGTAAAGAATAAAACTAATTCGATGTGTAGGTACTTGAGAAGAGGGGCTTCTATTAAATTGGTTTGAAACGGATACAAATGATTGAGACATTTATCCAATTCACATTTGTAAACTACATGTACAGTTCAAGTACAATTTAAAAGGATTGTAAAAGTTACATGTCAAATAGTACTGATGTACTGATACAACGTAATGCTACTTCTATTTATAGGTACTGGGGTATAATTAAATACGGTATAATTGATTATTAAATTATTGAAGGTTTAGCCAACTCGATAGTAAATTCTATGAATATTAATTTTATTGTAACTTCGATCAAAATATGTAGTTTGGCTACATTGGTTTCATCCAAAAATGCATATCTTATCTTAAAAAACAAGAAAAAGAGTAACAAAAGAGAATAGTAAAAACCGATTTTTAAATAATCGATTTTTGATGAAAAAATAAACGACTATTTTAAAAATCGATTTTTTTCACATCGCTAAATAGAAGTAGAAAATATTGTTTGTTGTCATAGATTACTAACTAAACTATTTGTTGTGGTTTGCGCTTTATTATGATTTAAGATTTTATATATTTAATAGTTTATTTGATTTCTTACATACTTAGAGAAACTGTATTAACATTAAAATGTTACAAAAAGTTTTATTGTCTACGGATGTAACTTTAGTATGTGTACAACATGCCCTTTCCACTGAAAAGGAAGAAATAATGGGATTGTTAATTGGCGAGGTATTGTTCAGAACAGAAAATGTTTTACCCTTCTTTCTTTAAACGGGTTGTTGCCAATTATTTTTATATTCACGAAATACATTAAATTTATTATAGGTACATAACAACAATACTTTAGTTTCAATAGTATCATCAGTTATATTACGTCGACTGGATAAAAAACCAGACAGAGTTGAAATATCCGAAGAACAGCTTGTTCAAGCCACAGTAAGAGCTGAGGAATTAGCTGCTGAAGTTGGGCGACCTCTTAGAGTTGTTGGTTGGTACCATTCCCATCCACATATCACAGTGTGGCCTTCACATGTGGGTAAGTGATTTATTAGTGAATAATATTATATTTGTTGGGATAGGTATTATTTTATTGCTGAATATGAAAAACTTATATGGTTTAAGTTTTATATGTGTTAAAAATGTTGCTCTTCTTATCAGAAGTCAAATAGGGTTTCTACAGATTTATTTGAAATAGCCATTTAGAAATGAAAACATTGATGAAAATCCATCAATAAGGATAGGCATGGATCCTTGAACCTTGTATGAAATGTACATTGTACTATCTGTTTTCATACCTGATACATTCAGCTCATAGGTCTGAGTCTTCTAACACCTACCTTACGATTCAATTTCTTTTTTGTTTTAATGTAAAAAATGTTTTATTTCAGAAAGGCTAGTTGTATTGGACTTCATATGTCTTATTTGTTTATTAACCGAAACACTATTTAAATAGTGAATGAAATACAATTATAATGTTTTCTTACAGATCTTGCAACACAGTCAATGTATCAGAGAATGGACTCTAGCTTTGTTGGAATAATATTTGCTGTATTTTTAACAGACCAAACTGCAAAGGCACCATCGGTAAGAATATATTTATTGAAACATTATTCTTTCCAATCTATATTTTTTAATTTTCAATCTATTTTTAAGGTACAAATAACATGTTTTCAATCTGTTAATGAAGGTTCTAGTCAAAGCAGAAGAGAAATAGAACTGGAAATAACAAATAATAATGACTCTCTAATGATGAATAACTTTGAGGTAATATTCACTGATACCAAAAGTTAAATATTTATATGTTTACTATTTATATAGGCTAACATAAAATATAAAACATATGAACTAGCAGACAGTACAGATTCTTTTTTCTTTTGGGGAAATGAAAGGAAATGTTGCATTATTGAGGGTACTGAGGGAGGGGGGGGGGGGGGGTTTATCTTCTAATAACAATAATTTTGGAATTTAACTCATTGTATTTCTCTCATTAAAAATAATTACTAATAACTCATTTAAAATAATTTTGGAGGAAAATGTATTGTGAGTATTTGTATGTTGTTATCAAATATTCATTTTCCCTTCAATGCATCTAAAATTAACTAAAGTCTATTAAAATAAAATTGCTGCAAAAAATTGCAATAAACAAAAGGTAATTTTAAGAAATGTTAATTTACAAAAAAAAATTAGGTGTGTATAATTATAAAAAATATATGTAATGAAATGTTGTGTTCATTAGATTTTAACACAGTTACCAGCTATATTAAAAGAAGAGGAAGATGAATCGTTTAAAAATGAAGCTGGAATAATTGAAACAGATGATATTATTAATAAACAACATAATTCTGCAGTTAGGACTATTGCTATAGGCCATATAGTTGAAAAGGTAATTTTTTTTTTGTATAATATTTCTATTATAATTAATCAAACCTATTGGATTATCACAGATAAATCTATGAAAATGAGACCTGCTAAAGGTTTCTTGTCATTTTTAATTTACTAATTCTTATTCTAATAGTATTGTGAAAGAACCTACATTACAAGAAAGAATTAATTTTTAATATTTTACTGAGTTTGACTGCACCTCTTTCATTTCTTTTTTAATATTCAATATTTTTAACTGACTATATTTGGTTTTAGAAATTAAATAGTTTGTCATGAAATATTTATAAAATATATACAATAAGTTAAACCTTTTGAGAAATAAAATAATTGTTGAATTGTATACCTTTTTGGTTTATTGATTGTAATGATTAATTTAGAAAATTCTATAATTTATCACATTAAAGTACCACTAAAATAAGCACCATGGTGTTTATTACCACAGTGTTTTGGGTAATTTACTTACCATTTTTCTCATATTCAGAATCTAAATACAAAATTGAACATATATGGTATATGTTCTACTTGCAGTAGTAGTAGCAGATCGTATGTAGTTTAGCCAAAACATGCTTATAACAAATTCATAATGATATACATTTCAATACAAAAACAAATCACCTTAAAACATATATTCTATTTACCCAGGTTTCACGCCCCATGTTAGAAGCACTTGTAGCAAGAAATGCATTAAATAGCATGCGCCTGAGAGCACTAAAAATGCAACATCAAGAGTTGATGTCTAGATTGGAGAATATGTCTTGTAATGTGTAATTAAGTACATTAATACATCAACAATAAAATATATTTAATGGATTTGATATAATAAAATTGTAATTCTATGAAATGAAGTTTTAGTTGCCCTTTATCAAGTATGCTAAAATTCGTTTTTATCAATCATTTCAAACCCATCTGATGAATCAACACTGGAAACTCTTCGCCGCTTTTTTTCGTCTTTAGAACTATATACCATATTCACAACAGCTCCTCTGATATTTGAAAATACATTGAAAGCAGTGTTGCTCCAAGTGCTGACTGGCTGTACTTCCAAAGAAGACTGATACTGTTCACATTGCTGTTCTGCAACATTGATATAGTTAACTATAGTTAAAAATAAACTTACATTTTTAAACATTAATGTAATCTAAAAGATACTCAAAATCAATGCACATCATTATAAATCAGATGTATCATGTTTCTCAAGGTATTGTTTATTCATTTTATTTAATTTATAACTGTTTTGCTTACCTTCTGGTATATATTCATCTTCACTAGAATCAGTTGCTTCAACATCTTTAGAAAGAGTTTGCATTTTTTCTATCGAAAGGTTTCTAACTAAAGAGCTACTATTATCTGAGCTATCACTACCCTCTTCTAAAGGTAAAGCTTCTGGCTTCCAGTAATCTTTAAACAATTTTAATATGAATTTATTTTGTCCATATATTGGTAAGCATTTCCCATGAATATATTAAGTGGTTAAATTTCATTTCACCATAAGTTTTATAAATTTGCTTACCTAAACTTTGCCTATCATCTGGTATAGGCTTATGATCAGGCTCAATAGACAGCAGATCTAAGTTTACATCTGATTCATCTGGGATAAGGCCTTCAAGTTCAAAATCTGATTCTACAAAACAGATATGTATCTTATTGCTTAATTTAATTCAAATTAATTTGAAACTGAAGATTCTCTAGTAATTGTCTAGTCAATGTGTCAAGTACAGAATATTTATAGTTGAAGGTGGCAATAAAATAAATATGTTTATATTTTATTAATCAGTATTGAATTGTTAAGATTAACTAGTGCTAACAGATAAAATGTTTTTTGTAATTTTAAAAGCTATATATCATTTATTTTGAAGGAAATAATAAAAAAACTTTTTACAAGACTTCTAGTAAGTAACGGCCTGTTACTATCCCACTGCTGGGCATAGGCCTCCTCTCTCCATTTTTGGAGAGAAGGGTTGGAGCTAAGACCTACCACGCTGCTCCAATGCGGATTGGTAGGTTACACATATCCCCAGAATTCTCTAGAGATATGCAGGATTCCTCACGATGTTTTCCTTCACCGAAAAGCGTGTGATAAATTGCAATTATCAATTAGACACATAAGTTTTAATAGAAAAACTCATTGGTGTCCGCCTGGGTTTGAACCCATGATCGTCTCTAGAGATTCACACAGTCGCACCGCTAGGCCATCACACCTACAAGACTTCTACCTAAGTTTAATTCTAAAAGCTATGTAATACCTGCATTTTGTTGTATTTTCTTATGAGCCTTTATAAGTAGAGGAACAAATTTGTGTAAGAGAAATAAAACTGCACATAGTAAATAAATTAATGCATATCCACTTGTACACCTTGCAATAATGAAAATCAGGCTGAATATTATTTGGAGAAGTAAGAAGGCCTGCAAAAATTTTTTGGAAACATTAAATTATGATATTTAAGATAATAATATAAAATATTTATAGCCACTTACTTTAGTATGATTTCTATCACGTAGATATATAAGACTGATCCATTGTTTTTTAATACAACCTTTAATATTGGAAATAGCTGCTAATATTTTTTGATTGTCATTTGAAGCTAAACGTTTCAGACATGTAGTACGATGGTTATATTTTAACCAGGTTTCAAATGCGTCAACACATGTCAATATTATAGATAATCCGATCACAAATTGCAGTAAATTCAATTGTCGAAAGAAGCACACCCTACAAAAGAAACAATTTTACAAAAACTATATTTCAGACATCAAATCTAAAGTTTTAATAATCAAATTTAACTTACATGAAAACTATATTAAAAAATAAAAAAAATAACAAAGACAACCATATTTTTCTCCATAATAAAACATCTTCAAGAACACTAATTGAAATTACTAATAACAATGAAGAGGAACATTGTGTGTTTTCAATGTTTTTTGTAGAATTCCATTTAAAAAAGGATTTCATACGAGCCAACATTCTTAATTTCATTAAACATAATAAGGATTAACCAGTGATATACAAATAAAATATAAAGAGAATACAATAAAAGTATCTGTCACTAGAGATGTCAAAATAATCGATTTTTATATAAATCATTATTTTAGTATTATATTTGATTTTCAATAAAAGATAATTATTTTTCTTATTTCAAAAAATATAAAAACAAATACAGTTTTAATCGAAGTTGGCATACAGAAACAAAATTTTTCTTTTACTCTATTTTAATGATTTTTATTAATTAATTGCTAAAAATCGATTATAGTAATAAATAAATCGATTACTACAAAAATCGTTTTTTGTGACATCATATCAATATGACAAGTGACCTGTGACAACTAAAAACAACAACATATCATAGATAATACACTATATAGGATACAACATATGATAGAAAATCATAGAAAATGTCTCAAGTCGGGTAAATTTTTGTCTCGTTATGAATGTTTGTAAATAGTTAGCTTAAAGAAGAAGTCGATTACATTATTTACAATGGTATCTAAGGGTTCATTTGAAAATCAATTTGATGATTATTCTTCTAATTCGTTACTTCACGTACTTAATGACAAGAAAGATACGGTATTGTTTTTTTTACAGTTATTTAATACCTTTTTTATATAATACTACTCATTTAATATTTTAAATTAAGTCAAATTTATTAGTACATAACTTGCAAAATTCTTCTAAATAAAACAAATGTTTTGATTTTTAAAATTCCTCCGTAACTTGGTAGTTACTATATTTCCCCCAACACTGAATAATCACTACACTAACGCAGTTGTAAAGTTTTTTTTAATTAAGTAGAAGCCAAAAGTAATAATAGAATTATTTTGCTATAATCCGCGAAGAAGTAAAATAGAAAATATATATAATGCTAAATGTAAGTGGACAATCGGTTATCATACCTGATACATGCAGGATTCGTAAAAACACATGCACAAACCTCCACCACCACAATACACAAGCACTATATACGTTCACTATCACAAACTCAACAATCGTTTCGCCCCGAAAATAATTCTATTATTACTTTCGAAAATAATTCTATTATTACTTTTGTATTATGGATCTCCGCAAAGTAACGCCTAATTCTATAAATTATTTAAGTAGAAGCCCTTCTTATCATAAATTATAGTATATTAGCTACTAAAATCACGTTCGAAAAAAATACTTTTCGTTAATTACAATACTTACATAATAAATTACTTCAGATTTCAGAAATATTCTACAAAAAATTACAAAATTTTAGAAGTACCAAAATGTTATATCTAACTTCAAAGTTGGAAAAGGATATATTTTATGATGGCACTGTGTACACCGGTTCGGCTGGATTGGCATTGTATTATTTGATGTCTTCTTTCAGTAATAATGAAGTATGTCAAGACAGTTTACAGGTATGTATCATAACAACTAAATATTTAATATATGTTATATAATAACAGCAAAACAAATTATTAATAACTAAGGTAATTTAGAATATTGTAATATGTATTAATAATATTGTGTATAATATTAATAGAATGGAATATTTTTAGAAAGCTTTGGAATATATAGATCTTAATCGTCTGAAAGGTAAAAGAATCAGTTACTTATGTGGTGATGCTGGACCCCTTGCTATAGCTACAGTTATTTCTTATAAACTTGGTACAAGACGCCCTCATACTTTACCAGTATATGGAAATTTAGCACAAAGGTAAAATCAAGGGTTTTCAACTATGATATACAATAGTATTTAATCTATTATTCTCTATTTTAATTCAGTGTACTTGCACTATAAGAACAAAAAGGGTTTTTACTCGAAATCCATGAAGCTATTATGTTGATACCTAAACAAGAGTTGGAATTGAGAATTGGTAATTTTTTGACCCTGAGAGATGATATCAGTATTAAGGGTGTCAAAACCAGAGCTCAACATGCAGCAGAGTCTAGCCAACATCTGCAGAGGATTTGTCATTTGTTAATACCTACGTATAATACAATAGGGCCCGACCAGTGATCATAACCAAATGTACACTAATCACATCTACCCAGCTTACTCTACTGTCCACACATGCTGATATTCAAGCCCCGCCCACTGGCCACGATCCCAAAGCTAGCTATATCTAACGTTGAATCATCCGGTGAGATGTATAGCATCTAAAATCCAATAAAAGAATTCGCGAAGATATAACGAAAACCGAACACCGCATTTTCAGCAAAATGTCTTGTTACGAGTTTCAATGAAATTAGCGGCATAATCACTGAAATTTGTAAAGATCTGGACAATATAGACGATCATGTATGTTCCGACACGGAGCAGACGAAGATGAGTCTCAAAATTCTTTAGAAATAGGTCATGTGCCTCGATAACAGTAGCAGTTGACACATAAATAGCCCTAGCGTAGACTCCAATATCACAGTACATCTTGAAAGCACACTGCCAACACCCAGGATCCAGGATAGTTAAGACCAGATACGACTAACATTTAAATTCAAGTGAATTAGAAGAAAGCATGTTAGTCTGGCTGTATACTCCAGACTCGTCGGAAAGGTCAAACGTCAAAACTATAAACCAGATGGGTGCTACTAAGTGATTGTTCAAATGAATTGTATGACGTATGGAATTCAGCGACATAGATATCGTTGAGTACCTCAAGATGTCGTAGGAATACTTGAAGTAGTAGTACCATTATGTTCTATATTGTTTTTATTCTCGACGGTAAACAGTGTAATATTATATGTTAGCCCGGTATATAAGCTTCGCTCGTATAAAATATCAATATTGGTCCAGCTGATTAGCCATGAAAGTATAACATTACGGTGGGATAGACTTTCGCGTTTATAATATTACTTAGTATACATAAAAATAGAGATCCTTACAAGAAATACACATATTTTCAATTTTCAAAATATAATGCTGTTCTAAATATAGTAGGTACTGTAGTTTAATGTAACTTGCATTTCTGTCCTATATTACACTAGCTTTTACCCGCAACTTCGTTCGCGTGGACTGTAGTCGCGTGATAGAATTATCAGGATTTCAGCCTATGAGTTACTCCCGTGTATAAGGAATAATTGTGCCTAATTTCATCGATATTGGTTCACCGGATACGCCGTGACAGACTATCAAACATACATCCACACTCACAAACTTTCGCATTCATAATATTAGTAGGAAGTAGGATTTACCTAAGTGACTCAAAACTATAAATTAAAATTAATAACCTAAACTATAAGCTTAATATGTTGGTTTTGATTATGTATCACACCAATAATCTTAAAAAAAAAACTATGAAGTTTATTACTTTCTATAAGCTGTGATAATCCAGCGGTGAGACTGTGCGACTCTTTCGAGGGATCCCGGATTCAAACCCGGGCACAGGCACCTATGAGATTTTCTGTTAAAACCTATATATCATTGATAATTGCAATTTATCACACGCTTTTTGCTGAAGGAAAACATCATGAGGAAACATGCATATATCTAAAGAAAATATGGAGATATGTGAAATCTACCAATCCGTATTAGAGCAAGTCTTAGCTCCATCATATGCCCAGCCGTAACACGCCGTTGTTTTACTTTTTTATTATTAATTATTAATTAGACTTATTTTTTCTAAAATTTACTATTAGTAAAAATCATAAAAAAAATTATCTATCGATGGTTTTTATGGCTCTTTAATATTCAATGTATTAAAAAAGATTATCTAAAAATAATAAGTAAAATAGCAATGAAATAATTGTTTTTTTTTCAGACTTATGAATCTTATTGCATTATTAGATGATTCGCCTGATGAGCTACTATATGGTAAAGTAGGATATCTTTATGCATTACTCTTTGTAAACAAACATGTTGGAGGAAAAGATGTTATTCCTGCTGCCCATATTGAAAGGGTGACTAGCAATTTTATTTAAATAATTATTAAATTTTGATATGAATAGAAATTTACTCATTACCTTACTCTAATTTACAGGTTATCGCTTCTATCCTTAAGTCCGGAAAACAGTTTTCGCAGCAAATGAAATCTGAGAGTCCACTGTTATGGCAATGGCATGATAAAGTATATTTAGGAGCTGCTCACGGAATGGCCGGAATTTTGTTTATATTATTACAGGTTGTATTTCAAATACTAATTTAAATATGTGAGTAGCTTGTATATTTCTCATTTTCAGTGAAATAATAATGCTTTAATATATTTTAGTATCGGCGTAACGTTAAATAGTCTTAAATCGTTGCTCATATTTCGGAGCGCGTTTAATTTTGCAATAAATTGATATTAATTTTACTTTATAAATATAAGTAAGGAAAAGAGAAAGGTAGCCCCGGTCCAGGCATGTGGAACTACTTTTTTTAATATGTTTCGTCCTATGGTCAAGTTAAAGGCTCTCTGCCCGCGAGTCATAAAGCATCTGTGCGCTAGGTACAGGCGCGTGCGTCACGTATCGATTTTTAGGCGGATAAAGAAATAGAATGTGCCGGCGCGCGGTAGATAACTTATTAATAAGTGCGGGTAATTTAAGGTCTTTAAATGAGTGCCGTTAATTTAATTTCACGACATTCATGCACACACATACGCATACACAATATGAGTTAATATTATTTTATATTTTGTTTATACACGTTGTAAGTACGTATGACAATGGAAGGCACTACTAACCAAGAATACAAGCTAGGCTTAGTTTCGTTGCTAGTGGTGACGTTTAGAGTGTAATCTAGATAATAATCATAAGCTTTTGTTAAATAATGTTTATCGACACCGCGTTGAGCAAATAAAAAATAAAATAAAATTCTAATAATAAATTTTCAAGGATAATTTAGTAATGATTTATAGAATTAGGCGTTACTTTGCAGAGGTCCATAATACAAAAGTAATGAGAATATTACGTTTAGAAGTTATAAATAGTTTTTGTGCTTCTGCAATGCCATATTAAATGTGTTGGAACTGATATTCAACTCGGAGCGCTAAATTTTATTAACAATGTGCTAACATTTTTTAAAAAGTCCCCGAAGATCCAGCAAAATTGAAAAGTATTAAGTCCAATTAAGCTAGTGAACTTAGTGCCAAAATTTGTGGAGTTCGTGTAACTTTGTTTTTTCATATTATAAACATCGACACGTCAATGGCCTGCCACTATGCCTGCCGTAAGGCCGTAAGTGCGTAAGAGCAATAGATAGTGTCCTGTTTCCACATCTTATTACCCCGCGGGCAGCGAGTCCTTTATACTACTATAGTTAACTGTTTATTCTAATTACAGGCACGCGCGCATATTACTGTAAATGATATGAGAGGTTTCATAAAACCTACACTGGATTGGTTACTAAATCAGCGTTTTCCCAGTGGAAATTACCCCTCTTCGCTTGGAAGTAGTTCTGGTGATCGATTAGTGCAGTGGTGTCATGGCGCTCCTGGATTTGTGCCTTTGTGTATATTGGCATCGCAGGTCTTTAGTATGCTAATATTATAATTATACAAATTAATATATACATATACATTAAGCTGTGATAGGCGCCGGGCAGGCACTGTTTATGAAAGCTTGTGCCTCATTGATATTTGCTATTTATTACACGGAAGGCAAAATGTTGAGGACACTTGCATTTCTCTAGAGAACATGTGTAACCTAATAATACGCATTGGAGCGTTGCAGGACTTAGCTTTTATATATATTTTTGTTATAAACGTGTCTTTAAAAGGGTCGTTAAAGTGGTTGTGCAGGGACGATAATCATAGAGTTATTGTATAAAAATTATTATATATATAAAATTATTAAATATTGCATAAAAATGATTATATATATTTTTCTATGATATTTCTATGAGTTGAAGAAACATAAGTATAGGTCTTCTAACTCATAGAAAAAGAGACAGGCAGCATCATTTGGTTTTTTTAATGGATACATTTGAGACTGGCCCTTCTACTCTAGTATAATTCTATGGTGATAATATAAGGTGGATAATCGTCATTTTTGCGAACAGTGGCAGTTATTCCCTCTTAAACAGTGATATAAAATTGCCTTTTTCAGGTATTTGAGGATGAGAAATATCTTAAAATTGCAATTCAATGCGGAGATCTTATTTGGCAAAGAGGATTGTGTGCAAAAGGCTATAGTCTCTGTCACGGAGTAAGCGGTAATGCTTATGCGTTTCTGCAACTATATCAAGCTACGAAGGTATTCTGTCTTGATAATGAATAACTGGTATATTAAACACTAAAATGTTTGTAGAGTAATTAATTTAAGATTTAGAGGAACTTTTTTATATAACACAACACAGAGCAGAATATGTTTGGTTTGGAGTTATTAACAGTACTTAAAATAAAAAAAAATTAACTCTAAGTGATATTTGTTCATTTACCAATTAATGCAAAATGCAGTATTAGGTGATATCACTATAGTAAACACTACCTAAAACCTACGCTTGTAGTTGCCTCCTTAGCTATTCTCTACGGTGTATTTCGGTCTGCAAATGAACTCTCCTATTGTTCAATTTTATATCCAGGCCACTAGAGAACCAGCGAAGATACCTTACTTTACAATTGATAAACCAACTATCCATAAGAAACTCCAATCTTATACATGTAGGCATATATATTAACTCCCTCCTCTTACTACCCGATTGTCCCGATATTTGTTCTTTTTGACACATTATTTAAAAGACATCTATCCCTTAATAAGCAAGTATAGTATCATTGACCAAGCACTATGTGATGATTCTCAATCATCTCATCTCTATTATAACATTGGTCTTTTATATATAGATTCGTATGATAAGTTATACTCGGTTTAATATCATGACGAAGGTAGATTAAGTTAGTCTTAAATTAGTTAGTCTTTTCAGAAGCCAAGTCACCTATATCGAGCGTGTTGTTTCATGGAGTGGTGTGCTGTTGAGCGTCCCGGAACGGAGCTGCATCACCCTGACAGGCCGGCTTCTCTATTTGAGGGAGTATTAGGACGTATATACTTAGCCGATGATATAATGCGTCCATTAGATGCTAAATTTCCTGGTTTATGTCTGTAGAAAATGCCTTTATTAAAATAAAATGTTTGGGTATTTTATTTGTAAATTGAATACACATACAATCTTGCGAAAGTTTTTTTTAAAATCAAAATACTATTAAGTTTGTCTTGATCGTACTATAATAGCTTTTAAATAAAACCTGTGTGCTCATTTTAACCTGCTCGATCTGCTTAGCATAACGCCAATTTGTATGACGTTCCAAAAGCGACATCTAGTGACCGCTATTCCAGCGCCATACAAATTAACGTTGCGCTAACGCAAACGAGTAGGTTAGAAAAATTCGCACCAATCAAATTGTTCTAAAATATTTAATGTATCAAAGTTCATAAATAAATATATTTCACTTGGTGTAGCACTTATTATTTGAATTTACAAAAACATTATAAAATCTTTGTCAATACTACAATATTTTTAAAAGAAGTAATATGTCTCACATAAATAGTAAAACCTTATTAATAAATTATACAAATCTCATTTTTTTATTATGATTAGTACATACATTAGCTTATTAATCAAAATGTGGATAAAAACAGGGGCATCAGAGGTTGAGCTTCATGACAATTTATATTAAAACACGTTACCTTATGTTAATTGTTAAATAGCTTCGAAAATATATAGGTAATTTGAGTGTACTGAAATTGAATATCAAGTAAACTCAAATGGTCAAATAATTCAGAGAAATAAACGAACATTCAGACCTCTGACCCCTATTTAGAAATATTTGATACTTGAATAAAAATGGATAATAATAAAATATTTTGGCCACTATTTAATATTAGATATATAAAATATATTATATCAAACATAAACACGTTCGATACGTGTGTATAGAGTGGTGGTTTTTTCCTATGAAACTAGAAAACATTAAAAAATTAAATGATAGATAATGTATATTAATAAAGTTTACAATTCAGTTGTGTAAAGATCGAAAAAGTCTTAAAACTGAATGTCTAGTAATTTCCTTTTTATAATAAAAAAATCCAGATTACAGTACTAAAGTACGCAGAAAGAATAACAAATAAAATACACCTGATCTAGTTTATGTGAATATTGAATTAGATTATTACATCGATTACATTCTTTCTAATTCGTGAACTCCCAAATCTTTTTATGCAGTGTTCTATGCTTACATAAAATAGGCGTAAATATTTGGATAGAATATCTATTAACACTTGCCATTAGAATTACACCATTTAAAATATACAGTAGATTAAAAAAATTATTGGTCTTATAAAATAGTAACTACATATATTGTGTATATAAGGTTTGTACATCCCAATCTTAAATTATATTCATAACATTAATATAAAATTATATTGTTATTTTAACTTATAAACTAAAGATAAAACAGGATGTGCGTATAAATTTTTTTAAAAGTAACAAATCTTTAGTATCCTATGAATGTATATTTTCCCTAGTGACCTCATGAAAGTCGCTTATGTTTTCTAATATCCAATTTAGTTCGTCATGATAGAAATGGCATCCTTTATTTCATGTAAATGTCATTATTACACAGCAAGGAACCTGAAAATACTCATTTTCTTTGATAAGACATTGTGTAGAGTGGGCCGTCTTGACCCATGGTGCATGGATGTAATGCACCCGGAAGCGGAAGTTAGGGACATCGAGCCAATACATTTTAGTATTGGGGAGGGGATGGGGTGATTTGGGGCGCCAGAACACTGCTTGCACCCGGGCGCCAGTTGTGCTTAAAACGGGCCTGTTTGTATATATTGGCCGGAGCCTCTATAATACAGCGTGAGCGGTAATGGAAATAAAGAATATTTGATTGATTATAATCAATTCATTAATTAAATATTTGGTCTTACTAGTAAGTAATCTTTATGAATCTTTTCTTTACTTATGTGTAAGATCGTTTATAGAAAATTTGGATACCGAATAAACCTTTCTAATATTTAACAGATATTGTACTAAATTGATTATGAATTAATAAAACGTATTTGACTTGAAAAGAAGGGGTTCTTTCATACTATATATTTGATGAAAACTTCGACAGAAAAGGTTCCTACTCAGTAACTAGGAAGATTCGTGGTAACGTAACATTGCATTCGCCATCTAGCAATGCCAAATATGTGATTTCTAGTCTTTAATTTTAGTAGCAATTAACGTTTTATAGATAAAAATTTCAACTTATAGTTTTAATACATTTTGCGTATAATTAGTTTATAATTCTTCGTTTAAAATACATTTTATCTTACAAGTAAAACTTTTTTCTGTTAACTTCTCACTGATTAGGAAGAATCTATTTTTACCCGGACTTCTTGACATTTGGACACATTTAACGCGAACATGCTTATTATATATTTGTAATTTTACAGTAAAGTTACCTTTTTTACTAATTACACATGAAACTGCCAACATTTGATACGAGTGTGATAAGAGTACTTTAAACTTTAATTAGTCACTCAGGCTGCATTAATTTAACATTCTTTGTTATTCTCAGCTTCCAAACTCCATTTGCATCTAAATCAAAAGAAAGAGAAAATAATTATATATTTTGATCTATTTTATTACGTTACGACTTAAACAGTGTTGAAATAACAAAAAGAACACTATGTTAGCGCCAACACTTCGCAAGCTTATTATTAAACTGACCGAATTCAAAATTATTTTTAAATGAGTTAGATACATTGTAATCCATCATTATTTTAACGCCATCTATGTCATCACGCTACGAACTATTAAAAAAACTAGTGTTTTCTTGCTGTTCCAAGTTATAGGTCTCTTTAACACTCACGAGTTATGAAGGAGCTGCGGTACGCTTATAAATTGAATACTTATAATTAAATTTGTAAATTGAGAAACAATAATAACAAATGTGGCCAAAACTACTATCATTGACCGTTACTTTACAGCTTATCTTTGTAGTCTGATCCAATGTCTTAAAGGAATAAAGGCTTTTTTCACAGTAATAAGTAACGGCCTGTTACTATCCTATTGATGGGCATAGGCCTCCTCTCTCCGTTTTTGGAGAGAAGGATTGGAGCTAAGACCTACCTCGCTGCTCCAATGCGGATTGGGAGGTTTAACATATCCCTAGGATTCTCTAGAGATATGCAGGTTTCCTCACCGAAAAGCGTGTGATAAATTTTAATTATCAATTAGACACTTAAGTTTTAATAGAAAAACTCAGTGTCTGCCCAGGTTTGAATCCATGATCGTCTTAAGAGATTCACACGGTCGTACCGCTGGGCTGTTACAAGGTTTTTTTCACAGTAATTACTGATTTTATTACCGTGAATCAGTTCGTCAGAGCAGTGCAGCGCCGGCTTCGGCTCGCGAGTGGGGCAGCGGCGGCGCGGGCAGCCAAGTGTCGCGTGCAGCGTCGTACATCTCCACGGAAGCCAGGGTTGTCCTCGCTCGGTAAAAGGCGCGTTCGCCCGCGCTCTCGCTGTCGCCGCCCGCCGCCAGCAACACGTCATCGGCCGCGCCCGCCGCGCAGCCCGCTCGCGCCTCCTTCAAACTCGCCACCTCCTCCCATGAGTCCTGTGCCACATTACCTATCTCAGTACTCTCCTAAGTTGAACATCTTTGTTCCACCAACAATATTTCTTGGAATGCTACATATGTATTGTTACGAGCATGGAAAAATGATTTGCAATTAGTACATATCTATCTGACATCTTTACTTCAAATTTTCGAATGTTGTGAAAAACTGAAGAGAAACAAGTGAAACAATAATCTGACTATAATAATAAGTACTGAAATTAAAAAACTGAAATAACGTTTCTAAACTTATCTCCTGAAAGAAATTGTCCTCTGAATCCACGCACCCAGTACGTAACTTAACGTAACGTACACGTGTCAATCGCTTACTAGATTTATCTAATGTATTCAGAAATTTATTTTCTTTAGGTTCTTATTTATATTTTTTTTCTTTTGGTTCTTTGTAAGATTTGGGAAGGAATAACATAGACAAGACCTGTAGATAACAAAGTTACCGGTATTATCACTGACGCTATGTCGCGAAGTGAAAACAATAAGCAGAGCATTGGAGATGCCGAGGAACGTCCATAATTGTTCTTTTATTTTGTTATTATTTTTCCCGGGGAACGACCGCGTGATAGTTTTCCTTTAGTGTTCGTTCCCCAACAAGATAGACTGACCAAATAAGAAACTCGTCGTCCTCTAAATTTCACACAATCGTAAGAGAGGCAATGGGTCGAAACAGATGGAGGCATATTATCAACTGCAGACACAACCCTGATGCTGACCACAATCCTCAGATATAAGGGACCGACGATAGAGATAGAGAGATTTTTTTCCCGCTTTGTTATACGTACATCATCAAAGCTGTATCTTTCAACGGAGGCGAGGACGGTGCGGCGCGGTGCGTTCCCACCAATCACGTAGAGATGAGCACCCAGTACTACTGCAGCAGCCTGACTTCGCGCGTGACGCATAGGAGCCAGCGCCCGCCACTTGCGGGATGCGGGCTGATAGCACAGCAGGTCGCGAGTGTGCCGCCACGTGTGAGTACATCCACCGACCACGTATATAAGACCTGGAATACCACGTGTATGGGCTGCTAGTACCCTGTACGATCTTTGGTTGATAGATTGCGGCGCTTAATTGATAGTTTTATTTTTTATAATGATAATGTGATATGATATTAATTTGATACGTTGAGCACGCGCGGCCGCTAACGTCGTACTGATTTACAATTGATTTGATATTAAAAATATGGCGTAATTGCCGATGTTGCAAATGTACGTGTTAGCCCGTACACCACGGTTTATAGAAAAGAACAATTATCTCTATGATCTTCTTGCCTAGGTATCAAATTTAAACAGGATTTTGCATATATTTCATTTATTGAGGTATAAAGGCTTTCCTTTTATACATTAGTCACAACCAGCTTCCCCAATTGCCAACCTCACGGTGTACCCTGCATATGACCCAATCAGGCACTGATAAATGGCGATATAACTATTCTCTTGGTGACCCAACTGCTACAGACCGACATCAGGCAACAGCAATGTCAGTAAAAATGGTCAGCACTGCGATTTCCAAATCGCATACCAAGCACATGGTGATTATTTTCGAGTTGGGCAACATTATTGGTGTTTATCCACAGTGTTTAAAATAAACAATAACATTGATGGAAATATAGCATAGAAACACTAGAAATTGGGAAAAAAAATGGTGATTACTGGCATAGACCTTCATGGACAAACATATAAAATCACAACCTCTAGTCTTGATCTCAAAAACGTTGCGGGGAGCCGCTGGATAAAGGCGGCAAAAAATCGTATAACGAATGAAGAAACCTAAATGCAACAGTTGACATCGATCCATATAATTAAAGTATGTACCATCAAAATTAACAACGCCCATTCCAAAGCGCGGTTCAGGCATTTCCCCGGTGAGTGTCCACTCGTCCGATATGGGATCGTAAACTTCCACGGAAGCGCCCATATCGGAGCCCACCCAGCCGCCGAACGCGTACAGGTTGCCATTCAAAGCTGTCATTCCGAATTCACACCGGGCTTCTTTCATTGGAGCTATATTCGACCATTTGTCAGTCTGAAATAAAGACGCGTATAAAAGTGGTTAAGGCAAATATAAAAGCAAAGGAAGTATAAATAAATCATTGCAACAAAAATGTAAGAAAAACGGATTTAATGGTTTGATTTCCTGACCGCCCATCCTGGCGTTATCTTATTTAATGCAGGCAAGCGGGTCACTGGCCCATCCAGCATAATTTACTGGACATATGACATAATAACACGTAATATGTAACCTCGGATTATCGGTAAGCAGATACAGAGCGAGTCGTATTTAAAAAAAAAAACAATAAATGGCTTCCAAAATTACTGAGATACTAAGATTATAACACAAAGTGGAAAAAAAATTTGATTCAATTTATATTTTTCACATCAACAAAGTTATTTCTCTTATTATTTTACTTACTAACTTTAATTATCAGATAAAGAAACATAAGATTTATTAGTGTGCAATAACTTGCTTTCAAAGCCAAGATTTAATACCTGTGGATCGTAAACTTCGCCATTGGCCAGTATTTGACTGCCTTGTTCCCCGCCCACTGCATATACCCTTCCACTTAACATCGCGACTCCTGGCTGAATCCGTGCAATTCCCATTGGTGCTAGCTCTTCCCATTCTCTACCAAAAAAACATACTCTTGTATAACAAACTTGTTTTAAGTCTTACTATTTTGAAGATAAAAAAACTCAATATAATAATATACCACAAAACTATTCTTATCTTTATTCAATTCGTAACAATACAAGGACCTTATTCCATTAGGGCAGTGTAGGTGAAACATTTTGATTCAGGTGCAATTTTGATAAATAAATGTTTAATGGACATAGATAGTCGTGCAATCCAAAATTTTGACTTTGTTATTGGCAAAATAATAAATATCAACAATTATTTCAAAACTAATTAGTATACAAAAGACACATTTGCAATGTTTCAATTACATTCGCAGTTTGATTATTTCAAAATTATGCGACTTCTGTTGTTGCAGATTAGAAGACAAATACGATTCAATCGGTGAAGTTGTGTAGACATAATATTATACTGTACTGTGTGTGCTATCAATGGCACACACTTTAATAATTTAAATTTTAGTATTATTATCACTAGTAAAGATAGGATCATTAGTGTCGTTTTAATACTACCTAGCTAGGTTACCTATATCAAGTAGTTATTATTTACAAAACATATATTGCAGAGATATCAAACGTCATATTCGTTTTTTCTTATAATAATAATTATAATACTTTATCGAAAAACAAAAAAATACCGAATACCTCAAAATATCGAGTACCTATCAATAAATGGGCTATATAAATCTATTATATTAATCAAGCTTAAGAGTTGTCTGTAGTCTGTAGACTATAAATCTTGTACACGATGTAATTGAGAGAACTCACCTTTTGTGCAAATCGAATTTAAGTACGGATGATAGTATATTGTCGGCGGCGTGTGGTGGATGCGGCGCAGCGTCGTGGCACGAGCCGCCCGCCACAACTAATAGGCGACGGGCACGTGCACGCGGCTCCGCGGACAATGCGACTAGAGCGCCGCGACCTGATTTCTGCATAACATACACAAGACATATTTTTATTAAGATTAATAAGTTCAGTATAACTTCAGTAAAGTAGGAAATATATTGTAGCACTTTTGAGTCTTCGATCCGGGCATATTCCATCAAATAAGTTTAAATTCTTGATTAGAAAATCGAACACTCCGAACTGTGTCGAATATGGACGTGTTGACGATGTGTATCATGTATTGATGGAATGAGTGCGAAACGAGTCTGAGCGGCCGAGTGTACTCATTACAAGTAACGTGGATATTTGTAATAATATACTGGCCGCTCCGTTATCAAAAGAAGCTAGGACTTTGGCAGGTTTTACATTTTAGTGATCTCATGATGATGTTAATATGGGAGTGACATAGTCAAATTGGGTGGAATAGTCCGGAATAGGAGCTGACCACCCGCCCTGCACCGACAGGCGTCCCCGAAATTAGAATTAGATAGACATAGTCAAATTGACTAAACTCCTTTGAAAAAATAGATAAAAAAAAATAAAAAAAGCCATATTTAATTAAAATTATTATTATTATGTCATTTATTTATTATTATAATCTTGTTTAAGCTCTTACGCCGTGTGGTATTCGGCTGAATAGAATAGTACCACCCTTATTTCTTATCGAGGTGTCGTAAAAGGCGACTAAGGTAAGTGGACTCGGCGTGTGGTATCCGGCTGAGTAGAATAGACCATCCTCTTTATTTCCGAGGTGTCGTAAAATACGACTAAGGTAAGTTGACGTCAGCCAGGCGGCCGGTCGTAAAATACGTAGCCAAATCATGTGACAACATGTTTTTAACGTGTTGTACCCGACCCCTCTGAGATTGGGATAACGGCAGGATGATGATGATGACTCTCGCTCTTGACTTTTGGCGGGAAACTTTTGTGCGTTCTACCGTTATGTTGAGGTTTTTAACGTCACGTATTATGTTTACTTCAATTAAATATATTGCATCAAGACCAGCCACCTGAACCTAGAACCTAAGAACTAAACCTATCTAAACCTTAGAACCTAAACACCAAGTCGTTTGACTTGGTGTTTAGGTTCTAAGGTAAGATTTAAAAAAGTTAATTACTAGTCATATTTGATTAGTTTGACTCCCACAAAGGTCTTTGCGAAAGATTACTATATTTTGTAGATCGAAACATGAATAGGGAAAATCAAATCACCATATCAACTCGGACAGTTTTCAAAGCTACTGCTATAGATGGATCCAGTACAGTTTTAATAGCATCATCTAGCAGTTGTGGCGAAATAAGTGGCAATCGAACGTGACTTAAAACTTCAAAACAATGGCGTCTTCTAGTTGATGGATCGTGTTCGAGCCATTTAAGGGCTGGATAAAGTACCTGTGAATAAAATTTAAAAAATATTTATAATAATATTTACTTTTATATATTAAATGACTCAATACGGAACTTAGAATACCAAACACTACTTACCGAAAACTACATGACCATAAATATTACCTTATTGCTTAAATTTATATAGTTTTGGGTAATTGTAACAGTTCTTGACCAGTTAAAATTGAACTCGCGGGAAATATAGAAACCAACTGTCAGGATCTTAGCTGACAGTTGTTTTCCACATATATGTAGTTTTCTTCGCTATACAAAAAATTGCATTATCGTGTTAAAACGGTAATTGTTACCTGCAACACGTCGTGAATGATTACAGCCAAGTTTCTATGGTGGTCTAAATACTATTCCGAGTTATTTACTCTACTATTTAGATTAAACGGCTAAATAACTATATCAAGGATACTATAAATTATTCACTTAAAATATAAATGTTTAACCTGAGCTTCATTGTCCACCTTCAGTTGCTCTGACGACAGTAAAGTAAGAAGTTGTTGTAGGGGCAATTCTAATAATTCCTCACCACTTGCTACTAAATTCCAATGAGCCTGAGCATGTGCTAATGCCTCCTCTGCAAGCTCAGTACAATTGTGATTTTCTGCAAACCTAAAATAACAAAGATAGTATGTATATAAAAATTCTATGTAATGCGGATATTGTAAATATTTGTAGGGTTCATTGCGATAATTGTCTTTACCGCTTTACGTACATTCGAAAGAACATTAATAAAATTGGTGCTTTATGCACCAAGGTAGTGGTCCACTCTTTCATCTTCTGTACAGATTTAACAGTTCTTAAAGATAGGATGCCTTTGTTGTGCGACAGCACTGTAGCACAACCTACAATCCTAAATCCGTACTAATATTATAGATGTTTAAGTATTGTTGTCTGTTAGACTTTCAGTTCTTACACTACTGCCAAAAATTGAAGATATTTGGTACACTTTAATTTTACAAACCAGGCTAACAAGCAGGATAAAAAAATTCGTTGCTTCAAATAATTTTAAATAAATTGAATTAATTATGAATAATTTGAATTATTATCATGCGGCCGGTCAAATCATGTGACAGCATGTCACATGATTTGACTGGCCCGTTGGTGCAGTGGGTAGTGATCCTGCCTTCAGCTCTGCGGGTCGCGGGTTCGATTCCCGCCGAGGGCCAACATTTTCTATAAAAAGAATTTGTTGGCCTTTGAGCCTGGGTGTATATTTGTATTTAAGTATGTATTTAAAAAATATATAAGTATATATTCACCAGTTTTCTGTCTACCATAACACAAGTACTAAGTTACTTACTTTGGGGACGGACAACCGTGTGTGTAAGTGTCCCATATATTTATTTATTTATTTATTATGTTTATAAAATGTATGACGCCACTTAGAGTGGGATAACGGCAGGAGGATGACAGCATACATAATCTAACAAACCATTAGTTGAAAAATTTCCTTTGTTAGTTGTACACATATGTAACAAAATAAACAAGTTGTTAATATTTATTTATCCAACAAACAGAATGCCCTTAGTAAGCTTATATTTTTGGTGTGACACCCTAACTGTATACATCAGAATACCTGTTGCACTGTGTGATATGCATTTGTTATACAAATGTACACATTGTTCGGAAATGAAACTGTTCAATAGATATTTGTGATTACTACTATGGATCAAGAAGGAAAAGTTTTCCACATCTACATTTTCTGTTACAAAAGTATGTTATTCAATTTTAGGTTTTGGTCTACAATTCTATAATAAAATTCCATCTAATACCAATTTTATTTTTTATGTATAAACTTAAAAAGATCCTTATATGGAAGGCTAAATATACTCTCAAGGATTATATATAACCTTGTGTTATTATTTTATTATCAGTCACAACAAAATGTAACTTTGTGAATTTGAATCATTTATCAACATTATGTATGATACTGGTTTTTTCTCATTAGGAGCAATATTCTAAACCAGCAAAAACAATGATAATTCGAAAATCTTGTTAAAGTTTATTGGAATGGAAGAAATTTTGAATTTGCTACTTTTTACCTAAATATGCCCAGTGCATTAGTAGGATGCAATTCCCTCTTCAAAAATTCACCACATCCAATAACTAATTCTTGAAGTTGAAACATATCAGCTGCTATCATTAAATGTTGCACTGTGGCTTTATCAATAATAATTTCTCCTAAACAGAAATTAAAAAAAATATTAAATTATTTGTAAAAATATGTGCATTATGTGTTGAAAGTAAAGTAGCTGCTTGTATGCAATAACTCAGCTGGTCAAAGGCCTTTTAGAGAGAAGGGTTGCAAATTATACCTACCACACTGCTTAAACGCTACTTGAATTTACACATATGTCAGAAATTTTCCAGATATACAGTTTACTCACAAAAGATTTTACCTTCAAGCAAATATAATATTATAAATATCAAAAAACGTATTTAAGTTGTTATAGAAAACTCATTATCCATGCCCAGTCTGCACCAACAACCCCCTGGTAAAGGTCACACAGTCTTACTGTTCAGCTAATGGTTCAAACAGTTGTACATGTAGGAGAAATTTAATAGTGACAAATTAATTTTTATTTTAATTAATATTGTATACTTACCAGTATATATAAAGTCAATAATCATAGGTAGAATGCCTGGAGGTACACTAGGCAAAACAACACGGCCTTTTTGACTCTCTTCTAGGCCCACATTAAACATAGCATCAAAATATTCACAACTAGCCGCCAAAACCACTCTATGTGCCTGTAATGTGGTAATAAGACAGTGATTTAAACAATTCAATCGTTTCACAAAAATACTCAATAATTCAAGACTAAAAAAGTTAATTCTTACCCGAACTTTTGTTTTGCCAGATATGAGATCGATGTCACAAAACCTACCATCTCTCCGAAAGAGATTAAGATTTAGGGACACTTTATTAGCGTATTCGCAACATTTGTAAGGCTTGGAGCCTTCTTTTGTTAGAACTTTTTCATAAACGCTAGAAGACATTGTTTTCGTTATATATGGAAGAGCATCATATTTTATATCATTAATAGTTGATGAACTTTGACGTATCTTGTTAAAAATTATTATAATACAAGTATCAAGTTTTTATTTTAATTTTAAAACTTAGATCAAAAAGAGAATAACACGAAACCTAACAGTTAACATATGTCCCCATCAATGTCACTGTCATATGTCGACCATAGATTATTAACTATAAAATAGATGGCTGAGATTCATACATTGGCGCGAGCCTATTTTCGGTGGTATAGGGGGTGCAGAGTAGCACTATAGCTACTTACATTCTCATTCATAAAAAACTATCTGCCTCTCACCCGTTTCATTCCTAAAAACGGATTTAGTCTCAGCTCTGACTCTTTCTCACATATGGAGTAGTAATATATATAACGTATGACGTAAAATCGTAGTAAAATTAGTGATGTACTTGGTGCGCTAAAACCGTAACTAGTGATGTCAAAGTTTTATCGATTCGCATTTTACTCTTACCGACTATTTGGATAACCGGTTTTCCTGTAACATATTAATAATGATTTTTAGATTTTAATAAAACAAAATATTTAAGGAAATTCTTTAATAGACTTTTACTGTAATAAAAAAATTTATATTCAACAGCCGTTTTACATTTCTATGTGCATGCTTCTTAAAAAAAAAAGTTTTTTCCTAAACACGCTAAAAGTGCAACTTCAAAAATGATTACTATTTTTAAATAGGAAACAGAATCGGCGATCATGTATCTTGAAAATATAGGAATTGTAATTTAAATTATTATATATTATTATTAAATATAATTAATTATAAGTATTCACTCGAAAACAAATTTACAAGATTAGTATTTGAAACAATAGATGCTTTCGTTTTTACCGTTTTAGTATTTAGGAAAAAACATTATACTTAAAAGGAGTATACTTGATGGTAAATTATAAATATTTGTCTTTTTTAGTGGTTTTTATCTCTAAGTATAATATTTTCCATCAAACCAGTTAACACTTCGGATTTATACATATAAAGTAAGAATTAAATTGTGAAATTTTGCCATAATTAATGTGCCAATTGATACCAAGCTTTTCGATGAAAGAAAACATCATGAGGAACTATACTCCATGGGTTAAGTATTTAACTAAATGTAAACATGTCAAAACAGGTAGTTTATAGTAGGCATTATCTGCCTACTATAAAGTACCTTTTTTATTACAACACATTATACTAACATTTAATATAATTTTTAATTCTTTTAAAGAATTTAAAATTATTGATAGTATTCGCACCACTTTATTATGGCGTGATTGCTATCAATAATTATTACAAACTTTGAAACAATAAATAAGAATTATAAAATTTTACTACACATTTAAGTATCACAGAGTGAAGCTCGTAGAATATTGATATTATGTTGCGTTGGTTAATCCAATTACCATTTTAGGTAGTTTACTTGGCTAATTTGTATCTGCTGAATTTTATTAAATTATATATTGCTGTTTTGCTATACTAAAGGTATAAATATTTAATTTTAGAAAATACCAATCAATTTATGAAAATTACATTTATAAATATTAGAGATATTCTTTTGACAACTGCAGTTGAATCCCAATTTTTTCATTGGTTAATAATATTATTGTTATGACATATTTGTCACTCCTGAATCACATGGTTTTGTTTGTTTACATCTTGTTATGTTTCTATACTTATGGAGTATATATAGTAAAATAACAAAAATTTAGAATCAATTTTTAAATGTTAATAATAGTAATATTAGTTAGTTACTTTTGCCTCATGTATCATAGTTCTATAACTTTACTTGCGATAAAATTTTCCATTTCCATTATCGTTTTCCAAGTATCTGCAGTACTGTGAATTCTCCTTAATTGATACACCGTTGTCTAGCTCGCATTATGATTACGATTATGCAAAAAACTTTTAACAAATCATATTTATGATTAATGCAAGTTAACCAGGAATTATAGTTTTTTAAGTTATATACATTTTTGACTAATTAACACTTTACATGCCATATAATGCCATTCCAAAGATATAAGTTTTTGTGATGGATAATATAATTTTAACTAGATCAAATCTTTCAGTTTTATTAGACAATAGCGTAATTATAAAAATTTCACAATTTAAATAATCCTGTTTTGAAAATATATTACTCCCAGGATTGCTCAGGTTTTTAGTTTTGCTACACAAGTAAAAACACGTGTTTTGAATAGGAATAAATGGTGTTAATGTTAAAATACACAATTTTTAGCAGCAATACAGGCAGAACTCATATTTCATTATGAGCCCGTCGTTTAAGCAAACTAACAATTAAACTAGCAACTAAGCAATTGTTATTCATTTTCCTGAGTAATGAAAATTTTAAACCCATTCATCTCAAAATATAAGTTTTTGAGTTGTACCGCTATTGCTGCACATGACCGATATATCAATATACTGAACCGGTAATATGATATGGCTTGGGTCTGGAAAATATTTCTGATGGAATACAAGGTACTATAACTATCAAACAATAATATTAACCAATCATGTTTTAAACAATGAAACCAAATTATGATCCGTTCTAGTGTGCTAGAGCCCCCTTATCCACGGATTTGAGAAAAAATCCATTGGGTCCTAGTTAAGAAGTTTCAAACTTCATAATGTTTGTCAATTATACTAATATGAATACTATTTTGAAGACACAACCTTCTCTTGAGTCCTCTAGCATTGAAGCGGACTTTTACAGCCTTATTCCAAAATTCCGAATGGTTCAGGCGGCAAAATAAATTGTTAGTGAATAAAAGCATTCGCGCTGTGAAAATGTTATTACTAATATCAATAAATGAGGCAAAATAATTATGATTCGACTGAAGCTCTTCATATATGTTCATCTGCATCATCGGGCTCGTGGACACTTCCCGGCGGAAGAGTTCGCAGCATATTTAACCTGTAATAAATAAGTTATTCTTTAATAATGTATAGATAGAACATTAGTTTGCAAAGGTAGTCTTACAGACAATCTTGGCATTGATATCCCCTGAGTAGAATAGACCACCCTCATTTCTTACCGAGGTGTCGCGAAAACCGATTAAGGTAAGTTGACGTCGGGCAGGCGACCGGTCGTAAGATACCAAATCATGTGATAACATGTTTAAAACATGTTGTGCCTACCCCATTTAGAGTGGGATAAGGGTAGGAGAATGATGCATTGACAAATAACAGAGATTTTAAATTTTAAAAATATATTTTTAGCTTCTACTGGTCTTAAATAGTGTCTGGAAAATATTTTTTTCGTGTCTATAACTTTGTCTATAGTTATATTTTAAGTATAGAATAGAGACTATAATTATAAATTTTGTTTTTTTAATAATAAAATATAAGGGGTATCTGTGACAATCTTTGTGTTATGTTAAATATCTTTGATTTTGTACTGTTAGCAGTACCAGGCTAAAAATATTATGCTTTCCAAATACTGTATTGTATGTGACAAAGTTCCAATGATCATCACTAATATGTCTTTTAAGCTATTCTTATATCACACACTTTTTTGCATCACTATAATAGAGGAAAAATTGTACCAAACATTTTTTGTTATATCTCAAACGGATTAGGCAGTTAGCCCATTAGACATATAAGCTTCAGTTTTAATAGAAAGTGAAATGGACAGACTGACATACTTTACATCAAATATTTACTTGCCTTCATCTAGTCAAATCAATTGACCTAATCATGTGCTTCATCCCATAAAGCATCAACAGCATATAGCCCTTAGACGTCATCCCAATGAGTACTCTCTTTGGCTATGAACCTGGTCATCTGAAAATTATTGCAAATACATTTTAATAAATATGGAACAAGCTATGGATAGCTCAGCGGTGAGGCCGTTCGACTCTGTAAAGACGATCATGGGTTTATACCCCGCGCAGGCACATGTCTAATTGATAATTGCAATTTATGACACGCTTTTCGGTGAAGGAAAATATGGTAAGGAAATCCGCATACTTCTAGCGAATTCTAGGGATATGCGTAACCTACCAATCCGCATTGGAGCAACGCGATGGTAGGTCTTTGCTACAATACTTCTCTCCAAAAAACGGATAGAGGAAGCTTATGGTTCCCACTGCTGGGGTGGATAACAGGCCGTTACTTTAAACATACACATGCCAATTTTTGTGTTTACAAACAAAAATGATTTATATTTGAAACATTTTAACTCACTTGAAGAATATCAGCCATTGTATCAGATATTAATGAATTCATTGCAACAACAGTAGCAGTGCCTTGACCAGACACAGTTACTCAGACAAAAAATCTAGTTGAAATGTGCATAACTAAATGGGATAGTATGTTAAAGTATCTTGAACAAATAACTTTCTGTTAAATAATTAAAGTATGTCTGTAATCCATATTGTCTGTCGCAGAAAGAATAAAAACTATTCAGAAATAACCACCTAAAACATAGAATATAACTGATATTGGGTATGACATATGATATACAACACTTCAATAAAGCATACACAATAAATATTACTATAGAAGGAAAAGTTTTATTTTTATTATTTTAGTTTTATTTCTACTTATATTTTAAAATTAAAAAATAAAACTTCCCTATATTATCACAGTTCAATAAAAACACTAATGATATACTATAATGCTATATGCTTCGAGGTCCCTGCTTTAATAAATGTATATATAAATTGAAAAACACTAGCTTAAATTGTACTATATATTATAGAAAAAGAATATAGCACGAAAAATACTATATTTTTATCGCTAATTGCAATTGTCGTGCTTTTTTTAATTAACTGTGAATGGAACGCACCCGCAGCCCTGCATAGGGAATGTAGGAACGAAACTCATTCATGTATTTACGGGGCTTAGTTAGTTAGTAGCTCTAACTCCGTGTCATTATCCAGCGAAAAGTAATAAAAAATAATCATGGAAAAATAAATAATGATTGAAAATAGATGTGTCCTATTTTTTTCCTGAATTTCCTAAAAGTACTATATTTTTTTGATTTAAAAAGAAAAATAGTATTTTTCTTCAAAAAAAAGGTGGCAACCCTAATCGCGCCCTTTTTGATTAAATAGGGGCAACACTGTGCCGTTATTGTTTCCGGTGGAGTCTTACTATATATACCGATAAAACGTTTCAGTGACTTTCAGTCCTTGTTCGTCATTCAAGAGAAGTGCATCTCGGAACGGGAATTGTGGTATTCCTATTATATCGTGTTATTGTATATAGTGTGCGTTAACAAGAAGTTTATGGAATTGTCTAAATTAAATTAAAAATCATTTGTTGGTTTATATATTTTTGCGTAAGTAAAAAGTGATTACAGTTATATATTACGTATAACGAACGTTTCAGGTGAGTCAGTACGTTTCAATTTTCTTCGTATTAAATAGTGCAAAAGTATAGTTTATTTATTATTAAGTTTTGGATAACTACTCACATTTTATTTGAGTTTTTGAGTTTGTGATAGTGAATGTATATAGTGCTTGTGTATGGTGGTAGCGGTGGTGGAGGTTTGTGCATGTGTTTTTTACGAATCCTGCATGTATCAGGTATGATAACCAATTGTCCACTCTACATTTAGCATTATATACATTTTCTATTTTACTTCATCGCCGATTATAGCAAAATAATTTTATTATTAATTACTCTGTTTAAATCATAGCTTAGGTAAATATAGACATTGTAATCTTTAATATTTAATGACTAGCAGCGTCTGACTGCCCTCCTGTAAAAGCTGCAGGGCTTTTTCTTCTCATTTAACAGTATGGTTAAGGTGGACACTGCAGTGTTCTTTCTTCCCATACTGTGTAGGCGTTTTGTTGGTAATGTTTGTTTTCTGTATCGTCGAACATTAGCTTCAAAAGCGCGCTACTTTGTAAGACGTTTTATTAACGGGCTAGCCATTATAAAGGTGTCGTACTGATTTCTGAAATTGCGCAGTTTTGGTAATTCGTACGTCATTAATTTTTAATTTTTTTTTTGTAATGGTTATGTGTTGCGGTTGGCAAAGAGCCGGTATTTGGCACCTGCAATACATGTAAAACCTTAATTCTTTTCCCAGTCGCTTTTGGCTACTGATGTTTGAGTGCACGCTTACATCTGTGGCTAAAATTACGGGAATCTAACTTAGCTTCATAAATTCAGACTTCACTTGAGTATTAGTTACCTCAAATGCATTTTCTCAAATTACAGAGGTCCTGGTGGTTGACGCTACTGTTCGGCCTGGCGCTGTTCGAGCGCTCGAGGCGACGGCGGAGCGACAGCAGCTGCGGCATAGCCGCACGGGCCGGCCTGGGGTGAGGGGCGGCGGCACGTCTCCATTGGCAGCAGCGAGGCCAGACCAGCGTAGCTCGTGGAGTCACGAGGCCAGCTGTCGGACTGCCCTCCTGTAAAATTAATCCATTAATTTCATTCAATCCATTAATTTTTACATTTTTTTTTGTAATGGTAATGTGTTGCGGTTGGCAAAGAGCCAGTATTTGGCACCTGCAATACATGTAAAACCTTAATTCTTTTCCCAGTCGCTTTTGGCTACTGATGTTTGAGTGCACGCTTACATCTGTGGCTGAAATTACGGGAATCTAACTTAGCTTCATAAATTCAGACTTCACTTGAGTATTAGTTACCTCAAATGCATTTTCTCAAATTACAGAGGTCCTGGTGGTTGACGCTACTGTTCGGCCTGGCGCTGTTCGAGCGCTCGAGGCGACGGCGGAGCGACAGCAGCTGCGGCATAGCCGGACGGGCCGGCCTGGGGTGAGGGGCGGCGGCACGTCTCCATTAGCGGCAGCGAGGCCAGACCAGCGTAGCTCGTGGAGTCACGAGGCCAGCTGTCTGACTGCCCTCCTGTAAAATTAATCCATTAATTTTATTCAATCCATTAATTTTTACATTTTTTTTTTGTAATGGTAATGTGTTGCGGTTGGCAAAGAGCCGGTATTTGGCACCTGCAATACATGTAAAACCTTAATTCTTTTCCCAGTCGCTTTTGGCTACTGATGTTTGAGTGCACGCTTACATCTGTGGCTAAAATTACGGGAATCTAACTTAGCTTCATAAATTCAGACTTCACTTGAGTATTAGTTACCTCAAATGCATTTTCTCAAATTACAGAGGTCCTGGTGGTTGACGCTACTGTTCGGCCTGGCGCTGTTCGAGCGCTCGAGGCGACGGCGGAGCGACAGCAGCTGCGGCATAGCCGGACGGGCCGGCCTGGGGTGAGGGGCGGCGGCACGTCTCCATTGGCAGCAGCGAGGCCAGACCAGCGTAGCTCGTGGAGTCACGAGGCCAGCTGTCGGACTGCCCTCCTGTAAAATTAATCCATTAATTTCATTCAATCCATTAATTTTTACATTTTTTTTTTGTAATGGTTATGTGTTGCGGTTGGCAAAGAGCCGGTATTTGGCACCTGCAATACATGTAAAACCTTAATTCTTTTCCCAGTCTCTTTTGGCTACTGATGTTTGAGTGCACGCTTACATCTGTGGCTGAAATTACGGGAATCTAACTTAGCTTCATAAATTCAGACTTCACTTGAGTATTAGTTACCTCAAATGCATTTTCTCAAATTACAGAGGTCCTGGTGGTTGACGCTACTGTTCGGCCTGGCGCTGTTCGAGCGCTCGAGGCGACGGCGGAGCGACAGCAGCTGCGGCATAGCCGGACGGGCCGGCCTGGGGTGAGGGGCGGCGGCACGTCTCCATTGGCAGCAGCGAGGCCAGACCAGCGTAGCTCGTGGAGTCACGAGGCCAGCTGTCGGACTGCCCTCCTGTAAAATTAATCCATTAATTTTATTCAATCCATTAATTTTTACATTTTTTTTTTGTAATGGTTATGTGTTGCGGTTGGCAAAGAGCCGGTATTTGGCACCTGCAATACATGTAAAACCTTAATTCTTTTCCCAGTCGCTTTTGGCTACTGATGTTTGAGTGCACGCTTACATCTGTGGCTGAAATTACGGGAATCTAACTTAGCTTCATAAATTCAGACTTCACTTGAGTATTAGTTACCTCAAATGCATTTTCTCAAATTACAGAGGTCCTGGTGGTTGACGCTACTGTTCGGCCTGGCGCTGTTCGAGCGCTCGAGGCGACGGCGGAGCGACAGCAGCTGCGGCATAGCCGGACGGGCCGGCCTGGGGTGAGGGCGGCGGCACGTGTCCATTGGCGGCAGCGAGGCCAGACCAGCGTAGCTCGTGGAGTCACGAGGCCAGCTGTCGGACTGCCCTCCTGTAAAATTAATCCATTAATTTCATTCAATCCATTAATTTTTACATTTTTTTTTGTAATGGTTATGTGTTGCGGTTGGCAAAGAGCCGGTATTTGGCACCTGCAATACATGTAAAACCTTAATTCTTTTCCCAGTCGCTTTTGGCTACTGATGTTTGAGTGCACGCTTACATCTGTGGCTGAAATTACGGGAATCTAACTTAGCTTCATAAATTCAGACTTCACTTGAGTATTAGTTACCTCAAATGCATTTTCTCAAATTACAGAGGTCCTGGTGGTTGACGCTACTGTTCGGCCTGGCGCTGTTCGAGCGCTCGAGGCGACGGCGGAGCGACAGCAGCTGCGGCATAGCCGGACGGGCCGGCCTGGGGTGAGGGGCGGCGGCACGTCTCCATTGGCAGCAGCGAGGCCAGACCAGCGTAGCTCGTGGAGTCACGAGGCCAGCTGTCGGACTGCCCTCCTGTAAAATTAATCCATTAATTTCATTCAATCCATTAATTTTTACATTTTTTTTTTGTAATGGTAATGTGTTGCGGTTGGCAAAGAGCCGGTATTTGGCACCTGCAATACATGTAAAACCTTAATTCTTTTCCCAGTCGCTTTTGGCTACTGATGTTTGAGTGCACGCTTACATCTGTGGCTGAAATTACGGGAATCTAACTTAGCTTCATAAATTCAGACTTCACTTGAGTATTAGTTACCTCAAATGCATTTTCTCAAATTACAGAGGTTCTGGTGGTTGACGCTACTGTTCGGCCTGGCGCTGTTCGAGCGCTCGAGGCGACGGCGGAGCGACAGCAGCTGCGGCATAGCCGGACGGGCCGGCCTGGGGTGAGGGGCGGCGGCACGTCTCCATTGGCAGCAGCGAGGCCAGACCAGCGTAGCTCGTGGAGTCACGAGGCCAGCTGTCGGACTGCCCTCCTGTAAAATTAATCCATTAATTTCATTCAATCCATTAATTTTTACATTTTTTTTTTGTAATGGTTATGTGTTGCGGTTGGCAAAGAGCCGGTATTTGGCACCTGCAATACATGTAAAACCTTAATTCTTTTCCCAGTCTCTTTTGGCTACTGATGTTTGAGTGCACGCTTACATCTGTGGCTGAAATTACGGGAATCTAACTTAGCTTCATAAATTCAGACTTCACTTGAGTATTAGTTACCTTCCTTTAGTTGCACTTAGTGCTATTCCATCTCTGAAAATAATTTTAAAAAATTAAAAAAATTAAAAATTGTTACTTTTCAAATAGAACCTCTTATGAACAAGGTTGTATTTGAATCTATATGAATAGTTGTTCTATAATATAAATAAATGTTGTCTGTGTCATTATGCATTGATTTGTTAAGAAAGAGTAAATGGGTTCACTTTTAGAAAAATTGCTTTTTATTATTGCTTTTTATTATTTAGTATGAAGGAGAAATATTGTTTGTTATTTAATTTCTGTTAGATATAAACAGTTGCACATTTTAAGTGATTTATAAATTACATAAATATTTACTTTCAGTTTTATAGAACAGTCTTTTAATATTGCTGTTATTCTTTCATTCATTACATATACTATTATATCTTTTATTAGCACTGTAAATGTAAAGATATCTCAAATCATAACTATAAATAACATCATGTGACAATCATATTAAAATAAAAAATTACTCTTAATCTTGGATCTGAGGATTCTTGAATCTGCAATTAATCAATCAATCGTTTAATCAATCGTAAATTTATTTATTTTGCTTTTGCTTTTTAATTAAAAATCAACAATAGTGTTATATAAAGCAATATACCCTATATTGCTTTATACAGAATAAACTTGCTCTCTTTTGCTATTTACTCCCTTTTCATCGGAGTCTCATTATAAAAAACTTGACAATCATTTTTAAAGTTCTAATATAATACAATAAAGTATACAACTTCAATTAAAAAATACTTCTAAAAAAAATATTAAGTAGACCATTTAAGTTATGTCCAAATTATTCATAACTAAGATAGATACACACTTATGATCAATTAGAACAACTTCTAAAAAACTTTCACTTTAATGTTCCATTATTAATCATTTATTGCACTACAAGATACTAGAAGCTATATAAAATCGCAAGACATATCCTTAATATAATAATGAATATAGCTAATTCATCAATCGAAATTAATGTACATATCATAATTTTTATATAACGATAACTAAGTCAAATATGAAATAAAAATTATACTGCATGTTAAAGGTTTTAGGTTATCCATGCAAGGTTAGGTTTATTATATTTAGATGTGAGAATGTAAATTTTAAGAAAGCTCTTACTATTATTGAGATGCACAAAATTCATTAAAACTCAACACTTACATTTATATAATGATTAAGTAAATCCTCTTCTTATTGTTTTATAACTGCACGTTTCTTCGTTGTTATATTTCTCATTTTAAGAAATATCTCAACAGCTACTGGTGAAATAAGACTTGATACATTTAATTTGCTTCTAGTGATATTTGTTTCAAGGGTGTAGTGGATGTTTGTTAGTTACTCATGGTCGTAATGTTCTGGTCGACTTGGTGAGCATGTATGACTAAACTATAAACATTCATAACTCTCCGCTAGTGGCTCCAAGTAGCTGTTGTACGCAGCGGCCACACCCCGGTAAGCCACGTCGACCCGTGGACTAAACCTAGTGGAGGGGGGGTTGTAGTTACTCTGGTGACTGCAGCCTTGCTCTGGGTGTTCCCCCCATTTGTACAAAAGTCTGCTTCGGTATGGAAGGTGAGCAATGGCAATATGCCAAAAGGCCTCGGCAACTGTAGCGATGCAGCACGGTTATGTGATGCACCGTAAAGGGCGTATATCAGGGTTCTATTAATGGTATACGGCCATATCACTACATCCCTTATTTTTACTAGTCGTATTGGGCATCCAATCCACTAGTGGACATTAATCTGGGACTAAAGAGTGGGTCTGCACCAGCGCAACTGCTTACCCACTTATCAAAATCACGCGTAGATGACCCTGGCATTTCTCTTTCTTGGCAATACGGACTCAAAGACCTGCGGCGATGGAGACCTGATGGTGGGAGGAGGACAACGATGTGTCCAAATCTTAGTTAGAGTTCTGCACGTAGGCGACTAGATGAGAGTGGTCGCTCCTGGAATAAGCTGAAGTGGGATTACAGGTTCGGCAGCACATCTAGTGACAAAGCAGCCCTGTTTAGGAGTACTCTGCTTTCCTTCGCACGGAGGAGGGGCCTAGAAAAGGTGGCCTAAAAATAGCTCGCTTCATAAAAATTTAGGTGTCATATCGCGGGCATCTGAACATCGATATTACGCGGTCGAAAAAGAATATATAAAACAATCACAAAACAATTAGTATTAGGAGCTTGGAACGTAAGAACCTTAAAAGATAACGATTCTAATATATGCCCGGAAAGGAAAACTGCCCTTATTGCAAGAGAACTAGCCCGTTATAACATTGACATAGCAGCGATTAGTGAAACTCACCTACATAGCAATGGCGTCCTCCGCGAAGAACTTGGGGGGCTATACTTATTATTGGATCGGAAAAGATGTGAACGAGAAGGCAAGTAGTGGGGTTGGTTTTGCAGTTAGAAACAAATTGGCAAATACTCTACAAGAATTACCTAAGGGAGTTAATGACCGAATAATGACCTTGCGCATGCAACTAGCATCTAAAAAATATATACAGCTAATCAGTATATATGCACCAACTTTAACAGCCTCCGATGAAGATAAAGCCAGTTTTTACCAGGATCTTCGACAAGTTTTGGTGCAAATTCCTAAAAGCGATAAAATTGTTTTATTGGGGGACTTTAATTCTCGTGTAGGCAGAGAATACGATATTTGGAATGGAGTTCTAGGCAGGCATGGAATAGGTAAATGTAACAGCAATGGACTTGAACTCTTAACCCTATGTGCTGAATTTGACCTTTGCATAACCAACACGTATTTTCGCTTACCAGAGAAATATAAGACCTCTTGGATGCACCCAAGATCAAAACATTGGCATCTACTGGATTATGTTATAGTACGCAAGAAAGATTTGTGTGATGTACTTATTACGCGATCAATGCGCGGAGCCCAAGGCTGGACAGATCACCGCCTGATAAGGTCCAAAATGCGCATAAACCTTAAGCCTCCTTTTCGTGCATCACATAGGCTACCAGCAAAACTTGATATTGGAAAACTCGTCCATTCTGATCAATTGCGGGAAAAGCTAGACACTGCGTTTAATGAACAAAGGCACATGGTCATTTTAGATAATAACATTGAGGACATCTGGAAAGAGTGCTCTACTAATTTGAACTCATGTGCCTTAAACGTAATTGGAAAGCAACAAAGAAAAAATCAAGACTGGTTTGACGATTCAAATGATGAAATAAAGAAACTCTTAAAGGAAAATAGGCGTAACTTAAAAAATTTTCGCGATTCAAACTCTCAAAAAATACTGCAACAAAGATTAAAATCAAAAATTAGAGCACTTAAAGATGAATGGTGGTCTGCGAAAGCAAAAGAAATACAGCATTTTGCGGATTCGAAACAATTAGGGAAATTTTATGATGCCATCAAGACCGTGTTTGGACCATGTATGCGAAAATCAGCAGCGATTCGAACGCAAGATGGAGGAGAGTTACTTACGGATAGGAAAGCGATCCTTCAGCGTTGGTCGGAACATTTCTGCGAGGTTTTAAATCATGATGGAAATTGTGTTGACCTTCGTTATCTTAAAGATATGGAAAAACTACCTCAGCGCAACAATTTGTCAAATCCTCCCAGCTTCGACGAGTATAGCGATGCAATTGGAAAATTAAAAAATGGTAAATCACCTGGAATTGATGGCTTACCGAGCGAAATTTTTAAGTATGGAGGCCCAAGCGTGGCTGATCGTCTGTTTGAAATTATACTTAAGGCGTGGGAAACAACATCTATTCCGCAAAGCTGGAAACTTTCTCTTATCTGTAAACTTTATAAAGGTAAAGGTGATATCACTAACTGTAACTCTTACAGAGGTATTTCTCTATTACCGACTGCAGGAAAAGTTTTGGCTCATGTAATCACCTCTCGACTAGTTAAACAGATGGATCAAGTACTTCCAGAATCGCAGTGTGGATTCCGACCGAATAGAGGAACAGCCGATGCGATATTCGTTGTTAGGCAAATCCAAGAGAAAAGTCTAGAACAGAATCGCCCTCTATTCTTGTGCTTTATTGATCTTGAAAAAGCTTTCGATCGCATACCTCGAGAAGCACTTTGGATCATACTAGCAAAGTTTGGGTTGCCGGAGCAACTGATTGAATTGGTGAAGCAGTTTCACAATAACACAATGGCCCTGGTTTCCCACGAAGGGGAGCTTTCAGATTTATTTCCCGTAACTTCTGGTGTAAAACAGGGATGTGTCATGGCACCCATCTTGTTTGATCTGTATTTTGCCGCCGTTCTGAAAGATGCCGCTAAGACCTGCAATGATCAAATTAAATTAAACGTTAGAACGGACAAGAGTTTATTCAATTTGTCTCGATTTAGAAACAAGTCGAAATCTACCACAGTTTCTGTAATGGATATACTCTATGCTGACGATATTTGCTTAATGGCAGACAACTTAACTGTATTGCAAAATTATGTCGACGCTTTACAGCAATCATGCACCAAGTTTGGACTAACTATAAGTGTCACCAAAACTAAAATTCTGCAACAACCCCCTAGAGGACAAACGGCTTTACATTCTTCAATTTATATTAAAGACTCCATAGTAGAAGAAGTACCCAATTTTCAGTATTTAGGTAGTCAAATAAGGAATGACAACACTCTTATCTCTGAAATATCAGCACGTATAGCAAAAGCTGCTGCGGTATTTGGTAAACTCAATGACCGGGTATGGAAGTCACACGACTGTAAGCTTCATACCAAACTTTCCGTATATAAAGCAATAGTACTTCCCACTTTACTTTATGCTGCAGAAACCTGGTGTATCTATAAAAGCGATATCAGGAAATTAGATAAATTTCACATGAGGTGTCTTCGTTTCATTTTGCGTATAAAGTGGCAAGACAAAATATCGAATACAGAAGTATTGCGTCGTTCAAATATGCTTGGAATAGAAGCTATAGTAATGAATTTTCAGCTGAGATGGTGTGGTCATGTCTACCGTATGGAAAACTACAGGCTACCAAAAACTGTTTTCTACTCAGAACTTGCAAGTGGAAAACGCAAATCTGGTGGGCAGTACCTACGGTACAAAGATGTATTCAAGCGACATCTAAAAGCTTGCAAACTACCTGTTGAGGGTTGGGAAAATTTCGCACAACTTAAGTCAGACTGGCGTTTTCGTGTCAAGGAGGGTATTAAATGTTTTGAGGATACGCGACTGCTCGACCTTGATGCGAGTCGCCAACTGCGTAAAACTCGGCCGAAAATTACATATAATTATACATATAACAGTGCTGGTCAACTCTACTGCCCAACCTGTGACCGCACCTTCAAGAAAAAGTTTGGATTTGCCAGCCACATCCGTGCTCACGCAAGGAATGCATAGGGTCGCCGTTGTCGGATACGACAAGGAGCAATATTATTATTATTATTATTATTATTGTTTCAAGAATTTTGCTAACTAAATTAAAACAAAATTATATATTTTAGTAAAAATTAAAGTACTAGAACTTTACAACGGGAAATTTAAAAATTTAATACACCGCCCATTCATTAATAAAATCAACTTGTTGTCTTGTTATATGATAGACAGTCAAAATGAGAATGAGTGCGTAAAAATATGTATGGAGGAGTGGAGCGAGATGCAGCTGAGACTATTTTCATACGATTCATTCATAAATACGTACATGTGCAAGAGGGATGCGAGATAACATGTGTTGGCGCCTGTAGTAAAACCGCCCTGATGTCGACTGTCACACCTAGCTGTCAAACGTAAAACCATAATAGTAAATACAGACTACTTAGTAATAGTAAATAGTCACCGTGAAAGTAATAAGAATTAATTTATTATTATATAATTATAAAAATAATAACTTATTAACTATATTATAAGTTTTTATATTACTTAGCTTAATACTTATTTAAATTTACTTTTTCATTATACATATATATTGATGGGCATAATTTATATTTGAATAACTTTAGTAAAGCTTTATATGGTAGGTTTCTAAAATTTTAAAATCCTATGAGTATGACAATGAAGAAAAACTACATTAACAATGTATGTATTTGAACTATTACGTAATACGTCTTGTTTTTTATGATTTCTATTTTCGCTTCAAGTTGTCATACTTTTGTTACCCACCATCTGCGGCTATTTGTTGTTTTTGGATATTTTGACATTTGTACTTCCTGTTGTCAAATCTTCGTATTTTATGAAAGTAAAGGGCGCATGCGTCTGACAATTTTCGCCTTTCGGCCATATTGTTATGACGCATACAAGATCATAGGTCTCCGCCAGTGACGAGTCTTCTCGCAGTTGACGTGGCTACTACGTACCGTCCCGTTCGCCCACTCCGGACGCAGCATATACGGTGACGAGGAATACGTAACTGGTGAGTGCTCGTATTGAAGACATCTTGCGGTCTGTCACGGTCGCTAATATTTGGGTTCTCTTATATGGATATTATAAATGTTACTAATAAGTTCTAATGAAATATATAAGACTATAAACTTAAAAAAATATGTTGCGTATGAGCTAATAGACGCAATAGGAAATTTTCCTATCTATGACGCGATGATTCTCTTTTAGAATGTCTTGGTATCAAGTGTTTCTGTAACCGATGCAGATTTTATCAACAAATAATTTTACAAGTGTAAGTGTGCCAGAAGTTCAAGGAATACACAGAATGGTGACCTTGAATCTTTTAGGTAAGCAAAGTGGGCATGGACGGAATGGTGGAGGAGAACGGCACGACTGGCGCAGCAGGCGTCCCAGATGCTTTGACGAACGCAGGGTCTTCGGCCAGTACCACGCCTCATGTTGTAGTTACCAGTATTGTTCAACTGACATTGCCAACACAGGCGCCATCAGCACAGGTGTTTATTTTGATATCACTCATTTGACATTAGATTTGTTTAACCTATAAATGGCTATTAGGAAATATTGCTATATGCTTGAATATAAGTTTTATTTTTAAAATAATTCATCAAATTTTAATTGTTGATATTATTATTTTAGAAAGACTTGTTATTTGTTTTGTCATTATGTTTTATTTACAGGTGCAATCTGTAATACAACCTAATCAACAGTCTGTTATTCAAACAGCATCTAATATTCAGCCAGTGCAATTACCAAAAGGAAATGTTATATTGGTTAGTAAACCAAGCTCTGTTATACACACTACCCAGGGAACTTTGCAGACTTTACAGGTTTGATAATTTTGGTTTTTATTTAAAACTCAGTATATTGTTATAAATGAGGGGCATATTCTTTACTTCTTTATCTTCAACTTTTCACATATAAGATTTTTAACATGTATAATGAGTGTGTGTAACTAAAATGATGAAGCTAATCAAGATTAGGTAAACCTTAATTGCCTGCACTTTGTATTTGTAATGATACTTTAATTTTATGCTTCTATATGACATACATTATTAGTTTTCTAATCAGATTTGTCTGTTGTGAGACTATTAAAATGTGATAATAGATACATTATCTTATTCTTGTTGTTTGTTTCTTTAGCGTAGATGCAATCAAATTGTTGCATCTAAAACACAGTTTAAATATTACTGAATTTATTTAACAGTTATGTACAAGTATTACTAAAGTGTGGAAACTGTAAAAAATAATGATTATTCCTATACTGCATTGTTTAAAAAAGCTTTTAAATATATTGCAGAAGAAAGAAGTGTTTAAAAGCAATTTCAATCTTCTAATTATGATACTTTTTTATCAAAAATTATTGTTGCCTGATTTTTTTTAAATTTATTAATAGATAGTTATTGTTTTTATGGCCTCTAGCATGGATTCAACATTTAGTAACTTAACTTCTTAGGAATTTATATTATTTTTATAACATTATGAATATTGGTTGTTGGGGCGATTCATTTAAGCTTACTATGATATTTAATGATTAATTATTATTTAATTAAACATTCATAAGAATCTAACAACAGATGGTCTAACAGTTTGCCTGATCCTACACTATAGGTTTGTAGGTTCAAAATGTGGAAAGTAATCATGACTTTAATATATAAACTTTTCAGTAAATGTAAACATTGATCAGAACTGTATTATGTATTACTCTCGAGAATATCTGGAATGTATAAACTGTCAATCTGCTATGAAGGAAGTGTCTTTATGGTTGCCTCAGCTGTGAGGGTGTTAACAATTTTTTATTTATATAATTATCTTTAATAGTGTTCCAGGTACAGAATTGGTATATTCTGTAACATTAAATGTTGACATTTTTAAATCAATATGACCAAAGGCTTCCTAATACTATTAAAATTAAAATCTAATAAGAAACAAATTTATTTAGTACTATACTCGAGTCTCGGCAAGCGACTGGCTTTCTGAAAACCTTCACCGCTTTTATACCCGTTACCCCTTTAAATTACAATTGACAATTGTTTTGTTTCTACCCCCCAACTAAAAATTGTTGCAACACTACCTTTTTAACTCAATTTACATAGAATTGAAATGTACTATTAACCTAAACCTTCCGGAGGAATTGCACTATCTTCTAGTTAAAACTGTACAAAAATCTGTTCAGTACATTTTGAAAATCACTCACATACTGACATACATCTTTGGGGACTTTGTTTTATAACAAGTAAAGATTATTTTGAATAATTCAATATTATTTTTGTTTTAGATTAAGCCTGAACCAAATACTGTATTAAGCGCACAAGGACAGTCATGCAGTGATGACAGTTGTAGCGATGACGAAAGTCCTAAAAGAAAATATAGAGAAATGTTAACTCGGCGCCCTTCCTATAGAAAAATTCTAAATGATCTTGGTGGTGCTGAGATTGCTGGTTAGTTCATTAACTCATTTTAAATTTTAATTAATTTGTGATGTTTTCACATGGGAGGAAATATTTTTTGAAAAGCATTAAAGTGCTACATTTTAAAGTCAACATTACAATCAATTAATAATGATATAAAGAATGTGCCACTTCTAAGCCTTAAAAAACTAAAATTACTTGAACAATATTTGTTCTCTACAACAATAGTGCTAAGTTTAAAGCATAAATCATAATTAAGTTTAGAATGCATTGCTGGATTTTTAAAATAATTATATTGATAGATTGTATCTGTTTACAGCACATTCTGTTAATAATAGTTACCCTCAGTACATATACAAATATATAAAATAGGATTATATGTCAAATTACTAATCCATATATTATTTAAGTTACATAGGTAACAAAACAAATGAAAAATATTAAAATAAAGCGATTAAAACATTAAAAATATCTTTTGAAGTTGAATAATATATTTACAACATATTGGACCTCGTAATAATTACAGACAATCGCATGGGCTCTAAAGGATTGGAAAGTGATGTGTCGCTGTCACCTTTATCATTTGCGCCAGGTTAGTGGTTGTGCTGCAGCTGAGACTTTCTGTTTTTGTGTGCAACATGTGTCACTAACCTGTTCAGTTGTAACAAGTGTACGGTCATATATTGTTAGTTTACAGACCAGTATATTTCATCGTTAATAACAATTGGCTTACAAAATACATCACTCTAGATTTCATGAGATATCTTTAATTAATCTGGATTCGGGCTTCTTTGGTAGTTATGTATAGCTTAATAAAATAAGAACAATTTACATAGTGTCCGAGTCATATTTTTCTGATTCTATATTTTAATCAAGTGGATTGTTACAGTTCTGTTAAAGGTAAAGTTTCACATTAGCAGTTATGGATTACTTAGTTTACCTTTAAAAAAATAACGCAAAGCTACATTCAATAATACAATACAATACTATGGATGTTGAATATTACTGATATTAGACTTAATTCTTTCCATGTTCTTTATTAGCCAATGGCTACATGACGTAATCGAATGCAAAAACAGCGCGAATGACGTCATGCCTATATGAGTATGTAGCGACTGAATAATATGAACTCTTGTCTTAGCATACTAAGTGATTTACATACATATTGAATTTGTATCTTTTTCTTTGTTTCTTATTATTTATTTCTTAAATACTTACACATTTTGACAAAAACCATTTTGACAAGAGTCAAAATTTATTTAGGTTCTTCTAAATTTTTAAATTTCCTAAATTTTTCAATATTTTATGTTAAAATTGACAATGTATAATATTTCACTCTCTAATCGTTAGTTTACCCGTCTGGTGAAGCTGTATAGGTATAGCCTTTAGGGATAAAATCATAATGTTCATTAGAAAAAATGTAACAACCTCATACATAAACTGATTTATCAAATTTTACGACGATTGATGGTTTTACGTGAGCTTGATATTGTAATATACTTGTGCAGAATGTGCAGATGCATAAAATATGCAGGATACACATTAAAAATAAATGAATTAATTTAATGCCAAATTAAGACATTTATTTACAAAGATACAAATATGTTGCAAATCTGTTATTAAAAATGGATGTTATTACAAATTACAATTTATTTAATTACAAATTGAAGCACAATCTTTATATCACTTTAAATAAAACCTCAAATATTTTTTTAATTAAACACAACCTAAGGCAATGTTGACATTAGTATCACTTTGACGCTGTTTCCATCATCACTCTAGTAATTGAAAATAGTTTAATGACTCGGTAAAGTTCTTCAATCGTTATCTATTCACAGTAAGCTTTTATGTCTAAACCAACATACTACGAATCGACATTATATCATGCCAAACTCATGATTTTCGTCTCGTACGTCGTCAATATCATAAATAATATAAATGACCTGCTTGTGTTGGTAGTGATTCCAGCTGGCGCGCTACAAACTGAAAGTGGACTGCATACGCTAGCGGTGTCGGGAACGGCGGGCGGCGGTGCCATTGTGCAATATGCAACCAACCAAGATGGACAATTCTACGTGCCGGGTAATTATAAATATATTACTGCTGTATACTTTACCCAATTATATTCATCTGAAATTTAGAAAAAACGAACAAATTCTACTATAATTGCAGGTCCCATTATAGAGGATCAGTCGCGGAAACGCGAATTGAGACTACTTAAAAATCGAGAAGCGGCCAGAGAATGTCGACGTAAGAAGAAAGAATACATCAAATGTCTCGAAAATAGAGTTGCAGTGTTAGAAAATCAAAACAAAGCCCTTATTGATGAACTAAAATCCCTAAAAGAACTGTATTGTCAGCAAAAAACAGAATGAGGCCCAGCCGGCTAATCAGGTGTGCCGCTGCCCTGCCGGTAAGAGCTTAGAGGCACACGAAGATTATAACTGTGTATAGAGAACATACTTGTTTTCGTCCAGGTTAAAGTGATGAGATGGACTGACATGTCTATGATTATTATAGAAGCTGATTTTAAGCGTACTCTTTAGAAAATTTATACTTTACTACACTATGTTTTACTTTTTTTTTTACTCTACTATGAATTGTCTCCTGATATCATCATTCAATTGATATTTAATGGTTAAGAGTATCTAAAAGTATGTTACCATTCGAAATATTTAATTTTATATACAAACTAGAAAGAAAAGTTATTATACAAAAAAAATAATAAGAATAGGAAAGTCTTAAACTGAAGAAATGTTTTACCTCCATTTACTTTTAATGCAGGTGTTTAAAATTTTTGTAGAAAGAGAATATTTAACATTTTAACAAAGTCATTACTATATTTTTTATTTAGTTATTGAATTTATATTATTATTGAAATAATTTAAATTATTATTACCATTCCAAAAAAATTGTCATAAAAGGAATTAAGAAAAAATGCCAGTGCAAATAACAAATACATTTTACTAGCTTATTGATCTTACTTCGATATGAATATCCTAGTAACTATAGTTTTATCCAGCCTTGTAAACTGGACTTGCGTGCCATTTATCGAAAACTCAACTTTACAAATATTTTTGTATCTTCACAATTTTATGAGCTGTTATATTGTGTATTTTATTTATTTTATCGACTTGTGGTACACGTTCAATAAATAACTACATTACATTTATCTCATTCTGTGATGAGAAGAGGTGATAGATTTTACATAATCTAATTTGTATAAAGAAGTGTTGAGGGTTGTTTAGTAATATAATGGCCATATTTCATGGTGTTTGTAATGGATAAGCCAAAGTTAATGTTTAGATATTTGTGCAATAAAAGATTGCAATGTACAGATTTAGCAAAGTACCATTTTTCAGCCCTGAAAAATAAAATGAAACAGAATTATGTGTACATTATGTATAGATAGAATAGAATAGAATTTATGTATAGTGTATTTTTAAATATTTCAATTATTTTGTACATATAACTTAACAATTATTTGTGAACGGAAGCTGATGTTGCATATCACCTATATAAATTCTCAGTTATGATGATATAAATATTTATGAAAATATGCATATACATGTTATGGGTTTTAAAACATACGCCATTTGGGTTCACAAGCAATGTAAAGATATATATTATTTTGTAAAAGTGTAAAACTAATTGACTCTTAAAATTACAATTAAGATTTTTTATATGAATCATTTGCCATGATTGATGTGTTGAATAGATAAATAATGTTATAATAGTTATAATGCATTGTTTAATTTTCATTTTCTTCAGCGTTATTGTTGTTGGCTAACATAGTAGTTTATTGTGTTATAACATATTTATCATGGCAAGTGACCTACGACTAATGTAAGACATTGTGGAAAGTGCCTTTAAAATTAAATTTAAAATGAATAAAGTTTATACCAACATAGCTTTTTATGTTAACTTATGCTATTTATTTATATTAATAATATTAATTGTTTTGATGTATTATTACGTTGTTTACTTTTGGTTTCTAATTATATTACAGATGAAGCACCATGAAAAGATAAATATGAACTTGAAGATGAATTTTGTGTCATTAGTAAAAGTGCTTGAGAATTACATATTCTAATTTGAAATCGATAGTGACGTGGTAAGGTAGACATTGGACACAAGCCATAACTTGCTTGCAAGGCTTGTTTCATTACAATTTTTTACATATAATCATATGAAAGACCAGGAATACTTTTCCTTTGTAGTTAATTCCTTTTGATATCGAAACTAAATTGGTTGAAAAGGTTTTATATATAAAATACATTTTTTTAATTTACAACAAAGTTGTATCTAAAAATACTTACACGCTAGGACTATACAAATCATACCCACGTGGAATGGTCCCAAGAATGCAACAGCGTTTCCGCGTTGAATCACTATGCTGATTCTTTGTCCTAAAAAGGAGCCAGCCCTCTTGTCACCTGAAGAGGCAATTAACCGAGGTATTAATACGGATAATATTTTTTTGCACTTTGGCTCCATGGTCCTAGGGTCTCCACTGCAAACGGTACACATATATAACTCTCGATGCATACTTCCGTCGCTTGCCGGATTTGGCCATTTCCGCTGCAGCTCCAGGTCTTAATGACGTTTCCTTGATATGGGACGAGATTAACGTATCAACGCATGTTGCGTCCATCATTAGGGCCCGTCCCCGTTCCCAAGAAACCATAAGCCTTTGGCGAGAAAAATAGGGAGTTTAGAACCGCCACGATGCTACAATGTTTTGTTGTGCGGACGCATATTCCACAGATATGCAGGTTTCCTTACGATGTGATTGAGTTTCACTGAAAAATTATAAGTTGTAAATATGATTTAATTTCACCTGTCATTCATTTAAATTTAATATTGGCCCAAATGTTAAATACTGTGGTAAAAGTAGAGTTTTTTGAAGTGCCATATGCAATAATTACACACGATCGACCGTCTCCAAAGTAATAGTTGACAAACTGGGAAATATATAATAAATTGATACACCCATCTAGAAGAACAATAAATTTTTTTTTTTTTTAAATTGTGGCTGTCCGCGCAGAGATAAAAGCAGGATAGCTGCCACCTGCGCCGATGGGCCAGACAGTTTTTATTTGTTTTCCATTTCAATAGTAAGCATTACGTATTAAAAGTAAGTGTAGATGTACTTACACCTCAAGGTAGAGTTAACGAATCAGCTTGAAGCAATTTATCAAGCGATTTATTGGTAAAACAAATTAAAGTTATTCATTTTGTTTTGTTCGTGATAAATGTACATATATACAAAGTTGTATTTAAGTGTTTGCATTGAAACGGTTAGTAAAAGTAAAGTAGTGGCCTGTTTCTATCCCACTCCTGGGCATAGGCCGCCTTGGGTTGGAGCTAAGACTCACCACGCTACTCCAATGTGGATTGATAGATTTCTCAAGAGATATGCAGGTTTCCTCAAGATACTTCGCCGAGAAGCGTGTGATAAATTGCAAATAATATAAATTAAACATTAATAGAAAACTCATTGGTGTCTGCCCGGGTTTTAAACTCGTAACCCTCTCGGAAGACTCGTACGGTCTCCCCGCTTGGCTATTACAGCTCGTTAAACGCTTAAAGTGGGTAAAAATTAAGTTTAAACGAGTTTGTTACATACATACACATGTATCTAAATAAAGCGTCGGTCTCATACCCTTATCCCATTCTAAGCGGCATTTAATTCTGCTAGATATATTACGACCGGCCGCTCACCTGACGTCAGCTTATCTTAGTCGCCTTTTGCGACACTTCGGTAAGATATGACGGTGGTCTATTCTACTCAGCCGGATACCACACTAATGAAACTAAACCAAATAAAGCGTGTAACAAAAATTTAGTGATATTAGTTGTCACTCTAATTTGGAAGTATGAAATAACAATGTATTCATTTTGGTTAATATATTTCCATAGTTTATAATAATAATACAAAAATTAAGACAATATTGTATTGCTTGACTATTAAAGCACCAGCCTGACCTAGCGAACTACATCATAAGCGGTAATCCGTAGAAAACAGTTCCAAAATTACGTATACAAGACTGCAAGGTAAAAGTTTTGCATGGTGATATGGAACATGGCAGAGGGTTTTGTTGCGTAGGCCTTAGCATTTGTTAGTTTCAAAACACCGCATTTGATTGCAAATTGTATTTGTTTTTATATGATGACACGAAATTGCAGTATTTAATAAGTATTAATTGCCGAAATAACTTAAAACAGCCTACATCGTAGGCTTTTTAAGTTTAGTTTTATTTATTTTTATGCAAACCTTCACAATAATAAAACCCCGCGCTAAAGAGCTACAAATAGTTCGTAACAGCCATAATTCGCAACAGAAAGACTTGAAACTGATGTTATTCCTTTAATAAAATCTAGTTACCTAAGGCTGACCTACGTGGATGGAAAGTGGAACTTTTTTGTGAACAGGCATTTAAAACAAGTTAAGTTTTTATAATGTGCGTATAACCAGTACTACGTCTGTACCATTATAATTGTACAGCCATTATTTGGAATCGTAGCCGCACTACAGTAGAGAATAAACAAATAAGACAGACAGTCCTGGTATTTATCTAGCCATAATATTACCATTGCATAGTAAGTACCATGCGTGAATAACTTAACAAGTTCAAAATGCACACTTCAGGGCAGCCATAAATAAGTTAGTTTTTTTTTTCGAATTGACTGTATGCTGTTAGCCCTAACGGCTTTTACAGCGTAACCGGGCGGGACGGGCGAGCGCTGAAGCTCTACTAGTGTCGGGGAACGTCGTCCTAAGGGTGCCTCCTGTGAGGCCGGACCACGGCTTAGGACGACGTGTAGGGGAGGGCTGATGGTATGACTTTGATTAGTCAATACGACGACGGAAGGATGACAAGAAGCCACGACCAACCGACGTCAGAAATGTGGGACCTCGTCTTCGCCGGAGAAGACGCTGTGTGTGTGTGTATTACGTGTTTCTGTGTTTGCGATCGTTATCGGTAACCGCATAAATCGGTTTTGCAGTCTTTGGAGCGTGAGCAATCTGACCTTTGAAACGTGCGCGAACGCAACGCTCGCATAGGACATTATTGGTCTTATGCAAGTTTTGTAGAATGTCACTTTGTTGCGGAGTGACATTTTACTTTTCTTGCATAACATCGGATAAAGTCGTCCCATGACATACACAGCCTTATTGCAGACTATACGTATGTGCTCGTGGAAGGTCATGGAAGGTTGGAAGGTGACACCCAGGTACTTGACTTTCAGTTGGCAGTGAATCGGTGTGTCGTAAAGGGAAATTTCCGTAGGTGTGTCTATGTGAGATCGGAAACGTTTACCGATAAAGTGCATAGCTGCTTTCATTATGTACATTGTAATCTTAGATAGCTGCACTGGATTGCAAGTTGAACTATCTATATACGTTTAAGAGAATTATTTCAATACTAACAATCGCCAGCGGCTCCACCCGTGTAGATCGATTCAAACCGTAATATAGTCTTTGCTAACCATAAAAATTGTTAAAGTGGGTTAACCTTAAAAGCTACACATATGCAGCCGCGGACTTTAATTTTGAACTTTTAGAGGGAACAATTTTATAAATGATTTTTGAATAACTATTACCGTTTACTCAGCGCACGCTAGGAAAGCTTTAAATTTTGCCGTTTACGTAATATTTTTTATTGCTGCTCCTCTCCTATTCATCTAAGCATGATGTTATATAGCCTATAGCCTTCCTCGATACATTATTTTAAACTTAAACATTAACATTATCTTAAACTCAAAAAAAAATTTCAAATCTGTCTAGTAGTTCCTGAGATTAGCGCGTTGAAACAATAAAACAAACAAACTAACAAAACTCTTCAACTACATATATTATACTGCGTCCATCATATTATCAGTCTTTTGACAGCTCACGCTCATTAAGTTTTGTATTGCTTACGTACAAATATCATACAAATAATATTTGTACTTTATGGATGGGTACCGCCCACTTAGTGATGTCACACATAATGGGTTACTACGATTATGCCACAGATTAAAAATAATCGGTAGAAATCGATGTTACGAGTATTAAAAGACATTTAATAACATTATATAAAGTTTTACTTTCTTCTTAGTTAATACATGAATACAAATAAAACAATCAGGATATTTTAATTTATTTTATTAGCACGAGTCGTCGGAATGATAATCAACACTAGACTCCTCCGATGAGGAGTCTTCAGTAGCAGTTATTATTAGCTCTTGTGTAGATAATATATTATCAAACACAATATCACGTTCTCAATCAGAGAATATTACTCTTTTAGTTCTTTCCACCACACTTGCCCAGTTCTCGGCCGTTACGTGGGTGCAAGCATTTTTTAGCAATTGCAACATTTTATTCGCTGTGAATGGGGGGCTTGTATTGCATCTCGCAGCATGCCCTTTTACTTGTGCCCATATAAGTTCTATTGCGTTGTACTGGCAGTGGTATGGAGGAATCCGAAGAACAGTATGGCCATATTCTGCTGCCATTTCATTGATTACATAGCGTTTTGCTCTCTTTTTGGTTTTTAATATTTTTATTAATTCAACTTTTAACATTGAGTCGTCCACATTTTCTCCATTGTCCCGAAGCCAATTAATTATTTCATGCTTTTTATTAGCCTGTGTTGGCATTTTGTCAATTTGACGGGAGTGGTAGGGCGCATTATCAATAAAAATTATTGATGGTTCTTCCAATGAAATGAGCATTTTTTTGAACCACTCTTCATACACATTTGCATTCATCTCTTCGTGGTAGTCATTTGATTTCTTCGATTTAAATGCCAACAGTGCGTCTTGTACAAATCCTTTTGCTGTACCTGCATGGCAAATGATTAGGCGCTCACCTTTTCCCATTGGTACTGAGGAAGTGGAATCAGCAGTATCATCAGTCCAGAAACGAGATAGTGTGTGGTTAGCGTTGAGCCATGTTTCATCCGTGAAAACAATATTTGCCCAATCTTGTATTTTCTTTGCCTCTCTTAAAAAATCACAACGTGCTATAGCTATATCTGTGCGTTCCATTAATAATTTTCTTTTATTTAACTTTTTATATGAAAAGCCAATTGTGTTCAAAACTTTGACCAAAGAAGATTTTTCACCATGAAATAGACCACTTCTTTTCAAAGAAACAATAAGTTTTCTCAAAGTTGGAATTTCTTTTCTCAAGTAGTAATCTAGTTTACGTAGGTTATCATTAATCGAATTACTTAGGTACGTAATTCGATTAATGATAGTAGGTACTATAATCGGAATGGTATCGCATACGAGAATCTTTAGGACATCACTATCGTCAATCTGTCAAAAGATGGTTAATATAATGGACAGTGTATAGTATACGTTCACAAGTTAGTATGCGATTTAAAAAACATATCGACTTCACTACATTAAACAATTAAACATGTAAAAAGACGAAGTCGACATGTTCACTGTATGGATATAAATATAATCTCGATCATACACACATAGAATAGTATTATTTCTTGTGTATTTCCCGCGATCAAGAAAAAAATTAACTAATCGCGGATTATAGCAAAATAATACTATAATTTCTTGTGTATTTTGGACATCCGCTCAATAACGTAAACTAAAAATTATTTTAAATAATTTATTTATTTAGTTGCCTGATCGGCTTTAAGTGTCAGTGAGACTTAAAATCAGCATATGTGTGTTTATTTCGGCGTAAATTGATCGTCACGGTCGTATAGAACGTAACCTATTTCGATTGTTTAATCGAATACTGCTGTGGGGTAAATGAGCAAATATTGGATATATCTTTGTATTGCAAAAAAGTTATACGTGCAAGAGAAGTTTAGGGATGTAGGTGTTCTTACATTAGCTTAACCGTATATTTATCGACTCCGAATCCTGGTAGGTTCTATTTTCCGAAATAGCACTAGAGTTGACTATCCGATGTACTGGTTTACAAGTATACCTGAACAAAAACTACTTTGAATTTAAATTGATTTTTATATTTACAAAGGATCTATTAGAAGCTGTGGTAGCCCAGCGGTAACACCGTGCGACTCTTTCAAGGCGGTCAAGGGTTCAAACCCGAAAAGACACCAATAAGTTTTACTGATGAAACTTATGTGTCTAATTAATAATTGCAATTTATCACACGCTTTCGTATATATATAACATCGTGAGGAAACCTGCATATCTCTAGAGAATTCTGGAGATATATGTAACCTACCAATCCACATTGGAGCAGCGTGGTAGGTCTTAGTTCCAATCCTTCTACAAAAGTAATAATAAAATTATTTTGCTATAATCCGCGATGAAGTAAAATAGAAAATATATATAATGCTAAATGTAGAGTGGACAATCGGTTATTATACCTGATACATGCAGGAGACTCTACATTTAGCATTATATATATTTCCTATTTTACTTCATTGCGGATTATAGCAAAATAATTTTGTTATTACTTTTTTATTATGGATCTCCGCAAAGTAACGCCTAATTCTATAAATTATCCAATCCTTCTTTCCAATAACGGAGAGAAGAGGCCTTTTCTCAGCAGTGGGATAGTAACAGGCCGCTACTTACTTTTTTACTTTTAAAGGATCTAGCAAGTACTGTATATAAAATTCATGAAACAAAAATTTAAGACTCCAATTAATTATTCTGCTTTATGATATGATTTTAACAACAGGCCCTATAAAAATACTAATGAAAATTTTTGATTTAGTATAAACTTTCTTACTGAAAATATGCTTGCTAGCTAAATAAGAACGGTAAGCACAAGAGGTAAATTGAGAAGTTTCGTATATCACATTACAATTCTTGTAAAAGTTAAAATTTTTATATATCTTCTTTTTAATCAATCAGCTCACCTTTATTTATACGCACAACCTTTTAACTTGTAATTGGTATTATGGTATAAAATTATGAGATTACAAGAAACTCAAAATTTATGCAAAACACTTTTCGCAGAATAATTTATAATCTTTATGATTATGTACTTTAAAAGCTAACTCTTACTGATATTTTTGGGTTTATTAATAGAACTAAATAGACATTATCAAAAAAGGATAACAATAACTGTTTTATTAAAGCATTGTGTTGAACAGTAAGAATTTATTACATAGTATTATGACAAACTGTGAATTTTAGTGCAAACTTACACAGGGAAACATACAAAGCAGAGGGTTAATTTTATTAAACTGTTTTTGGACATACTCATACTTTTACAAGATACTGTATGGTTTGCTTTCCACCACTTATATAATAGAAAAATAAACCGTACAATACATGACTTAAATTAATTGTAAAAATATTGAAACATTTGTGAATTTTATGACAGATATTCATTTGATAGTTTTGCTAACTATTTTCAATCATCATAGTTTTGAGATAATAGAAAATTTGCAGCCAGGTTTTCATTTTTTTCACAAGCAAAATAAGCTTGTATAACCATATGTTCAGGAAAACCAAGTGCTTTTAATCTCTCAATAGCTTCTTTATCTTGAGGTGAAACTTGAATGACATTTTGTGGCTGTGGCTGTATCTGACTGTCAGCGGCTGCATCATCTGCAGGTGCTCCAGTGGCTGGTGGGTTAACAGGTTCATTGAGCATTCTGACAAAAGCTTGCTGATGGTCACTTATAGCTTGCAAAAGTGCAGGATTAGACTGACCAATTTGCTCTAGTACAGTATTCAATAAACTAGGATTCTCCTGAATCACAGCCCGCATTTGTTGAAATTGTGGCTGATCGCGAAGAAATGCTAATGGATCTTCATCTGAACTTTCCTCAGCCTCTTGTTCTTGAAGCAACTCTTCAGGAATTCCAGTGATAAGATATTCCACAGCTCTTTCACGGTTATTAAATGATGCACGAAGAGCCTGTTCAACTTGTTGTCTGTTATAACCCATATCCATGATGCTTTGGACTGTTGACTCAAAATCGAGTTCTGTAGATGTAACAGTAGGTTCGACCGGGCCCTCTGGCTCCGTTGCAGGAGTAGGCTTGGGCGTTTCTTCAGCGGGTTTACTTTTGGCGTCACCACTTTCAGTTGATGCACTTTCACTAGCTTCTGGCGCAGAGGTCGATGACGCTTGTTGATTTTCAGATATTTTAGGTTTTGTAACCATAACAACCAAGAACTTTTTTTCATCTATGTTATAGAAGCACAATTTGTTGTCATCAAGTAGAATCTTACCAGCATAAATAAGTTTCTGATTATCCGCCGCATAGTCTTTACCTTTTTCAACTTCGATTTTCAGCTTCAATGCTTTTACCGTTTCTTCGGGATCTATGTCTATCTGAAATGTTTGTTGTTGCAATGTTTTTATTGTTACTAACATCTTGTATTTGTTCGACTCTTTATAAAATTATCTACTCCCGCAAATATCTGGTCTGACTCGACAAAATTGTCCAGTAAACATAACCTCATTCCCAAAATCGCTTTTTTAATGTCATCAAAGTTCGGATTCGTTCACTATAAATGTCTACCACAGATTGTAAACCTCATTTGGTGTAGCAACAAAGATATGTACCAAGAAGTAAATCAAGTCTAATTAAACTTAAATTAACTGCAAATCACGATGAAGGTAATTTTTTTATAGATATATTTAAAGCAAAGTGATATTATAACTAGTTTTGTACCGTGAAATTACGCAAAGCAAAGTCTAATTGTATTATTAATTTCCAACTGATTTGTAAATAGAGTAAAACGAATAAAAAATATAACCATAATAACTACTGGTTATATTTTTGAATAATGTAATGTATTTTAATAAGATGGAATTTAATTGTTTAAAAATATGAAACTGTAATCATTCCATATTAAACTAGTCTTTGAAAGTAATTGCAAAAGCTAGTAATTTATATTATGATCTATAAGTCATTATCGCCAGGGCTTTTCTTAATAAGTCTAAGAAAGAAGGATACGAAGAAAATGTTCAGAGCTAGAATATCCGTATTTATTTGGAGATATCATTATATTGCTACGTTGCAGTTACTTAGTATTTTACCACTTTCTAAAATGCAAATATATTAGTGTTAAATGCTCCGACAAAAAAGAAGTTATGATAAAATTATTTTGCTACAATCCGCGTTTCTTAAAAAAACTACATAGATTATGTAGTTTTTTTACTGTATGCTATTAGCCTTAACGGCTTTTACAGCGTCACCGGGCGGGACGAGCAAGCACAGAAGCATCACCGAGTTTGCGAAATACGGAGAGAAGAGCGCAAAAGCTCTACTAGCGTCGGGTAACATCGTCTTAAGGGTGCCTCCTGTGAGGCCGGACCGCGTCTTAGGGTGACGTGTAGTGAAGGGCAGATGGTATGACTTTTGATTAGTTATTACGACGACGGAAGGTATCTATGTAGTACTAAGTGTAGGAAGCAGGCAACGTTCAAATACCTTATATATGCAAGACCAGTCACCACAGGTATCAGGAAACGCCGCCACCATCACCATCAGAAGGAGGCTCCACAAAATCGTAATGATCATGGTAATCATTACGATTTTGTCGTGGAGCCTATCCTCTTTATGCTTGAAACCATCGTAGTGATTGTCGTAGCCAGTGGGTGTAGTGCTTGTGTAGTTATTGGTGGGGCAATAATAGGAATTTTTAGAATATTAACATCCCTTACGAAATTTTTAGCTTCCAAGACCACAATTTTTATTTGAATCGGCACCCTACGTAGTACTCTTATGCGTCACGATTGAAAATCCCAAAGTATCGTATCGGCAGTTTTGCGCAACAGTCAATCAAAATGTTTTCTCTTATAATGTTTACTCCACTCACTCTTAAACATAAAACACCGCACGGCATGTTACTAACTCCGTGCCGATGATGATTGTAGTAATCACCGATGAGTTCGTGAGGCGCCCCAAAGTTTTAATTCCATGATTTTTATTTGTTTTTAACATAAAAAAATATTTTTTAATCTTTTTATCTGCAGATTGCTCCTGCGAAAAGTGTGCGCGTTGCGCTCTTTAGTACTACTATGAGTATTGAGTAAGGACGATCGCAGATACTAGTTTGCCATTTAAAAATGCAGTCGTTCGGAAAGATTTTTTTTCCTTTTTTAAAAAAACAGTACGTGCAAAACACTAAGGCAATAATGCTTCATTTTTAGTTCTTTTTTTCTATGTATGACTGCGTCACGACAACACAGTTTAGCTATGGCAACCTCATGGTACAGTACCATAGAGAAAACTACGCGGGGCTACTATTTATTTTAAACTATAAGTAGCATACAGTACAATATAAGAATGATAAATAAATAAGTATGTAACGGCCTGTTACTATCGCACTGCTGGGCGTAGGCCTCTTCTCTCAGTTTCTTTTTTTGGAGAGAAGGATTGGAGCTAAGACGTTCCAATGCGGATTGGTAGGTTACACATATCCACAGAATTCTCTAGAGATATGCAGGTTTCCTCGCGATGTTTTTCTTCACCGAAAAACGTGTGATAAATTGCAATTATCAATTAGACGCATAAGTTTTAGTAGAAAACTCATTGGTGCCTGCCCAGGGTTTTGAACCCTAGACCTTCTCGAAAGAGGCGCACGGTGATACCGCTGGGCTACCACAGCTTTACAAAATGATAAGTAATAATACCATATATTATGTCTTAACTATGGCTCATTATAGCCTTTATGATATAAGGCAATAATGCAATGACTAGATTACACCAGTGGACGACATAGGTGACAATAATCCCCTAAAGAATAGTCTCAGCTACCATAACAAAGATGGTTTGCCCAAGAATATAAAATTACCATACCATATAAAATTACCATAGGGTAATAAATAGCTAATATGGTAATAAATAGTAGTATAAAAAATATTAAGAAAAACAGTTTCTAGAAAGTATATAACTCCGCCGTGTGGTATCCGGCTGAATAGAATAGTAACACCCTCTTTTCTAACCGAGGTGTCGTAAAAGGCGACTAAGGTAAGTCAACCCGCCGTGTGGAATCCGGCTGACTAGAATAGACCACCCTCATTTCTTACCAAGATGTCGTAAAAGGCGACTTAGGTAAGTGACTTACAGTATGGTATCCGGTTAAGTAGAATAGACCACCCCGTTTCTTATCGAGGTGTCGTAAAATACGACTAAGATAAGTTGACGTCAGGCAGGCGGCCGGTCGTAAAATACGTAGCCAAATCATGTGACAACATGTTCATAACATGTTTTGCCGACCACAATTAGGGTGGGATAAGGGCAGAAAGATGATGAATAGAAAGCATATAACTCAAATCAGGACACTGTTTATGTAAATAGTAATAAGTTAATTATATATTGTAATACATGAACAGTCAATAATAAGTATATGATTGATGTTAGGCTTATATTATAGATACATTTAGTATTTCTTTTTGATAAACATAGTTATAAATCATTGATATACATAATATTATATAAACAGATAACTGTAATGACATTCATTACATGCTATAAGAGATGAAATATGTATTTAGTAGTTTCCTAATAAATAGGGGTACATTTCCATAGCAGTTTAACATATGAAAATCCTGTGTGAACTGTTATCCATTACGAAATCAATTTCTCACAATTATTAAACCACTTTTTAGGAACATATTTCATCCCATTCTGCAACTGGTTGATAATATTAAATATTACTATATCAACAATTGAAAATATATCATTATAAATCCATTCTTTAGACTGTAAAAAAATTTTAGGTATTAAAGATGGTTTGTTTTTGTCTGAAGCTTTTTCAAGTTGGTAGCCTAGGTCTAGTAATGCATCTACTTCATGATTGAAATAATCATATGGTACAATATTATTATATGTAAGACACAAATATCTTATAATATTCACTGTACCAAGTATTGGGACTGCTAGTGATGAAATTTTCAGTTCTGGGACTGTTGATTCTGTTGAAAAAAGAAGGTAATATTACTATAAAAATTCAATGGTAAAAATGGTAAAGGACAAAAATTTTGTATAACTATAAATGTAAGTAAATCATATATACACATAATTTATGTTATTTATTTAACTGTTATGTTATTTATTTAATTATTTATTTAACTGTTATTCTTATTTACAAAATTAAAACATGCTAATCTGTGTTTGTTTAAAATGACAGATATGTAGGAATGTTAATATGAGAAGTACGTAAAACACTTTTTTAAGGATATGCAGTTTCATATCAAAATGTTAAATTTATCATTTCATAGCTGCTAAATAGGTACTACTTATTTAAAAAAAAAGGTATAATCATATAGTAAATATTATTTTTTCATTAATAAAATACAAGAATGCAAAATCACTGCAAAACATTCAACATTTTTCATAAATTTATATAAACTAATAATAATTAACTAATATAATAATGACATAATGCAACTTTAGACATACATACCACATTTAAAAATCAATCTTAAATTTATCTTGGCTCGTTCATGAACTTTGTATAAATATAGATACTTTTGAAAAAAAGCTTTTATACTTGGTATTTTTTCGACAGGTACAGATGAGTGAATATGCCATGAAACACTCAGTGGCTGCACATCTTTCAAAAATTTGTTTAGAAACCACGGCAGGTTAGTACAGTTCAGGACAATAACAGTCTCCTCAGGTATAATCTAAAAAAAAGTACCATTAATAGTGTCCTAGTGACTAGTGTCCTATAAATTAGATAAACAATTAATTTGAAACTTGTTTCTGTGATATCTAATAAAATTATCATAAAATTATTATTATTAGCTTTTAATATAATTAAAATAAAAATATATACAAAAATTGAAGTATTGGTTACTCACAGTATCAATAGTTTTGTTCTTTGACTCTTCTTCAATTGCAATATTCAACTTGCAAAGAGAACTAATGTTCTTAATTCTCTCATAAAGAATATCCAATTTTAAAAGTAACTTATCTTGCCGATCTTCTAGCTCAATTAGTTGAGTATTAGGCATCTTCTAAAAAATATAAAATTCACATGCAACATTCACAATATTTTGACATACAATATAGAAACTAGAATATTAAATCATATAATATATATTTAAAATTAAACTGTTATGAACTTAAGATTACTTTAATAAGGTAATATGCAATTTTTTTTTAATATAGAATGATACAATGTATTTATGCATAAAATTTCTTGAATTACTATGTATAATTCAGCTATAACCGTTGAATATTTTCTTAGGAGTAGTCAATAATCACAAAAATATAGTATATATCAATAAAAAATGCATAAACAAAGTATTGTAAACAATTTAAATGAAAATAAACCTTAAGAAACTTGATAACCTGGTCGCTAATATTAATTTCCGTTTCATCTTTTTCCCTTTCTTCCATCACATTTCTTAAACGATACATACATTTGGGAAGAAATAATTGTTTGTCTAGCGATACAATATTTTTCATATGGTACATTATAGTTTGATTACCAGATATATACCGACCACAGTAATGTGCCACACACTTATGAGATTAATTTCAGATTCCTCTGATTCTTTATTAAAGTACAGATATCTTAATCATTAACAATATGAAGCGGGTTATAAAATAACCTTCAATATGTTGCGACATGCAACTAGCTATTAAAGACTTCTAACTACCGTATGATCGGCAGAGTTGGAAATTCGAAAACTTGAGAACGTGTCGCAATATGTATTTTATAATTTTTCTTTGAATTTAACAAATAAATATTGATTTCGATTATCGTCACAGACATAAATCATAGACTAATAATAGAAAACATTAATCAATAAGTCACTGCTCATTAGGGATGACATGTAATACAAAAATCTAATAAATAATCGTTTATTCCCCTTTAAAATATATCGATTTAAAAAAAATCGATTAGTTAGTATCAAAATAAGCGATAATTAATAGTCGATATAAATTAGTTAATTAAACGCTTATTAAAGTGGACAACTACCAATAAATAATAACAGATACGCTGTTTGTGAAATTCGATTAAAATGTGTAGTATGGCTAAATTGGTTTCATCCAAAAATTCACATCTGATCTTAAAAGACAAGAAGAGTAAAAAAGGAAAGCGAGTAGCCCGCTTTACACAAGTTCGGTTTACAGACTCGTCATAGGTATATTTTTCGCTGGGATCATAAGATTTTGAACATACAAGATATGTTTATTAAAGAATTAAAGTTTGTAAATTTCAGGAGTAAGCACTTGTCTTAATTTCACAGATTACAATAGATATACATTCCCTCCATTTGAACTTTATTATTTTTTTAAATTTTATGATATCTGTATTTTACAAATCGTTTAACAACCAAATTATTTGTTTTAAATACAATCATAAATATACGTAAATATATGATACTATTAAAATATAAGAATACTTCGTATAATACATTTTACACTGAAAACAGTATCTATCAATAATGGCAATTAGACACAAATTTTGCTAGAGAAAAATAAAAATGGCCGACACTTACTTGGACTGGCTGATTGCGACGTGATTGTGTTGTGTGCAACTTTGTTGTTTTATTAAAGAACGATGTATGCTGTAACTTCTAACTTTTAATTTTTTTTTATCACCAAAATAATTTGTCTATGTGATATGTTTGGATTTTGAATGATGTTCGATTGGTATAGAATTCAATAACCCTCAAGTTAGAAAAACGACATGGCGGATTGATAATCGACCAATGGGAAGCTAGCATTAAGCGTTTCAGAATTGCATGTATTTCACATTTCGCGTCATTACGAATTAGTGCCTTGTTTCCAAAATAATAATCCAAATTTCTTACCTGGAATTATGAACTGAAGTATTTAGTTGGAAAACAGTGAAAAATACGGCAAATGTGCGCGATGCCTTTGTCAGCCGTGAAGCGTCTTAGAAGGCTTGGATCATGAATGCATTAGATTTAGGATGAACCTAAATACAATTAAGTGTTACATCGTAATGTTTTTGTAAACAATAATGTGCTTACTATACACGTGCGAAATTGTGGAAAATTGACAGTTGTTTATAACGATGACGGGAAGGGGGGCAAAAAAACGCGGGAGGCCCCCGAAATCAGGTAGTTTTGAAAAGAACAGAAAATTTCAGTATCATTTATTGAAAAAACCAAAATATTTACAAGCACAAAATATAGGAAGTGGTTCTCTTGCGAGTACACCTTCTGTGTCTAGAGCATCGTCCCCACAAGGAAGTGATATAAGCAGACGAAGTACAAGAAAACAAAGAGGTGGGAAATCGCATAAAAGCAAAAGAGGAGGTCTATCAAATGCTTATTCGCGTAGAGGATATAATCCTCAAGCGGCTGACTATCACGAGTCAGAATATCACTATGGATCAGATTTTGGTGATGAATACAGCGATCGATCTGAACCCGAAGAAGATCGCGGTAGCGAAAGCTCAGAGGCTTCAGCTGTTGATGGTGGTGCAAGTGATAGTGAATTTTCTATTAGCAGCTGTAGCTCCACTGGCGGGACTCCTCGTAAGCCCACAAATAATCTCCTAAGGCCGCTCAGTCCTGATCCACTCTGGCTGCAACAAGAACGTCAAATTCCGCCTTTGGATCTCCCTCCATCATCAGATGATTTAATAATTTCCCACCATTTAGTATTACAAATAGTAGGCATATATGAAGTTCTACGCCATTTTCGTCATTTGGTGCGGTTATCCCCATTTAGATTAGAAGACATTTGTGCTGCTGTTAGTTGTGAAGATCAGAGTAATTTACTCATAGAAGTTCATATTATGCTCCTTAAAGCTTTACTTAGGGAAGAAGATGCTCAGCAAACACATTTTGGGCCATTGGATCATAAAGACAGTGTCAATATTACTCTTTTCTTATTAGATACTATGACTTGGCCTGAAGTTTTGAGGCTATATGTGGAAAGTGATAAATCATTTGATCAGAATATATCGAGAGTGTTAAATTCCTGTGAATATCCTTTCACTACTGTTGAAGATAGAGTGGCAGTTTTGCAATTTTTGTGTAATCAATTCTTAATTACAAATCCAGTAAGAGATGATCTTATAAGTGAAGGTAAGTTCTGGAATAATAATTATTTATTTATCATGTTTGAAAGATGCTTCGAGGGTATCTGTATGGATAATCATATGTTTTTAAGTAAATAAATTTAAAAAGAGAGGTTGTGTATCTGATCTATTTAATTGTAAATAGTATAGATAGGAAAATTCATCACATGAATATAGCTAATTTCTACAATGAGGCATTCCATTGTATGGGTAGGTAATGTTTATTTATTGATTGATTATTATTAAATGAGTGGGTATAATAGTAACAATACACAAACTTTCCTACACAATCAAACAATTTTGCTATAATAATGATGTTGAAAAGTAATATTCTTTGGGTGTGTCAAAATTCAAATAAGGGTGGACGATATATGTCAATTTGTTAGTGTTTTGTCTAAATTGAAAATAATCTTTGTGAAATGTGTTATTTCATTAAACAAGCAGAAACAATATTAATTTTTTCTATACTATAATTTTGCTAAGACAATAAATACTACTCAATTAATTAATTTAAAAAATATATTAAACAGCATTGTTACCCACCATAATTTTTTTGTTTTGTCTATTTATGTATCTCATATGTTAAATTAATTAAACATTGATTATAGCAGGTCCTAAAGAATATTATATATATAATCCTATATAATATAATCCTATATATTTAGTTTTAAACTTAATGCTTGACTTAAGTAGCAATACAGTTTTAAATATAATAAATAAGAATTGAACAAAAATAATTATATTCTGAATTTTTTTATTATATATAATTTGGTTTAGTTATGATAATTTTAAACATCAAATACATTCAATCTTTTTTGTTTCAGTTCCTATACATTATGATGACCATTGTAGAGTTTGTCATCGTCTAGGAGATTTGTTGTGTTGTGAAACATGTCCAGCAGTTTTTCACCTTGAGTGTGTTGATCCTCCTTTGATGAATGTTCCATCAGAGGACTGGCAGTGTGCTTTGTGTAAATTACATAAAACAGTTGGTGTAACAGACTGTTTACCTGATGCAGAAAAACAAGGTTTACTATGTCGCCATGAACATCTTGGGTTTGACAGACATGGAAGGAAATATTGGTTTATTGCAAGACGTATTTTTGTGTAAGTTTCTATTAATGATAGTGAAATTGTTAATTTGAATTAACATTTTTGATAACTGAAATCAATATTTTTTTATACAGAGAAGCTGAAAATGGTGATGTATGGTACTATAGTACTAGCCAGCAGTTTCAAGAACTATTTGATGTACTAGATGCTAGTGAAATGGAGGCACCTTTAGTAAGAGAACTTTTAGAAATGAAACATGAAATATTAAGGCAAATGGATATTACAGAGAAGTTAACTGATCAAGTTAAAGGTAATCGTAAATCATATTTGGAAGTTGAAAATGCTAATATTGTTAAGCAGAAAAAACTGAAAGAACAACAAAAATATCATAACCAAGGTATTGATACGAATGTGAGCATAAAACAGGATCCAGAATTGTTATCAGTTTCTGACATTGAAAATGAAGTCACTGTCACCAGTGATGAAACGTTTAAAGAAGAATATGATGATGATTTGGATGATAATGAAATCAAGAAAGTAAAGCACAATTATACACCAAAAGTTAAATCTCTGGTACAAAAAAAGAATGAAGATGGTGAGCTTTCATAACTTTTTATCTTATATATTTTATATATGTATGTGTTCTTAACCAGTCTCTCATATAGTTAAGTAACAGCCTGTTACTATCCCACTGCTGGGTATAGGCATCCTCTCTCCGTTTTTGGAGAGAAGGATTGGAGCTAAGACCTACCACGCTGTTCCAATGTGGATTGGTAGGTCTCTAGAGATATGCAGGTTTTCTCACAATGTTTTCCTTCACCGAAAAGCATGTGATAAATTGCAATTATCAATTAGACACATAAATTTTACTAGAAAACTCATTGGTGTCTGCCCGGGTTTGAACCCAGATCTCCTCGAAAGAGGCGCACGGTGTTACCGCTGGGCTACCACAGCTTCTCTCATATAGCGGCTACAATCTAATCTAATATTTTAAACACAGTCAAACAAGATGTAAATAGTATATAACAATATTTTTATATTTCATTGTTTTATATTTCATTGACTTAGTAGAATAGACCACCCTCATTTCTTACCGAAGTGTCGTAAAAGGCGACAAAGGTAAGTTGAGCCACTGTGTGGTATTTGGCTGAGTAGAATAGACTAGCTTCATTTCTTACCGAGGTGTTTTAAAGGCCTAACTAAATCAAGTAACTACATGATTATAACATGTGCTGAACCCATTTATAGCGGTATAAGGGCAGGAGGACAAAGATTGTCATGGAGTAAGAGTGATAGATGTTAGAAATTAAAACAGGAATTTTTTTATATAGTTGGATAGGTCCTACTGGGAAAAAGTTAATTTTCTATGGTAACTTGTGTTTAATAGAAGGAAAAAATGATGTGTGGTATTGTCTAAACCTACATTAGCAGTGTGGTGCATTTAAGTTTCATATATTTTATCCAAGGTGATATTAGGAAATGCTTGCAAATCCATGGGACAGCAATGGGTATTTTAATTTTTCTATACACATGGGTGTTAATTACATTCACAAAACCTGAGCTAAAAATGTTTTAAAATAAATCATATTTTTATCTAATATACTTTTAGGCAAATTTTAAATAAAATTGACTAATTTTTATTTTCATAGTAATTTTGTAATTGTAGTTACAGATCGAGTAACAAGATTGAAGTCAAATCAAATATCTAATGGCACATATCTTTTCAAATTAGGAAATGAAAATACTTTTAAAACTTATGTTAATCAATATTCAAGCAATTCCTTAGCATTGAATAAGCCTCAAAGAAACGAGGAAAGAGACAAGAAGAGGTATATTTCACATAAATTTTCACTGTCATGTGGGCAAGAATTTAAGTGGATTGGTTTGCTTAATGGTAATGTATGCATATATATTTTTTTCATATTGATCTAATCTTGGCAAATTAATAATAATACTTAATGTTACAGCAACAAAACCCTTGCTGGTTGCTACTTTAAGACAGACATTACTGCAACTTGAATCAAATGTAGTACTGCAATTTATGCATCCTAATTGGCCACTGCTACGAAAACCATGGGTACAAGCTGTCCAGCTCTGTCAAGCACCTAGAGATTTTTCCAGGGCTCTATGTGTGTTACAGGTATCTTGTATAAAAACATTGAAATATATTTACTTTACTCATAAGGTTTACTGATTAGTTTGTTTTTTAGGCATGTATAAAAAGTGTTGTTTGGGTACCAGCCTGGCATGAACAATTAGGTCACGTGCGCCTCATTCGTACCACTGCATCAGAGAGAGAAGAACGTAAAAAATTAGACAAAAGAGAAAAAAAGGAGAGAGATGAAGAAGAGGAGCGATATAGAACTGCCTATAATTTTGTCAAATATTCCCTAGGTCTTCATCATCAAGTAAATATTTTATCCTTTTATATTATAAAATAGTCCTCTGCCCTGTCTGGGTGTCTGTCTATTCTCAGTAAACTTAAAAATGCTCTAAAAATAATGATTATTGTAACCACTTAATTTTATATAAAATGAGAAAAAGTAGGGGTATTGTAACACGCCACTTAATTTAATGGTTTTAGTTTAAATCTCTATTAGTTGAATATAAAATGATAGTGGTTGGCAAACAATTATTATTATTTTTTTGTTTTTGGCAGATATCTCCATTATTATATTATATACATATTTACATATATTTACATTCAAATATACATTAAAAATTAAAAAAAAGAGATTGATTTGAATAATAGGTTAAGCTCTTTTCTTTCATATACATAATTTCTCATAGGTGTGGAAGCAGAAAGGAGAAGAATATCGAGTTCATGGTCAGTGGGGATGGTTATGGAATTCCGCAACAAGAAAATTCAAAAAACACAATTCCAATCTAAAATTGAGCTTAAGTAGTGGTCCAGCCAAAATTGCAGTCAGGGTCAGAGAAGGAAACATAATGAAAGTTTTGGCAGTAGAACCTAAAACTTATGAATATTTAACTTCTCATAATTGTACAGATACAGAAGTTATGACAAAATGTAGGTATATTACCAAATATACATAATATAATATGTTTTCTGTCTATTAATTTTAAATTATTCGGTAAAGCCAATTCCATGACATAACTGTTCACATTAATTTATTATATATCTTTATATTTAAATGAGTTAATCTTGTATATATATATTTTCTGAATCTCGGAAACGGCTCCAACGATTTTCCCGAAATTCAGCATGTAGGAGGTTTTGGGGGAGAAAAATTGATCTAGCTAGGTTTTATGTAAAAAAAATATTGTTTTATCCCTGTTTTTGGGCATTAAAAAACACAAACATTTATATTGAATTGAATTTTCGCCATTAGCTGTCAAGTCGACGCAGCTTATTCGGGTAAAGGGCAGCCTCGAGAAATGTTAATGCCAAGGATCGATCCCAACTAAATAATTATTTTTTCTTTTTTTTTAAGTTTTTTTTTTGCAAAAAATTACCGAGCGAAGCTCGGTCACCCAGATATTATATATTTAAATGAGTTAATCTTGTATATATATATATTTTCTGAATCTCGAAAACGGCTCCAACGATTTTCCTGAAATTCAGCATGTAGGAGGTTTTGGGGGAGAAAAATTGATCTAGCTAGGTTTTATGTAAAAAAAATATTGTTTTATCCCTGTTTTTGGGCATTAAAAAACACTAACATTTATATTGAATTGAATTTTCGCCATTAGCTGTCAAGTCGACGTAGCTTATTCAGGTAACGGGCAGCCTCGAGAAATGTGAATGCCAAGGATCGATCCCCAACTAAATAATTATTTTTTCTTTTTTTAAGTTTTTTTTTTTTTTAAATTACCGAGCGAAGCTCGGTCACCCAGATATTTATTATAAACCATGCTAAGTAATATAAAGAACAGTGTATTAAAATTAATTTGAATTATTATTATTTCTCTGTCTGTAGCAATAGACAATGATTTTATTTTTGTTAGTCATATACAATTGATATTATTTTTAATACAATAAAAAATACGCATAAAATAATAATTATAGTATTGGCTTATAAATAGATAAAGCTAGGTAATATCAATTCTAATCTAAAATTTTTGACAAACTTGTATGATAGTATAATTATATTTTAACTATAAATATATATTTATTTCAGTACCTGCAACTATGAGAAATATGAAATTGGAAAAAGAAGTTGAAGATTTTGAAGAGATAGATGTTGAAAAAGCATTAAGTTCCTCTACAAGAAGGTATTATCCCAAAATAGGAAGAAAGTGCAAATTAGATGACTTTCTAGCTCGCCGTACATATTTGAAATTTATGGAAGAAAAAAAGTTAGGGAATATGCTCAATAATATTAAAAAGGAAGAAACAGAAATAAAAAGTGATGAGGAGAAAAATATAGATGTAGAAAATGAGGAAACTGATACAGAAGCTACTTCAACCAGTGGAAGCAAAGATAATAAAAACATAGATTCAGTTTGTGTTCCAGATGTTGATACAGTTAGAGATAAATATCAAAATTTAAGTAATTTAACAAAAAAATATAGATGTTACTCAGCTGCTTGTAATAGATCAGAGTTATCAGGTACATTGTCTGATTTTAAAGTTGATTGTTATTCACCTATGTGTATTGAGAAAGGGAGACTTTTGAATGACTTACTATCACTAATAAAAGATGGTTCAAATATTCATAACTCATTTTTGTTAACAAATATAAAAGAAAAAAATAAAATATCAATATTAGAGCAATATTTATTAGGTAAAGCTACAAATTCCAGTGAAAATATTGTGTCAGATTTATTATCTGCAGTAGCATGCGCACAGGAATGTGACAACAACACTTCCGATTGTTTTGTCAAAAGAAAACCCAGTGGAGACAGTGATATAGGTTTTAAGATTGAGAAAAGTGAGTCAGATATTTCTTGCATTATTAAATCGGAGAGTACTCTCGATGAATGTGCTGTTCCAGCAGTGGGCAACGAATTAGATATTGATATTACGAGTAATGGTAATGGAGAAGATAATGATGTGGAAATTGGTCCATTGAAGGAACTTACTGATCATGAGCAAAACGATCGCAAGGAAAAAGATAGCGACGAGCGTCCGCCTATTCCTAAGCTTAAGATAACGCGTGGTAAATCAACCAAATCAGCATCCAATTCTAGTATAATTTCTAACAATCTGAAGGGAATAGATGCTACCTATGAATGCTCATTGAAAGCAGAGAAAGGATCAGAGAAACCAAAGTATCGTGCTACAGTAAATAGGCGTTTTGGATGTACGAGAAATATTAAAAAAGAAGATAAAATTAAGAAAGAGAAGGTTGAGGGTAATGCAGTAGTTAGAATTTATTCAATCGAGAACCCTAGTGGGAAAGTTTACCTCAAAAGAGTTCAAACTGTTGCAGTTGAAAAGAAAAAGAAGAGAACACCTGTAAAATATCCACTTTGCTCATCATTTCACACTAAAAGCAAGGCGAAAACTATAATGGTTTTGCCTATTCATGAATTGAAAAAACTTTGTAGACAAGCAGGGCATATTTCCATAACAGGTTTTAGTCAAAGTGCTAAGCCCAATCAGCTTGTGTGGCCATATCCTTGTGGCAGACCTCTTTTCAAAACTTGTTGGTTGTATCGCACAGTTAATTTGTCGTGGCTAGCAAGTGCAGCTTTACAATTAAGGATAATGTGGGCATCAATGCGATGGGATGACATGGCTGCAAAACCCGCCACTGCTGATGGAAAACATCAACTTACTACTGATACTGAAATTGTTTCACTGGAGTTGCTAAAGCATCGCCATATTGGTCAATTTTCAGAACGTACACAATATCTTCGTAGAAAAGTAGTAATTCCACTAGAGTTACCAAAAACTGTGCGTGAGGTCACATCTATCCGAAGTGGTCTACGAAAAAGAAAACGTGCAGAATCTCCCCAAAATACAGAACCCCAGGTAAGTTAGTACAGGTTTTGAACATTTGGTACATGAGGATAAATTTTGAGATCTATAAAAATCAGTTTTAAACATTAAAACGTGCATGCGTCGGCACCACTCTGATAATGATAATCTTTATTCAACTCGTAAATTTTACAAAATATAACTTAAACTAGGAATTCTACACTAAGCATGCTTATATTGTGAAATTCGTACTCTTATGTTACCACTTAATAGTTTACTCTAACCATGTAAAAGAAAATAGGACATATTTAATTACTTGACTTATGTGTAGGTCTCAGAGGAGTGGGTGGATGAAGATAAGCTTGAACTGTGGGAAGTGCGTCAGTACGGTGAGCGAACAGAGAGGGCAACTCCAGTCACACGCACGTCAACCGGCAAACTACCACAGCGCATTGCCCCCACAGCGCCTAACGCGTCTGACCTTAAAGATAAAATGGAACAACAACTACGTGAACAGAGAGCAGCTCACCAACAAAAGAGAGCTCTTGAAATGTCTCAAGGTATTATTGAGTTCAAATAATATTTCTTTTCACATTTTTTTTGTTGCTTTTAAAATATATTTTTATTTGTTATAGAAAAATCTAAATTGGCCTCTAATCAGTCATCTGGCAAAAGTACCCTGACATCATTATTAACCTCAAATGCAAATACACCTACTGGACAAAAAACTGTTATCGGAACGAGAAGGATTATTATGACCAAAGGTGCTGATGGCACCACTAGAGTAATTAGTCAATCTTTAGGAAGTACAAGTAAATCGGTTCTGTCTTCTGATAACACGCAACATCCTCCTCAGAAGGAGGGTCCACAAAAGGTACAGATTAGTAAAGCACCTAATGGTAAACTCACAGTGAAAGGGCTGTTAGCTGGCCAACAACTGATACAAATGCCAGATGGCACGCTACATGTGGTTATGCAGGGACAACAAGGTATCTCGGGGCAGCTGGTAGCCGCGGCGCCTGCACCTGTATCGAACAAATCAGAAGCAAATCCAGATAAATCGGTCGATGCTAATGATAAAACTAGCGCATTAGCTACAAATAAAAGTAATGCAGATAATACAGTAATGGCCAATACGACTCGGAATTCGTCTCCGATAACTCAGCAGACGATTATGTCGAGCGGACGACACATCGTAGTTCAGCCGGCTCAGCAAGTGGTCATGCAGCCGTCGCAGGTGATGTTGCAGACACCGCAACATGTAGTAGTGCAGGCGGGGGCACGCACGCCCGTCCCCCGGGTCCAGGCCATGCAGACTGTTCTCGTACAAGGGCAGCTAGTGCAGCGAACGCCGACACCAGCCCGACCGCCGCCGTTGCGTACTCAAACACCACGCATCCGCGCCGCCGCAACGCAGCAGATCGTCGTTAACAATCCAGCGCTCGCACAACAAATCGCCGCAGGCAAGATTCAGCTGGCGACAGTGAACGGGCAACAGGTGCTCATAAGGCCGACTGGTAATAATCAGGCGCAAATCGTGGCACATATAGGTCAGAGTCCGATGTCGACGTCCAGCCCTGCCGCCGTTCCTGCGCCATCGTCCGCCCCACCCCCGCCCGCCATACGGCCCGCACCTCCGCCTGCGCCAGTCGCTCCGGTTCAACAACAACTTACTGAAGACCAAATTATGGAGAAACGGCTGTTGGCGGGTCAGCCTCCAGGCACTGTAATCAAGACTGTAACTGCACAGGTAATCAATTTTCATGTATTTTATTATTTAAGTAATTTCAGTAGTCTTATTAAAATGAAGATATTAAGTTCATCACATATTTTCTATATTTACAATCTTGAATTTTTAGGTTATGCAAACTAGTAGTGGTCCGAGCATAGTTCTACAAGGACTCCACGGTTACTCCCTAACACCGCAGCAGCTAGCGTTAGTGCAGCATCAAGTAAAACAACAACTTCTAAAAGGTAATATTGTCTATTATAAAGGTAATAGTGTCTATTTATTGTGATAACTTATCTCAACTATCTATACTAAACAACAACTTATTCACTTATTAAAAACAACTTATCTATACTAAAATAAACATCGTATTTAGTAATAAATAAACAACAATAACAAACAATAGTAACACAATAATTATAACACATATTAACATTACTTAGAGAACGATTTATTTATTTTTATTTAATAACTATAGTTTTAATTGTTTGCCTTTTAAGTATGTAAAAATCTGAAAATTTTCGTCATCACGCCATATCTTCCAATAAGGCATATGCATAATAAATTCATTTATTATCTTTATGCCACCTTAACATAATTTTAAGACAATCTAACAGAGTGGATTATTAACTAAATGCTAATCAATCTAAAAACTAATCAATGCCAACTACCTTATTGTAAGTGGATTAAAATTATGATTATACTTCTTATAATAATCTTTAGGTGGTATAAAAAAGAATTTACAACACCTTGAATATACATTATATAACCCGAACAATAAAAATTAATAAACGATCTGTGTTAAAATTTTATATTACGCTAAATTTATAATTTCATACTATTTTGTTTGAAACTGAATTATCACATGAGTGCATTATAAAAGAGACATTTTAAAGGACTTATAATTTATATCCCTATTATTTTACTAAATAATGATCAATTTTTGAAATACAAATTCAACTGAAGCAAACAAATACAAGACTGATGCAGTCTTATCGGTATCTTAGTAGTCATTTCAAGCACGCTTAATCTTTTAAAATTATTTTTTACCAACTTCACACAGATATTTTTGTATACAAAAGACCTCACACCCTCGCTATGACAGATGGTTTTTCACAGCACGAATAGATATTTTATTACATATTATTATTCCTATATATTTTTTATATTTCATATTTTCGACTAAGTATGATAAAGAATAGAATTTAAAATGTTATACTCTATATTCTTTTATAAAAATGAAATCTTTGAAAATATCCTAATGCACTTAGGATAGTAAAACTTTATGAAATAATCTAATATAATAATAGTTATAAATTTATAAATAATTAATAAAATAATAAAAGCTTTCAACTGCTATAGCTGCACTTTTTTCTATTAGTACGGTACTTTAATGTTCATTATCGAAGTTTACACTTTTAGAATGCAATCGTAAGCATACAGTTTATTTACATTTTTCGTATATAAATTACGAGTACCTATATCCTTAATAAGACTTTATATTTTTCTAAAAAAAAAAAATCGAAAAATTTGAAAGTTTTTTTTTTGAAAGTTGGTCTATTCTACTCAGCCGGATACCACACGGCGGAATGTTTATAACATTAATTGTGCCAATTTCATCTATTCGGCGAATTGGCCGTGAAAACGTAACAAACGGACAGTGTGACTTTCGCATTTACAATATTAGTAAGAATATTTAATTATTTAAATTTCAGCCCAAGAATCAACAGGCAAGCAGGGTATGCTCGGTCCTCGGAAGATGTACTTGGCGGTGCAACCGTCCCCGAACGCTCCTCCCCCGTTGGCGTCCGTGGCGTCCCCCGCGCCGCCGCCGCCCGCACTAATGGCTGCGCCCTCGCACCAGGTAATCTATTACTATTAGTCCGCCCTTGTCTTGTGGGCTTTACAGTAATCGGCACAATACTACTGTATATATTACACGCCTGTATTGGCGAGCAATGATACCCTTAGTATGATTTTTACTTGGATTGCTAATACTGTTTTTTTATTGATATAATTACTAGATGTCTTTTCAATTAGCTGGAGTACATATAAAATTCACAGAAAAAAGAAATTTATATGGAATGTATTAAATAACAAATATAAAGTCTTATTAAGGGTATACTTGTAATTTATATACGAAAAATGTAAATAAACTGTATGCTTACGATTGCATTCTAAAAGTGAAAACTTCGATAATGAACATTAAAAGTACCGTACTAATAGAAAAAATGCAGCTATAGCAGTTGAAACCTTTTATTATTTCATATTATGTTATTAATTATTTATTTTACTTTTTAATAATTGTTTTACTATCCTAAGTGCATTAGGAAATTTTCAAAAGATTTCATTTTTATAAAAGAATATAAAATATAACATTTTAAATACGATTTTATATAATACTCAATGGAAAATATGATATCATATATATGTAAAAAATATATAGGAATGAATATCTTTTCCTGGGTATAAGCGGTGAAAAACCATCTGGCATAGCGAGGGTGTGTGAGATCTTTTGTATACAAAAATATCTGTGTGAAGTTGATAAAAATTAATTTTAAAAGATTAAGCGTGCTTGAAATGACTACTAAGATACCGATAAGACTGCATCAGTCTTATATTTGTTTGCTTCAGTTGAATTTATATTTCAAAAATTGATCATTATTTAGTAAAATAATAGGGATATAAATTATAAATCCTTTAAAATGTCTCTTTTATAATGCACTCAAGTGATAATTCAGTTTCAAACAAAATAGTGTGAAATTATAAATTTAGCATAATATAAAATTTTAACAGAGATCGTTTATTAATTTTTATTGTTCGGGTTACATAATGTACATCCAAGGCGTTGTAATTCTTTTTTATACCACCTAAAGATTATTATAAGAAGTATAATCATAATATTAATCCACTTACAATAAGGTAGTTGGCATTGATTAGTTTTTAGTTTGATTAGTATTTAGTTAATAATCCACTCTGTTAGATTGTCTTAAAATTATGTTAAGGTGGCATAAAGATGATAAATGAATTTATTATGCATATGCCTTATTGGAAGATATGGCGTGATGACGAAAATTTTCAGATTTTTACATACTTAAAAGGCAAACAATTAAAACTATAGTTATTAAATAAAAATAAATAAATACAAAAATAAATCGTTCTCTAAGTAATGTTAATATGTGTTATAATTATTGTGTTACTATTGTTTGTTATTGTTGTTTATTTATTACTAAATACGATGTTTATTTTAGTAATGAGGGAAACCGTCAAATAATATCAAAATTACATTGAAGGTTTATTTAAAAGTTTAAGAATCATTTAATAATATAAAAATACTAATATAACACAATATTTTATACAGAAAAAATCAACTTCTCTCAACTCTCTTCTCTTTTTCAACAGTATACAATTGCTTAAATAATTTTCAGCCCAAAAATTACAATATAAGAAATTGATAAAATTTTACATCCGTTTTGTATGGTACTAAATAGTACAGGCCTAATAAATAAAATTATGGTCATGTTTTTTCTTCTTATTGTAAATGTATATTCATAAATGGCAAATATATCCGGTTACATTTAAACAGTGAATACATAAGAATTAATAATATTAATAATAAAAGGGTTAATATATAAGAAAAGCAAAATGGATGTTTTTTTACTTTTTTACATATTCATTACATATAGCATTCTCAAATGTATATAATATAAGTTATCGGCAATTACTACTCAATTAGTAACAATTATCATATTGTATATTTTGATAAATAGTTTGATTATAGTATTTAAGACTGGATATTTATAAATAATTTTAAGTAAGGAGCAAATAATTAATATTTAAAAAAATATCGTATAAGGCGCTACCTACAGAATTTTCTTTCTTACTCATTGTTACTATTTCTATTAACCAAAGACTTGTAATGTACACATACACTAGGCAATTATAAACATTAGTAATATAGTTAATCTTTTTATAAATAGTTAATTTTTACACAAATATAGCTCGTATGTTAGTTGTATATATAGAATTTTAGAATATTGACGTAATGATTATACTTTAGTTCAAATATAAATGTTCTTTGTTTTCGTGGGTGTACACGGTATAATTTTTTAAACATTTTTTCTTAAACTAGCCGTATAAAGGATTTGCTAAATTATTTAATATTATTAAAAGTATATAAGAAATTATAGTAACAATAATCAATTTAACCTTAACCTTTTTAACCTTGATTAGGTACTACATTTCGCACGCTTAGTATTAAAGTGATCAATTCAAAAATGTTGTTTTTTGGCAAATTGCAAAAAAAGCGTAGCGTTGAGTCTACAAAACTTGTGAGCGTGGAAGAGCAAGAAAATATGATTTTGATGACAAGTTAATAGTTCGTAGCGTATTGTCATAGATGGCATTGGAATAAGGATTAAAAAATCTTACTCCATTAGCTTCATTTTGAATTAAGTCACTTTAATACTAAGCGTGCGATATTTGAATACAGATATTATTATTCCACAGTTGAATATATTTTTATTACAAACAATATTTGATAAGACGAAAAATAATTGAATTTTGATAAATGAAGTAAAGAATTATAACTTTCTGGGTAAAGCATAAAACATTTTAGTATTAATCTTTCAATTATATTTAATCTATCCTTTTATTATGGCGCCTTCGCATGTAACTCAAATTTCTAATAGTTATACTAGTTTTTAAAAATCATTAGTTTTGAAATTGTAGTAATACATCCTCATCATTATAATTTATACCCTCTGTAATAATAATGAGAACGTATTATTAATTTTTTATGTAAAAAGAGGGAGACATAATAACCTTATATAACCGTAATATTTTATTCAATTATAAAAGATGCCGCTTTACCATATCCCACGCTTAGTATTAAAGCGAACTAATTAAAAAAAGTTATTTTGTGGCAAATTTCAAGACCCAGAGACCCATAACTAAGCAAGAAAATAAATTTTTGTTTATAGTTCGTAGACTGATGTAGATGGAATTTAAAATAAGGACTACAATGTGTCTAATTCAATTATGCCTAATTTAGAATTAGGTCATTTTAATACTAAGTGCGATATGTTGTTTCTTGATTTTAAATAATATTATAAAATATTTTTCATACTTTTCATTAGAAATGGAGTACCATAATTGAGATAAGCTTAGTTGAACTGTAACTTAAGAGCTATCGAATAGGTAACACCCCTGTGATTTGAAGTTTTTTTAGGAACCAGTATTTATAGTAATCATACGTTTTAATTATAATTTAAGTTTAAAGGAAAACGATATTAATACTAAATGATACTACTATTCTATGGCACTTCAACGATAGTTCCAAAGATTATTTTTATAGAATGAAAAAATAGTTTATGATAACAACAATACTTTTTAATTCTATTGATTGTGGCTACGGCAATGATGTTTTTTGACTAGATAAAGCCTCGTGACATGTCAGCATATAATTTTTCACTAGTACAGGTTTATAATCTAATGTGATAACAGTTTTCTTGTTTAATATTAAAATTGCTCGATGCTAGTTCAATTGTTATTTACTACTATAATGTATTTTAGAATCACAATTTATATTTAAAATTTACGTAGTTTTCTTAACAATGCATGAATGTGAATTAATAATTACGCATAATATATCCGATTTGGAATGTACATGATATAATTGAGGTACATCAAATCACAATAAATAAAATGCAAATTTTAAGATTCAAAACATAAGCGAAATATGCTAATTTTTATAAGCATCGAATATTATATAGTTAGTGATATAAAAGTTTTTGAGTTTTACCAAAATTGCATTTTCTTTTTATCAGCAATCTAAAAATAACTTTTATCGTCGCTCACATTACATGTCGATGCCTGACGTCTATGTGTTCCATACTTTCAAAATTTCCATAATACTAGTGTATTATTAAATTACGTGCGCATTAACAGGGATAAACAAATTAAAATCAATTGTTTATGTGAATAACAACAATATAAAGATAGTTCTAGGTTTCACGTTTAATTTTATGTTCATGATGAGATATTTGTAGAACTAAAAGGTATTGCTCATACACCTCCTGTTTGTATGTATGTGTAGTCGGTATAATATCATTTATAACGAGTGAATAGTGCAAAATTTGTTGAATAAACACTTGAAATAGCTTTTGACTTTCATTTAATCACGACCTTTATTGTTTTTTGTAAATTTTTACTCTTTCGTTACGTATCAATTATTTGCCAATGTTTTGTGGGGGTGTGTATGGGCAATCAATAATTTAAGTAACCTTTATGTTAAATATTTTAAAAATTGTTAAATACTTTAAATAAGTTATTTTAATGTGTTTAATATTAAGACTTGATATTGTATATATATATTCCCACAAACGTTCAGTACCTTATATTTTGTTTGCTTTTTTTATCAATTGTTTCTTTTCTTCTTTTTGTTGGTCATTGTTGAGTGACGCATTTACTTTAGTTACTTTTCCTTTTAGGACGGTAAAGCGGATGATATTAAAATACAACGGCCGCCTTTATTCAATGGCGAAGATCACGTGGCAGAGGCTGCGAGCCAAAAGGAGGCAATTCCTTCAAAACCAGAGGATATACCTGAAAATAAAACCAGAACCGACATAATAAACGCTGGTCATGACGGGGCCCATAGTAATAAATTTGTTCTTACTCCTGACTACATACAACAAAGTAAGTGTTCGTTAGTAGGAACCTATTTTGTCTATGCGTAGGTGTGACGAATTAGTTTAGGCTTTATTATGTTAGGTAGAAGCCAAAGATGATAAATAAAATCAAATACCATTTATATTTTCATTAAAAGTTTTACCATTTATATTACTAGGCAGGTAGGTATTTAGGTTGAGAAAAAACTTGAAGTTAGGCGGCGTTTATTTCATTTCTATCGGTTCTAATAAATAATAACAAACATTTTCGTAGGAATCTAATGAAAGTAGTGCTACAGGCTATACCAAAAACCATTCGGGTGTACATTATCCTACTAATATTATAAATGCGAAAGTCTAGTATGGATGTATGTTTGTTACTCTTTCATGGCGAATCCGCTCAACCAATATCGATGAAATTTGCCACAATTATTCCTTATACACCGCGATAACGATAGGCTATAGAAATCCTGTGAATTCTACAGGAATACGATGACATTGAAAAGCACCATCTATTATTGGCCCATACTATCGATCGATACATACGTAAAAGCTAGTACAATATAGTGAATATTCGTAAAAATAATAATGACCATGTTCATTTTAAATAACTACAGGGAATGTGTTTCAAGTCCCATTTTAAAACAGTTCACCATAAAACCATATGTGATTGCTTTATGGAGAGTGGCCCTTCGTGAGTTCAAATATTGTGTAGGCCGAAATGAGTTAACTAAAAATATTTTAATTTACAATTCATTATGCACTGTATGTTGAAAGAACATAGCTACGACTACTAGCTACATATCCTTGGAGATTTCCTGCGATATGTGTAACTTGACAATCTGCATCCGATCAAGTCTTTCTCCTTCCAACAATGATATAATAACAGGAAGATTAATATTTATTGTTTTTATTTTATTCACCCCTTCATTTATACTTATTTCAGTTAATGTTTTGGTTGTTTATTTAGTGTGTAAGTTATAAACATCATGTGACATAGGACTTTGTTAAAACACATGTGTACCGTTTACAACGATGCGCAGAGCAGTCTTTTAAATTTAAAGTTGCGTACAAATAAAGTAATATTAGCCTCACCCGAGTATCTGTTTATTTTTAAAAAGTAATACACAACAGTTTTTTGGGATAACGTAACCAAAACAGTTTCTTTTCGGAAGCACGCTATTCGAGTGGTTATATGCATGGTGTGGTCTCCGATCGCCAGTGGCGATGCAGCAATGTTTAGGTATAGTAATTTTACCCATTCCCGTTGCCTACCGGTGCTCATTGTTGAATTACTAATATTTGAGGCGTAACATATTTAGGGCAAAGAAAAACATCACGTAGGTATTGGAAACAACTGCTGTCGCATGCAGATGCAAATAAGTTTATGATAAAGTATTAGTGTCTTAAGAGAACAATATTTCGTCACTTTGAAATTTCCCCTGGAAGCGGAAGATCCGTATATTATAAACTAACTAGAAAAAGTAATTATTCGTTCAAAGGTTTTAAATGTAACTTACAGCTATCAAGAGCGCTTTGAAACAAGAGAATTTAAACCCTGAGATCGAGGAAAAATTGTTGCAATTGCAAAGGTACCAAGAGAAACAGATGAAACCGGAAATTCCAGTAGAGCGGGAAGTGAGGCCGGTCGTGGTTCGCTCCCCGTCCCCGCAGGCGGTGCGACGCCGCGGGCCCTCGCGCCACGACGACGACGACGAGTGGGTGGAGATCAGCCCGCGGAAGCGTTCGCGGACCTCGCGGTTACCGTCCCCGCCGCCCGCTCTGGCAGTGGCCGTCGCGGCGCCCGCGCCCGCGCCCGTGCGGCCGCCGCCCCGCCAGCACCCCGCGCCGCCGCCGCCCGCCGCGCCTGCGTCCGCGTCCGCGCCCGCGCCCGCCCCCGTACCTGAAGAGCGACGCCGCGCCGCCTCCACGCACTCCCGCCTTTTGTTGCTCTTTAAATACAAGGAAATGCTCAAGAAGGATATTATAAAGAAGCGTGGTCTGCTCGAGAAGGAGCTCGGCGTTGAAATTCAGGTAATTCTTTTTGAGTACTAGATATACACAATTCAAATTGTGCTCTTTTTTAATTTTATCTTATGCTTAGCTTATGTATTTTATTCACATTCATTCATTATTCGTAAATTTAATAGAAATTTTTGTCTTCATAATATTTATTTAGTAAATACACTATAAAATTGTAGTGAACAACATATCAATTTATTTTAACTATTATAGTTTCTGTACCAGATATCGGTTCATAAATTCATCATAATAATAAGTAGGTAAATATATAGTAACTATGTATGTATTAATGTATATATTAGTTGTAGATTTTGTTCGTCCTCGTGTTTCCTTGTGGATATCTATTGCTACATATGTTAAAGAGCGTTTTAACATATGTAGCAATGTATATATTTGCATGGCATATTGTTTAACATCCATGAGTATAAGCCGTGTGGTATCCGGCTAAGTAGAATGACCACCCTTTTTCTTACCGAGGTGTCCTAAATACGACTAAGGTAAGTTGACGGGCGTAAAATACGTAGCCAAATCATATGACAACCTGTTGTGCCGACCTCACTTAGAGTGGGTTTACTGTCACACTAAGGACTAAAGTCAATATTAGTAACGGCAAGGAAGTTTGTTATTATTATCTTTTAATTTCTAAAAACGTTGTTTTCTTTAAAAACGATAATTATAATTTCAAATAGGTAGTTATAATTCATCGTGCACTTTACGTTAAAGAAAACATCGTAAACCTGTATATATCACGAAAGTTTCCGAAATGCATACAATCATAACGAGCTAAGTAGGGACTAAGCTTCATATCCCACTCTTGAGTGAGAGCGGCGTTTGTTCACGACTTGGAAATTTGTCCTTTTTTTAGAAGGAGTTGTCGTCAGAATTAGCGTTGAGGACTCGCGCCGAACGTAGCAAGCAAGAGGAAGTACGGGGAGGAGTGTCGAGCGCAGGAGGAGCCGGAAACACCAGTGCGGGCGCAGCGGGCGGCGGCAAGCGACGGAGCACCTCGATGGCTGCGCGCGACAACAAGACGACCCACAGCAAGAAGTCTACCAAAAAAGAGAAGTTACTCTGCATATGCCGCACTCCCTATGATAACACCAAGTAAGTTCTATATTATTCAGCAACCTCATTATTATTATTGTTTATCTGGTACTAGTGGTACCCGTGACTAATGAACTCACGGGTATTAACTTTGTAGTCAATTATTTACGTAGAAGTATGGTAAAGAGGAATACGCATTTTCGAAATCGGTTTAAAAGGATTGTTTTATATTACCGATCGATCGTTGCAAAATCGCTTCATATTGTTACGTTTGTTTGTTCACAACCTTTACGCCGTGTGGTATCCGGCTGAATAGAATAGTACCACCCTCATTTCTTACTAAGGTTTCGTAAAAGGCGACTAAGGTAAGTCGACCCGCCGTGTGGTATCCGGTTTAGTAAAATAGACCACCCTCTTTCTTACCGAGGTGTCGTAAAATACGACTAAGGTAAGTTGACGTCAGGCTAGCGGCCGGTTGTAAAAGCGCAGCCAAATCATGTGACAGAATGTTTATAACTTGTTGTGCCGACTCCACTTAGGGTGGGATAAGGGATGATGATGATGTTTGTTCACAACCTTTATCACACTTTGTCAGTACAAAACCTCAGTACTTTTTAAAATTCCGTAATTAAAAGGTTTTACATGTGTATTCCAGCCCTATTATACCCTAAAACTGAACTAATCTATTAAACTATTCTAAGGAGCTCATCAAGAAGAGTTTGAACAAATTGCATACTTCCTCCAACTTCTGTACTTATAATCATAGTACAGACGTGAAGCGAATTTAAACGTTATGTCTTGACCATTACTACTCATTTTTGCATGTTCGTAAAAATATGTTTGTGAAAACAGGTTCTACGTGGGCTGCGAGCATTGCAGTAACTGGTTCCATGGTGATTGCGTCGGCGTGACGGAGGAGATGAGCAAAACCATGGAGGAATACGTGTGCGCGGAGTGCCGCCGCGCCGAGGAGACCCAGGAGCTGTATTGCCTATGCCGGCAACCCTACGATAACTCCCAGTCAGTTATTATTGTTTTATTCCTATTTAATTCGCTCGGAACATATATATGTTTTGGACAATGCGACCACAAGCGAGAAAGACCTATATTTGAAACATATGAACGATTAATATTACCTTTTTTATTTCAAGTATTTTTATATGTGTGTAACTAGCATAGCGTTATTATACTAGAGTAGGGAAGGTAAGTAACCAGTTTTATCCTTTATTTGTTGCCACACTCAGTTACAAGTCTGCCTATAGCACCTCTAGTATAATAACTGGGTACTCGTCACCTAGTTAGCGGCAACTTTAGTTTTATAATACCCTCAATTATGCACTATATTGTTTTTTTTATTCCCGAAAAAAACACTGTACTTTTCTAATCATATATTTTAATCCTGTATACAAAACATCATTGCATCCAATTTAAGCAATATTCCTACAGCAGAATAGTCGTTGAAGTAAAAAAGACAGACAGAGTGACTTGCACGATTATAATATTAGTATGGATGGTAGACATACTGTCATGATGAGTGATGCATAACGCAATGTTTTTTCTACTAGATTTTATATTTGCTGCGACCGATGCCAAGACTGGTTCCACGGCAGGTGTGTCGGTATCCTGCAGTCAGAGGCTGACAATATTGATGAGTACATTTGCCCCAACTGTCAGAAAAATAATTCAGTGAACTACGCTAACATGAAAGAGCTTACTGCCAAAGACTTTGAAAATTTAAAAAGGCTAGTGAAACAGATACAGTTGCATAAAAATGCTTGGCCATTCATGGAGCCAGTCGACCCGAGAGAAGCACCTACTTATTACAAAGTGATAAAAGAACCGATGGGTATGTATATTAAGCTTATAATAATTTAGAAATTTAGGTCAATACAGTCAGTTAGATCAGCATGTCTAGTTATTATTCAACTGCTGGGCGTAGGCCTCATCTCTCCGGTTGTTTTTTGGAGACAAGGATTGGAGCTAAGACGCTGCTCCAATACAGATTGGTAGGTTACGAATATCCCCGGAATTCCCTAGAGATATGCTGATTCTCTTACGATGTTTTCTTTCACCGAAAAGCCTGTGATAAATTGTAGCTAAGACAAGTTTTAACAGAAATTCTCATCTGTGCCTGCCCAGGGTTTGAATCTGTGACCCCCTCTAAAGAGTGCCGCAGGGTCTCACCGCTGCGCTATCACAGCTTGGAAATGGGAATTTCTGAATGGGAATAAATTATTCACAATAAATTCTTTTTGATTCTGCATAGGTCTTTAACTAGAATAGTTTTATAAAATATTCAAACTTAAATTTCCAGATGACCTGTTTTTCTATGTTTTCTCTGTAATTCTTGTATTTTAACAGTTAGAATATGTAGCTCTTAAATTAAAAAAAGCAACTATATTCTGTGCTCATAATTGGCTATTTTTAATTTTTTTATACTTATCATTGTATGATTATAATCAAACAATGACCAGTTGTCACTTTCAGAAGAATAATAAATACAAAAGTTCTATTTGCTCTCTTTCAAAATGATTCATACTAATTTGACAATACCATCTCTATTGTAATTATTTTCAATAACCAATTAAAACAAATCTAAGTGCTATATTGCCATTTGCTACTTTGTGAAAAATTGATAATGTGACGTCTTTGAGACATGACAAGATAGCTTTCCAGTATTGTATATTGTTACCTAATTAATGTCTTATGTTACAGATTTGCAAACAGTGGAAAGGAAGGTGAATGAACAGATTTATAGTACTTTAAGTGAATTTATAGGTGATATGACTAAAATTTTTGATAATTGCCGTTACTTTAATCCAAAAGACTCAGAATTTTATAGATGTGCTGACGGTTTAGAGGCATTCTTTGCGCAAAAAATTAAATACTTTCGGGAAAAGTTATTTGAATCTACGCAATGATAGCGGTGTGTGCGTGTCAGTGAATACAGTGAACGGACTTGGAACAGACACGGTTGGCTAAAAGACATTGAACATTATTATATTATGTTACGTTTCGTAAACTGTAACACTTGTAAATTGTTAAAGCATTGTGATGTGATCTTTTCAAAGACTTTGTATAAATGATTGTTGAGTCAGTCAGCTTAATATTCATGTTAAGTATTTATTGTATTTATTAATTAATGCTTTACATTTATTTTTTTTAAGCTGACTCGCATTGGAAATAAACTCTTCACTGAAAGTATAATTATATATAGTTTTGTGAAAAATGAAAAAAATATCATATTAGCTGGTATGACTTAGCGACTTTATATTAGTGTTTAGTATAAGTAAACATCATTGTATTGTAAGGAATAAATTTTTAATAATATAAATTGAGTATGTTATTTTAAAATACGGCCCTTGTATAGAAGTTACAAAATTATACAAAAAAAAATTGTATAAGTTAAAAATTTACGAAGAAATCGTTTTAATTTAAATATGATATAACTATAATATAATTTATTTACTAATCTTTTTTTATATTTTTTATTCAATAAATGTATGTTACAATACATATATGTTACAAACATGGATGGGAACCTTTTTATGAGTGTCACGACACCTGTCAGTAAGCCCCACTCTTCATAACGAAATGCTTACAATTCAGAGTTGCAATAAATCAAAAAGAAGTTCTTTTTAATCCCCTAACACCCTCGTACCTTAAGGATGGTTTTGAGTATAGGTCTCAATTTAGTGGAGATCGATTGAGATCTGCTAACAACCTCATGCTAGCAGTACCGGCAAGTTCTACTCGTACTTTTTCAAGATCATTTAGAGTAAAAGGTGTAATTTTATGGAATGCTCTGCCCATTTCTGTTAGGAAATCACCTTCACTTAACTCTTTTAAAGCTGGAGTTATAAAATACTATGAGCAGGATACTCACTAAAAATGCTGACTAAACGAGTATATGTCTTAAGTAATATATATATATATATATATATATATATATATATATATTTTATTATTATTTTTTGTTGTCTTTTCGTGGCATTTCCCGCCTATCGCATTGTTATTTTGTCCTTTCAGAGCTCAAAGGTTGGCTGGAAGAGATCCCTTATTGGGATAAGTCCGCCTTTGTACAATTTTTATTTTGTATATATTTCTGTGTCATGTGTTTTTTAAAATCTTTTGTACAATAAAGAAATTAAACAAACAAACAAACAAGAAACAGCCAAAAGGAAAATACACACTTTACAGTAGGTATTTTTGATTTTTGTTGTTTTGTTTAATAACTCATAATGGGACATAAAGGTAACTTCATTTGCTTTCCCTTTTTTCCCTACTCTAGTACAATAACTTTATGGACTAGCACGTTTGACTGTTGTTACGAGATTTGGTTTCTTTGACGCTTACAAATGGTAAAGATTACTGCCTTAAAATTATATTCAAAATATATAAATTATTATAACAGTGAGTAATCCCGATATCGAATATAATTGTGTTATAGGAAATTTATAAGGTTTGAATAATTGAATTGCATAACTTAGTAAGAGATCGTTAGGTTTTATCCAGCTCAATAAATCATTATCGAGGAAGGCTATAGGCTATAAAACATCACGCTAAGATGATTAGGAGAGGAGCAGCAATAAAAAATATTACGAAAACGGCCAAATTGAAAGCTTTCCTTGCGTGCGCTACGCAAACTGTGAGTTATTAAAAAAATCATATATTTCATAATTTTTCCCCTCTAAAAGTTCTAAATAAAAGTCTGCGACAGCATATTTCTAGCTTTTAAGGTATAACCCACTTTAACCATTTTTAAACTACCAAAATAGTACATTACGGTTTTAATATTTACACGCGGGCGGAGCCGCTGGAGATTGCTACTTCTATATATAACCAAGATAAATCTATATATAACCAAAATAAAAAAGATCATCTCAGTACCTGGACTGCAGCAATCTGTGAGGGTAAGTAGCACGATATCACGTCCTTTTGAATTTCATTATTCTTAAAAAATGGCTTCAATTAGCGTGCAAGAAACACCCTAAATAAGATGGCTAGGGATGAAGAGGCTTGATGTTATCTCTGTGATGGATAACACAATGTCGTAACGGTAGGTATGTAGAATTTATTATTCTCTTAATAAGTTTTTATTTAATGTGATATTACAACATACATAATTCGTTGCTAAGAGGTAACTGCATAAACTTTATGCAATTTATGTAAAAAAATATATATTCCTGGATAGACATATATATTCCTGATATAGATATTACAACCCAAATAAAACGAAAAAAAATCAGTGTTATATTTTATTCATCAAATACTAATCTTTGTATTTAAAAATATTGTGTAATAAAATATTACACAAGGTTAATAAAAATTAAGTAGCTAGTTCAATGGCACCAGTGTAATGGAAAATTAATCTTGATATAAATATAATTACACTTTAGACTCATCCATGATTATGGGAATGCTTGTTTTTTATGTGAATAAGACTAATGTTTTATGGTGTGTAACGAAAATGTCACAAAAAAGTTTTTGTTTAACAAAAATAATAAAAGGAAAAAACATTTTATTGAAAAATTATTTTTACTTAAATCTAATTTTTAATTAATAATAAGTTATTGATAGGAAAAAAACAACAGATCACAGATATCTTAAAATTGTGCCGGATATGCATGACTAAATTGCATGCGAATTTTTAGAAGTTATAATACCATTACTAAAATTATTTACACCAATAAACAGGAGATTATTATAAAACTATCAGTCAGTTGCAAGTTCTTATAAGTAGAGATGCTTACAAAAATATTACAAAATTAAACTAAGTTTAATTTTAACATGAACGATATAATCTGATGTCCGCAGCTCGCTACCGAAAGTACATGCTTAAATTTATTATTTCATACTTTAAAGTTTATTACGCCACTTCTTTTTTTATTATTTACAGTACACACAACACAGTCGTGCTATACTTAAGACAATTACCTACTTGTTCTTAAAATTCAAATCAATTTTTAAAATAGATTAGGTTAAGAATTTTTATTAATACTATTTTTAACTTGAAATGGTGGTGTTTTTAAAGTAAAAGTTAGTTAAAAAAAGGTATTTTGTTTACTAATCCTTCCGTACTTAGCGTGGACGACTAGAAAAGAAAAACCCTGAATAAAATAATTTGAGTTCATACTAAAGGTATGGGATGTTCATAGTAAAATTAAAATTACCTAATGTTATTATGACTTTATATGATACTGATGTCAAATATATGGTGGCAGGTATAGTGTTATAGTAGTTAGTAAAATGTGTTCTAGCTTATTTAAATCACGAAAAAAAAATGAACACATAATTCCCTAATAAATAAACTTAAAACTAGGCGGTCAATTTAATTTGCACTCATGGTCGCGAGCATGAAAAATATATATAAAATTGTAACTCATTTTTTCCTAAATATATACAGTGAATTTTGTCTAAATAGGTTCATTACATATTTCATAAATAAAGTATTAATATCATTTAAGTTTTCATGTTTGTACGTTATTCACTAGGACGAAAAAATGACATAATAGTAAGTTATTAATAGAATAAAGGTATAAAAAGTATAATAATAAGTGTATGATAAAGTATTCTAAGTACAATATTTATTCTTAAGATAACTAGTTATATTCAGTGGAATGATAAATATTTTTTCGTGATAATACTGTTAAAACGTCACAATTTATTTAAAATGTCAAAGCTGCATGTCAAAGCAAATTGATTATAGCAAGTGCAGGCACTTACTGAAATTATTTGTCATACATGTAAAATTGCCTTAAGTGTTAGGGTTAATTGATCTAAAGAGATATATAAGTTATTTTTATAGCTGCTTTCAATCTAATATATTTACATTTCATAATTTCTAATAAAAAAATTATCTAAATATGTTTAAAAACGAGAGAATGATATATGATGATAAATTAATGATGAATTTTAATTTATCGCAATTATATCGAAGTATTTTAAATTAAAGCTAATCTATCGAATTAAAGAGTCAACATGACAAATTAAAATCTTAAGCTATATTAGCTTAAATTAGCTTATTAAATGGAGTTCGTGGAAGAAAGTTTAATTATATTAATTTTTATGAGCACAAGTAAACCAATAAACGATAATATCATGTTTACAAACCTAAAATTGCATATATCTTTTCCGATTGGAATGAGCTATTGAATTATGAGACATCTACTTTTATCAACTGTCAATATAACTATATTGACAAAAACAATTATGTTTATATGCTTGTACATTTTAACTCTAGGATAAGTCCTATTCCTCAATTCATTTGTCGTCCTACTAAACTCTTTAAAACAGTTATTTACCTAATTGAAACCGATCTTCCACGTAACCCAACATATTATCTTTGACCATTAAAAGTAATTTTCAACAATTTATTGATATGTACATAAAAAATTTGTTTATAAACGAATGCATTGGGAATGAACTGGCAGTGCGTATTACATATGCACGGCGTGCGCGGGTTTCGCGTCGGGGGGTTCGTGTCATACAAAGGATGAGAATCCTGGCAGCGGGGCCCGCGAGCGCGCCATGTTGTTCATCACAATTTGGCCCCCGTTGAGGCTGACCACCGCACTGCCCTCGGGCTCAGAGTCAGTGTAGCTAGAGTAGTTCCGCACTGGCCTCTGCCTCTTCCACGATTGTCGCAGAGTGTCGTTAACGTTGGCGTAATGGTTCACGAACGAGTGCGGCTCCGATCTTACACTCTCATTTTCACTCTCCGAGTTCTGACAACAGAAGCATCTCTTATTAATATTTTTTCTTAAATCTAGACTAACTTTTATGAGCATTCAATTATCTTCTAAGTAATTTAGTATCAATTTTATGTTACAAGGCTACCAAACAATAATAATATATGCATTTCTGAGCATTCAATTGATAAAAAGTATGAGCCTGAAATGCTCTGAGCGACTAACTAATACCTAACCCGACACTATTAAAACTAGCCTGTTTCAATTACCATTAAATGACATAACAATAGCAAACTATACATAGCGACGTAATAAAGTACTAATTTTTATATTAATGCAATGAATGAAACACATTTTATAGTCTGTCACTAAAAAGATATGCAGCGCTCCATTTTATTCCTATTCTATGTAGTTAGTAAATAATTTAATCTTTTCGAAGGTTAGGATGAAAATTTTAGTTGGCTCAAACAATTATTGTGTATCTAGCCACCGTCGCTCGTCTAGAATTTTCGGTTTCCATTAAAACTTTGAAATTAATCCATAGACTGCTTTTTAGAGTTTTGTAGTAATAAACATATAGAAGGTGAATTTTTATATACAAAAAATTACTATATACTTGAATGTTCTTGATATAACATGCTACTAAAGTGCCAATTACATAATTTTGATGTAATATAAATAGAGTCAATCAATAAAGCTTGTCAACTGAAGTGTTACAATTGTTATACTAAAAAGCCAACGAATATAAATTAAAAATAAGAGATTCTTGTAAGCACCAGTATAACGAGAAAATGTTATACTATGTACATATTTATACAATTAAATTTCGTAGTAACACTCGCCGCGGCGCCCTAGATAAATTTCTTGAAAATAGGATGTGATTTTATTATTATCATCCAAGGGTAATTCTAAGAGACCAAAAAAAGTGTAAAACTATGTTATCAAGGCATTCAGATCTCGTTGAGATAATCTTACGATGAAAGTGTAGAAACGTATTTTAGTTAGAGGCTGTAATATACATGGTACCAAATTATTAGACTCAAGAATTATTGATAAGACTGATGATTCAAGAAAGCTTACAGTGGACAAATTTTGCAAGCCAAAATGAGGAAAAATTATACTTTAATTTCGAATTTTCATTAGGATTTCTGTCGGTTAACTATGTCATTTATTTGAGAATTAATTTATTAAACGAAAATTTATTTAAAATATAAATGTTAAAAATTTAAAAATTAGTTTATTGAACTGAGAAGAGCATGGACGAGATGAGATTCTACTTATTTAAATGGACGGTTTACGGTAATGTTACTATTCATGAGACGTCTATTGTTCAACGGTGCTAGCCGGCGAGAAGCGTGATTAAAATATATAAATGCTAAATAGATCTGAATAGTTACCGTGGACGAATCCGATCGACCGTATTGAGGGAAAAAAAATACGTATTTAGTGAGTCTCGAAGCATTCAGACGACGCTGATTTTAATAGTGATCACCTGAGAATCGGACGAGCTCATCTCGGAAGGTTTCTCGGTGAGGGAGGAGTCGTCAGGATTTTCGTCGTAGCCGCGGAGGCTCTCCTCGTCGCTGTGGTAGGCGACGGACGCGGGCGACGGGCGCGGCGGCGACTTGGCGAGTGCGGGCGCGGCCTTGCGGCGCAGCGTGCCCGCGCCTAGCGCGCTCGCACTTGCGACGGAGTTCTGTCGCGAGCGGTACAAGTCAAGAGCCAGCGAACCGCGCTCATCCGTTTCGCCAGCCAGCGACTCCTCCAACGTCTTTTGCGCCTCTTCTAGGAAACAACAACAATAATTTTATTAAATTATTATTATTTAGTGTTTTTCTGTTTTAATAATGAAGTATTAATAAAACTTTTTTACTGAATAATATATTCATAGTTAATGTATAGAACCGGCTATACTCACGTCTTATTCTATCGGGTTAGCCCGACTAGTTTCGAACCCATCCGGGGCACTTATTCATGAGCTCTTTACACGACGTTATCGCGGCGGGAACTGTTCCCGCCGCTAGTTCGAAACTAGTCGGGCTAACCCGATAGAATAAGACAATATATAGAATAAGACAATAGAATAAGATAATAAGTGAGTATAGCCGGTTCTATACATTAAAAAATTCTTTAGTTAAAAACCATAGTCACCAACAGTATCAGTGCAATTTAAACCCACTGTTTTTCGGAATAAATAAATCAACTAAAGCCTAATATGTCTATTTTCTGTATAAAGTTCTAGAATTGGCGCCATAATACCAGTAATACTATACATAATGATATCGGATTAAGTTTCACAACATCACGAAACTACGTCGTTTCAACGTTAAAACTTTTGTTATTGTAATTTTACGTTTATTTTTCAACTTTTGTTGCTTTTATTGAATGATCTATTAAGTTTAATAACATTGTAGGTCTTCCCTGTCGGTATTTAACATTTTTGTGATTGATAAACTAATGTTGTACCAAATCTTTTCTAATATGCACTTTTTTGATAATTAAGACAATTTGTATTTGGAACTGGCGAAAAATATACGATAGCTAATGCAGTGTATTAAATAAGGAGCAACTAAAGCGCTAAACAATTCGATAGAACGTCGATAGAACAGTGTCAAAAAAGTATATGGTGAGAGCTTTCTTCTTTATATGAAACAATTTAAAATACAACTTACTTTTATATTTGTAGCTTTTACTCTTCACGCAAAGTATTGCAATAACCATTATTATAATGACAATAGAGGCCGCCGCTAGAGCCACCATAAACCACGTGCGTCGGTAGAACGGCCTGTACTGAAGATACCCATACTCCAAATAAAGTTTCGATGGAGTCACAATGGTTTTGTCACTGTAGGCCGGATTGCTGATGCCGTACATGTTATAGGCAATAACTCTGAAGGAGTAAGCTGTCGACGGCAGTAGACTTTGATATGATATAGTGAATTCTTCAAGTATTCCATTACTGGTTCTAGTAACTGTCTCCCATCGTGTATCATCTGAAATATATGTACAATTTTAATAATATCGAAGGTTTTCAGAATAGTTATTTGCACGATGCGCAAAGAAGTTGTTTTTTGTCTGGGATTAGCTGAAGAACGATAGATGAAACGATAATAGTACAACAGGTGATGATAGCGAAGCGTACATTCCCATTACACATGTATAAATAAATACTAAGACACTTACAGGCTTGCCACGTTTCCTTAGCTGCACGAAAGATAAAAAAAATATTCAAATTATCCGTATCACTTAAAACATAATTAAGATATAATAATAATACTTTAACAAACTTTTAATTGGATTTCAGTCTATAATTAATATAATCGATCTTTTAAAAAAATATTTTCATGGGGTTAATAATAATTAAACATAATAATCGAATATTGTACTATTACTAACACATGTTAAGAAGCATTGACCCTTATGTTTAAATTTCTTAAAAATTTATTTTTAATAGAAATAAAATAACGATGCTTTTGTTTCAGATAATAGGTTGTAAAAAAATCATACTCGTATTTGCAACTATTTATAGCATCAATATTCTTCAAATACTAGATATATTATAAATGGTTTCTCGTCATAACACGACTGAACTACACCGGGTCTGTAAAATGTGTTTAAATTTGAAAGTAACTAAAATTGGTAAAATAATTACTGAATCGCCAAGACTACCTACAGTGCGTAGAGATTGGGTGGAAAAGTAGGAAAGGAAATGAGGAAGGAATATATTAATTATTGTAATATGGCAAAAACAGGTGATTATGGTTCAGTATGGGATTTGAGACCACGTGCTAACAGAACAACTGGCCGTCTTTCCAAGAGATAGGTAGACGACATTGACGACACGTAGATCAAGACAAGACTGGCATGGAAGAATAAGGAGGAGGAATCAACATTGTTGAAGTTGGTGTAATTTCTGCGAAATATACTGCATACCTTTCTTTCGGGCCTCGAAGTAGTATCCCAGGAGCGGTCCCTTGCCCGAGGCGGCGTTGGTCCATTTGAGGTGCAGCGCCGCTGGGTCGGCACGCAGGCGCAGCGCGGCGGGCGGCGCGGGCGAGCCGGGCTGCGGGCCGGTGCGCGCGCTCGCCTCGCCCGCCATGCCCGCACCCACGGTCACCGCGCGCACCACAAACCGGTACTCCACCTCCTCTTCCAATCCGCCCACCGCCAGACGACGCTCGGATACTTTTTGCTTCACTTGCTTACTAAACCCTATTTAAGTAAGTAAGTAACGGCTTGTTACTATCCCGCTGCTGGGCATAGGCCTCCTATCTCCGTTATTGGAGAGAAGGATTGGAGCTAATCACACTGCTCCAATGTGGATTAGTAGGTTTCACATATCGCTAGGATTCTCTAGAGATATGCAGGTTTCCTTAAGATGTTTTCCTTCACCAAAATGCGTGTGATAAATTGCAATTATATATTAGAGACATAAGTTTTAATAGAAAAACTTACTGCCCGCGGTTTGAACCCGTGATCGTCTCTAGAGATTCACACGGTCGCACCGCTGGGCTATTTACGATTTAATTTAATGTAATTTATTTTTTCTCCTACCCTTATCCCACTCGTAGAGTTGGCACAATATGTCTTCATCTCTATTTCTCTTCTATCATTCGTCAACTCTGGCGCTACTCCCTTTATAAACATATCATTCTTTTACACAATCCATTCATCTTTTTTACGGACTCTCTTTAATCATTTTTTTTTGTCGAAAAAGTATTTCTAAAAGTAGTTTCATCATTTTTCTGACATATTTGTCAGTCTACTGGAAAAAAGGCGACTTACGTTCATCTTGCTCTATAGTTTCATATGTGACGAGATAGGAGTGTATGAGGCCGTTGCGTCGGTGTGGAGGCTCCCAGGATACCACTAGACTGTTCATAGTGATATCGGTGAAAGAAATGTTTCGCGGTGCTGATGGTAGGCCCTGGTGGGTCCGAACTAGGATCGCACTCGATCGCGGACCGTCACCAGCTGGATTGAAAGCCAATACCTTAAACAAGGAGATAGATTAAGCGAAACTGTACTTTACCGTATTTTGTAAAAAAATACATAATACTTATAAGAAAATACGCTCTGGAGTCTGTGCGTGAAGCCTATTTTCTCATAATGCTTCGGTTACGGAAATTGTGTGTAGTGCTGTGGTGATGGTAATTTGTAGTGTTTTACGAGGCCTGCATGTGTAAGATATGAAAATGGATCGTACAAATTACATTTAGCATTACATAGCTTTCATCGCGGATTATAGTAAACTAATATAATAATTATTTTGTACTGGTTTTCTATAATAACGTCTTTGATATTTACAATTCATGCGCTTTTCAGTAAAGGGAAAACATAACGGCACTCACATGTCTGGAAAATTTCTAAATTCGAAAGGATTCCTTTGGCCCAGCAATAGAATTACTAGACGTTTACTTTAATTTACTTTACTTTTAGCTAAGTAAATTATTTCAGCCCAGTCTCAGGAGTTTAGTAGTATATTTTCGAGAATGTCCATTTATAAGGGTTTTTTGCCTCATTTATTTTTACTAGAATTTTATCATAGATTAATCAGGCATTTTATCTGAAAATATAAATTATTCTTTGGATAGTTTTACCTGAATACGATACTGTGTGAACTTGTCTAGGAAGACAAGTGAGTGTGAGGTGGCGGTAGCTGGCACGACTTCGATCTCCTCTTCCGCACGACGCCCTGGCTCTGGTTCTTCAGGGGACTCAGTCATTAAGTAGAATATCTGAATGAAAACATATGGTTTTGAATATGTAAAAATGATTCGTAATGCCGTAAACATAGAGTTAAAATAGCTTGACTCTGGAATTTACAAATACTTCACTTCTAACATTACTATAAGGTAATTTATAGAATAAGGCGTTAATTTGCGGAGATCCATAATACAAAAGTAATAATAAAATTATTTTGCTATAATCCGCGATGAAGTAAAATAGAAAATATATATAATGCTAAATGTAGAGTGGACAATCGGTTATCATACCTGATACATGCAGGATTAATTTGGTTTTGCGATTTTGGTCGTGGAGTCTATCTCCTGGTGATGCTTCGGTTGCGGGGCGAAACGATTGTCGAGTTTGTGATAGTGAACTTATGTAGTGCTTGTGTATTCTGGTGGCGGTGGTGGAGGTTTAATAATAATAATAATAATAATAATGTTTATTTCTGTTCATGCTTAAAATTAATAACAGGGTATTGAGACCTTCTAGTAAGCATGACAATGCCTGTATCAGAAGAATCTCGCTCTTCAATAACAATAGTAATAAGCTTACATGGTTTTTTTACTATTCATATAACATTTATATATCTATAACATTTATATTTATATATCTATCTATAATTATTGTTGTATTTAGTTGGATGTGGTGTTTGCGTGCGTGCGAGTGTGAGTGTGTGTGTGTGTGTGTGTGTGTGTGTGTGTGTGTGTGTGTGTGTGTGTGTGTGTGTGTGTGTGTGTCTTCGTAATTATATATAAGTTACATGTGTCATAAAAGTTTTATTTATTTATTTATTTTCTTCACAATTATAAGTCTGGTTCCAGTAGAGCTTCTGTTTCCTCATAATTTAGTACTTTTAGCCATACCTTTAATATTTTTTTGCATTCATATAAAGTTTTAGAGTAAATACAGGTTTTTTTGTTTATTTTGTTGTACAACACCGTGGATATCTTTTTGAATTGACGTCTGGCAAAATTAGTTTTAACTGAGATTCCAGGGACAACAACATTATTTGTTCTTTTAAGTAAAAGGTTGGAGTCAAAATGTACTGTTTTATGTAATTTTGCATGTGTTTTTACGAATCCTTCATGTATCGGGTATGATAACCGATTGTCCACTCTACATTTAGCATTATATATATTTTCTATTTTACTTCATCGCAGATTATAGCAAAATAATTTTATTGTTTCTTTTGTATTATTATACGGTATTTTCTAGAAAAAATTACTTGCCTTATATCCGAGCAGATCGCCATTCTGCTGCGCGAGGTGCGGTGGTTGCCAGGAGAGAGCTACTTCTGTGGGCGACAGTGCGCGTGCGGTGACTCCTTGCGGCGGTGCGGTAGGCACTGCTTCGCCCACCCATACCACAGCTGGCGCGCCGGCCGGGCCTGCTCCTTGCGAGTTCACTGCGCACACACTTATTTCGTAGTTTCGATCTAGTGCCAGATCCATTAGTACTACCTCTTCGCTCTGAAAATAATAATTTTTTACCATATTAGCAATACTGGAAACTACAAAGAACTGACGAATTTAAAAGGTAAAAAGCGGCACAAGATCGTGTAGTGTGGAGATCTAATGAAGAGACCTATGTCTAGCAGTGAAAGGTTCAAGAGAAAGAAGCAATCCTTGGCGACATTGGCGTTTGATGCATCTTGCCACTGTAAATACCCATTCGTACCAGCTAACATATACCTATGTGGTATTCAGGTGAGCGTTATTAGACCCGATAGCCGTTAGGTTTGGTTTTTAGAATTGACATTGACAATGTATAATAAATATGATTTAAATATACACGTAATGGTGAAAAAGATATTATACATCTAATTGTTATTAGTTTTTCATAATACCAGAGGTCTTAAGGGCAATTTATAATTTCTCGTAGTTGATATTTATTTCTATTACCTTTATCCCAGGCACTTCCATCTTCATAGTGTTGTGTAGAGAAGCTGGGAAGTCGGTAAGAGGCTGATAGTATACGGAATATCCGCCAGTACGAGCGTCTCCACTCCAATGCTGGTCACCCAGCGGCGTCCATTGTACGCGCACGCTGCTCGGTGTTATTGGTACCACTCGTAAGTTCTCCACAGCTTTGCTGGGCGCTAGAGACAATACAGTAATTCTATTTGGTTGCAACTTGGCTCTTTACAACCATCTTACCTAATCTAAAAATATAATCCTTAAAAAATATTTCCCATATCAAAAAATACATTATATTCATATTTCCAAAACCGAATACAAAAGGTTACAAAAATATAATTAGTAAAAAAAATATTTATTGATCTATTGCTTGAATCATTTGTTGAGTAGTATATAAAAAATCATTGCTATAGCACGATGTAGAGATATTGTTATGTAATACAATGGATATTATAAATATTGTCCAAAATAAATATTTAGGAAGCAATCGTAATAAGTGGCCGCTACAAATAAGAGAATCGAACTGAGACTGTAGTTGATGCCACCAGCGTGGGGTTCTGTTTTATTCGCAACTTAAAATACCAACATGCACATAACATGTTCGTGCATACCGAGCTATATCCCGCGTAATATGTGGCATCGAGAAGTAAAGACTGAGAACCCCGCCTTGGTTTTGAAAGTGATAGGCCAATACAATAATTTTAGGACGTGAGTCGCACCTATTTTTAAATTATATTCTCATGTTATGATTATAAGAAAAGTCACCTGCAGGCAAAGTGCGAACAGTTTCAGTAGCGTTGCTGTAGCGACTAGGTCCAATATCGTTGGTCGCTCTTATTCTGAACTGATATGCAGTGTAGGGCTTCAGACCTTCCACAGTATATGATGTGGAAAATGGATCGACACGTTCGGGAAGGGTTTGCCAAGTCCCCCCATCTTCTTTTTGCTGTATTGTGTAGTATCTGCAAACATTATTGAACATCAAATTAGCTTTAAAGTGACGGCCTGCGTATATCCCAACAAATTTTTGTCTCTTTCGTTATAGAATATGAATTAAGCCAACTACTACTTGCTGACAGTCAGACAATCTTTGAAACTTTTTTTTGGAAAAGTCTCTAAAATATATCAATTTTGCAGTAATGTATACAATTAAAGTAACGCCTAATTCTATAGGTCCATAATACAAAGTAAAGGACAAATTTAGCTATAATCGGCGATGAAAAATAGCAAAATAATATTTTCATTACTTTTAAACTTTGAAGTATTAAAAAGGAGTAATTTTTATTAATTATTCTTACCTTGTTTTATTTTTTCTACTATATTGTGTTAAATGTATATTAACCTATTTTTCCACCTCGATTTAAAAAGTAGCTTTTAAATAATTTACTGTAATAGGCGTTATTTTGCGGAATTCCATAATACCCGTTATTTTGCAAGTCAATACTAATGACTTTATATTAGGTGATATTTAGTACCCGTAATTTTGCAAGCTTTTTTATTTTAGGTGATATTTATTAAAAAAAACTATCAAACCTGAGAGGTGCATAGCCATCATCGCCAGGAGTCCATGAAAATGTAATTTGGTGCGGCTGCAGCAGCGAGCGCGCTACGTTTGGACGCGCTGGAGGTGCGGGCGCGACACGATTGCCCGTCGTCAGCACGAGAGCGCGCAAAGTTGCTCCCCATCCGAGGCGTGTTTGAGCGGTCACCGAGAACAAGTAGTATTGTTCTGATGCGAGTTCTGTTGCTCTGTAAAAAAAGTAAGGGTTTTGTCCTGGTCAAAACGGAATCAGCTAAATAAGAGTGCATTTCGGTGACGATTCTTTTTAGTTTCTAATACGTTTGCTATTTTCATACTTTCAAACGCGGTTTCAAAACTTAACTGCAAATTAAGTGTAATTAATTCGCAATAATGTTTAACGACTGTTATCAAAAAAGTCAATGGGGTCTTTTTCCTCAACCGGTGTATGCACTGCTTAAGATACTCTTTCATAAAATCTAACTCAAAATTTCTGACACACGGTGACCTTTGTCATAGAGAACGCTGTAGCCTGTAGTATCATACCACTCTTAATATCTCGTCATGTAGTTGATATATTGAATATACGATAAAAGTACGAGATTTCAGATCAACAAGTTAACTGAACGTTGTTATAATCTACATGACAGGATTTTTGATTTGAATCTGCTGTTTTAAACCAGTACTTTTTCAAATCAAGTTAAGCTAAATAAAACAGCATCACACAGATAAAAATTGTGAGCCTTTCCTATAGAATTGAAATGGACATAAAATTATATTTATATATCAAATTATAAGTTACGACTAACCTGAAGGTTCTGTCAGATGGTAGAAATTCCTTTGAAAACATATGCAACGTTGTACTATTTAGATGATAGGTTACTTTGTAAGCAAGTATCTCGCCATTCGGGTCTTCAGGGACATCCCAAATTATTCGCGCAGTCGTAAACGTTACATCAGGAAATGAAACATTGGACGGTGGACCGGGAGCTGTCATAAAGTAAATTTTAATTTATCATACTTAATAAAACTAAAGGGTATTCGCGTAATAAAATGTAAGTATCCCTCTGTTTTATTACATAGAAGAAGCAACGAATATAAACGCTATTGTAATTTTATACATTGTATTGTATAATTTATTTTGTATGGTTTGGTATATATACATCATTAAGCGTAAGTTTGTAAATTGTAAATTAGTAAATTGTTCAGTGATGTTACGAAAAATATGAACGCTCCTAAAATATTTTCTATTGAAGTTAATCAGCAAGGACATGAAAACTATTAATAGTTTGATAATGGGAATATTTAAAAATATATATAATAGAATACTTAGTATTAGCCAGCTATACGACATGCTTTCAAAAGTTTTACAAGTTTTCATATCAAATTAAACTTTCATTTTTATAACTTTTATATTATAATAATGTTAAACATTAAAAATCAGATATTATACTGTAGTATTTAATGACAATAGTTTTTTCTTGAAATCGGGAAGATTCAAAATGTTAAAGTAAGTATCTTTAAAAATTATAAGCTTTTGAGATATCTATTTCATCACTTACTATCTTCAAATGTTCTGACGGTAACCGGTGGATCACTCAACGCTCCGTCGCCCAATCTCGTATAACCAAGCACTTGTATTTGATAGACCACATACTTCCGGAGCTCAGTCAGTGTCACTGTATGGGTTTGGTTCGAAGGTATCGGATGACATTCAATTTTTTTATGTTCTGGTCTAGGTGGAGGGACTACTGCCGCATAACATACTTTGTATCCTTCGATAAGTCCATTTTGATCTTGTAGAGGGATATCGCCCCATAAAACAACTACAGTTGTCGATGAGGTTGCATTTGCTGAGACACTTATTGGACCACTCGATGGAACTAAAAATCATAAATGTGTATTAAATACAAATGGCTTTTTATCAAGTAAGATACAAGTCCTCGTCTTGGCGTATAGTACAATCAACAATTTAAAAGTCCGTCACTAATCGTTTTATGTATATACGGTTATATGTATGTATGTATTAAATTAATCGTGAGCGTTCACTGATGAGCGTTTCATTATTACCTTCCATCTTTGTACTGAATGAGTGAATAAAGCTATTTATAATTTATAATGTAAGTTTTTATTAAAACATGTAGATTTTTATTTTTCCGATTGTGCACCCAAGAACCATTGGTAAAGGTCAATGAAATAACATAATTTTGCTATACCTGCTTCCCTAGTTCTTTCTGTAGCCGTTGGACTAACAGCGGATGTACCAACTTCATTGATTGCAGTCATTGTTATTTCATACACAGACCATTCCTCCAAGTTCGCTAATATGTGTGAGTTGGCTGTGTGATCTTCAATAATAGTATACAAAGTATCATTTGTTCCACTCCGCTTGTACGTTATGTTGTAACCTTTTGGATTACCGTACCACTCACTTTGCTGCAAAGGCTGTTGGGCAACATTAAATTTATGTTCAAAAGTGGCACAGGGCATGAAGCATTACCATGGGAAAGGGTTAACAATGCTATATCTAACCGCCTGAATGTTTATATAAACAATCAACCGTGACATAATAATTTATGGTCGCGATTATTTATAATAACATTTATAGACAATAAATATTTATTGATGACTTTGATTCGTAAATAACGATTTACCATAACACTGTTTTATAAATCACTGATAATTATAATTATTACGACACTACTAAAAGTAAATTAAGTATGGTTATTTTCACATCATAGATACATTCACTAGTTGTCAGAGCAAAATTATGAAGTGCAAAACAGTCTTTAACTTTAGGTAGCCCAGTGTAGGCTAAAACAAAGTATAACAATGGTTTGGTCCCTAATAGGTTTTTCTAAGCGTTACAAATAGGTTCATAAGTAAAATATGTAAAATATGTTGAGTTATCAAATTACTTGGGTTAAGTATAACATTATATTTTATTATTTATTTATTATTAATTTTATCAACCTTACATTCTCCAGGACTAATCTCAAAATAATAAAAATTTAAAAGTCCTAATTCTGCTACTTACAATCCATCTGACGCGCAGATTATTTGCGCTCACAGCACGCACTGTAACGTTCCTTGGTGGATGCTGTGGTGGAGCTTGGATCGTTTGAAACTCCTTGCAAGGTTCTGAAGGAGGAGAAGACCCAACTACGTTGGTGGCAACCAATCTTAATCGGTAAGTAGTGAAGGGGATCAAGCCGGTAACCAAAATGGATTGTGCGTCAGGGGCGGTAACTTCATAGATGGTCACCCAAGAGGAGTTTCGCGCGGTTTGAGCCTAGAGACAACAAACAAAATAGTCACTGAACAACATATCAATTTGTGCCTCCCGTTTGTAGGACAACTTATTTAGTCAAAACAGGCATTTTTCAATAAGTCAATAATCTGCAATTGGTAAATTAAATATATGATATTTATGTGATCAATATCGTCTTTAATTTGTACGTCATTAATTGGAACATTATAAATATTTATCCACAGCTTAGATATGGCTACCTATGAAATAAATATTAACGCTACGAACTACCCGTTTCCTTAGGAACTTCTTAATAAGAAATATGTTTAAATATTCTTAAATATAAACGTATAATTTTTTTTAAATATTAAATTTAATTCATTCCCATCACGGGTTTGGCTGATTAAAATGATTAAAGCTGAGTTTAGCTGAGTGAGCTGAGATAGATATTATTACACGGCTTTAACTTTGGAATAAACTATCGGTCTTTCCTAGTTAATCACCCATATTATTTAAAAATACAGTTTTTGATTTTATTACTTTGACGAACCTATTATTTCTCAAAATAATTCACCAGTAGTAATACGTACCTGTACAGTCCAAACCGATATAGAGGAATTCCCATCGAAGGCGGGCGTGAACTGTAGTAGTACGGAATGCGCATCAATATTGGAGAGGGCAAGGTTCCGCGGCGCGTGAGGTAGCACTGGCTCCACGCCCGACTGTATGACAGCAGAGCGAGCGCCGCCTTCACCAACACCAGTAAGAGCGCTTATCCAAAATTGATACTGCGTGCTTGCCTATCAAGACAAAAGGCATAATCAACAAATTTATTAACTAGATAGTTTGGCTTTCATATGAGAGAGACTTTTTAACATCAATTTTTTTTTTCATATAATAATGAAATTATTTATTTATTTCATCGCGGATTATACTAAAATACATAAAAAATTACATTTAGCCGTGTGGCAAACGGCTGGGTAGAATAGACCACCCTTATTTCTTACATAGGTATCGTAAATGGCCCACTTAGAGTGGGATATGGGCAGGAAGATGATGATATAAATTACTTCATTAGTCATTATTTTTGCACTATGGACCTCCGCAAAGTAATGCCTAATTCTATAAATTACTTTTTAAAATCTTATAAAACAAATATTTACAAAATGTGATCTGAAATGTTGTTCATTTATAATAATTTACGTGAAGTGTAAACGCCATTAATAACTAAGTATTTAATAAATGTTAACTTAATCAATGAAAAAACAAATGAGGTTTAAGCAAAAACGCTGATGTTATTCAATTCAGCTTTGAGAATGGCAATTGTTTTGAGTATTAACGACATTATACTGCAGTAAAAACTTATGATGCACGCGATAAGTGAATGGGTGCGTAATAGATATAATGATATCATAAACGTCGAGTTCCTTGGTTATTCTCAGATGACAAATTATTGATTCAAATGATAAATCAGTTGAATGGAGTATAGTTTAAGACTTGAGAACTCAGATTTCATATGGGTAATTTTTGATTTAAGAATATGTTTATTTCCTTCCCATAGTTAATATTTTATTTCTATAAAAATAATTATATAAGCAAAAACTCTTTAAAGTGATTTTTTAACCAAAAATTATATTGTTAGCTGCAAATCAAATCGATGCCATTATAATTTATTGTAAAGCTTTCTGCAGAAATTCTAGCAAGGGGCCAATAATTTTTCTTTTTTAATTAATTGAACTTACGTTTGTTATAATATCGCCCTATCCGAAGAATAAAGTCACATATCCTACGCTTATACAGGGGACATCTAACTTTGTCCTTCAGATTGGGCGATATTTACTTTAAAATTTTGTTTCAGCATAAAATGTTTGGAAAGTATATGAAGAAATAAAAAAATGATTAAAAGTAAAACAGCGACAACTTGATGAAAGCTTTCGACGCTTAAAGTATTATAGTTCATCGTTATAAAGTGAAATAAAAATTAATACCTGTAAATGTTCCACTCGTATACTGGTATCGTTGGGTGGCAAGACTTCTTCCTTGATGGAATCAGGGTTATCCTTTATTTGGTACTTTAACTTGTAACCTATGAGGACACCGTTAGATTTCTTAGGTGGCGACCAAGTCACTCTTACCGCTCTATCTGATATGTCATCAAATTGCAAATTGACCACTTCGTCGGGCACTGGAATACAGATACGGTGTTAATACTGGTAAATAAAAAGCCGAGGTCGAATTATAGTAAAAAAACTTTTGACGAAGAATGTTTAAGGGCAATGCTGTTATCAAATGCGTTAATAAATAAATAAAAGAAAATATATAATAAACAAATCATGATTTCCGAAAAAAGATGTAGTGGTCTAATTTTTAGATCGTAGTTTTAGCTGTGTAAGCGTAAACAAGCGTTTATAATTAAAACAATCTGTTTACTATGCTAAGTGTAGTTATAACTGTTAAATGCAATACAGGTCTATAGACCAAAAACCTTTTTATTTATTAGCCTGATCCGATGCTATACTATTATACCGTACCTATAATATGAAAATATAGAAACAGTAATATTTATGTAATGACTCTATCGAAAGTGTTAAATAATAGAAGACTTCGATTTTTACATATTTCGATTTTACGCCATAAGATTTTATCAGTGTTTACTTAAATACACGCTTAATGGTTAAAAATAATAATTTTTATAACTAACTGTCTTCTTTGGTCCGTATAAGCACAAAGTCACTGCGGGGTCCATCGCCTGGTTCAGTAAAACACAGCACCGAAATATTGTATTCAGTAAACTTGTCGAGGCCGTTTATTAGGGCCCCTTGTTCGGTTAAAGGATCTAAGAGATTTGGAGGAACACTAATGAGCCTCTGTTCTACAGTATCGTTCGCTGCCTCGTCCCATTTCCATGCTTGAATTTTGTAGCCCTGTTACATACAAACTCCAGGTTAAAAATAATATAAATAGTCTAATTTACTATTTAATTGATTTCAGAACATATACATTTGTCTCGCCTATTACGATTTATAATCAAAAAACAAGGGTTTGTACGCACGCTTAAAAGATCCTTTCGGTACACATTTACATGAACGGAAATTACCTCCATAGATGTTAATAATATATCCTATGTTGTGTATTATCTATCTATTCTCATATTTCATAATCCATAGTTGAGAGAATAATTATTTATGGATATGAGACTGATTTTTAAGAAGAAACAATAATTTAAAAATAAATGACCAAAATAAATAGTCTTTGTATTTGAATGCTAAGACTTTATTATGGCGGTTTATTTTACTGATTACATCTCAATAGTGATTTTTTAATACCTGATTAATTCCGTTAATTTTTTGGGGATTCGGTGGCGTCCACCAAACTTTTATGGCAGTGGAATTAAAAGCTTCACAGCGAACGCTGTCAGGTGCGGCCTCGGGAACGCCCTCCTTCGTCTTAATGGTGTAACTATCCGAAAACACCCCAACACCCTTATCGTTGTAGGCTGCGATTTGAACATTGTAATCTTTCCACGTAATTAGATCTTGTATGAGATAGTTTCTTTGGGCCTCGTTCGTTATATTTTGATACGTCCACGGACTATTGTCATAGCCTTTTAGACGATAACGAATGACATATCCAAGTATGTGCCCATTACGATGTTCTTCTAAAGGTGGCTGCCATTGCGTGATAATTTCAGAAGGTGAGCGTGCCGAACCCATAAAGCCTAAAGGCGGGCCGGACGGTGCTAAAATATACCATAAAATATGTTACTTTCTATTATACCGGAGTTAATTATCACTAAACTAATTACAATAATTTACAGTTTCATGCAAATATGATTTGTTACAAAGCTTCGCTCATGTGAGAAATCATATAAATTTTGACAAAATTGCATAAGTCATAAAAGTTGCATTCGCGACATACACAGGCAGGCATGGTCCATGCAAATAAAGTACATGACTCATGAAAAAGGTTAATAAGTGATAAAAAATGGATTTAAACTAAGAGCGAACGCTCGTATATGGGTATTATAGAACCAAAAATATTATCTTAAAACAATCATGTACCCTAGCAAGGTCAATAGGCAGACTGAAAAGTTAAACAATAGACAGACATGAGGATATACAATGAATAATAACGAACAATCGAAAAGCGGAAACAAAAATATATTCGTACAATAATAATTATGTTTTTAGATACCATGTGGTTTTACATGTTTGCATACCTTGGCAGCAAATTATGTCGCTGGCTGCTTGATCACAAAAAGAAAAAATGTATTGTTGCTGAAGACAGTATGTAATACGTAGTTTATCGACTCATAAATTCAAAATAGTCTTTATTAAAAAAATCTTATAATCTACTTTTGAATTGTCAGTATAGTTGACGATTCAAAAGTACTTGTTTGGAAAATACTTTATTTAATTTTACGAACATTGAAATTACATATAATAAATATAAAATATTTTAATTTGTACCTTCTTGTGGCAAAGTTAAGACTTCTGTCGGGTCAGAAGGTGGTCCCTCTCCCACAGTATTCACTGCGGAAACTCTAAATTGATAAGATGTAGCTGCCTTCAAGCTCGTCAGTAACACCCAACGTTGATTTGCTGATACATTCATTGGTTCAGTTACCCAATTTAATAGAGGATCTGGGGTGGGACCTAGAAAGTTTTAATATACCTATAGCAATAATGGAAACTAATTTGAATGTATATAAAATTTATAGTATTTGCTAAAAATAAAATGATTTATGGAACTAACATTGACTAATCAAATAATATGATTAAATACTAGTATCTCAAGCCCGCTTTGCTGTGCTTAATTTAAAGATTGCCACGAAATTAAGGTAAGCAAGTAACAGTATCATAGTATACGACCTTTCAATTTAAAATTGTCATATCTTTTTTATTTGCTGACCGATTGTAATATAACATACCCTATATGATAAATGAGGCTTTCTACTACACATTAATAGAAACAGCGGTTTTTGAGATTAGCGGGAACAAACGCACAGATTTTTGACATCTCAACGATTTTATTATATGTATAGAAGATACATTATAGATACCATAATATTAGGTAATTATTTAGCATATTTCAATAACGCTTAGCTTGTAAATTATTGAAAAGTTTGATAATGTATCTGGATGATACTAGGTAGAGCACAAAGTTAAAATAATCTCGATGGACCTAAAGTGTATTTATTGGTGGGTGATTTTTAAAAGTACAAACCAAACTCTGGCACGATCCGCCGCTGGACTATATATTTCTGTATAGGCGAGTTGCCGTCGAACCCTGGTGTCCAGGATACATTGACGGCCCGTTGGGGCGTAGCATCTAGGCGTTCGGCGCGCACGTTGGTAGGCGAGAAGGGTAGTTCGATGACGGAGAGCAAAGCACGTCGTGTGTGGTTCCCGCCCGGTGACGTCACCACGCACGTGTACTCGCCCGCATCGCTCGCACGCACAGCCTGCACTTGCAAAGCTCCGTCGCCAGACACCCACACACGGGAACCGGCTGTCATCGGTCTAGAATAAGAACAATTTTTGTTTTCCAAAAGTGGACAGTTTTAATTATAAAAATTACTTATAATAATCTTCGAGTTACTAATTGAGAATACCTTGTTACAGACTAATAGAGCACCTATTGAATAATAAATTTTTGATTGAAAGATTGAATTATTAAATAATTTACAATGTCGATAACCAGTTAAAATTCAATACGGGTCAATAAAGAGTAAATTTTTTAAGATTTTTTCTTTCAATAATATATTAATAAATTAAAAGTTGAAGTAAAGCTATGAATCATATATTAAAAAAACGTAGTTGCAAGCCATTCGAAATAAAAATCAAGCTAAAAGGCTTGCGTCATAGAAATACTTCAAAAGAAACGTAAAAGAAAGCTGTTCTGTAGTTAGTTTTTAACTTTGTGGCCTGTCCTGAGTTTTTGTTTTCCTAAAACTCCTGTGTAAGTCTTGCTACTTTTTTTAATCACTTTTTTAAGACTTTATATAACATTTTGAAATAAAATTAAGAGTTTTCACAAGTTAGTTAGTAAATAAGTTTAATTTTGGTAAACATGGTAATAATCATACTTTCCTTTTTCATGATGTCGTTACGATTACATGAATTTAAAAGCAAAAGTCAGAGAAGCGATGCGTTAAAATCATAAGCGTAAACTTGATCTCTTGATTGTTATTATATGTAATAGTAGTAAGCTCTTACTGTTTGTTGTGAAACCAGTCGATATTATATTTAACGTTAGGGTCGCTGGATACTTTGCATTGCAATGTTGCAGTATGGCCCAACAAAACACGCGTGTCCACGGGTGGCGCAATTATTTGAGTCCTCACTGTAAAATCAAATGATAAAAAACATTATACGTTTATTTATAAACACTTTGTGTACCGTACTATATATTCCTAGTTTTAGTTTCTCTTAAGTAAGCTTGCCTGTAAGAGGTCACTATTAGTGACATGGCAGCCTTTGGACTATTTATATAAAGTATTTTTACTATTGTTATTATACGTACTTATGAAGTCTGTCTACTTTGTCTTTGTATACTGTCGACTTTTACGCTTTCACTGCTAATCTGCAGGACCAGTTTTGATTTTAACACTTCATATTTGAAATTATAAAACCGGTGTTCTTTTGTTATTACACTACCATTTGAGGAAGACTAAAGAACAAATTGATTATTATTAAGAGGTCTCCTATTCGATAAACAAAGTAACACATTCGAATTTGCTTCTAATAACTGTCTACCAAACAAACAGTTCATTAATAAATTTTCTTTAGATTCAGAATATAAATTCTAATGTTAGTAAGTGTATAAAGTTAGAGACAATAACAAAGTCATTTAAAATTTACTTTTCGACAGACACTCTTTCACATTGTTCACTGTTCAAGTGATGACTTGAATTTTAATGATTTCTTTTAACTAATTTTTACTGCCAGCATGAATAATGAGGCTTAATAATATTAATACTAATTACTACTGTTAATTACGAATTATTTCTGCTTTCTATTCTTTAAATTGTATTTTGTTTTAATTTTGTTTTTTTTATTTTATTTTATTATAGTTTGTAGTAATTTGCAAATGCCATATTATTGCTGTATATAGTCTACAATCTTATAATCGTATATGGTCTCAATAAAAGATATATATACAAGACAAACTAACTAACTCCAAAGTTATAGTAAGACTTCATTTATTAAGGATTCTTTTTTATTTATAGCTATGATAAAAATTAGGCAGCTGTACTTAATGTTCGGTAGAGATTGTAGGCAACTTTTTTATCTACCTTACTGCTGCAGTGCCGGCTAGCGACTTAGAATATAAAATATATAATCTAGTTAATGCTAATTAGTTTAGAATTTTGTTTAAATTAATAATTGCATATCTACCTTGCGACTAAACTCTCGAGAAATGTTTCCAATATTTATAAACAGAGTGAAATAATTAATAGATCATTTGCAATGTAACGGCACCAAAACTTAAAACAAAGATATGGTGCTGTTTAGTTTTAAAAAAATATTGTTTCATACTCCTAAATCATAGAAAGAATATAATTATAAATCTCAGGATTTATAAGGTTGTATACTTACCTAGCACAGTGAGGTAAGCTTCGCCGGAGACATTGCCAGCGTCATTTGTACGGACGCAAGTATATTTTCCACTATCCGCTGTAGTTGTGCCCGTAATTAGCAAGTCTCCTTCATCCAAAGCTTGTAATCTCCCGGATAAATTTATTATGATAGAGTCTGGAATGTTTTGTAGGAAAATATTTACAAGCCATTAAAACCACTAATGGGATTAAAGTTATCAAAGATCAGGTAGATCAAAGTTAATTATACTATATTTTTTTTTTATTATACACCAACAATATTTCATTAGACAATAAGGTTTGGTAGTTGAGAAATTTTTTCACGGTAAATATTTAGCTACCTTTTAACTGACAGTTTATCTCTCTATATATATCTTTTAAGGATAGCTCAGTATATCTGTTCTAACTTCTAAGAAAATGCGGTAAGTGGGAATATATAGTATTAATCCTTATAAACTTTAATACGTACTTTATGTATTTAATGTTTAGCATTATGATCCGTTACAACATATAATTTAAACGAATATCTTAGGAGTTATTGCGGAATAAAAACGTGTGCAAAAATTAATCAAGGCGGACCTCGCAAGGGAATAATATATTTTACTATCCACACTAAGTACGGGCGGATCGGTTTGTTTATAAATAAAGATAGAATAACAATCATATTTACCCATATATCAAATTAAAAATAATCTTTATTCAAAGCTTTTTCAAGCATTTTTAAATCGTAAAGGATCAATACGATAAAAAAAACAAACGTTTCAGAATATAACTTTTACAGAGAAGAAAGAAACATCAAGAAACTCAGCGGTAAATTTTAAAAAATTTTTACTTTACATAATTAGGCTGCAGTCCGCTATAAAACTGGAAAGATTTTTAAGTCCAAGCATTTTCGTCATTTATATAAATAGTAGAAGTAAATAACATAAGAATAATACGTCATCAGTCTACCCTAGAAATATACCAGCAAAGTGAGGTTCGTACCATTGAAGAACCAGGTAACATTTGGCGTCGGAGCCCCAATGGCCCGACAGGCGATGGTTGCATCTTTCCCATCGAGCACGGTGAGGTTGGCCGGCGCACTCTGCATTATGGGCGGGGACGCTACAAGCCACACATGTACTTAATACGAGCGCTACATTATATAGTGAGCACTATGCACTATTAGTGGAAAACAAATCCTAACTATTATCACACGATTAAACACCTTGTCAAACTATTTACTGACTCACGTTCGCTTTATTATATGTACTAATATAATGCACTGTCTAAAATCATAGGTTACTTTAAATAATATAGACCCATCACCTTACTAATTTGAATTTAATATTTATTTATTTCAGTATTTAGATATCGACATTACACTTTACATATGTAAGCGTTAATTAATATTGTTACATAAGAAAATTTATTATAGCTTCTAAAAATAGTTTAGTATCTTTTTCTGCATTGATTTATATACATATATAACAAATTGTATTTATATTGATTTCTTAAAATTTTTATTTTTTTACTATATCTACGGTATAAATTAAAAATATAAAAACCTACAACGCTAAGCTTGATTGATAAAAAAACAAGCATCGATAATGCTTAATGATCATCATGCACTATATGCACCTTAAATATTCCGATAAGATACAGACAATATAAAGCAGATTTCACTAAACAAATAGTATATGAAATTATAAATGCATAATATTATATATACTTTGATCTTAAATAAAATTCTTATAAAAATTCCAATTACACATAATAAGCAACAATGCATAATTTCATTTTGCCATGCAGCTAAGCTACTCGATATTACTTTGTAATTTTATATCCTAGATAACTTGACACCAAAGCGTGTACTACGTAGTCGGTAGATTGTATAAGATTAGCTCGCTAAGACGAAAGTATGCTTCATCTTAGTGAGCTATATAGATTTTTGGATTAGTATAAGACTGGGCGTGATAAAATATCATATAAAAAACTAATCAAACTTTTACATATTGTACAAAAATATTTGATTTCAAACAATACATTTGAGGCAAAAATTCGTGTTGGTGACGAGATTAATCAATTGAAAAAAAAATAGGCAAACACTGTGGTGTGAGAATCAAATACGCTTAACAGTGCATAACACCAATACATAAGTTGCTTACTGCCGGTATCAAATTTGAAAGTTTTTGCTTTTTTATCTGCGGTCCTCATTCTTATTAACTTCATGTGACTCCGCGGTACGCGTTTTTTTTCGTATGCTGTTCAATATTGGAAATTGTAATTATGCATTTTTATTAAAATTTATACAAACTAACAATAGATACTCACTTTTGATTTTAAGCCAGGTGTATATAGAAGATTCTCCAGCTTCGTTACTCGAGATACATTGATATATGCCCATATCTTCCATCTTTAAGTTATTTATAACGAGCGATCTATCTACTTCCACTCTATACCTACCGCCGCCGTCATCAACATCAGCGTTATCAGACTCCTCAGCATCGGCCCCGACGCTTGCAATTTTTCTCGCGTCTTTATACCACGTAATACTAGGAATCGGCATGCCTTGGACATTACATTGTAAAACGATAGTATTGCCGAACTCTCCGAACGTTTCTGATTTCAAATTTGATAGCATCACTGGTTTTTCAAATACCGTAACCTTTGCTGACGCGGTCACCGTGGCAAATCCACCAGATTTTAATCTCGCTTGACATGTATATTGTCCAGTATGATTTAAATTTGCTGAAATAAGACTTAACGTTCGATTCCACTGGTCATTTAAGTCGTAAGTAATACCTGCTAGGTCAATCAATACACCGTCTTTGAACCATAACGTTTCTAGCTCATGTAGCGGCCTCGCATTCGCTATGCAATAAATATTTGTATATTCTTGACCTTTGATTATCTTTGTGTCTTGTGGCTTAATAATGATCTCTGGTGCTATTTCTTTGTTATCATCTCCTAGAACGTCTAATCTGATGTAAGGGCTATTTTCTACCTTGCCTAATTGGGTATTAATTGCACGGGCTCTAAAAATTTAAGAACATAGATAATATAAAAACAAATTTGGTTTTTGTCAAATACAAACACTTCTTTCCTCACCTATAAGCTCGTTGGTCATCCTTAGATGCACACAATATTATTAATTGATGTTTGTCAGTAATAGCATATTTTTGGTCGTATCGTAGTACACCGTTCACACTATTTTCTTCTTGCCAAATTACAGAAGGGGGTGGTTCGGATTCTATGTGTGGGAAATCTAGAATAGCAGCTTTACCCGACTCCACCGTCACTACTTGTTCAACAATGTTCTCAAAAACACCCATGTCTGTAAGTCGTAAACAAGAGTAAAGCAAAATGTATTAGTTGAATAAAAAAGACTTACGGTCATTTTATCCTTTTTGACTTGCTTGAACACTAGTAATTAGTGTACAAGAATTAATACTCACAAGCAACGACAATGTTATTCTTTTCACTGAAAATCGCACCAACATCATTTCTTGCTATACACTGATAAGCACCTGCGTCTTGCCTCTGAGTATTATGGATTTTATAAAATAATTCCGAAGAGTATTCGCCTAAAGGGATACCATTTTTGAGCCATCTGTACAACGGTTGTGGGATCCCTATAAAAATAATAATATATAATATTTCTAACAATTATTTATCTACAGAAACAGGTGTAATTTAATTATAATATACCTATTGCTGAACATTGCAAGATTTTTGTTGTGCCTTCTCTGACTATACTATTGGAAGACGAAGGTTGCATTGTGAATCTTGGCGGCTGCATTTGATCTGAAAAGAAGTCAGATTAAGTTTTAAATTTTTAAAAACCAAAAAATGTAAGAGTGGTGGTTGTTTTCTTAAGAAAGAAAACTATGTTTGTTATTGATCAAAATTAAGAAAATTTTCCATAAAATTTCTGAGGAAATCCAGCTGCAGCTATTAATTGGCAACACAATTTCGGCTTATCTATCATACATTGGTTTTGGACTGCAGGACTGCTAAATACTTCCTTCTTCTTGTTTTCCTCTCTCTGTCGACTTTAAGTATTGCATAAAAATATAGTTTATTCTTATATTATAAACATTGTGTTATGAGATAAAACTTTATAAGTAAAAACAACTAGATACTAAACGATAGTCCTACAATAAAAAGCAAAAACTTCACTTAACTTCACTTGAGTCACATACTACAATCAAATAACATTTTTATTTATATGTCGTTATTAATGCATCCTTAACACAATTTGATTCATAAAGAACCGTTAGGGGGAAAAAATTACGATCAATTAGAAGGCTTCATGTTTAAACCAAACGATGTGACTAATCAGTATCATTAATAAAAATGTAGGTCTTATTGATTTTCTCATATAAAAATGAAACCAGTATTAAATAAAGAAACCGATAATTGTATGGCAAAATGATTCTTCCTTGACAAGGATGTTCACTCTATATTTGCGCAAAAAATCAGTTCTCAAGAGAATAATTCTTAATTAAAACTACGTCTATAATTTATATCAGCCAAAATATAGCAAAACGTTTCGGCAGCAACTACATATAAATGAGATTTATGTATAAATCTATGTACGTCGCACTCGGATTGTAAATCGCCCTGGTACATTACGGCTTGGCGTTTTCCGATACAGAACCATTTTGAATGGCGGTGCGTTAACGATTAAGCGGATTGATAACTCTTATAGTATTAGACATACATATTATTTATAGAATATTTAATCTAATTTTTTATGAAAGCCTTACAGAAGTATATAAAGAAAACATATTATTATTATTTACCAACAGTAAAAGCAAACCTTTTACTATTTTAAAACATAAAAATCATGTTTTTTATTTGTTCTATCTTGAAGAAAATTGATTAACATTAATGTAACATGAATGTTTCAATTAGGTTGAAGTAATCGCGTATGATTTATAGCCATTCAATAAAGTATTTTCGTCGGGACAGCGTCTAATAAACTCAATAGACACTTAGTGTTATTGTAGAAACTAATCAGAGCTTTCTTTATTGCAATAGACCTCCTACATGTCTTGTCTTCTAATTTAACATGATCTCATTATTCAATTTCTGAATATTTGCTTATTTTTTTTATTTGTACTTGTTACAGAAATATATAGGAATATAATATTTTCTTCAAATCTATCGGGCAAATTGTAATAAGAGTAGACACACGGTCGTCCATCCCCAAAATAAGTTACTTAACACTCGTGTTTATATAATTCAAAACTCAAATCAAAATATTCTATCTTCAAATAAACTTGTAAACAAGTGCTTTTAAACCGTCAAATCTAATCTACAAATATACAACCCAGGCTCGAAGAACCAACAAATTGTTTATAGAAAATGTTGGCCCTCGGCGGAATTGAAATCACGACCCGCGGAGCTGAAGGCAGCATCACTACCCACTGCGCCCACTGGCCATAAAACCTCCAAGTATATAATGTCATCACGTTATTGGATCACCATCATAAAACTTTCCCAAAAAATGTACAGATAAATTGTAATTCGTTTACAATGGTATTCATAAGGCTTCTCTTTTGGAAATAAAGTTACTTTTATATTTAGATACAATTGTATACCAATTTCCATGTTGTTCTTAAATAATTGTCAAATACATTTTCGCAACGTGGTTACTTAAATCGAAGGTTAACGTAATCATTGATGCATAAAATTAAGGTAATGAAATAATTTATTGTGTTGACTGTAGTTAAAATTCCAGTTACTTACGGAATCAAACACCTAACATCCTAAAAATTGACGAACATCGTAACAAACATTAACTTCGTCATTATTTTTTACACATTGAAACTACACAAACATTCCTTAGTCCCTTGGGTCTACAGGGATTTACTAAAGCCATGGTCATATTTCAGGCTCTGTCCAGTAATCTGGTAATAAAACTCTGTAATTGTATCTAATGGGTTCTATATATAGTGAACTACTACGGCTACTGATAATGGAGAGGTAATCTACAAAATATACTCGTAAATTTTATAGAAGTAAAAAATATTTGTTCTCTTGCGAATTGTTAGCCACAATTATATGTCGGGAGAAATGAAATATTTAAATTATATTGATCCTTTATATGTAGGTAAGAATTGAAGTTTTTACTTACAATTAATCACGAAATTCAGTATCGGTAAATACCGTATGATAAAAGATATTTAAAAATACGTTGCGTGGTACAGAGATTTGCCTTTCATCTTTGTTGTCTAGTTTCCTAATGATAGAGATATTATATCAGCGCTGTGAAAATGTTGTATGATTTGGATAACCGTGTGGTATCCGGCTGAGTAGAATAGGTACTACCCTCATTTCTTACCGAGGTGTCGTGAAAGGCGACTAAGGTAAGTTGACCTGCCGTGTGATATCCGGTTGAGTAAAATAAACCACACTCTTCCTTCCCGAGGTGTAAAATATGACTAATCATGTGACAATATATTTATAACATGTGCCGACCTCACTTAGAGAGGGAAAAGGGCAGGAGAATGATGATGTAAATCAGTATGGATAGCACAGTATGCAAGATCTTGTTTATCGGCGGCCTTTTAGTTAGGGCGTATGATAGAAGACATAGTGTATAAATATTTGCCTATTACACTTTTATTGTAACATCACATGTACATTCATAAAATAAAGGAAACAGTTTATACGGACAACGTAATTTAGTTTAACGTGCTGTTACCGACTGTAGTAAACCGATGCCAGATACCAAGGCACAACAGTGTTACAACTCATAACGGTTACATTATAGGAAACATCATTGTCACAGTTTTTCCTAAAGTAATTATAACTGACATAGCGACTTAAACATAATTTTTTTTTTTGGTTAAAGTAACATAAAACTGTTTTTTTCACTGTCTATAAAAAGAAAAGAAAAATAACTTTGTTTAGGCAAGGGAATGCCCGCCGCGCATAGGCATTTTACACTTATCCTGGAAACTATAGGGATATGTAGGATTCCTGTCATTTTTTTCACTGTTAGGCTAATTGTCTTATAAATATAAATTAATCATAATAAAGTTTCTATATTTTATAGGCTTGCCTGAGTTTGAACGCAAACCCATCACAGACCTTTACGAGTATTTTATACACTGTCCATTATATTAACCATCTTTTGACAGATTGACGATAGTGATGTCCTAAAGATTCTCGTATGCGATACCATTCCGATTATAGTACCTACTATCATTAATCGAATTACGTACCTAAGTAATTCGATTAATGATAACCTACGTAAACTAGATTACTACTTGAGAAAAGAAATTCCAACTTTGAGAAAACTTATTGTTTCTTTGAAAAGAAGTGGTCTATTTCATGGTGAAAAATCTTCTTTGGTCAAAGTTTTGAACACAATTGGCTTTTCATATAAAAAGTTAAATAAAAGAAAATTATTAATGGAACGCACAGATATAGCTATAGCACGTTGTGATTTTTTAAGAGAGGCAAAGAAAATACAAGATTGGGCAAATATTATTTTCACGGATGAAACATGGCTCAACGCTAACCACACACTATCTCGTTTCTGGACTGATGATACTGCTGATTCCACTTCCTCAGTACCAATGGGAAAAGGTGAGCGCCTAATCATTTGCCATGCAGGTACAGCAAAAGGATTTGTACAAGACGCACTGTTGGCATTTAAATCGAAGAAATCAAATGACTACCACGAAGAGATGAATGCAAATGTGTATGAAGAGTGGTTCAAAAAAATGCTCATTTCATTGGAAGAACCATCAATAATTTTTATTGATAATGCGCCCTACCACTCCCGTCAAATTGACAAAATGCCAACACAGGCTAATAAAAAGCATGAAATAATTAATTGGCTTCGGGACAATGGAGAAAATGTGGACGACTCAATGTTAAAAGTTGAATTAATAAAAATATTAAAAACCAAAAAGAGAGCAAAACGCTATGTAATCAATGAAATGGCAGCAGAATATGGCCATACTGTTCTTCGGATTCCTCCATACCACTGCCAGTACAACGCAATAGAACTTATATGGGCACAAGTAAAAGGGCATGCTGCGAGATGCAATACAAGCCCCCCATTCACAGCGAATAAAATGTTGCAATTGCTAAAAAATGCTTGCACCCACGTAACGGCCGAGAACTGGGCAAGTGTGGTGGAAAGAACTAAAAGAGTAATATTCTCTGATTGAGAACGTGATATTGCGTTTGATAATATATTATCTACACAAGAGCTAATAATAACTGCTACTGAAGACTCCTCATCGGAGGAGTCTAGTGTTGATTATCATTCCGACGACTCGTGCTAATAAAATAAATTAAAATATCCTGATTGTTTTATTTGTATTCATGTATTAACTAAGAAGAAAGTAAAACTTTATATAATGTTATTAAATGTCTTTTAATACTCGTAACATCGATTTCTACCGATTATTTTTAATCTGTGGCATAATCGTAGTAACCCATTATGTGTGACATCACTAAGTGGGCGGTACCCATCCATAAAGTACAAATATTATTTGTATGATATTTGTACGTAAGCAATACAAAACTTAATGAGCGTGAGCTGTCAAAAGACTGATAATATGATGGACGCAGTATAGTAGTATGTTTATTTGTTTACATTAAATGGCCATAAATATATGCAATAATATCTTCTTAAGAACATGTTTTATTTGAAAATTTCACTCAACTTATATGCACTCTGTGATACACAGTATCGATTTTATAGCGATACATATCTTCCTCATAACCTGTCTCGGGTTTCGAGTTATCTTAGCCAGATTTGAAATATAACCTTTTGCATTTATAATTTAAGAGTGGATGCATTTGAATTTAAAGCGGATACTACTTTTATTAGTCTAAAAAAAGGACTAAGTTATAATTCTTTGATGGAAAATTTCTAAGATTGTTACGATACACAAGGTAAAACTCATAATAATTTGATATTACGTATGACTTCATTTTCATTCGAAGCACATTAATATTTTCTTCGTAACAATTTTCTTTAAAGATAGAAGATAATTAAGTTTACCTGAAGCTATTGAAACAGGTTGCTTATAAATTTTCTTTACGTTATACTAATGAACTGTGACAAAACTTTTTGTCATAATTAGCTTGAGGCGTGACTAAATTTGTACTTACCTATTGATGTATTGTTGGTAGCTTAAATCAAAAGATTCAAAGTTATCATGTTTATTCAATACTACAGTTTTTCGTTTACTCGTCTACTATATTTGAGTCCTATAATAAATAACTAAATTAAATATAATTATACCAATGCTATAAATATACCTATTGCCAAGATCAGAGCTGAATAACTTGCACCCAGTTCATCAAAATTTGATTAAAGTTTTAATTAATTTAATGAAGAATGAAATGAAATGAGCAAACATTAATAATAATATTATGTGCTTCTTAATATGCCGTGTGGTATCCGGCTGAGTAGAATAGACCACCCTCATGTGTTATCGAGGTGTCGTAAAAGGCGACTAAGGTAAGTTGACCCACCGTGTCGTCAAATGTGCTTTGCACGCGTGGGCTCAAATCCCATCCTCGTCGCCAGTGAGATGTATGAGGCGTAATGAAACAACCGCTCGCTTTGACAACTATACACATCATTACGGTTTGTTTAGAATAGACCACCCTCTTTCTTACCCAGGTGTCGTAAAAGACGACTATGGTAAGCTGATGTCAAGCAGGCGGCCGGTCGTAAAATACGTAGTCAAATCATTTGACAACAACTTTATAACATGTTGTGGCTACTCCACTTAGAGTGGGATAAGGGCTGGAGAATGATGATGATTATCTACTTCTTAATGAAGTAAGCTTAAGGAAGACATAACATACTTTTTGTTATGTAAACTGCAGCACATTAAAGTGCATTACAAAATAGCACAAACAGAATACATGACAGACCATGAGATAAAATATACCAAATATCCATTAAACAATGATGTCAGACAAGTGACTTACGCGTTACTGGTAATCACCGCTGATAAAACCGATAAGATACCGTACTTCATCACATAAATAAATGTGATTAAACTAACCTACTTAAACCGAAGCCGTAAGTGTTATTGACGGAGGAATTTTTATTACCTACAGATAGGAACCATGCAGACTTTTTGATGAAACTAAGAAACGAAATACTCTTTATATTGTACATAAGTATTGAATCGAGATTTGAAAGTATTTAGCATATTTTTGTTTAATATTGCAAAAGCGATTATCCATTGGTGATTTGAACACGTAAATCAAAACTTTAAGGGTTTCGTAATAAAACTTTGTGTTTAAATGCCATTCATAATCAATATCTGATTTTCACCGAAGACAAACATAGATCAGAAGCTTTGATATTTTAGGAGAATATCAGGAATGTATATTCTAGATTTTTATTCCAACTTCTTCCAATGATACAGTAACTTATGGCCCAGTAACAGAATATCATCCAGGAGTTATCTTCAAGGTAACATGTGTAATTAAATAACGTATGTAAGTTGTAAAATTAACTGTCTCTAGGTCGAAACAGTAATTATATGTAATAATAATTGTATGTTAATGTTCTTTAAGCGCCGGTGGCATAGAAATAATTTTTTTGCGAGTGAACGCTTCTTTAGTTAGATGGTACTACTAAACACCAATTTATATTTAAAAATATTCTAATAAAATGATTGAATATTTAATTGTAGGTTCCTCTTAATATCTTGATGGTTCATTAGCTCTTTCATTGGATTCGGTCATAACGGATTAACGATCATAACCCATACGGATAATATTTGGAATTCTAAATATTCACCAGTTATTATTCATATAGTATAATACAAAATAACGTAACAAAATATTTAGGGATTTAACAGCAAAGGGATCGATAGTTTTAGCCCTAACGGCTTACAGCTTTTACGGCTTTTACAGCGTCACCGGGAGAGTGCAGCGCAGAAGCTCTACTAGCGTCGGGGAACGTCGTCCTAAGGGTGCCTCCTGTGAGGCCGGACCACGGCTTAGGGCGACGTGTAATGGAGAGCTGATGGTATGACTTTGATTAGTCCATACGACGACGGAAGGGTGGCAAGAAGCCACGACCAACCGATGTCAGAAATCTGAGACCTCGTCTTCGCCGGCGAAGACGCTGTATGTGTGTATTACGTGTTTCTGTGTTTGCGATCGTTATTTGATCGTCAGGGTAATATTGACCGCTTTTTGGACGCCTATAGACAATCGTTAGTTAGTCGTTGCGACTCATGGTCTCCGAGACGTCCATGTATCCTATATAGTGTATTATCTATGCCTCTTTGTATCTGGTTATTTGTCTCTAACCACAAGCTCGACCGGTTAACAAGGCAACAACGCCTCACTAGAGGAGAATCTCCCTCTTATTTTTTCATTCCCATTTTAAATTCGAGGTGCTACATAACATCACTACATATTATAAAACAAAGTCCATATTTCCGTATGTACGCATAAAACTTTAAAACTACGCAACCGATTTTGATGCGGTTTTTTTCATAGATAGAGTGATTCCAGAGGAAGGTTTGTACGTATAATAACATTCAATACGAAGTACGATCAATCAATCGATCAACCAATCGACCAACCAATCAACCAATCAATCGACCAACCCATCGACCAACCCATCGACCAACCCGTCGACCAACCCGTCGACCAACCTGTCAACCAGCCCGTCGACCAGCCAACCCGTTGGCCAATCCATCGACCAACCCGTCGACCAACCCGTCGAGCAACCCGTCGACCAACCCGTCGAGCAACCCGTCGAGCAACCCGTCGAGCAACCCGTCGAGCAACCCGTCAACCAACCCGTCGACCAACCCGTCGGCCAACCCGGCGGCCAACCCGGCGGCCAACCCGTCGGCCAACCAGTCGACCAACCCGTCGACCAACCCGTCGACCAACCCGTCGACCAACCCGTCGACCAACCCGTCGACCAACAGGTGTCGTAAAAGGCGACTAAGTTGACACACCGTGTGGTATCAGGTTGAGTAAAATAGACCACCCTCTTTCTTACCGAGGAGTCGTAAAATACGACTAAGGTATGTTGACGTCAGGCAGGCGGCCGGTCGTAAAATACGTAGCCAAATCATATGACAACATGTTTGTAACATGTTGTGCCATGAAAAAACGTGGTTCGCCCTTTAACCATTTGAATTTAGCAGCGATCGGACGCATTTATGATCGGAGCTCTCTAGCGAGGAAAATAACAATCACTACATATTATAAAACAAAGTCCATATTTCCCTATGTATGCATAAAACTTTAAAATTATGCAACAGATTTTGATGCGGTTTTTTTTAATAGATAGAGTGATTCCAGAGGAAGGTTTGTACGTATAATAACATTCAATACGGAGTAGAGAAATACTGTAATTTTTGAGGTTTCTGTAAATAATTAAACTGTAAACCCTACGAGATTTATCAAAATAATGTACTAAGTATTGGTACATCTTGAAAAGGTCTACAGAAAAGTCCGCGATGGTATATGTCTAATTTTTATGGATAACCCACTAAAGCATTTTTTGTCGTTCACTTTTTACGAAAAATAATGCCTTATTTTTGAAGCGATTCTTATACAATACAGCATTAATCCTTATCCAATTGAGTACCTTAAATAAATTGTTGATTTAATATAGATCAATATAGCCGTTTTGCAGCATGTAATTTAAGTGAAAATTTTCGGAGATATTACAGATTTAAAATGCCGTGAGGAGGCCGCGCTTCGCCCTATCACTAACACTTCGACTTTAACACGCTAACACTTCGACTTTAGCAGCGATGTCGCTCTTTCAAGAGTTTGTTTAAAGACATTCTGTAATTAATTGTAAAAATAAAATACAAAGGTAAAATATAAAAGTAAATAAGTAATAATGTACTATATGAATTTAGATATTCCAAAGATAGCAGGAAATCTTCTTGGTATAGGGAAAGGAAATTGTTTTTCACCAAATTTACCGCTACGGCCACGGGCAGTAATAAATAAATCAAAACAACTGGATCGATTTTAATCATTTTTTTTACACTGACTGACATGGGATATATATTTTATACCCGTGCGAAGCAGGGGCAGGCCGCTAGTAAATTAATAATTCCAATTCGAAAATGATTATTTTTGCTGTGAGTACACAAATACACAAGTTCCGTGCACAAAGCTTCTAGAATGATGTGTTAGATATATAATTCTGGGTCATTTCACTACATATTATAAAACAAAGTCGCATTCTCCGTATGTACGCATAAAACTTTAAAACTACGCAACAGATTTTGATGTGGTTTTTTTTAATAGATAGAGAAATTCCAGAGGTAGGTTTGTACGTATAATAACATTCAATACGGAGTAGAGAAATACTGTAATTTTTGAGGTTTCTGTAAATAATTACATTTTTTCCGCTTACATAGCAAACGCAGGCTAAACCCTACGAGATTTATCAAAATAATGTACTAAGTATTTGTACACATTGAAAAGGTCTACAGAAAAGTCCGCGATGGTATATGTCTATCTCTTATGGATAACCCACAATAGCATTTTTTGTCATTTACTTTTTACGAAAAATAATGCCTTATTTTTGAAGCAATTTTTAAACAATACAGCATTAATCCTTATCCATTTAAGTACCTTAAATAAATTTTTGATTTAATATAGATCAATATGGCCGTTTACAGCATGTAATTTAAGTGAACATTTTCGGAGATATTACAGATTTAAAATGCCGTGAGGACGCCGCGCTTCGCGCCTATAACACTTCGACTTTAGCAGCTAAGTCGCTCTATCAAGAGTTTCTTTAAAGACATTCTGTAATTGATTGTAAAAATAAAATACATAGGGAAAATGTAAAAGTAAATAAGTAAAAATGTATTATATGAATTTAGATATTCCAAAGATAGCAGGAAATCTTCTTCGTATAGGGAAAGGAAATTGTTTTTCTCCAAATTTAACGCGTGCGGGCCACGGGCAGTAATGAATAAATCAAAACTACTAGATCGATTTAAATCATTTTTTTTTACACTGACTGGCATGGGATATATATTTTATACCCGTGCGAAGCAGGGGCAGGTCGCTAGTGTTATATAATTTTACTTACAGTAAAATTAATAGTAGTAATAATATATTTTAAAAATGCTTATTTTCTAACTATGGCGTTTTAGCATCGCGTGCTTACATGCTTCTATACAATCATGACCCATAACAGGCAAGGTAGGTAGAAGGTATTGCTGTTGGTTATTATCGAAAATTATTGTCGTCTTAATTCTACATCAAAACGCTTTGTCTTAACATGGTTAGTTTACAGTTAATATTCCAAAACATTTTATTAATTTAAGTGGGACATAATAGTTAACATGAAAATATGTTTATTCGGTCAGCGTATCTTTTACAGAGAGTTAATTACGCGATTTTTTATTGTACTTTAATATTATTTATATAAAAATTCATAGTATTAAAAATCCTACATTAAGTTGTTGAGTAAAATTATCGTCTTGCCATTCAATCGCTATTCTCATATTTGGTAATTGTCAATTAATCAATTTTGTAATTTCAATTACTGAGAATGGTGATCATATTTCATAATTACTACAGACACAAATAGTTATAATGGACAGTAGCACATATATTTAAAGAGCGATACTTAATGCAAATTTGCAATTAATTACACGCTTTTTTGTAAAGGAAACCTCGTGAAGAAACCTACATATCTCTAAAAAAATTCCGGGAATACGTATAACCTACCAATCCTTATTAGAATAGCATGGTTGGCCTTAGCTCCAACACAAAAACTTCCCTTCAAAACGGAGAGAGGAGGCTTATACTCTGCAGTGGGATAATAAGAAGCCATAACTTTGTCTTTCTAGTATAAATTTTAACGATGACAATCAACATAGACAGATTGCCAGGCGGCAATAAGCCTTTTGATCAGTATCTTATATATTTGACAATGAAAGATAATCGTTATTTTAATAGGCACTTAATGATTTAAGTGTTAATTATTGCTGATTACATATAGTTGTGTTATCTGTAGTTCTAAAATATGATTTTTTTACGTGGAATTGGATTGTTTTAAAACATATTTGCCAGGTAATTTGTTTGATGGAAAGGTGCTCAATGCAGACATTATTACCGTGATCGATGTTTAGTTATGGAACCGTATAAAAGTATTTTATAAATATGATAATGAAAGTCTTTATCATTAACCTAGACTGAAATTTTTTTTGGTCTCACATTATGTGAAAAGAAAATCTATGGTAAATATTGTGTTTAATTTTTTAAAACTTCATATTTTTATTTACAACAACTATAAAGAAAATTGATTCTAATTAAAATATTTTTAGTATAGAAGATAAATATATAAGAAATAAGAAAAAAAAATCGTCGAATTCACTGTAAGGAGATAAGGCTCTCAAAACACTCAAACACTTGCCTATTTGAGATTAATTGTAGTCAATTCATTATTTAAATGAATGACCACAATAAGAAAAGAAAAATAATGCATGTTTAAATTTTTTAGTAAATACTGGTATAGCACACGAATAACTTACACGGTTGATGTATCAATAGTTAATATCTATTGAGTTTGTATGAAGCTATCCACCTGAACGCGGTTCACCCTTGAGCGGGAGGCTTTGGCAGAATGCCAATGTCCAAGTCGACTCTCTCGACAAACTGTTAAAGTATTTAAGTCCCAGTTCCATTGTCTAAGTTTCAATCAAAAGCGTCTTCGCTTTGTCGGTACATAAAATAGTCATTGTACTATGGATTCCTAATGCTAAGATTAGGTTTCTAGATATATCTAACGTGATTGAACTTATTTATTTATGGACCAGCTCCGATTGATTTGTCTGCTATGCAAACAGCTTTAGTATGTTATATCTATATATATAACATCCCATGATGTCATTTTGATCATTCATTAGCCACTTGTAGCATAAAAATACATTGTCACTACATATTATAAAACAAAGTTCTTTGTTTGTCCATATATCCCTATGTACGCATAAAACTTTAAAACTACGCAACAGATTTTGATGCGGTTTTTTTAATAGATAGAGTGATTCCAGAGGAAGGTTTGTACGTATAATAAAATTCAATACGGAGTAGAGAAATACTGTAATTTTTGAAGTTTCTGTAAATAATTACATTTTTTTCCGCTTACATTGCAAATGCAGGCTAAATCCTACGAGATTTATCAAAATGATGTAGTAAGTATTTGTACACCTTGAAAAGGTCTACAGAAAAGTCCGCGATGGTATATGTCTATCACTTATGGATAACCCACTATAGCATTTTTTGTCATTTACTTTTTACGAAAAAAAAAAGCCTTATTTTTGAAGCAATTTTCATACAATACAGCATTAATCCTTATCCAATTAAGTAGCTTAAATAAATAGTTGATTTAATATAGATCAATATGGCCGTTTACAGCATGTAATTTAAGTGAACATTTTCGGAGATATTACAGATTTAAAATACCGTGAGGACGCCGCGCTTCGCCCTATAACACTTCGACTTTAGCAACTATGTCGCTCTTTCAAGAGTTTGTTTAAAGACATTCTGTAATTAATTGTTGTAAAAATAAAATACATAGGGAAAATGTAAAAGTAAATAAGTAAAAATGTACTATATGAATTTAGATATTCCAAAGATAGCAGGAAATCTTCTAAGTATAGGGAGAGGAGAATTGTTTTTCTCCAAATTTAACGCTTGCGGGCCAGGGGCAGTAATGAATAAATCAAAACTACTGGATCGATTTTAATCACTTTTTTTACACTGACTGACATGGGATATATATTTTATACCCGTGCGAAGCAGGGGTAGGCCGCTAGTAATTCATATTCTTTAAAAAGTACTCACAAGGCTAGATGCTATAGTATCGAGTTTTCTTAAGTATGTAAAGTAAGTAGTTGTGTATAAGTTGTAAAAGATTAAACCTTTGCTTATGTTCAATGCAATTAAGTATATGCTTGCATAAATGCTTAGCCGAGTTTTATGATTAGTTAGACTTACTCATGATACATTCCACTAAAAATGAAAAGTTTTGAATTGATATCTACATATAAATAAGCAATAGCCGCTACACAGAGTTGTTATAAAAAGGTGTATAAAGCCTAAGAGGAATGAAAGTTCCAAGGCATAAATTTGTCCTATAATTTTTGCGAAATCTTGGTAGAAATAGTTTTCGAATTATTGGTGTTTCAAGTTTTTCCTAAAAAAAGTATGCTCAGACGTAGTTCTCTTTTTAATTAATTACACAATAACTATACCCGTATTAAATAAAGCATAGATTTCAGCTATGTGCCTAGGTCTACGTTTATTTCTATGCGCAATATTGGACAGCGATAGTGGTATCTACAGCTCTCACTGAATCTGTTTTAACGTGCATTTGATTTTTACTTCCCGGACGTTAAATACTGTGTTACTGATGTTCGGGTCCAGTGTGGTAAGTATATTTTAGCAGGATGTAAGTGATATACTTACCACAGATACTCAATTTAATTTATGCCAGATATAATTTAATGCCTGCAAATCACTCTAATGTAATCGAGTTGTTCTTACTTAACTAGAATTCTAAACAAAAGTGAATAACGCGAGTAATCAACTTTATACATCTTTGAGACTTACAGATGACGATAATTTGAGATGAGACTTTTAACCATATACAAAAAGTTTGATCATTTTTTTTAGACATGTAGCGTTACATAATAAAAATATTTTTTATAACTACTTTGGCAAAGTTAATCAATTAGCCCGGATTATTCGTAAGCAAGTTGCCCTTCGGTAAAGCCTTGTAAATACCTTAAGTAAATACTTCTTGAAAACAATCATGCTTTGCTCTGGTATTACTGACAGGCATGTTGGTGAAATTAGTCCAATATAATATAAGTGTATCGGTCATATCGTTGTTATAGTTGCTTACACTTTGCAATATGACGATAATCTCATACTCGTATAAGCTAAAAAGAAAAAAACTATTTAGACCTTCCTAATGAGATAATATGTGAAATATTTACGCAACCATAACTTTCCTATTGTTATTACTATAAAAAATTTAATAAAGAAAAAAAAACTTACAATAATAAAATATAATCTTCATTTTCTTAGTATTAAAATGTCACTTTATTAGAGTTTTTTGTACGGAGAAAGTCGTTAAACCGAGTTTAATTTAAACAACGGCCCAGTACGCAGATGCTTGCTAATAAATGGTTTAATTCATGAGAATCATTAAATTTATGCTTTGCTTGGCAAAAATATCGTTTGAGAAACTTAAGATTGTAATTTAATAAAATGTTTGTGGATGTTAAAACTTGGATCGCTTGACTCAAGTTGTTTAAGTCGAAAATAACAAAAGCTTGATTAGCTTTTGTTATTTTCGATTCGATAAATTATATAACTATATGAAGTTGTAATCGCCCAGTGGTCTTGAAATGACAACATTGTAAAAATATTGCTTTCGGTCAAATCAACAGATTTAAAATTAAAAGGATAATTTTTAGAAAAAAAATGAATAATTCACCGAATATAATTTTATCATATAATATTATATACTTATGGAATTTCAATTTGCATCTGTTTATTACGGAAAAAAAATATATTTTTTTAATGCACCCACCAAGATTTTATGTTGAGCAAAAAATACAAATTATTTTTTTCAACAGGTCAATAGTAAGCAATATATATTTAATGTTATTCATTTCTCCACATCTCTTATTTTGTATATCCACTAAAAAACGATATAGAAACTTGTCTAAGTAATGCCTTCATTCTTATTGAAAGCACCTGAGTCATATCAGTGCATTATTTCACATCCGTCTATCGGAGAACGCGTTATGTCCGATGAGGTCAAGGCATTCAGTGTCACAATGTTACGTCATAAATATTAATCTTTATATCCCTACTACTATAAAAATATAGTATAGTGCCTTGCTTTTAAAAGTACTAAAGTAATGATAAAATTATTTTACTATAATCCGTGATCAGCAGCGTGTCAAGGTTCTACTGGATGTGCCTTTTTTGGGATTTTTATTGCAAACGATCCCATGTAAATGCTACTACGATTTACCAAAGTAAATGTGTGTATAGTTTCATGATATGTAAAAATGTATCCAACACCATAAATTTTTAAGTTGAGAGCGTTTCCGTTACGTGACTCACACCTATGGCACGTTCGAACGATGCTAGACCACTAACATACTAATCGAAAGACTTAAACGGCCATTTTTATTTCCGAGAATTTCTCAACTCCCGACGCGTTTGCATCGTGATGAGGCAGGCACCATTAATAATGTAGGGTTATAACGAACTCTAAATTATGTAAAGAATATGCCGTAACTAGGTCCGTAATAATTAATGTGTATTGAAATAATTATTTGTCATAATTTGTATTTCATATAATTTTACGTTTGAAAACAACTAAGGGACGTGACTATAATCACTAATGGAAGAGACTCAAAGTGTTAGGTTGTGATGAACTAATGAAAATGAATAAAAAATGACATTTATTTGTGTTAATTCCAGAAATATAAAAACTTGACTTTAAAATGTTCTTCTAAAATGTTATTTGTGTCGTTGAACCTTATAAATAAATCAATCAAATAAGTTAATTTAATTATTATATCAGTAAGAAGATATAGACGGATGAAAAGCATTTCTTTTGTTTGAAATAGTTCATATAGCGAGCCAGTCTCGGTTCATCAGTTAGGCAGCTGGTCGTGTAATTCGAGCCGACCACACCCGCTATGTACTACTACAAATACTGGTCAGGGAAACCTTTCTTATTTTACAAAGAAGCCTTGCAAGTTACGTCGGCCTGTTATTTAAATACCATTGCTGCATTACAATATTTATTATTTATCAATGAATAATAATCGTACTCATTTTTGAGTAATGATGCAGTCAAAGGATTAACGGTTCATAAAGTATGTTGACTTTTTTATGAATAAGACGGTCAGTCAAGACAGCTCTCACTCAAAAAAACTTTTTTTACAGTAGAGGTTAGTCGTAATTTTTTAAACTTTAAATATTAGCACTGGAGCAGCGTTGTAGCCCCGTTTTAGCCCCAATCCTTCTCTCCAAAAAAACGGAGAGATGAGGCCTATTCCCAGCAGTGGAGCAGAGTAACAGGCCGCTACTTACTATGTGTGAATGTGAATTCTATGTATCAAATTGTATGGATCCTATGCCTATAATACTGGTATAACAATACCAGGGAGACCTTTCTAGTTGGACCGCCTTACCATAATAAAGGGATCGCAATTTATATTAAAAAATTATCATGCATTTTTCGTCGGGAAGACGATTGTTTGGCCACATTATACAAAATAGATATGCATCAGCAAATGCTAGCTTTTGTTAGACTGCATCATCGGTTTTGAGCTCTTGTCAATAAAAATAATAAAATAAATTCATAAAGTGGCAAGTAAAAACTGGGAAGAATTTAAATGTGCAAATCCAGCTTGCTTTGTCAGTAATTTAATGGAAATGCCGCACGGTTGTTCGCCAAAGTAAATAGCTGGTTACCGCCGACACAACAATCAAAGCTATTGTACCTATTTTTGTTGGAATTTATACGATTTTTAGCGATTCAGACTTTGTATTGGGGAAATGTATTGTTACACTCACTAGTTTCATTCACTTGAAAACAAGCTCGGATTGAACCAGTAGACCTGAGTGAAATATTATGAAATGTAGTAAGGTATTCTTTAGTGAAAAGTATTTTGGAAAGTATACACTCGCATTAAAGGGCTGATGATAATAGAATTCATAATGCATACTGAATTCGTCATTATTTCGAAAATCGGTAATTTGTGGGTACAATACGGCTTTATTACTTCCGTACTTAAAAGCTAAGGAAGTTATGGTCTAATAGCTATAGGGCTATGATGAGAATGTTAATTTTTATTAAACTGAATTTAAATAAGAAATTAAACACGGGATAAATAAGCTGGGGTTAGATGATCTCAAAAGGGAAACTCTATATCCAAGCGGCACAAAATTATCTGACCTGGAAAACTTCTGAAGACATCTTTTCTCAGCAGTGGACGTCTATTGATTGAAAAGGAAAATATTAGGTGCATTAATATAGGGATTATTCGTTCATTCTTGCTGTGCAGCAATAACCCACTTTAAATGTTTGTGTTATAGCCCAGTTCAAAACCAAAATATCTAAAAATTAACATTATGTTTCTTAGGGGTTGGTGAGTTTTACATACCTGAAACTTGAGGTTTCCTCATTTTGTCTCAATGTACTCTAATACACACTAATTAAAAAAAAAAAATCTCGCTACATTGAAATTTAACAGTATTTATGCTATCAACTTTTCTATCAGAAAAGCTTAGTTTAAAAAGACCGCACATATAGTTTAATGTCTAATTTTAACAAAAAATACATAAGGAGTTTGATTAAGACTTAAAATAAAAAGCATATGTAAATAAAATAGTCATTTCCCCCGTCTAATACCACAGCGCAGCATGACTGCACACTATAACCTGTTTCTAGTGTAATATCATCGATAAAACGGTGTTTTATCGATTCAACTACGTAGTTATTAAATATATATCAATTTTATGGTATTTTAGCAAAGATCTAAATAAGAGTGTTTAACAAACTGATTTTAATGAAATATGATGTAAAGATTCATTGGATTGAACTACTTAATACGCCCACAGAAAGACTATCACGTATATACCAGCAAGTAATATGTACAAAATACTTTGAAATATTCTAAATACTTTACGCGATGCAGACTAGACACATCGTGGTTGAGTATAACAATATATCTTATGATATACTTATTATTCCTTGACTGATTAAGAACGAATTTCATTGCAAGATATGTGTACATACCAAACGAACTAACAATTGTAGCGCTGTTAAGTACTAGAATATACCGTTATTTGTGGTCGAGCTAGTATAGACAGATTCACCCGTTACACTAAGTTGATCGTGCCTTGACAAACAACCATGAAAGGATATGTCAAGTACTGTAAGCTTTAATGGTGAACCAGTTTCGACAACCTGCCTTATACGGTGGAAGGTTTTTATCAATGGCAGGTGTCGCCCTGACAAGGATATCATCTGATAATAAGTGATGATACTGCATCAGTTTGAAATAATGGTTACACTTTTAGAGGTATTTCAGCTATTTAGATACATCCATTTGCTCTGCCGGGTCAAAACAATAAATTAACAAAACGTAATTGCGGTTAGACTAAATAATTAAACGATATGCGTAGAATTTTATTATACGCTATTCAATGTATTCTAGCAGCTTTCTGGCAGTAACTGATCGATATCAAACAAGTGTAAACATAAGTTTTTTCTATAAAACATTTTTTAGGTGAATATAATGGAAGAATAACATAATACAGGTGGAATGTTTTTACGACCTGAACTTAATAGAGACCTATCTGTTGGTTATTCTTATTAAGTAACAGGTCCATTAAGTATTATTTTAAGAAGCATAGCACAAGTCAATGAGCATCATTGCACTGATTGCCATTTCGTCAGTCAGTAGCTAGTAGTAACATTAGAGTAAAAAAATTAAACAGCAATAAGTCTTCGTCGTATGTAATCAGCTGCTGCGAATTTAGTTCAAATATTCTAATAAATCAAATAAAACCCAAATGAATTGCGTAATACTGACCGTAGTGTATCAAATTTAACAAAACGTTCGACACAATTAGGTTAAAACATAAAAAAGCTCTCAGGGTCCAGTGTCTATGATGTACTTTGTTTATCTGAGTTCCAACCCAGCGACCACCGGGCTTCGCGCTACGAGCAGGAGTAAAAATAGAAATTAATCGATTATTTTATTCGTGTCACTTGTTCGCAACCTCGCCACGATTTTGTTGACAGGAAATTCACTAATCATTGTCGACGGCTTTTAACAATGATTAGCAGTACAAATATGTGATTGTTCAATTTACTCTTAAAAAGTAAATTAATGAAATGTAGTGTAGAATTAAAAAGTTATAATAGTATCAGTATTACTGCTATCCCAGGCAAAGACTTCTTTGCTTCTTACCGCTTCAAACCACCATGTTGCTTCAATGCGAACTAGCAAATTACGCACATCCTCGTGCTTTTTAAGGGATATACGGGTTTACTTATGAGCTTAATGATTTAATATTGATTAAGTAATAAGTGCATCTCCACTTTTCTGTTAATAACATCAGTCATCATCATTCTACTGCCCTTATCCCACTTTTGATTTGGCTAGGTACGACTGGCCGCCTGCCTGACGTCAACTTACCTTAGTCGCCTTTAAGATACCGTGGTAAGAAATGAGGATGGTCTATTCTATGTATTTTAGTATAAAATATTATAGACTAAAATTTCTGCCATATTTTACACAAATTATAAATGAATTGAATAGTTCTACGATTACATAAAACAAAAAGAAGGGCAATTTGTCATAAAGAAAGAGTATATAAATTATATATTTACTCTTATATTATTCTTTTATGTTGAAGGAAAAACGGGATATTTTTATCCTTTGTATTTTCTAATTATTTGTAAGTTTTATATAGTTTATACACCATAGGCTATACAAAATTTCATCAATATTGCTTCAACAGATTAGCCGAGAGAACTATATAACAAATAATAAACATCGCATAATGTCAAATATTTCATTTCACGTATGACCTACATTAATATTGAAGTTCGTTAATATAAGTCGTTCAGGCTCTCATTCTTAATGATTGTTTGTTTGAAACTTGATTTTGTTAAGAAGTTTAAAATACACTCAAGGAAATATCTGATTACCCGTACGCATTTGGAACATTCGCACGAACACCATAAAGTGTAAATATTTCAAAAGGCGTGACTTGGCGCGATTCAAAAAAATGTTAATAATTTATAGCCTTTCAACATACATCCATATTTATGAAGTAAAAAAAGACTAAGAAAAACCAACAAATAGAGGATCACAATCAACAATATGAATATAATAAACTGCCTATATAATGCCAAATAATTTGTAGAATAGCCGTTACTTTGCAGAGATCCATAATACAAATGTTATAATAATTTTTTTATCGCGGATTATAGCGGATTATTTAATTTTATTATTACTTTTGTGCCAATATTAAATCAATTATTTATTTTTTAACAATTAAGCGCGCTAAAAACTGAAAAAGAAATATAGTTAAAAAAACTACAAATGCATGCTTTTATTGTACATCGAACTAAAAGTTGAAAAATAACGAAAAAGATTAGTATTATTGTAAAAAAACGAGTGGGGATGGCACAAAGCGTTGTGCGATATTTTTCTTATGTATATCGGGCATCCCATTAATAGCATAATACTTGCCACCTTAATTTTAAATAATATTGAAAACAAGAAATGTTCGTCAACGTAAAACTGAATATTGAAAATTTCATGTAAGTTTGTTTCTTTATTTTTAATTCAATCACGTCGAAAATAACGGAGGACGACGGCAACGTGAATTATAAAGAAGGGTTTACCCGTATGGGTTACAGTCGAATCCACAAATTACACTTAAAATGTCAACACCAATGTACAAGTAATAGAAAAACTAAAATAAGGCAGTTTGTGAATCTCGATTCTAGAATGGAAGATTTAAACATAAGTAAGCTTGAGAATGCATTTTATATGATGTCATTTTGTTGCTCACGGCTATAAATTAAAGTGCATGCACATGTGTTCATCAAGAGTGCAAAACTAAAAGGAAAGTTTTGTTAGGGAATAACTTCAATATTAATTAATAGAGTCATTTTTCAAAATAGAGCCAGGAATCCAGGTAGTACAGTCGACTTAAAGTAACGGCCTGATACTGTGGATAGGTCCCTTTTCACCGTTTTTGGAGAGAAGGATTGAAGAATTCTCTAGGTGCTCAGGTTTCCGACAGTGTACTTGATTCTTAGAATTATTATTTTATTATTATATCATAATGCTTTTAAATTTGAGCCTATCTATATTTATGACGCACTGTTATCAAAAAGTAGGTTAAAAGAAATACTTCCCTGCATTTAAAAATTGTCTTATACAAAATATATATGTATATGGAAGTAAAACCTCAAAAGAAATAAATACTCTGGAGAAATAAAGACATTATACGTAAGACAAAATGCAGATGTGATTTATTAAATGATAATCGTTTTGCTTACGCTGTAACATTACGTTTTACCCAGTAAGAATCCAGGTTTCTATTCAGGTGCATCAAATGTAAATTGTTTTGGTCACTCAAATGATTAGTGACAATATTAAAACACCACAACCACAACAACAGACCTTTACCATTGATGTCAATCGGTACACAATTTAAAAGCATTGCGCCTGTAATCTTAGTGTACCTCATTGCCTGTATTTACTCGGCCGCAACACGTTTTAGTATTAATAACCCCATATAGAGCTCCTGCAGCTGCTTCTTAGAGCTTCGGTGTTTTGAAAGCTTCAGAAACTCGAGCCTTTATTGCAATGTTTACCCCTGCGAACGTTTGCCGCCGGCTTTCGCGAGAAAAATGCACTATTCCTTAATTTTTGTTAATACCTAATAAGAACTCGACCTACTTTTGAATAACCTGTACATGTGTGTTTTGTTATGAATTTTATCAAAATTAAATGTATTTTAGAGCTTGCCTGCCTGCATCTGCATAGGTACAGAATGCAATGATTTTTTTCGTTTATGGTATATTTTTTATTTTATTAAATTAAAGACAGTTTGTAAACAGAACTTTATTTCCATAAAAAAAAATGTAGAAAGTTCGACGCTGAAGCTTGCATTCGAACATGATTCCCAAACTAATATAAAAAAATAAATATTGAAATAACGTTCGACTGAGGTTTATAAGCTGTTTTGATTCGTTAAATCTTAGTCACGGACAACTATATATTAACGGTTCATAAAAACTGTGCACGTTAATTATTAGTGGTCCCATCTTACAAATATACGGTTATATCATCAAAACCTGTCGCGTGGGAATATATTTATAATGAGAACTTTTTGTCTTCCTTTAAAATTTTACATTTTCGATTAGTTCTATTAGTAACACAATACTTAATATAATACTATATAATTAGAACTCATACTATTATTTATTACTTAAATTGTAGTATATATAGTGATAAGTATTAAACTTATCACTATATATAACTTAGATAATTTCTGGTTATCGATAGCACCATTCCAAGCTGTTTCTGTTTACATAAAATGCCATACGATTAATAACGCAGCGTTTTAGCCAATTAAGGTGATTATTATTTTGTACATACGAAAATGTGTAAAAATGTGGTAATAACATACAAAGTAGGCTGGTAAATTAAATAATTTAATTTTCCTAAAAAAAAGACTAAGCTCAGATTTTAGTTCAGCAGCGTTCAATGCTCTATATTTTAGGTCGTGTATCTTGTGTTCTGTATTGAATAGAAGGCAGACAACGTTTATCGACGTATGCTTAAGAGTAACCAATACATGCTTAGGCTCGCTGCACTTTTGCGTGCGTGCTTGTGAATGCATTTCTGTAAGGCCGCTCGTGTTCACGTCCTCGAAACCCCTGAATGAGTTATTCACTCACAAAGGAGTCTACGGACGAAAAAGGATAGTGTCTTCTTTGATACAAGAATTAAAAATACGCTTTTACTGTCTATTAAATGCTACATTAGTGGGTTGTTCTAAAGGCGTTCTATTTCCGCTTTGTTTATAAATTTGACCAATTAATATAATTTACAAGGAAAATATACAAGTTATTGCATACACGCTGGTATACAAATCATGCCCACGTGGAATGTTACTAAGAATGCTGACAGAGTTTGTACTTTGAATCGCTATTCGAATTACATTCAATTTAAAACAGGAACATGATTGCAGTTTAGTGCAGTAAGTAATGATGTAGTCTTTAAATTCTTTGTAGTAATCTAAAATACAATTATTTTGCTAAAATCCGCGTTTGTTAAGAATATAGCAAAATAATTCTATCACATCTTTTGTACTACGGTGATCCGCAACGTAACGCCTACTTCTATAAGCTTTAACGTAGCTAACATCAAAATTATATGTACATTACATTCACGTACCTATAGTACATAATAGTACGAATTAAGATCGTACCAGTTTCAAAGAGAGCCTCTTATAAACAGTTTTAATTAATGACTTTGTAATTGCGAAAACGACCTAAAGTTCAGTGTTCAGAGACTTGAACAGGCCTCTGTCTGCAACGTTTATTTATGTGAATGATCTTTAAAACCTGCCTGATTGTAAGTAGTAATATTCAAAACGTCATCTTTTAGCCACGGTACTGGAATGCTTCATTGCTTATCAGTGCGAAGTGGCGGTGACTATCGGATATCCAATCTAGAAGCTCTGTCATGTAAAACAAGTTATTATACTATTGTTTCAGAGACGACCATCAAAGTTGCGTATTGCGTATCAATTATAGAATGTAATATAATGTAGAATGTAATAGAATAATATAGAATGCAAATATTAGAAAGTACGTTTATCGATTATATTATGTAGTATCCGTCTTGCGCATCGTTCTCAACCTTTCTGTTCTTAATTCCTTACTGTAGAAGTTGTCTGTAAGAGATCACTCTTAGTGATAAGACCGCCTTTGCACTTCTGTATGTGTTCTTGTTTATTATTATTTATTTTGTCTTGTATTTCCTATTTATTTGATGTGTTATTATTATTATATTATTGCTGTAGGAATACGACAAAATATATTTAATGTAGAAATATAAAAATTGTATGTTAATGAAAAAGACACCTGATACTTTCGGATTAATTAATTTTGTTTTTGTTGCTTTTATTGCAAACTAGATGCCCCCACGACTTCGTTCGTATTTATTTTAGTGTTAAAATACATTAAATTATTTACTCATTTGTATTTTTCCTATTCCCGAAGGAGAAACAGTAATTTTGGGAACTTTATGTTAATAATGTTAGCCCGGTATATAAGTTTCAATTGAACCAAATTTCCTCTAGATTAATCCATCGGATTAGCTTTGAAAGCGAAATAACAGAAATACAGATAGACAGACTGACAAAAAAATCTAAGAAATATAAATAGGGAATGGCAAACTTTTTATTTATAATATTACGAGTAGGGAGTAGTATGAATTCGATAAAACGAGCACACAATTTTAAAACTATTATAGAAAATAAGACATCAGAAACAATATAAGTTCATGTATATTTAAGTTTTGTATTTATATGAGTTTTATTGTCATTCCTTTTTTAAAATATGTAAACAATGTTATTGTATTAATGTTTGCAGTACTTACACATATAACCTAAATGGGAACAATAACACGACAGGGTTCCGCTATACTGTAATGCCCACCTCTGGGAACAAAGTCACTTTGACAGTCCATTACATGCCGTTATAAGACTACGTCCATCGAGAAATATTAATAGCAATAAGTATGAATGTATGAGAGGGATTAATATTCTTCGTTTTTATCAATATTTAGTGATCTTTCTAGTACACATAGGTACTTTTAAATATTTCTACAGATGTTTCTTAATAAATACTATACATTTAATATTGATTTAATTTATATAAATCAAAACTTTTTCAGTTTGAATCCAAATACTTTTAGAGAGTCCGCACAATATTTGATTTCGAAATAGCAATATTATTATATTATAACAACGATATTTTTCCTTTATAAGTATAAAGGAATTCTGTATGTGCAATAATAAAAATCAATTTTCACAAAAGTCAACCCATTTATTTATGAAGGCGACAGTGTTTTTTATATTATTGACACAACTATTTGAAGGAAGTTGTATTTGAAACATGTCGTAACAATATTAAAAATGCAAAAAATTGTCTCTGTCTGTTTCGTTTTCACAGCCGACTAATATTAACTAAATATAGAGCAGTTACAGCTTATATATACAGAACTGATAAATAATACATTGCATAAAAAATCTAATTTAAAAAAATTAATAAACTACACATAGATTTTTTTTACAGAAAAATTACAATCATAGATTGTTATTGTATTTTTTGTATGTGCTAAAAAACAATGACAAATGTTTGTAATACTCTGTTTATATTAAATGTTAATGTAAGCATAATGAAACGACATCAGTGCCAATACCAGTTGCCTCACTTAATAAATAATTATAGCATAGTTGACAATTATCATCCAATGTCATTGTTACAATGTCATATTGTTTTTAGAAACATAATAAATGGACTACATTAAAAATTTTACGAACTTTATATTTGTCGATATCATTATCATCTGAAATGAAAATAATTAATAAAATAAAATTAATTTTTAATTGAAGTTTTGCAAAATTAGTTATACCCTCAATTATGCACTTTTATATATAGATCGTAAAGGAAAATCAGAAATGACTTTACTTCGTTGGCAAAGATCTTTCGATATCAATCGATTTCAGCTTCTTGCCATACACCTAATGATGATGAGGCGTTACTCATTAAAGTGATACAACTAGTCCTCACAGAAGGCAGGATGGCGTTCCCGATGCATTTAGAGAATCTGAGCTCTACTCTTGGCATATAGTGTTTGAAAAAAAAATCTTTTCCTGGATTTCGCATTATGACGATGCTTCTGTACTCATCTCGCTCGTTGAGATTGAAAATTCGATTAGCATTAACACCACATTCTCATAAAAAAAAGCTTTTTGTCATTTTTTTCATGTCAAATCTGTCTAAATCGTATTTAAATGGACCTAATTTTATGTATGTACCATCTAAGTTTAGATAACGAGTACACAACAGGTCTTGTCGTATTGCACCTATTTAACACGCATTGCGATATAATACTTTTAAATTAAGAATTATACACCTTTGTGCTAGTGCTAGTTTTAATAAGTCGGAGTCCCAAAATTTAATAAGTTTTATTTATAAAATAAGAAAATTTATCATTCTGACAATAGAACAAGCTCAATAAACAAAAGATCAATGACACATAAGTAGCAAATAACCTAATGTAAGACAAACGTTTCAAACGCTCCAACCTCTCCAGTTAGAGCAGTAATTTAGTCAATTAATGTTTATCAACGTATTTCTACATTTCTTGACCTCATTTAGCAGTATAGGATATGAAGAGACGCTTGTACGGGGGCGTAAGGGCATATTATCTTGCATATACTCAAATAAATCTTTGATATTATTAAAAGTTTACATCACCGTGATCTTACTTTATTTATTTGATAAATTAACTATAAATGAATTTTAATTAATTAATTTTAATTCGATATATAAATTTACCTCATGGCCTAACTAATAATTGTAATTATTTTGGAATCTATATTTGTTCCACCAATTATTTAATATTTAACAATATGTCTGAAGCTGGTGATAAAAATGACTGTAGCTATTTATTTTTTAGGAAAAACATACGCTTGGCTTGGTGATAGAGTGGTATAACCTTAACCAAGTATTAATAGAACACTCACTACATGACCTTTTTCTTACATCACTATATTATTATCAATACACTCGTTGTTATCTGTTCTACAAAAACGATATACCGCGACGCGTTCCAAGTGTATCAATACGTAAATTTTACGCGCAAGTAAATTATAGTGGAATGATTTTTCGACAGCCCTCTTTGCACTAAATATTTACGATACAGTCACAGATATCAATAAAAGTGTAAATAAATTAGGCTTATAATAGTAATGTGCGCTCTACCTTTACTGCGTCATGTCGTCACCTCCTGTCGAGCGTGATTACTGTCTTTAGTCTAATACACTATAAAAATATAAATAAATATATGGGCGATAATTATAAATTTAGTAATGTCTTTTATTAATTACTTTTGCATAAGTTTAGAAGGGCTATATGTTGTTTATTTCTTACATTTATCAAAGTGTTATAGATTACAGGCTATTACTAAATGTGTTGTTTGTATTTTTGTGGTATTGACTAGTTAATAGAAAAAGATATTTTTTAAAATGTAGTTTTCCTTAAAAAAAAGTTGAAGTACAACGGTAGTTCTCCTATACCATTATTGATAGATTTATCGCCGATTATAGCTAGTCGTTTTGTATCCGGTTGAGTATAATAGACCACCCTCTTTCTAACCGAGGTGTCGCAAAGAGCGAATAAGGTAAGTTGACGTAGGCAGCCGAATTATGTGACAACATGTTTATAACATGTTGTGCCGACCCCACTTAGAATGAAATAAGGGCAGGAGGATGATGATGATCGCGGGTTATAGCAAAATAATTTTATTATTATTTTAGTTCGATAGATTGGAATTTTATGGTTTTAAGCTAGCAAAGGATAGTAATATTTATGATATAATAAAATCTGGGAACATATCGACTTTTTGAAATTTAGAGGTTTACTGTATATACCTAAATACTATTATGATTTTATGTTTACGTTTTTTGTTTTACGCGTATCTAATAATGTGTCTAATAATGTTTTGATGGTGATGTATAATCGTAAATCACTTGGCATAGGCGTTGTTCGGTTTTTCTCGCATTCTCCGGCATTAACGTAAAATTTCCTTCTAAAAATCTGTTCTCAATAAAGGAAGTACTGGGAAGGTTAAGAATTGTTTTTTTCTGTTGATATTGTTCAAAAGTTGTGAAAATATATTTCATCTTGGGTCGGTTAACGCTGTAATACTAATCTTATCTAAGGATTATCCTTGGTATTTAATATTTTAATAAATTCACAAAATAAGTTCTTTACTCCAAAGTTAATGACTATAAGAATAGAACATTGTCTTCTATAAAGTTTGTTAGGTACGGGACTTGGGGAAATGCTGCTGTATGTATCGTATATTCACCATGATATGAATATATATTCATACCATGGTGAATATACGATACCTACTATACACTTATTCATTCCAAAAAGATTGAAAATGATAAATTAAAGGTGAGATCTCTCGATTTCCAAATCCTAATATTACAAATGCGAATGTTTGTGAGTATGGATGTATGTTTATTACTCTTTCACGGCGAATCCGCTGAACCAATATCGATGAAATTTGGCACAATTAATCCTTATGTATATAAGGAATATGTATTACATATAGGAATATATATTACATATAAGGAATATGTATTACAGGAATAACATATAGGCTATAGAAATATTCTTAATTATAGAGGAATAGGATGACATTGAAAAGCCATCTATTATCGACCTATCACACGTCAACAGTCCACGCGAACAAAGTCGCGGGTAAAAACTAGTATATAATATTAAAGTGCCTGAAAATGTAAAATTACCGATCTCGCCAAAGTTCTTTTGACTTTTAAAAATGAAAATACATTTTGGCGATAAAGCCATTATTATTATCTCGCGAAAATGTTTATGCATTCGCTAATCTCACACGATAGCTGTAAAAACTTTAACATACAAACTTATAGTTTTAAAAAGAAAACGTTAATACCCAGGTGCACGAAATTCAAGGGTTCTAATGTGGATGATATCAAGATTTATTAAGGAGTAAAACTTTTAACTGCCAAAGCATATTTAAAGGTGGCAGTTTAAGCTTTGATAAGGAAACCAAAGGTTATGTCGCTGCAATAGAGTAACGAGGGTCTATCAAATTACTTGAAATAAAGCGGGATAGTAATTAATGCTTTATCCGGTTTCATTTCTGCACTATCGTGTTCATAGCTTAAATTTTCTTTCATAATAACGAATATGTCAAATGTTTCGTAATATACAATTCATATGGTAGAGATTCTACAGGTTCTACGGATGACCGCTTCTTTGTAGTGGTCGATTGTGTATAAGAGTATATCCGTAATATCCATTGTCTACAAAGTCTCGGTTAGGCAAAAGTATTGCACACCTTGGAAAACAATATTCATATTAGTCTATTAGAAATATGCATTAAATTAGGCGTAACAGTAACTAAGTTCGCGGGTAATAATAAAATTATTTTAAGTTCTCGGGTTAAGTTTTAATCCGAGGCGATTTAACCGTCCGGCACATTTTAAAACGAAATAAAAATGAATAATTATGCCCTTAATAAATATTAACAATTCATCATGTGATTTACTGTAAAAAAAATCGTGTGACATCAATAGTATACTAAGAATATGCTAAACAATTTAACTTATTAGCCTGCATTAGAGCAGTGTCGTTCGTATACCGAAGATCAATCAACCCCTTTTAAATTTAAGAGTACACTTTGATTGTCTTTCTTTAATTATTTGAACGTCGAGGGGTTATGATATATTGGGTTTATTTTTTAATCAATTGCGACAGTTATTTACTAGGTTTCGCCACATGCGACTAATTTATTATAAATAGTTGTTTGAGGCAAGGTTGGCGTAGATCATCACGAGACAGTGTTTACTATTGCATACATGTCAGTTACATCCAGTTACTGAGGCACATTAAGTTGCTTGGAAGCCCCTCGCTATTCATAAGCAAATTGTGGAGAACAGGCGTTATGTTATATTGAATATTTTAGCACCACTCTAAGTTAGTGAAGTTTATTAGCTCACTTGATTGGGTCGTGCTGGAGTTTTACAAGTACCATGCACCGAATATATACTTTGTAGCGATTGTTCTCTTTTTCATTTGGATAGTTGTGATCTTTGTTTGAATTGTGGAAATTTTATGAGTGGTGAAATATATAGAAGCGTTAACCCAAAACCTTTGTAACAGAGTTGACTGTTTACGTTTTCTTTGCCTTAAGCATATTCACGCATTTAAATTTATTAGGACAGACTGCTGTTAAGTATAAAATACAAAATGAACATTTGGTAAAGCGCGATAAAGTATTGACGAGAAAATTACCACGAACAATAAACTCTACTTGGAGAAGCTTTGGGAATGCGTAACGGTTGCTAAAATATACGTTCAATAAACAAGAATTTCAATTTTCAAATTTTGTACATCCATATACGAAATTTGAATACCGAAATTTTCGAAAAAGATGAAACAAACTGCGCAAAGGTTTATTCTTAATAATACTCATTTTCGTTCATAATTACCTATTCTATTTTTAAATATTAATTTTACCGATATCAATAACTATTTTTAGATTGATATTTATATTTTTTTATTTGATTATGTCATAACAGTTGCAACAAAATAGAATACAACTGTATAAGGCAAAATAAAAGACAAGGCAATTATCATAATTAATTGCAGTAACCTCACAACTATTACGTGACTATGTATTCGACGTATTGAGGTGAAAAGCGCCATACAGAATATTACATAACAATCAATAAATATGTAATACATGTGAAGTGGATTCGTTCGTACCTAAGCTTAAGCGCGTTAATTCATATATTTGAAATCTATTTTATTAAAAAAATTGCTCTAGAAATAAAGAATTTCGTGTACATTGAATAAATTTATTTTCACTTGTAGACCTTGTGACTCGTAAATAACTGATATTGTCTCTACTGCTTGATCGGGAAAATTATCCCACTAAGACAAGCCAGCAAGAAACTGGGTAGTTGTTCTTTCCTGTATCAACCTTGTGTTTTTGAAAATAAATGAAATGAAATGACACAAACACCTTTTAATTATTATACTTTTAACTCCCATATATGCTCTATTTGAAAAATATTTATGAACTGACTAGCTCTGTTTGCGGCTTCGCCTGCTTGGAAATCAATGTGTCCCAAACGACACAAAAGTAGTTATTGTGAGTTAACCATAAGAGATAGAGACATGCTCTCGAGGACAGTTTTGTAGATCTACAATTCTCTAGTACATTAATTTAGAGTATCTTTGCTGGTTTACGCGGCTCACGCAACTTAATCTCCCAGCAGGCAAGTTTTTTTACAACCAATACAATTTACGTAAAACCGTAATGTTGTATTAATCTAAACGTTTCTGAAGAATTGCACAAACTTTAAGTACAACCCGTATAAAAATCCGTTCACCATATTTTGAAAAAATAGATCACATACTAACAGACAGTTTTTAGGGACTTTGTTTTATAAAAAGTATAGATGAACAAATTTGAATGAACACTTTACAAACCCCTTCAAAAATTTTGTCTTTAATAATTTGAATTTAAATAATATTATTAAAAATGAAGTACCTGGTTGACCGAGCCTTGCTTGGCAATTTTTTACAAAATAAAAAAAAAACAAAAAAAATCAAAAAAATAATTGGGTAGGTGGGGCGCGATTCAAGGTGTTTTCATTTCTAGAGACCACACGTTCTCGGAATAAGCTACGCCAACTTGACAGTTTTCGGCAAAAATAGTGTATTACATATTCAATTTCAATTTTTGTATTTTCTTAAAGCCCAAAAACAGGGATAAAACGAATTTTTTATTTTAAATAAAACCTAGTTAGATTAATTTTCCCCTTTAAAATGTCCTGCATGCTGAATTTCAAGAAAATCATTGGATTTGTTTCCGAGATTCTGAATATAACACACAAGGTTAACTCATTTAAATATTATACAAGTGAAGGTCCAAACAAAAGAGTGATGACGTCACAATCTACTGATCTACTCTTCCCCCTTAGGGCATTGACTAGTTAGCGTAATTATTATTAGGTTCTGTATTAAAATACAAGATATTTGAAGAAGTACAAACATAGATTATTTTAATTAAACTTAACCTGAGGTTAAATATATTTTTCATTAAAGTTTAACAAATTCTACATTTGTACTATTGTATTATTTCACTTTGAAGCATTCAGTTATTATGATAAACATCATAACTGCCTCATTCCTGAACAGGTATTCGAACAATTATTAATGGCTCATTTATATTTAATTTAATATTTAATAAACATATGGGATACTTACACACACAGTTGTTCATCCCCAAAGTAAGTTACTTAATACTTGTGTTATGGGTGACAGACAAATGGTGAATATAAACTTATATATTTTTTAAATATATACTTAAATACAAATATACACCCTGGCTCAAAGACCAACAAATTCATTTATAGAAAATGTTGGCCCTCGCTGGGAATCGAACCTGCAACCCACGGAGCTGAAGGCAGGGTCACTACCCACTGCGCTAACGGGCCAGTTAATATTGATTTAAAAAACCAAAATAGTAAATCAAAACCAACCCAATTTTTTTAAACTCTATTATTATAATTTTTTATTATATTATAACTCTACTCTTATATCATAACTCTACACTAGGACATATTATAGACTATCTATCAAGTAGATCGGGACAACTATTTCCAATATATGCTTTGGCTTTTCTTATGTTTTATATGTAACACAAAGTAAAATTTCTTTGTATTGATAAGTTTCCTCTTATGATATTTTTATATTTATAACTTCAGCTTTCATGTTTTTGTATCCAGAAGGCATGTGGATCTTGGAGACTTGAATCCTATAGAAAATTATTCTTGAATTTTAGTGCAAGAATAATTTTTAAATTTGTTTATCAAAACATCATCAGTTAATTAGTGGAATATGTTGTCAGTGTCTAGTTACCATTTTTTCTTAAGCAAAATTGAAGCATTGGTGTATGCGCTGGGCTGAATATCTCAAATAACAACACTGTTACATTAGTATTTGCTTATAGAATGAAGCCAGTCTGTGAACCGTTTTATAGATATTCTACATATATGGAAGGAAATATCTACAAAAACAATTGATACAGCTTTCATAAAACAAATTTGTTACCTAAAATCAAAAGTCGTTATTTGACAATTAACGCTGAGACTAATTAATATATTCATATTATTAATTATTTAAGAATTGTTATCAATTAACTACTCACTTCCAGGCTCTGCTGCTAAAGAATTTTGAATAAAGATCAGAAATATGACCAAGCTTGCAATTTTTTTATTCAAAACCATCTTGATCAGCCGTCCTAATTATTCAATTCTTCCATTACACGTTATAAATGTTCCCACAACAGCATTTCAGAACTTCACGGTCACAGTTATTTTTTCCCAGTTATTTCCTTTAGTTGTATGATATCTGGCACTTGCTAGGCTTCTCATATTCAAATACATTATTACGTGGTTGCTAGGATTATGTTTTGTCACAACATTAAAATACCACCTGTGGAATTAGCTAGTTTCCAACGAACAAGGCATAAAAGTTCACTCAACTTTGCGTCTTTATAGTATACTACATACTACTGTATTTAATAGATTTGCTAACTTAAAACGGTGTAAATGGTACTATTGAATTTGTTTAATATATAACACTTCACTTTCAATAAGTTTCTAACTCATAAAAAAACTTTGAAAGTTTCTAAAACTTTATTTCACAATCACCTAAATTCTATTTGAAGGACGCGAGCGAAACGCGTGCGTGCAGAACTACCTGACTTCAACTCCAAACAAAAGAATCTTTGGTTCGAAACTTCATTCATTTCATTCATTCGGTTATTCAATCTTAAAGCCGATATACACTATGATATACACTCTAGTTACAGAGGTAGTCCAAGATTCTTATTAATTTTTCTTGCGATTTTATTTTGATTAAAATTTCAACTATTTTTTATAAATTTAAAAAATATAAAATTCGAAGCAAGTGTGCCACAGCCTACCACCAGGGCGGTTTTACTACAGGCGCCAACACATGTTATCTCGCATCCCTCTTGCACATGTACGTATTTATGAATGAATCGTATGAAAATAGTCTCAGCTGCATCTCGCTCCACTCCTACATACATATTTTTACGCACTCATTCTCATTTTGACTATCTATCATATAACAAGACAACAAGTTGATTTTATTAATGAATGGGCGGTGTATTAAATTTTTAAATTTCCCGTTGTAAAGTTCTAGTACTTTAATTTTTACTAAAATGTATAATTTTGTTTTAATTTAGTTAGCAAAATTCTTGAAACAAATATCACTAGAAGCAAATTAAATGTATCAAGTCTTATTTCACCAGTAGCTGTTGAGATATTTCTTAAAATGAGAAATATAACAACGAAGAAACGTGCAGTTATAAAACAATAAGAAGAGGATTTACTTAATCATTATATAAATGTAAGTGTTGAGTTTTAATGAATTTTGTGCATCTCAATAATAGTAAGAGCTTTCTTAAAATTTACATTCTCACATCTAAATATAATAACCTAACCTTGCATGGATAGCCTAAAACCTTTAACATGCAGTATAATTTTTATTTCATATTTGACTTAGTTATCGTTATATAAAAATTATGATATGTACATTAATTTCGATTGATGAATTAGCTATATTCATTATTATATTAAGGATATGTCTTGCGATTTTATATAGCTTCTAGTGTCTTGTAGTGCAATAAATGATTAATAATGGAACATTAAAGTGAAAGTTTTTTAGAAGTTGTTCTAATTGATCATAAGTGTGTATCTATCTTAGTTATGAATAATTTGGACATAACTTAAATGGTCTACTTAATATTTTTTTTTAGAAGTATTTTTTAATTGAAGTTGTATACTTCATTGTATTATATTAGAACTTTAAAAATGATTGTCAAGTTTTTTATAATGAGACTCCAATGAAAAGGGAGTAAATAGCAAAAGAGAGCAAGTTTATTCTGTACTAGCGGCTCGTTCCGGCTTCGCACGGGTAAAAAATATATAGTCCATTTCACTCAGTGAAAAAAATGAAATCGATCCAGTAGTTTTGATTCATTCATTACTGCCCGTGGCTCGCACGCATTAATTTTGAGTAAAACAATTCCCCTTTCCCTATACCATGAAGACTTCCTGCTATCTTTGGAATATCTAAATTCATATACTACATTTTATTTATTTACATAGGTTTTTAGGGACATAGGGACATGGGGAAAGACACAGAAAATGACTTTGTTTTATACTATGTAGTGATAAAAATAAATAAGTAATCAATGAATAAAGCAAATGTGTAAATCAGATATTTATACTGTACTAGCGGCCTACCCTGCTTCGCACGGGTATAAAATATATAGCCTATGTCACTCAGTGAAAAAATGATTAAAATCGATCCAGTAGTTTTGATTTATTCATTACTGCCCGTGGCCCGCAAGCATTAAATTTGGATAAAAACAATTCCCTCTCTCTATACCAAGAAGATTTCCTGCTATCTTTGGAATGTCTAAATTCATGTACTACATATTTACATTTTACATTTTTCCCTATATATTTTATGTTTAAAATTAATTACAGAATGTCTTTATATACAACATTCATAGCTTCGTTATCATTAGACAATACAAACATATATTCTTTAGAGGTTACTCTTAAAAGAGCGAGATTTAGTTGCGCGTCCGATCGCTGCTAAATTCGAAGTGCTATAGGGCGCGGCCTCCTCGCGGGATTTTAAATCTGTGATATCTTCGAAAATGTTCATTTAAATTACATGCGCTGTAAACGGCCATATTGATCTATATTAAATCAACAATGTATTTAACGTACTTAATTGGATAAGAATTAATGCTATATTGTATAAAAATTGCTTCGAAAATAAGGCATTATTTTTCGTATAAAAGTAAATGTCAAAAAAATGATATTGTGGGTTATCCATAAGAGATAGACATATACCATCGCGGACTTTTCTGTAGACTTTTCAATGTGTACAAATACTTAGTACATCATTTGATAAATCTCGTAGGGTTTAGCCTGCGTTTGCAATGTAAGCGGAAAAAAAGTAATTATTTACGACATCACATTAGAAACCTCAAAAATTACAGTATTTCTCTACTCCATATTGAATGTTATTATACATTCCTCTTGAATCACTCTATCTATTAAAAAAACCGCATCAAAATCTGTTGCGTAGTTTTAAAGATTTAAGCAGTCATAGGGATATAGGGACAAACAAAGAATGTGACTTTGTTTTATACTATGTAGTATGTGATAATCCCTATAGCATGATTCAGTATTCACGCGCGATGGCTTATTATTAGCGTATTTCATGTATAAGTTTGGTGTTTCTATACCGATTTCAATGATTCTTTTTTTAATACAATGGTAAATACTATTCACTTTTTTATTTAGGGATGACTGAGAGTGATATAAACGTAGGAGTAGACAACTATAACCAGAAAGCTTCGAACTGCTCAGCTATCAGGAGTTCCACGTGTTATTGTAAGTCAAACATAAAAGATAGACATATGCTGTCATGGGATATTTTTTATATAATTTTAAGGAGAACATTTCCGTCATACATGATTTCCGTGTAGCTTTAACCATAAAGGTTGCACACGCGACGGAAGCTTAAAAAATGGAGTAACTTCTCCCGTTTTCCCGACATTTCCCTTCACTGCTCTGCTCCTATTGATTGTAGCGTGATGAAAAGTATACTATAACCAGCCCAGGAGTATGAAAAAAAATTGTACCGAGTTTGGTTAAAATCCGTCGAGTAGTTTTTGTTTCTATAACGGTTATACAGACAGACAGACAGACAGACAGACAGACAGACAGACAGACAGACAGACAGACAGACAGACAAAATTTTTACTGATTGCATTTTTGGCATCAGTATCGATCCTTAATCACCCCCTGATAGTTATTTTGGAAATATATTCCAGTTACAGAATTGACCTCTCTACAGATTTATTATAAGTATAGATAGATAAAGCAATATAGGGTATATTGCTTTATAAAACACTATTGTTGATTTTTAATTAAAAAGCAAAAGCAAAATTTAAATTTACGATGGATTAAACGATTGATTGATTAATTGCAGATTCAAGAATCCTCAGATCCAAGATTAAGAGTAATTTTTTATTTTAATATGATTGTCACATGATGTTATTTATAGTTATGATTTGAGATATCTTTACATTTACAGTGCTAATAAAAGATATAATAGTATGTGTAATGAATGAAAGAATAACAGCAATATTAAAAGACTGTTCTATAAAACTGAAAGTAAATATTTATGTAATTTATAAATCACTTAAAATGTGCAACTGTTTATATCTAACAGAAATTAAATAACAAACAATATTTCTCCTTCATACTTATGCAATAATAAAAAGCAATTTTTCTAAAAGTGAACCCATTTACTCTTTCTTAACAAATCAATGCATAATGACACAGACAACATTTTTTTTATATTATAGAACAACTATTCATATAGATTCAAATACAACCTTGTTCATAAGAGGTTCTACTTGAAAAGTAACAATTTTTAATTTTTTTAATTTTTTAAAATTATTTTCAGAGATGGAATAGCACTAGACTAAGTGCAACTAAAGGAAGGTAACTAATACTCAAGTGAAGTCTGAATTTATGAAGCTAAGTTAGATTCCCGTAATTTCAGCCACAGATGTAAGCGTGCACTCAAACATCAGTAGCCAAAAGCGACTGGGAAAAGAATTAAGGTTTTACATGTATTGCAGGTGCCAAATACCGGCTCTTTGCCAACCGCAACACATTACCATTACAAAAAAAAAATGTAAAAATTAATGGATTGAATGAAATTAATGGATTAATTTTACAGGAGGGCAGTCTGACAGCTGGCCTCGTGACTCCACGAGCTACTCTGGTCTGGCCTCGCTGCTGCCAATGGAGACGTGCCGCCGCCCCTCACCCCAGGCCGGCCCGTCCGGCTATGCCGCAGCTGCTGTCGCTCCGCCGTCGCCTCGAGCGCTCGAACAGCGCCAGGCCGAACAGTAGCGTCAACCACCAGGACCTCTGTAATTTGAGAAAATGCATTTGAGGTAACTAATACTCAAGTGAAGTCTGAATTTATGAAGCTAAGTTAGATTCCCGTAATTTTAGCCACAGATGTAAGCGTGCACTCAAACATCAGTAGCCAAAAGCGACTGGGAAAAGAATTAAGGTTTTACATGTATTGCAGGTGCCAAATACCGGCTCTTTGCCAACCGCAACACATTACCATTACAAAGAAAAAATGTAAAAATTAATGGATTGAATGAAATTAATGGATTAATTTTACAGGAGGGCAGTCCGACAGCTGGCCTCGTGACTCCACGAGCTACGCTGGTCTGGCCTCGCTGCTGCCAATGGAGACGTGCCGCCGCCCCTCACCCCAGGCCGGCCCGTCCGGCTATGCCGCAGCTGCTGTCGCTCCGCCGTCGCCTCGAGCGCTCGAACAGCGCCAGGCCGAACAGTAGCGTCAACCACCAGGACCTCTGTAATTTGAGAAAATGCATTTGAGGTAACTAATACTCAAGTGAAGTCTGAATTTATGAAGCTAAGTTAGATTCCCGTAATTTCAGCCACAGATGTAAGCGTGCACTCAAACATCAGTAGCCAAAAGCGACTGGGAAAAGAATTAAGGTTTTACATGTATTGCAGGTGCCAAATACCGGCTCTTTGCCAACCGCAACACATTACCATTACAAAAAAAAAATGTAAAAATTAATGGATTGAATGAAATTAATGGATTAATTTTACAGGAGGGCAGTCTGACAGCTGGCCTCGTGACTCCACGAGCTACGCTGGTCTGGCCTCGCTGCTGCCAATGGAGACGTGCCGCCGCCCCTCACCCCAGGCCGGCCCGTCCGGCTATGCCGCAGCTGCTGTCGCTCCGCCGTCGCCTCGAGCGCTCGAACAGCGCCAGGCCGAACAGTAGCGTCAACCACCAGGACCTCTGTAATTTGAGAAAATGCATTTGAGGTAACTAATACTCAAGTGAAGTCTGAATTTATGAAGCTAAGTTAGATTCCCGTAATTTTAGCCACAGATGTAAGCGTGCACTCAAACATCAGTAGCCAAAAGCGACTGGGAAAAGAATTAAGGTTTTACATGTATTGCAGGTGCCAAATACCGGCTCTTTGCCAACCGCAACACATTACCATTACAAAGAAAAAATGTAAAAATTAATGGATTGAATGAAATTAATGGATTAATTTTACAGGAGGGCAGTCCGACAGCTGGCCTCGTGACTCCACGAGCTACGCTGGTCTGGCCTCGCTGCTGCCAATGGAGACGTGCCGCCGCCCCTCACCCCAGGCCGGCCCGTCCGGCTATGCCGCAGCTGCTGTCGCTCCGCCGTCGCCTCGAGCGCTCGAACAGCGCCAGGCCGAACAGTAGCGTCAACCACCAGGACCTCTGTAATTTGAGAAAATGCATTTGAGGTAACTAATACTCAAGTGAAGTCTGAATTTATGAAGCTAAGTTAGATTCCCGTAATTTCAGCCACAGATGTAAGCGTGCACTCAAACATCAGTAGCCAAAAGCGACTGGGAAAAGAATTAAGGTTTTACATGTATTGCAGGTGCCAAATACCGGCTCTTTGCCAACCGCAACACATTACCATTACAAAAAAAAATGTAAAAATTAATGGATTGAATGAAATTAATGGATTAATTTTACGGGAGGGCAGTCCGACAGCTGGCCTCGTGACTCCACGAGCTACGCTGGTCTGGCCTCGCTGCTGCCAATGGAGACGTGCCGCCGCCCCTCACCCCAGGCCGGCCCGTCCGGCTATGCCGCAGCTGCTGTCGCTCCGCCGTCGCCTCGAGCGCTCGAACAGCGCCAGGCCGAACAGTAGCGTCAACCACCAGGACCTCTGTAATTTGAGAAAATGCATTTGAGGTAACTAATACTCAAGTGAAGTCTGAATTTATGAAGCTAAGTTAGATTCCCGTAATTTCAGCCACAGATGTAAGCGTGCACTCAAACATCAGTAGCCAAAAGCGACTGGGAAAAGAATTAAGGTTTTACATGTATTGCAGGTGCCAAATACCGGCTCTTTGCCAACCGCAACACATTACCATTACAAAGAAAAAATGTAAAAATTAATGGATTGAATGAAATTAATGGATTAATTTTACAGGAGGGCAGTCCGACAGCTGGCCTCGTGACTCCACGAGCTACGCTGGTCTGGCCTCGCTGCTGCCAATGGAGACGTGCCGCCGCCCCTCACCCCAGGCCGGCCCGTCCGGCTATGCCGCAGCTGCTGTCGCTCCGCCGTCGCCTCGAGCGCTCGAACAGCGCCAGGCCGAACAGTAGCGTCAACCACCAGGACCTCTGTAATTTGAGAAAATGCATTTGAGGTAACTAATACTCAAGTGAAGTCTGAATTTATGAAGCTAAGTTAGATTCCCGTAATTTTAGCCACAGATGTAAGCGTGCACTCAAACATCAGTAGCCAAAAGCGACTGGGAAAAGAATTAAGGTTTTACATGTATTGCAGGTGCCAAATACCGGCTCTTTGCCAACCGCAACACATAACCATTACAAAAAAAAATTAAAAATTAATGACGTACGGATTACCAAAACTGCGCAATTTCAGAAATCAGTACGACACCTTTATAATGGCTAGCCCGTTAATAAAACGTCTTACAAAGTAGCGCGCTTTTGAAGCTAATGTTCGACGATACAGAAAACAAACATTACCAACAAAACGCCTACACAGTATGGGAAGAAAGAACACTGCAGTGTCCACCTCAACCATACTGTTAAATGAGAAGAAAAAGCCCTGCAGCTTTTACAGGAGGGCAGTCAGACGCTGCTAGTCATTAAATATTAAAGATTACAATGTCTATATTTACCTAAGCTATGATTTAAACAGAGTAATTATGCAAAAGTAATAATAAAATTATTTTGCTATAATCGGCGATGAAGTAAAACAGAAAATGTATATAATGCTAAATGTAGAGTGGACAATTGGTTATCATACCTGATACATGCAGGATTCGTAAAAAACACATGCACAAACCTCCACCACCGCCACCACCATACATAAGCACTATATACATTCACTATCACAAACTCAACAACTCAAATGTTTGAATTTCAACAAACATTCTCGGATAAAATGTGAGTAGTTATCCAAAACTTAATAACAAATAAACTATACTTTTGCACTATTTAATACGAAAAAAATTGAAACGTACTGACTCACCTGAAACGTTCGTTATACGTAATATATAACTGTAATCACTTTTTACTTACGCAAAAATATATAAACCAACAAATGATTTTTAATTAAAATTAGACAATTCCATAAACTTCTTGTTAACGCACACTATATACAATAACACGATATAATAGGAATACCACAATTCCCGTTCCAAGATGCACTTCTCTTGAATGACGAACAAGGACTGAATGTCACTGAAACGTTTTATCGGTATTTATAGTAAGACTCCACCGGAAACAATAACGGCACAGTGTTGCCCCTATTTAATCAAAAAGGGCGCGTTTAGGGTTGCCACCTTTTTTTGAAGAAAAATACTATTTTTCTTTTTAAATCAAAAAAATATAGTACTTTTAGGAAATTCAGGAAAAAAAATAGGACACATCTATTTTCAATCATTATTTATTTTTCCATGATTATTTTTTATTACTTTTCGCTGGATAATGACACGGAGTTAGAGCTACTAACTAACTAAGCCCTGTAAATACATGAATGAGTTTCGTTCCTACATTCCCTATGCAGGGCTGCGGGTGCGTTCCATTCACAGTTAATTAAAAAAAGCACGACAATTGCAATTAGCGATAAAAATATAGTATTTTTCGTGCTATATTCTTTTTCTATAATATATAGTACAATTTAAGCTAGTGTTTTTCAATTTATATATACATTTATTAAAGCAGGGACCTCGAAGCATATAGCATTATAGTATATCCTTAGTGTTTTTATTGAACTGTGATAATATAGGGAAGTTTTATTTTTTAATTTTAAAATATAAGTAAAAATAAAACTAAAATAATAAAAATAAAACTTTTCCTTCTATAGTAATATTTATTGTGTATGCTTTATTGAAGTGTTGTATATCATATGTCATACCCAATATCAGTTATATTCTATGTTTTAGGTGGTTATTTCTGAATAGTTTTTATTCTTTCTGCGACAGACAATATGGATTACAGACATACTTTAATTATTTAACAGAAAGTTATTTGTTCAAGATACTTTAACATACTATCCCATTTAGTTATGCACATTTCAACTAGATTTTTTGTCTGAGTAACTGTGTCTGGTCAAGGCACTGCTACTGTTGTTGCAATGAATTCATTAATATCTGATACAATGGCTGATATTCTTCAAGTGAGTTAAAATGTTTCAAATATAAATCATTTTTGTTTGTAAACACAAAAATTGGCATGTGTATGTTTAAAGTAACGGCCTGTTATCCACCCCAGCAGTGGGAACCATAAGCTTCCTCTATCCGTTTTTTGGAGAGAAGTATTGTAGCAAAGACCTACCATCGCGTTGCTCCAATGCGGATTGGTAGGTTACGCATATCCCTAGAATTCGCTAGAAGTATGCGGATTTCCTTACCATATTTTCCTTCACCGAAAAGCGTGTCATAAATTGCAATTGTCAATTAGACATGTGCCTGCGCGGGGTATAAACCCATGATCGTCTTTACAGAGTCGAACGGCCTCACCGCTGAGCTATCCATAGCTTGTTCCATATTTATTAAAATGTATTTGCAATAATTTTCAGATGAACCTGGTCATAGCCAAAGAGAGTACTCATTGGGATGACGTCTAAGGGCTATATGCTATTGATGCTTTATGGGATGAAGCACATGATTAGGTCAATTGATTTGACTAGATGAAGGCAAGTAAATATTTGATGTAAAGTATGTCAGTCTGTCCATTTCACTTTCTATTAAAACTGAAGCTTATATGTCTAATGGGCTAACTGCCTAATCCGTTTGAGATATAACAAAAAATGTTTGGTACAATTTTTCCTCTATTATAGTGATGCAAAAAAGTGTGTGATATAAGAATAGCTTAAAATACATATTAGTGATGATCATTGGAACTTTGTCACATACAATACAGTATTTGGAAAGCATAATATTTTAAGCCTGGTACTGCTAACAGTACAAAATCAAAGATATTTAACATAACACAGAGATTGTCACAGATACCCCTTATATTTTATTATTAAAAAAACAAAATTTATAATGATAGTCTCTATTCTATACTTAAAATATAACTGTAGACAAAGTTATAGACACGAAAAAAATATTTTCCAGACACTATTTAAGACCAGTAGAAGCTAAAAATATATTTTTAAAATTTAAAATCTCTGTTATTTGTCAATGCATCATTCTCCTACCCTTATCCCACTCTAAATGGGGTAGGCACAACATGTTTTAAACATGTTATCACATGATTTGGTATCTTACGACCGGTCGCCTGCCCGACGTCAACTTACCTTAATCGGTTTTCGCGACACCTCGGTAAGAAATGAGGGTGGTCTATTCTACTCAGGGGATATCAATGCCAAGATTGTCTGTAAGACTACCTTTGCAAACTAATGTTCTATCTATACATTATTAAAGAATAACTTATTTATTACAGGTTAAATATGCTGCGAACTCTTCCGCCGGGAAGTGCCCACGAGCCCGATGATGCAGATGAACATATATGAAGAGCTTCAGTCGAATCATAATTATTTAGCCTCATTTATTGACATTAGTAATAACATTTTCACAGCGCGAATGCTTTTATTCACTAACAATTTATTTTGCCGCCTGAACCATTCGGAATTTTGGAATAAGGCTGTAAAAGTCCGCTTCAATGCTAGAGGACTCAAGAGAAGGTTGTGTCTTCAAAATAGTATTCATATTAGTATAATTGACAAACATTATGAAGTTTGAAACTTATTAACTAGGACCCAATGGATTTTTTCTCAAATCCGTGGATAAGGGGGCTCTAGCACACTAGAACGGATCATAATTTGGTTTCATTGTTTAAAACATGATTGGTTAATATTATTGTTTGATAGTTATAGTACCTTGTATTCCATCAGAAATATTTTCCAGACCCAAGCCATATCATATTACCGGTTCAGTATATTGATATATCGGTCATGTGCAGCAATAGCGGTACAACTCAAAAACTTATATTTTGAGATGAATGGGTTTAAAATTTTCATTACTCAGGAAAATGAATAACAATTGCTTAGTTGCTAGTTTAATTGTTAGCTTGCTTAAACGACGGGCTTATAATGAAATATGAGTTCTGCCTGTATTGCTGCTAAAAATTGTGTATTTTAACATTAACACCATTTATTCCTATTCAAAACACGTGTTTTTACTTGTGTAGCAAAACTAAAAACCTGAGCAATCCTGGGAGTAATATATTTTCAAAACAGGATTATTTAAATTGTGAAATTTTTATAATTACGCTATTGTCTAATAAAACTGAAAGATTTGATCTAGTTAAAATTATATTATCCATCACAAAAACTTATATCTTTGGGATGGCATTATATGGCATGTAAAGTGTTAATTAGTCAAAAATGTATATAACTTAAAAAACTATAATTCCTGGTTAACTTGCATTAATCATAAATATGATTTGTTAAAAGTTTTTTGCATAATCGTAATCATAATGCGAGTTAGACAACGGTGTATCAATTAAGGAGAATTCACAGTACTGCAGATACTTGGAAAACGATAATGGAAATGGAAAATTTTATCACAAGTAAAGTTATAGAACTATGATACATGAGGCAAAAGTAACTAACTAATATTACTATTATTAACATTTAAAAATTGATTCAAAATTTTTATTATTTTACTATATATACTCCATAAGTATAGAAACATAACAAGATTTAAACAAACAAAACCATGTGATTCAGGAGTGACAAATATGTCATAACAATAATATTATTAACAAATGAAAAAATTGGGATTCAACTGCAGTTGTCAAAAGAATATCTCTAATATTTATAAATGTAATTTTCATAAATTGATTGGTATTTTCTAAAATTAAATATTTATACCTTTAGTATAGCAAAACAGCAATATATAATTTAATAAAATTCAGCAGATACAAATTAGCCAAGTAAACTACCTAAAATGGTAATTGGATTAACCAACGCAACATAATATCAATATTCTACGAGCTTCACTCTGTGATACTTAAATGTGTAGTAATTTAGTGTATTTAATATTATCCATCGTTTTCTTTAAAAAATTTATAATTCTTATTTATTGTTTCAAAGTTTGTAAAAATTATTGATAGCAATCACGCCATAATAAAGTGGTGCGAATACTATCAATAATTTTAAATTCTTTAAAAGAATTAAAAATTATATTAAATGTTAGTATAATGTGTTGTAATAAAAAAGGTACTTTATAGTAGGCAGATAATGCCTACTATAAACTACCTGTTTTGACATGTTTACATTTAGTTAAATACTTAACCCATGGAGTATAGTTCCTCATGATGTTTTCTTTCATCGAAAAGCTTGGTATCAATTGGCACATTAATTATGGCAAAATTTCACAATTTAATTCTTATTTTATATGTATAAATCCGAAGTGTTAACTGGTTTGATGGAAAATATTATACTTAGAGATAAAAACCACTAAAAAAGACTAATATTTATAATTTACCATCAAGTATACTCCTTTTAAGTATAATGTTTTTTCCTAAATACTAAAACGGTAAAAACGAAAGCATCTATTGTTTCAAATACTAATCTTGTAAATTTGTTTTCGAGTGAATACTTATAATTAATTATATTTAATAATAATATATAATAATTTAAATAACAATTCCTATATTTTCAAGATACATGATCGCCGATTCTGTTTCCTATTTAAAAATAGTAATCATTTTTGAAGTTGCACTTTTAGCGTGTTTAGGAAAAAACTTTTTTTTTAAGAAGCATGCACATAGAAATGTAAAACGGCTGTTGAATATAAATTTTTTTATTACAGTAAAAGTCTATTAAAGAATTTCCTTAAATATTTTGTTTTATTAAAATCTAAAAATCATTATTAATATGTTACAGGAAAACCGGTTATCCAAATAATCGGTAAGAGTAAAATGCGAATCGATAAAACTTTGACATCACTAGTTACGGTTTTAGCGCACCAAGTACATCACTAATTTTACTACGATTTTACGTCATACGTTATATATATTACTACTCCATATGTGAGAAAGAGTCAGAGCTGAGACTAAATCCGTTTTTATGAATGAAACGGGTGAGAGGCAGATAGTTTTTTATGAATGAGAATGTAAGTAGCTATAGTGCTACTCTGCACCCCCCCCATACCACCGAAAATAGGCTCGCGCCAATGTATGAATCTCAACCATCTATTTTATAGTTAATAATCTATGCCTACCACAATAATAGGGTATAGAGTTAAAGCATAGACAATAGCTCTTTTGACAGACAGAACTATCTTCGCTTCGCTTTTCTTTCTAGTGAGTGATATTTCCTAGATATCATTTTCATTATTAAACAAGGTTTAATAATGAAAATTATCTTATATCTATATGTAAAGTATGATTTACCCCTGTATAAGTTTTCCAAAGTTTAGGAGTACTACAGATTATTAATCGATATTTGCTTGTTGTCTTTGATTTTTAATTTCGAATTTGAACATCTGTGTTATCAAAATCTTTCTTTTTGGGTTAACCTGTCATTCCAGATTGTTGAGGCGGGTTTTTAATCCTAGGTAATCATGCGTTTTGCTAAATCGTAAATGAAGTACATAGATTTTCACAGTTATAATCAATCTTCGTTTTTTAAAGGAACTGATATTTTGTCAAATAGCGATAAACACTTTAAAATTACAACCTTTGTTTACTGTGTTTTGACAGCTACTCGTGTAGTTTTACAACCTACTCCAAATTTGTTATTCTTGTGATATTTCAGCCATGGTGCGTATGAACGTATTGAGTGATGCTTTAAAATCTATACACAATGCAGAGAAAAGAGGCAAGAGACAAGTACTCATTAGACCATGTTCAAAAGTGATCGTCAAGTTCTTAACAGTGATGATGAAGCATGGATACATTGGTGAATTTGAAATAGTAGATGACCACAGAGCGGGTAAAATTGTAGTCAACCTCACAGGTAGACTAAACAAATGTGGGGTTATCTCGCCAAGATTCGATGTACCCATTAATGATATTGAAAGGTGGACTAACCTTCTTCCATCACGGCAATTTGGGTAAGCATTATAACATCACCTTTATTTATATTTTTAGTGTTTTTATTAGAGTACTGTGCACAGATTAGTATCTGCACGGGATTTTGTAGACTAGTTGCTGCCAAGTTAATTTTTTTATCAACTATAGAAACCTTAGGACCTTGTGTATTCGTCTGAACAAGCTCAATTTAATATTGGACTACAATACAATTTAAAAAGCGATTTAAACTTAAACTGCAGCATTATAGTTTTAGTTATTACTTATTTGTTGCTACTTTAGAAGAGCTCTTGATGGCATCATTGCTGTGCAATTCTCAAATCTTTAATTTAATAATTAATTAAATTAACTTTTAATATTACAAAAATTCAATGTTTATATACGTCTTTTACATTGAGTCTCTCAATAAAATTGTTTTATTAATACTTTGCTATCTGACGTCTAAAAACATTTTGTACCTTGTTTAGATATAATAATTGACAATCCATTCTATAAGTCATTTAACTAACAATTCATTTTATTTTAATCTAACAACTTAAACTTATTTATGTTTGAATATTAAGGTGGAAAGGGTGGATATATATTAATGCATAACTACCGCGGATCGCCAATAGTTCTTGTTGGTCGTCATTTGATATGTTGTGCTATAATAAATGTCAATAGCACATTTTGGTGTTGCTCATTAGCAAACATTGTTTATGCTGTTGGCTACAGTTTTGTTTTTGTAATTTATTATATTAAAAAACACCACCTTTTTATTCAGAGTGGTGTAATTTTTTATTATGTTTGTTTAATCAGTTATATTATATATATATCCTCCTGCCCTTATCCCACTCTAAGTGGGGTCGGAACAACATGTTATAAACATGTTGTAACATGATTTAGCTGCGTTTTTACGACCGGCCGCCTGCCTGACGTCAACTTACCTTAGTCGTATTTTACGACACCTCGGTAAAGAGGGTGGTCTTTTCTACTAAACCGGATACCAAATGGTGGGTCAACTTACCTTACTTACCATTTACGACACTTCGGTAAAAAATGAGGGTGTTACTATTCTACTTAGCCGGATGCCACATGGCTATTTAATCAGTTATATTATTATTATATAAACTGGGGATGCAAGTTTATATAACACCTGCAAGTTAGATGGCCAGGCCATGGTCAGTACTATTCCACTCACTGCACAATGTTGCGTAATTCACATATGTCCCATCAGTGTCACCTTATTACATACTAGCAATCGCCAGTGGCTCTGCCCACCTGTAAAGATTAAAACCGTATTATAGTATTTGATAACCATTAAAATAGTTAAAGTGAATATTAGTTATAAATAGTGTAACAAGACCAACTTTCTTTTATATATATAGATATCTGAAAAAGTGATTTATTTGTGATGCAGTAATATAACAAAAAAAAAAATTTATATATGATTGATAATATTTATATAATATGGAGTATTATATTGAGATACTAAAATAAAATAAAATCTATGTAACAGCTTGGTAACAGTTTTATTCTTAATATTGAACGAAATAAATATTTTTTATGTATGAGGTATAGTGCCCATTACATTACATTACATTTTTTATATTTACAGATACCTTGTTCTAACTACCAGTGGAGGTATTATGGATCATGAAGAAGCAAGAAGGAAACATCTCGGAGGGAAGATATTAGGTTTCTTTTTCTAAGTTTAATCAATACATATGAAAATGTATTTATTTGTTTTATTTATTTTATCCTATCATTAACTTAATATTATGCAGAAATGCTTGGAACACTTAGAAGCTTTGTGTGTAAATATTTAGTATAGTACAAACATTTTTAGATTCCTTATACTATAGTGTTCCTATTAAGTTGGTAAACTATGTTCTTCTTCTTCTTCTTCTTCTTCTGGGAGTAGTGGCTTTGCAGGGCCATGAGGCCCAGTATCACTTTGACCATTACTGATCTATTGTGATCGCCACTGACTACAGTTCGCTGCCAATGCAGGTGATCTCCAGAAATTCCAGGATCTTCTTGGCAGCGAGATCCTTCACCTCTTTTGGGCGCAGACAATGCGACCCTAGGAGAGAGTAACGAATGTGAACCAGCGCAGGACAGTCGCACAGGATATGCATGGGTGTTTCCTCCGCCTCTAGGCAGAGTCTGCACGATCCTGTATCTGACAGCTTCAGGTTTAACATGTGTTTATTTAGTCCACAGTGCCCTGTAAGCGCCCTTGCTAGTTTACTTAAGTTGGTTCTACTAAGCGCTAAGATTTTACAGGTAGCTCTTTTGTTAAAGTATCCGTATCAATTTCCATAAAAGTCCCACGAGAAGCTAGGGAAGTAAAGGTCACGAAACGACAGAGCCCCGCTTGTCGCCCGAAGAGCTTAAGTACTACCTCGATTCGCCCTGGTTTCGAGGAGACACCGTTCAAGACTGAGCTTCCCCCCAGCCATGCATCCATCGGCACGGTCCGAATTACACCTTGGATTGGGGATTTTTTTGAGTCGAGGTTTACTCCTCCAGGAGCGGATAGACAAGGTAGGGATTTGGATGGGGATATGAGAGGAGTTCGGCCTGGATGTTAAAGGAATGGGTAGATGGTTAATGTTAGATGGGATTTGTGCTAGGATTAGAGGTGAAGGGATGGGAAAATGCATGTAGTATTGGACTGTACCACACACACCGCCAGTAATATTCAGCTATTGCAGTCCGAGGCCTGTAAAAATAAGTTTGCGAGCTCGTTAATAACTGCAACATTGCCCAGAGTGTACGACGTGGACGTATAATACTGACTTGTGCCAGGACCCCATAGCCCAGCTCGCAAGACCTGAGCGTAGTCTCTGGCACCACACCCCTAAACTATGTATGTATATAACTAAAACTATGTTAATTGAGTATATATCCCAAAGACTAACACTATACATTAAACCAAGATCATGAAGTATTTCATATTGGAAAATATATTAATAGCCTCTTAAGTCATTAAATTTCAAAAACTGAATACGAAAATCAACCAGGCTCTGATGTCTAAATCATCCAAGAATAATAATGTTACTAGGTATTCTTGTAGTAACTGTCCATTGATGTGCAGGAGTTATATAGGTGCATTACATTTAGTGTTGCATGAAAAGTAGATGTTTTTGATGCTTTTATTGCATGGTTTGATTTTTTAAAGAATTTTCAGCTATGACTGTTCTTATACTATTATATTGTTTTGAAAAAAAACCTACTGTATATATGATAAACCTGAAGTATATGAAAATGTAAGTAGTTGGAATGTATAATTTTGGCTAACTGAATAACAGAGATGGTAATTTTTACATTGATATTGTCTGGAGAAATGTATAATTCAATTATCATTCATCATTCTCCTGCCCCTTACCCCACTCTAAGTGGAGTCGGCACTACCGAACGGCCGCCTGTCTGACGTTAATTTACCTTAGCCGTATTTTACGACACCTCGTTAAAAAAGGGAGTGGTCTACTCTACTCAGCCGGATACCACACGGCGGGTCGACTTACCTTAGTCGCCATTTACGACACCTCGGTAAGAAATGAGAGTGGTCTATTATATTCCGCCGTTTACCACACGGCTTGGAAATTACTTATTAAAGTGGTAAAGTTATATAGTATGTGACGGTGTCTTGTAGGGCTTTCATTTATAAATATACTAGCTTTTACCCGCGACTTCGTTCGCATGGACTATTGTCGTGTGATAGGTCGATAATAGATAGCGCTTTTCAATATCATCCTATTCCTGTAGAATTACCAGGATTCCTATAGCCTATATGTTATTCCAGGATATAAGGAATAATTTTTTGTATAATAAAAATTTTTGATATTTGAATTTCATAGATATTGGTTCAGCGGATTCGCCGTGAAAGAGTAACAAACATACAAATAGAGTACAAACATAGTCACAAACTTAAGCATATTAATAGAATTATGATAATTACAAAATCATATAAAATTATAAATTTGTTATAATTTACTTGCGCCATCTATCTTAGAGTAGCGTAGGTATATTAATTATAAGTACAAAATAAACCTATGTTAGCCATAAAAAAGCCTGTTAGTCTTTTCTGTAACTTTGACCTGCATTCTTATATACGTATTTTATTTTATACATTTACTAGTGTATAAAATATATGTGTGTGTGGGTATAAAATATATAGCCTATGTCACTCAGTGAAAAAAATGATTACAATCTATCCAGTAGTTTTGTTTTATTCATTACTGCCCGTGGCCCATACGCGTTAAATTTGGAGTAAAACAATTCCCCTTTCCCTATACCATGAAGATTCCCTGCTATCTTTGGAATATCTAAATTCATATACTACATTTTTACTTATTTACTTTTACATTTTCCCTAAGTATTTTATTTTTACAACTAATTACAGAATGTCTTTATATATAACATTCACAGCTTTCTTGTCTTTACACAATACAAACATGTTGTCTTTAGAGGTTAGTCTTGATAAAGCGACATGTAGTTGGTGAAAACGAACCCGTCCAATCGCAGCTAAATTCGAAGTGCTATAGGGCAAAGCGCGCAATCGCTATGCCCTTCATTTTAAATCTGTAATATCTTCGAAAATGTTCATTTAAATTACAAATGAAGAAGAAAATGTCAAAAAATGCTATTGTGGATTATCCATAAAAGATAGACATATGTATACCATCGCGGAGTTTTCTGTAGACCTTTTCAAGGTTCACAATTAATTTACATACTTATAACTTATGTACCTAATTGACATTTACAATTTACCACACGCTTTTCGGTGATGTAAAATGTGAGGAAACCTGCATAATTCTTGGGATATGAAACATACCAATTCCCTTTGGTAGGCCTAAGCTCCAACCCTTCTCTACCAAAGAGAGTGGAGGCGTAGGTAACAACTAACAAGTCGTTACTTTATTTTTAACTCTTTCAAGATAGAATTAACATCTTATTGTAGTATGTTCAAATGCAAATATATCCATATAGGTAAGGTATAAGTTGTTTCCATTTAGTCGCAATCACTATGTGGTGTTATTGAATTCTTCGTCATTATTTCCCACGGACTGGTTATTTGAAATTATTTAATAATTACATCACTGCCCTAAATTGTTCGACGAGTGCAATGTAAATGAACGAGATTTAGACAATTTATTGCACAACAATTTACGTCTAGAGGCAAGTAACATAGGACACACCTCGGCCTTGGTATCTACAGTTATCTATGTCGATGAAATATTTTCTTTACATTCAAAACTATGTATCTTCAATATATATTGTTGTTGATTGTTATTTAGGTACTTTAATTGAATTACTACTGCTAGGTTATTCTGCGACTTCACTCCCAGTGATTAGTTCACCTATGGCTCTAGTCATTTATTAGAGTTGCTTTTTATGACGTCTTTAAAAAGGAACCTAAAAATATTCATAATATTACTGCAATTATATTTTATGAAATATCTATTCAACAGGCGAATTAACAGTCATTTGAGGTTCCTTTAACTTTGTCAATTTTTTAAAGAGAGCACACTGTCTGAGAAATGCAATGTTACACCAATTGGAACCATGGTTTTTTTATTAAAAATACTGTTCACATACAAACATATTGCCATCATCCGAGAACACGGATGCTTAAATAGTTTTAACAGGAAACAGGAAAAATTGAGTTTTAAAACAATGGTATAATCCCTAAAAAAATATTCAATGACAACCGTAGAGGTTTATTAGAAAAAAAAATGGTCTAGTTCGCTATGTATATTTCCATCTTAATTCTTTGATTTTAGTACAACATTAGTACTGCAAAAATCAAACACTGCTCTTGCATCTGCTTTAATAAATTTAGATGTTTACTTTCGTTTTCAATTTTCGGCATATAGGCCGTTTAAGAGTAAAGTTAAGCTTTGCCTGTTTCTTTAATTTCGACCAGTTGGAGATTATGTATTAACTGAGTCAAATTGACCTTTAAAGAAAGAAGTATAATTAATGTAATAGCATCAAAGCTGTTATCAGTAAGGAGGAGTGGCGATTATTAGGCAATAACCTTTATAATATGTCGGACAATATACGTCGATTAGAAGGGACCTGTCATAGAGGTACCTATCTATGTACTGACTCATATAAACGTGACAAATTCTTCATACTCTGGTCTTAATTAATTTAACAAATTTGAGAATTATGTTCAGTATACATAACTTTAAAATTTATGTAAGAATCTGACGAGTCTATTTGAATAATGTTTCTTAATCCAATAGGTCGTAGGTAGGTTCAAGGTTTGTGCTTCATTTCGAACTCAAAGAATAAATCTAAGTACCTACTTAACTTACATCTTAAGGCTGTAAAGTTTTTGCAATTTGTTTCCAATTAAAAAGTATATAATTGCTTGTTACAATTTAATGAATTTCTGTTAAATATAATAAAAAAAACTTGTTTTACGTTCGTAATTATTGCAAGTAAGTTTGTGCATAGCATTCCGTCATCGGGCGATTCGTTTGCTCGAAGCGTTAAATAAATTAGGGCTGTCAAGTAAATAATACTACTAATGATCAACTACGTGGAGATATAAGGTGTAGGGGAAACTGATTTTTTTAATGTTAAAGAAAAGGTAGTAGTATTAGAAAATGAAACCGTTTTAAAATCTTGGTTATGCTACTACTTGGCTAGTCTGGGCCAAAGTGCTGTTAGAATTTCTTGAAATATAAAAATAGTCGAGGAGACCGGGTGCCGCAGCCCTAGGATCAGGACAGCAGCTGCGGTCGAAGCCATTCGGCGCACACTGTAGCGCGACGAGCGACCCGAGGACGGTCGCCACCCATTCACGTTCCCCGTCATTCTTCAGTTGCGCACCGCACGAACTATACTACGCTCGTCGCCGAACGAAAATGTTTCACGCGCTTTAGTGAACCAAGGCTTAAGTGACAGTGCTAGTGAACCCACATACAGCTTTTTTCTAGACAAACCGAACTTATTATTTGAAAGGATGATGGCTCCCGAGACAGTGGTGACCGTAGATAACAACAAACCTGCGCCGCAACAAGCGCCGCCGCAGCAGCAGCAAAGCCGTCCACTGGACTGGATCAAAATCAACGTAGAGTATTTTAAAACGCCGCCTGGTTTATTGAAAATTGTTCAGTTGGTGAGTATTGTTTATTAGATAACGCTAAATGCCACTAAACCGCAAAAATACATTATCAAAAAAATTAATGAATTATTATTGTATTTGTCGTTGAACTTCTTTTTAAAGATTGTACAGTATCGAATGACATGTAATTTTACCGATTAATTATTTTTGGAAGAAAGTTCTTGACCCGAAAACTTTCGGTTGTAGGTTGTATGAAACGTACATACATTTGTAGGTCTTACAATTTTAATAAAAGGGCCGATTATTTTCTTTTGGTTTTGATACACCGTTAAAGAAACTCAGCACCGCAAATAATTTTAACAACCTAACAAGTCCTGGACAGAGCTAATTTTGCTTTGCCCTTGAGAAAACATATTTAATTGTAATTGATGGGGAAAATAGTAGATGTAAAACATGGGTGTAAAGATTTTATTTAGTATTGTCAATTTACATATTGTATATTATATGGTTTCTTAATACACACATTTGCGCAGTATCCTTTTTGAGGACACCACTAATTGTTTAGAAACAAAGTACATATTTGTCTCAAATTTGAAACCTGGTAAAGCTATAAAATATCTATGAATAATAATTTTCATGCACAATTCGTAGTTATGGTACATTCAAATCATCACTTGTTTAAAGACATGTCACGTAACTCACCGTTGATGTCAGCTTAAAACGTAATAACGCTACATAAACCATACTTATAGCAAGTGACTCAATTATCACATCTTCGAGACTAAAGACTATTTTGCAAAACTTCATATACATGTTGCATTGAAAGGATGATTTTCTTATTATCATCAAGTCCTACAAAGTAATCTAATGGTATAGGCCATAAAACCGAAATTTTCTATGAGTTCTGAGTTTATATAATTACTAGTATTCCATTATATTGAATACATTGGTGTGTATTTTATTTTAAATAAGTATTGATTATTATGAGATAATGACAAAATTTATAATCAGTGTTACCGGAAATATTATTTGATCGAAATTGAATAATGTTAGTAACAATAGTGAATTATTATTTTTATAAATTATGTTTATTGTACAACACTACTTCTAACACAAGATGGTGAATATAAACACAGAAAAACCGATAAGACATATGGCAGTTGCAAGATAGAGTTTGGCATGTTGGACGCCTACGCAATATTAGATGTGATATCATGCGCTGTACTAGGTGTATCCTTGCAACTATTAGCTTATATTATGTAGGCATAAGACAGTCGACAGACAGTACACATAAGATTTATAGAAGAATTAACTGAAAATCGAAATAGAACTCGATTATTATGATATTAAAAAATAGACCTTTATAAAAGAAGCATTATACATTTTGTGTTTTGATAGATAAGCAATCGCAAGACCCTGAGATTTGTTTGAATTCCATTAAATTCAAGAAGAAAAATATAATTTTTCTTAATAATACAACAGTCTATCGTTTTCATAATTTTATCTACTACATAATACAAATAATTTTTCAGTGAATTCTGTGGTCCACTGCAGGTAAACGTGGGATGTTTTACCTTGAAAACCTTCGGAGTATATTAGTGGAGTTGTGATAATTTGCTTTTTACAGATAGATACTTATTAATAATGAATAGCAATATTATTACCAAAATAAATTATTTAAATAGATATTTAAGTTCAAGATGAAATGTTCACATATTATTTATTGCACAAACAAAGTCGAATAGTATGCACGAATGTTTTTGTTGAGTTATCGTTGTTTTTGAAAAGATTATATTAACATATAAGGTGTATCTTAAAATCAATGAATCACTGTGTAGAGATAAAAAACGGCGGGTTTAACCTTCAACTGATCATTTCGAGAATTGCATGAGATTGTGGCGTTTTTATTAAAGAATTTAATATCTATATTATGTTTCTACTTCTTTATGCTTTAATTTATTCGTTTTACGGGAGCTGGTTGGTACGTTCTTATTCTTGTCAATGTTAGTATCTATTGTACAGTGATTTTATTATTGTAAAATGTGCAATAGTTACTTATGACTTTGCATATTTTAAGTATTGAAATATATATCTTATGGTATTTAATTGGGAATTGATCTGAGTTCTCCGTTAAATGCATCTTGCTTTGAGGATGGAAAGTGATAATGCAAACTTTGTAGGAACACGTTTGCCTTGAAAACTGCTATTCAATGTCGCCTTCAATGGTAGAAAAATGACGCGGGCGTGACTCTCTGAAAAATGTCGAGAAGTTTAAACTTATTTAACATACGCTACTATCAACCTTATACATTAAATACATTAATTATAAGAGTTAATATTTTACCCATGCTTTAATTCTTGCCATCCAGTTAAAGAAATCACAAATCTTCTTTAGTTGGGAGTACAATGATTATATATATATCGTCACTTATCAACACCTTCGCCGCTAGAACCTATGCCTTTACGACAGAATATACATATTATATTTTATTTTATATTCAATAATTGTTATTTATCTGTTATTTACTAAATCTTTCTTTTTTAACCTTAGCTCTATGTGTTGAAATGATATCTTTTTTTATACTAATTGAAATTCTTATGAGTACTACTATAGACAGAAAGTTCCAGTAATTCATGCAACTAGCGAGCAAAGAATTCATCAATTCAAAATTTGCATTCAATCTATTTTATTACTTTTTTTTCATTATATCTCTAGTGTAGTCTTTCAATCTAAACTCACTACACATTAATATTTTAGGTTAATTACTAAACCACTTATTTCTTTTGAGGAATTAAAATTAAATTAGGTACAGCCTAATGTTATTACTCTGCATTTTTAATGGGTCTGTTACATCACCAAGTATAATTGTTAATTGCGTTATGAATAAGATTAACCAAAATATACAGTCGAGTTACCTCATACGTAATTTTATAAAATATGCAAAGCTTAGATTTAGATAGGGCTACAGTTTTATATTAATTCCTGAATCCAGTAATTATTGTATTCACAAAATATGATTTTCTTTGATAGTTGAATTAATCTTAGAACCGTTTTGTCAATTATGCATGCGATAATTGAAAAAACATATTGACTTAAAAATAATTTTAAAAACGCATTAAACATTTTTGTAGTGGTAAAACACTATATTTATTTACGGTGTTGTACTTAAATTAAAATAATTTAAAAATAGGATTATAGCTTACGAGTATATATCTACTAGTATCCAAACTAGGCTCGAGTAACTTTTTCTTTCGTTTAAAAAAACGACCTTAAGATCGTTTTAATTAATCTTAATTTGTGTTATTTGATATCGATTTTTTTTAGTTGCTTAAATTTGATTCAGCTGAATGACTTTTAATAAGGTACTTTGCTACCAAATTTAAATTCAAATTTTTAAGTAGTTAAAAACCATACGGCCTTAACGACAATGTAATATTATGGTTAAATTTCTTAAGTTTGTCTTTAAAAAATTAAAAATTGTTATACACTCGTTTATGTCGTATATTTAAGGGTATAAGGTAGTTTTTATATAAATAAATGTATAAATTAACTTTCACCTACCAAGAAGACTGATTAATTACACTCGTCTGGTCGTGGTAATTGTCGGAATTTGTTGACCTCCGACATTACCTAACACGCGAACGCCCACACAGGATAGGGATACAAAATGGGACGTAAGTCATCACTATAATATTGCATAAGCAACACATAGACAGAAGCTTGTAAAAGTTATACATGAAAACCTGTTTGCCAGTAAAGACTTGTGCGTTTTAAAATATAGGTCGGACATTATAAATATTCCTTCAAATATTTGTAATGTCCGGCTAAGGTAGTGAGATCATCGACCAATAAGTTCAATATTAATGTACGAATCCTACTAATATAAACGCGAAAGTTTGTGAGTATGGATGTATGTTTGTTACTCTTTCACGGCGAATCCCCTGAACCAATATCGGTGAAATTTGGTAGAACTATTCCTTATACACCGGGAACACATATAGAAATCCTGTTAATTCTACAGGAATAGGATGCCATTGAAAAGCGCCATCTATTATCAATCTATCACGCGAACGAAGTCGCGGGTAAAAGCTAATATATTTATAATCGAAACGCACAAATGTTTTTATTTCGATATCGTATCGTAATAACTACATAATTTTCTATAATGTCTATAATTTTCAGGATAAAAAAAGATAATATTCAAGTAAATTTGAATTTGAATAATAGATTTATGGTACTAACCCAAAAACCCAAATTTAGGTTATTGATTCTTCTTAACTTTTTATAACTACGAGTATAACTCTATAGCTATAATATTAATAAATACAAACGTATTTATTAATATCGATTAACACCGCTCAGTTGAGTAATATATTTAAAGGGCACTTCTCAACGATGAGTAATATTAGGGTTAAAGAATTTTGATTACATCAGTGGTATACTCGCCAAGTCCTTGACGTGTCGCATGTTAAAAATCGGTTGTTATCGGTCATCCAATCGGTCAGTGGAGGGAAGGGCTATACTCTATGAGATCTTTAGATAAAATACGACTCCATCACGTATTTCTAATATTAAAATATAACAGACACTTCTTTAACAAATCTATATCAATGAAAAAAAAGCTATATTTTGCTCTACATCGTCCTATTATTATATAATTTGACGTTAATAGGTGAATGAATAGTGGGGTATTGCCATTTTAAATATGTAAAGAATACAAATTCTTTTTAATATATACTTATCTCAAGTTTGAATAAGGAACCATTTGACTCTGTCAATAGGAAAATATAGAAGCAAACATATTTTACACAATTATTTAAGAGAATCGGCAAGTAAAGTATAAACTTAATTGTCGTTTCTTTGATTTCAGGTATATTAGCTTTTGTATAGTGTAAATATAGTGGTTAAGACCGTATAAAAATGTAAAATAAAACTTTGATTTCAGAGCAACACAATTTTTATTTGCCGCTCCAAAAAAAATACTGTTAATTGTCTTATAAATATATAAAAGGCATATCCATTAAATAAATACCTTAATTTATTTTATATGATCGATGAAATTTATTTTATTTATTTAGATAAGTGATAATATTTATAAGTGACGGGTGAACCCGTGAACGGGTATTATTTCTATCTTACTTGATGAGAATTGATGACTATCAAAAGTATGACTTCTTATAGCATCTCACCAGCATCGTTCTGAAAAGCTATCGTGTGAAGCCATTGGCGAAGCTTTCTACCAAAAAAATTTAAATGGTTAAGAACGATTTTCAACAATATATAACGATAACAAAAATTTTAATCCAGTTGTTATTGACATTTATGTATTTAGTAATGATGCCTAAAATGACTCATGAAGAATTTCCCGAAATTATCAGCCTTATCGACCATTACGTATCAGTATATGATATCGAAAAAAATTGATTGAACATTTTGTAGTTATGAGTTTTTACGCTTAAAAGATATATTAATGTAAAAATAACTTTTCAACTTATATATATGTGTGTATATCCGGATACCTTATGTAACAAATCTATACTTATTAGTATTTTAAAAAGTCCCCAAAAGCCTATGTGTGAGCTTCTTGAACGTGAACTTCTGTCTATATGTGAGCGATATCTACTGAACGGATTTTTACAGTTTGTAGGGTTTTGTACAGTTTTTTCTAAAAGCTAGTGCAATTCTTGAGGAATGTTTATATTGATAGTACATTCTCGGGAATGGGCAAAGCGGACTTTCACTGATCGAGGAGGTTGTGTCGGAACATACTCGTACAAATATTTGTGAGGTAGGCATACAATTTATTTTGCTGAGTTGCTACTCTGTGAGCTATGGGTACGACAATAACTATTTTCAATCGTATTAGGTATAGTTTTTTTTGTTCATTTTATGTGTCTATCACTGCAATAAAAAATTCATATGCATGGTCTGCTAATAGTTACAATTGTATTCAATCAGGCAAGCGCATCGGAAATATTTTGATAAAGTTTCAATTCATTGCAAATAAGTAGCTATTGTATTTCGATCGTTAAACGAGAACAAATTACCGATCTATGTCATCTATTACAGTTTTTCGTTGAAACTGCAGCTGTAATTTAAATGAGTTGACAAAAGCTTATATAATTTATTTTCTTAAAACAATGGATGTTTAAAATTTGGTCATGTAATGAAGAGGGATGAAAATCATGTGGCCAAAAGAGTTTTTAAATATGAATGTGGATGGATGTATGGCTAGGGGGAGGCCGAAAAAAGATGGATGGATTGTGTGAAAAATGATATGCATGTTAAAGGAGTGGCATCAGAGTTGACGAATGATAGAGGAGAATGAAAGAAGAAGACATATTGTGCCGACCCACTTAGAGTGGGATAAGAGTAAGAGAATGATGAATGGATGTTTAAAATTTGTTCTGATTTAAGCAAGCCTACGTTACAGATTAAAGATTACGTTACAAACAGATTGATTCATTTTTATAATTAAATTTAAAAAAAGTTAAAAGAAAGTTTTTTTATACTTAAATTAATTAATTATATTATTATTTTAAATACCGGTATAAATTAACCTGTATGTTATTTTAGATAAAGTATTTGATACCAGTAAAAATGGAAAATTACTTCTGCAAATTTTCTTGCCTGTAAGTAGGAGTGTCACAATAAATGAAAGGGAAGATAAAATTCGTATACTAATGTTTGTCTAATCACACATAAAAAGACAGATAAATACAGTCTTATTTACTTTCTCTTTATGTGCCGTATTAAGCACATTTTAGACTGGCTTCCCTACTCTAAGTAAATCTATATTTGAACCCAGCGATATTATTTGCACGAGATAGGGAAATATAAAACGAATTTCGTCACGGTAAACCGCGCTAGCTGGTTATAAATTCAGGTTTTTTACATGTACGAAAGGATTAAAATTTTTGCATTCGTAGCTTTTTAAGCGTGTGGTCTTGCGTTGGGTGAAAGCTGACGTCGAAATGAAAGTAGTTCTAGCGTCAACACATTGGTCCGGCGCGGGCGGTGTCGCCCCGGCCATGTCTACAGCGCAGCCGGTGTGACAACCTGTTGTTTTCTCATCATTTCACCTTACATTTCTTATCCATCTGTATATCTAAGCGAGTATATATATTTGGTTTTGTTTACAGTAATCATTGGTTGGTTACAATTGTTCATAAATAATGCACGATGGCATAGACTATTTAAAAAATATATATGTTAAACTTCTATCCGCCGTGTGGTATCCGGCTGAGTAGAATAGACCAACCTCATTTCTTACCGAGGTGTCGTAAAAGGCGACTAAGGTAAGTTGACCCACCGTGTGGTATCCGGTTGAGTAAAATAGACCACCCTCTTTCTTACCGAGGAGTCGTAAAATACGACTAAGGTAAGTTGACGCCAGGCAGGCGGCCGGTCGTGAAAACGCAGCCAAATCATGAGACAGCATGTTTATAACATGTTGTGCCGACCCCACTTAGAGTGGGATAAGGGCAGGAAGATGATGATGATGATATGTTAAACTTCTATATACGCTTCAATGTTACCTAATATCAATCATCATCTTCATCATCTTCCTGCCCTTATCCCACTCTAAGTGGGGTCGGCACAACATGTTATAAACACGCTGTTACATGATTTGGCTGCGTTTTTACGACCGGCCGCCTGCCTGACGTCAACTTACCTCTGTCGTATTTTACGACACCTCGGTAAGAATGAGGGTGGTCTATTCTACTAAACCGGATACCACACGGTGGGTCAACTTACCTTAGTCGCCTTTTACGACACCTCGGTAAGAAATGAGGTTGGTCTATTCTACTCAGCCGGATACCAAACGGCGGGTCGACTTACCTTAGTCGCCTTTTACGACACCTCGGTAAGAAAAGAGGGTGGTACTATTCTATTCAGCCGGATACCACACGGCGTTGTTACCTAATATCAATATCGTAAAATTAAAGGGCTCTTTATAACCGCGACTTTTATCGCATCACATATAGTCGCTAAGGATAGAATTAGGTCCGATTTGTTAGGTATAATATAATGGAACTTTAGTATATAGCCAAAGGTTTCACAATCATCAAAGTAGATAATATAAAGTGTAAAAACGCCGCCTTGTCGTTACTGCAAGCAAGCCATGACGTCACATCTTGCCACAGCCTTTCGCGCCATTTTGACGTGGGAGATGTGACAGCCGCTGTCATTAGCAGCTAGCCCGCGAATAGCGAATCAGAGTTTACATTGATTTCATTTTAGCATTTTTTTATGAAAAGAATAAAACTGATTTAGAATACTTCTTTTATTAATACAAGTAGTTTAGTTACAAAAGTTAATTAAAAAAGATCTGCATAACAACATAAAACATAACATTAAAATATGGCATTATATAATTTATTCTTATCTATGCACACTAGCTGTTTCGGCAGACATGGTTTTTGCCTCTTCGTTAATTCTACACACCTGTGAGTTAAGAGCAATTGTTAAGCTACTATATTACTTGCTCACGATCTAATTTAACTTACGTAGACAATATTCAAACAAACACCTCAATAATATAGTGTAATAGTAAAATAGAAGATATAATATAACGAGATACAGCGACATGGGAAATGGACTTTGTACGGCATTGTGCCATCAGAAATGGGAATATACTTATTTTTTTACAATTATGGTATTTTGAGTAGAATAATTTTTGCGGCTTTATTTTGTTTTTAAGAATTGAAATACTGTTTTACATATACTTTACAAAAAAGATTTCTGCTCGCAATATATTAGGTCCTTACATATGAAATTGGCGTTTTGTCGTACTGGCCACTTTGATCTCAAATATTACCTTTATGGTTAGTAGAATTTCAAATTCAAATTCATACAGCTATTTACTCATGCATTTGTGTTTCAAACCTCCTAATTCATTTTTTTTTTCTTCTTTTGTTTTTTTCTTTGTGTCACTCTGTTTACAAAATGGAAAACATGAAATATCGCGTTATTTACGAGTATGAGTTCCACCGTGGCACCAGTGCTGCAGAAACGGCTCGAAGGATTAATGATGTGTATGGTGACGGTGTCGCAAAAGAAAACTCAGTGCGTTTTTGGTTCCAACGTTTTCGTTCTGGAAATTTCGACCTGCAGAACAAGCCTCGTGGACGGCCGGAGACCAAAGTTGATAATGAAGAATTGAAGGCTATTGTGGAAGCGGATCCATCGCAAACCACGTCCGAGTTAGCTGCAGGCTCCGTTGTTAGTGATAAAACTATTCTAATCCACTTGAAGCAAATTGGGAAGGTGAAAAAGCTTGAAAGGTGGGTACCTCATGAATTGAGTGAAGCAAACCGACAAACGCGCGTCGACTGCTGCGTTACGTTACTCAACTGGCACAATAATGAAGGAATTTTAAATCGAATCATTACCTGTGGATGTACCTGTAACCTGTGTAAAGTGGATCCTCTACGATAATCGGAAGCGCTCATCGCAATGGCTGAACCCTGGCAAACCAGCCAAATCCTGCCCTAAGCGAAAATTGACTAAAAAAAGTTGCTTGTAAGTGTTTGGTGGACTAGTGCCGGTGTCGTTCACTACAGCTTTCTTAAATCTGGCCAGACGATTACGGCAGATATCTATTGTCAGCAACTGCAAACCATAATGGAAAAGCTAGCTGCTAAACAACCGAGGCTGGTCAATCGCTCTAGGCCACTGCTGCTTCAGGACAACGCTAGACCACACACTGCACAACAGACGGCTACCAAATCAAAGGAGCTTCAATTAGAATGTCTTAGACATCCACCGTACTCTCCGGACCTTGCTCCAACAGATTACCATTTTTTTCGCAATTTGGATAACTACTTGCAAGGAAAAAAATTCAACTCCGATGGGGCAGTCCAAACCGCCTTCAAAGATTTTATTGATTCCCGCCCGAATGGTTTTTTTAGTAAGGGGATCAATGAACTACCTATGAGATGATAAAGTGCATACAAAGCAATGGTACATACTTTGATTAATTAAATATATTTCATTAAAAAAAAACCACTTTATGTTCCTCCCATAGAAAACGCCAATTTCATATGTAAGGACCTAATATCAACGGTATAGTAGATTTTTTTCCATTTCGTATGTTACTGGTTTGTTGTCTACGCAAGTACAAGTATAATGGATATAATATAATTTTTATGTCACTACCATGGTTATATTTGAGAGCTGCAATTTTATATTTAACATTAATTTGTTCCTGCAAAGATTGAAATTAAACGTATTGAAACAAATCAGCATTAACTCTTTTTCTAACAACCAGTGGCCTCGCAATTTTTCAAATTCAAATTCAAAATATTCTTTATTGAGTAAACTTGTAAATAAGTGTTTTTGAATCGTCAACGCTGCCAGCATTCTTGGGACCATTCCACGTGGGCATGATTTGTATAGTCCTAGCGTGTAAGTAATTTAAGATAGATATAATCTGTACATTTCTTTTCAAACTAATATAAAAAAAACCCTACTGCTTCGGAAAGCTGTTCTCACCGCGAGCCAGCAAGAAACTCGGCGGTTGCTCGAAATATAACTCGTATAATTACATAGTTACAGTTAGTCATAACTAACTTCTACAGGCTCGAAGAGTAGCTGTATCCAGGCATTCTTAACATCCATGTAATCCTAAATAGTGATTAAGTAATAGTGTTGAATCTTCTTTAATTATTTATTACTTATAGACTTGATTGAAAATAGTATAATAGCTTACGAAGGTTAATAAACTTAATAATTACCTTATGTTCCATAACACCAACTTATTACTTTCGTAAGTATATTTGAGTGTATGATATACTAGCTTTTACCCGCGACTTCATTCGCGTGGACTGTTGTCGGGTCGATAATAGATGGCGCCTTCCAATGTCATTCTATTCCAGTAGAATTAACAGGATTTCTATAGCCTGTATGTTATTTCGGTGTATAAGGAATAACTATGCATAATATCATCGACAATTGACAACGCTAGACCACACACTGTACAACAGACGGCTACCAAATCAGAGGAGCTTCAATTAGAATGTCTTAGACATCCACCGTACTCTCCGGACCTTGCTCCAACAGATTACCATTTTTTTCGCAATTTGGATAACTACTTGCAAGGAAAAAATTTCAACTCCGATGGGGCAGTCCAAACCGCCTTCAAAGATTTTATTAATTCCCGCCCGAATGGTTTTTTTAGTAAGGGGATCAATGAACTACCTATGAGATGGCAAAAGTGCATACATAGCAATGGTACATACTTTGATTAATTAAATATATTTCATTAAAAAAAAAACGACTTTATATTCCTCCCATAGAAAACGCCAATTTCATATGTAAGGACCTAATATTCACATTTTCACCAGATTCGTATCAGCCACTGTAAATCATGTAGCGATGAATTTTTATTTATATCTAAAAAGATATACGATACCAATGTAATTAAATGATATTTATATCCTTTACTGATTTATATCGTTATTAGAATGCTTTTATGATTTCAGTCAGAATGAAGTTGTTAGATAGTATTGTTTTCACAAGTTACGAAAACTGTGCCGTGTTGTAACTTAAGTAACCGCAGCACTCCTATTGTGTTGCGTATTTGCGACATACTTATGTTGAACAGAACATACGAGTAGTTTATCTTTAAATAAACTTAGTACATGTGTAAATCTGGTTAATACAAAAATATTGGAATTTTTTTTTGAAAAGACAATATTTCATAATATGTGAAATCTGTACGAGAGGACGTAATAAATAAATATTGAAAATATAAAATCTTTTTTTACACGATTACAACTATAACATAGTCTTTAGATATCTTCCTGTGTATTTTTCTTTTAAGGCTACTCTACCGAAACAATACAGATGAAATTTGGTTGTTTTGAAGTTCTAATACCTAGCTATGTATAGGATAAAATAAATCGTACACATATTACGTAATGGAGGGTTTTTTAACACTTAAATTGACGTCAATGAATTCAAGGGCACCACATAAAAAGGATGCATATAACATGCTTAACAAAATATAGCATACTTATGCGTAGGGACTTGAAAGGTAAACAATTTTTGAGAATTGGTATATTTGACGAATTTATTTACGAACATATCTTGAATTAAAAAGTATTTGTATTATAGAGAGATACTAGTTAGTTATTTAATAGGCTTTTCATGTGATTTAGATTTCAACAATTTGCTAAAAGAACATTGTTGTAAGTTGATAATTGTATTTCATTTCCTGCTCTATTGGCACTAAATGTACGCATTTAATTTAGAGATCACGAAATTTTAACACAAAAGCCAAATTGATTCGGGACAAGAATGATCTTCGTCACGCAAACATTATGTCACGTCTTTTTATTCGCCTTTACTACCGTTTATATTTGTTCGCTACAGCAACAGTGGGTTATTTTTGAAAGACGCTCTCTTCTTATTATCTTGTTTTACTAGTTTGACGACACTAATGAGAAAACAGGCCACGGAAGCAGCAAGAGAAAATTTTACCTACTAACCGAACCAATGTTTGTTAAAGGTGTTCACATTAAGTAAATTATAAATCACTACATATTATAAAACAAAGTCCATATTTCCGTATGTACGCATAAAACTTTAAAACTACGCAACCGATTTTGATGCGGTTTTTTTTAATACATAGAGTGATTCAAAAGGAAGGTTTGTACGTATAATAACATTCAATACGAAGTAGAGAAATACTGTAATTTTTGAGGTTTCTGTAAATAATTACATTTTTTTCCGCTTACATTGCAAACGCAGGCTAAACCCTACGAGATTTATCAAAATGATGTACTAAGTATTTGTACACCTTAAAAAGGTCTACAGAAAAGTCCGCGATGGTATATGTCTATCTCTTATGGATAACCCACAATAGCAGTTTTTTTCATTTACTTTTTACGAAAAATGATGCCTTATGTTCAAAGCAATTTTTATACAATACAGCATTAATCCTTATCCAATTGAGTACCTTAAATAAATTGTTGATTTAATATAGATTAATATTGCCGTTTACAGCATGTAATTTAAGTGAACATTTTCGGAGATATTACAGATTTAAAATCCCGCGAGGAGGCCGCGCTTCGACCTATAAGCACTTCGAATTTAGCAGCGACCGGAGGCGCAATGTTTGGATAAAAGTAATTATTTACGACATCACATTAGAAACCTCAAAAATTACAGTATTTTTCTACTCCATATTGAATGTTATTATACATATAAACCTTCCCCTTGAATCACTCTATCTATTAAAAAAACCGCATCAAAATCTGGGATATAAGGGACAAACAAAGAATGTGACTTTGTTTTATACTATGTAGTGATAATCCTTATAGCATGATGCAGTATTCACGCGCGATGGCTTATTATTAGCGTATTTCATGTATAACTTTGGTGTTTCTATACCGATTTCAATGATTCTTTTTTTATACAATGGTTAATACTATTCACTTTTTTATTTAGGGATGACTGAGAGTGATATTAATGTAGGAGTAGACAAATACAACCAGAAAGCTTCGAACTGCTAAGCTATCGGGAGTTACACGTGTTATTGTGAGTCAACAATAAAAGATAGACATATGCTGTCGTGGGATATTTTTTATATAATTTTAAGGAGAACATTTCCGTCATACATGATTTCTGTGTAGCTTTAACCATCAAGGTAGCACACGCGACGGAAGCTTAAAAAATGGAGTAACTTCTTCCGTTTTCCCAACATTTCCCTTCACTGCTCTGCTCCTATTGATTGCAGCGTGGTGAAAAGTATACTATAACCAGCCCAGGAGTATGAAAAAAAATTGTACCGAGTTTCGTTAAAATCCGTCGAGTAGTTTTTGTTTCTATAACGGTTATACAGACAGACAGACAAAAATTTTACTGATTGCATTTTTGGCATCAGTATGGATCCCTAATCACCCCCTGATAGTTATTTTGGAAATATATTCCAGTTACAGAATTGACCTTTCTACAGATTTATAATAAGTATAGAAGATGATAAAAAAGCTATAAATGTTGTATGTAAAGACATTGCCTAATCAATTGTAAAAATAAATAATATCACTACATAGTATAAAACAAAGTCGCATTCTCTGTCTGTCCCTATGTCCGTATATCCCTATGTATGCTTCAATCTTTAAAACTACACAACAGATTTTGATGCGGTTTTTTTTAATAGATAGAGTGATTCTAGAGGAAGGTTTTTACGTTTAATAAAATTCAATACATAGTAGAGAAATACTGTAATTTTTGAGGTTTCTGTAAATAATTACATTTTTTTCCGCTTACATTGCAAACGCAGACTTAACCCTACGAGATTTATCAAAATGATGTACTAAGTATTTGTACACCTTGAAAAGGTCTACAGAAAAGTCCGCGATGGTATATGTCTATCTCTTATGAATAACCCACAATAGCATTTTTTGTCATTTACTTTTTACGAAAAATAATGCCTTATTTTTGAAACAATTTTTATACACTACAACATTAATCCTTATCCAATTAAGTACCTTAAATAAATAGTTGATTTAATATAGATCAATATGGCCGTTTACAGCATGTAATTTAAGTGAACATTTTCGGAGATATTACAGATTTAAAATGCCATGCGGAGGCCGCGCTTCACCCTATAGCACTTCGAATCCAGCAGCTATATCGTTCTTTCCAGAGTTTGTTTAACGACAAGGAAGCTGTGAATGTTGTATATAAAGACATTCTGTAATCAATTGTAAAAATTAAATACATAGGGAAAATGTAAAAGTAAATAAGTAAAAATGTACTATATGAATTTAGATATTCCAAAGATAGCAGGAAATCTTCTTGGTATAGGGAAAGGAAATTGTTTTTCTCCAAATTTCTTGCGGGCCACGGGCAGTAATGAATAAATCAAAACTACTGGATCGATTTTAATCATTTTTTACACTGAATGACATGGGATATATATTTTATACCCGTGCGAAGCAGGGGCAGGCCGCTAGTTAAGAAATAAAAAAGTATACTGCGTCCATCATATTATCAGTCTTTTGACAGCTCACGCTCATTAAGTTTTGTATTGCTTACGTACAAATATCATACAAATAATATTTGTACTTTATGGATGGGTACCGCCCACTTAGTGATGTCACACATAATGGGTTACTACGATTATGCCACAGATTAAAGATAATCGGTAGAAATCGATGTTACGAGTATTAAAAGACATTTAATAACATTATATAAAGTTTTACTTTCTTCTTAGTTAATACATGAATACAAATAAAACAATCAGGATATTTTAATTTATTTTATTAGCACGAGTCGTCGGAATGATAATCAACACTAGACTCCTCCGATGAGGAGTCTTCAGTAGCAGTTATTATTAGCTCTTGTGTAGATAATATATTATCAAACGCAATATCACGTTCCCAATCAGAGAATATTACTCTTTTAGTTCTTTCCACCACACTTGCCCAGTTCTCGGCCGTTACGTGGGTGCAAGCATTTTTTAGCAATTGCAACATTTTATGCGCTGTGAATGGGGGGCTTGTATTGCATCTCGCAGCATGCCCTTTTACTTGTGCCCATATAAGTTCTATTGCGTTGTACTGGCAGTGGTATGGAGGAATCCGAAGAACAGTATGGCCATATTCTGCTGCCATTTCATTGATTACATAGCGTTTTGCTCTCTTTTTGGTTTTTAATATTTTTATTAATTCAACTTTTAACATTGAGTCGTCCACATTTTCTCCATTGTCCCGAAGCCAATTAATTATTTCATGCTTTTTATTAGCCTGTGTTGGCATTTTGTCAATTTGACGGGAGTGGTAGGGCGCATTATCAATAAAAATTATTGATGGTTCTTCCAATGAAATGAGCATTTTTTTGAACCACTCTTCATACACATTTGCATTCATCTCTTCGTGGTAGTCATTTGATTTCTTCGATTTAAATGCCAACAGTGCGTCTTGTACAAATCCTTTTGCTGTACCTGCATGGCAAATGATTAGGCGCTCACCTTTTCCCATTGGTACTGAGGAAGTGGAATCAGCAGTATCATCAGTCCAGAAACGAGATAGTGTGTGGTTAGCGTTGAGCCATGTTTCATCCGTGAAAACAATATTTGCCCAATCTTGTATTTTCTTTGCCTCTCTTAAAAAATCACAACGTGCTATAGCTATATCTGTGCGTTCCATTAATAATTTTCTTTTATTTAACTTTTTATATGAAAAGCCAATTGTGTTCAAAACTTTGACCAAAGAAGATTTTTCACCATGAAATAGACCACTTCTTTTCAAAGAAACAATAAGTTTTCTCAAAGTTGGAATTTCTTTTCTCAAGTAGTAATCTAGTTTACGTAGGTTATCATTAATCGAATTACTTAGGTACGTAATTCGATTAATGATAGTAGGTACTATAATCGGAATGGTATCGCATACGAGAATCTTTAGGACATCACTATCGTCAATCTGTCAAAAGATGGTTAATATAATGGACAGTGTATAAATGAGTTTCGTATGAGTATTTACTTGTAGGTTATAATTGGAGGCAATTGGAAAGTAAAAGTGTGTTATAGTTATATAATTTAAATAGCATAATCGTAATCAAAGTCATGTTATGATGAATTATAGAGCTTAGAGTATATCAGTGAATGATAGAGCAAGCTAAACTTTGAATATGGAGAAAGTATATATAAAATAAACTAGCGTACCCGGTGAACTTCGATCCGCTAAACAATCATTGAATGATCCGATGTACGATTTTGTAATTAATACAATGGTATTAAGTGATTTTTTTAAAATTATATTAATGTAATAAAATATTTCTATAGAATACAGCCAGCATCGAGTTTCCCCAAAGACGCGTTGTTTAACAATGTCCTTGGGGCCATATTTTCGGCCTAAATACACGTGATACGTGGTGATGTCGTGTCGATATAAAATAAATAAAGGATATTTAGGAGAAAGAAAAGGAGGAAGAATCACAGAAACTGTCACAGCTCTACGTACCACCAAGATAAATTAGCGATGGTCAGTTCTATGAATACCGGGAAAACGCAGTGTTATATGACAATAGATTAAAAGATGACCTCTTATGATGTTATAAACATGTTGTCACATGATTTGTCTACGTATTTTACTACCGGCCGCCTGCCTGACATCAACTTACCTTGTCGTGTTTTACGACACCTGAGTAACGAAGAGTGTGGTCTATTCTAATCAACCGGATACCACACGGTGGGTCAACTTACTTTAGTCGCCTTTTACGACACCTCTATACAATTCGGTTAAAATATTAGATTTCAAACTAAATGCACATAGGTATTGCTTTTCGATTTTAAAACATTACTAAATTCGACATTACTAAATCCGACACGTTTGTAAATATTTGGATATAAAACAAAATAATCATGTTTTAAATAAGTAACACAGTAAATGTTATAATGGTAATAATAGTTTTATAAATAACAACAGTTTAAATGAGGACTGCCACATAACTATGAGACAATTAAAGGAATGGATAAAAAGGAACAGACATATTAATGGCAATGGCTCAAGATATAAACTCTGACCTTTTAATTCCCAACACTGCTGCTGCTTATTAAAGCATTTATCCTATTAAATAAGACAAAGAATTTTGTTGAGTAATTTTGTTAATATCAAGCTGGGAGCCTTGGGTTCATTCAGACGACTAACTGTAAAGCTTATGTCATTATATCTTAAGATATATTGTAATTTAATAAGAATGGAACAAATCTGATACAAATAAGGCAATACACAATGGTGACATCATTTATAAAGATGCTCTGTATGCACTTATAAGTAATTAATTTATACAATACTTAAAATGGACTAACGTTCTGCGATCCAATAGTTCTGTTTTTTAATAAGCCCTGATAGGTACAATAATGCTATATCGCCCTATCCGAAGAATAAAGTAAAATTTCTTATGCTAATACACGGGGCATGTAACTTAATTCTTCAGATAGAATGGTAATATTATTTTCCATAATCTGCGATGGGAGATTTATGTAGTGTTAAATTAACATTTATTGCCACAATCTAAACAATCGTTTCACTCCCATAACCAGAATATCATCAGACTCTATGCCAACATCGCAAAAGTTTGATGTGTGCTACTGTAGCGTGGTGGTGGTCTTGCATGTTTAGGGAGTATATTAAAATCATACGAGTAAACTCAAATTGTCAAAAAATTGTGCGATTTAAACATTTTTGAATAACAATTCTCAGTAATTTATTATTTATAGAAGCGGAATTCCACTACACACATTCACTACGACAGTCGATTCTTCCTGCAATCGAAGCAATATCAGAAGAATAGGCTCCACGACAAAATCAAATGCGTTACGATTGCATAGATTTTCTTAACAAATGCAGATTATAGCTAAATAATTCTATCATAACTTCTGTACCGCATCATTATTATATATGCTCATATAATATGTATAAAAATACTGAGTTGAGTTTTGAAAAACCTATTCTAAGTAACTACTTCTAAGTAAAATGAAACATATCGATCTTCACACTTTCCGTTGTTAAAAGTCAACTTTCAAGCATAAGTACATAATAAAATTTTATATTAGCGTCAATGTACGCTGTATACGAACGGACATTTAAATATGCTTCAAATATTTGATACATATTCATTTTTCACGAAACCAATTACTCAAAACTGTCGTCTCCTGGGTACTGCGACGTAGAATACTTCTGTGTAGGTCAGCATAATTACAGGAGTTTAAAAATGGCGTATTTCATATATAACTTATAAGTTAACTTCATTATTATTAACTAGCTTTATCCGCGACTTCGTTCGCGTGGACTGTTGTCGCGTGATAGGTTGATAATAGATGGCGCTTTTTAGTGTCATGATATTCCTGTGGAATTAACAGGATTTCTATAGCCGGTTATTCGGTGTATAAGGAATAATTTTTCCAAATTTCATTGATATTGGGTCGATGGATTCGCCGTGTAGTAAGTAACAAACATACATCCATACTCACAAACTTTCGCATTTATAATATTATAGTAAGATCTGTAGGAAGGATAGGATAGGATATTTTTTTACAAGGTTTTTGATTAATTAATTCTGCATTTATTTTTATTTATCATTATTTGTAAATTTTTACGATTACGAGATATTTTATTTATTAATCGCTTACTTGTACATATAGAAAAGGAGTCACGCCTATGGTTGAACAACCTACGAGTATATCCAATTAGGCGTGAAAGTGTGGCAAGCATTTTTAAACACCTGTTACGACGAACCTACGCTATTGCATTCCGTTTTTCAGTGACGAGTATGTGAATAAGTTTTTAAGCTTTTATGTATGTACTTGTATGTTTTAGATTATAAATCGTGGACCACAATATAACACGGTAAAGAGATAAATACGTAGATTCAGTACGCATACCACATTTTATTATAGGAATTATCCTAAAATTTGCACGTCTTTATTATGATACAACTTAGGTAACGCAAATAATAAACTGTATGTTTCCATTAAGATAAAATAAGATTTGAGAGATAATCAAGAGATCCGGATCCATAGGTTTTGGTTATCTTATCATACACTCAGGTAAAGACGAGTTCCGCCACGCGTTCGACGGGCGTGATGATCTGTCACTGTTGTAATCAACTCCGAGGCACCCTGAGCATATATAAATAAATAAACATATTTAAGCATTAATATTCATCCATTTCATAGAAACACATAACCTCTTGGTACCTGGTACATATCTGGTAAAAAGACAGAAAAAGTAATCATTTTATAGAATTGACATCATCATCTTCCTGCCCTTATCCCACGCTAAATGGGGTCGGCACAACATGTTATAAACATGTTGTCACATGGTTTGGTTACGTATTTTACGACCGGCCGCCTGCTGACATCAACATATCTTAGTCGCCTTTTACAACACCTCGGTAAGAAAAGAGGGTGGTACTATTCTATTCAGTCGGATACCACACGGCGTAATTTTATGCTACTATATGAAATCTAAAACTTGACTATAAAAATTGACGTAAGTAACATAAAATTAAAAATATTATACACTTTCTTTTAATATGGCATGAAGACTATTCACCTAATAGATAAGAAATGATAATTTTGCGTCATTAATATTCATCTATATTTTAGACGTCAAAAATTAAAAAAAACCTAAATTTAAATTTACATATGTGTATGGGACATTTACACACACGGCTGTCCGTCCCTAAATTAAACACCTTAATACTTGTGTCATAGCTCACAGAAAACTGGTAAATTTAAATACATACTTTAAAAAAGTGGAATAAAATTAATTTAATCTAATACTTCGATTCGACCTTCTAGTTAAGCGCTATTACATCTTAAAACACAAAATGATTATTGTTTATATGAATTGAGATTATGAGCTCATCAGACCGGTATTGCCTAAATTAGCAGACCACTCGGGTTGCTGACATAACTATCTTGAAAAAAGCAATCTAACATTCAACTGTTTAGTTCTTAGTTTACGATTATTCAGAGTACATAACCTTTAAACTAACGCTATATTTCATTCAGATAACATTTAAGCAACTAAAAATAATTTCTAAAAACGATGTATGTGTTAACATCACGCCATTTTTATATTACTATTGAGAACAAAAAAGAAAGCTTAAACCAAGTTGCTTTTGAATTGAGAGTTTAATGTACTGTAACTAATAGTCAATAGGCACTTGACTTTTCTTGCGTGCTACAGAATTGTAAGTTCAAACCTTTGTTCTGAGGCAATTTAATAAGTATTTTATATGCTGAATAATATTAAAGCCTGTATACGAGTATACATCGTAATTTTATTTTTGCTTGCAAAAGGGTGGACGGGAATTTCGCCAATTACGTCTAGTGAATTTACTGATTGAATTGACCGAATAAGAGGATCCTTCATGAGTTAAGGAAAAAAATTAGAATGATAATTCATTGGTTAATTTATACATTCGATTTTTATATGTACAGAAAGATAATAACTTAATAACTTTTACCGTGAAAATAGAAATCGAAGAAAGTAGAGTCGAGCAATCAACTACAGAAGAGTATTATATATATATTTTTAAAGTATTATATTTTTGATAATATGATTCATAGACCCGGCATTATCTCTTAATGCATCGAGTGTTTTTGATAGGCCAAAATGAGTCACAACAGTGACTAAAACACCACTTTCGTCGATATTGGAGTGTGTTATCCAGTGCCAATTTTTCTCGTATAAAACAGAGATTCATAAACCCTTTAGACATCAAGAGATCTGCTGAAACAATTATACTTGATTTAAATAAGTAAGGATCCAGATTTAAGGCGCGATTTTTGCAGTGATTATAGTCAATGCAAGAAATTTTTGGCATATTTTATGATTTAGCAATTGGACAGAAAATATATTAAAACATGCGATACAAAAATTATACCGTTATGTACTTATGGCTCACTTGACACCAAGTTATCTTTCACATCATTAACGACAAATTTTCACACAGTCTTAGTATTGTTCTGTAAATATGCCTTGAAGAGACTTATTTACGACTGACCTGCTTGTACGGTGAGACAGTTTAAATTTAATGATCTATGCGTTACACATACAGGATATACCGGGCTACTTTACGGCTAAGTCAGCATTCAATTAGTTTCAAGCCATTCATTAGGTTTCACAGATAAATATTTTATGCAATGTCGTGTGGTATCCGGCTGAATAGAATAGACCACCCTCATTTGTTAGCGAGGTGTGGTAAAAGGTGACTAACGTAAGTTGACCCACCGTGTGGTATCCGGTTAAATAGAGCAAACCACTCTTCTTCACACATTCTTAACGAGGTGTCGTAAAATACGACTAAGGTAAGTTGATGTCAGGTAGGCAGCTGTTCGTAAAATACGTAGCCAAATTATGTGACAACATGCTTATAACATGGTGTGCCGACCCCGCTTAGACTGGGATAAGCACAGGAGGAAAGTAGATAAATATTTTATGCACTTACTGTTATGGCAATTGACTTCATTAAATACTTATATTTATACTTTAATGATAATTTACGACCGGCCGCATACCGGACGTCAATTTGCCTTAGTCGTATTTTACGACACCCCGGTAAGAAAGAGGGTAGTCATACGCTACGCAATAGTAATTCTTTTTTAATATATTTTTTTAAATTATAACTTTTGAGAAAGAACTATAAAGAAAATTAAGTCCAAGAACAGGTAAACATAAAAAATGATTTACTAAAATTGCACTGCAAATAAGTTTCACATACATACTTCGGTATATTTACCTATTTTTTTTATTATAAAACTGCTAAATTAATCATAAAACCAAATCACATATAGTTAATCATGTAGGCGACTCGTATATAAGTAGGAGGCTAAGCGGAGGTCGTTATCGGTGTAACACAACAAGAATGGTGATCATATATTTCGGTTTCCAGATTGTATTGCGTCATTCCTGCATGCGTGCGATCTAAAACGATCATAAATTGCCACTTTAAATCTAATTCTCGCTTATTTATCATAGGAGTCTATCGTAACAATACTCATGTTGAGGGATAGAACTAAAAACATATCTATACTAATAAATAAAGCTGAAGAGTTTGTTTGTTTAAACGCGCTAATCACAGGAACTATTACAACGAACTGCCACAATTAAATTTAATTAAATGTTATTTACTTATTTGTTTATTTAATTATACTTCATAGAATATTGTTTATAGTTAGACATAGATCCTAGTGAAATCTAGGGTAATACTCGTCGTAGCTAACTAAATATGCGAATATAAAATAGGTAGCTTGCGGAAGAAGCAAGGTGTGTGGTAACGGGATGTGTGTAGTGACTATTGATAGTGCGAGACGGTCAATGACATGAAAATCCCTATTTCTAAATCTAGTGTGACAGTTCCTTAATGCATTTCTAGAATTTTAATTTATTTTCTCATTTACAAAATTAAATTATAACTCGTATTTTGTACTTGGAAAATATTAATTGGTAAGTAGTTCATTTATGTAAAGGGGTCCGAATTGGAAAGGATTTTTACTACTAGATGCATCGGTCAATATTTTCCAAAATTTAAGCTAAATTATAAATATGAGCATGGTGTAACTGCAAATGGGCGATGATAATTTGTGCAGTCATTGTAGAAAAAATTGTTGAATACAAAAAAAATGCAAATTATGACCTTTAAACGTAAAAAGTAGGAAATATCCGAGTGATATAGAAATTACAATTGCAATGATTCCCTATCACTTCTGACAACCCGAATGTTGTGTACATGTACAACATATATAACATGTTAATACATATTTAATGCGATACATACTTATTGATGGATATAAACATTGATAAAAGAACTAGTTTCGTGATCGAGAAGTAAAGCGTAACGATTCTGACACTATTATTCTGTTACCAATAACACGCATTTTACTTGTGCAATATCGTGCAAATCATTTTTAAAATAAAAAATGTTAAATAACTTCCTGGCGTATAAGCAATATTTTTGTGTACTATAAAACTGACGCAAATTCGGGAGAATTCTTAATTATTATTACAAAAAAAAATATTTACAGATTTATATAGGTTATTAAGCGTTTGAATTTTATAGTGTGGTAATTACGATGTTGGCATTACGATTTTGTTCGTGGAGCCTATCCTCCTGATGATACTTCGGTTTCGGGGCGAAGTGATCGTAGAGGTTGTGGTATAGTGTGTGTCGTGCTTGTTTGGAGTGTTGGTGTTGGCGGCGTTTTAGGTGTATATTTACGTGTATTATACGTGTAGTGACTTGTCCTGCATGTATAACGTATGTAATTGTTGCCTGTTTCATACACTGAGCATTACATATATTCTCTTAAGAAACGCGGATTACTGCAAAATATTTTTATTGTAACATCTGTACTATGGAATTCCGCAAAGTAACTCCTGCTTCTATGCTAGGAATGGGATTTCGATGTAATCCTTATTTGATAGACCCGCTACTGTAATCACATCTGGCGAGGGCTCGTGATGCAGCCTGAGATACGCACATGCCCATAATATGCCTATTTATTCTTGCCTTAAAACTATTCATTCCATATCTCAATGGTAACGACACACTCGGGGTATTAAACGTTTATGAATGGAAATGCAATGTCTGGTGGTCCCATGGTATAAATCTGCGATATATTTATTGAAGCTAATCGGTATAAATGTAATTTTACCTTTGCTAAACTGATATACACTTTTCTTTCTAAGGCCTTTACCACTCTAAAACGTGTTGTGGTTATTTGAGTCATTGCGGATGTAATTGCGGAATGTATATCGTAATGTTTTATAGAAAAATTAGAAGTAGGATAAGATGTCACGCATTATCAGACGGACCATTTTTTATCAAATGAAATAATCTAAGTGCTTCGTGGAATCTAAGAAGTATATGGTTCTGTAATAATCATCATTCAATTTCGGCGACTGTTATTACTTTTTACATCATTATTATAGCTCTTGAAATGGACTTAATTATACTTCTGTATGCAATATCAATGCTTATATGGATATCAATAATAGTACTATTTTCATATTATCAATGATGTAATCTCGATTGACACGCACGCTCCGATAGTGAAGGCAGATACATGCGGAAGTACGGTTGCTGAGCAATCATTTTTTCGGGTGCGTCGGCCAACGTACATACTGACCCCAATATTACCTCATACTATTTTCTCTTTATGTGTATGAAACGTTCGCTTCATCTCGTGGTCAAATGTTACTTACTTCCTTACACTTGATTGCTTATGTTCTTTTTATGCTCATCGTAAATATGAATAATGCCAGCGGCTCCGCCCGCGTGATAAGATTAAAACCGTAATATAGAATTTTGATAACGATAAAAGTGGTTAAATTTGGTTAACCCTAAAAGCCAGACATATGCTGTCGCAGACTTTTATTTAGAACTTTAAGAGGGGAACCTTTGAAGTACATGATTTTTTGAATAACTTTAACCCTTTACTTAGTGCACGCAACAACAGCTTTAAATTTTGCCGTTCTGGTAATATTATTTATTGCTGCTCCTCTCCTATTCATCTAAGCGTGATGGTATATAGCCTATAGCCTTCCTCGATACATGGACTATCTTACGCTCAAAAAATTTTTCAAATCGGTTGAGTAGTTTCTGAGATTAACGCGTTCAAACAATCAAACAAATAAACAAACAAACTCTTGAGCTTTATATATTAGTATAGAAAAACTTTGGGCTCCCTAAAAATTATATGGTATTTAAGAAGCATCATTTTGAAGCCGTATCACTGGGTGATCACTAATTTAACCTTCTTACTCGTTCTAATTCGTTTTCGTCGTCTTTTCCTGAATAAAAAGGACGATATTATATGTAATTCACACCAGATAATCAGTAAATTTTGATTATTGTCATGTGTGTGTAGATTATTATAAAGAAGTGATAACAGGGAGAGTAATACAGTCCTGAAAGCAAAATATTGTTTCCCTCGATTTCGCGCCGCTTTAACACTTTATTGGTGTATTAAAAGTCTATGAATTAATAATATTAAACTGTAAATGTTTTACAGTTGGTCAAAGTGTGTACGTATTAATAGAAAGAGGGACGTAGCTGTCATAAACCACGGTGTGTACAGCGTGACGTGAAGAATAGAATAAATGAATAAATTATTATTGCGTAATATATAAAAGTATATATCACTTATTAAGTACTCGGAAAATTCATATTAAATGATTTATAGAAGCAGGCGTTACTTTGCGGAATTCCATAGCACAGAAGTTACAATACATATTCACATACCTTATACATGCAGGACAAGTCACCACACATATCATAAAATGCTGCCACTCTGCACAAGCACTGCACACACTCACTACCACAATATCTACGATCGTTTAGGTAGGAGAAGTCTTTGACTGTCAGTGGTATATTAAGACTGTTACTTTGTTTTTTTTAAAAACCAACAAATTATTTATAGCAAATGTAGGCCCTCGACGGGGGTCGGACCCACGACCTGCGGAGCTGAAGGCAGGGCACTAGCTACTGCGCCAATGGGCCAGTCAAAAAGAGTCAGAAGTGAATCTAAATGAATGTAGGACCTGTACCAAGGACGTACATGGTAAAAATTATCGTTTCGGAGGAGATGTAGAGTTTTCCATGCTAGCTTACAAGTAGTAAGGTTAATTTAATTCTAAAATCTCAGACAGAAGTAAACTTATTAGGACTGTTGATAATAACAATGACGAAAAGTTGTTATCACCGTGTAATCTTCCATGATTGGCGCCCACAAATGATTATTAAGTTTTTTTTTAATACCGTGTATACTGAACATTTTTATTATATTAAAAATTGTTTTATAATGTTTTTTTAATACTATTTTTTTTAAAGGAGTTTAGTCAATTTGACTATGTCACTCCCATATTACCAACATCATCATATCACTAAAATGTAAAACCTGCCAAAGTCCTAGCTTCTTTTGATATTTATAGTGCTGCGATATAAAACTGCATAAGACTGCTATTGTACAATAGACATAACATAAATAGATAAAGTAGGTTAAAATATATACGCCCCTGTCGTTAATGGCTTAGACACAAGATATTTAGAACGAATTTACAGGATTCGACACCGGGAAAGAAAATACTTTAAATACTTTATTAATATTTCCGATTTCTTATCTTTTTAAAAGGATATAAAAATGTAAATAAAACGAAAATTCCAGGGCGTAACTTACCCATCCGCACCAGAACGGGAAAGTCTGACTTATTATTAAAAGCTTTTATTTAACTTGTCGTGTATGTATGTGAAGGTAGAATCCGGCCAGAGAATAGATTGGGTTGAAATTTTACATACTGCTCCAGTTCCGATGACAATGCAAATTTTTGAAATGCATGACCTGATTCGGCTGCGAGGATTGGCTCTAGACGAGAGAACTTCTCATCGGACAACAGTAGAGGCAAGAAGTTTTGTTAAAAGCTTTTATTATGTTTTAATTATTTCCTATTTATGGTATTGCTACATGTTTATCTTTGCAACAAATCCAACTAAGGAGGAATGAAATTGAATGAACACTGTAATTAATAGCAAACGCTATAAATGCACGACTCAAGCAAGTTCTTGCTCCGCAGCGGAATATTAACAAGTTGTTACTTTAGTCTTTTTTTATGAAACAACAGAATAACTTGAACCGACAGCGATATAATCAAATATTCACGTCCACTTTAATCGATTTTGCCATTTACTGTTAATAGCATCCACCTTTGTCAAGGGTAAATTATAATATTCTAATTTAATAGGTACTGTTGATTTATAGTTATCGATTTAAACTTTTTATAGAAGAAAACGATCCATCTCGGTTTCCTATATATATTATAGTAGAATATATTTTCCCCCGAATGAGATCCAACATTGATTATTTTCGCTCTTTCTTATAATATTCCTAAACAGAAAATAACATATTAAATAAGATATTCCTAAAAAATATATATATATATTAGGTGTAAGGAATTTTAAGGTAACGCGGTTAAGTTGATAAGGATTAATACTGTATCTGTCTAAATAGCTTTTTAATCACCGCATTTTATGTCACCATTTTGTTTAAAGTTAAAATAGATATTAAGCTATTTTTAAAAGATATATATTATTTCTTACTTTTCTGTAGAACTATAAAAGATGATGATTCTTTATGAACTACCCTGTTCTAAAACCGCATGAAAATGTATTGCAGTTCTTAAGCTTATCTAAAATAGACTATATTTATAGACAGACGCGACGGAGAACTTTCTTTCACAATACATAGTTACTCTTCACCTATTTATAAGAGTTTTACAATATCTACACAAGATAATTTTGTTAATCTCTGATAAAATTGTAAGCGGATTATATGAACAATGTTTAAGTAAAAAAATGTTTTTTTTTGTACAGTTTTTACTTAAAGATGTGTTACTGAAGGTTTTGCTTAATAGTACATTATTGTGAATTACCAGCGAGGAGAGGATTTACGAGGATAAACTGTGAGACACTAATTTACTCGCGGGCGAATCCAGCGCGGTTCTCTAGTTAGAAGTTAGTAAGATAATCATGAATGTTGAATAGTTTTGCAATTTGAACGTGAAAATATTACTTTTTTATTATTCTTGAATGGCTTGAATGCTTCATATAAGTGCCATTACCAGTACTGCGGTCTGCGACCCGTTAAATTGAAACTGTTAATCTTTTTTATTTAATACCCTTTTAAAATAAAAAATAAGATATGCTTTCATCATACTAAATATATTGCAATAAATGTTTTGTATTTTCAGATATGTAAATATGGCATATATGCAATTAGCAGTCTGGGATGGTGTTTCCCTGCTCCATCCCAGATGGCTTGTGTCTATATGTATTAATCCTGATTATTTCAACGAATGATAAATAAATTTAATTGATAAATGACCTCCTATCTTTTTTATATAGAGTCATCTATTTCAAATATGAATTTTACATGTATACAGTCCCGAAATGTTTCCAAGTTAATCAAAAGATCTCAAATTTGCCTTTAGTGAAGTGATGTTAAAGCAACACAACGCCTTAAAAAACCATTAATCGACTGGTCGCATTTAATGATGTTAACTACCTGTAGCATAATTAATAAAAACCTCAGCAACGACACCACATGCCAATTAAACGTAGTCCAGCTTAGAACTTCTTGCAATTTCAATACGTTATAATAGGACTAAGATTCGTAAAGAAATTTTGTTCATACTAGTCAAAAAAATATATTGTTTTCATGTTTTGTTTGTTTACGTAAATCAATGCGTAACTTTTGCACTACGCGTTGATTTGTCAATCAGTCTATAATTTAGCTATGCGTTGATGTAGCCGAGATCTGGCTTCGCAATTTCTACCTCAGGATATTAGTAGAGTTTTTCGCTTCGAGCTCAACATTATGCAGTCATTCGTAATTCGGGCATTCGTAAATACCATTACGGTTAACGAAATATTGACTACTAGATTTTAGCCACGACTTCGTTCGCGCGAACTGTTGTCGAGTGATAGGTTGATAATAGATGGCTTTTTGATCCTATATCTGTATTATTTTGCCTACTTCCATGGCATTATGTCTTATGGAATATTGCTATGGGTTAAATGCGCGGATAGAGAAAAATTTTTGTTTTACAAAAAAGAGCTATACGTGGCATTTATAATTTAAGACCGCGTGATTCCCCGAGAGAGAAGTTTAAGGAAAGTGGTATTCTTACATTTCCTTCACAATATATTTTAAGCAATTTAATTTATGTACATAAAAATATAAAGAATTATAAAACGATAGGTGATGTATACAATAGACAAAGCAGGAACCGACATAAGTTCGGCTCCTGCTTTGCGCCTTGCAAATTGATATTGGTTAAGCAGATTCGCCGTGAAAGAGTAACAAACATACAGCCATACTCACAAACTTTGGCATTTATAATATTGATAGGATAGGATAGAAATAGTAGGATATTACGAAGTAGGATTTCAAACTAAGTTCGTGGCTGCGAAAGATATATCTTGCAGAGACAAGAAGAAATAAAACTTAAATGATGAAAAGATAATTAAAGTGTCTCTACATTGGATTCGAGTACAACTTCAGGCAAAACTTCTCGCACCGTGAATGTCGTCAAGTTATTCAGCCTTATCAATATTCTGCGTGGAACTGGAATCGGAAATCCGGCCACGTTTTGTTATTTAGAGCGAAACTTTAACGTGTAAAAGCGTTGGACCTGTGATCCCATTGATAGAAGTCGTACGCAGCCGCTTCCAATACGTATTCATGGCAGCGTAGGTACGCCACTTTCACCAACAGACTGAACGTCACACGTGACATCGATTTTTGTCCCCATTTGTATTAGTATCGCAAGTGTCACGTAGATTGTTGAATTCTTTTTAACAACCGGTCTTGTTTGATGTTAGATGTGTACTTTGCTTCGTACGGATTTACGACCATAATATACAAAATATACACAATATCGTTGTGTAGGTGTGGAGCCGTAGTTATTGTCGTCCAAGTCGTCATTACATATACGGTAGGGGTGTTTTACTACACCTAGTGCTAGTTCTTAGAGATTGACCCTAAGTACTAGCCCTAGCTGTAAAGGGGACACAGTTATTGTCTCAATCACTAACGTCCAGTGCATTTGTTGTATAATAAAGGCCAGCGTGCCCAGAGTGTGGAGAGGAAGAAACGAGTTTTCACCTTATAGCTGAGTACCCCATGTACTCGCTGGTAAGATGGGAGACACTATGTAAGGAAGAATTTTTAGTTGACGATCGAAAAATATCCCCTTCAGGGATATCATTAGGTTTGTTAAAGCGACTGGTAGGTTAAAGCAGGTAACACTGCCGCGGCAGCAGTGAAACTCATGTCCCAACACGGGGTAGTGGGTGGAATAGTTCGATAAAGGAGCTGACCACCGCCTTACAGTGACATGCTTCCCTATACCTAGATATATTTGTTGAACTTTTGTAACGAAAAATGTCAGGATTACCATTTACTGCCACAGTGTCGTACATACACATGGGAGTGTGTGGGAATAGGGTGAATCTAGTTATGACTACCGATTGGGTTGGTCGAAAGAATTTTGTCAAAAATTAGGTCGAATGTGTTTTTGATCGGCGGCGACGAACACGTTAGAACTTAATTCTATATTTTCGACAAAAAAAGTAACGAGGTTGGAATCTTCTCATATACCAAATAAATATAAGTCACAACTTGATAAGAGACTCGTCTAGAATAGCGCATTTCTATCTCCGATCGCATTTTGCACTCAAAAAAATAGTGATCAATAAAATTGTAAAATTTGTCATCGACAAAAAGGCAATATTCCTTTTTGATACAATCAGAGAATGATATTATTTAATTTATAAATTTGTGGTGTCCTATTTAATTCATATATTTTACTACTAATGAAAAAACATTTTCTTTGAAAAATACTAGCATGTATATAAGTATTTATCGCCACAGCTACGCCGTACCTGCGCAAGCGCAAATGATATGAAACCGGTTTGAGTGTGCGGAACGGGGGAGGAGGCTTCTTTGAACGCCGTTGCTTTAGTGGTACTATGATATTACCGCTAGTTATTTCTGTTAAACAGCTATTAGGTATAGAAAATGTACTGCAATAACTGGTTTTTGTTTAGTTCCAAGATTTCTTTAAATATTGAACCTGACTGATCTTTGATTTTATTGAATCAGCGCACAAGGCCACTATTTAAACTATCAAGACGTAAGATATCATTAGGATAATTTGTGCGACATACAAATTTCATTTTATATGTACACGAAGGAAATTAAAACCAATATTTTTTAGAAACGAGCTCTGCTCTATAGAATTAGATATTACAACTGTAATTATACCTAAATTTAATTAGAACAATCCGTTCTCATACCTTAGGTACCGCGAGTACCTCAAACCACAGTCAACACCACCACACCATTGTATCACTGTATACATTCAGTGGGATAATCTAAACGATCGATCGATAGGTTCTACAAAAAAAAAAGGGAAGTTTAACTTAGTCAACTAACTCGATAAATAACTCAGTCAATCATTATTAGATAGATAGTATTGGCACAATGCATTTATTAAAAGCACACCTTTTGTTATCGTTAGTCCAGCGAATATTTCGATATTAAATTTAAGCTTTTATGTATGTATATACATACGACGCATGATTTCCGGCTGAATAGAATAGTACTACCCTCATTTCTTACCGAGGTGTCGTAAAAGGCGACTAAGGTAAGTCGACCTGCCGTGTGGTATCCAGCTGAGTAGAATAGACCACCCTCATTTCTTACCGAAGTGTCGTAAAAGACGACTAAGGTAAGTTGACCCACCGTGTGGTATCCGGTTGAGTAAAATAGACCACCCTCTTTCTTAACGAGGAGTCGTAAAATACAACTAAGGTAAGTTGACGTCAGGCAGGCGGTCGGTCGTCAAATACGTAGCCAAATCATGTGACAACATGTGCCGACCCCACTTTGAGTGTGATAAGGGCAGGAGGATGATTATGTATGATACATACATACCTATATTAAATTCCACTTTTTATTATACTTCCGAAAAGAATAAGAAAATGTAGTTGACTAAATTTAGAATAACACTAACTTCTTTGATTTTTGGCAGTTTAAAATCTAATGTTACAACATGTTTTTAATACGACCTCCTTCATAGAGTTGGCGATTAATATGAAAAGGCATTGTGGCTGTCATATTTTTATGTGTCATTCATTGAGTTGTTGCGAAAGAGTAAATGGGTTGACTCTGGGAAAACTGCTTTTTATTTATTGAATAAGAATAAAGGAGAAATATCGTCGTTTATTATACTAAATTTAATAATTTCGATGAAGCAAAACTCTTTATCACATTTATAACGATAGGGCAAATTCCACATGCAGGAAGTTAACATAAATTGTTTGGGCTGGTCTCGATAGACTATGAAGTCATCGTTTAATCAGTGACAAGTCGAGGACTGAAAACTTCATATCTGTAATTAATTAAAAACATAACAAATTCATAGATATCATATTTTTAATGTATCTTTCAGGTTTTGCGATATATACTTACTAATTTTTTATTAATTTTAATTCAGAGAAGCACATAATTATATTACGCAAAGTAAATGAATCTCGTATCGAGAGAATTTTCACAAACGTTATATAAATAGATATACATCCTTACAAATGGATCCTTGAAATCGTACTATTTGTAAAGGAATCATATTTAAAATATACTAGCTTTTACCTGCAACTTCGTTTGCGTGGACTGTTGTCGCGTGATAGGTTGATAATAGCTGGCGCTTTTCAATGTCATCCTATTCCTTTAGAATTGACAGGATTTCCATAGCCTGTATGTTATGTGTGTAAAAAATATCCCGGTGTATAAGAAATAATTGAGCCATATTTCATCGATATTAGTTCAGGGGATTCACTGTGAAAGATTAACAAACATACATCCATACTCACAAACTTTCGCATTTATAATATTAGTAGGATAGGATTTATTATAGAATTTGTTGTCAATAAGTATTACATCTATAGACTGAAATATAAATATTGTGTCCTTAGTAGGCTGCGTGTTTATAGCCCTCGAGTATTTTTTTCACAATGGAGCTAACAAATCAATATTAAGTAAGTCTAGACATGCAAGTTTGCGTCTAGTTAAAAGACATGTCTACGTATTCACTCTGAACTGCTATATTTTTGCTCAGAATTTTAAAAACTTAGTCAAATGACATTTTTATCATCTCCGCCATTTTTAAAATAAAAATGAAAATGTTTATTTACCAAAAATCACTTAAAAATAATTGTGGTTGTCGTAGGAATTCACACTAGGTAATCCTGTACCTAAAAATAATGTTAAATAATGAAATACTAAAATGGCCCTTTTAATTGCAGTTTAAATGTCGACCGAAAACTAAAAAACTAAGAGCGAAAGAATAAGATTATAGGAAATACTATTTAATATATTATTTATTATTACTATATTAGATAACTATTATTATATTTTTCGACAAAAACTTAACGTTAATACAGAATAATATTGCATAATCTATGATATATTTTTCTGTACTTTGATGAATTTAAAATGTATATTTAAAGAGTTAAATTTTTTTAACGTCTACTTTACACCATATGTAAAAACCTACGATTGATTAATTTAATGAAATTACCAAAGTAAACAAGAATTTTTGTAGTTGTATTTAGTTATTGACAGATACTGATACGCCGGAAGATTCATGTTAATTACATGACTAATTATGGCAATCAAGTTTCTATTAACAATAGTTTTTAAAATAAAAAAGCCAGTCCACCAGTATATCCAGAATGTATAATACGTTTTGCTCAATTGAATGTTTTTTGAATTTAACCAAAGATTTTTTGTTTTTCAGGTGGTGGGCATTTTGTGTATGGCGTTAGGAACGCCATGGGCTTCTGGGTGGTTTGTGTTCGTCGCAGTCACCGCGTTCATCACTACTCTTATGTGGAGTTTGGTCTATTTCCTTAGCATCAGAGAAGCGCTCAAGATACCAATTAATTGGGTACTCTCTGTAAGTAAATTTTATTTTTATCCAAGTAACTCATTATTTACTACTTATTTATTTAGAATATTTCTATTTTTAAAATTGATAGTGTACCGGTTGTAATAGATGACACTATCTTGGAACTTGTTAATATATAGGAATATATAGGAATAACACAGGGAACTTGAATGTGAATTGGTATGGACTTACACAATCAAAATGAAAAGAACACACATTACTGATAAAATAAGTATGTAATGTGTAGCTGTGAGTATTCAATATTTGAAGGACAAGAAATTATTTTGTATGTTATTGTATCATTGATATTATACAAATCTTTGGGATAATCAGTTATCCAGTAGAAATGCGAAACCAGATTCACATACCGAAATATACTCTCACGCAGAAATATATCGTGTATAGATGTGGTGTTAATAATTTCAGAAGTATCTTTTAAGTGAGGTTCACTTTTATCCCCTATAAAGTTTAAGGTTTAAGGTATGTTGACCCGCCGTGTGGTATCCAACTGAGTAGCATAGACCACCTTCGTTTCTTACCAAGGTGTCGTAAAGGTGACTAAGTTGACTTGACGTCAGGCAAGCAGCTGATTGTAAAATACCTAGCGAAATCACATCACAACATGGTTTAAACATGTCGTGCCGACCTCACTTAGACTGGGATAAGGGCAAGAGAATGATATTCGCTTGCACCCCCAACGACTTGCAGATTGCTAATTATATAGTTGGTTACTTCTTTTATATTCTTAATCATTATAAATTATTTTTTACAGGAACTTATCAGCACGAGTATAGAGACGCTTTTCTACTTCATCGCCTTTATTGTGATGTTCGCATCGTATACTGGCAACTACGGCCGTAATGTTGCTGCTGCTGTAAGTATTACAATCCACACTAATATTATAAATACGAAAGTCTGCCTGTCTGTTTGATACGCTTTCACGGCTAATCCGCCGTACCAATACCAATGAGATTTGGCACTTCTACCAATGTTAATCGCAAAGATTATACTGGGGAAATGGAATAATAAAAAGCGTTTTTCTTTAGGAAATAGGAAACAATCACATTTTATTATTACGGGTTCTTAGACACTTAAGTTTGAGCAAATGAAGGCGCATGAACCACTAGTATTGTATGCAAAGAATTTAATAATAACTTAGCATTCAAATATTTTTATATGCTTAGCTCAATACATTTATAAGTTACTTGTATATGAATCGATATAAATTATGTTGATTCGTTGTCGTGAATATTTTATGGACTAGTATAATTATTGATCGATGAGATAAGATAGGTAACGTCACTTTGTTTACGTCAAAATTTTTGGTTGATAATAAGATTAGCAATTACTTTTAATTATTAACAAAATATGTCGTGCTGTGCTATTAAAACAACTGTAGTTGTAAAACAAAAAAATAATAATAACATTTACCATTCTGATTGGCGCCTATTGAATGATTTAAAAAGACGGGATATACGAACCTTCGTGAATTATGAGAGAGATTTACGAGCCGTTTTATTATAATAATTTTAATAGCCGTTCTGTTCCAATTTCGTTGACCATGGCGCTACTATTAAACATGGATCTTGATAAATAAACAATTGTCCAGTAATTTCAGAATATGAAAACATTTTAGTCTCCGTTTACAAAACGCTAATCGTTTCAAAAATAGCTGACAAGTGCTAGATATAATTTGGTTCTTTTAATGTATAAAGTATCGTTAATCTAGCATAAGAATTCAATCAATTTCAGATAAAAAATAAATAAAATTACGTTAAATTGTCTCATTGCTGGAACATGTAGTATGGAAGAAGCTTTAAACTGCCAATTAAGATTATCATTATCATTATAACATATCCTGCAAATTATATTGTTTAATGATATGCAGATCTCGTCACGATGTGTTTCTTTCTGTTAAGCGCATGATGTTGATTTTTAAATGTAAATAAGGCACATATGCTTCTATAGAAAAGTCACAGGTGCCAGATCGTGGGTATTAATTCACTGGCCCGTTGTGCGCAGTGGATAGTGATCCTCCTGCCTTACGCTCCGCGGGTCGCGGGCTCGTATTCTCGCCTAGGGCCAACATTTTCAATACCTTAACAATTTGTCGGTTCTTCGAGCCTATGTAAATACATGTGTATTCACCAGTTGTCTCTCACCCATACCACACGTATTAATTTACTTACTTTGGGGACGGACAACCGTTTGTATAATTGTCCCATATATTTGATTATTATTACTGTTACTTAAATAAATTACTGTTGGCTGTTACTTAAATACTCTACTACTATCTAATAATATATTAATATTTATGTAAGTAAACCTTTTCCTGACAATGGCGAACACAAAAGAAAGAGTTTTTCCAATTAGTGCAGGCGTTTGAAAGTTTTGCGCGTACCAATATTTCTGTAACTCATTTTTATGTATATTAATAAGAATATTCTCTTTTCAGGTTTTCGGTATCATCAATACGGTAGCGTACGCGGGTAGCTCATACTTCTTGTATCAGGAACATAGAACCTCTAGTCCAGCGGGAACGGCGTGAAAAAATATTGCACAACGCATGAACAATTATTATTGTTTTTAATTTTATTACACAAAAGTTTATCAATACTATTGTACAATGTCGTTTCATTAAAATAAAGTTATTCTTGACAAATTTTATTAATAATAGAGATAAGATATTTTTTTCATATTATATTAGTATCTTTCGGCACTTAATATTAAATACCTTTAAGAAGGAAATTAAAATTTCGATGGCCATAAATTGCATGGGATTCTACTGTTTTTTTGATTGTATAATTAATTTTGAGGTGAGTTCTTTCCCATGAAATATCATTGTTCCGCGTACCAAACCAATTTATGAATCATAGTTTGTACAATATATACTTTTTTTATACTTTGCGTATATTTTTACTGGAAAAACCATGTTGTAAGAACTGTTAATATGTACATAATATTGTTTGGTAGGCGGAACGATTTGTAATTTTTGATCGCGTCCGTATACTTAACAAATTTTATTGCGTGACTGTTTGGGATTTATATTCATAAAGTTACATGGGTTATGCTTGTGTTTCGTGTATTGTTTACATTTATTATTGTTATAATATTTCTCAAATTTCATTTGTAGATTAATTTTAATCAATAACGAATATCAGTGTTCACAGCTAATCATTGTATCCTTATGCTTAAATATGACCACTTTGTGATTGCACTTTTTTATCATCAATATTATTGCTCGTAACTAGTCGGACTTAATACCTAATAATTATCCCCGTCACATATTTTTTTGACCGAATGTACATTTTACTTTATATCACTAGCAAACGGTCCAGTGTATAAAACTTATGGATATACTTAGAAACTATACAAATAATATAAAATTAGATATTATTAAACAATTAACGATTATATCGTATTAATACAAAAAGTGTAACATTCAAAAAAATCGCAAATTCGAGCTATATTAACACACTGATACGTTGATTAATTTAAGATGTTTAGTTTATAAAAATAAATGTTTATACCACAATATAATAGAAATAAAACCGTGGTAAAATACTTCTGTGAATATATTTATGGATTACATTACATTATTATATTGTTCTTACTGCAGCATATAAATTTATCAATATTGAAAAGGAACATACACAATAAGTAAAGTTTTGCTGATATTAGCTTTATAGCTATTTGCTGCTGATAGAATTGTAATAAAAATCCGATATATACTTACCTTTAACCTTTTGAAGCACACTTTATATTATCATTGAGTTAAGATTTCTTAGGAGTTGTGAGTGATATATACTGTGTCGAACTCAGGACTAACAGGGTCCTTTGGTAAAAGTTGACAAATTTGATTTTTGACCACAAATATCTTGTAATATTTTAATAGTGATGAAATCAAAACGGTAATGTAATGCGATGCAATGATCGTTGAGAAAGTAACAGTAATATGTTCAGTTAATATCCAAAAGAGCGAGTAGTGTAAATAGACCAGAGTTATTCGAGATTAACGGTGCAGAATAGAGTTTAAATCATGGTACTACGTACCTTGTATTATTTTTATATTCTGTACTATAACGTTGACCATAAAAATGATGTGTGTTGTTGTTAAATATAATCTTAATTTCATGTCTAAGTACCTTATGTTATAGTGTGAGGGATATTATATACACAATAGGTTAATTTAACTTAAATGTAGAGATTGAATAAACATGTGTTAACATTTATCAGCTATATTTCATTTAATACCTTTTTTTAATATACCAGGAAAACCCATTTATGGGTATCGCCCTCCGACGGGGAAAGTACGACGGTTATATCGGACTCGACTAAAAACCTGATAGTGCTCCCTACTGTTGTTGGTTGCGGGGACAGGGTAACGTTGTACACATTGCTTCAATCCTCGATTGCAGCATCTCTAAGTCCCGGATAGAGCGGGGTCTTTCTAACCAGTGGCCCCTTCTCCAGCCAATCAATATATCGAGAGCACCAGATGAATCAATCACCTCGGGGTCCTATTGCATGCAATTAGGAGTTCGTTTCCCCGCTTGGAGCTCCCAGAGGTCCTCTTTAGGATATTTTATTTTAGTCCTACCTACTATTTGTAGCCGTGCTAACTAAATACTTATTGAATTAACTTTAAATAAGGATTACGAGTAATTATTGAAAGTATGATCTTAGTAGCGTGATCGTCAAACGACGAGAGCACGCGATCCTTACCAAGATTCCGTAAGCTCAAACCAAAGTAGGCACCAATGAGTATTCTATAAAAGAAAATTTTGTGTCCAATTAATATTCCCGGTAATGGTATAGAGTAACAGCGGTATAAAAATTGCCTAATCAGATCCTGGAATATTTGTAGAGTTCGACGATAGTGGGTCTAAGCACGAACCTTTTCTAAGGTGTGCTTAATCTATGCTTTAATACAAACAAAATATATCTAAGTGCCTTAAAATGACAAGTGGCATTTGTACTACACGGCTCAGCCTGTCAGTGTTCTGTGACACAGCGGAGTAGAAAATCTGGGTAAGCATGTTAAGCTTATTGATTCTTAATTTCGTCATTAACAGCCTATGATAATCATTATTTGTTATGGCAGGTTAAAGTTGACCAATCTCGTCTTATAAGTGATGTGCTTCTTTTAGATGAAAACCAGCCATAATGATAGAACAAGTCAAACACATTATGCCACAGTCTCTAACCGTGGCAGAAAGTAACCTAAGCAGAAATCGTACTTGGAAATTTGAGCTAGTGAGGCAATGTGAAACAAACAAAGCATACAGTCTTTAAATGGGAAATTTTAGAAAATTACAAACAATAATTGGCATTGAAATATATAATGAATGAATAAATTATTAGATCTTGCTGAAGTTATTTCTGTATCTAAGGATGAAAAGTAGCAAAGAGTAAAGCAATTGGAAAATGATAAATTGTTTGTTGCAGTATTTCTAGCTACGGAAGACTGAGTATTACATACATGAGGTTCTTAAAAGGAATTTTTGTGCTTATGATTAAAACAATTAAAAATTTACTTGTTAATACTCATTGTCTATTTTTATTCAACGTGCAGAAGGAGTACATATTGTAAACCTAATTGGTTTTTCGACCTTGTTGAATAATAAATTTACAGTAAGATATAGGGGCGTTTGTTTTGAAATTTATGTTATCGCTCTTGATTATTATTTTTCTTGTTTATAAAAAAAACATTGCTTTACATAGCATAATTTTTTTGCTCTGTGCTATAATTGGTGTAGACTTGCAATTTTCATTTATTATTGTGTACTTTATATAAAGATCTAAGCACAAATATCACGTGTTACTTCATCCCTGACGGATAACTTATACTCATAAGTAACCAATACCAAATCGGTAAAACACAACAAAATTTTGAGATAAAAATTCTTACTCACATAGGGAATAATTGCTTTAATTTAATTATTTTAAAACTTTATAAGAACTTATTAGACGCTTAAGTAAATTTACATTCTACATTAGGAAATACCGTATAACTAAAAACGAATTCCTGGCTCACAAACCATGTAGGATTCTTTGTGCTATGGGAAGCCAGACTTTCAACTGAACATTAAGTAAAAGTTATAATTAACTAACTTATTCTTTTACGTATTACAATACAAAATATTGCTATTGATTGAGCTATTGATACTGTAATGGCTATTATACGTAGTAGGCGTTAAGATCATAAAGAATCCTAATTTATACAGGTCTATAACGAATTAAATACACCTTATCTCGAAAGCGCTGACTATAATTTCTACGTTGGCTGGACATTGATGCCATGTTATTGTGACGATTCGTATATAACATTATCTTTTTGAAGAGTCGTAACTAAATGATAGAAATTTTAAATCATTAAAGGACCTATGAGTATAAGTTAATTCAGAGATTATTGCACTTTATATTATATAGTATAAACGTCTGACGTTCTTTCGCATGCGCCAAACACTGAATGACTCAGGTCTATGGTTGGACGTGGGTGCAGTGATCAGTCGCTTGTAAGCATTTTGTCGCGTTAACGTTTGTTGGATAACGCTTTTATATCTTTTTCTGTAGCAGCTGGTAGCAGATAAGCAATCGTAAGTCGCATTTATTATTAGTTTTATACGTAAAATAAGAGCAGCATATTGTCGTTCCTTCCGTTATTAGTCATATTTATATTTATAAAGCGCGTTTGAGTCATACCTTATTATCAGCACTGAGTTGTTTTTGTGTCGTAAGAAGAAGTCCTTACTTTTATAATCGGAATATTAGGATTAAGAGAGATATGATTCATCGTTAATAGTTTTACAATTAAAGAAAGCTTTATTCAAGTAGATACTCTAAATGTCTATTTATAGCATATATATGTATGTGGGACATATGTATATCGTATAATTTAAAAGCTTATGTTGTTTCAGTGATCATAGTTTAGTTACCTGGATATACTTATGATTATAATGCCATGCAATTTTTTTTCGCACTGAGCCTATCGTCAGAATATTATTCAGCGTTTGACCGCAGAATCGTCAAACAATTTTAATAACAATGTCAAGTATAGGTATAGCAAGTATTAATAAATACATTGTTTTTTATAATTTTTTCTTTGAAATTTTAAAATTTTTATTTAGTTAATTAATTTATTTTCTTTAATTATTTTTTTAATTTAATTTAATTAATTCAATTTTTCAAACAGTAACATCATTTTTTGTTTTAACTTTTTTGTGTTATATGTATTTGTTTGAACATGTTTTACACTTTTCAGCGAGCATTTTCTTGTTATATAGGAATAATTTCGATCATGGTCTTTTTCGGTACATGCTGATTGCTTCCTTTAGTGCTTTTATATGTGCAGTATATTTATCCGTAGCCGCAGACGACCTCGGCACATAAACCTTGCGGGCGAAACACGTCGACCTAGCATACCGTTTTGGGAGAAGAGAAACCGTTTTCATATTCTCTCTTCTCTTTGAATAGCGTATGTAACTTTAAAATTTATGGTTAGCTGCAAGTATCATCCCTTTGTGTGACCTACTTTAATTAATCACTTAATTTTTTTCTTTAATCAATCGGTTTCTTCAAGCATATCCATTACATATGACTTTGTGCTATTTGAATTCAGCGGCTTCTTAAGTCATAAATCTGATTTGTTTGATGTGATCCATGCACTTAGTAAACATATAAACAATTGTGTTTATCATTGTATATGTTTTTGATTTGATGCAGTCCATTTTAGCAGTTCGCTTAAAACAAAAGTAATGAAAGTTGAGTTCGCTTAACCACTTTTCTGAGTCCCGGAATCCCTTTCACTGCCTACTTTTACCCTACAATAGTTTTTAATAATAAAAAGTGCAATTTAAGTTTAAGATAAATTATTAAAAAAAATTGAAACTATTAAACATATTTGATATACCTATAAATTTAAACGACAAACAAAGTAAACAATATTAATTAAAAGAAATATCAATTAAAAAGTATACAAGTACAATGATCAATCTAAAAAAATAACGTATAAGTAGTTGTTACTTAAATTATACATAGATAATTCGTTAATAATGTCACATAAATAATAATTTATTTAATTCCTGTCAACTACAAATAATTCTGCTTAAAGTTAATTAATTAAACTAATATATAGTCGATAAAGTCACTGATATTTATTGATAGTCGCACTAGGTCGCCCTGTATCACGAGTTTGAAGAAAGTAAATAAAAATAAATATTCGAAAAATATTTTTCTACAAATGCTAATTGATAAATTTTATAGTAAATGACGAATATACGAAAATACATTAACTCGATGAATTGTTTGCTATTCGGTTTATGTAGCTATGATGTTGTTTTTATATGTGACATTGTATATAATTCCAGCTGCTCTCCAACATGTCGCACACGGTCACTATAACGAGGACGACCACTACGACATCGGGGAATACATTATTTGTGAACACCGGTTACTTGGGCACCCTACCTGGACTACTGAAACTCGCCGAATTGGTATTATTATATTATTTTTACCAACCTTGCCAACACGCACCCTCGATGTATTAAATTGAAACATGTTTAATAAAATGAATTTTGAGGAATCTTTAATTTAAATAATAGTGATGTAACTGTATTCGCATACACGAATCTCATACGAATTATTTCAGTATTACCGATTAAAACAATATGCTGTTCGAACATCGCGATCAAATTCAAAATAAAATTATTTTAGATAAAATGGAACTTTATTAAGTTGTGTAAAAAAGCTTTACCGATCCATATACTAGAAGTGAACAACTCTACGATTTCAATGAAATTATACATGTGGTGTATAAAAACTCTTATCACTTATAAGACCTATTAAAGTATTATGAGTAATTCCTGTTTTCAATACTATTATTAGTTTTTAGTTATTTTACAGAATATTAACTAATAAATCATGATTTTTTTGTTTACAATAAGTGGTAAGGTAAGGTAAAGTAAAACGTCTAAGTGCATACGTCATAAACAAAGCATAAATACCTATATATTTTAGTTTGGTTAAATTTGATTGCTTAATTTCCATGAGGAGGCTCTATTTAGCGAAATGATGATAATGGATGACTTTATCACTACGTTCTGAATTTGTTAATCGTGACTAATATGTGTAACCAGTACTTAGAAGGTAGACTACTAAGAAAAAAGATAAAATATTCCGCTAATATAATTCTTATTTAGGTAAATTTTCGGAAAACAACTCACAGTATTTTATTATTGGAAGAACCCAAGTTGATGACTTACGGAAACCACAAAAACAAGGATCTATTCGAAAGATAACTTTGCACAATAATTTAATCTAAAATCACATTTAAAAATGATTTAAATAAAATAATATAAATTTACTATTAAAAATAAATGCTTTTCTTAAAATATAATTTATGATTATGGTAGTATCGCTCCCATAATTTGGATAAGTAACTCGCTCAGTATGTAGATATATCAACATCAATATAAACAAGTGTATCTGTGTGTCTAAGGACAAAAAACGGGTTAAATACAGTTTTAATTGTACAGTGCTAAGAATTTCTTATGTTGACTAGCTTTCTAAAATTGGGCTATCAGTATTCAATACCTAAATATATAATACCTTGCATGTTTCCTTGAATCATGGCCGTATGATGTCAGCGCTTACGTCATGTGGTTATTGTTTTTTCGAGCGCGTGTAAATAGAGACAGAATATAAGTGATGAATTAAAAGCGGCAGCGAATAGGCTGTATTAAGTAGGTTACTTGACATATGTATATTGTTATGGTCATAAATGACCTTTTTATCTGAAATTTCAATAACGAATCGAGAATTTGTTTTAATTTGTAGAGAAGGACTGAATACAGATTGCGTGTTAATCTTGAAGAATTGTCGTTGACAGCTTCTGCACTTGACAACTGTATAAAATTATAGTAATTTATGATTGAATACTCGGATGTACAGATTTCTAAAAGTTGTAACGTAACTTCTGTCTCCTTCGAAATATAACCATATTAAAAAGGGAAACAAACCGAACCTGAATACGCTCCATCTATTTTCGTATACTGTAACGTTACACAGGCGCTACCTATATTTAGTGTTGCTAAATTGCGATGCCAAACAGGAAACTGGATTGATAAACGTTAATTTTCCTGCACACCAGTCTTTTGTATTATTAAAACAAAATATCTTCTTTTCTGTATAAATGTTCCAAATAAATGCTGTTAATTTTTTTTTATAGGATTTTTACAATTTATCAGCGTCCTTTTCTAATTTTACAATTCATTAAACTGTATTATCTTCCTTTTTTCTCTAATGCAATGTAATTATTATTTTTTTATATTTTTCTTAAAATCAATTAGTTAAAAATGTTAAAGGCGTTATTAATAAAAATTAAAGAAAAAACCATTGTTGTTAAGTCTACTCGGCTCATTAAAAAACTAGGCAAAATGGGTCATAGGAAAAATTTACGTAACATATAGGCCAAATATTCTTATATATAATACTAGCGGCCTGCCCCTGCTTCGCACGGGTATAAAATATATATCCCATGTCAGTCAGTGTAAAAAAAATGATTAAACTCGATCCAGTAGTTTTGATTTATTCATTACTGCCCGTGGCCCGCACGCGTTAAATTTGGAGAAAAACAATTTACTTTCCCTATACCAAGATTTCTTTGGAATATCTAAATTCATATAGTACATTTTTACTTATTTACTTTTACATTTTCCCTATGTATTTTATTTTTACAATTAATTACAGAATGTCTTTAAACAAACTCTTGAAAGACGGACATAGCTGCTAAAGTCGAAGTGTTATAGGGCGAAGCGCGGCGTCCTCACGGCATTTTAAGTCTGTAATATCTCCGAAAATGTTCACTTAAATTACATGCTGTAAACGACCATATTGATCTATATTAAATCAACTATTTATTTAAGGTACTTAATTGGATAAGGATTAATGCTGTATTGTATAAAAATTGCTTTAAAAATATGGCATTATTTTTCGTAAAAAGTAAATTACAAAAAATGCTATAGTGAGTTATCCATAAGAGATAGACATATACCATCGCGGACTTTTCTGTAGACCTTTTCAAGATGTACAAATACTTAGTACATTATTTTGATAAATTTCCTAGGGTTTAGCCTGCGTTTGCAATGTAAGCGGAAAAAAAATTAATTATTTACAGAAACCTCAAAAATTACAGTATTTCTCTACTCCGTATTGAATGTTATTATACGTACAAACCTTCCTCTGGAATCACTCTATCTATTAAAAAAACTGCATCAAAATCTGTTGCGTAGTTTTAAAGTTTTATGCGTACATAGGGATATAGGGACTTTGTTTTTAATATGTAGTGATATAATTTATAATATTCTTATAATATTATATTCTTATAATATTTCTTATTCTTCTTATCTTACACATATATTATGTTATTCTGAGAGCACCGCAAATTATGTTTCAGTATATTTTATTAAAAACAGTTGGTCTTACTTTCTTTGATTTGTCCCTATTCTCTACACTCTACAGTATACATATGTTAATGATAAAATATGTTTAATGTACACATACAACATTTTTTAACAATAACAGTTCAAATAATTTATACGATTATGCGTTACTATGCGGATAATATAAAACAATTAAATATTTTTGTTTTGTTTGTCTTTTGATTAAAATTTGTTCTTGTAAAGCTTAATAAGGAATTATTTAGCTATTCAAAGCGATTAAGCGTTCAAAGTCGTAAACATGATAAAATTACTATTTAATACTTATAGGGAATCTAAATCCGCCGAGTGGTATCCGGGCGAGGAGAAAAGACCACCCTCATTTCTTACAGGGTAACCTATACCGGTATACCTTAGGTATCGTAAAAGGCGACTAAGGTAAATTGACGTCAGTAAGTTGTCGTAAAATCCTTGCCAAATCATGTAACAACTTACAACATGGTTAATACTACACATGCTGTGTCTACCCCATAGAGATGGATAAGGGCAAGGAAATGATGATGACTTATTGGGAATCTAAATGTATTTTGACGTTTTAAGTAATGACTTTTAAGTAACTATTAACAGCCACTTTGTTATATCGAGACAACTCCCTATCCTGTCAATTCTTCTTACAACCTTATCTTACAATCTTTATTATTATCTTATTTCAGTTGCTGGGAGCAGCATGTGTCGGAGTTGTAGGATATTACTTAGAACCAAATATCGGCTATCGTCACAATGGACAAAAACCTGAACTATTCTACCTCTTAGTGGCAGTGACGTTCCTGATTGGCACATTTTGTCTGCTACTTTCGTGTTTGATATCTTTGTCAACGGCGTCTATGATATCCAAAACTATATATGCAAGTATTTTAATTTTTAGCTTAAAAATATCTGAATTTTTTTAATTTTTTTAGAGGTGTAATATAGATTTCTTACTGTTTGTTACTTTGACGTTGTTTTAACTAATTAATTTTAATCGATATAATATAAAAAAGCAAATGTTACTTTCTCTGTTTTTACCTTCTCTTGCCAAAGCTATTTAACTGATTTTGATGAATTTTGGTGTAGAGAGAGATTGAACCAAAGGCAAGAAAAAAAACCTACAAATAAATATTCTACGCACACGAAACACGATATGTAAGATATAATATATATACTGTAGCTATATGTATACTTCTGTATGAAGCACTCACCCGTTACACCTACATACACAAAACATATATCTTTAAAAAAATATTTTTTTTCTTTTGATATATTTATTGTATTTATTGATATTTAATACCACGTCTCATTCAGTTTCTATTTAAAAAAAATATATCATTGCATGATTGTCATAATTACATATTTACATTAATTAAAATTGTATAACCTATCTTTTCAGGAGGTGATATATCATGGAGTAGCATTTGTGTTATATCTGGCTGCGGGTTTAACACTTATGATAGAAGTGAACCATCAAAAGAGCAGTTATAGACAGGATTTTGAGCCCTATTTAGCTGCAGCGGTAAGTAATTTTGTATAAAAGGAAAATTTAACCATTTTGCTAAAAACTTTGGTATCCATGGCGCAGGATATATCTTGCATAACATTGGCTAATCACCTATTTTTTTAAATAATCATTCTCGTGATTGCCACGTTTAATATACGGGTTAGTGATCTGCTGGCGAATGAAAGAGAAAAAATTTGTTTTCTCAATCGCCATAGCCATCGTAGGTTTCTTATCGGGGTGCACTTTTTAGATTTTGTTCTACAGTTGTTTTGTAATAATTTAGAAATGACTGTAATAATAATTAATAATCTGATACGATACTTTTTCGATCTGATCCTTCTATTAGTACTACCATGTATTTGTATTAGGTATAAAGACGTACGTTTCATTTACATAAATGATTGGTGGGTATATTAGTAGATTAGAAATTTCCTTTTGTTTCATAGCAGGATATATTTGGGTATCAACCAAAGTAATATATAGATAACATAAATATATTAATTATTAAGAGAATTGCTCCTAATATCTACTGTATTTGTTATGATGTTTTCTTTCAACCTATAACGTAAATCAAAAGTGACTACTTTATTTTAGATTGCTAAATTTCCATAATGTAAGTTTATAGTTGCCGTTTTAGGTGATAATTGTTAACAATTAAAAATGCTTCATTTTCAGGTTATGGGTCTGGTGATGGCAGTTCTCTACTTGCTAAGCACCTTCATGGCGAATCGTTCCTATCGTGGCATTTGAACTTAAAATTTACTTAAGTATTTCGAATTATTTTACCGTTCGATGTTATCAGATTATATGGCGGCATTTTTAAATATTTACATAATTGCCTAAGAATAATAGTATATTATGCAAAATAAATTAATTTTAAGGCCAATTTGGACATCTGGACACAATTGTTTCATCTATTTTACGATGATATCTTTTATATAATGGACTCCGTCCCTTCCAGTTTCCACGTTTATCTTCCGCAACTAAAATGTTGTAAAATAATAATATGAAAGATTTATTAATACTAATTTTAACTACTACTATATTAATATATTAACTACTACTATACTCCTGTGTTTACAATTATCGAGAACATCGCAAAACAGCTAAAACCAACGGTATCATAGAAATACTTTTTTTTTATAGTTTGGTAAAGTTTGGAACATGGGTTTCGAACATTGTTATCGGTTAATTAATATCGGTTTTCAGTTCATTAATGATTTTATTCTTTTCATATGATAAATCTAAGTACCTAAGCTATTGAACAACGCCATTTTTGTGACGATTGATCTGGCCAAGTAAATTATTACTAGGGACATAGAAATATATTATAAGAAAAATAACATAATATGTTAGATATAATATTTTCCGTCTATGTATATAATGTAGACATTTATGATGCAAACGTTACTCCGCATTAACTTATTTTATTTGGTTTTCGTAAATGATTTTAATGAATTATGTAGCATCAGCAATTCATGTATATTTATTAATTACTTATATTATTATTTTAATGGTATAGTTGTATAAATACATGCATTATAAGATAAATCAATATTGAATTTTGGGTTTGTTACAAGCATCTTTGATACAAGCTAGCTAGATTAAAAGGAACCGCAATTTCGCAGGCGTAAGTAGTCTGTATTCTTTTCTCGATTCCAATCTAATTATCTACATCAAAATTGCAGTTTTGGCGTTAGAACTTTACAAACAGATTAATTTTCGCATTTATAGTACGGACGATATTATAAAGGATATTCGTTTGTATAATTATGGTCTATTAATTTTGTTACGTAAATGTTGTGTTCATAGACATTTAGCCTTTATAAAAAAGAATTATGCATGTATTTGATACTAGTTACTTCAAAGTTAAAAATAATTTATCTACACTGGACAAGCTAGTTTCAGTAAGTACATAATAATTTCATGGATTGCATATAGGGAACAATATTCTCAGGAAGCAAAAATACGAGAATATTACCTAAATAGGAAGTCCAGAAGTTATAAAACAGTTATTAAATTTTTTGATATAATGACAGCAGAAGATTCAACATTTGTAATTCTATGTATTAAATGGTTTATTATTAAAGCACCTCTATATACGCTATTTCTATAGGACTGTAAGTAGGGGTCGTTGATGCGACCTCTTACGATTTTACTTATTTAAAGTGGTCATGGGCTGTAACATTCGAAACTTGTGGTAAATCTGTCTAGCATGACTCTTATTTTCGCTCGTACAATTATAGAATATTTTTAAATACAAACTAAAATGGATCAAGTGAGTTTGATCAATCTGTGTAAGACAGAATAATATCCAATTTTTTTACACATGTAACGCGTAGTTTTCGAGACATAATTATACTGACATTTATAAATGTTTTGATTTTTGACGAGGTCGCTTGAGGTTCACTAAATGAAGTATCATGTATCTGTTTACTATAACTATCCAAACTTCAATACTCGTTATTTCTGCCTTTATTGTAAGTTACAGAACAACACAACTGATGTCAAGCAAGAAAAAGAATGCAAAAATTATAGTTAGTTGTAAGATCTCAAACTTGAATGCTATCAAGTGAAAGCCTAAAAAACGTACTGCAGATAATTTTTTAATTATATATTCCGTTAGTTTCTAGAACTCATTTAACAACTGGTCTCTAAAAATTTTTGGTAACTCAAATTGGAACTTTTTTAAGCATCCTCAATTTAACAGTAACTATATTAACAAAATAAGTTTTACATTTTAAAATTAATTTAAATGTTTTCCTAATAAACATCCATAAAACGCCTTTCTCTCCTTTTTAAATATTAAAACAGCATAGAAAGTAAAAGTTAGTGTAATTTTAAGATAAGATAATGTTTCTATTAAAATATGTTCGCATTTTTATTTTCTTAAGAATCGCGTTCAAATACGTTTCAGTTACGAATAATTTACAATTAATTAGTTAAAAGTCTTACTCTATTCATTTATTCTCAAATTTTATTTTTGATATTATTCATTGATATATTTATCACGAACAAGGGATTTTGAATTCTCATTTACATTCTCGTACATATTAAATATATATTTGTACATAAAGATAATGGAAACAACATTTTGTATATCGATATTTTATGTAAGTTTTATAAACCATCCTGCACCAAAGTGATTAAAAATATATTTTTGTAATTTTAGTACAATACAGGTTAAGTTGTTTTTTATAAAAGTTTATTCCTATACGGACTGATGAATTTCTCATTTCTTATTTTGTATAACATTTGCTTAATAAAATTTAAAAAAATTTGTTTTATTTTATAATAAATAGAAGTACCATAGAATTTATATATATAATTAAAATCCTTTACGACATTAACCAAATATGGTGAATATTTGGTTACACCAACACCACAACCTTACTGTCTGTCTATTGTAATGAAGATAAGGACCAAGAAGATGTGCATATCATTAACAGGGACGTCTAAGGTCACTCCGGTGCTCTTGGGAACACAAGAATTCAGGCCTCGTTAATAAGGACTAAGTAAAATAAAATATAATGCTGTAAAATCTAGAATTGACTTCAGCACTTTTTTCCACACAAATACTCTTTCATAATTTTGCATGGTATGGTCTGAGAGATCTTTACTGACAGCATAGGCTGAGTAATGGATATAGTGCGTTTTATCTATAGACACCTAAAAACTTGATTTCGGATTTTAAACATTTAATTATAACTTTTGATAAGAAATGTATTGCTTTCTTGATATTTATAGTTCATCGTATGTGTCATAGAGTTTTGCGAAGATTTCCAGGATATTTGTAACTTGCGGAACTGCAATTGTGAAATGTTTGTCGTTTGTCCTTTTAACATGCAATAATTATCTGTTTTTTTGGGATTAATGGTTTATTGGAAAGAAGTTAGAATAGAATTACTTTGCTGTAATCCGCGTGTGTTAAGAAAATATATGTGATACTAAGTATATGAAGCAGGCAACATTCACATACCTTATACATGTAGGACAAGTCACCATACGTATCACCAAACGCCTCTAACACCAATACTCTACACAAACAATACACAAACTCACTACTACCACAATTTCTACGATCGTTTCGCCTCGAAACCGAAGCTTATAGGATTTTAATACTATGTTTGGAATGAACTAATTCTTGTAACAGAACTACAGTACTCTACAGAGCTCCCCTAAAGTGCTTAAAAAGAAGCAAATTGGGTTGAAATCGCTTGAAGATATTAAAAGGTCAGGCAATATTACTACCACGATGGGAGTAGTTAAGCTTTTAATGCTTTCGTCCCTACGTTAATATATCTTTGGGGGCTGAATAAATATATCAGTTTGCGGTTGCAGTTTTCTTTTATTTATTTACAGGAGAAATGTACAAGTTATATCTATCTTAAATTACTTACACGCTAGGAATGTCCCAACGTGGATTGGTCCCAAGTTAGTTTTTAGTTAATGTGCTAAAGGTCACAAAGCTGCTAACATTAACCCCAAAATAGAATTAACCCTCCGCGGCGCGCTCGTGCCGCTTACTATTTTTACCATATACCCACAGACGGTACGACATATTTATACAACAATATTTCCTCGTATCGTACTGACGTCTAAAGATCTGGAAAAATATAATTATATTCATAAAAAAAGAAAATAAATTGACAAGATTAAATCTTAGGAAATCAGAACAAAAACTACCGTGTGTCTAATACTAAGTTTGTTACATTGTTTAAAAATTGGGTTAAGGGGTAGGTTCAGTGAACTTTTTACGGGATGCGCAAAAGCAGACGCCTATTTATATTGTGTGACTAATACTAAATTGTGAAATGTTTTAACTGTTGTGAATTTCCTGTAGACAGGAATATTTCATTTTGTGTTTGGACGTGGTCTCATTTCTACATCTAACGAACGAGAAATCGAAGTCATCAAACAAGTTTTTTTGATTTGTTTGTAAACAATGACTCGTGGTCCTACTATCGTGCGAGTGAGTCCGGGTGGCGGTGGTAGTGGAATCAAGTGTTGCTGCTGCAGATGTTGCGAGTGCATCAACTTTGGCTATTTAACAACACAACATGGTGTCATAAAACTAGCTCAAGCTGTAAGTATATTTTAAACAAAAATAGCCTTTACGTGTTTTTAAAACTGGATAATCTCAACATATATATTTTATTATTTTTTTATTATTTATAAGTTATTGTTATATATTATACTAGCTGTGCCTATAGCTTTACCCGCGTGGAAATCAGTGTGTTGCAAAATTTATCCCGGATAAATCCCGATCCTATAGGAATTCTATGATACTTAAAAAGTAGCCTATAAGTAGCTCTACAACGTCCCAAATTTTCCAGTGAAAGTGCCACCAAAAAAGATTTAGCCACCCAAGAGAATAGATAGAATAGAATAGAAACTCAAGAATCTTTTAGTAAAATCTGTACAAAAAACCGCTCAGTAGATTTTGATAAAATCAATCACATACATATAATAAAAAGATTTACTATCATTAAAAATTATTAAAAAAATTCAACGTTGCACTTTAAATTACACGTGCATCATTATTCTATATAATAGTGAACATTACATTTTTTTTTACAAAAATAATAAAATATAATAATAGCTATATGTTTATAGTGAGATATATTTTGTTAATACGTTTTACGAGTATGTATTTCTGAACTTAATCTCATAAAACTAATAGTGTGCACATGTATAAAAAAGCAGCAGAGCGTCAATAAATGTGATAATTAAGAAACTAGATTCGACTTGTGTTAAAGAGTAGAGAGAAATAGTCATGGCATGGCATAGAATACGGCATGGACTATTTAATGTGTTTACCAGTTTAAAGTGGAATAAGTTTCGTACAGTTACTTCAAAACTGGTCACAGAATCCAGTACAAGGATTTACAACTTCCAGTTTAAATAAAGCGAATTTTAGTAAGCTGGCTTAAAATTAAATCTCTGTCTTCGATACTAATTGAGATTATTTCGAAGTGTAATTAAATTGTTGTAGTAAGTTAGCTTAAAAAATTCATTTTCTGACCACAAGAATGTCTTAAGAAAACAGAATGTTTGGTTCATGTAGTTGAATAATTTAAGTTTTCTAACTAATAATGTCTTAGTAATTGTAAGATATAGGTTTTCCGCGTTGGCATATTTATTTTTATATTTACTGACTATACAACTGGGTACCATGAGAGTTGCGTGTCTTTACCTGCAAACTTTATGTTACCTACATTATAAGTTGCAATTTTTTTTTGTTTAAAAGGTTACTAGCAATTGTACAAATTACTAGTAAACTTGTTAACCCCTCCTAGCTGGAGAGCTAAGCGTTGCTAAATGCTTGTGTAAGCAGTGGGTTCACGTAGGTAGTTTAATGGTAGGGATTCGAACCCATGACCTGTCAATCGTAAATCCGTTACCCTAACCATTCCGCCGTTTTAAATATATAAATATATTGCAAGTAAAATTTCTGGCTAAGCTGTCATAGCCCAGCGGTAACACCGCGTGACTCTTACGAAGAGGTCACGGGTAAAAACCCGGGCAGACACCAATGAGTTTTTCTGTTAAAACTTGTGTCTAATTGATAATTGCAATTTATCACACGCGTTGCGGTGAAGGAAAACATCGTGAGGAAACCTGCATATCTCTAGAGAATTCTGGAGATATGTGCAACCTACCAATCCGCATTGGAGCAGCGTAGCTCCAATCCTGCTCTCCAAAACGAAGAGAAGAGGCCTATTCCCAGCAGTGGTAGAGAAACAGGCCGCTACTTACTACTTACTAAAACTTCTGATGCGGTGATAAGTGATCAACAGTGTACAAATTTTAGTGTTTAACATATTTCAGATGCTAGGAGGTCTTTGTCAAAGCTTGTTAGTGAAATACGGGCTATCAGAAGCCAGCAGTATGGGTTCTGCGTTTCACGGGTTCCTCACCACCGCCTCTGCTTGTCTCCTCACCACAGCGCTACTGATCACATGCTATGTATTGTCTTCTAACTCGCAACATTTGATACGACAATCGATTTTTGTAAGTCTTTAGAAATATTTTCTCCATAAAAGCTTTTGTGGGTACAAATATTCATTCTCCTGCCCTTATCACAGTGGAAGTTGGATCTGAACAACATGTTAGAAAAATGTTCTTATATGATTTGCGACCGGCCGCCTGCCTGGCGTCAACTTACCTTAGTCGCCCTTTACGGACAGTACGCAGTAAGAAATGAGGGTGGTCTATTTTACTCAGCCGGATACCACACGGCGGAATAAAATATTGTTCACTGTAAGCTATGTATTTTTTTACGTTGGTTGGTTGGACGTTAAATAAATTGACCAACCTCCATATTAAAGAGGGTTTTGTTGTTGTTTGTATAATAAAAGGTCAGATTCAAATCAGACTTTAACTATTGTAAGTGTAGCTCGAACTGTGCGTCACAAAATAGGTCTATTCCTTGCGTCATGTAATGATATTTGATCCTCCAAAATGTTAAGCTTTAAATTAGTCAATCCGATATTTCTGGACTAGAGTAAACACAGTAGACTTTAAACTTTCGCGATTCATACTGATTATCATATAAACATACGAGTCACATTGCGTTAAAATCGAGTTACCTTTATATGAGCAAAGCTGCCGAAAGTTATTATACAAAGTATAATAATACGCGTGTTTTTATAATAATTGAGTAAACATAGTTTTTTTCTTTGTAAGGGTTCACTTTCTTTCACTGAGTATTTAATATTCAGAATTAAATTGAAGTTGTTATTGTTATAAAAAAATATATGCAAATTATTGATATATATATTTCTAAAAAGTTAATACTACATGACTATTTATAACGCTAAAATTTATTTTGTTATATATTTGATTATATGTTCAATATCAAATTGGACAAATTGACAACACAGATTCAAATATATTAACATTTGTTTGAGATAATGTTAACATATTTTCGCTAATTTATTACATAGGCGTTATCAAGAAATTAAATTAACGACGATTTGCGACCATTTACTTATTGCCAAAACAAGAGATTAATTAAAGATAAATATTCATGTTGCATTTTTATATATAATCGAAGACCGTCACAAAATTAATAATTTATGAAAAAAGGTCGCTCTTATTTCAAAATTAGGAAACTTCGAACACTCAGTCTTAACTTACTTTAAAGTTATATAAGTTTAAAGGTATCCTTATAGCTTCAATGAATTTCATATCTTTTTTATATAAAGTTAAAATTATACAAAACAATATCATTTTTTTGTATAACAAAACTAAAAGTTTTATCATAAATTTGTTTCCAAACTCTACTTGTATCTTTTATGTCATTATGTCGCTCATGGGCTGCAATAACGGCACAACTCAAAAAACACGTGTTTTAGGATAGGAATAGATGTACATAAATGTAGGTGTAAAATGTACATTCTTTGGAGCAGCAATACCGGCAGAACTTATAATTCAACATTAGGCCATTCGTTTAAGGAAACTTAAGCCTTTTATATACATTTTCCTTAGCAACGAAAACTTTATTTATCTCAAAACATGATTTTATTAAAGTGCATCCCATGAGCGATATATAAAAAGGATTTAATACGCAATGCGGAATATAATAAAATTATAAGTCATATAAAACGCAATGTTTTGAAGAGGCACTCATGCTAGATTGTACTTATCTAAGGAAATATGTGCTTAAAGATAACCTTAATAATGTAACAATGAGGATCTTTAAGTGGGACTTTAGTATAATCTAAGATTCATTACAACACATTACACATACTCCGAAAAGATAATACAATAAAACTCTACAGTATGACGTCTACCTATTAACATATTTGAAAAACTTTATTAGGTACTTGCTATGCTAGAGAATACCAACGTTCCCATCTGCTTATGATAATACAAAGAGAACATATTTCTCTGAGAATAATACTCTTAAAAGAGAATGAGAGCTGTGACAGCCATATGAGATCGTGTGACTCTTTTCGTAGGGTTAGGGTGTTTAAGATCGCAAGACTTGGAGATCAATTATCCATAAAAAAGTGATCCGTGGAAAAGGTCACGACCCTCAACACTGAGGAGAACGACGTAAGGAGGAGGAGGTGTTCAAACCCCGGGCTGGCGCCAATGACTTTCTATTATAACTTATGTGCCTAGTTGATATAAGCGATTTGTGAAGTGAAGTAAACAAAAACACCAACCATGAGAAAATTGCATATCTCTAGACAATTCTGGGGCTATTTGTAAACTAATAATCCGCATTGGAGCAGCGTGATGGGTCTAAGCTCCAACCTTGTCTCTGAAGGCCTATGCTCATCTGTGGGGTGGTAATAGGCCGTTATTTTACTTTTTTAATGAATTAGATGAATTTAGATCTTGAATTTTATTTTATACCCAGCGTGGAATTATATTAGTATGCATACAATATTTAAAATAATTACGAAATATATTTAGTATATTTTTTGTAATAAATTTTTGTATCACTATTTTACACCGAATACATAGCTCTGGCTTTACTAGTTATAGGTTGATGAACGTTTATATGGAGAAATATCTACTCTTATATAGTAACGTATGTACCAAAAAAATTGTGTTAATCAGTATGATAAACTAATATTTTTTTCATTTCACTATGATTAAATGACCTACTAGAATATTCGAGCCTAACTTGAGTAATAGAAACCTATTCGCCGTAAATAAAATTTTTAAATTTAGTCATGCCTCTCATTTAAGCAAAACATTACAGTCATAGCGTCAATTACAATTACTTAAGTTTAATGTTATTTTTAAGTAAAATTATAATTTTTTAAATTTCTTTTAGTTAATATTATTTCTGTATTATTGTTCGTAGGAGTGCGTGTTCAACGCTGTGGCCTGTTTCATGTATTTGTCGGCATCGTCATACATGGGCTTTGCCGTAAACATCTACTTGTATCCACGTTACGCTCTAGTCAACATGTACGCCGCTTATCCAGCTATGACAGCTGTATATGTAAGTATATATGTTAGTTCTCGTACTTAGAAGGTACGGGTTTACAAGTTGAAATAGTTTCGGTTATAAATAGCAATCGCCAGCGGCTCCGCCCGCCCGGAAAGATTAAAACCGCAATAAAGAATTTTCTATAACAATAAAAATAATTAAAGTGGGTTAACCTTAAAAGCTAGACATATGCTGTCGCGAACTTTTATTTAGAACCTTTAAAGGGGAACAATTTTGTAATACATGATTATTGAATAACTTTCGCCGTTTACTCAGCGCACGCAATGAAAGCTTTATATTATGCCGCTTTTATAATATTTTTTATTGCTGCTCTTCTCCTATTCATCTTAGCGTAATGTTATATAGCCTATCCTCTATATATTGACTATCTTACAATGAAATAATATTTCAAATCGATCCAGTAGTTCCTGAGATTAACGCGTTCAAACAATCAATCAAACAAACAAACTCTTCAGCTTTATATATTAGTATAGATTTAATTAACAGCCGTGACACTTTGTGATTCTTTCAAGGAGTTTGCTATAAAGCTTATGATTATCTAATTAATATATGTTGCTATTTATTACACGCTTTACTGTGAAGGAAAACATTGTGAGGAAACCTGCGTGTCTTTAGAGAATTCTTGAGATATGTTTAATTTACCAATCCGCATTGGACCAGCGTTGTGGATCTTAGCTCCAACCCTTTTTTCCAAAATCTGACGAGAAGGCTTAGCAGTGGGATAATAAGGGGGTGCTACTTTAGTTTTGTCTTTTAAAACTACTTTTATTTGTACTTTATAAAGTTCAAAAACGCTTTCTTTCTTTGATTTTGTAAATACATTTGTTGGTTCCTCGATTCTGGGTGTAAATATGTATTTAAAATTACGTATGTATTTGCCAGTTGTCTGTCATCCATAATACAAGTATGACTTACTTTGGGGACTGATTACTGTGTGTTTAACTGTCCCGTATATATATACGGGACAGTTAAACACACAGTAATATATATATCCCGTATATATTTATTATATATACGGGATATATAATAAATATGTATATATATCCCGTATATATTTATATTTTACAGTTTCCGTTATTTTTTCAGTATATTGGTATAATCGTCGGTATTCTACACGGCGTGGACGCTTATTTATCGTACAAATATCACAAAGGACTGCGATGAACGAACTTAAACTATTTATTTCGGTTAAACCAACATTATATTATATAAAACTCATTCCTCACATTATTTACCTATATAATCTATATGGATGTATGTATGTACCATAAGATTGTTATAATAGCATACATACAATACAATACAATGGAAAATATTATACTGAGAATGTTATTACTTATAGATTTGTTTTAAAAATATCTATACGTTCGTATGTCATACATTACGATGATATTTCATGTGAAAATTATTGTAACTTGTATCTTGTAACTTTTAATATTATAGTTTTAAGTAGTAACATCCTTTGATGATACTAAGTATATTCAACCTAAATATCATGCATAGCTTATGTATATAAATATAGGTAGTATATAATTCGATTGATAAGCTATATCTAAAAAGTGTGTGTAAAAATTCAAAGATACTTAAATATCTTAGTGTGGAATCTACACTCACTAGATCATAATTAAATGTTATTAACTTATACATTACCTATAGTTCATTTATCGTTTATAAAATCATTTTAACAGAAATAAAAAAAACATTAAAAAGAGGAAAGTACCGGGCTGTTACTATTTCACTGCAGGGCATAACCAGGGCATAACAATCACTATTTTGACTCAATTATAAACATTTAGTTATAATCATTAATTTTCTATTAATATTTATAAATGTACTTGACGCAGTTAACTCCTTTTATTGAAATATTTCAGATATTTAACCATAATTTGGAGTTAGAATGTATATTAGTTGTATCGTGGTTAAGTAGACGGGTTTATCAAATGAAGCTTGCTAATTGGACAATCGTGTAAATTTAAAATTCGTGGGGTTCAAGATAAAATAACTATTACCACATCGATATCACCTAGATATGGATAAACATTTTTTCTATTAATCTCACGATTAATTATTTTATTACAATCATTATAATAAGTAACTGTTATAAATAGATTTTAAATACAAATTGTTACATCTATATGTGCTATATTGTGTCCATGGAAAATCTGTGTAGTGTACGGGACATTATGTTCAAATATTTGGAAGAAGTGAGTGTAGGACAAGTTTCTACACATTAAAAAGTATTCCATTCGGTGCTCTGGTAAGATGTATATTTGTCTTAAAGATCGAACATAATAAAAGCCTTTATTTTAAAGAACAGAACGTATGTATAATAGTTAGCATAACATTTTTTTATATTTGCAATTATTTATTTAGCTGCCATTCGAAATTGGAGTATTGATGGATTTGAACAATTTTTTTATCACCGTAGAAAATCATAATGCACGTTCTTGTATAATGAATTTTTCTAATAATTATAATTATTATTTGCAACGTGAGTTATGATATGGCGGCGAGTAAAAGTCTTTTTAAAAAATATTAATTTATTACAAAAGATGAAAATTATACAAGACTTTACTATCTGAAGACAAGAATGCAAGTGAATTTAGAAGTAATTTAATTAAAAATGAAAAATTATTATATTCCCGAAACCCGGTTATGATTCCGCGAAGCCCATTGTTTTCGAGCTTGCCTCATCAGCGGATTCCAATGGTTACGGCACCTTAACTCCTCCCTCCTTAAGATGGAAGATGGTCCTGCAGCTTCCAGGAGCGTCCTCGCGCTGCATGTCCTTAGGGGGACTCTTGCTTGGGTAGAACTTCCATGCTGCAAAGGCTATGATTAGAACATACAGGAATACGGTTGACCAACTAGGGATCGCCATCATTTTGATCCAGGAACTATAATCTATTTCATCTACATCTTCTATTTTGTTCAGGAGCTCGTGGATGTTATCTAAGGATACGTCTTCTAGGTGTAATTCATAGTGCGCTTCTTCTTGATGTAAGATATCCTTATTAGGTAATGGAACAATCTCGTTCATCGTAATGGTGTTCGTATGCGCGTCTAGGGTCCTGTTCATGACCGTGATATTGCAGTTTCCTGTTATAGTTATAAGAAATGATCCTGATGATCTTCGATATTCAGTTTTACTTCCGCATTGCGTCTTTAATACCTCTGGTTCTATAGTTATCACCAACCATGTGTTTTCTTGGATTTTCTGAATTATTCCTCGTTTGAGATTCATCTTAGCGCGGGTGCAGTTTCCCTTTTGATGTTTAATAAGAGATATGATACAGTCATCGGACTTCTCTGTGATTTTGGAGTTGAGAGATTTGCAAAGTCGAGTGTCTTCTGATATCTTCTTACACTCTTCTTCCAGGTAAGCATACTCATCGCTTCCAAGTGCAAGGAAATTGGATTTAGGGATAATGGTAAGGTTTTCTTTATTTGGAAGGGAGTATAAATGTATATAATCGTATATCTTATGATCAATGGACGGGATTTCTAATATAAATGTTAAAGAGTGCTCTGTGCTGTATGCCTTTACATTAATAGACTTTTCTATTATATGAATATTATTAATACTAATGTCTGCTACGGGCCTTAAGGGATAAAGTCTTTGCATATTATTAAGTTCTGATAGTAAATTACGAGGGCTTATAATACTAGGGTGCATTATACCTAATTGCGAGAATGTCATCGCATCTTCTAGTATCATTAACTTATCTAAAATTATTTGTAAACTAAAACTTATTTGAATGTATATCTCTAAGAAGTGCAATTGATTTATTGTGGTATTAGAAGTAATCGTAATATTTTGTAAGATAGAAACCAACCTATTTTGATTATTATTAATTTTATTTAACTGAGTAGAAAACTCATTAATATTATTTTCCGCCAAATAGAGTGTTTGCTTTTGAGACCTTTGAATTTTGAATACTGAATTGCGTAATTTATTAATTTCGTTTTCGAAACGAATCGCATCTTCGTTATCTAAGTTACCTGTAATTAATTTAACAACTGAACCTAAACCGTTTATAATACCACGTCTAACTCTTATCTTAGGTGCAATAAAAATAATCTTTTTATCAATTAAATCTAAATTATGCTCTATTTGATTCCTATATATCCTATGTAGATTCTGTGAAGCAGTGTTGTTCTCTGCTGCTTTGGTGCTTGCATATAATGACATGAGTTCTATAGAAACTAAATGCAACTGTGTGATATTATACACACAGGCTAGGTTTAAGGAAGCAATTTGTTTTGTTATGAATCCTTGTTGTAATAAAAGGATTCCGTTAGCATTGTCTACGGGTTCAAAGGTAAGTTCGGATATTATTTGGAACACGTGGGCTCCGAAGACGAAGGTCCTGTAACAAGATGGGGTCTTCGTAGTAGTTTATAATGTACTCTAATAGATTTAGAATTAGGGTGATTGCCTATGATTTCAGCTATGCTATTGGGATGTAAATGAATAATTTTATACGGTCCTTTAAATACCGGTTTTGTTTTATCATTTCTCGCGGTCTTCGCCACCTGTTTAAAAACTGTTTTACCTACCTTGAAAATAACTTCTTCGGCTGTCTGATTGCGTTGATTTCTTCCTTCTTCTTCTTTCTTGCGATGATTTTGCGATGATCCTTATTTTTGGACATGTGTGCAGTAACACATTCTTGAATGGTGGTCCTTGAAGTTGTCGATCTATTATCTACTCTATAAGTTGAGCCAGGGGTTGATCTTATATGAAATTCCTTTAGCTGTCGATCTATTGCGTCTGATAAAATTGGTATACCTCTATTCTCATTATCGGGTTGAGTATGGTTAGTAGAAACTAGATTGTCGGGGTCAAATGTCACGACACTCATAGTATCTGATTCCGATTGTAGTGTAGGGGATTGCGTGTTCGTTTGGGATAAATTATCGTTATTAGAGTCAATATTAGGGTGGTCATTGTTTTTGTTAGATGTTGTTGCTTGTATGTCCACTGTATAGTTAGTCTTAACGGTTATAATTTTTTCACATCTTGGTTCAATCTTAAGATTCTTACTAGGATAGTCAAAGTAAATAGGTATCTCTGCGTCAGCTGTACATAAGATCTTATTCTTTATATTAATGTTACACGATAACGCTTTTAATAAGTCCAAGCCTATAAGTCCTTTATACTTAGGGTCAAAGTCGAAAAGAAGGAATTTATGAATAATATTACTATTAAATACCGGGGGAAGGGGTAAATAAGCTACTTGATCGTGACGCGTGACAGCGTGTGCTGTCTTAACTTCGAATGGTTCATATTCAATGAGCTCTTCCAACACGGTATCAATTATAACGCTAGGCGATATCATAGAGCGTGATGCGCCAGTATCTATTAGGAATTTACCTTGAAATTCGGGTAATTCGATATACGGAAGGTGGTCTTTATCGTGGTGGTTTAACTTTACTAAATCAGGAGGAAAATCCTGCTGGGTTTGACCGTCTTCTAGTTCGCATTGCAATTCCTGATTATTAGGGATATTACTATCTAGGTATTGGTACTGACCTTGTTCATAGCACGGTTCTGGTTCTTCCTCGTAGTAGGCCGGTTCACTTGTTGAGGGTCCACCTGAGTAGAACAGCTCCTCAACGGCAAACTGTGGTGTTTGAGGCTTTGTAATAGACCTCATGGTTACGTCGGAAACCTTTTGGGGTGGATTCACCTGTTGTTGTTGGGGGATGTTGTTCCTAAAGTTACCTGAAGGGGGTCTGTAATTGCCTGATTGTGGGCGGTTCTTCCACGGTAACATAGACTGAACCCATTTTTGTCGTTGTTCGGGTGTCCAGTTATTTTGACGAGGTGTATATGATGGGTTTGGTGAATGGTGTTGTGGGGTAGCTGGGTTATTGAATTTAAATGGACTTTGGTTCTGCTGGTGGTGGTTAAAAGATCTAATTGGCTCCTTTAACCTTGCTTGAGATGTTGACGGATTATTAAAATTATTAAATGTCTTATTATATGCAGCTCTAGCTTCTTCCTGCCTAGCAGCAACTATAGCTGTTTCTAGCGTCGCGGGTTGCGCTATTCTTACGCCTATTGATACTTGAAATTCTAAATTATTTATATATTGTTCTATAACCATGCTCTCATAATATGCTTTATTTGTGTGTGTGCCTACGGAGAATAAAGTATCTAATATTTCTCTTAGTCGCCTACCGAATGACTCGGCGTCCTCTTGCCTATTTCTACGCGTCCTACTTAGTTCTTGCATAACCTGGATTTCGTTACGGGGTTCACGTAGTCTACGTATGAGGGCTGCTTTAACATGCTCCCATGAGTCAAGACACTCTTCATAAGCTATTGCGTCTATTGCGGCACCACTTAATCTACTTTTTATTAATCGAATTGTTGCTGGGTGAGCCTTAGCGGACTCGTCTAGTACACTGATAATACTTTCTACCTCTCTTATATAATAATTTAACCGTTTTACGTTCCCATCGTAATGTGGCATAAAATCTGCTATTAATTTAAAACCAGAAAGATCGCAATTTAGAAAAGCCATCTTTTAATTAATTAATATATTTTATTTAATAAATTACAATTATGTTTATATTCGATAGATTCAATATACGAATATTAGATTTAAAACTATGACGAAATATCGTCTTGAGTGAATCAATATGCCTAATAATGCGATTTGAGCTTTTTAGACAGAAACACTTTTAAAATACTCTATATACTATTATATTCGATAGATTTAATATGCGAATAATAAATTTAAAACTATGACGAAATATCGTCTTGAGTGAATCAATATGCCTAATAATGCGATTTGAGCTTATAGACAGAAACACTTTTTAAATATACTATATACTATACGGTAGGAAATATAACAGAGGAACTTGGATAGCGAGAGTACTCACCACAAGATTACTTCTCTCTGCATCTCCTCTCCGGACTTGTTCTCTTGTTCAGCGCCGCCTTCGTAGGTTCTCTATTGCGATTTCTAACGATAGATATCGTTCAGTTGGTTAAGAATTAGATTAACCAACTGTCACAATCCGCCACGACTGCGCCAGTTATGATATGGCGGCGAGTAAAAGTCTTTTTAAAAAATATTAATTTATTACAAAAGATGAAAATTATACAAGACTTTACTATCTGAAGACAAGAATGCAAGTGAATTTAGAAGTAATTTAATTAAAAATGAAAAATTATTATATTCCCGAAACCCGGTTATGATTCCGCGAAGCCCATTGTTTTCGAGCTTGCCTCATCAGCGGATTCCAATGGTTACGGCACCTTAACTCGTGTTGTGTGTAAATAATTTAATATTGACTTCAATTTTTCTATATTACAAGCTTACAGTTTTAACCTTATTTATCTACATGTCTATCTAATATTATTTTTATTTATCTATTGAAATAATAAAGTAAAGTAAATAATAATTAACTATTATTCGAGTTCAGTAAAAAGTTTAATATATATTTAAAATTTCCATTTCCTATTTAATGTCGCAATGAAATATTCATTTTAATTTTATATATTATAATATTATATATACAAGTTGGTACAATTGGAGTTTATATTTCCTTTGTTACTTTACTTTTACATTATTGAAGGTATTGACGCAAACGATGTCACGGGGCATTGAGTTACTTTTACGATCGGAAATAGCATGTTATTTATTTTAATATTTTATTAAAAAATATATAAATTTAAAATTATCATCATCCTCTTGGCCCCCACTCTAAGTGGGGTCGGCAGAACATGTTATAAACATATTGTCACATGATTTAGCTACGTATTTTACAACCGACTTGACGCCACTTGCCTGACGTCAATTTACCTTAGTCGTATTTTACGACACTCGGTAAGAAAGAGGTTGGTCTATTCTATTCAACCAGATCCCACACGGCGGGTCAACTTACCTTAGTCGCCCTTTACACCACCTGGGTTAGAAATGAGGGTGGGCTATTCTACTCAACCGGATACCACACGGCATAGTATTTGCTAACCGATAATATTATTTTAAACTCGGTGAAGGGAAATATTTAATTTAATACACGATCGTTAATGCGATATACATTTTTCCTTCTTGTGCGTCGAAGTTGGTATATTTATGAGTAAATCAATTCGGTACCTGGTACGGGTCGACACCTTTGTGAACACATCAAATACAAAATAATACCTTCGTGAAAACTTATGACTGGTTATGTACATTATAGCTGAATTGTATTAGCCTATTTTAAAATGTTATAAAGAAATATATTAATTAAGCAAGCTATAATTTTAACGAAACCTGACTGCTCGCTTAACTCTGGATTTATTTCTAAATATGTATGTTAATCCTATATGAAAGAAAGTTATGTTACTTTCTGATGTCTAATTGAAATACTCCGAAAAAACATTTATTAGTATTGCAAATATTTAAAATAGCTTTAGTTAATTAACAAATATGATGTCTAATCATAAGGTATATAGCATGTATGCGTAATATTTAATAACTGTAATTTGTAATAGGATTCAGACTCAAAATATTTTTTATTCAAGTTCACTTCTCATTCACTTGATAACAAGCGCTTTTGATTCATGAACTCTACTACTGTTTCGGACAGCTGTTCCTACTAAGAAGAGCCAGCAATAATCTCAGCGGTTGCTCTTTTCAAAATGTCATTCTTATAACAAGTTATAACAAGATTATCACCTATGGAAGCCTTAACAGTAGAGTAGGCTTTCTGTATGAGTCTCCTTTTAATACCTGTTTTTAACTGCTGTAACAGCAGAACTAAAATTGATTGTGGAATTTTATAATAGAATCTTAGATCTTGTACATCTACATGTAAAAAACACAAAAAATATTGTTCTTAAATAAATTGTACTAATTACACTGTTTTTTCACTAAGTATCCCTAAAATTATATTATTGATAACTTTTTTTAAATAGTCATATTATAGATGGCAAACATATTTGTATACATGTAAATTTATGTACAAAAAACAAACAAAAATTCATTTCATTCTTTCTTATTCATTTCATTCATCAAAATCTTAATATAAAATAATTTTTTTTCGTCTTATACATTTTTTTTAATTGAGAAAATTATTTTAGTTTACTTAGCTTACTATTTTGGTTAAGTCAATCATTTATAAAGCTGATGTACGTGTAAAATTCAATATGACACCAAGGCTATAACTAATTTCATTGTGATTATGACTTAGATTCAGAAATTATGGTAGTTCTATTAGTAAAGTATTTATAACTTTTCTATTTTTAATACTTAAAGTGACTCTACTGCCAATTCGGAAATGCTGTCACCAGCTAAGAAAAACTGGTAAGAAACTCAACAGCTGCTCTTTTAAAAAAAATGAAGAATTACAATATTATTAAATTAAAAGAACTAATCTTTCTCATTTTTCTTTTCGTTATATCAACCCGACATACGTGTAATGTTAAACCCTTGTTTGACATTTTCTATAAGAGCTCAGTGAAATAAGTCTCAGTTCAACTACATTTACAGCAAGATGACTTTCGACACCGGTCTCACTATTTGCCGTGAAAGTAGAACACCATGCTTGGAATCTTGCTACGTAATCAAGAAAAGATAACAAAATGTTATCGTAGCCTTTTCAATCCATTTGAAGTTAATTTGAATAGCAATATTTTAAATCACATTTTAATGATCACTTACCAATCCAATTATTTGAATTGATTTCTAAAATACAGTGGCGTAGCTAGGTAAGGGCAAAAAAGAAACAAGGGCCAATCTAAACTATTTAAAAACATTTCTTTCGCATTATTCGTATTCCGGATTCTAGCCGTGTGGTATCCGGTTGAGTAGAATAGACCACCCTTTTTCTTACCGAGGTGTCATAAAATACGACTAAGGTAAGTTGACTTCATGCAGGCAGTCGGTCGTAAAATACGAAGCCAAATCATGTGACAACATGTTGGATCGACTGCACTTCGAGCGGGATAAGGGCAAGAGAGTAATATTCGACGTACCCCAACTCCGTCTAGCTCAGAGGGACCCTCTGAGCTAGACTTGACTCATTGACATTTTGTATTTCAAATAATTGTTTCGACGCGATTCGTTTCTTACTTTGCTTTAGACAAGAATAACTTTTAATTTATTAATTTACAAGGAAAATATACTAGTTATATCCTAATTTATGTACACGATAGTATATATACAGATTATGTCCACGTCGAATCGTCCCAAGAAGGCTGGCATCGCTAAGCTGTCACCTAAAAAGGCAATTCTGCTCTACACTCATAGTTCTCTAATATGAAAATTAACGGCTTTAATCTATTTTTCTTATCTTACAAAAGTACAATAACAGGGGATTAAAATGGGAAAAATTTTAAGCATTGATTTAATCCAGTACTCTTATCAGTACTTTCGGTGAACAGATTGAAATATACAGATATCTTACTTAATGCATATGATACCAGCCAAGGCAGATAAGTGTGTAATCTAAATATATTAGCAAATTAAGTTAAGATAAGGTAGGCATGCGTCTTGTGTAGCATGTAATGTTTGCTTTATAATAATTTGCTTTTCAAATCTTATACGCCTTATTAGTGCATGAATTTTACAATTAAAGCGCTTATTAACTTTCTTTGGTTTATTACTGCTCTTATTGCTTATTTGTTATAAAAAATCAGCTTGATTCTATAAGATAACTGCTTCATTTGTTAGTATAACAGCGAAATTGTTACAAGGCTTAACTCCAATGCCAAGGAAATGAGAGGAACACTTGAGTTAGCGTTTTTACCGCCACCGTCGCCTAAGAACATTTTTACCTCTAGCAGAACTCCTAGAAGAATATCCATTTCAACGAAATTTCTATATTCGCTTTTTTGGTAAGGTTGGAAAAGGTTTTTAAAAGTACTGCTATTTATGAAAATATACAAGAGAAAGGTGTATGTCACAAAATTGTCTCATTAAGTGCTCATTTATATAGAAAAATATTAGGACTAATAAATCAGATACTTTTTCCCAAACACCGGAGTGAAGAAACCCATTTTTTTTCTGTCCCAACCACAAGGATTCTAAAACACTGGTTATTAAGTTGCATTACTCATCTGTATAACGCGATGTTGATTCACTTTTCTCTTAGGTATAATTATAATTAATATATGAGAAATATATATTAAAAAATGAGTTTTGCTTAAGTATATTATAATGTTACAAATTGCTTATAACAAAAAGATTCCCAAGTGACGTATATGGAAACAGACGTAGCACAGATTACACTCACGATAAACTATTTTTATAGTCATCGGGCGTTAGCGATAATAACTGGTGTCGATGTTCACAAATGAAGAGCGCAATTTGTTGTTGATATCGAATGTGACGCAAGTGGCTAATGGCACGTAGGAAAAAACTTCCATACCTGTTTTATTCTTGCTTCATTACGAATATATGGGTAATTAAGATGCATCGTATACTAAACCTTGCAATATAATAGCATAATTATCGCTGTAGGCCCCATAGAGTTTAAACTCTGAGCACGCTATATGTATTTGTTATGTTACATTTTTTTGTTAGAAATATAACAAGTATTACTCATGTTTGTTATATTTCACATCAACATTATTAAAAATATAGGGAACAATACCGAAGATCGTTAATTGAGATTAGTGATTAAGTATTGAGAATGGTAATTATTGTCTTTTAATTATTGCCTATTTAAGTTTATTAACCTTAGAAATTAGATTGATTTAAGTACTTCTTAAAGACTGCGATAGAATATAATATTAAATTTTATAATATTTTAATTACACAAAAAGTAGGGGTTTCTACTATATTATTCAAATGTAATTTAATTTTAAGGATTCATATAAGAGTCAACAACTGTTAGTGAAATAACGATTACTATTCTACTGCTGGGCAAAGGCCTCTTCTCTCCTTTTTTATAGAGAAGGGTTGAAGCTAGCGGAGCTGCGGATTAGTGGGTTACACGTATGTCCCGAATTCTCTAGAGATATGCAGGTTTCTTCACAACATTTTCTTTTACCGAATAGCGTGTTGTAAATTGCAATTATCGATACGTGCTCAGTGGCGTAGCTATTGAAGAGCTTGACAAGGCAGTACCTGGGGGCCTCAAGCTTAGTGTAAGGGCCCCTTGACCTTGGCCCCTCTGGAGTACGTCTAATTCGGAATACGAAGAATACGGAGCAAATTCTTGTAAATAGTTTAGTTGGGGCCCTAGTTGATTTTTGCCCCAGAGCCTTTCATCACCTAGCTACGGCACTGTACGTGCGTGTTTTAAATAGTGAATGTATATCGTCAGTTAAATAATATCTCATATCTTAACCCATTCAATCTTACATTATATTAGGTCCTTACATATGAAATTGGCGTTTTCTATGGGAGGAATATAAAGTCGTTTTTTTTTAATGAATCATATTTAATTAATCAAAGTATGTACCATTGCTATGTATGCACTTTTGCCATCTCATAGGTAGTTCATTGATCCCCTTACTAAAAAAACCATTCGGGCGGAAATCAATAAAATTTATTTAAATTTAAATGCATTTGAATTTGGAATTCCTAACCATAAAGGTAATATTTGAGATCAAAGTAGCCAGTACGACAAAACGCCAATTTCATATGTAAGGACCTAATATTTGTTATGTATTATTTAATGCCAAATAATATTTGTTATACAATTTCCTTAATCCCAAATAAAATGTAACGTATAACAAAAACTATCTAAAACAAATTACGTATCCTATTTATTGAATGCTTATTGGATTTGGCTCTGGATAATGTGGCTAATTTCGTAGAAAAAGTTTTTATCAATAGAAGTTCATTGTTAATAGGGGGCGTTTACAGCCGATACCAATATTATATGCAATGGGAACATTCCTAGATGAGTCAGTCAATGGCTTCCATGCGTAGTCGCATCCGTTTTGACCGTTATAAATTCTTTGGAACATTAGCGTCTATATACCCGACAAAATAAATAGTTATTCAAATTAATGCCACTAAGTGACAATTCGTGGCTGTGAACGGTAAGGTTCTATGCCGCGGTGTAAGGTATTCTCGCTGGTTGCTGTCATAACAGTGAGAGACGTGCTTTAATGCACGGCGCATGCGCCTATAGTTAGCGCAAGAATAAGCCTTTTTTCAAAAATTGGCAGACTTGCAAATTGTGATACCTTATATTGACGCCAAAGTATTTAGTGTATAGTGAATCTCAGGTCTTCAACGAGTTTTTGACGCGCTCAAAGTCCCAAGAACCAAATTCGCCGTGTCTATGTAAGTTACTGTATTTATTGACGGAAGTATAAAGAAATAGTTCTACTGATAATTCGAAAAGCATGTCTTGAGTAGTTGTAGAATATTTAAAAATTGATAACGTAAACAATCACAGATTATAAATTCACAGTGGCCAATCAAGTAGTCGGCTAAATAGCGCTTTTAATTATTATTGCTTTTGTATTTGTTTTTATCGGTCATGAAACTGTTTTAGTTCTGTTCAAGGTCCTAATTATAATGCTACAATGTATAAAATTATTATACTTACGAAGAATTTTGTTTCAATGTCATCAAATTTAGAAGTATAATGAAATCTTGAGGCTAATTGTTTACATTTTAATTTAATCGGCGAGAATCCATTACGACTTTGAACGTATAAAGTACTTCGTACTTGGCCTACATACACTACAACGTAACTCTCAGATGTTGTATCGTCTTTAATCCTTAGGCTTTATAAGCGATAAAACCATTAGGTTTTATCGGTCGTAAAGCACCAAGATCATTTCATACCTACTTTTATGTTCGTGAAAAGGTATTTTAGTAGATAACAATAGTGAATCAGGTAATACGAATAGATATCTGTGTATGTAGTTAAATCCCATTTCATAAATTATTAATGCAAAAATCACTATCATGTTGTAGTGTTTGTTTGAAAGTAAGGATTTACTTTTCAAACAAACCAACACACATGCACAAATGAAGACAACATTCACATATATACAAATATAAGACAACATTTACACATACACATAAATATAAGGCAACATTCACACATATATCTACATAAGGTAATACACACACAATGTACACAGTTTATTTTATATCATGTTTTAGTTCAATGTAATTTTTGATAAATTTTGTCAATATGACCTTTGCTCTGTAATTGAAACTGTTGTTGCTTAGTTTTCTTGTGCTCTATTGTCATTGTTCAATAGAGCGGACATTTGTTTCATAATTTTATGAAAGTAACTAAAGATGTATAATGAAGTAATTTCCCACTCTTAAACTGCAATTTTGTAACTATAATAATCTGTTCATTTACTTTGTTATAAATGTACTCGTATATATCGCTTATGAGTTTTAGTTCTGTACTTAAGAAACTTATTTATATTTATTTATTTAAATAAGTCTATAGTCTATAAAAATAAGTCCAAAATAGTCTGAAGATGATTCTCCGGAGATAAGGATCTGAGGATGATTCTAAGGGTGATCCTGATGACGATAAGGATGATTTAGGCCTTTACCAATAATCTGTTACATTATTCACCTTTTTTACCTGTACTTATCATTAATTGTAGGTATCTTTTCAAAGAAACAATTCCGTTATTACGTTATCCGAGAATCAAGGATGTTATTATTTTGTTTGCCTTTGTAAACAAAGTATGAATATAAAGCTTTATCCTATCCTACTAATATTATTAATGCGAAAGTTTGTGAATATGGATGTACGTTTATTATTCTTTCATGGTGCATTCCCTGAACCTATATCTATGAAATTTGGCATAATTATTCCTTATTTACCGGGGTAACATACAGGCTATAAAATCCTGTTAACTCTTCTCGATATTGAAAGCGCCATGTCAAACTATCAGGAATAGGATGACATTGATAAGCGCCATGTTAACCTTCACCGTCAACCTCTTCACGTCAACCTCACACGCGACAACAGTCCACGCAAACGAAATTGCGGGTAAAAGCTACTTTTAAACAAAGATATTCTTAACAAAATGAAAATTATAGTTAAACGGAAATAAATGTATAACATAAATATTGCCTTATGTTTAAAATAGATTTGATACAACATTAAACGCCATAATCAGAAATTGTCTAGTGTTGTTTTGTATAATCTTGTAATTTCATTAATAAACAGATGCATAGAAATGGATGTTACAAAAATACTAAAGATGTGAACTATGCGGTATAATAAGAAAAACTAGTATATCAATCAGCATAGAATGCTACTTAAAAGTGATACTAATTAGCCGGTGAGATTATCAAATGAAACTAGAAAAAAATCTAAACCTGTTCAACTTTCCTACCTGACTGAGAAAACTGCGCCGATTAGACTGCTGACACACCTAGTATTCATATTTCTTGTAATAGGGAATTATCTATAAAACTCTTGAACATGCATTAACAAAACTGCATGACCGTTTGTCATTTAATGCATTAAATCGGTATAACATAGTTGTTATCGAAAAACATTGAATGTAATTTAAAATCTTACATGTGAAGTAACATTGCTAATTAATGTCTAATTTATTAAAAACCTCGTGTATAATTAGAACGAAAAACGTGAAGTCTGTTTAAAGCTGGTTTGGAACTTTCGTATAAATTAGTATTAATTCCGAAGATAGTAACGACTCCTATAGAAAGTGACGATTCAGAAATGTTGCACCATTCATCCAGCCATCTATCCATCATTATGTTACGTTGTGGAATTTAGACTTAACTCAGGAACTTTGAGTTTACAGGAAGATTTGACGTATTTTACTCGAGATTTAAAGTCTAAACTATGGCCAGGTAAAAATAAATATGAGAAGTCTTATCTTATCTTAGTATTTATCCTTAACCTTTAAAATAACCTTTTGAAATAATTATTACAATAAAACAAAATTATCAAACTATACAATTAATAACTTACTAAGTAACGATTCCGAGTTAATTCCATTAAATTTTCTCAATCGGAATCCTACCCAGAACATATTATTAGTTCTAGTAATTAAAAATACTACTATATGTGATTATAAGTGCCATTTTTTGATGATCTAACATTATTATAAAATTTATATTGGTATCAAAAATTTGCATTATAAACTTTAAAGGTATTTAACACAATCTCAATCAATTTAAATATAGCCTTAAAATATATAACTATTTATATATAGCCTATTCGACCTGTACGCAACCGAATAATCGAAAAACCTTGATTACTCGTACTAGTAAACTCAGGACTTTTAGTCTTAAAACTTGGTCATTGAGTGGATATACTGACCAAAATTACTATGAGGTAGCAACCAACTAGCTACACTCCTTAATAGACAATCTCTAAAGGATTTAACTCTTTCAGAATTCTCAATTTGATGACTTCTTCACACGGTGTAAGTAGATACGATTAGATTTACATGAAGACATAGCAGGAGGTTGTTCTGAAAACAAAGCATAACATATGAGACCCTTCTGTTACTCAAAGGTTGGTTTAAAAGGATCCCTTTTAGGGATCTTATTACATGTGCTATTATTTTTTCCCCTTTTCTAAAAATATTTACATATACTAAAGAAATAAATAAATAAGAAGCCTGAACGGTGCCATTATAGACAAACGATAAATTATAAAAATATCATCCGGTTATATATTATTTATTTCATATATATTTTTACAGGTAAATATTACTTACTCTGATCAACTTACACAAGGTGTTTTAAAACAGTTATTAATACAACTATATTAAAGAAAACCAAGAGCTTTTAATTATATCTTATTAAATTATTAGTTAGTGTCCAACGTTCTAAATACACATTGTCGCCTCAAAGGGTTATTTACTATATAGCGTTTTTATCTCATGAACTTTGCGATGACATTTTACAGGTCTTTGACGTATAACATAATTTAACCTGAACGATACAATTAGCTGGAAATTAAAAATTTTGATATTGACTGATAAGAAACATGTTATCATTGATTATTATCAGTACGTATGATGTTTTAGAGATAACTTTTAATCGAAACAATAATCATATCATATAATAAGAAATATGAAAAATTATGTGTGTCATGAAACAAATATTTGGTATTTAAAAAAACTTCATATTTTTCATATTTGGGATCTATAAATGCGCTGATTAAGCGTGATGAACGACGCACTTTTCTTCCTCAATTATTATTAATATATTTCATTGTATATAAAAAAAACATAAACAAAATTTAATATAAACTTAATAAAATATTAATTATCAATATATAAATAATATTTAATTTTTTATTAATATTTTTGATAATTTTAAATTAAATTTTCCGTGTGACCCTAACATTGACTCGTAGAAAATGCTTAATTTAGTGTTAAGTCCGCCTTTCATACTTTTGTACCTTAATAGTGCAATAAAAATTGCGAAATAAAAATAATATATAAATGTATGTAAGTAATATAGTCAGAGAATCGCCTTACGCGTTCTACAAATCATCGACTTTGTCAATTAGAAGGGGCTCTGGCTCTTATCTTCACTACATTACATTGTCCAAGGTTTTGCAATCTCTATGACCGATTTTCTTCACAAAAGTCTGTTTTTTGGCGTCTATTATAAATGCCGGCCCTCACGGCTCCTCGCTAAATCCACGTTCACTTTAGATTCAGGTAGCTAAAATTTAACGTTTTTGCCTAAAATTTATTAATTGCCTTCGTTTAAATGTAATCATTTTAGTTTACGCTCTTTGCTTAACAGTTATTAGGTAATACCTTACACAATTATAAACATACCTATTAATTTAATGTTCATATCATTTATGGTATCCGACTGTATAGAATAGACCACCCTCTTTCATACCGAGGTATCGTAAAAGGGACTAAGGTAACTTGGCACGCGGTGTGGTAGACGTCTGAGTAGAATAGACAACTTTTATCTTACCGGGGTGTCGTAAAAGGCAACTAAGGTAAGTGGACGTCAGGCAGGCGCTGGTCGTGAAATAAGTAGCCGTATCATGTGATAACATGTTTATAACATGTTGTACCGACCCCACTTAGAGTGGGATAAGGGCAGGAGGATGATGATCATTTAATAACATTACTTTCCAGGTTTATATACAAGTTCGAGTTTGTTTGAAGTTGTGTCATGTAATGTCATGATAATAAAGGTCAGCAGTCAAGCGTTCTTAGTCCTTTGAAGATATAAACTCATAAATTCCTTATCATCATTCCTATGGATTAGATATGAACATTATATGGATTTACCCACATTAGCACGAAAGCATGTCAGATTATATTTGTGGTTGACTCGCACGTAGATGAGATGATACAAATTAATTTTTGTATGGATAAGGGATATCTTAGCTAGATAGTTAGAAATTACTTATCCGATTAGAACAGTCAATTTCGTATCAAAATGTGTAGTTTGTTTTAACTTAACCTAAGATTTAAAAAAGGAAGTTGGTGTGCACAGATGTCAAAATTGAAGCTTTTATCTTTCAATAATAAAAATTATTATGACTAATTGATCAATTGAAATAAAAAAACTAGATAATAATTGTATTAATGATTTATAACTTACGCTATGCTTCTATACATGACTTTCTTATTGATACAGAAAATTAATCATCAAAAATATGGAGGATAAAATGGTATTCGCTTATTGGTATTTTCTTTTTTAATGTTTTTATGTTTTTTTTGTTAGTGTTTATGATTATCATAAATAGTGGGAGCTCTTACGTGCAATATCGAAAAAATAACTAATCTCCTTATTATCAAGAATAGCTGATCAAGCCTTGTCAAACCTGGTAAAGATATTCAGCTAACTGCATAAGGAAGTTATTAAATTAAACGAATTCTAATAACATATTTAACAAAATTACTTAGTGGAACATGGTTGATAGATTTAAAAGATAATGTATTAACTAAATGAGCTAAGCCTTTTAACCCCTTTTTTTCTATAACGGGTATACTCGTAAGGACGTGTATTTTATGTATGTCAAGAATACATTAATGTTTACAATACATTAACAATATTAATAAATTGACATTTTATCGTAATTTCCAGTATATATCAAGTAGTTATTGCACTTATTGTAATTGGCCGATATTATAATTATTGTGTGCACGTTGTATTATCTTAAGATTCCTTTGTATTATCCTTTTTGCTTTATCAATTATCATCATTAGAATAGAAATGATACTTGTTAGTGATTTATTGTTTCATTTAAGAAGTTATAAAACAAAATAATTTATACAAGTTATTATAACATTTTTTTAAATGTTGTTTTATATACACTCGAAAATTGTTAAAATCGATTTCAAATGACGATTACAATTCAAAGTGAATCTCAAATGACAAAAAGTAAGATGGAGTCCTGCCATACAATTCAATGTAGCATTTCTGAGTATTATAATATAAAAGTAATATTTGTGCGTCGTAGTTTTAGCTTTGTATAATAGTATAATATAGTATAGACGTATGGCCATAAGTTGGTCTCATAGTTGGTAATGTGGAAGTAATGGAACTTAATAAAAGCCAAGCGAATTTTTGAATACCGAGTCAGAGAAGTATCATATCTTGAGCGTGTGTTTAGGCATGACAGCTATTAACTTCTTTAACTGATTATGATTGGTAAAGAAGCAGGAAAAAGAGATGTCAAACGCCGGAAGAAAACCTGGCTGCGTAATATGTAAAATGTATAATGGTGGTACAGAGTGATGAAGTGATGTGTTTTTGGATCCATATGTAGAAAGTGGATTATTTCTTTTTCTATCTAAGAAGGCAATGTGTAAATCTATGATGAAATGATGATATGGCCCAGGTAAAACAGCGGGAATTCGTTAACAATCTGTAATCTTTTATAAATCTTTTAATTGATAAGTTGCCGCTACTAGTTATGCTGTACTTGCCAGGTAGTCTAGTGTTGATAACAATCTTTTGTCAAATGGAAATGATAATCAGTGAATCTTAATTGCCTTACAACATTCACATTTAGCAATTTCCTGGAATTATTTTTAATCATTTATTTTTAATATTGATAACGTTGTTTCTAATTCTGATTTTTAAAAAGCATTTATTTTGTTCCCCTTTCTAATGTTGCATATAAAGTCAACAGATAAAAAAAATTTCCGTCAGTATACTCGTAGATATTGGAATTTATTTTGGAAATATTCAAAATACAAATAATATTATAATACGATTTATAAATAAAAAAATATAGTCATTTTTGGAATTTTGAAATTACTATAAAATATTAATTTGTCAGTGTCTTATTAATAATTAATGTTTTAGAATTTAAAATCAAAATAGTCATCTCTAAATAATAGTTCATCAAAGTATATTGGCCTTTTTTTGTCATTTTTCTATTTTGTCATTGCTATCTTGCGCAGGGTCTAAGTACTTGACCAGCTAGATCTACGCATTTTTATCATTTATGAAATCCTCAATAGTCTAATAGGTTTTTGTATCATTATCCTCATTAATACGTCTATTAAGCTGCTGTAAGGCTAAAATTTATTGTGTAAATATTTACAGGGACGTAACAAAGCGTGACGGGGTCTTAGTCTACATACGATAAATATCTGTTAATTAATCACTATTATTTTTTTTGTTCGAATTATCTTATATATACTTCGATTTCGCTTGTGTCACGTAACAAGTACGTGTTTTAAAATAAACTAGAAAGTATATTGTAGGCGTTACGCAAGTATGAAGATTAATGCTCCACATCATTATATTGTGCAATACTTCAGAAAATTTTTAGAAGGTTGCACATTTGCAGAATTCCGTAAATTTGTACCAAACTTAAATTTAAACATGAGATATTCACTCGAAAATAAAAACGTAATGACATTTTTAATAATTTTTTATATTTATTGTTTTTGACGACCTCTGACTGACCCACTTTTTTTTAAATATATATATTCTTGTGCTATTATTATAATTATTCATTATACTTATTCAAAGTACGTTAAGTAATATCCCACTGCTGGGATTGGAGCTAGGACCTACCACGCTGCTCCAATGCGGAATGGTAGGTAATCCTTATTTTCTACATTTTAAATATTTTTACTACATTTTGTACTGTTTTTTAATTACAGTCATCTACATTTATAGATGACTTGTAGTTTGCAAATTAAAAAAGCCACCTTATTCCGCTGTGCAGATCTTAAATGAGTTTCGTTGTTAGCAGTTAGAGCAGCAATGGCTCAATAATTTGAACTCATAGGTACTTACAAACATGCATCACGTTCATTAAAGAATCCGATGTCTGGAAGTTGTAATTACGCGAGAGTCTCGAGCCACCTTTAGCTGTCTCGTCTTCGGCAGATCATATTGATATACTGATATTCGCGAAATTACGTCCACTTATAGTGGATTTTTTTTCCGTTGCCCAAAATCTAATACTTAAACCATGTCTTTTCATTTCGTTTGATTAACGATAAGCCATAACAAACATCGTCATTGAAATCAGTTTTGTTTCAGATTTTTATGGCATTACAACTTTCAATTAATTTTGTAATAGAAAGTTTTAAAAATGGGCACTTACGAAAATGAAATTGCTGTTTTAAGAGAAGGCAAGTATTTTTATTTTCGAGTATCTTTCTAAAGTAGCAGAATATTTTTCGTTAAAGTTCTTAAAGTTTCAAATAGAAACAAAAACAAAAATTTTAGTCCATGATGCGTACCGGTTTTTTTTTCCACGGCGGGAAATGTAACTATTTTCTGATATGATACAACTAGTATCATATTTTATATAGGTGCAATTCTATTTTAAGCTCGTTACTGTCGTTATTGCTAAGATTATAACTTCTGAAATTACATTTTTGTATGATGCTAAGAGAACATTTGACTTTCAGATTTTGACAAATTATTAAGTTTATTGATTTCAGTTGTGTGATCAATTCGTGTTACATCTTAGTTTGTGCTTACAGTATTTAAAGTTAAATTGGTAATTTTTTTATTTAAAAAAAGTTGTTTTTGTCTGCTATCAAATGATTTTATTAAATAAATATACTTTCTAAATTTATTAACACTTGCAATAATATCGAAACAAGATAACAATCAATCAGAATGCTACATCAAAAACCTATTGGTACGTATCAAAAAATGCATTATCACTGATACGAAGCATAAAGACAAAACACCGACTTTTGATCTAATATTTTAGCAATCCTGGTATCAGTATTACGTGTCACACCAACAAATCGGCTTATTACATAATTCGTCTATTCCTGAAATTATGATTAGTCAAATATTCTACAAAAATATTCATATCTATTTAGGTGTAAGACTAATAGATAAGTAGATTCACTGAAAGTGCACTTGTTTTTGTGGATAATGTAAAACAAACGTGATAAGAAAAGAACGAAAATTAAAACAAGAAGCATTTTTTTCTCTTCTTTCGCTCTTTCTTCCATTCTCTTTTTGCACAATACATACAAATAAAAAAAACACATGCAATAATACCAAGTCAAGGCAATGAGCAACGACACATTTTATTAGATTTTATTTAGTAAATAGCACATACAGCCCGTTTCTCAGGGTTTAATTTAAAGGTAGTTAAAAAAATCTCATCAGTTTAAAAAATACTCCGATCGCCACCCAACTTCACAGGATTTCCGCTGGGTGAATCTAAAAATTAACTGAAAATTTCGTTAAAACCTGTCCAGCCGGATTCTATGAAGAAAATACATACTTTCTTTTTTATACGAGTACATTTAGATTATTTATTTAAAGCTGAAATTCTGTTACACTATCTTAAGTGAGACATTCTTCGGCATAACGCGTCCAATGCTGGACATAGGATATTTATTTATGGAGACAAATGAGTAATGAGATAATTAATGTTTGGTATAAGCGGTATTACTTGAATTGGTCGATCGCTACATCTTAGACGGTTCATCGGTTGCGAAGATCCCGAGCCGATTTATAAATTTAAATATGCCATTTCAGCTTGCAAGACCGATACATAGGTAATACTAGTTGCGGAATGCAAATTTTATAAGAAATAAAGAATCGCTAGATCCGAAACGTTAGATGCACGTGGAACTGTCATAATCCAAAGGCGTAAGGATGTAATCAGTCGATTTTTAAGTAATACATTTTGATTAACGAAAATGTTTTTCATCAAGTTATCAAAAAATATATAGTCGAAAGTAGTAACTTTTACTAAGCCCCAAGTACCATGGGTATTCTAGAAAAACCTTATTTATTAACATATTTACAATTAATCATGCGCTTTGTGGTGAAGGAAAACTTTCCTTAAAAATGTGTTACCCAGGATTGGAGCAGCATCTCCAATCTTTCTTTGCAATGGAAAGAGATCTTTCCCAGCCATGGGATAATCACATTTCAATAATATATTATAAAATCCAATAGTTATTTATCTACCTAAGTATTAACATTGAAATTAATATTAATAGGGATTAATAGCTTAACGGGTTCTGTCATATCAGTATTAGTGACCCTTTATCTAGACAAATTATAATATGTGCTAGTTTTTTATCTATTCGTATTGTATTATACGGGTTGTTTTGTAATAAATAGAAAGGTACAAAATAAATATTTACAAAGATGGTATCACAAAAGGAGATTAAAAATCCTCGTTTATTTTAACCTTTACGTTGTCTCTTTCGTATATAAAGAGTGTGATAACGTGTGATATTTTTTTTAAATTTATATATAGAAATCGGCTATACTCAAGTCTTATTTTATCGAATTAGCCAGACTAGTTTCGAGCCAATCCGGGGCCCTGAGCTCTTTATACCACGTTATCACGGGTTAATTAAATTAAAAAATGGGCCATTTTTGTTTGTTTTTAATATGAACATGCATAAGGACTAGTATATATGGATATGATATGAGATGTATGCAATTTATGTGGTAAATGTAACATAACTGCTATCTATTTCAACTGCTTTTATGGGCAATGAAGCAAGAAAGAGAAGCGCGGAAGCAGCGCCAAGGGTTTTCGTAATCCATTCGATTTCGAAAAAAAATTGGCCTTTACCCCTGTTAAGGACTGTAATTTACTATTTTTTTTTCAGATATAATGGAGTCGACAGTCGACCCGAATGTTTCCATTATCTCCGAAGTACCAACATTAACTGTAACCACAATTCTAGGAGTCACCATTGTCGTTCTCATCGCGATCATAATGGTTTTTGTTTTAGGAGTGCTCATCGATTGGCGGCAGCAGTAAGTGTATTTTTCTTCCTTTCTGTTATGTATACACAACTCAGTAGTATTCAGAATCAGTTTCAAGGTGTAACGATTAATGCACGCGAACTACGTGTGTCCAAGAACTTATTTTCCTTAAATTTTTCCTGAATTAATCATCATCACATCATGTGAACTACGCCTTTTAGCTTGTTTTTACCGCATTGATGGTCGTTGTGACATTAATCTTTTTATTCCCGAAAATAATGACTTCACAAGGACTTTACTATATTAACTTTATAAATCTCAGCTAAAATTTCTTCTTTTATATTTACGGTTGGTTAACTGCCATACTCCTTGACTGTTTGTTAAAGCTTTGGAACGGACCAGTACGTTTAGCGCTATGATTTCCGTAAGAATAAATTATAAGCAAATATAACCTACCGCTACAATTTTAAATAAACAAGATCATTCTAACATCATCATTCTCTTGCCCTTATCCCACTCTAAGTGGGATCGGCGTAACAGGTTTTAAGCATGTTGTTACATATTTTGGCTGGTTATTTTACATCCGGTTGCCTGCCCAACGTCAACTTAACAACGCCTCGCCTTTTACGACACTTCGGTAAGAAATAAGGGTGGTAAGTTCTACTCAGCCGGGTACCACACAGTGGGTCAACTTAGTCGCCTTTTACGACACCTCGGTAAGAATGACCACCCGGTCTATTTTACTCAGCGGGTTACCATATAGCGGGTCAAATTATCTACTGTAATTTATCTGGCCTCTACTACACGTCGCATTAAATCGTGGTACATATTATACTCAGGAAGCAGTATTAAATTGACGTTCCCGACTCTAGTAGAGGGATGTTTCTGCATTCGTCTGTTTCAATAAGTGTTTCTGTAAAGTCTGTAACAGCACAAATAATATTAACAGATCAAAAAAAATCTTGAGAGGAAACTCAACGTGTTCCCATTATATCCTCCTGCCCCTATCCCACTCTAAGTGGGGTCGGCACAACATGTTAACAAGCTGTAACATGATTTGGCTGCGTTTTTACGACCGGCCGCCTGCCTGACGTCAACTTACCTTAGTCGTATTTTACGACACCTCGGTAAGAAATGAGGGTGGTACCATTCTACTTAGCCGGATACCACACGGCTAACGGTGTTCCCATATGAGGATCTAATAAAACCTTATATGTATATAATTTTTGTTATAACTTTTATCATTTTTCAGGCGACTGATGGACAAAAAGATAGGAGAAGTGAAAAGGATGAAAAATAATAGAAAAAAAGTAAACCATCCTGACGCTGATGTAATCTGTATAGCAAACAATATGGAAGAACCTAGTACGAGCATAGCCCCCGCGGAATCTATAAGAAACATACCATAAATTTGTAATAGTATGATCCTTACCATACATACTACACATATTAATATTTCTGTATTTAGAACACGTTAAATTAATTCTAGGTGTCAGTATACAACTCTGTATAGAACCCCGTACGGATTTAAAAATGAAATGAAATGTGAACGCGATCTTATTATATGGATACATCTTTATAGCTGCCTACATTAAGATAGTCATCATCATCATCAGTAGCATCAGGCAGCTGTTTAACGAAAAAGTTGTAAATTATTATTCATGCGCACTTTGGAGGGATCTTCCAATGTTGCCATCAACATCTTCCAAAGTGCGCGAAAAGTATGGACTTTTCGTCAAGCTCTGTCATTCGTTACCATAATTAGATGTAAGGGGCGTCGTGATTTCATGTACTACCTAATTAAATGCAGTGAAAGAGAAATTCTATATTCGTATTCCTCTAAGGTTAATATATTTTAACATCATACATTCCAAATATATTGTGGCTTCACTATATTTCAAATTTATCACTCATTCGTCATCCACAGGTGACTCATAAATTAAGATTTCAATCTTCGTGACTTGTAGTATGAAAGATTTCGAGTTTTCTTGAATCTCCATCGATCTTCCATTTACTCGTCTTGTTTTATTAAGATTAACATGTTTGACTGAAACGTATATCCGGTGAAATAGATAATAAATAAAAAATAAATAGACTAGAATTTCACTATGGTTAAAATATAAAATAAAAATTTCCTGTAAACTTAAACATGTACTATTTGGCATCATTTATCAGCATTTTATGTGCTGAAGATTGATTTAATTTTCGTCAGTATGCCTTTTGTCTTATACAAACAGCGTAGCAAATAATATTACAATAAGATTTAAAATCAGGTGAAACAGGTCGTACATAATTCCTATTATTGCACGAATTCGTTTCAGATATTAATACACAATTGACATCTACACTTATTTTTATGAAGTGTTTATTCAGGCTTTTTGAATGTCCTTTACTAATTCTGATGATTGTTATCTTCTTTAAAGATTTTTTGCTATTGCTACGTTTGGATGGTACCGTCCATCCATGGTTAATATCATTGATAGGTTTAAGTGACTCACTAAACCGTCGGTTTGATGGCAAAATGCGCTGTTGGAACATATCAACATATGGAACCCTAATACGTCAATTAAGATTAGTACAAATTGCAGCCTAGAAGAAAGATATGTTTTTAAATAAAATATTTGTTTATTAAAATTTATAACGAATGTTACACTAAAAGTATAGATATATTTTTAATACCAAATATTTAAAATTATAGAAAATAAATTATAAATAGTTTGTTTGTAATGTAATTGTATAAATGTCTGTTTTAATCATAATTAGTTAATTTGTTTTATATTGAGTAAATGTAAGATAAAAAGAATATATTGTAATAAATTAATTAAATAATTTGCAGCCAATATATACTTTCATTTATAATTTAATAATTTGTCATAAAATGTAAAAAATGTATTCAATAAAATTTCGATTTTTGTTCGATTCCATGCATCCGAAAACACTTTGCGCAGCGAAACCTATCGTTCAAGATTTTGAAATTTTCTTCTCTCGTCATAAACGTAATTTCATATTATGTACGTATTTTGGTCTATCAATATATTTGTTACGTCAGTTGGGCAGATTCCCTTTTAGTAGTAGTTGTACTTGTACTTAACCTGAAACTATAATTCTTTTTTTGTAGTTCCTACATAGAAATTTAATTAAACAATATTTGTTACTAAGATAACAAATATTTTTCTATTTAACAACACAAAAATTATTAGTATAACGTCAGGGTCAAAGATTTTCTTTATTAAATAAACATAAACATACAAACAATCTTTCTTAAAATAACTTTTTTGACGATTTTTATATGTTATCCCGGTATATAAACATTAATTGTGCCAAATTTAATCTATATTGGTTCAACGAATTGGCCATGAAAACGTAATAGACAGACTTTCGTATTTATAATATTAATAGTTTATTTATTTTAGTAAGTAACCTGTATAACTTATATTAATTATCCATTGTATTAGCTCAGTTAAATTTATCCAGTAAATAGTAACGACTATATATAGGTAAACTTTATAAAGATAAATCTTTTGACGTAAGCCGAAAAATTTGGAATTTAAATACTTCTGAAAATACAAATTTGACTTGATTTAGACACATCGTGAATAAAAATAAGTTCCATAGGTTTATAATAGATGGCGTTTCTGAATGTCGTCCTATTTAATTCCTCCTGAATTTAATTCCTGTTGAATTAACAGGATTTCTATAGCTTACCTATATGTTACGCCGGTGTATAAGGAATAATTCTGCCAAATTTCATCGATATTGGTTCAGCGGTTTGACCGTGAAAACGTAACAGACAGACAGACAGACTTTCGCTTTTATAACATTAGTAAGGAGTTTATTGTTTAACCGTGTGGTATCCGGCTGAGTAGAATAGCCCACGTTCATTTCTTACCGAGGTGTCTTAAAAAGCGACTAAGGTAAGATGACCCACTGTGTGGTATCCGGCTGAGTAGAATAGACAACTCTCATTTCTTACCGAAGTGTCGTAAAAGGCGACTTAGGTAAGTTGACCCACCGTGTGGTATCTGGTTGAGTAAAATAGACCACTCTCTTATCGAGGTGTCAAAAGGCGACTAAGGTAAGTTGACGTTAGGCAGGCGGCCGGTCGTAAAATACCTAGCAAATCGTGTGAGAACATGTTTATGACATGTTGTGCCGACCCCACTTTGAGTGGGATAAGGGCAGGGGAATGAAGATATATATTTTATTGATGTTATTAATAAAACAATGTAGCGAAATTGATGTTACAACTGTGTTATTTTCGAACTCAGTGTTTAAAAAATAAAAGAACAGTTTTAATATTATCAACGTTACAAAAAACCTATACTGGTCCATAATCGTTTCGGTTATGATTTCGTTGCAAATGCACATACATTTTCACGTACCGTGAAACTGACGAAACTGAAGGTAAAAACTGGACTGGAGTGGACTTGATTGGACGTGAAAATTCATCAGTTACTAACTCATAACTCAAACACAAAGTTGTCCACTATACCTAATCATATTTCCAGTAAAACAATCTAATTTCATTTAAAAAAAAACATTGCAATTGTAATCAATTGCGGTGACGATCAATAAATTAATCATTGGATGGTGATAAGATTAATAATTATGAATTGATTTAGTGAATATTTAATCAGTACAGTGTCGAACTTCAAAGAATCTACAGTGTTCTAGTGATATTCCATTCATCGATACTTAAACGTGATATTTTTTATTGTTTCCTTATTACTTACTTTTAAAATGAATGGAGCCACAATTTAGTTTTTTCCGGACTGACACTTTTTGGTATTAAAATAGTAACAAAAACATTTGTTATGGGAAATTCCAAATCAAAGAAGGTTCAGAAGGAGCCGGACAGATTTTTCGAACGGGAGAAATGGAGGGAGCAAAAGAGGGAAGAAAAAAAGAAAAAAGTTATAAATCTCCATAAAAGGACTGCCGTTAAAAATCCGCCCATACCTCCATCTGCTTTGTTATCACCACCGCCTACCCATGGATCAGTGCCTGCCCCTTCGCCTGCCCATGTTCGTTCCTACGACGATGAAGCCCTCGATCGCATGCGTTACCAACTTAATAATGACAGCGATGCTTTTTTAATGAACAACATCCTGTTGTCAGTGCAGTTCTTTGAAAACTATGAAAGGTATTTATGTCGTTATCGTTATTATTCTTTGAATTCTACTAAACAGAGATTATTTACTCCTTGCGCGGTTATTAATAACACAGATAATGAAATATATGTAATTTGATACTAAGCATCATCTTGTCTTTATGGAATCCATCAGAACACTTGCTGTATAAAGCGTTTTCGTTTCGTTAGTCAATAGAGAAAATTCAGATAGACTAAAACAATAATAATAAACTTATATAACACGCGTTAGCTATTATTGATTACATTTGGTACAATGTATTACTACTCTAAGCTTAGTGATATGCTAGGCTTGGACAGTACATTCTATCAAAGATTTTTCGTACATTTCCTTGTGACTAATATTAACTTTAATAGAAATAGATAGTTTAATAGGATAGTAGATGTATGTGTATGTGACTCTAATGGATTTAGAGTCGTGTTTATACATACATTTAGAAAAATTACCAGCCATGTCATGTATATTTATTTATTTTAAAATAATGCACTCATCATCCGGAAATTATTCGTTTATTATTTTATTATTTATAAAGATAAAGTGAAATAAATATTACAGATATATGTATGAAAATTCTGGAAAGAGTACATTATATATTTCCATTTAATTTCTACACGATTAAAATATGCCTGCCAAATCTAAAATTTTGTCATATTCATAACTACATTTAAATCATCAGTCAGGTGATTATAGGTATCGGTATTTCGGATAATATTAATTCAATTCAGAGAACATTTCGCTATAAGATACTTACTTATACCAATTAGCGGATATGATATTGAAATAAAGGTGTTAAGCTTTGATAACAATTCAAGAAGATATTTATACTGATATTGTTATCTAGCTTCGTTAGCGGTGATTTCTTTATGATTTTATAAATCACGTAAATCTATTTTGCATGTACCTAGGTTTGTGCACGTCACAGTAAAGTGCAAATTGAGATTTTGTGATAACTTGGAATCAACATATTTTTAATAGGTATCTCTTTTATGGAAACATTAGTTTATTATTATTATAATAGATAGATCCAAAATATATATATACCTATTTACGTGATAAATTGAATTGAAATCTGCTTGGGTATAGGTAGTTTTATGTTTTTTATCGTCAGCCATTAATCTGAAGTTATAATCTCCAATTTCCTCATCTTGGATAGACTGAAGAACGTTATTTTTTATTCTGATCCTGTATATGTGGCTCAAAAATACGTACTGGTCAAAGAAGGTTCAATGTTATACGTGTCAATCTTTTAAAAATACAAAATACATTAAAAAATCTTTAATATCTTTAATATTTAAATGAGTTAATCTTGTGTGCATATATATAAATATATTTTCTGAATCTCGGAAACGGCTCCAACGATTTTCCTGAAATTCAGCATGTAGGAGGTTTTGGGGGAGAAAAAACGATCTACCTAGGTTTTATTTAAAAAAAATCTTGTTTTTGGGATAAATAGGGATTAAAAATATGGTATAATGTAGAATTGAAAGCAAAGAAATTTTTTAGTTGTCAATCGTAATGTTGCGATAGCCGATGGGTAACGGGCGGACCAAAAATGTTCAAAACCCGGGTTCGAATGCCACATGTCATCGGCGACTTCTTTCTTTTTTTTAAATATTTATTTTATATCTTTTAAAAAATTACCCAGCAAAAGCTCGGTCACCCAGGTACTTTTTTTAAAATTTGAATATATTCACAGGGAGGTGCACCAGATTAAAAATAATCCTATCAGCGAACGTCAGCAGATAATGGACCAAGCAATGGTGCAACACCATAAGCATGTGTTTTTTGCGGATAGAATTCAAGAGTGCGTGCAAGACCATATAATATACCACAGAAGCCGAGATCAGACAGAATCACTCATAGCACCCCGACTATTTATCATTTATGACAATGTAGAGGCAAGCGAGCCTGGAGATACTTCTGATTACTGTGCTGTTCTCGACGCACCATTTTACAAACTTCGTATAGAAGATAGTAAAGAATCAGGTAATCATACAATTTAGTAAACTATATTTATGAGTATGTATTTTAAATATCATCACAACCCTTATTCTTATAACTGATGTAATCAAAATTATTTTTGTTTTAGGTTTCGTAAAACTGAAAAAGTTAGAAATTTTAGAAAGTACGCTTCCTAAAGAATCTGAAATCAATATTATGTCACCAACTGAACGTGATGATAGTATTTATACTGATTCCGAAAAAGAATCATTCGCATCTGATGATATACCATACAAATCATCCAAAGACGTTGTGCAAAAAATTAAAAAGACGAAATCATCGGATATTCATGCAAGTAATGTCCAGAATGTAAAGTCTGAAAATTCGGAGGACACTCATATTAATGTTATCAAGGAAATACAAACAAAAGACAGCGACGATGATTTCATACACATTGAAATGTCATCAATCATCAATTGTCAGGAAACTGAAATTTCCTTTAATTTAGACGATAAAGAGGATATGGATGATAATAATTCGAAGCCTAGAAAATCAATATTAAAACACACAAGGTGTCATAGTGGTCCTACCAAAGAAACTATTTCAAAACCAGTATTAGATGATACTCGTCATATTTCTTTGGAAAATTTAGCAGCTGAAGATACTGAAACATCAGGATATCGGTCTAATACGAGCAGTCGTCAAGCGGAATCAAGTGAAACTGAATCAGATTACGGTTACGCAACTATAACTGAATCAACAACACCAAAGAAAATAGAACTCAGCTCACAAACGAATTATTTGACTACTTCTGGAGTTTTACCAGATGAAAGTTGGTTAACAGTTAATGTTAGATCTATGGATTGGAGTGACGACGAGAACGAAGATTCAGTTTCTAAAGTATCGCTGAATAGAAACTTATACGAAACTCATCACTATCTTAGTTCTATAATTTTCATGAATGATTTTGTAGATAATTTTATCCTTCATTTAGGATCTGGATTAGGATTTTCTCAAGATACTGTAAAAAATGCTTTAACTCAAGGAGCAAGTATTTATTGTAATGCAATAAAGAATGGCTCAAATGCTAACTATGAAGTTTTTCCTGCGCTCATAGCTGCTTGGCCAAATGCAGCAAATCAATGGATTATCCGAGAGAGGAAGATAATACAAAATCCAAGAACAAATTTTACGTATCAATGGCCCACTAAGTATATGGTAAGTAAAGCCATTGGTTTCGGTTGTTTCTTAGTCCCTATAGGATTTAGACCGAAAAGGGGAATAAATCCTGATCAAAAGTTGCAATGGAAAGTTATATTTCCAGCAGCAGAGCGCTATTTAGAAAGCTGTTTGGCTCATTCTCACATGCGATGTTATTTATTTGCCTTAACTCTGCATAAAACGTTTATGGAAAATGAATCATCAAAAATTGGTATTGATGCAAGTCATATTAAAAATCATCTATTTTGGCAATGCGAAGATAATTATGCAAGGTGGCCTGAAGATCGCCTAGGAGAATCTCTTCGATTATTTCTGAGAAGTTTTTATATGCATTTTGGACAGTCACGGTTTCCAAATTATTTTATAGAAAGTTGTAATGAGTTTAAGTGCATCCCAAAGCCTTTGTTATTAAAGTTGCAAAAAAAATTAGCAGATATTCTAGAGGCGCCTGTGATGCATTTACTTCATGCTCTTCAGAGACTCAAGTATACGAAAAAAGATTTTTATCCAACATTTAATAGTCACAGGTTGTATGAAATTCTGACATGCAAAAATCCTCTCCGAATTATAAATCCGCATTTACCAGTTGTAGCTTTCAGCTACGAAAGTTCTGACAGTGATGATGAACGTCTTAATAGTATATGGGATAAAGCTAAGGTTCACGATAAACATTATCAATGGAAGAAAGAAAGACAGAGACAAATGAAAGAGCGGAGACGGACTAATACGTCAAATAAAAAACAAAAAAATTCTGGAAAAGCAGAACCTGAAATTAATAAAAACGTAAGTATTATATTTAGTATAAGAATATATTTTACAAGTATAAAATGTCGTAGAAATACAAAAATACATATTTATTTTTGTATTATTTGTCATAATAAGTAAAAAAATGTCTCGTAATTGATAATAATAAACCTTGTCTGAAGGATCAAAGGACGAATTTATTTTATAATTATGTATTAAAATGGATTCAACACTACTATATTTTTATAAAATTTTACTGTTTTGCAGATTATATTACCTACAAAAATGGACACAGAGCGCCGGCGTTTAGTACTTGAGTTCTTCATACCTCATTTTATAGCAATTGCACGGTCAAGTGAAAAATTTGATGTTTTAAAACAAGCAGTTATTTATTTAGAGCAAGCACAAAGATTATGTTATCTTTTGAGAGAAGAACCTGCTGGAGATATTACAGCGACTGAGTATTTAAAAGTTATACGTGATAAATTAAGTGACTGTCAACGGAAACTCGTTAATCAGGGAGGTTATAAACTACCACCGAGAGAAAAAAGCTATATAGAAAGAAATACTACGTCAAATTTTATAAAGAAACGTCGACCAAAATGTGAACATATTATAAATCAGGCTTCCCCATCTGAAGGCGGAAGCAATTCACCGTTTACTTTTGCAGATATTCACGTTGAACATAATTTTAATCAAGATACTAAAAAGTACTTAGATATAAATGGTGCGGAGGAATCAAAATTATAATTTGTAAAGTTTATTTAAATCTGAGAAAAATCAGTATTTTTTAAAATTATATTGTAAATAACTTATCTTATGAATGAAATTAATATTGACGTTATCCTTTAAAATTTGTAACAATGACGGAATCTCTTTTAGTTATCGAGTAAGTATAAAGTAATAATATTTATTAAGAATATATAACCAAAAAAAATTTTTTAAACCGAACGAATAATGGAAAATTTACTTTGATGTACAAAATACTAATAATTCAAGAGTATGAAATAGTTGTTTTAAATATACATTTACAAGTGCATATTATAATATTGTTTGTATTATTGCGTAAGACAGAGTGTACCTACGTAATAACGAGGAATTTAAATGACTTTCAACCACTTTAGCGTATAAAATTTTTATTTAATCAAATTAGAGGATTAACTCCGCCAACCATAGCGAGTAATGCCATCCTTACGTACATGCCATATTCGGCTTGTCTAAAGTAAGCAGCTCGTGGATCTGAATCAAATTCTGGTGAGATCTCATCAACCCGTGGGAGCGGATGCATGACAATCATACGACGTCGTGCGCGTGTCATCAGTTGTGGAGTAACAACTAACAAACCGCGCATCTAAAATATACACATAATTACCAAATTAATATATCAAAATCGCTTCTCAGATCAAAAAAGATATATGACCAAACTCAGTTATAAAACTTTTTTTAGTATTTGATACATGCTAAATCGTTTTCCTCCATATGAACTAATCAAAAAACTAAGCCAAATGCATTAAGCGTACTATTGACTCAGCGTAATGTTGGAAGTTAAAATATGCTTCAGTCAATTGTTTAGAACTCTAGTTTTCTTTTCTTATTAATCTGAGTATTTCTTTAAAAATCAGTATAAATAAAATAGAAAAACTGTGTTAAAGTATACTGTTTTTGAAATTTATAAGTCATAAATAGTAATTGTCAGTCTATTTAGTAAATTACAGTATTTAGGTACTTGTGTAAATTATTTGACTTTAGATTAATCGATAGATATAAGTATTTCAATTATGATGTTGACTGAAGATAATGAACATATTTTCATTGACGTAACATCGATGTTGTTACATTAGGACTTTTTTAAATATTGAGTAATGACCAAATAGATTGTAACGGTATGAATAATTCATGAATATATATAATAGTGCATGTAAAGTTAGTTATACAACCAATATTGATTTTCAATAAATATCCTTTGTTCTACTTTCGTTTTTGTTTTAATAATGCTGTTTCAAAAGTAATGGTATTATTATTTTGCTATAATCCCCATTTAGACTTCGATAAATTTTTAGTATGGAACGCCGTAAAGTATCGTCTAATTCTATAAATTATTTATGATATGGCCACTGCTATGCAATTGGTTTTACCTTTTCGTATTCTTCTTGACTTTCAAATCTTTCTCGCTGAATTCTTGTCATGTATAAAACATGCGTATCTGCTAGAACATCTTCTAAACGTTCAAAAACTTTTTGGGGAATTCCTTTATAGTTTACATAATCTGTAATATGTTTCGGCATACCAAGTCCCTTGGGACTAACATACTGCAATTGTACTTGGTATAATGTCAGTAATCGTGCTAAAGAATGAACTGTGCGACCATTTTTCAAATCTCCGACCATAGTAATTGTAAGACCATTAACTGTGCCAATTTCTTCTCTAATAGTAAACACGTCCAAAAGCGCTTGTGTGGGATGTTCTCCTATTCCATCTCCTGCATTAATTATAGGCCTCCGGCAGTGACGAGACGCGCGCTGTAATATGACAAATTAAACAAAGAAGATATTATAACCTAATTTTTAAATAATTTTATTTACTTACAGCAACAGCCCCAGGTTCTGGATGTCTCAATACTACAATATCGGCATAGCTGGCCATTATTGTAACGCTATCTTCTAGTGTTTCACCCTTTTTAGCCGACGAACTAGTCGCATCTGTATGTATTACTGAACCACCTAATCTGTGCATTGCTGCTGCAAAACTGCAGCTTGTGCGTGTACTTACTTCATAAAATATTGACGCCATTACTTTTCCTCGTAAAATATCGTCTAAAATGCGTCCTTTACTAACGCTGGTTTTCATAAACTGAGCTAAATTAAAAATATCATTTAAAGTTTCTTTTCCAAAAGTATCGACTGTCAATATACTTTTTCCAAAAAGATCACTTCTGTGTCGTTGCGATGCTGTTGTTTGCGGATATGAGGAGCTATCGCATCTCTGTCTCGTTGTCGATTGAGGAGGTAGAGGAGATACACTTCTTAAGCCAGATACTTCATGGAAATGAACATTAAGCTTATTTTGTACATCAAGTTTAGAAGTTTCTACTTGATCTATATCTAAATCACTTACTCGACTAAACTCTAAAGAATTGTGTAAATCTAGAGAAGAATTTGGCCGACTTGTATCTTTTTCGACCTTTTCAGTTCCCACATAAGGTTGTTTCTTGGGTGTAGGCCAATCGCGTACATTTTGGCCAAATCCAGGTGGTACTAATACTTGCCCTTCGACATAAGCAATCTCTCCTCGTAATGTTACTCGATGAATAGCTCCACAAACTCGCATGCCAGCAAATGGAGTCCATTTAGATTTTGAAAATTCTAATTCTTGAGGGATTGACCACTCGTAATCCATATCTACTTCAACGTACGTATTCCATTGTTCAGGTAAATTAAATATTTTGCGTGGATTTTTATGAAATTTGGAAATTAAGTCATCGATAGTCAGTCGTCCTTGATTAACGGCGTTCAGAAGAAGCGGTAAAATAGTTTCTAAGCCTGGATATCCCGGTGGGGGGTTTTCGGAGTCTTTTTCTTTAACAGAATGAGGTGCGTGATCAGTAGCAAAAATGTCTATTATATCCATATTTTTCCATAATTCGGCCTGATCTTCAGGGCTACATAAAACAGGGCGAACTTCGGCTCGCCCTTTTCCAATTCTATCTATGTCATCTGTGCTTAAGAAGAGGTGTTGCGGACAAACCTCACATGTTACCTTTAAACCCCTCTCTTTTGCTGCCTTAATTATCAAAATTTCTTCTTTTCTAGCTACGTGACATATATGAATAGGTCTATCAAGTAAAGATGCCATAAGGATAATAGCTCCAGTTTTTTCACGTTCTGCATGTGCGCATATAGGTATTTTCTTAGGCCAGTTTTGGAGATGCTTTTGCCACACTGTCATATCATCAAGTTTAAGCGTTGTAAACGTTTCATTTAAGTACATTTTTAGCGCTGCTGCTTGCGGTGCTAATTCAACAGCTGTATCACAATTAATAGTTGATGCACCTACAAACAACGCATAGTCACACCGAGCACTAACACGTGCTAATGTTGAAACATAATCGTACGAAGCTCGGTCGGTCACAGGAGGATTAGTGTTTGGCATAGCACATATCATAGTGACACCGCCAGCAAGTGCAGCAGACGTACATGAATCATAGTCTTCTTTATGCGTACCACCGGGCTCACGAACATGTACATGAACATCTATGAAACCAGGTAATTTGATAATATTACGAGATGTCATACAATCTGTATGCGTTTTCATTTGTGGAGCACCACCACAACGCCACATAGCCTGAAATATATCATGCAAAAATATGTATAAAACAAAAATCATACATCTATAATTTTAAAAAACTTTTATAGTTAGGGAAGTATAAATTTTCATAAAATACCTGAACAAGAAGTTTAGCGCATTTAACATCAGTGATAAGAGGCACGGCATAATCAACGGCTAATCGTCGAGTTCTATATCCATGAGTACTAAAAGAGGAAACCCTACGAGTTCCGCCACGCATTGGCAAATTAATTACAAGGTCAAGCTCTTTTCGGGCCATAAAATCAGCGAGATGCATTAATTCACCGTCTGATCTTGCATCATCAATATCACCAATGTGCTCAAACGTCCATTGTACACCTTCCACCTGTGAAATGCCATTTTGTACCGTAAAATATGTACACAAAATGTATATAAATTTATAATTTAGAACACATACCTCTACTCCATGTTCAGTATAAAAATCTCCTGTACCCATACTGGCATAAAGCTTGTAACCCAATTTATGTAAGAGACGTACACTTGGTAGTAATTCCATTTTGTGCTATAAAAATATTAAAGTTAGAAATGGATTTTTTTAACAAATAAACGTAATTATAAGATAGTTTTGGGTCTCATTTTGTTTACCTTAAATGTCCCGACAGATAGAAGAATAGCTTTTTTAGGAATTCTAAACCCAGTACTCATTAATGATTTTAGATAAGCTTCATAGCGATTTTCTCCAAAGCAAGCGACTTCACCTGTTGAGGCCATTTCAACTCCAAGTGTTACGTCGGCACCTGATAACCTTGAGAATGAAAATTGCGGTACTTTAACCCCAACTTTGCCGCATCCACCCATTACATTTACAGGGTCAACAGGAATACCTAAAATTACATTTGTTGCCATTGCAACGAAATCGTGATCTAATGTTTTGGAGACAAATGGAAATGATCTGGAAACCCTCACATTACATTCTATAACTTTTAATTCATTGTCTTTTGCAATGAGTTGCATATTAAAAGGTCCAGTCACGTCAAGAGTTTCTGCTATGACTCTAGCGATTTCATTTATTTTATCCAATGTTTTGTTGTTAATATCTTGCGGCGGAGTTACTAAAGTTGCATCTCCAGAATGGACACCTGCATTTTCTACATGTTCTGAGACAGCCATACATAATATAACTCCATCGGATGCAACAACATCGACATCTATTTCTTTGGCATCCAATATATATTTTGATATTACAACAGGATGTTCTTTATTAACTTGGCTGGCTGATTTCAAATATGTTTCTAGCTCTTGGTTTGAAAATGCTACGTTCATCGCTGCGCCACTTAACACATATGATGGTCGGACTAAGCATGGATATCCAACTTCATCACAAAAATTAATAGCTGATTCAAGATCTGTCAATTCTTTCCATCGTGGTTGCAAAATACCTTTCCGATCTAGCATTCGTGAAAACTTAAATCTATTTTCAGCATTGTCTATCATGTCAGGAGAAGTGCCAAGTATAACAGCTTGCTGTCTATGCAAATCCATAGCGATATTGTTTGGTAACTGTCCTCCCATACATAATATTACCCCATCTGGGCGCTCTATTTTATATATGTCCATAACTACCTCAAAAGAAATTTCCTCAAAATACAACCTATCACTCATGTCATAGTCTGTACTAACTGTTTCAGGATTATAATTAACCATAATGGTTTTTTTGCCTTGATTTTTTAATTCTCTAAGGCATCCAACAGCACACCAATCGAATTCTACAGAGCTTCCTATTCTGTACACACCTGACCCAAGGACCATAATAAATTCACCTGGAAAATCTATGTCATGTGAACTACCATTGTAAGTAAGATAAAGATAGTTTGTAGAAGCTGGCCATTCAGCCGCTACAGTATCAATTTGTTTTACAAAAGGGGTTATTTGGTACTCTTCTCTTAATTTTCGTACAACTAACTCTGTGCTCTTAATTGCGGCAGCAATTTGTTTATCAGAAAATCCAATTTGTTTGGCCCGTTTCAATATATCAAGTGATATCGATCCTGAACTAATAGATTCGAGTGTTGTATAATAATCAATTATATTTTTAAGTTTTTCCAGAAACCAACGATCTATTTTAGTTAGCTCATATAATTTTTCAACACTAAAATTATTTTTTAGTGCAGCTGCTAAAACAAACATTCGCTTGTCTGTTGGTTCTTTCAGTTCATTTTCGTTAACTTTTTTTATATATGGATCAAACCCATTAACATTTTCGTCAACCATTCTTAAAGCCTTTTGAAATGCTTCTTCAAAATTTCTTCCAATAGCCATTACTTCTCCTACACTTTTCATGGAACTTCCAATTTTTGTACTTACTCGGTTAAATTTTGCCAAGTCCCATCTGGGAATTTTAACCACACAGTAATCAAGACTAGGCTCAAAACAAGCTGTAGTCACTCCAGTGACAGAATTTTTTATTGACGGCAAAGGTATTCCTAGCGCTAATTTTGCAGCAACATAGGCTAGTGGATAACCAGTAGCTTTGCTAGCTAATGCGGAACTTCTTGATAATCTAGCATTCACTTCTATTATATAGAATTCTTCTGAATTAGGATTTAGAGCATACTGTATGTTACATTCGCCTACAATACCAAAGTGTCTTATAACTTTTAGTGCAGTATTTCTTAACAAGTAATAGTCCTTGTTAGATAATGTTTGACTAGGCGCAACGACAATTGATTCTCCTGTATGTATACCTAGGGGATCTACATTCTCCATATTGCAGACAGTTATACAATTATCAAAGGCATCTCGTACAACTTCGTACTCAACTTCTTTCCAACCTTTTAATGATTTATCTATGATAAGTTGTTCCGAGTGTGATAACGCGTGATGCGCAAGGTATTTTAATTCTTCTTCATTATTAGCAAATCCAGAACCAAGTCCACCAAGGGAAAATGCAGAACGTGCCATTACTGGATAGCCAATTTGTTTGGCAGCTATTATAGCTTCGTCTATCGAAGAAACAGCTGCACTAGGGGCTACTTTTTCGCCTATAGCGTGAATTTTTTCAGCAAATATTTTTCTATCCTCTGTATCTACTATAGACTGTACCGGAGTTCCAAGAACGGTGACATTATATTTTTCGAACACTTTAGACTTTTCTAATTCAACCCCACAATTTAATGCCGTCTGTCCACCAAATGTCAGTAATATTCCAGTAGGTCGTTCAGCTTTTATTACTTGTTCGACATATGCAGGAGTAATAGGTAAAAAATAAACTTTGTCAGCTAAGCCTTTAGACGTTTGTACGGTTGCAATATTAGGATTAATGAGAACAGTTTGAATTTTTTCCTCTTGCATTGCTTTTACACCTTGTGAACCCGAGTAATCAAACTCTCCTGCTTGACCGATAGATAGACCACCTGAACCAAGGATTAAAACTTTTTTTGGCCTTTCATATAATATTGGAAAGTACTTAAGTTTTTCACAAATAATATCATTAATTATGCATTGCTTATTACTTTTATATAACTTTACGCTTTCGATGAAAATATCAAAGAGGCATTCTAAATCTGTGGGACCTGCAGTATGCTCCGGATGAAATTGCACACTAAAATAAGGAAGGGTTGTGTGAATTATGCCTTCATTAGTGTTGTCATTTTCGTTAGTAAATAAAATTTCCCAATTCTTAGGTAGTGTATTAGTATCTACTGCAAAGCCATGATTTTGCGATGTCATAAAACACCTCCCTGTACCTTTATGTGTGCAAGGTAAGTTGTGGCCTCGATTTCCGTACCTGAAAAAAAGTTGAATTAGTACAAACAAAACTATTTGGTACTATGTAATTATATTTTTTACTAAGTACAAATAGTTCCTAATTTTATCTAATATATAAATATACTAGCGGCCTGCCCCTGCTTCGCACGGGCTATATAAAATAAATAGTTTGTCACTCAGTGAAAAAAAATATCAAAATTGATCCAGTAGTTTTGATTTATTCATTACTGCCCGTGGCCCGCACGCGTTAAATTTGAAGAAAAACAATTCCCCTCTCCCTATACCAAGAAGATTTCCTGCTATATTTAATATCTAAATTTATTTACTACATATTTATTTTTACATTTTTCCCTATGTATTTTATTTTTAAAATTAATTACATAATGTCTTTATATACAATTCATAGCTTTCTTATCATTATTAGACAATACAAACATGTTTTCTTTAGAGGTTACTCTTAAAAGAGCGACAGTTGCGTGGCCGATCGCTGCTAAATTCGAAGTGCTCTAGGGCGAAGCGCGGCCCCCTCGCGCGATTTTAAAATAAAATAAATCTCCGAAAATGTTTATTTAAATTACATGCTTTAACAGGCCATATTGATCTATATTAAATCAACAATAATGTATTTAATTGGATAAGAATTAATTCTGTATTGTATAAAAATTACTTCAAAAATAAGGCATTATTTTTCGTAAAAAGTAAATGACAAAAAATGCTATTGTGGGTTATCCATAAGAGATAGACATATACTATCCCGGACTTTTCTGTAGACCTTTTCAATGTGTACAAATACTTAGTACATCATTTTGATAAATCTCGTAGGGTTTAGCCTGCATTTGCAATGTAACCGAAAAAAAATGTAATTATTTACGATATTTATTAAAAACCTCAAAAATTACAGTATTTCTCTACTCCATATTGAAAGGTATTATACATATAAACCTTCCTTTTGAATCACTCTATCTATTAAAAAAACCGCATCAATATCTGTTGCGTAGATTTAAAGATTTAAGCATACATAGGGATATATCGACAAACAAAGAATGTGACGTTGTTTTATACTATGAAGTGATTCTATTCACAATGTTTATTATTTGGCATGAGTTTTATCATTAGAATTTTTGTCCGTCAGTATTAACGGGCGGGTCTATTCATTAGAATAAAGTATTAGAGTTAGATCTAATCGGATATTTTACAAATACGATTACATTTTAATTACGGATATATCAACAATATTAATTTACCGAGTTTTATAAGTTTTACAACCAGCAGCGGTTGCGAGTAATTGATGACCTAGACATATACCAAAAATTGGTTTTACAGAAGATGGATTATCAATTAATTTTTTTAAATTATTTACAACTGTCTTGCAAATTTCAGGGTCACCTGGACCGTTGCTGATAAATAAACCATCATAATTTTGTAGGTCTAGGTTATGGTTCCATGGAACTAAGACAACTTTAGCATCCCTTTTTAGTAAACATCTTATTTGATTGTATTTCAAGCCACAATCCACTGCCAAGATTGTAATTTTGCCATCAGGATTAAAAGTTGTCGGCTCCTGCAACGTAAAAATATAAAAGATTAGTTTAATCACACTGTATTTTCTAAACCTACATTTTAATAAATATTGTTAGATTGTTTCTTATCATTATCGCTTACATCAGCTTTTAAACATGGCATGGAGACGCCGAAAGTACTTGGTAATGTTGTTCATTTAGTTCACAATAAAATACTAAATACATTAATGGTAAAGACTAAAGAAGTAATAAATAATTAAGTCTATTTATCAACGCTTCATGCAGCAAAGAATTATAGTGTAGCTTTCTAAAATAAACATGTGAGGAAGTATTGTTTTGTTCCATATTTATTTTTAGTTAGTACCTTAATCGAGACTTCAGCAACTAAATTCCTTAAGTTGGGATCTTGAATTGGTGGCAGTATTTCGAAAGGGGGAACACCCTGAATAATTCTGCCCAATGTAACCCCTTCCCGAAGTTGAAACGTTAGTGCCCTAGTATCAATGTCGCAGAGACCGGGAACTCCATGCGCGGCCAACCATTTGCCCAGAGAACGTCGTGCCCGCCAATGACTGGCGTGAGTGCTAACTTGACCAACTATCAATCCTGCAGCCCAAATTCGTTTCGATTCAAACCATCTGTAATCATCGGCATAAAACTAACTACGTTATTGGATTGGTGATAGCTGTTTCATCAAAATATTTTTCTAACTGTTAAAAGCATAATAAAGTAATGTAAATTAAGCGCGTATTTTTTTAAAGAAATATAGAAAGGGTTTCTAACGTGTTTTTTTCAATTCTAAATTTTAAGTCAAAACGATCATTAAAGCTTAACTAATAAGAACAAATTCGATTTATGTTACTTATCGTACATATTATGCCATAAAATGAACAATACATAAAATAGACACTTACTTTGGCAAACCATGTCCATCTACGTCGTTTTCATCTGGCACGCCATAATTTCCAATGAGAGGATATGTTAAGACTAACAGCTGTGCATGGTAGGATGGATCAGTTAAAGATTCCGGATAGCCTACCATTCCCGTTTGAAACACTGTAAATACAAACAAATTTTAAATTACTACGTTATTATACATTGGCTACCTTATAATAAAACCTTTTCTTACTAAAGCGAATGGAATACAGAATTGTACAATTACATCAGCTGATTTATATTTAATTTAAAATTTAATTTAATTTAAAACTAATAGCTTTAGCTGAGACAGTATCAATTTATTGGCTTCCCGTTATTTCATTTAAAAATTTCGATACACGATGTGAAATCGAATATTGAATTAATCGAGAGAGACAATAAGCCTCAGATTAGAAACTCAATTGAACTGTTGGCACTCAAATGGCCATGTGAACAGCGGTCACTAGATGTCACTGTTGCAGCGTCATACTGATAGTGATTGAAGGAGCGACAATACAAGCCCATAATACCCATTTACGGAGGACACAGCATTAGTTACTTCATCCCCTAATATTTATGTCATCAACAGACTTCTTGAAAAAAGAAATAAATAAAATAGTTCCGAGAAAAATAAATTCGACGCAGGTCCAGTAAATGGCAAGCTGAATTAAGTCAGCATAAAAATGCCGCCTAAAATCGTTTCCATTTGATAATCTTATACAATCCCTACAACGATCTTTACAACATATAGCCTGGCTTCAGTAAGCCAAGTACAAAATGTTACTTTCTAACCTATCAAGACTTTCTCGACGAAACATATCACATTTTCGAATAATCAAAACCCATAGCTTGCATAAGGCATATAGAAGAACAGATTTAAGGGGGTTCTTTCAGCTCTACAGTTCAGATAAGACAGTCTTTCTCTACACCTCTCAGTGGGTTTAGAAAACTTCGACACGAAACTGATAATGATGAGTAATGAGCTAAGAAAGTTAATTTATGAAGAGAGGAGGAAATTTTAGAAAAAAATACGCATTACGTACCTACTTCACCTTCTACTGGGAGTTGCGCTCCAAAGCTCCTGCCTTGGTAGACGGTGCCATCCGCTAGCACAAGGCTACATGGAGGTCCAGCTTCAGAAATTAAGTCTTCTTTGTTAACCATCGTTCTATAGGTAAAAATGTTTTAGTTCTGATCTATGTGAAAAAAATATTTGGTATGGGTGATGTGGCAATCGAAATATTGTATAAAAGATTATACTATGTATTTGTTTTAGGGCCCCTGTAAGATTTTCGCTTACCCGCCAATAATAACACAACAATATACAAGAACTGCACACATTCATCACCAAAATCTCAACAATCGTTTCGCCCCGTAACATCGTCAGGCAATTATACTTCACGACTCTATCGAGTCTAGTACAATCGGATAGCACAATCTATATTTAGCATTACATATTTTTTCTTTGATCGCGGATTGTAGCAAACTAATATTTTCATAACTTTTTATAACAACACATAAAAAAGAGAGATAACTCTCATTTGCTTTCTCTTTATTGTAATATTTTAGACTTCTTTCCCACTCACTCTTATATAATAACTCTATGATCGTTCTTTCCGTTTTCGACCGTTACGTTAAAACTATAATGAAGTTTTTCATCAAAGTAGATGTAAAATGAATCAAATTAAAAATCATTATGAGCAATAATATAATTATTTTGCTATAATCCGCATTTGAAAAAAATATCAATATCTATTTTTCTCTATGTGAAAACGCTATAGAAAGGAGCGTAGCTACTGTAGCGTCGCAATCTAAATGTGTATATGTGGTAATAAAATATTCATATGAACCAAACAAAATTTGATGTATAGAAATAAATAAATGTATGGGACACTTACACACACGGTCGTCCGTCCCCAAAGTACCTAAGTAACTTAATACTTGTGTTATGGGTGACAGACAACTGGTGAAGATATACTTATATAGTTTTAGATACATACTTAAATACAAATATACACCAAGGCTCAAAGACCAACAAATTCATTTATAGAAAATGTTGGCCCTCGGCGGGAATCGAACCCGCGAACCGCGGAGCTGAAGGCAGGGTCACTACCCACTACGCCAACGGGCCAGTCAAGATACGGGATATCGTAGAGATATGAGAGGTTAACATACACTTGTGATTCTTGTGCTGGAAATTTAGCAAATAATTCGTGGGCCGAGATATTCGCTGTTTTTCATGCTAGTTCCTCCCGGTGAGAGCAACTTTCCTACCCAGTAGCAGCTTAAGTAAATCTAATTGATACTTAATAAATCAAAGTCCTCGGAAAAGCTTCTTTGAATAAAGATTAATTACAAATCTTTTACTTTGTTACATCGCAAATTAGATCGCAGTTAGATTATTTTCGGAATATTAAAAACCTTAACGAATTATACATTAAAACTTTCGTCGGTAATCCCTCTGTCCATTGTTGAAAACCTAAATTGATTGTAAGTTTTAAAATCTTAAATACTCTGCTTAATGATAACAATACCACGAATAAAGTATGCAATAAAAGACTGCTAAAATAAACATCCTGAAAGATTTTGATGACCAATTTCATATGTCATAATGCCTAATATTACAAAGTCAAAACAAAGCCATATTTTTATAAATATTTTAAAATAGATTCGTTGTAATAGTATAATAATTTTAAGGTACAAACTATCTATGAAACATACAAATATAGGTAATTAATTAGCTACCACCATATACGTAGACAAATTCAATGTTATCGTAATATAATTATATTATCTTGTAATCTTTGAATTCTACAAATATATCAAAACGGATGACGATAACATCACTACAGATTTTGTAATTTATAGGTTAAATTAACCTTGAACATTAATTTTTCAATGCATTGAATATATTAAGGTTTCAAGACCTCTATAGTTTAATTTAAGATGTAATTTACTACTAGTAGGTGGGATTGTATTTGATTGATAGTGGCTTGCATTTGATTCAGTATCAAGGTCAGTTAAAGTTGGTTGCTTCCATGAATTCGGTTACAGTTAAATAATTTCATAAAGCTTTAATTAGAAAACCATTAATAATAAAATATTTTATCTTTGTTTAAATACACTAACGCAATATAAAATAAATTTGATAAAGAAAATAAAATAATGTCCACTAAATAATTGCCAGATTTTTATTTAGGAATATTGACATAATTCCTAAGTCTATACGTTTATTTAAGAAACATGCACTCGACTACGATGTATAATAACAACATGTAAATATTACCGTCGTAGAATACGTATAAGATCAATGAACTATATGTAGCTTGATTTAATCTATGTTATGTTGTCTATAGTAATCGTAAGTAGCAAAAATACTTACTTAATTTTAGATACAACTTGCCGGCCACGTGGTAAATAGCTCGTGGAACAAACTGTCCGTCGCTGTCGTAAGTTTCGCTACGACAGGCACTAACCAGGCCGGTTCGCCTGCTGCCACTAACTCTAACCTTATCACACGCCATCACATTACCAACCAGTTTATGTTCTATCCCGTTCTGGTTAAATGAACTTGAATTTTGCTCTCGCTCGTGCTTCGGTAGGTAATATGCGTGTGGATAAATTGTTTAACTTGGCTCGTTGGTAGTTGGTACTGCGAAGTTGTTTATAGCGTTTTGGGAATTTTGTGTGATCGTGTCGACTGATTCATTCATATCACCTCAAACTTAAACCTATTTATTATAATTATGCAGTTATGTATGCAAATAATACTGCTGATTTTAATTTGTTTGAAATTAAAGGTGTTAACTTCATATAAGTATGTTATTTTTATAACAGCAACATCTGGTAATACCTACTGCAATTACTTGCTTTATTCTTTTTATAGGTATTAATGGCTAGAACAAGAGAACCCAGAAAAGTTATTTGAAAACGTTTAACGTCAAGAAATTAGAACATTTATTTTCTTACTAATCGTACACGCGTTCGCACACTTCGTTCATACCAAATTAAGCGTCTAAGTAAGTATTAATAGAATATGTGAATTTTTGCAGTTCTCGAAAGAAAAACTAGTTTTTTTTATCCTATATGTTAATTTCAATATCGCTCCAGGAGATTAGCTGTGAAAGCGTAACAGACTGACATACAGACATTCTTATACTTAAGTGAGTTCTCCAATTTCAGACTATCGCAGATACTAATATAATATCAATCGCAGACGATTACTAGATGTACTTACTTTTTGTTACCAATATTGATACAAGTCAGGATAATTTAAAAGTAAAATAATTATTTTATCACAATCAAAAATAAATTTATCCACCCGTTAGTTTTTAAATTTTATTTATTAATACACATAATGGCGTACCATATTTAGAATACATAACACTTATATACTATATTAATGGAACAAATAAATTGAACAAAATGCAGAAAATAAAAAACCAAAAACATTGCTTAATCAAATTTTGTTATAACTGAGATCAATAGAACTTATACAATGCCGTAGTTAGTAAAATTTAAGTCTACGTACAATATGTGAGTAAGTAATTGACCTTTTTCTAATTTGATTGTCTAAATTTCTGGAACTTCACTGTGGCTTGTTGTTCAATATTGTATATTTATTTAAACTACCAGTTCTGTTTAATATAGGATAATCAATAAACGTTAGTGCATTATTTAGAGGTGCTTTATATAATTCGACTATTTTTATTGAATTCGTTGCAGGCGCAGGTTTGAGCCATACCCCAGGTACATAAAGGGTCACTTGAGGACCTACTGATGGCCAATATCTTCCAAGATTGTATCCGTTTAAAAAAATAAAGCCCTAAAACAAAATAAGCAAATTAAGATCCTAAAGAACATAATATACTTTACACAATTTGTTAAATCTACTTATATACATATATAAATATTATTTAATGTATAAATACTGGTTTAACTATTCTCACTATATGCTATAATCTGCGATAAAATCAAAATTCAAAATTTTGTCGTGGAATATAATAAAATAATTGTGTTATTAATTTTGTATTTTCGATCCTGCAAAGTAACGCATATTGCTATAAATTATAGAAAGAGCTACTTTAGTACAAAATTCATACAAAACAAGCCTAATTCATCATTGACAACATACTCGTAACTTATGTTGATGAATGTAAGACGTCCAGTACAAACTTAGCTTATTAGGGATATAATTATAATATGATATGTGATTATCTTTTGTGCAATATTAAAAAATAATTTTAAAATACCTTGCCCCATCCTGTAGTGTCAATAAAGGTATCTAGAGGTTCCACTCCATCGGGCAGTACCAATTGTCCCTCAAACAAAGCTGGCATTTTACAGCTTATTTCGTCATTGACAGTTACATTGCTATTATGTATTGATTTCTCTTTGTTTTTTAGATCTAAGGGATATCCTGTGATGAACCATGGGCCTTCTAAGGTTTTATTTTTAAAAGTAACATTGCCTAATATTCCCTAGAAAATATAATCATTTTAATTAGTTTTTAAATGAATTAAACATATACTTTGTTTATATTTGTTTTGTTGTATCTTGTTTCGTACCGTACCTTAAAATCGTGGAGCCTTTTTCCAAAATTAATTCGCCCTTGATTCTCTACCAGCAGTGAGAGAACCGATTGTGGTTTACATTTTATGCTAAGTAAGTAAAGTTTCTGCATTCTGTTTATAACACCTTGTAGATTCTATTATAACAAAACATATCAACACAGAAATAAGTAGTTTTATAATTTTTTCAAAAATTTTAAGGACACATTAAATTTGCGTAATGTACGATTAAACTTACACCATCAATAAAAACAAAAATCCAGTCACGAGGACTTTCTATTTCCAAAATTCCATCAGTTTCATTGAGTATTGTTTCATATAATACAAGTCCTCCGCGTTGTTTCAGTTTTTCAAAAGTCGGTAAGTTTGGACCAGTAACGCCGTCATATTTCACCCCTAAAGCCGAACGACCATCCTTAGATAGAAGATTAACTTTTGGGCTAACTATAATTTGGCCATAAGCTCCCTTTTTTGATGGCTTAGGTGCTGGTATGCTTTTTGGTACTAAATTATACTGAAAAAGTTCACAGCATTAAAGATATTTGTAAAGCAGAGATTAAGTCAAAATATATATGTAGACAATATTATCATAATGAATTTAATAATAATTAGATTATAATACTTTGATATACTAATAATGATGTTCATTGATCATTGACCAGTGATGATTCATTATTCATATATTCTTTTTTACCCTAAATTCGTGAAGACTAGAAAAAAACTAATAAAAATGACTTCACAGATATAAACGAGCAAATAATTCATTAATATGAATAAACGACTAATTTTGTGTTATAAATTGCCACCGTGTTGTCTAATTGATATTTAGAATTCAAGGCCTCTTCACTAAAGAAAAACTATCGTATTAAAATCTGCGTACCTCTGGAGAGCTGAGAACTACCAACATGAGTGGGTAAGATCGATAAGAACGGAACTGAAGTTATAAACTTTAATCATTTTCTCCAAAAAGAAGATGGGAGGCCTATGCTTAGCAGTAGCTGTAGTAGTTAAAAGCCGCTTCTTTAATATTCATATAGCTATGTAATTAAACTGTATATTTTAAAGTATAAAATAAACAAAATACTTAGAATGTTTAAGTAACTGCAACGTTGCCAGTATGTTACCAGTAATCCGCTAAGATTTTGAAAACAATTTCGAAATCTCGCGTCGCGAAATATCCATCAGGCGCAGTAATAAACTAGCACATTCGTAGCAATAGTAGGATTCATTTAGTAATATAAAAATAATATCTTTTTTGTTTATTCTTACTGCAGCGAATGTGTTGCGTATAGCATCATATTTTGGTGTCGGATCACCCGACTCTGATAAAGGGGCGTCGTAATCGTATGAAGTGATATCCGGCTGGTAAGTACTAGCATAGTTTGCACCTGAAAAACATAAATAGAATCAAATTTCTCACACCAAGTTTTAAAAACAATAAACATATCTGCAGTGTAGTGGCTTTTATTTATAGGTATCTATACTAATATATAAAGCTGAAGAATTTGTTTGTTTGATTGTTTGAACGCGCAAATCTCAGGAACTACCGGACGTTCAGCTATATACATATATTAGTATAGATGTAATTAATTTGTTTTTGTAAGACAAAGTGCGCATACCAGAAGTGAATTCAAAATTAGTGCCTCCAAAGAACATATAAAAGTTAAAATGAATTTTATTGTCCAACATGTCACGGAGCGTTTTAACAACACGTTCTGTTGATACTTGTTGTATATTTTCACTCCAGTGCGTCAGCCATCCCGGATAGTACTCAGAATTCATTAACGGCCCGACAGGCATAAAAGTACGAAGTTCTTTGAACATATCCATTACACTGTTAGCTGTAAATGAGATAATTATCATTCTGATCATTGATCACTGATCAAAGTGAGTACCTACTTATTATTTAGAAATTAATACGTCGTTAATTGCTTTTCATTTTGTTTTTATTGAACTAAACCAGTTGATGTGAAAATTAATAGTTGGCAGTGAAGACATATGGCTCGGAAACTTGGTCGCTAACTATGGGCTTCATAAGAAAGCTTAGAATCGTTTAGGGCTATAAAAATGAAGAGCTATGCTCGTATCTCTGCGTAAATAAATCAGAAATGAGATATGTAGCAGTACCAAAGTGACGGACATAGCTCAAGGGTCGGTTGAGGAGGCAATAGTCAGGCCACATAGTTCGAAGAACCAATAGACGTTGGAGTCTCAAGGTGCTAGAGTGGCGACCCCGAACCGAACAACGTAGCGTAGACAAAGGCCCCCATAGCTAGAGACCTCAAAAAGGTCGCAAGAAACCCTGGATCCAGGCGGTACAAGATCGTGTAGTAGCGAAAGTGATGCAGAGACCTATATACAACATGGACGTCAATTGGTTGATGAAAGAGGGAGATAGAGAGGGACCTCTGTCCCTAGTAAAAAAAAATATATAATAGTATAATAGTAATATAATAGTAAAAAAATTAAATAAATCATATCAGTAATAGAAATATACATACTAGGCCCGAAGTCTATAGTAGTTAGTGTCTCAGGGACTGATCCATCTTCGAAATATGATCTGTAAGGTCCATCAGTCGTGTAGAGCAAAGCACTTGTCTGCACGTGTTCTTTTAGTATATCGCGAATTGCGATCATGTACGATTTAGATCTTCCGTAACTGCCGTATTCATTTTCTACCTGAGAATGATTTCATTATAATAAATTAATAACATTTCCTTATATCATCAACCGTTTAAGTAATCGAAGTGCTTACCTTCAATAAATAAATGAAATTATTTTGCCGTCTATGCATGGAAACATCAAAGATTGTATAATTTATAGAATTAGAATTTTACATATCGGCACAACATGTTTATAACATGTTGTGCAGACATGTGAAATTGAAATGTGAAACATGTTTTGAACATGTTGTGCCGACGCCACTTAGAGTAGGATAAGGGCAGGAGGATGATTATTCTATAATACGTAATTCGCCTGTCATAATATTTGAGTAGTATACTCAAACATGAGTATACCAAACACCATCATACCAAGTATCTTTACCAAAGCATATTTTGCAGGCTTAAATATCATTAGTGCGGCTACCAGGAAAATAATATACCTGAACAAAAATAATCGGACCACCGTTCACGTATAATAAAGCCTTTACTTGTTCAAAAAGCTTGGCCATCCATTTCTTTGTCTCATCCATAAAATCTAAAACAAAGCTATTATTTTTACTTTTGCCCATAGATATTTTAACATCTGTTTATTAAAAACTTACTTTTATCTGTAGTACGTAATTTTATATTTGGATACTTGCTTAGAAGCCAGTACGGTAATCCTCCCTGCAAATAATTTGATCCCTTTATCCATATGATTTAATTATTAAGGCAAAATAAATACATGGAAGTTCATAAGTACACGGGTGAAGCCTTAATTAAAATTTATTTGGGAACCAAATCTGTGAAAGTCAATTTGATGAGTGATTGCTCAGCTCAGATGGCCAAAAGTCAAGGCAACCTCCAAACGCGAAAGTCTCTTTAAATTCTGTGTTCGTAAATATTATCTTATTATATTATCAACAAAATACATTATATTTTGTATTTTTGTTGTTGGTTGTATTAATTTAGCGTTTTGAGTAGAAATGTAAGTCAGTTAATGTTGGAAAACTACAATCGCTAATTTTTAATATCAAAGTAACAACGAATATATTAAAATAATCGAAATATTAAAATGTGTGAAGAAACTTCACAAACTCGAAGACTTATTAATAAAATTTACATTTCAATGCAGTTACTCTCTTGTTAAAATCTAAATGCATCCTTCATATTTTTTATGACAAAGATTATATAGATATGATAAACAAGTTACAGTTGTTAGGGTTACTACAGTCAAGTAAGTAAGTATGTCATGGCGTCAAAAGTTTTACTTTTCATAGCGTTACTAAGGCGTAAATAAAAATACTTTCAACGGATTTATATGCGCATATGATTAAAAATAAGTTATTAATCCCGAAAATAAATAAAATTTAAAAATGTATGGAGGTTCTCATTAAAATAATCTGTAAAAAATTTAATTACTGTCTGAAATAAAGGAAAAGAATCAGAATTAGAAAAATTAGACTTTAAAAATACTTTCAACGACCCGACAGCAAGAAGAGTTGTGTATTTTGAGACAGTTAGTTTTTGACCTAAAAAAAGCTTGTTTTCCACACTTGTGTGGTGTTGATAAACTTTATTTTATAGCGTCTTATATTATTCTACTCAAAACAAAAGTGTATTAAATTTTTGTATGTTAGTATATATTTTTGTTACTACAGGTAACAAACCAAAAGCTAAAACTTTAAACCCGTTTTAAGAAATTTGCGTATTCAGATATGTATAATTATGCGGATAGATAATACGGCTATGAAGATACGGCAAAAGGAAAGTTCACATAGAAAAATAAATATAACATATTTAATAATACCTAATAAAAATTAAAATGAAATAAAATTCAATATTTATTCTAAGAATATTCGTTTTTTGATCATTTTAAATAGGATGACTTGCGATTTGTGAATAGTATACAAATTGAAATTATGTTGAGGAATACATTCCATGTTATACTAATATTTTTATTTGTAATCATGAATCACTTTTGGTAAAAGAAGTTAATTTAATTTATATTAATTAAATAATTAAATTTTTAAGATTCAAATTATATTTTTCTAACAAACCTGTGTTCGTTGCAAACGGGCAAAAAGCAATGTTTCATAAGTATCAGATAAAAAGAAATCTTTGTATAGAAGGAGCTATTATCGGTGATTTCCTTTGGTAGATAAATTATTTTGAATAGCCTTTGTCCCTTTCAAATCTACCTTGAAAATTGAAATCAATATTTGACATAATGACAAGGCCAGTTCACAAGGTCAAAGTAACTTTTGAATTTATGCATAAGTTCACATTAGGTTCTTATTACACATTTAACAAATTACACTGTGTATTTACCAAATCCCTTTCAGCACATATATATGGCCCAGGCCGAAGAAGAACATACAGGTCTTCTTCTGCAGCTATCCTTATGAAACTTGCTATGTCGTTATCCCCTTCAAATTTGTACCAGCCTTCTTCCGGTTCATGGCTACTCCATTCTACATACCTGAAAATATAAAAGTATTTATTTATTAATGTAATGATTGCAAGTAAATATAAATTTTTAAAACTTTGAGCATCCAGTAATATCGATATTTATTCGCGTTTCCGTTCATCTGAATGTAGTGCTGTAAGTCACGTATTGAAATAACAATAACTAAATAAATAATAAAGAAATAATAATAACAATAAATAAGTAATAAAAATAACTTATATTATTGTTTACTTATTATTTATGAATTATTCTAAGCAAATTATTTTAAGATAATGGCAACAACATCGATCTTTAGCTTTGACAACATAATTTTCTTCGTTTTCAAAGTCCTCTTTGAAAACGGATACAGTTTTGATAATTATGCCCTTAATTGATATTTATTAAAATTCCCTGATAATAATTTCTGTTTTGTACCTTTTCTGTTTTTATATTTGAAGTCTAGGAATAAATTTTAGGATTTTTTCTATATCAAAGATGATTTTGTGCAAAGTTATGTAAAGTCAAAAAAAATTTCAACCCTGATCTCGAACACCCTCGGTAAAATATACGCTCTACCTACTTTAAAGTTTAAGTATAGTTTTCAAGAACTAATGTTTAAGTACTTACGTGGATACGGTATTAAGTCCTGCCGCTCTCAATTTCCGTAAGCGGTCTCTCCAGTACTCAGACGGTAACCTAAAATAATGTAGAGAACCTGACATAATGTGAAGGGGTTTACCACCCAGCATGATATCATTGTCCACTATACTAATATTACGGCTGATCTAAAAAAAAATCGTTGCTACGTTAGTACTTTCTCTCACTAGTATATTCCACACACACATATATTTAAAAAATTAAATATATGTGTGTGTACCTGAATGAACGATTTGGAATAATTAATAAACATTATACATTCCAATAACTGGACTTGTATCTAATTATTAATATTAAAATAAATATATAAAATTTATAACGCTCTAAAAGTATAATATCGGCAGAATTGTTAATGGTTAAAAAATGTATTTGTTATATTGTAATTAAATATTCATTTCATACAAACAACATGGAGTCTACAACTGAGCTTTGGCTTAGTTCTTGGTATGCACGGGGCATATTTTTTAGCTTAGCTTATCAAAGCTGGTTTGAGCTTCAGAGTAGCTTAGCTTTCGGTCTGCAACCCGCATTAATGTCTTATGTTTATTATAAATTTTAATATATATTTATTCTTTTAAAAATAAATACCGAAATCATAGTCTTTAGTAATGTTACCATTATAACCAATATATTGATTTTGATTTTTGAAATTTTTTTATGTTATAGTTTTACTATAATCATGTTCATAGTTTAATTAGCATGTCTTATAGTAGTTATTAAAATGATAAACATATTATCGATGTGGCCATGTGGCGCATTAGTTAAATAGTGTAGATAACAGGTAGGCATTATTTTTTACGTAACGGCAAATAGTAAATTATACAATATATTCTTCATGATTTCAGTCAGTGTGGTGCACAATGTTTTTTTGTAAATAAACATTACGTATTATTTACTCTCTTAGCAATCGGATCTAGATTGGGTCAGATCAAAATGTATCATAATAAATTTTGCCCATGGTTGAAGTAATGTACGCAATACGATTCTTTAAATTTCTTGTTTTCTATCAAAGTATGACGTATAAAAGAAATAGACAAATAATAATATTTGTTTTAAAAACTAGGAATCGATTCTGACTCCGAACTTTTTGGAAAAATCATAGTAAAAGAAAGTTAAAAATGGTCTATGTTTTTTTTTAAATTATGGGAAGATTTAAGTGGGGCCAATAATTATCATAAAGTAACATAGCGTTCGTTTTTGCTAACTACACAAGTTTTGTCCAACGATTGCACATGTCAAAACAGATCAGAGGTACATATCTGTATTTGTCATATATCTGTTATAGATTGTGGCATTTTCATCTTCGACTGCGCTTTCAGTTACAGGCGACAAAGTGGTGAAATCGCAAAGTAATGGTTGTTAAATTTTAATTGAAAATATTTTAACAGAATAATAACCTGTGGATCCTTTTCTGACAGCTGATTTCCTTGATCAGTAGTTTCGGTAATTTGTATCACTACTGGGTCTACATCATAAGATTTGGCAACTACCAGTAGACTTACGTAGGTCAAAAAAATCTGCACGAATGCTAATCTTCTAAGTGGTATTTGCATCCTATATCCTGTTGCTCGACCTTTAACTGAAAGGCAAAACTATAAGCATAATTTTTCTTTAAAAAAACCTTTTTATCATTAACAGTGATGATTTTATAAATTGGTGATGTTCTTTTTTTTAAATGTTAGATTAAATATTAACATGGCAACATTTAAAAACGTCTAGACTCTAGAAGGTCAAAATCGCCTCTTCTGGGTAATAGAGTCTGAAACTCAATCTAACGTGATAAAATGAGATAATGGAACTTCAATATGATTCCGTTGTTAAGATCTCACAAGATAACTCCTAGGATTCACTTAAATATTAATTAGAAATAGTACTCCAAGCCCTTCAACTATCTAGAAATTAGTTTTAGTTCTACACATCGAACTCCTACAAAAAAACTTTCGCCAACTACCTTTTGATGTGGGAATATGTAGCACGTCATTTAATATTAAAGAAATAATACAATACGATAAGATTAACTCATATTTTTCCATTATAATTGCTTTGCTTTGTAAGTAATGAGTCTCTTTAATAACCTTGAAACAATCATATAAATATAATTATAGCGTATAACTTGCTATAAATAGATTGTACCAGGAAAATAAGATCTTTTATATTTAAGATAATTCAGCAATTTCAAATATATTTTAGAGGAGCATGGAATTTATAATATTTTAAATCTTCACATTTATTAATGTTTTTGATTACACAGTTGAATCATAACAAGCTGCTACTTTTCTTTTATAATTCATATGTAGTATTATTTTGTTATTATAATTCTTTATCTTTAGACATAAATTTTGGGCGTTCTACGCCCGCGGACTTGTTTTCACTCTGTATCACTAAATAATCCTCATAAAAAGATTGAAATAATTATGGAATCGAAACATTATTGTTATTCTACCGTCCTCTTTGGATTTTAAATCAAGATTCATGGAAGAGTAAGTTCATTTTCGCGATGCTGAAAATATTTAAACCTGCAGTGTTTATGACGTTAGTGACTATGTGAATTACTTCTAGTTCTACAGGAGATGTTAGTCAGTTTAAATTGCACAAACAGGAAGGTTGCATCTATCTAGGATCGCGTATATCGGATACAATTATACTTATATACGCTATTCGCACTCAACGAACTCGTCCCGAACAGACTTGTAACTTTTGAGGCACCACGCCCGACCAACTAAAGTTCCGACGTTTTGTGTTTAAAAGCGTGAAACAGCATTCTTAAACATTTACTGTACATGAAATGTAAAAATATTAAATGTACGCTCGAGAATTGTATTCAAAATTATGCTGAATAGCATTACTGTTTAAATATGCAATAAAACTAATAGTCACTGCAGGAACATATAATTAGTCAGGGCACGATAGACAAGATTATTTCATAATCACAAACTAGAAGAATGCTACTTAAATGGCAAGACTCCGATTATTAAGTGGGTACTAGGCCCACATGCCACGTATTGAAGTGAGTAGAGCAGGCGGTACCTTACCGGTCGTCCGACAATGACCCCGCCGGTTAGAGACTTCTAGTGTCAGTGAACTCTCTTGGCCCCAACTTGACAATCACAGTCGAGTGTAGAGTAAGTACGTTATTAGAGCGGACTAAGCAGTACGTAGGCAAGCAACACGACCGCTCGCTCTGCCACTCCCTCGGAAACTCGATGACTTTAGCCCGTTGGCGAAACAGGCATGCACATTAAGTGATTCACTCGACTTTACCACATGCTACAAACATGTGCCGATAGATCCGATAAAATTACACAAAAATTCTATTCATATTTCGATAATTATTATCAACAATTTAACTATTACCACTTGGATAGTTCAGTTATATATTTGTTATTGACAAGGGCCGATGTCTATCGATATTGTCATTGTGGATCTTAATATTTTTCTGTTGATCAATTAAATTAAAATACTAACTTACTGTATAACACACTATTCTGTATAGTTTTTTTCAAAGCCAGCACTATTCAAAGACATTACCTAATTATGGGCATAGTCTACAGCAATCACCAAATTGCAAAGATTTTTTTAATCACTTTATATTAAACATGCCTATAATTTGAATTAAAAAAACTACATACCAATACTCTAATTGAGTAAGTCTGTCTGTCTGCTACGATTTTCACAGCTAGTCTGCTGGACTAATATTGATGAAATTAGGCACACTAAAATCCTTAATTATATTTTATCCAGGGTAACATACAGGATAAAAAAAAACAGTTTTTCTTTCGGGAACAGAATAAACACATTGCATTATTAAGGCTACTTAAGCCTTTAAGTTGCACGAACGAAGTCACGGATACTACTAGTATTAATAAATGTGAAAATTAATGCTGCGAAAATAATTATTTCATCAACCTTGATCGACCTCCTCACCAATTTTAAAAGACCTGTATTTTAATGAACAAGTCGAAGGTTATTTCTAATTTTTATCTTCCGCTCTACTCATTCATCGTTTAGAACTTCGAGACTCAACATACTCGTAGTAAACGAGTAGAAATGTATTAGATTTATAGTCCGGTTAAGTATTTTAGCCTCAACAATAAGATTAGATTTTTGCTTCAACAATAAGATTTGAGTTTTGTCTAAAATTCATCACCCGATCTTCGATCAGTGCTTGTTTCTAGTGACGACTGACGACTCCGAAACTTACTCGCTAATTATCAAATCTCTCTATAAAGCTCAGCTTTACAAGAGGATAGTGGAATTGCTCTTTTTATACATCTAAATCAGAAATGATAAGACTAGATTTACTCGTAACGAAACTTTTACTCGCGCTCGCCTTTGCTCTTTTAATTTATAGCAAATTTAATAAATACTTGAATAAAATTTTAACAAAAAACAAAACAAGCAACTTCTTAGAATGCAGTAAAAATAATAAATAGCATACTTTACTTTTGAAAAGCTTTTTATTTAACTTGCCGTGTATGTGAAGGTGGAATCTTGCAAGTTAAATTTAACCCAATTCCCGGTATCCAATTGAGCTGAAATTTTACATACTGGTCCAATATCGATGATAAATAAGACCTAATGCTGCTGCCAGGATTGGATCTAGACGAGGAAACTTCTCAACGGTTAACAGTAGGACTATGAATTTTTTTAAGCTTTTTTAATTGACTTGTTTCTACTAACTGTAGAATATTCTATACATATTTAAAGGTCACATCTAACACACCATATATATCTATCACAACATATATCAGAATAGTTGTTTGTAGTTCACTTAAATAAATAACGTACATACATTTTAGACTTCCTAAAAAATTCACATTTATGAATATCGACTATATAACCTAAAAGACGACAGACAAAGCTGAAACATGTCTTATAGCTGAACTACAAATTCTACTTTACTACAAATTCTACTAATTTAAATGATCTATTCATTGGATCTCATAGATGTTTCAAAGATGACTCTAAATCAATAAATATTATTTTCTTGACACCAAGTATGTCAAGAACTATAACATCTGCTTTATGCTTATTCGAAATGTCGGGATGTGTAAATGAGGCTAGAATGGTCGTTGATTTCTATTCACAAAAACCTTTCTAAGATTTTTTGGTTTTCTTAAAAAACATTGCGGATGTGGCGAAATTATTAATTTAAAATTATGAAATTTGAGTCGTTGCTTTAATGTTTCATTAAAATGCATTTTGATGTGTACAGATGATCTTTATTTAAAGTGTTTTGAAACTATTTTTAAACTTAATTGTAAAAACAGAAATTGTGTTAAATCAACGCTCAGATTTTTTTGTTTGTAATCGATTATTCTGACATTCTAATCGATTATTCAAAAAATTTGAGTAAAAAGGAAAGTTAATTTTAGCATATTTGTTAGTTAGCTGTTAATGACCTATGTGGGATTTAGTTAATTTTTCATTAGTGATTTGTTCGACAATAATAATTTGACAACAACTAAATGCTTAGATTACTTTTGAGAAATGTAGTATAACTGCACTTGTAACTATGTATATATTTCGATGATGCTATGTTTAATACTGCCGACATAGCACGATATAACGTAAAGTCCACAAGTCAGCACTTTACGTGTAAACGTTCCAGATGTCCAATATCAAGCTACATTCATACGATTATTACAAATCTCAAAATTATTATGATTATTACAAATTACCCATGATACGATATGATATGATATGATAGAAACGGCTTTCGCTTATTAACAAGCGTCATCGCACTCTCGTTCTATTTGAAAATTTTAACGACATTTTAAGCTTGCAATCCAACTTTACAAATAATGTCAAAAATTTGCTATGTTTGACTAAAGTGATGAATTGTAATTTTACAGAAGTTATGATAGATATACGCTATAATCCGCGCTTGTTAAAATGCTACGTGTAGGAAGCAGGCAACGTCCAAAGCCACCAACAATACCACACAAGCACTACACACACTCACTGCTACAATCTCTACGAGGGCTTCGCCGCGTAACCGATGCATCATCAAGTGGATAGGCTCAACGACAAAATCCAAATGCAATGGTAATTTCATATCTGCCACGACGTTGAAATGTATTAGTAAAATGTATTAGTAGGTAATACTTATTCCATTATTTCATCATCATTCATGTATTATGTGCGTAGAGTGCCTCATTTAAGAGCGTAATACATTTTTGTATCATTGTATCGTATCGTATTTGCACAATATAACAAACATGAACTCGATAACATTATTTAAAAGTCTAATAAATTTTCAGCGGTTGGTAGGCCAAATAGTGTGGTTGTTAATAATCAGATGAACAACATTTTCGAGGTCTTTGAGTACAATATCTTGAGATAGATATCAACCTACTTGAATCAGCTACGCTTACAGCCTACAATTCTGTTTTATACCCTTAAGGGCGGGCACCATTGTTGGTGTTGGTGGTCTGGCGACAAGATGAGAAGCGAGTTCATTATAGCGATTTTGATGAGACTATAAATAGGACCACTTTAGCCCAGAGCTGCATTAAAGATAGCAAATGATTATCACTCTCATATACTTGTCTGATAGTTCTCTAGATTCTGTCCCTGATTTGCCTCTATTTTTTATCTGCAATCTTATCCGACTAATATTATAACGAAAGTCTGTGAGTATGGATGGTTACTCTTTCACGAGGAATCCGCTGAACCAATATCGATGATATTTAGCACAATTATTAGTTATGCACCGGAATAACTCATAGGCTACAGAAATTCTGTTAATTCTACAGGAATAGAATGACACTCAAAAGTGCCATCTATTATCAACCTATCAAGCGACAACCGTTTTCATTTTCATAAAGTCATGGTAAAGAGTCAAGGTAAAAATATAACAATGTAAGTAGGTTATTAAATAAACTGTTTTTTTTTTAAATTATCTAAGAAGATTATTAAAGCTCCATCTCGATTTTTAAACCTTCATAGCTTTTCTGAATAGTTAGGTACTTTTTGATAAATCAAATAGATAGCGGCGCTTGTAAGATAAAATCATATGTATATTAGTGAAGTATAATTGTATACAATGGTTGCGGTTTTGCAATCACAGAGAGAAAACTTAAATTATAATATTATGATTATCCGTTACAGTTATTAATTAAAAAGTCTCGTAAGTAATTCTCTTGGCACAACTCATTCATAGCGACCAATCCGAAGAATAAAGTTACATGTTCTATATATAAACCTTGACGCCGTGTGGTATCCGGCTAAATAGAATAGTACCACCCTCATTTCTTACCGAGGTGTCGTACAAGGCGACTAAGGTAAGTCGACCCGCTGTGTGGTACCCGGCTGAGTAGAATAGACCAACATCATTTCTTACCGAGGTGTCGTAAAAGGCGACTGAGGCAAATTGACCCACCGTGTGGTATCCGGTTTAGTAGAATAGACCACCGTCTTTCTTATCGAGGTGTCGTAAAATACGACTAAGGTAAGTTGACGTCAGGCAGGCGCCCGGTCTTAAAAACGCAGCCAAATCATGTGACAGCATGTTTATAACATGTTGTGCCCACCCCACTAAGTGGGATAAGGGCAGGAGGATGATGTTCTATATATAAACATAGAACATGTAACTTTAATCGTCGGACGGGGCGATAGAATCAACATACCAAAATGATATATTATCAAAACTTATGTCATTGCTATCGATTAGCTTCGCTTAGACACAAGCTAGCAAGCCATGGCTTAATAAAAATTGGTTTAAGATTCGTTATGAAAAGTCCCAATGGATACCATATTCTAGCGAAACAGACATAGATCTAATCGGTAAGTATTTTAAATTAATATTGTATTGGGATGATAGTGGCTAAAATGACTTTGTATAGAGACTGTGTATTTTAAAACTTAAGAAAGCAGGCTAGAACTACTACTAAGGGACTACAATCTATCAGCATCACTACATAGTATAAAACAAAGTCACATTCTTTGTTCGTCCATATATCCCTATGTATGTTTAAATCTTTAAAACTACGCAACAGATTTTGATGCGGTTTTTTTTTATTAGATAGAGTGATTTAAGAGGAAGGTTTATATGTATAATAACATTCAATACCGAGTAGAGAAATTCTGTAATTTTTGAAGTTTCTAATGTGATGTCGTAAATAATTACATTTTTTCCGCTTACATTGCAAACGCAGCATTTTTTGTCATTTACTTTTTACGAAAAATAATGCCTTATGTTCAAAGCAAATTTTTGTACAATACAGCATTAATCATTATCCAATTAAGTCCCTTAAATACATTGTTGATTTAATATAGATCAATATTGCCGTTTACAGCATATAATTTAAGTGAACATTTTCGGAGATATTACAGATTTAAAATGCCGTGAGGAGGCCGCGCTTCGCCCTTCGAATTTAGCAGCTATATGTCGCTCTTTCAAGAGATTGTTTAATGACAAGAAAGCTGTGAATATTGTATGTAAAGACATTCTGTAATTAATTGTAAAAATAAAATTCATAGGGAAAAATGTAAAAATAAATAAGTAAATATGTAGTAAGTATATGAATCTGATATTCCAAAGATAGCAGGAAATCATCTTGGCATAGGCAGAGGGGAATTGATTTTCTCCAAATTTAACGCTTGCGGGCCACGGACAGTAATGAATAAATCAAAGCTACTGGATCGATTTTAATCATTTTTTTTTCACTGAGTGACATGGGCTGTATATTTTATACCCGTGCGAAGCAGGGGCAGGTCTTAGTTAAATATAAAATGGAGATAGAAACTTTACAAATGCTGTTATAAGTAAAAAACTCGTTTCATAATTTTTTGTTTAAATAATTAATTGTAAACTTATTAACTTAACATCATTTGCTTGTAAAAGTTATTTAGGAAATTTGCTATCGTGTTTCTGAACAAAAATTCTCAAATTTTTAACTATGTTTATTTATTTGTCTACTATAAGAATATAAAAATGATAATATGTATAATGTTACTTTTATCTATGGAAGATCTGTACTACTTATTCGTGAGTGTAGCGCAGTTTTGTCTACGACATGGTATATAAATAATATAAAATTATAATTAGCTAAATAAATATACACTGAATTAATATGGGATACACTGTAATCTTTTACAGATTTGCTCATGCAATATATAAAATGTCATAGTTAATATGATTAACGAGAACTATAATCAAATATTATTTTATTTTATTTATTTATTTATTTATTTAAATACTACACGATAGTTCGAGATGAATGAATGTGCCGTTGAAACATGTGTCATATAATAATATACTCTGCATAAGAATATGCTGTAGAATATTATATTTCGCGTAAGTAAGAGACAAAAAAAAATCTAAAGAAAAATATTACAATATAACATCTTTTAAAAGTTTGTATACCATGAAATATTAAATTAAACTAAAACCTTTTATTAATATGTAACAGTACATAAAAAAATAACAAAATTGTAAGAGGAAGAATATACAGAAATGCGAAGTTACGAATAGGAAGGAATACACAACTAAAGGTTTCAGGTGTTCCTCAACGCAGTTTTTCAATGGCGACCATTGTTACTTAAATCTAAATCTTAATTTAAAAACATGTATATATAAATATATTATCATCCTCCTGCACTTAACCTTGCTCTAAGTGGGGTCGGCACAACATGTTTTGAACATGTTGTTATATGTTTTGGTTTGTTATTTTACGACCGGCCTGACGTCAACTTACTCGTATCTAAGTTACTTTTTACCACACCTTGGTAAGAAATGAGGGTGGTCTATTCTATTCAGTCGGATACCACACAGCGGGTCGACTTAACTTAGTCGCCTTTGAAGACAACTTCGTATTAAGTACTATTTCATAGTAATCAAGTTCTTTTTGGCTACGTGTGTCTACAAACTATTATTCTGATCGTACTTGAATAAGTATGTAATGTGTATAAATTCAAGTATGTATGTATACTTGTAAAAGTAAGTAAGTAGCGGCCTGTTACTCTCCCACTGCTGGGAATAGGCCTCTTCTCTCCGTTTTTGGAGAGAAGGATTGGAGCTAAGACCTACCACGCTGCTCCAATGCGAATTGGTAGGTTACACATATCTCCAGAATTCTCTAGAAATATGCATGTTTCCTCACGATGTTTTCCTTCACCGATAAGCGTGTAATAAATTGCAATTATCAATTGGACACATAAGTTTTATCAGAAAAACTCATTGGTGTCTGCCTAGGTTTGAATCCGTGACCTTCTCGAAAGAGTTGCATGGTGTTACCGCTGGGCTATCACAGCTCATATGTATACATGTGTTTAGTAGGAATTAGACTACATTCATAGTACATACTTAAGCTTACTAAGTACGTAAGTACTTTCTATAACTACTAACTACTAAGTACGTATGTTTCTTAATGTGTACGGTCCTTAATAGTTACTTTCTAAAACATTCTGAATTTGTGAACATCACAAATGTACTTATAAATCATGAGTAGCAAAAAATATTATAAAGTCGCATTTTTTTTACTTGTGTCAATAGATCGTAAAAGTCCGTCTGCACGTTTATACTTTAGCTACTCCGCCAATCAATTTTAAATTAAAGTTTTTTATTCATAGATATTTTTCTTTATATCTAATGTGTAGCATATTACTATGGTATAACTAGGGTTGCCACCTTTTTTTTTAAATATTATTTTTCTTTTTAAATAAAAAAAATATAGTACTTTTAGGAAATTCAAGAAAAAAATAGTACACATCTATTTCCAATCATTATTTATTTTTCCATGATTATTTATTATTACTTTTCGCTGGACAATGACAAAGAAGTTAAAGTTACTAACTAACTAAGCCTCGTAAATACATGAATGAGTTTCGTTCAAACATCCCTATGCAGTGCTGCGGGTGCGTTCCATTCATAGTTGATTCAAAAAAATCGCGATAATTGAATTTGCGATAAAAATATAGTATTTTTCGTACTATTGTTGTTTCTTCGTACTATTGTATCGTATATTGTTTTTATATATAACTATTGTACTATAATATATAGTACAGTTGACAAAAAAATAGTACGAAACTATATAATATAGTACGGGTGGCAACCCTAGGTATAACCATTAGTGTTAGTGTACTGGGAGCTCCAATCCTTCTACCAAGAGATATTGCCGAGCAGTGAGGAAGTAGGAAAAGGAAGTAACTTGCAAAGTTGTACATACTCCATTTCATAAGGAATATGAAAGTTTATTCGCAATGTGTTGCATCATCACAAGGCATAAAACGAATTCCAACGAATAACATACACGACTCAAAAATTTTATATATAATATTTGATATTTCTATTTTTTTCAAATTCAAATTCAAAATATTCTTTATTCAAATAAACTTGTGAACAAGTGCTTTGAATCGTCAACTCTACTGCTGGTTCCGAAAGCTGTTCCTACCGAGAAGAGCTAGCAAGAAACTCGGCGGTTGCTCTTTTTAAAAATATAATTCTTATTACTCGTTACATTAGTTATTAATGAATGTTGAATAGGTATTGAATTAATGAATTATTGAATGTTGGTCCTCTTGTTGATGTTGATGTAGCATATAAGAATACTGAAGACAGTTTACTAAAATAATAATAAATAATAAAATAATAATGTATAACTGTAAAGATATTCAAACTGCAAACTTATATTTACATAATAAATAAATAACTCACAAAATCTTACTGAATTTTGTCTAATTACAAGCGGTATGCATTTTATGGTATTATAAATATTAAATTAAGCTTAATGCAAAGAAACTTAGTTGTAATGTCTGTTTTTAATAAATAGTTCATTTTTCTTCTGTTTTTTAATTTTTATCTTGTGGATAGTAAAAAAACTTACATAAACTTTGAACTTAAATTTTATTTATAATTTTTGAAATATTTATTAATTTACGACTTTTGCTAAACTAGATCTTTTTTTTCTAAATATGAAAAAATTATTAAACAAATAAAAAAAGAGTGTAAAAATCCAAAATGGGGTTTACACATAATACTCGTATGTAGTATGGAATATATGCCGTGTGGTATCAGCCTGAGTAAAATAGACCACCCTCATTTCTTAACGAGGTGTAAAATACGACTAAGGTAAGTTGACGTCAGGCAGGTGGCCGATCGTAAAATACGCAGCCAAATCATGTGATAACATGTTTATAACATGTTGTGCCGGCCCCACTTAAAATGGGATAAGGTCAGGAGGGTGGTAGTGTAGTTGGTTTATGTATATGTAGAGAAAAGGGACACACAACACTTAATGTGGGTAGGCCTAGGTCCTATCAACTATCTAATCAAGATATTACGTTTATACAAGTATTTAATACTGGACAAATGTGGGAACTTCATTCAACTAAATCTAATTAAAACTTAAACCTTCAATATAAAATTCACTGTCTTGGAAAAACCACGTTAAAATCTACATTACTTTGTCACGACAAAAACGTACTGAAGCATGGATAAGACTTAAAACAAATCAAAAGAGTCATATTAAGACTTCTTAGTTATTGAATGATCGTTTTAATAAATTTAAACGCGCTGTCGTCTGTGGCCATGTTTTTATTGAATCGAAAAAAGAGATTCCCACATCGAGAAGTGCAGCAATTTTATAATGATTTTATTACAACTTTGTTTTGTTTATTTTGTATTTTATGTTATATAATCTACAGCTATTTACATAAAATATATATTTAAAAAAACTTAATCTATTAATAAGGCCAAACTGATTATATAATTTTACATAAAATATATTTTGCTTAACAGAATTTAGTAAAAAAAAGTACGAAAGCTGCAATAACGACGTGATGTACGTGTTTGTTAAGTTGAATGATAAATATTTAATATTAAATATATATTTGTGAATAAGCTGTAATGCCCTTTTCATCCCGGTTATCAGTTTGTTATTCTTATAACATAATCTGATCACGGATTATTATTTTGACTTGTAAACTTTGTTTTAATTTTGGTCCTATAAGAAAAATGGGATTTCTTACATTTTAAATTACCATTCAGAATATAGTGATATAGTATACAATCCTATTTTACTGCATTTTATTGTATCAAATTAATACTTCTGTATCTATATATTAGAATACTCCCAACTATGTAATATCTACGTGTATTCGAATTTTATATATAGGTACTACATCGGTTGGTACCTATATATCTTTTAAATTGTATCAATATTATTGCGACGGATGAGTTTTGTAAGCGTAACAGACAGACAAATTTTTGCAACATATTATGTTGCGAAAGTCTGTCTGTAAATTATTATGTTAACGTGAAAGTTTTATCAATTTATATTTTTACAATAACAAAAAAAACAGCTTAACAGATTTGGTTGGAACTTGACTTTAATAACCTAAATTAACATAATAATTATTTAAAACACTCTTACTTTCGATACTGAAGTTCACTTCAGTGAACTTTGAAGCTAGTGAATAATAAGTAACTGATTTAAATCACAAACCTACATATTATAGTATGCAAAAAAATTACGTCATTTATAAATATCGTCATTTCTACCGTGTGGTAACCGACTGAATAGAAAAGACTACCCTAATTTCTCGAGGTGTCATAAAAGGCGACTAAGGCAAGTTGAAGTTAACTAGAGTGGACTTAAGGCAGGAGCATGACGATAAATATTGTCATTGATTTGTAAATCATAATCATTGTTCGTCTATGCAAAATTAATACAATGAAGCTCATGTTTTACTAACGTAATTAACAGACCAAGACTAGAAAGTATTTGAAATGTTTCTTAAAAAATCAGATGTGAAGTAGATTTAATTATAGCAAAAGTACGATAACATTAATGAGGGATTTCGTAAAGTTTAATATGATTATAATAAATTATTAGTCCGAGATCAGGATTTCTAAATCATAATATCAAAAATACTACATTAGTATTTAGAAATCCTGATATTAGATAACTAACTACATTGAATAAATTTTATTCATATGGTCTGATAAAATAAGGTTTTTTAAAACAAACAAAAAAATAAAATAATACTCCATACCAATCTAACAAGCCTGTCGTCACTGGGTAATTAATATTGTGATAGAAGATTAATACAAATTAAAATATATAAGGCGCTATATAAATATAGGTAATAATATTTTGATGGTAAAAACGAAAGATAGAACCAAAGATAAAAAAATAAAAAAATATCGTTGTGTTCAAATGATTATACAACTTACAATGAGGGCGTTAGATGGGTCTACCAGGTTCTTTATTGACCGCACATTTCATATGTAACTAAGACACACTTGCTAAAATGTGTGAGATCTTATGGGATCAGGTTTTAATTCCTGATCAAAAAATGCCTAGTTACTACAATCAGCTGTTCGTTGTTTTTATGAGAAAATGAAAGCAAAGGCAATAATAGTACGAAAGATTCAAAAGCGTTATCAAATCACGCACAAATGCTAATTCTATTATTATATGACAATACTAATCGTAATTAGTCATGACAGATCATTGTTAAGCTGGGGGCAGAGGGAGGCGGCGGAGCGGTTCCGCGAAATCTTGCTCTGGAAATCTGCTGCTGGTGAGTCCAGGTGTTAGCGACTTGCCTAAGCCCATCGTCTATCGCCCTAACTGGGGACCTTCGGGTGCTCCGAACGGGGTATATCGGACGCCTGGCTTACAGGTCCCCGAGGCGGTCGGTGTATCTGGTGTTCCTGATGCATCGGTTAGCGGAGGGGGACTTCTCTTTTGAGAGGTCCCTGTCCGGAGGTGGAGTCTCTGCGATCAGAGCGGCTGTCGGCGGGGATGGGGGCAATGTGTACAACGATACCCTGTCCTTGCAATCAGCAGCGTGGCGGAGCACACAGGTCGTTTTAGTCGGTGCGAGTCCGACATAACCACCGCCTGTCCCTGTCGGGCGGTGGTACCCATAAAGGGTTTTTTCCTGTATAAAAAAAAGATTATTGTTAAGCTAGTCTTTTCACATTGTGTAAGCAATTCAAAGTAATCCAAAACCCGGGTGGCAACGTAAATTTTTATAATAATACAGACGTTGTAAAATTTATAAAATTTTATGCTTTTTTCGACTTCAATTAGAAACGAGCGTTTATTAACCTGTAAGTCAAGTGACTTATGAATCATTTGTACAAGTCTGACGAGTGTAATTAATAAAGCGGAATTAGAAAAGCTTTGAAGTATTGATAATTAAAAGACAACCCACTGAAGATTCTTGCAGCTTTTAAATGTTGATTAAGTTATTTTATTGAAAAATGATCGTCTATAAATATTTTCGTATTTTATAGTAAGTTATGTGTCAATGAATATTGTGACATCTTTACGGTACACAATTTTAAAGACAAAGGTCACTTCTTTCATGCATTCTTCTTCGACTTTCAACGTAGAATAAGAATGCATGCATATGAAATTAAAGAGGTCAAAATATTTTAATGGAATGGAGTCCAAAAAAAGAACTAAGGGGATAATTTAGAATAAAATTATGTAAAATTGCTATTTTCGCCTTTTAATAGCACTTTGATTTTTACATGTTCAGAAGAAACCAAATTTCTTTACAGTCTGGTTAATAATTCGTAGAAAGTAAGATTGTCTTGTAGTTACTATGGTGTGAGCATTTTCCTTACGAATAACCCCGTACAATAAAAATTAACAACAAAGTGTAGAAATATTTTGAAAAGTGTATTCAGATAATACACAAAGTTTCTTTTAGGGGAAAGTTTATGTTATCTGGGATCAGTCATTCGAAATTTAAAATTTGTATACACCCATCAGATATTCTCATTCTGTTGTCATTACAAAGTTAAAAGTAGTGAATGATTGAATGATAAACGTAAATAAATGCTATATCATCAAGGTATAAAATTTATAATTTAGTTCTTCAGTGACACGTAAAATATGTCTAGATGTCATCGTAGCGTATCAATATCCCTTACGATTGCTAAGGAATCAAACGGACCGTTTAATATGTGCCACATTTCACGCCTCAAGATTATGGCGATTTGTTTATTTACATTTCTCCTATTTTCCCCTCAACAGTAACCAACAAGCACTTTGATTTATAATATAATTTTTAACATGCATAGAAAAGGTGACTTTCTTTTATTATTTGGTCTTTTATCTGTATATCATTCTGTGAGCATGTATATGAGTGTGTATCTTAAAGTGGATGGTGTGTTCCAACATACACACAAACACATTTGTTTGTGTGCATGTGTTGAAACGAATAAAACTTTCGTTATGGCTCCTCTTCATAATTAACGATTAGAAACTATTAAACGCGAGCTCATTCATGAAGAGGGTATTCTCGGCTGTACTCGTCAATCATCGCCTATGATTGCTTACAATCGCCTTCAACTTGGGATTGTCGATTTTCGGACACGCATCAAAGGGAATAGTTAGGTGATACGTACGATTGTATGTATTGTATGATAATACGGACGATCATGTGGACACATGCACGATGATCATGCCGATCATAGACGATCACAGCCCAGCATCATAGCCCATAGTGAAGAGCCTCCTCTTCACATTATTTATGTTCTTCCCAAAATGTTCTTAGATGTCAAAACTGTGTTTTAACAACAAAGAATTAAAAATAAATTGTTACTGAAGGTTATTATGGGTGGTATTATTAGGTCTAAAGTATCGGGTACTATGAAGCCGTAATAGTCTCTTGACAGTAGTATTGAACTGATTCGACAGCCAAATGCATCACTGCAATTTTATGGACTTTTGCAAATTGCAATGCAATTACAATCGTAACTTGATACATAATATAACAATAAGTTTCGTATAAAAAGTAACGAACTCTTATTATCCCGCTGTCGGACATAAGCCTCCTCTCTCCGTTTTTTGAGAAAATGGTTGGAGCTAAGACCCACTACGCGGCTCCAATGCGGATTGATTGGTTACACATATCCTCAGAATTTCTGGTTACGCAGGTTTCCTCTTTACCGCAAAGCGGTGATAAATGTAGTGATGAAGTGATAAATGATGTGAGCAATGCTGAATAATACACATAAGTTTTAACAGAAAATTCATAGGCACCTCCCGGATTTTGAGCCCGTGATCCCCTCGTAACAGTCACACTGACACACCCTTGGACTATTACATCTTATTTTACACAAAATTAAGTAAAACAAAGTAAAGTTTTCCTTTCTGTGTTTTTGGAGAGAAGGATTGAAGCTCAGGCCTACCACGCTGCTCCAATGCAGTACATATATCCCTTGAATTCTTTGCAGATATGCAGGTTTCCTCACGATGTTTTCCGTTGCCGAAAAGCGTGTAATAAATTGCAATTATCAATTAGACACAAGTCTTTACGAGAAAAACTTATTGGAAGCCTGTCCGGGGTTTGAAACTCATGACACTCTCGAAAGAGTCGCACGGTCTCGCCGCTAAGCTGTCACTGCTCATAATATTAAAATTAATATTAAATGTTTATTAATAAATTGTATTTAATATGATACCAGGGCGGGTCGGCTGAGATAATGCGCAACCGACATTGGTAAAATTGTTACAACTTGAAATAGAGTAAAAAGTGTGTGGAGTGAAGAGCAAGAAATTTGAGCTTTAAACTACATTAACATTTGAAAGCTTTGTTACATTACCACCTTAAGCCGCCGCTATACTTACCATCATATGAAATCAAAAAAGTGCATATTTCTCTTATTTTTAAAGTTCTTAATGTAAACTTTATTATTTTAAACTTTAAATGTAATTGTTAGATAGTAGGTTAAATGTACAACTCGGGCAGGTAAAATGACCTACTGGTAGTTCTAGCGGGTGCGTTGAAAGTGAGATCGTCGTGTAATGACAGTGTGGCAGGGAAGGTTGCGCCGGCTCGGGCAGCGCGCGTCAGTGGGTACAGTGCGCTCGCACCTCGCCATGCGAACACGCTCACCACATGGCGCGTCGCCTGGCGCTGCTGGCGCTGTTGGCCTGCGCGGCGGTCACACACCGCCTGCCTTTACGGGCAACCTCCATCCCTACGTCGAAGTCTATAGCGCGCTTCGTGAATTGGGACGATATCGAAGATTCCTTTGAAAAAATTTCTCCGCCGCGACTCACAACAGTCAAACCCGATACCAAAGTGTTGCTCCGTAGCAAAATTCCAAAATTAAATGTGACAAAGAAAGTTATAAAAAGTGCTGACCAAATCCTTAAAACAACTATCAATATTGCAAGTCACACAAAAATTATTGTGACTAAACGACCTGCTATCGAAACTTTAACGAACTCTCATACGCGACATCCACAAGATATGAATATAAATATTAATGAACAATATTTGGTGGACGATTGGGGTCATGTGTCGAGGGTTGGAACTAGAAAGCCGGTAAAATCCCGACCGTCGACCACTCGACGCCCGCCCACAACTCGTACAACGTCAACAACAAAGCGACAACGGACTACTACGAAACGACGATCTACGACTCGGAAAACTACCGTAACAAAAACAACAAAAGTGCCAAAGACAAAAGTGACATGTTCGCAGCATAAAACAGGATGGATTTCAAGCTTTTTCCAAGAAAATAAATTGAAAAAATCTCCAAAAAAACAAGAGAAATCAGGTTGGTTTGTAGGTATGTTTGGTGGATAATCGGCTACGATAGACTTTATTAATTTTATATTAGTGCATACATGTAAATAATTTTAAACAGTATGTGTCTGTGACATCAACCCTTTTGTTTTCACACTATATCAATAAATCCGTCGAACACATGGGCATGATCTATCTACCTATAATATATAATTTAATAAAATTTAGTTAATTGTTTTATAAACTGAGAGTGATCTACTGCTATTCTGCATTCTTCAACGAATTTTCAGTTTATAAGTACAATTTTTAAACATTCGTTATCATTCTATAATACTCTGATATCATTCTAAAAATTCAAAATACTATTACGAACGGTTAATCATTTTTATTACAAACAGGGGCTGATAGTTTAACACGCTTTCCGATGCATGGAGGGAAAGTAAACGCTAAAAACGACGGTTATTATTTCTAATTGGATTCATAGAAGATTAGGTGTATCTTATGAAATTTTCTGACGTATCGTTAGATAATTTTCTGATACATAAAGTATAGCAATTATTTTATACCCGCGATACAGGCATCGTTAAATAATGCACGTTGAACATTTCATAAACATGTGATCTTTAAACCAAAGCACACACGAAATGTAATGTTGAATGGCTTAAACAATGTCTTTAAGGAAAGCGCTAATATGATTTCTGTCCTTGGGTATAGTATCTTAATTAACATTCCAAAAAATTATAGTAATACTTTATCAGTATCAGAGACTTTGGAAGTCGTAACAGAATTACATGGAAAGACTAGGATCTTTTAGATTAATTATATTACATAAATTTAATCAGGAGATACAAAACTAAAACTAAACTTTAAGATTCTAAATATCTAATCAATTTGTGATCATATTACAAGCTGGTTTTTGCCACAAGTTCGATCTTGTATTACTGCTACTTTGGAAATAATTTCGCCAACCAATACCATCAACGTGACTAAGTCGTCAATCCTAAACATGTAATTATAATAGACACCTACGGGTTCTTTTTGAAAATCTCGTTCCTCTATACTATATATGAAACAGCAAATCTACTATTGTCTTTAAGAGAATATTGCAGTCGCATCTATTGTGCGTGAGTAAATATACGAAATCATATCCTGTACGTGTAAACAACACGTGCCACCATTGTTTGCCTAATACGAATAATCAAGCTACCGTAAAACAACATTACCGTAAAGTAACATTCTCCTCCAGGGCTTAGCGAGATTACGATTACTGCATACTTGCGACTTTCTTTATATGACTACTATCTCGTAAATGAATGACTTAATGAGTAAAAACTTGCTTATATGGGCATTAATTAAATAGAAAGATGAAATAGAATTAATTAGTATTAGTAGATATTTATCGCAGCCTTTTTTTCAAGAAATAACAACATAATAAAGATAGATCAATGAATTCTGTGTTGGACGTTAAGATTCGAATATGTACATTCAATAATTGTTGCTTGTGAGTAATTTCGACAATGTAATATAGAATATATTATATATAGATATTTTATTACTTATATACCAGTGATAAACGTGACTTAATCTGAAAAAGAGGATTTTTGAAATTCTATTATTGGCCCGGTATATAAGCTAGAAATGTACTAAATGTCATCATTGTTCCAGCGGATTAGCTGTGAAAATGTAACATACAGAAACACATTCTCCGTCTTTCTGCTTGTCTGTTTTAAATTTTTAATATTACCTAGTATGTATATCATTATAAGTGTAATAACGTTTGTGAATACTATTTTTTTTGTAAATGTAAATACGAAAGTTGTTTTGGAACAGTGGAGGTTTCTACACGTGCACGCGACACGATTCATAAATACCTACATCGTCTAGGTCGTGGCATTGCTAGTCTTTCTTACGCAAATTATGTGCCTATTAGCCTTTATCATTAGGCACTGAGAGGTAATATATCATTAGCGACATCTTAGAGGTTACACTTTCGCCTTCTATTTAGGTGTATGTGTACACTCTAGCTGAATGTGAATCATATTTCTGAAGGGACAACATAAATTCATATTTAAATATTTCTCTATTTAACAATACATGCTGTATGGTATCCGGCTGAGTAGAATAGACCAACCTCATTTCTTACCGAGGTGTCGTAAAATACGACTAAGGTAAGTCGACCCGCCGTGTGATATCCGGTTGAGTAAAATAGACCTTTTTTACAGAGGTGTCATTAAATACGACTAAGGTAAGTTGACGTCAGGCATGCGACCGGTCGTTAAATACGTAGCCAAATCAGGTGACAACATGTTTGCCTACTATAGTATGCCGACCCCACTTAGAGTGGGATACGGGCAGGAGAATGATGATATTTAACAATAGCTTCTGTTATTTTGTTGATAAAGATATTTTATGGAAATCTATGCCTTATAACAGTACCGGCGGATGTTATTTTCCATGCTTCTTGTTTCAAGACCACACCCCAACAGGAAAATGATCGGCGTAAACGCAAGTTGTCTATTGATGGTTGTCGACCGGCTCTCGTTAGAATTAACTTGCGCTACTTAATGTTCCACTAACATATAAAGTTTCACATTTTTATCGGCCCGTGTAATTATATTGGAATCCTTTGAAGTACATACCTAGACAATATCTTTTAAACGAAATCTAATGAATAAAATAATATGTTGAGAGAAGAAGCTGTGATAGCCCAGCGGTAACACCGCGCGACTCTTTCGAGGAGATCACGGATTCGAACCCGGGCAATGAAACGGGTTTCTAATAAGTTTTCTGTTAAAACTTTGTGTCTAATTGATAATTGCAATTTATCACACGCTTATCGGTGAAGGAAAACATCGTGAGGAAACCTGCATATCTCTAGAGAATTTTGGAGATATGTGTAACCTACCAATCCGCATTGGAGCAGCGTGGTAGGTCTTAGCTCCAATACTTCTCTCCAAAAACGGAAAGAAGAGGTAATAGGCCACTACTTTACTACTTTTTTTTTACAGTTTGATATTAATTTAACATTCTCTTTAGGTATCTTTTCCACGCTCTACAATTGGTTTGTGGGATCGACGAGCTCTTGGTTTAGTGATAGATGGTTCGACGAAACAGATAATTTAAGGACGAAAACAACCACAACTCCTATACCACCCACGACATCCACTGAAAATTGGTTTCAATTATTTGTCGATTCTGAAGATTTCGATGATAGAAACCCTGAGACGAGTGAGTGGAATAACATCATAATTTTTTTAAAGAATATTTTGGAAAAAACTTTTATGCTTATCTTTTACATTCTAGTTAAACAATCTGTGAAGAAATCAATTAAGAAGAATTACAAAGGATATCAATTATTACGAGCATATCCAGACTTTCTATGGAAAGTCCGTTCATTATTAGAACTACAGGAAGATGCTGAGGGATCAGGAGTCATGTGGTGGACACCGCCATCTCTGAACAGCTCAACAGATCTACTTGTTCCCCCAGATCTACTTGTGGATGTCAAAGATCATTTGAAATCTTCTAAAATAGAATTTGAGGTGGTCATTTGGGATTTACAGGTATTTATTTTGCGATACTGATGTACAAATCAAATTTCTTTAGTGGTTGCAATAATATATTCTAATTTACATTCTCTACTTTAGAAAGCTATTACGTATGAAAACCCTAGATTATCTAAGAAGCAACGGGTGGAATTGGAGCAACTACGTGGTCACCCGATGACTTGGAGACGCTATCACCGATATGCTGATATAATGAGGTATCTAGAATACCTGCAACACTCATATGCTGATATTGTCGAGCTTGTACCGCTGGGTCGCTCTTCAGAGGGACTTCCTTTAATGGCTGTTAAGGTGGGAACTCAAATAACTTAATATTTTCATCTACATCTTAATACATCTCACATGCAGTCATGTTCTTTTGCAAATTTATAAAGTTGCTAGGAAATGTTACGTCAGATAATAAATTGGTTTTAACTTCCGATACAATAATAATTCTATTCTGGATTAAATAATTCAAACGAATTTTCCGAATCGGATATGTCTTAGTTAAACAGCGTAATCGTGAAAACCGACGAATATTCACTACTTCACGTGGGTGTTGATGAAAACGGCACCGAAACAAATAACAAACAGAGATGACGTTGCTCCTATTGCTCTATGGTATTTCGGTCAATGATTATATATAAAACTAGCATTCGCCAGCGGCTCCGCCCACATGGAAAGATTAAACTTTAACTTAACTCCTTCAATAAATTGACTATCTTACACTGAAAGAATTTTTCAAATCGGTCCAGTAGTTCCTGAGATTAGCGCGTTCAAACACACGAACAAACTTTTCAGGTTTATATATTAGTGTAGATAACCTGTTTGCCCTTAGAACTTCGAACTTTCTTAGTTCTTTAATCTTTTAAAGATCACCCTTACTTGTAAGAGATCACCCCAGGTATGCGAGTTTGTCAATTCTGAAGAAAGACTGGAACAAACTTATAATTATTATTAATTTGAATTATTACAATTTTAAGTAATTAAACAACAATAAAATTGAAAATTTAATATTTTAATATTATCAAGTAGATATCAACTGCATCAAATAACACCAAGACGAAAAGTTCCTTTACCAGAGGACAAAAACAAAAAAAGTGGAAGTTAGGGTCCCATTCGAAGCCAGCAGTTTGGTTGGAAGGCGGATCTCATGCTCAAGAATGGATAGCTCCTGCAGTTACAACATGGATATTACACAATTTAGTAGAAGGAGAAAAAGGTTCAGGTATGTAATTTTAATACAGCATAAGTGAAACATTAGTTTTTGTAGCTATCTGTCTTATAACGATGTTTCGAACTTCTTGTTCTAAACTTATAAATGATATAAATTCGGAATGCGGAAGTTCAACAACACTCGACTAAGGAAGGCTTACGTTTCCAATGAATAACGCTATTCCCTATTTTCTAAGAACTAGACCTGTACTCGTGGATCCAGTTAATTTTATCTATTTTATCGTTAAAAGCTCAATTATCTAATCCATGTTCTGTAACGAAAATGCAAATTTTAAAATGCAATACGAGTAGTGGAAACTCTTGAGTGCTGGAAGTCAAAGCTTCCAGTCTGTTAGCTTTAACAAACAAAGAACACATTTCACATTTGTTTAACCAAAAAGTGAAGAAATAAGTAAGAGATTATAGGTCGTCAAGTTCAGCATGAACCTCGTGGAAAATAATTACGAGTTATTTAAATAAAACTGGTCTTGTTCCCTGGTTGATCCAGAAAATATAATATGTATTTAATATTTTATATATATAACCGATGACTTTCCTATAATACCTTTTTTTTTTAATTTACATTAGCAGAACAAAGCGGTTTTCCGCGCTAAGTTTATTTTCTATGTAAAATAAATTTGAAAGATTATGTGGCATGTTTATCTATTTGGATTGCTTGTTGTTCAAGGTGCTGACCGCGAAATTCTCAGTGTGGCTGATTTCTACATAATGCCTGTGCTGAACCCGGACGGTTACGAGCACTCGCACACTCACGACAGGCTTTGGAGGAAAACTCGTTCACGAAGTCCCGATCACTCCGAAGATTACTACAATGGCTGGTCAGTTAACAATGAAACAGATGATTAATATGCTTAAGTACTTCAGATAATTACGCATCTGTTTATTAAATATTATATTAAAAGCTTTTATTCAACTTGGAATATATGTGAAGGTGGAATCTAACAAGTTAAATTTGACCCACTTCCCGGTGCCCATTGAGCTGAAATTTTATATACTGGTCCAGTCCCGATGACAATGTATGTTTATGATAATCATTACCTGATGCTGCTACTAGGATTGGCTCCAGACAAGGGAACATCTCAACGGTTAACAGTAGATACATAAAATTGTGTTAAAAGCTTTTTTAAAAGCCTTTTTACTTGACTTATTAGAATTTGTTTCGATAGTTTAAAAATAAGTTCAGAGTAATTTAAAAACATTTACTTTTACATTATTATTATAAGCTAACCGCTCATTCACACACTTAAGATGATGACAATTTGATCGAAATTCTGACCAAATGTTTATACAAACAGCATAAATGTTTACAATAAATGCTATCCAGTAAAATATCTTCTATATGTATGTTTTTATGGTTGTGTTAATTGAAATAGACTATGTGGGTTAGTATCGGAGAAAAGTGCTAAAGATGTCGAACCGGAAGGATTGTGGCTTATCATTGTATTTAACTAAGATAGGTACTTTAATATAGCTCGTTTCCTGTGAAAGTCCATAAACATTTTGAATGGCTGTATACGGATATTGTATGTTTAACGAAATCGACCCGGTGACTTTTCTAACCTTGTGCTTAATAGGACGGTCTGAATAGAACAAAAATGAGCGTGGAATTCGTTTCGTACGCTGTCTATATCCAACATCTAGGTATACATTTTAAAGTATGTGGACTATAGATATCACTCTTTAAATTTACTTATTATGAATTTTAGTTCAGGTTTATTCGTGTAATATTGGATAGTCTCTCTAGCACCCTCGATCTTTAGCAGAACTATGAAATTTTCTTTTCTTTATTAAAATACATAGACTAAAAAACAATATGAAAAATAACGAACAACCAATACAATATGCCAATATAATTGTATACAAATGCAATGAAACAATTAAGCAAATATGTTAGATTATAGAGTGCTTACAGGGATTTCAAACTGTGTAAATACTTTAACTGTAAACACTTAAGTAAATCAGAAATTTAATTAGATTTATATTTATACAATGTTTTGTATTTGGTTAGCTTTTAATAAGCTTTTCATGATTTAGTTCTTTAAGTTCAAGATAGTTTAAAAAAAAATATTATGGTTACTTCTACCTTTTTTAATTTCCGTGATTTATAATTTCCGTAATTAAAGTAAGTTTTGTTTTGTTAGACAAAGACATGACACGTGATAATAAATTTCTTTAAAGAAAAATAAGAATAATATATTTATATTTAACTTAATATTATTATATATTTGTAGCCAATAATTTAAAAAGGATATATGTAATTTTACAAGGTTCCCCTGGAACTGGGGCCGCACAGAGTGCGTGGGAGTAAATGCTGACCGCAATTGGGACTACCACTGGGGCGAGAAAGATTCCTCGACTGACCCCTGCTCGGACAACTACGCCGGTCCGCATCCATTTAGCGAACCGGAAACGCGTGCTGTGTCGAAATTCTTAGAAGAACATAGAGGGCAAATAAAGGTACTAAAACGTAGTTTCATAGTCGAACTGACTGACTGGCAGTGGGTGATCTTGCTTTCAGCTCCGCGGGCCGCGGGTTCGATTCCCGCCGAACGCCAACATTTTCTATAAATCAATTTGTTGGTCTTCGAGTCTGGATGTACCTATATTTGTATTTAGGTATGTATTTAAAAATTATAAAAGTATATATTCACCAGTTGTCTGTCTACCATAACACAAGCATTAATTTACTTTGGGGACGGACGACCGTGTGTGTAAGTGTCCCATATATTAAAAAAAACCTCTTGTCTATTTGGTCTTTGCTTATAGAAATATAAATAATCTCTTACAAGACATTTATTAAGCCGTGTGGTATCCAGCTGAGTAGAACAGACAAATATCACTTCTTACCGAGGTGTCGTAAGAGGCGACTCAGGTAAGTAAACCCGCCGTGCGGTATCCGGCTGGGAAGAATAGACCACAATTACAAAACAACTGTACACTTCTGTTATTAAAAACAAAAATTCAACTAAATTTATTAATTGTAAATAACCCACCGTGGGACACGTGTAACATCGTTGAGATTCTCTTTTAAATCATACAATTTGTATCAACGTGTTATTTAATTTGAAATACTCTGAATTGGTATGTAAATTTAATGATTGTTTCGAAGGTATTTATATTTTGAGTTGTGAATAGAATATGCACACTTTCATGCGATTATCTTTCACGTCGCAGATAAAAATGAGTTTTTAATGCCTATATTTTCTTAAACATTTGAGCAGCCTAATGACAAGCATGCTCTCGAAATATTAAGTAAAGATGTGTACAGACGGTACATGTTTATGGAACAAACAAAATAGTTCACTTTGCGAATACAATTTGGGCTAATACCAAAAGCTAAGTCATATTGTGATAATTATTGTGATAAAAAGTGTTATACTGATGTTTAAACTGAATTATACATATTTTTAAGTAATAAGATGTTCCCACTTCGATGTTACGTTACCGATACCACATCAAACACTACATTCAAAAATCATAATTCTTACAATTTATTTTTTTCCTTCGTCATTGTTTTGTACGGTTGTCACTTATTACGATCCATATTCGTATTATAAAAGTCTGGTTGTTGCTTTCACAACTAAACCGCTACATCAAAAATTTCATCAAATTTGGTCCATTTCAAGCTTATATACTAGCATATAGTATAAAAATTATGGTTTTTCCTTCGGGAAAATAAGACGTAATATCATGTCGGATCATTCAGCGATCAAAAGTGTTTCCAAGTCAGATCGGTCATGGTCCAAAGAAGACAAAAGCTATTCTTCCCAGAACTAATTACAGTCATACCATACTCCTCTACACTTCGTACATGAAGCAAGTTTGTTTAGCACAGGAAGTACCCTTAGGACATTTCTCGATACTAGGAGCGATTTTGCGCTCTGCTCTCCGTATTCGCACCCTCTACTTTTGTTCCACGTTTATCGTTCCCGTTGTTTGACGCTTTAAGATTTTAACAGCATAAAGTTATTTCGAAATAAACAAAATTATTGTGCTTTAACGCTTAATACAACGCAAGTGAAACCGCAAGACAAATTAGTTCAATTAATCGTAACAGTCAAATTCTGGGAAGTCGAAAATATATATTCATATATCTCTTATGTTTAAATGAAGTTTAATTAATAGATTTATAATAATGCTAGACTTACCTAAAAGTATTGCCGATTACATACATTACATACAAAAAGAAATAACTACGACATAATCTCTATCTAGATTTAAAGCTTTATGATCAACTTTGTTTTTACAATATTTATGTATAGAAGATCTATAGAGCATAGCCTAAGAATAACCGTTGCACGATTTATTAATAGATAATGTCTTCATGTCGTGTTCTCAATGTCCACATGCTTACTAGCAGCTGACGTAATTGAGCACTTAATGCAAGTAGCGGAAGGTGCAAACAAGTGCTCATGATTATATGTCAATACATATAAAATTACTGTCAAAACCCTTATGTTAGGAATTCCCAAGATAAAGTTCTATAGATTATTATCGAACCGATGTATAGGACATAGCTTATTTAAGTGTTGTTTTGTGTCTAAATGAAAAAGGATAAAAAATTGCAAATATATATTTTTATTGGTTTTCTATTTCTTAATATCTTAACAGTAACGCGTGATAAGAAGATAATTTTCATTATCAAGATATTTTTTTTTATTTTAGATATATGCTTTCGAAAAGTAATTTTCGTACTTCGTAAGTTGGTACAGAATATAAAAATAATAAAATAAATGGCCTATTATAGCATTTTATTATTTTTATATTACGTAATGCATGTATTCAGTTTTAAAAAATCGACAATAAAACATTTCTGATACATAAAATTACTATTTAAGAAGTCAGCACATTATTTTGTTCCCTAATAATTAACACTTAATAAGTGATTACATTATGCATATATTCGTAAATGTTCTCGTTTAATATTAATTACTATGTGAATTATTTTTGTTGAAATAATTTGTAGCATATACAATAACCAACACGCAATGACGTACCCACTAATTGTGTATCGTTGCTTTACTATAATCAAAAGGATTTTGTATGATTCCTGTCTCTTTATATTTAGTTATGACTGACCATATTCTTAAATGTGTATTAGAAAACTACTACCTAAATTGGCATACCGCTTAGAGCAATGGCGAAGTAATTTATCACTCACTCGAAACTGAGGTAGACCGCATATTGCTTGGGAAATTGTGACAGAATACGGTATTTGCCCACATCGTTACTTTCAAAAGATTTTCTACTAAACTTTCGACATGTACTTATTTAGAATGTTTTGTTGAATCTTTTATATCGAATCTGTGACGAACATAAAAGTTTTAATGACAACAGATAGAATTGTTATAAGATACAGAGATAAATGATTCTTGAAAAAGTCTGATGACACATTTATATACTATCAACAAATAGGCATCAATAATTGCCGTAAAACACTTCAGACATCATTATAGCTGCACCTAACTTTCCAGTTTCTTTTTCCCCGTCAATCTTCAACCAGTGGTTTTTTATTAAGTAAGCTTACAAACACCATTAGTCACATATAAGAACTTAGGTTAACTTTTAGCCAATTAACGTTTTAATCGGTAAATTAATTACTATAATTAAATAATAAATCACTTATTCTGCACGTTAATTTGTTCATTGTTTACTACTTTCATAACGTATTTAATTTTAAACGGTTATATTCTAAGCGAATTACTTGCGTTTTTATTAAAAAATTATTTTTTAAAAAACGTAACATTTTTACATCAAAATTTTTATTTGCTGAAATATTTCATAATGAAAATTAGGAAGTGCTATTATTAAGGTAGATTTTGGTGGAAGTGATAATAATTAAATAGAGTATAATGAAAAATTATTTTTTAAACTTATTTCATAATTAAAATGTTAATTTATTCATGATATTTTTTCATCGTAATTGCAGGTTTATATTTCTATGCACGCATACTCGCAGGCCTGGCTCTTGCCTAGTTCTCACTCACACGCATCTTTCGCTGATGATGGGATGTTGATGGAGATGGGCAAACTTGCTACTGCTGCTCTTGGCGACATGTACGGAACTAAGTATCAAGTGCGTCACTTAATATATTAAGAAATACAAAGTAATTCCTCCTATGCCATGCCAGATTTGTAACTGGCATATACCATGGTATATGCCAGTTACAAATCTGAAAAAGATAATAAAGACACCATACATCGAACGACCATTAAAAAAAGGTTCATTGTGAGCCAATCTCACAAATTAAGAAAAAAATTGATTTTTATTTTTATTTAAAATATACCTAAAGAAAATACCCGATAAAAGTTGCTGTACGGTTTTCATTTTTAAGTGTTAAAACTATTTTTTAATTTACTTCGTGTAAGGACTCAACGTGTAGTTTATTCTGGCTTGCATTTTAATTCATGCGTGTTTTTTGTGTTTATTTATTTTCTCTATATCTTTCGCAAGCCAATAAGTGGATTTACAATCTTTCTACTTCCTATATGATTGTTTTTAGTTATTTTTGTTTTCGATTGTAAGCAGTTGGTGCGTTAAATAATAAATTAATTAATATTTTTTTACTCATCTCACTTTTAGGTAGGAACGGCTGCAGAAATCAGACAACCAGCGTCGGGAATGTCTCATGATTGGGCAAAAGCACGTGCTGGAATAAAGTTTTCATATCACGTTGATCTCAGAGACTCTTATGGACCTTATGGATTTTTACTGCCAGGGTCACAAATAGTTTCCACTGCTCGGGAAACCTGGCAGGCGGTCAGAACAATCGTTGACAATATATCCCCTGGATAAAATCGACAAATTATAATTATTGCATTATTTTGTGTCTTCGGGAACTTAAGCGCGAAAGAAGTATTAAGCTTATGTCCTAGTGATGATATGATTTTAAAGTTCTCGTCAAGATTGTTTCCAAAGTAACTTAATTAATTAAGAATATTTTAGTTTAATTTATCATTATTGCCCGTTATTAAAGATTGGATCCCTCGCTAAACTGTATTTCTAAATACAAAACTAAAAACTGTGTTAATGTAGGTGTAAATACATTATGTACTTTATTTGTTAGTTATATAGTTAGTTTTAATATCACATATCAAAATTGTCTTGTCTAGAATTATTAGATAGATTTAATTTTTCCTTTAAATATAGGGATCAAAGAATTTGTTCACAGTATAACAAGAAAACAGTATTTTTATGCCTAACTATAATCATTCTTATTTATATGAATATATTTGACTATGTTAAGTAACTAGTGTTGATGTTTGAAATATCATGAAATAACATAAAGAATGACGTCAGGCAGGCGGCCGGTCGTAAAAATGCCGCCAAATCAAGTGACAGCATGTTTAAATCATGTTGTGCCGACCCCACTTAGAGTGGGATAAGGGCAGGAGGATGATGAAATAATATAAAGACATGTTAAAGATATCTTAGAATAAGTACCTATAAAACGGTTTCGCTGAGTTTGATCTCAGGAGAAATGAGACGATAAATATACCTGTATGTACATTTATCAAATTTTTTAGTCAATTTCTTAATTTTGCATGTTAATGGGAAGTAATTTATTTGGTTTCTAAGTTTATTTTTGGTGGTTATTACAGTTTAACCGAAACCCGCGCAGTAGACTTTGTTTTGCTATGTGAGAGCGTAAAAAATGCCAGGCGCTAATCCTACCTACAATCAGCTCATATTATCTAAACTAGGATTTTCTTCTGACAATGTAATCAGTAGACGTAATTAATTCATATTTACGATTTCGGCAATCTGTAATTAGAAATAAATTAATTAAAAAAACTGTAATGATTTATTTTCTACAATACCTACTACATTTAATTGTCATTCTCAATAATCCTAAGATTTTTCCATGTTTGACCCACTATATACATATGTAGCTGATATGTACCTATAAACAAAACTGGGGTTAGTATAAATTTACAAGAGAATTTCACTCATTTTTATAGATCAATTTAATTTAACGTATTGATTAGTAAATAGTAAGCTATTTTCATAGCAAATAAGCAAACAAGAGCTAATCATTAATCTATGCTTTACAAGTTTACAATTTATGACCTATTCGCGAACTACGACGTCTGTGGTATAGAGATGGGCTCACGAGCTAAAGAAAGATATAATCACTCTCTAGCTCGCATGTATTTCAATGTGTATATGTATATCTTTATACTTAAGAGTCAGTTTTCGTGATAAGTACGGCTCGTTGTCAGTTAGAGAGAGAAAGAGAGAGTTGGGCTTATATAACAATTTACACGTAAAAGAGAGATAGCAATTGCATGTCTGTATTTAAAGAGCCGAAGATATAAAAGATATATTTTTAGTCTGTGAAATATATTCCAAGATTGAAAAGATAATATAAATCACTCTTTTCTTGTCAGGGATTCACTTTGCCATCTCTACTGTGGTTTGTTTTGGTTTTTTTCAAACGTCAATCTACTACAACTATTCAAGCATTGTTTAGGCGGTTAAATTCTGACTTTAAATTGCATGTTGATGTTGGGGGAATTGTTGCGGATCAATTATAGCAATACGAAAGGTCATAGAGGGAAAAAAGAATCATTTAAAAAAATAATTTCCAGGCTGTCAATAAATTAGTGATAAACATGTCAAAGTCTCTGGTATAAAAAATGAAATGATTCTTGAATTATTGATTTCTTTAGCAATAATTGCAACATATATTTTTTACTAAAAGCAGACAAATATCCCAAATAATTAGGTATCAAATCAAATAATCGTAATCAAAAAGGTTACAAAGTTACAATGGTCAATGAAATTGATATGTTTTCTAAAATTCCATCAAAAAATCTTATAGATCCTAATGGATTTGACCTTACTATAAGCGCACTTTTAATAGGTTTAGGCGCTGAGAAATACACCGATATTTTTAGGTAATAAAATAAGTTGAAAAACAGACATATTAGACCTAAGAAAACAATTTTCTCAAACATTCCTTTTTTCTTAGAAAGTATAATATCGGCCAATGCACTCTAACCGAATTGACGGATGAGGATTTAGTTAAATTAGGTGTTGATGATCCTGAAATTAGAGTTAAACTAATCAATGAAGTGAAGAACCTGCCTATCTACGAAGAAACTAACAATATGTATGTAACGTTTTATTATTGTATTAAATGTTATTCTATATTCTTTATTTGAGAAGAATTTGATATCTTAATTTCCAAGATTTTTTCACAGTATGTGGTAGTTATCTCAGTGATATAGTACAACACACAACATTAAATCTTTTTTAATTTAAAGTATTGTGAGCGGAAATCATAATGAATGTATAGAAACCGGCTATACTCACGTCTTAATTTAGGAATGATTAAAGCCCTGTATGGGCTTGAAACTAGTTTATCATCTGATAAAATAAGACATGAGAATAGCTGGTTTCTATACTAAAACTAGTCCTGCTTATTGTTCTACTACCTACTTCTAGAAATTGACATGATATTGAAAACTTTATGATTATGAAATATAATAAATTCAACCCTAATATAATTTCACTATGTTGCCATTCAATTTCTTTCATATCTGAACATCATTGATTTAATTGGACTCATTGTCTAATGCAATAAAATATAATTAAATAAATAAAATCAACACAGTTTATATTGTAGTATTTATAAAGTCAATAACATGATTAGAAGAGACTATCTAATGGCAAATATCTAATTGTATAATATTGTTTGCTATAATCTATATTTCAACAGCGGGTTATTGGAAAATAAATACACTTACAATTACTTTTATACAGTTTTATTAATTTAGTTACTTGTTACAGAGCTATAAGCCCTAATTTGAATGTGCTAGAAATAATTGATGTCCTGGAAGAAAGTGCACAGCACACATATAGAATCTACTTAAGTATGATGGCAAATACATTAGCATTAAAAAAGAGTAAATCTCCAGACTGTTTGATTTACAAAGACAAGTATGCATCGCATATTGCTATTAACACATTGAGTAATATGTCAAACCTTTTAAATTCAATGGAAATAGCACTGAACTCTCAAATTAAGGTATGTCTATTCAGTATTACAGTCATTAATCAAATTTTACTGTACTCACACTCATGTTATCGAAAGTTTTGAAATTTTATAGCTTGAGCGTTGGTACTTTGACGCTAAGAGTATATAATGTTATCATCAGTTAATAAACTCAATCATCATTCTCCTATCCTTATCCCACTCTAAGTGGGGACGGCACAACATGTTATAAACATGTTGTTACATGATTTGGCTGCGTTTTTACGACTGGCCGCCTGCCTGACGTCAACTTACCTTAGTCGCCTTTTACGACACCTCGGTAAGAAATGAGGTTGGTCTATTCTACTCGGCCAGATACCACACGGCGGGTCATCTTACCTTAGTCGCCTTTTACGACACCTCGGTAAGAAATGAGGGTGGTACTATTCTATTCAGCCGGATACCACACGACGGCAGTTAATAAACTTAAATATCACTAAAACTTTATTTATAATTTATACTTACCTAATCATATTTCCAATGTCAATTTTAATTTAGACAAAATTGTCAAAAATTAGACAAAATTGTTATATTGATTGTAGTTACATGTGCGCCAACATTGAAGTTAAAAGTGTTTCAAGCCTTTGTTATAGTATATAAGAATAAACTCAAATATCATCTCAATAAAAAGAGTGGGATTTGTTATTAAATTATATACTTATGTTTTTGAAAATTCCTATTTATTTATACAATTATTCTAATAACATGCATATATTCAAAATTAAATTGAAACTCATTTTAAGAAAAGTTTATTAAAACTACTACTTACTAATGAAACAAATTTTAAGCCTTTTTTAATTTATGTAAACTTTGGCCATAAATCTTCTTGATATATTGAAGTTTTATTATTTTAATTTAACTCAGTATATATATTTGTATGTTGAAGGTATCAAATGATTCAAGAAACAAACAAACCAAAAAACTGTTAGTTGGAACACTTGGCAGTGCTGTTATAGCTGTTTTAGCAATATATTTTGTTCGCTCATTAAAACATTTGTAAAAAAGTCTGATAAATCTCATTAAAAATAAATTAATTAAATCTAATATTTTTTTTTATCCAACTAGTAGTCTAGAGCTAGAAACTAGTCCGGCTCACTCAATTGAAGACGCGAGTATAGCCGTTTCCTATACATTACGTATAGATCAATATTAACAATCAATATTTGAATGGCTTTGCAAGTTTGTCGTGGAGTCCTCTCCTGGTTATAACTTCACGGGGTGAAACGACTTTTCGAGATTGTTGTAGTGAATGTATGCAGTGCTTGTGTACTTTTGTATCATTGGTGGTTATTTGTACATGAGTTATTACGAATCCTTCATGTATCACGTATGAGTATCACGTAGATTTAGCATTTCATATATTTTATTTTATCGCGGATTATAGCAAAATAATATTTTCATAACTGTATTATGTACCTCCGCAATGTAACGACTGAAGCTATAAGTTATCTTTAAATTATCAATACTAACTTAGACTTACAAATATCATGAATTCGTTTTTATAGGTGATACATGCAGGATTCGGAAAAACGTATGCACTACAAACCAACTATCACCACCACACTACACAAGTAATGCACAAGTTCACTACCACAGTCTCAACAACCGCTTAGTAATCGAAGCATCATCAAAAAATAGAGTACTCTACAAAGTAACGCCTAATTCTATACATTACGTACTTTTTATTCCTATTACTCATGGATACATGGATGGTAAGTGGTCCATAATAACTCTGCTTATTCATTGGCAGATTTTTATGTTGCCCTTTTATAAAAAAATGCGATATAAAAACTTACATTTAACTTTAATATTCGGATGTGGCGGAATACTCGATACAAGACAAGTTACAAGCAAGACTTTTGTTTGTATATGAGGTGTATGAACAGCAAAATTTATATAAATAAACGATTCAAACTTGGCATTATTTAAATATGTACACAATAAATAAATCCAGTTGGGTTGACCTAATTGTTTTGACCTCACCAATTAAAAAACTGTAAAGGTAAACGATGAGCCAGGCGGGCAGTGTTTGAGCAACAGCGGTATGGCGGGCGGGCGTGACGTCACGAGGCCAGGCGCTCCGGAAGCGGCCCGGAGGCGCTCGCCGGTAGGAGTCCTGCGCTCCCTGGACCGACGACATCGTTTATTGCAACCAAACGCGCCAATTGAACCGCGTGTCCGCTGCTCGCCCACTCGAGCATTGCTCGCGCCGAACCGCGACAATTTTCGAATTATTAATAATGTGCAATTTTGCACATCGCAAACTAAGTTGTAGACTACAATTATTTTAATTTAATCCTCGTGTGAAATATGTTTAGTCTATTTCTTTTTACCGCCGTGGTCGTGTTACTTAAAAGTAATAATGCACAGGATATTTTGACAGGTAATCGTGCTGAATACGTTTATAAAAACAAATTGATTTTTAATACTGAATTCGTATTAATAACGTGGCTTCTAGTACAAATTGGTTGTTTGTTAATTTTAGAATAAACAGGTACAAATTTTGAAGTTTGAGTTATTGTGGTAGGTCAATGTGACCTTAAATATAGAAAAATATATATTCTATGAAAAAAATAGCAGATCTGTGCAAAATCTCCTAAATTGGCCGTTATAGATTATCTAAATGGTAGATTTTACGTTAGTAATTTCTTCTTTAATTTATACCTATACCCAGTTCAAAATAAAAATATTGGTTATGAATATCCCCGATGCTTAAAGAAAATTTTTACATCTTCCACAACCGTAAACATAAGACTGCAAACGTTTGCAATATACTAACTTGATACATATATTTTATTACATACCTACATTATAAGACTTATTATGTTTATTGCAATATTTATTCAACCACAACGGATTCAATGTCGCTTCGACATAATATTGACTATTGTATTATATAAATTTTTGCCATCGACTTCGCTTGCGTTGTATCACATCATATACAAAGCGAAATGGAAAAATGAATCATAAATTAAATTATTATTAACAATCTTAGCTTAATTGGCAAAATTTTTGAATGTTTATGTTTAATATAAACCGTACATACTTACTACAATAGAGAAAAACTATTAAATACCAGCAAAATCGTTCTAACAAAAATCCTATTTTAAATATAAATTATTGAAATTTGATCAAAAGTATAAAATGACAACGCATTGTCTTTTGATGCTAGGTTTATTTTTTCAACAGCTTTAAAAGTAAACTAATTAATTTACTTGAAAATTTAAATACTTGTAAATATTAAACTCATTTGCAATGATTTAATAAGACTAAAGCCTACATACAGTTGATCGGCTAGCGAAGGACGTGTTATTTGACGTTTAATTAATTATTTAATTCCTTCTTTGAATATAAATATTTAATTAAAATTAATTTACTGTCAGTGGAGGCAGTTTTAGGACAAAGTGTGGAGTTACCATGCAACGTGACAGCAGAGAAAGAAGATGACAAGCTTAATACCTTGGCGTGGTACAGAGACGGCTCAACGACAGCTTTTTATAGGTGATTGTTTATCTAATTTAAATCTTTCAAATTCTTAAAATATTTCTAAATTTTTTTATTAGTGCTCATCGATTGTGATTTCGCATCGCAACGCAATGATGCTACAAATTAAAGATTTAGAACTAACTTGCTATATCTAGTACTAGTTTTTGAGAAGTTGATAATAGATAGCGCTTTTTAATGTCATCCTATTCCTGTAGAATTAATAGGATTTCTATACCCTATATGTTTTTTTCGGTGTATAAGGAATAATTGTGGCAAATATCATCGATGTTGTTCCAACGGATTCGCCGTAAAAGAGTAACAAACATATATCCATACTCACAAACTTTCGCATTTATAATATTAGTAGGACTAATCGTTGTTTTCGTGAATTGCTTTATGGATTCGATTAAATTCAGTCAACGGTTACATAAAAATTTTTATTTTAAAGTTTCAGTTTACCCTCAATTAGCAATTTGTGTTTAAAGATTTTGAACTTAGGTAATTATAGTTCAATTATTATTATGGCGTCTCTTAATAATTGAACTGTCTGAAGCATCAGCTGGATGAACTTTCATATAAAATTGAGTAAAAAGTGTTAGCAACTAATATGAGTCTCCAATTCAGGTAATTATCGGGGCCTAAATTCGTAAAATAAAACATAACATAGTATGTGAATCATCGGGCTCATTTATTCATCAGCTTTTTATAATTATTGCGTTTGGAAAAAAATGGTGCGCTACTATAAATCTATTATAGTATCATCATCTTCCTGCCCTTATGCCACTCCAAGTGGGGTCGGCACAACATGTTTTAAACATGCTGTCACATGATTTGGCTGCGTTTTTACGACCGGCCGCCTGCCTGACGTCAACTTACCTCAGTCGTATTTTACGACCCCTCGGTAAGAAAGAGGGTGGTCTATTCTACTAAACCGGATACCACACGGTGGGTCAATTTACCTTAGTCGCATTTTACGACACCTCGGTAAGAAATGAGGTTGGTCTATTCTACTCAGCCGGATTCCACACGGCGGGTCGACTTACCTTAGTCGCCTCTTACGACACCTCGGTAAGTAAATGAGGGTGGTACTATTCTATTCAGCCGGATACCACACGGCGTAAATCTATTATAGTATATCTAAGTGTATTCAGTTAACAAATAGGTACATAATTAATGACGGCGTCAATGAACGTCATGGTGACCCAGTCGTGATTGATAAGTAAAATGAAATCTAATAACAAATATGAGCAAATGTTTATTTCGTTAACGATTGGATTGTTACGATTGCTTTTAAATAACGCTTTCACATACACTTGACATCATTACCTACTAAGTTGAGGAATTTGCCTTATAGCGAGATTAAAGTCAATATCACTAGCCCGTTGGCGCAGTGGGTAGTGATCCTGCCTTCAGCTCCACGGATCGCGGGTTCGATTCCCGCCGAGGGCGAAAATTTTCTATAAACAATTTGTTGGTTCTTCATGTACTAAATAGAGAATTAATAAATATTTTACAATTCATGCACAGTTTACCAATGTCTGATGTCGGCGTACTGATATTTCACAAGAATGACTACATAATAAATTGAATAATGTGCCTATAACAGCTAACCCATCTATCTATCTATCTAATTTCGGGGACGCCTGTCGGTGCAGGACGGGTGATCAGCTCCTATTCCGGACTATTCCACCCATTTCCCCATGTTGGGACAAGGGTTTCACTGCTGTCCCGACAGTGTCACCTGCTCTAATCTACCCGTAGCTTTTACGAACCTGATAATATCCCTGAAGGAGATATTTGTCAGATCCTCAACTTCAATTTCATCCTTACCTAGTATCTCCCATCTTACCAGCGAGTACATAGGGCACTCAGCCATAAGGTGAAGACTCGTTTCTTCCTCTCCACACTCTGGGCACGCAGCATCTTCTGTTATTCTCATTATTGACAGGTGTCTGTTTAACAGGCAGTGCCCAGTTGTAATGCCTGTTACAATTGCTACATTTTCCCTGCTCTGAGACATCAGCTGTTTAGACTTCCTTGTATCAAACGATTTGAGAAACAACTTTGCTTGTCTGAGCATTGTGTTTCTCCATCTTTTGTTAGATTCTGTCTCTATTCTTTTTTCTATCACACACTTTATTATATTATGTGCAATTGGGAGGAAGGGTTCTGGTCCTACGAATGTTTGACTAGCTCCCTTTCTTGCCAATTCGTCAGCTTTTTCGTTCCCTGCATGGCCACAGTGTCCCGGAACCCATGCAATCGTTACTTCCCCCTTCTCAGCTAATTCGTTTAGTTCACGCTTACATTCCTTCACGATAGCTGAGGTTGTTTCTATGCGGTCAAGTGCTTTTAAAGCTGCTTGACTATCGCTATATATGACTATATTATGTTCTGATGCTATTTGTGATTCTTTGAGTTTCCTGGCACACTCCATGATAGCTATCATTTCGGCCTGGAAGACACTTGTATATTTACCCAGATTTAGGACCTGGTGTAAATCTGACGAGGTGCCGTAGACAATTCCAGCTCCCGCCAGCTTCGCGGATTCTCGTCTAGACCCGTCCGTGTAGCAGATGGTCTGACTCTTCGCGCTGTTTTCCACTTCCCAGTTTTCTTTTACTCCTATGTGTATCCTATATTTTTTATCGAAGATTTTCTGTTTCTTGATCAAGTCACTTCTCCTGACGACCATAGACAGATTTTCTCCGTAAATCTTTTCTATATCCGTATGACCTTTATCTGTAAAGTTTCCTTTCCATTGTTGGAACACTTTCATCTTATACCATTGCTCTATAGCTTTTCTCTTAGCTGCTAGATCTAGAGGATAGAGTCCCACCAGAACTTCTAGTGCAGCGGATGGGGTTGTTCTCACTGCGCCTGTGATCATTAGTGTTGCTATCCTCTGTATCTTCATTAAATCCTTGCTGTTGACTCCGATGTTGGCTCTGTGCCACCAAATCGAAGCGCCGTACAGTATTCTGGGTAGAATGATAGCCGTATATATCCACTTGATAATTTTTGGCTTCATACCCCAGGTTCTGCCCACCGCTCTTCTACATTGCATAAGTGCAATTTTTGCTTTGTTGCATTGTTCTTTTATGTGACTTCTAAACCTTAGGGTTTTGTCTAGCTTTATACCTAAGTACTTTATTTCCTTTATCAACTGTATCTCTACACCCTTTATGCTGAGTGGATTAAAGTTGGCTATTTTCCTTTTGTTTGTGAAAAGGACTAGTTTGGTTTTCGTCGGATTGAGGTTTAATCCCCTTTCCTGACACCATCTTAGTGTTTCTTTAATACTAATACTCATTATGTTCCTTATAGTGCTCAGGTCTTTCCCTGTTACTAAAAGGACACCGTCATCTGAGTATGCTTGCATGTATGTCCTCATATCATTAATCTTCCTAACTAATGGATCTAGTAGGAGACACCACAGAAGAGGAGAGAGACACCCTCCCTGAGGAAATCCTCTCGTTGATTTTATTATGTGTGTAACTCCGCTTAGCTCCGCCGCGATTGAACGATGCTCTAGCATGTTCATTATCCAGCGTCCCACTTCATACGATATTCCTTCCCTACAAATTGAGTTTCTTATAGCGTTGCGATTTGCTTTGTCAAAAGCACCTTCTACATCGAAGAAGCAACCTAATGCTATTTCTTTGTTACATAAAGTTCTTTCTATCCTTACCACTAAATTATGGAGAGCTGTTTCTGTTGATTTTCCCCCCATATATGCATGTTGATTTTCATGCAGTGGAAGGTTGCTTTGTTCTAGGTTAGATCTTATGTGTCCTTCGATCACTTTTTCTAGTGTTTTTAGAATGAACGAGGACAAACTAATACACCGAAATGACTTCGGTTCCTGATAGGTTTTCTTTCCAGGTTTTGGAATGAACACCGCTTTTACTTTTCTCCAGCTCGTCGGGATATAGCCCCACCCCAAACTAGCATTGAAGAGTGCTAACATGTTTCCTTTAATATATTCATATGCTACCTGTAGCATTTTAGGGAATATTTCGTCTGGACCAGCTGCTTTGTATGGTGCAAATGACTTGATACTCCACTTAATATGCTCTTCTGTTATGATATTTCCCGGGTCTGACCAGTGGTATCTGGTGCTTGGCGATATCATTTCCTCTTTAATTTCTTTGCATTCTGGAAAATGTGCTTCTGCCATTTTGGTTAGTATTATTTTGGGATCCGTAATTATTGTCTCATCCAATTTAATACTACCCAGTCTGCATGTTCTGTCTTTTGCCAGTATTCGCATTAGACGTGCTGCTTCAGGGTATTCTGTGACCCCGTTGCAATACACCTGCCAGCCATTTCTGGACTCTTTTCTGCACTTTTTACGGAATTCCGTCCTGTTCTTCCTATATTCTGCCCAGCTCAATTCATCCCCTTTTTTAAGGGCAATTCTTTGAGATTTGCGTACTTTTTTCCTCAGTTTTTTCAGTTCGTTGTTCCACCACGGTTGACCCATACCTTGTGTAACCTCTCGTAGTGGACACGAACTGACAAAGGCATCTTTTAACGCTGTGCTTAGTTCCATTGCACCTTCCTCTAACTCTTCTATCGTGTTGTAGGAAGTGTATTTGGATCTCCATTCGCTCATTAAGGACCCAAAATTGTCCCAGTTGGTCTTCTTAGCATTTCTAATGCGCAATTTGCCAATTTTGCTGTTTATGTGGAAGGTGATTCTGCGATGATCTGACAGCGAGTCGTTCAGATCCACCTTCCAATCTTTTATGTATTTGGCCATGCCTTCCGATGCTAGAGTAATATCTAGCACTTCTTTTCTCGTGCTTGTAACGAACGTTGGTTCATTACCGATGTTCATTATCTCGAGATTGTTACTTATGATAAATTCTAACAGTGCTTCTCCTTTCTTATTTGTGTCTGTGCTACCCCACACCTCATTGTGCGAGTTAGCGTCACATCCTATTATAAAATAAGCTTTCTTACCTTTGTATTTGTTAATGGTTTCTTCCAGTTCTCTAGTCGGTGGTGTGAAGTCGGTCTCACTAGGAATGTAGGCCGACATAAACGCCATCCTTAGTTTCTTTTCTTCATCTAGTGGAATCAAAGCTTCCACCGCTACTAAATCTCTGTAACATTCTAATTCAATTAGTCCTAAGTTCCTGATCCTACTACTGGTATAGATACATGTTCTGGGGACCGACTCACCATTGTTGTAATAGGTTAGGTCTCCCCCTAAACAACCCATACCGACCACACGTCCGTTAACAACGTATGGTTCTTGTAGCAGGGCCACATCTATTTGCTTGCTGATCACATATTCGCAGAGTTCGCTCATGGCTTCTCTGCAGTGGTGCAAGTTTATCTGAAGAATCTTTAGTGTGTGTGTGGTGTGTTTTTGTGATTGTTTATGTTTTTTGGGTGTACTTCCCATTAAGTGTGTTGTGTTGTGTTTGTTTGTTCTTTTTCCCAATACATAATGATGCCCCGCACGCCTTCGAGCACCAGCTGTGAGGCAAGGCGCTCAAGAAGTGTACGAGGCATCAGTTATGTATCGGTACCTTTGATCGTTAGTGTGCCGTGGTGGTACCGGCATCTCCGACTATTCCCTGCACGGATGTCTTAGCGGGGGGGTACTAGGGGCCCCGCCTGACGCTCCGATTGCTGGTTTCGTCGTGTCCGCTGGTTCCAGCACACGAGCAACACTGGTTGTACTGTTCTGTGCGGAGTTTGAGTCGGTTTCGACTTGACTCTGTTCTTGTGTGTCTTGTTTGGGTTTGAGTTTTGATTTCCAATTCAGAAACCTAACCTGCACTTGTGTGGCTTGGTAAAAGAGCCACACAAGACCCTCCCTAAAAAATTCATTTATTTCCCGAGGGACCCCCACAATCAGACGCTCCCCCAGAGGAAGGGGCTCTCTGACGATGAGGCTCCACTCGGGAAGTCTCAATTCTGCTCTATTACGATTTTGACCCCTAAGCAGAAGGAGAGGATCAGCTGCTCTCCTAGTGCCTGGGATCCAAATTGCCACTCTCCCTCTATCCCTTCTCATGGCCTTGATCGAGACGCCGTTGTAGAGGCCGAAGTCGCACTCCAGCAACCAATCCCTCGACTGCTCAGTGGCTGGTGTCACAAGGAAGAACCCTTCTGCCACCAGCCCCGAGGTCGCAAAGTTTAGCTTGGAGCTGTCGACCTCCTCCACGACGGCTGCCTCGATAAGGTCAGCTATTTTGTCCCTTATATGAATTGCTAGATCCCCATCGACCGGCAAACCATCTGCACGATGGATGGCCACAGCGAGATCACTCTGCTCCTTTGCAGTGCAGCGTGGTCCCGCTGTAGCCCCCCAATTGCGACGCTTTGCCGGTCGCTGTTCGCTCGGTCCTTCTTCAGGGTCAGTACCCTGCCTCTTCTTCTTCAGCGGTCTGGAGGTCTTCGCCCCCCCAACCCCCGAAGAGGTGTCCCCCTCCACGGGTTGGGAAGTCGAAGGCGCGTCCGACACGGCCAACTGCCTTCTAAGTTTCTTGGCCCTATTCTTGCGTTTTTTAGACGCCACCATCTTGAAATCGCCCTCACCCGTACCCGAAGGCCCAGGCGTCGGCGACTTCAATAGGTCCTCTTCTTCCCTCAGATGGAGGGTTCTTAAAAGTTCATCGTGGAGATTCGCTGCCGAACCTCCAGGATGCTCTAAACCGGAATGCGAAAAATTGCCCCCCCCAGAATACGAGGGGCAGCCTGAGACTGATGCTTGGGCCGTAACCCGAGCAGCAGTCTCAGGGAGGGATTCTCCAGCCGGGCTGGTACCCTCCTGGGGTAGACTATGCTTTTTTCCCGCGTTCATGTTTTTAAGCAGGTGAGAGGATGTTTTTTTTTTTGGGGAGGGATTGGATTGAGAAGGATTTGGGGGTAGAGGAAGGGGATAGCGGACGTGCATGATTGCGTGGGAAACCGTAACCCCGCACCGCCAGATCATACTTGCTATTGCAGCCTGAGGAATAAAAAGTGTGAGCTCATTAGTGACTGCAACATTGCCCAGGGTGCACGGCGTGGACATGTATGATTCGACTTATGACAGTGCCCTGTAGCTCAGCTCACATACCTGAGCGTGACAACTGTCATCTACACCCCACAGCTAACCCATTAAAGTATATGATTCAGAAAACACGCTGCATTTTAAGCATTATTCATATTTAGAGTGATATTTCATATGATGTAATCGAAACGAGTATAATACACCTTCTAGCCTTATTTCTATTAACTATGTTACCACATTGTTTAGTTGCTCGTCGTAACTAATTGAAAAATGATTTGTAACCTTCATCGTATGGCGGACCCTATTGTAGGTAACCAAATATTCTATATGTATTTCTGTAACTGCAATAATGTATTCGTCGCAGTATTTTTTGACATTTATTAGCTAAACGCAGGCTAACTTTTCTATTGGTTAGTCATATATAAATTACAAACGTATGTAACTCCTTGAGATTTCCGGTTTCTTTTATGAGAGGAAGTATATAGAAACTGTTTTATAAAGTTAATTATAAACATAATTTTTTTTTTAATTTCGTTTAATTAAAGAGGATCAAACGATTATGAAATCATAGCAATATAGAATCTAATATCAGTTAGCCGGTGATCTTGGTCAGAGGCGTAATATTACCGACTGTTGATCTTCTAAGGCTGATCATACTCGTATCTTATACAATTTATATGAAAATTAAATAAAAATTTCAAATTTTGCATCAGGACCAGTAACATTTATATATTGTGGTCTATACTGATTGTTAGAGATACTGGTACAGCCAAAATATAGTTGCCAAATTTGGAGCAAATATCATTCAATTATATCCTCAAATAACAGACATCTACAAATGAGCAATGTGATAAATGTATGTAGTTAAATCGACTTTTGAATACATTACTATCGGTTTTGGATTTTCTACGTCTTTTGTCTTCAAAATCGTGTCTGATCTCAGCGAAAAGTGCATATTAATGCGGGTCACAGGAACAACATAATATGGCTATTTTACCAAGTTACCTTTGACTTTTCCTTTAAAGTTAACATAGCTAACTGAAATTGTTTAAATCACGAGTAGAGCCGTAAAAGCCACACGGTGACACCGTTTAATTTTCACCTAGGATGTTCAGGATCACACCTTGGGTAACCACAAATGTGCTTTGTATAAAAACTTAGTTGCCTCATTGATATTTTCAATTTATCACTTACTTATCGGTGAAGGAAAACATCTTGACGAAACCTGCATATCTCTGGAAAATTCCTTAAATATAAGTAACTAACAATTCCTCACAAAGAGAGAAAAGGAGGCCGTCGCCGCAATATTTTCGGTAGTGGAAAATTAACAACCCATTTTTGGGAGTGCCCATTTTTTCCTTTATTATGTGTTATTAATGTAAGATCCGTAATTTGTGGCCTGCTCGCACCAGCAGTCGCGACCTTCGCGGCGAAGGCACTGTGATGTCGTCGGACGAACGCTACCATCTCGTCGCCTCTGAAAGTGAGGGGATCGACAAGCTGCAGATACTTAAAGTACGAGCTACGGATGCCGGCGTGTATCGATGCCATGCGGATTTCGCCTCAAGCCCTACACGCAAGACTTACCTACAATTAGCTGTTATTGGCAAGTCACTTTTTATATATCTCAGAAACTATAAATATACTAAGCATCTTCGCCCGCGTTATGATCAGCGTGACAATTTTGAAGATAAAAGTAGTTATTGTGAGATAACCATAAGAGATGCTGTCGCGGACATTTTGTTGTATTTTTATAGATCTACAATTCTCTCGTACATTACTTTAGCGGCGCATGAGTAAAGCTCCCAACAGGCGAGTTTTTTATAACCTCTTCAACTTAGTTTGCGTTAAACCGAAATGTATTAATAATCTATAACATCTGGAAGTATCTCTATATTTTAGTGATAACCGTATAAAAATCAGTTCAGTAGAGTTTAAGAAAATCGATCACAAACAAAAAGACAGCTTTTGGGGACTTTGCTTTATTATAAGTATAGATAATTAGCTTCTAATAGAGATCTGAATAAAGATCAAACGATTATTGAACATGGAGGAGTAGCACGCTAGAAATAGTATGATTGCAATACCTCTCAATAGTTTTCGCAGTTGTCAGTTTCCAACCGAAGCAGTACTAAGGTACTTACTCGGTAGTACTCCTAACTAGCCACGGCTGAAGCGATTCGGCCATTCAATTCAATTCGGTCAAATTTCACGTTACCACGAGCTTTGAAATCGCGTCTCCTGGTATTGCGTTATTGAATTGGTAAGGCAACTCTACATATTTGCAAGTGGTACTAGAGAAGCTGTATCTTGCTACACACAACCTTAATGTGCAGTAAAAATTAAGAGATTTTGACAACAGCACCCCCTAACGGATCCTAAAGTATGAAAAATATACATTTATTAAGTCTTTTATATCATAACTTTATACCATCGTTAGCTGAAACAGAAGCCAGTGGAAAGTTGAATGGCAAATGTTTACCTTTCTAGTGAAATAGCGCGCTCAAAATAATTGGCCCGCGGTTTAATGAGGATGCTGACTGCGCCGGAACAATTCACTCCATTTACGAACAATTATGTGATGTAAATATTACGTCATTATCATTTATTTTACCGCTTAATCTGTACTAGTGATCGTCCAGTCATAAGAAGACTGAATATGATGTGAATGCACCCAAAGTGACATCATATTAAAAAATAATTAAAAATTTATTGAGTACAACTCTAAGGATAACTTCATCATTTTGTATAATATTACACTATGCTTTTACACTTCAATTATCATTTTGTATAATATGCTTATATGCTTGCTATGCTTTTACACTTCAACTGCAATTAGTAGTATTATTAAACGATTATTAAAATCTTCTTAGTCTAGTCAAACTTCCAGGTAAAATCCAGTTATTCACGCAATATTTATGGTGATGTCTTGACAAAAATTTAAACCTTCAGGTCTGATGTCTTGACAAAAATTTAACAGGAATGGATTCTTAAATTTAGTACTTCATTCAAATTATAATTTATATTTTGATAGATTAAAAATAGATATTAAGCAGAAGTATAGAACTTTGGAGAAAATTTAAATAAGGACGTGGTACGTTAATTCACAAAAAGATTTTGATGTCCAGATAGGCGAAAGTTCTTGTTAAGCCACATCAATTTAGTTCCAATAATTTATTTAAAATGACTTCTATTAAGAGTAAATTAGATTATAGATAATAGATTATTTTTTTATTTTATTATTCATTTAAAATGTCGCCGATCCACGCCAACAGTACTCTACGTTATTATCCGATGAATGGACCTATACTGCGTCCATCATATTATCAGTCTTTTGACAGCTCACGCTCATTAAGTTTTGTATTGCTTACGTACAAATATCATACAAATAATATTTGTACTTTATGGATGGGTACCGCCCACTTAGTGATGTCACACATAATGATTACTACGATTATGCCACAGATTAAAAATAATCGGTAGAAATCGATGTTACGAGTACTAAAAGACATTTAATAACATTATATAAAGTTTTACTTTCTTCTTAGTTAATACATGAATACAAATAAAACAATCAGGATATTTTAATTTATTTTATTAGCACGAGTCGTCGGAATGATAATCAACACTAGACTCCTCCGATGAGGAGTCTTCAGTAGCAGTTATTATTAGCTCTTGTGTAGATAATATATTATCAAACGCAATATCACGTTCCCAATCAGAGAATATTACTCTTTTAGTTCTTTCCACCACACTTGCCCAGTTCTCGGCCGTTACGTGGGTGCAAGCATTTTTTAGCAATTGCAACATTTTATTCGCTGTGAATGGGGGGCTTGTATTGCATCTCGCAGCATGCCCTTTTACTTGTGCCCATATAAGTTCTATTGCGTTGTACTGGCAGTGGTATGGAGGAATCCGAAGAACAGTATGGCCATATTCTGCTGCCATTTCATTGATTACATAGCGTTTTGCTCTCTTTTTGGTTTTTAATATTTTTATTAATTCAACTTTTAACATTGAGTCGTCCACATTTTCTCCATTGTCCCGAAGCCAATTAATTATTTCATGCTTTTTATTAGCCTGTGTTGGCATTTTGTCAATTTGACGGGAGTGGTAGGGCGCATTATCAATAAAAATTATTGATGGTTCTTCCAATGAAATGAGCATTTTTTTGAACCACTCTTCATACACATTTGCATTCATCTCTTCGTGGTAGTCATTTGATTTCTTCGATTTAAATGCCAACAGTGCGTCTTGTACAAATCCTTTTGCTGTACCTGCATGGCAAATGATTAGGCGCTCACCTTTTCCCATTGGTACTGAGGAAGTGGAATCAGCAGTATCATCAGTCCAGAAACGAGATAGTGTGTGGTTAGCGTTGAGCCATGTTTCATCCGTGAAAACAATATTTGCCCAATCTTGTATTTTCTTTGCCTCTCTTAAAAAATCACAACGTGCTATAGCTATATCTGTGCGTTCCATTAATAATTTTCTTTTATTTAACTTTTTATATGAAAAGCCAATTGTGTTCAAAACTTTGACCAAAGAAGATTTTTCACCATGAAATAGACCACTTCTTTTCAAAGAAACAATAAGTTTTCTCAAAGTTGGAATTTCTTTTCTCAAGTAGTAATCATATACATGACGACGAATAGCGTCAGCGTCAAAGTCATCAACAGCTGTCACCTTATGAGCCCGGCGCTTTCTTTTTGGTGTAGATGGTTTGTTTTGCTCCAAGCCGCTCCTGCCGTAGGCATCAGTAGTGATTTTAGTCACAGTTGATAGACTGATCCCCAACGCGGCTGCAACACGGTTTCGGACTTGCGTGATAGGTATAAGAGGTCCGCCATTTTGATTTTCTTGCTCAAAATACTCATGAAGTTTTAACACTAACTGTCTCGATTGTGCTTTCAACACACGTCCTTTCGGCATTTTCACGATCAATTAATATAAGTTTCACAAAAGTTTTTCCGAGGAATAAAGCTACTTAACTCAAGGTGTAACAGATGCGAGAGAACACTCAGCGAACGTAAATGCGTGTGACTATCACGGGCGTTTCGTTGAGAGTGACAGATCACGTCAAAATGGCGGCCGAGCGGAAGGTCTGTTGATGTTGCCAGTTGATGTATAATATATTTTTTATGATTATAATAAATA